>OZ026524.1:35511082-36822749 GCA_964019695.1 Loripinus fragilis | reverse complement strand
GGCTCGAAACTGGTGCCAGAAGTTAGCCCCCGACCAGGGCTTCATTGTGAGGCATCGCGTAAAATTTTCCGTCCCCCGAGTGCCGAGCAATAGCCCCTGAAAGGGCTTTCGGCACAATTTTCACGCCCTTATTTGAGCCACTTGTAGCCGAAGGAATTTTGCGCAAATGACTGAGAGGTGCTCCTGGGCACTGCTCATCACTTTGCAATAGGTTCCGGGGCTTTTCGCGAAGGTCGCGTTTTCTCAAACTTTGAGGGCATTAGTGGGTGGGGTGTGAAAACCTCCGAATGCATGGTTCTCAGCTCCTGCTGTGGGCAGCAAGCCAATTTTTTTTCCAAAATGTTGACCTATAAAAGAGCTTACTCGGGTGTGAAAATTATCATTGTGCGCGCGCGCCCCGGACCGCAATTATGATATTTCCTGTTTTCCCATAGGGCCCAAGGCAAATGGGGATAGCGGTTGTACGCGCTTTCTAAGGCTCTGATCGCTTTTAGATTTTGCACGCGGACAGGGCCAACAGAGGCGCAGGTATTGCCATGCGCACCCGCCCGCAACAATGTTTCGATACCGAGTTATCGGGGTGTGGAAGTCCGCCGCCCCGAAGCTTTACGCGCTTCCGTCTCGCGAACTACTATTTTCATCATGCCCACACGGGCATCAGTTTGTAGTACGGGAGGCCGTCTACAAATGGTGAAAATTTCAAAGCGCTCCGTCGGGAAATTAAAAAGTTATGAGCATTAGAAGATCTTCCCATTAGGCCCCATTAGGCCACAGTAGCCAACCCGGCCTAAAACTTGCGCGGGTCACTTTCACGGACGGGCTCGAAACTGGTGCCAGAAGTTAGCCCCCGACCAGGGCTTCATTGTGAGGCATCGCGTAAAATTTTCCGTCCCCCGAGTGCCGAGCAATAGCCCCTGAAAGGGCTTTCGGCACAATTTTCACGCCCTTATTTGAGCCACTTGTAGCCGAAGGAATTTTGCGCAAATGACTGAGAGGTGCTCCTGGGCACTGCTCATCACTTTGCAATAGGTTCCGGGGCTTTTCGCGAAGGTCGCGTTTTCTCAAACTTTGAGGGCATTAGTGGGTGGGGTGTGAAAACCTCCGAATGCATGGTTCTCAGCTCCTGCTGTGGGCAGCAAGCCAATTTTTTTTCCAAAATGTTGACCTATAAAAGAGCTTACTCGGGTGTGAAAATTATCATTGTGCGCGCGCGCCCCGGACCGCAATTATGATATTTCCTGTTTTCCCATAGGGCCCAAGGCAAATGGGGATAGCGGTTGTACGCGCTTTCTAAGGCTCTGATCGCTTTTAGATTTTGCACGCGGACAGGGCCAACAGAGGCGCAGGTATTGCCATGCGCACCCGCCCGCAACAATGTTTCGATACCGAGTTATCGGGGTGTGGAAGTCCGCCGCCCCGAAGCTTTACGCGCTTCCGTCTCGCGAACTACTATTTCATCATGCCCACACGGGCATCAGTTTGTAGTACGGGAGGCCGTCTACAAATGGTGAAAATTTCAAAGCGCTCCGTCGGGAAATTAAAAAGTTATGAGCATTAGAAGATCTTCCCATTAGGCCCCATTAGGCCACAGTAGCCAACCCGGCCTAAAACTTGCGCGGGTCACTTTCACGGACGGGCTCGAAACTGGTGCCAGAAGTTAGCCCCCGACCAGGGCTTCATTGTGAGGCATCGCGTAAAATTTTCCGTCCCCCGAGTGCCGAGCAATAGCCCCTGAAAGGGCTTTCGGCACAATTTTCACGCCCTTATTTGAGCCACTTGTAGCCGAAGGAATTTTGCGCAAATGACTGAGAGGTGCTCCTGGGCACTGCTCATCACTTTGCAATAGGTTCCGGGGCTTTTCGCGAAGGTCGCGTTTTCTCAAACTTTGAGGGCATTAGTGGGTGGGGTGTGAAAACCTCCGAATGCATGGTTCTCAGCTCCTGCTGTGGGCAGCAAGCCAATTTTTTTTCCAAAATGTTGACCTATAAAAGAGCTTACTCGGGTGTGAAAATTATCATTGTGCGCGCGCGCCCCGGACCGCAATTATGATATTTCCTGTTTTCCCATAGGGCCCAAGGCAAATGGGGATAGCGGTTGTACGCGCTTTCTAAGGCTCTGATCGCTTTTAGATTTTGCACGCGGACAGGGCCAACAGAGGCGCAGGTATTGCCATGCGCACCCGCCCGCAACAATGTTTCGATACCGAGTTATCGGGGTGTGGAAGTCCGCCGCCCCGAAGCTTTACGCGCTTCCGTCTCGCGAACTACTATTTTCATCATGCCCACACGGGCATCAGTTTGTAGTACGGGAGGCCGTCTACAAATGGTGAAAATTTCAAAGCGCTCCGTCGGGAAATTAAAAAGTTATGAGCATTAGAAGATCTTCCCATTAGGCCCCATTAGGCCACAGTAGCCAACCCGGCCTAAAACTTGCGCGGGTCACTTTCACGGACGGGCTCGAAACTGGTGCCAGAAGTTAGCCCCCGACCAGGGCTTCATTGTGAGGCATCGCGTAAAATTTTCCGTCCCCCGAGTGCCGAGCAATAGCCCCTGAAAGGGCTTTCGGCACAATTTTCACGCCCTTATTTGAGCCACTTGTAGCCGAAGGAATTTTGCGCAAATGACTGAGAGGTGCTCCTGGGCACTGCTCATCACTTTGCAATAGGTTCCGGGGCTTTTCGCGAAGGTCGCGTTTTCTCAAACTTTGAGGGCATTAGTGGGTGGGGTGTGAAAACCTCCGAATGCATGGTTCTCAGCTCCTGCTGTGGGCAGCAAGCCAATTTTTTTTCCAAAATGTTGACCTATAAAAGAGCTTACTCGGGTGTGAAAATTATCATTGTGCGCGCGCGCCCCGGACCGCAATTATGATATTTCCTGTTTTCCCATAGGGCCCAAGGCAAATGGGGATAGCGGTTGTACGCGCTTTCTAAGGCTCTGATCGCTTTTAGATTTTGCACGCGGACAGGGCCAACAGAGGCGCAGGTATTGCCATGCGCACCCGCCCGCAACAATGTTTCGATACCGAGTTATCGGGGTGTGGAAGTCCGCCGCCCCGAAGCTTTACGCGCTTCCGTCTCGCGAACTACTATTTTCATCATGCCCACACGGGCATCAGTTTGTAGTACGGGAGGCCGTCTACAAATGGTGAAAATTTCAAAGCGCTCCGTCGGGAAATTAAAAAGTTATGAGCATTAGAAGATCTTCCCATTAGGCCCCATTAGGCCACAGTAGCCAACCCGGCCTAAAACTTGCGCGGGTCACTTTCACGGACGGGCTCGAAACTGGTGCCAGAAGTTAGCCCCCGACCAGGGCTTCATTGTGAGGCATCGCGTAAAATTTTCCGTCCCCCGAGTGCCGAGCAATAGCCCCTGAAAGGGCTTTCGGCACAATTTTCACGCCCTTATTTGAGCCACTTGTAGCCGAAGGAATTTTGCGCAAATGACTGAGAGGTGCTCCTGGGCACTGCTCATCACTTTGCAATAGGTTCCGGGGCTTTTCGCGAAGGTCGCGTTTTCTCAAACTTTGAGGGCATTAGTGGGTGGGGTGTGAAAACCTCCGAATGCATGGTTCTCAGCTCCTGCTGTGGGCAGCAAGCCAATTTTTTTTCCAAAATGTTGACCTATAAAAGAGCTTACTCGGGTGTGAAAATTATCATTGTGCGCGCGCGCCCCGGACCGCAATTATGATATTTCCTGTTTTCCCATAGGGCCCAAGGCAAATGGGGATAGCGGTTGTACGCGCTTTCTAAGGCTCTGATCGCTTTTAGATTTTGCACGCGGACAGGGCCAACAGAGGCGCAGGTATTGCCATGCGCACCCGCCCGCAACAATGTTTCGATACCGAGTTATCGGGGTGTGGAAGTCCGCCGCCCCGAAGCTTTACGCGCTTCCGTCTCGCGAACTACTATTTTCATCATGCCCACACGGGCATCAGTTTGTAGTACGGGAGGCCGTCTACAAATGGTGAAAATTTCAAAGCGCTCCGTCGGGAAATTAAAAAGTTATGAGCATTAGAAGATCTTCCCATTAGGCCCCATTAGGCCACAGTAGCCAACCCGGCCTAAAACTTGCGCGGGTCACTTTCACGGACGGGCTCGAAACTGGTGCCAGAAGTTAGCCCCCGACCAGGGCTTCATTGTGAGGCATCGCGTAAAATTTTCCGTCCCCCGAGTGCCGAGCAATAGCCCCTGAAAGGGCTTTCGGCACAATTTTCACGCCCTTATTTGAGCCACTTGTAGCCGAAGGAATTTTGCGCAAATGACTGAGAGGTGCTCCTGGGCACTGCTCATCACTTTGCAATAGGTTCCGGGGCTTTTCGCGAAGGTCGCGTTTTCTCAAACTTTGAGGGCATTAGTGGGTGGGGTGTGAAAACCTCCGAATGCATGGTTCTCAGCTCCTGCTGTGGGCAGCAAGCCAATTTTTTTTCCAAAATGTTGACCTATAAAAGAGCTTACTCGGGTGTGAAAATTATCATTGTGCGCGCGCGCCCCGGACCGCAATTATGATATTTCCTGTTTTCCCATAGGGCCCAAGGCAAATGGGGATAGCGGTTGTACGCGCTTTCTAAGGCTCTGATCGCTTTTAGATTTTGCACGCGGACAGGGCCAACAGAGGCGCAGGTATTGCCATGCGCACCCGCCCGCAACAATGTTTCGATACCGAGTTATCGGGGTGTGGAAGTCCGCCGCCCCGAAGCTTTACGCGCTTCCGTCTCGCGAACTACTATTTTCATCATGCCCACACGGGCATCAGTTTGTAGTACGGGAGGCCGTCTACAAATGGTGAAAATTTCAAAGCGCTCCGTCGGGAAATTAAAAAGTTATGAGCATTAGAAGATCTTCCCATTAGGCCCCATTAGGCCACAGTAGCCAACCCGGCCTAAAACTTGCGCGGGTCACTTTCACGGACGGGCTCGAAACTGGTGCCAGAAGTTAGCCCCCCGACCAGGGCTTCATTGTGAGGCATCGCGTAAAATTTTCCGTCCCCCGAGTGCCGAGCAATAGCCCCTGAAAGGGCTTTCGGCACAATTTTCACGCCCTTATTTGAGCCACTTGTAGCCGAAGGAATTTTGCGCAAATGACTGAGAGGTGCTCCTGGGCACTGCTCATCACTTTGCAATAGGTTCCGGGGCTTTTCGCGAAGGTCGCGTTTTCTCAAACTTTGAGGGCATTAGTGGGTGGGGTGTGAAAACCTCCGAATGCATGGTTCTCAGCTCCTGCTGTGGGCAGCAAGCCAATTTTTTTCCAAAATGTTGACCTATAAAAGAGCTTACTCGGGTGTGAAAATTATCATTGTGCGCGCGCGCCCCGGACCGCAATTATGATATTTCCTGTTTTCCCATAGGGCCCAAGGCAAATGGGGATAGCGGTTGTACGCGCTTTCTAAGGCTCTGATCGCTTTTAGATTTTGCACGCGGACAGGGCCAACAGAGGCGCAGGTATTGCCATGCGCACCCGCCCGCAACAATGTTTCGATACCGAGTTATCGGGGTGTGGAAGTCCGCCGCCCCGAAGCTTTACGCGCTTCCGTCTCGCGAACTACTATTTTCATCATGCCCACACGGGCATCAGTTTGTAGTACGGGAGGCCGTCTACAAATGGTGAAAATTTCAAAGCGCTCCGTCGGGAAATTAAAAAGTTATGAGCATTAGAAGATCTTCCCATTAGGCCCCATTAGGCCACAGTAGCCAACCCGGCCTAAAACTTGCGCGGGTCACTTTCACGGACGGGCTCGAAACTGGTGCCAGAAGTTAGCCCCCGACCAGGGCTTCATTGTGAGGCATCGCGTAAAATTTTCCGTCCCCCGAGTGCCGAGCAATAGCCCCTGAAAGGGCTTTCGGCACAATTTTCACGCCCTTATTTGAGCCACTTGTAGCCGAAGGAATTTTGCGCAAATGACTGAGAGGTGCTCCTGGGCACTGCTCATCACTTTGCAATAGGTTCCGGGGCTTTTCGCGAAGGTCGCGTTTTCTCAAACTTTGAGGGCATTAGTGGGTGGGGTGTGAAAACCTCCGAATGCATGGTTCTCAGCTCCTGCTGTGGGCAGCAAGCCAATTTTTTTTCCAAAATGTTGACCTATAAAAGAGCTTACTCGGGTGTGAAAATTATCATTGTGCGCGCGCGCCCCGGACCGCAATTATGATATTTCCTGTTTTCCCATAGGGCCCAAGGCAAATGGGGATAGCGGTTGTACGCGCTTTCTAAGGCTCTGATCGCTTTTAGATTTTGCACGCGGACAGGGCCAACAGAGGCGCAGGTATTGCCATGCGCACCCGCCCGCAACAATGTTTCGATACCGAGTTATCGGGGTGTGGAAGTCCGCCGCCCCGAAGCTTTACGCGCTTCCGTCTCGCGAACTACTATTTTCATCATGCCCACACGGGCATCAGTTTGTAGTACGGGAGGCCGTCTACAAATGGTGAAAATTTCAAAGCGCTCCGTCGGGAAATTAAAAAGTTATGAGCATTAGAAGATCTTCCCATTAGGCCCCATTAGGCCACAGTAGCCAACCCGGCCTAAAACTTGCGCGGGTCACTTTCACGGACGGGCTCGAAACTGGTGCCAGAAGTTAGCCCCCGACCAGGGCTTCATTGTGAGGCATCGCGTAAAATTTTCCGTCCCCCGAGTGCCGAGCAATAGCCCCTGAAAGGGCTTTCGGCACAATTTTCACGCCCTTATTTGAGCCACTTGTAGCCGAAGGAATTTTGCGCAAATGACTGAGAGGTGCTCCTGGGCACTGCTCATCACTTTGCAATAGGTTCCGGGGCTTTTCGCGAAGGTCGCGTTTTCTCAAACTTTGAGGGCATTAGTGGGTGGGGTGTGAAAACCTCCGAATGCATGGTTCTCAGCTCCTGCTGTGGGCAGCAAGCCAATTTTTTTTCCAAAATGTTGACCTATAAAAGAGCTTACTCGGGTGTGAAAATTATCATTGTGCGCGCGCGCCCCGGACCGCAATTATGATATTTCCTGTTTTCCCATAGGGCCCAAGGCAAATGGGGATAGCGGTTGTACGCGCTTTCTAAGGCTCTGATCGCTTTTAGATTTTGCACGCGGACAGGGCCAACAGAGGCGCAGGTATTGCCATGCGCACCCGCCCGCAACAATGTTTCGATACCGAGTTATCGGGGTGTGGAAGTCCGCCGCCCCGAAGCTTTACGCGCTTCCGTCTCGCGAACTACTATTTTCATCATGCCCACACGGGCATCAGTTTGTAGTACGGGAGGCCGTCTACAAATGGTGAAAATTTCAAAGCGCTCCGTCGGGAAATTAAAAAGTTATGAGCATTAGAAGATCTTCCCATTAGGCCCCATTAGGCCACAGTAGCCAACCCGGCCTAAAACTTGCGCGGGTCACTTTCACGGACGGGCTCGAAACTGGTGCCAGAAGTTAGCCCCCGACCAGGGCTTCATTGTGAGGCATCGCGTAAAATTTTCCGTCCCCCGAGTGCCGAGCAATAGCCCCTGAAAGGGCTTTCGGCACAATTTTCACGCCCTTATTTGAGCCACTTGTAGCCGAAGGAATTTTGCGCAAATGACTGAGAGGTGCTCCTGGGCACTGCTCATCACTTTGCAATAGGTTCCGGGGCTTTTCGCGAAGGTCGCGTTTTCTCAAACTTTGAGGGCATTAGTGGGTGGGGTGTGAAAACCTCCGAATGCATGGTTCTCAGCTCCTGCTGTGGGCAGCAAGCCAATTTTTTTTCCAAAATGTTGACCTATAAAAGAGCTTACTCGGGTGTGAAAATTATCATTGTGCGCGCGCGCCCCGGACCGCAATTATGATATTTCCTGTTTTCCCATAGGGCCCAAGGCAAATGGGGATAGCGGTTGTACGCGCTTTCTAAGGCTCTGATCGCTTTTAGATTTTGCACGCGGACAGGGCCAACAGAGGCGCAGGTATTGCCATGCGCACCCGCCCGCAACAATGTTTCGATACCGAGTTATCGGGGTGTGGAAGTCCGCCGCCCCGAAGCTTTACGCGCTTCCGTCTCGCGAACTACTATTTTCATCATGCCCACACGGGCATCAGTTTGTAGTACGGGAGGCCGTCTACAAATGGTGAAAATTTCAAAGCGCTCCGTCGGGAAATTAAAAAGTTATGAGCATTAGAAGATCTTCCCATTAGGCCCCATTAGGCCACAGTAGCCAACCCGGCCTAAAACTTGCGCGGGTCACTTTCACGGACGGGCTCGAAACTGGTGCCAGAAGTTAGCCCCCGACCAGGGCTTCATTGTGAGGCATCGCGTAAAATTTTCCGTCCCCCGAGTGCCGAGCAATAGCCCCTGAAAGGGCTTTCGGCACAATTTTCACGCCCTTATTTGAGCCACTTGTAGCCGAAGGAATTTTGCGCAAATGACTGAGAGGTGCTCCTGGGCACTGCTCATCACTTTGCAATAGGTTCCGGGGCTTTTCGCGAAGGTCGCGTTTTCTCAAACTTTGAGGGCATTAGTGGGTGGGGTGTGAAAACCTCCGAATGCATGGTTCTCAGCTCCTGCTGTGGGCAGCAAGCCAATTTTTTTTCCAAAATGTTGACCTATAAAAGAGCTTACTCGGGTGTGAAAATTATCATTGTGCGCGCGCGCCCCGGACCGCAATTATGATATTTCCTGTTTTCCCATAGGGCCCAAGGCAAATGGGGATAGCGGTTGTACGCGCTTTCTAAGGCTCTGATCGCTTTTAGATTTTGCACGCGGACAGGGCCAACAGAGGCGCAGGTATTGCCATGCGCACCCGCCCGCAACAATGTTTCGATACCGAGTTATCGGGGTGTGGAAGTCCGCCGCCCCGAAGCTTTACGCGCTTCCGTCTCGCGAACTACTATTTTCATCATGCCCACACGGGCATCAGTTTGTAGTACGGGAGGCCGTCTACAAATGGTGAAAATTTCAAAGCGCTCCGTCGGGAAATTAAAAAGTTATGAGCATTAGAAGATCTTCCCATTAGGCCCCATTAGGCCACAGTAGCCAACCCGGCCTAAAACTTGCGCGGGTCACTTTCACGGACGGGCTCGAAACTGGTGCCAGAAGTTAGCCCCCGACCAGGGCTTCATTGTGAGGCATCGCGTAAAATTTTCCGTCCCCCGAGTGCCGAGCAATAGCCCCTGAAAGGGCTTTCGGCACAATTTTCACGCCCTTATTTGAGCCACTTGTAGCCGAAGGAATTTTGCGCAAATGACTGAGAGGTGCTCCTGGGCACTGCTCATCACTTTGCAATAGGTTCCGGGGCTTTTCGCGAAGGTCGCGTTTTCTCAAACTTTGAGGGCATTAGTGGGTGGGGTGTGAAAACCTCCGAATGCATGGTTCTCAGCTCCTGCTGTGGGCAGCAAGCCAATTTTTTTTCCAAAATGTTGACCTATAAAAGAGCTTACTCGGGTGTGAAAATTATCATTGTGCGCGCGCGCCCCGGACCGCAATTATGATATTTCCTGTTTTCCCATAGGGCCCAAGGCAAATGGGGATAGCGGTTGTACGCGCTTTCTAAGGCTCTGATCGCTTTTAGATTTTGCACGCGGACAGGGCCAACAGAGGCGCAGGTATTGCCATGCGCACCCGCCCGCAACAATGTTTCGATACCGAGTTATCGGGGTGTGGAAGTCCGCCGCCCCGAAGCTTTACGCGCTTCCGTCTCGCGAACTACTATTTTCATCATGCCCACACGGGCATCAGTTTGTAGTACGGGAGGCCGTCTACAAATGGTGAAAATTTCAAAGCGCTCCGTCGGGAAATTAAAAAGTTATGAGCATTAGAAGATCTTCCCATTAGGCCCCATTAGGCCACAGTAGCCAACCCGGCCTAAAACTTGCGCGGGTCACTTTCACGGACGGGCTCGAAACTGGTGCCAGAAGTTAGCCCCCGACCAGGGCTTCATTGTGAGGCATCGCGTAAAATTTTCCGTCCCCCGAGTGCCGAGCAATAGCCCCTGAAAGGGCTTTCGGCACAATTTTCACGCCCTTATTTGAGCCACTTGTAGCCGAAGGAATTTTGCGCAAATGACTGAGAGGTGCTCCTGGGCACTGCTCATCACTTTGCAATAGGTTCCGGGGCTTTTCGCGAAGGTCGCGTTTTCTCAAACTTTGAGGGCATTAGTGGGTGGGGTGTGAAAACCTCCGAATGCATGGTTCTCAGCTCCTGCTGTGGGCAGCAAGCCAATTTTTTTTCCAAAATGTTGACCTATAAAAGAGCTTACTCGGGTGTGAAAATTATCATTGTGCGCGCGCGCCCCGGACCGCAATTATGATATTTCCTGTTTTCCCATAGGGCCCAAGGCAAATGGGGATAGCGGTTGTACGCGCTTTCTAAGGCTCTGATCGCTTTTAGATTTTGCACGCGGACAGGGCCAACAGAGGCGCAGGTATTGCCATGCGCACCCGCCCGCAACAATGTTTCGATACCGAGTTATCGGGGTGTGGAAGTCCGCCGCCCCGAAGCTTTACGCGCTTCCGTCTCGCGAACTACTATTTTCATCATGCCCACACGGGCATCAGTTTGTAGTACGGGAGGCCGTCTACAAATGGTGAAAATTTCAAAGCGCTCCGTCGGGAAATTAAAAAGTTATGAGCATTAGAAGATCTTCCCATTAGGCCCCATTAGGCCACAGTAGCCAACCCGGCCTAAAACTTGCGCGGGTCACTTTCACGGACGGGCTCGAAACTGGTGCCAGAAGTTAGCCCCCGACCAGGGCTTCATTGTGAGGCATCGCGTAAAATTTTCCGTCCCCCGAGTGCCGAGCAATAGCCCCTGAAAGGGCTTTCGGCACAATTTTCACGCCCTTATTTGAGCCACTTGTAGCCGAAGGAATTTTGCGCAAATGACTGAGAGGTGCTCCTGGGCACTGCTCATCACTTTGCAATAGGTTCCGGGGCTTTTCGCGAAGGTCGCGTTTTCTCAAACTTTGAGGGCATTAGTGGGTGGGGTGTGAAAACCTCCGAATGCATGGTTCTCAGCTCCTGCTGTGGGCAGCAAGCCAATTTTTTTTCCAAAATGTTGACCTATAAAAGAGCTTACTCGGGTGTGAAAATTATCATTGTGCGCGCGCGCCCCGGACCGCAATTATGATATTTCCTGTTTTCCCATAGGGCCCAAGGCAAATGGGGATAGCGGTTGTACGCGCTTTCTAAGGCTCTGATCGCTTTTAGATTTTGCACGCGGACAGGGCCAACAGAGGCGCAGGTATTGCCATGCGCACCCGCCCGCAACAATGTTTCGATACCGAGTTATCGGGGTGTGGAAGTCCGCCGCCCCGAAGCTTTACGCGCTTCCGTCTCGCGAACTACTATTTTCATCATGCCCACACGGGCATCAGTTTGTAGTACGGGAGGCCGTCTACAAATGGTGAAAATTTCAAAGCGCTCCGTCGGGAAATTAAAAAGTTATGAGCATTAGAAGATCTTCCCATTAGGCCCCATTAGGCCACAGTAGCCAACCCGGCCTAAAACTTGCGCGGGTCACTTTCACGGACGGGCTCGAAACTGGTGCCAGAAGTTAGCCCCCGACCAGGGCTTCATTGTGAGGCATCGCGTAAAATTTTCCGTCCCCCGAGTGCCGAGCAATAGCCCCTGAAAGGGCTTTCGGCACAATTTTCACGCCCTTATTTGAGCCACTTGTAGCCGAAGGAATTTTGCGCAAATGACTGAGAGGTGCTCCTGGGCACTGCTCATCACTTTGCAATAGGTTCCGGGGCTTTTCGCGAAGGTCGCGTTTTCTCAAACTTTGAGGGCATTAGTGGGTGGGGTGTGAAAACCTCCGAATGCATGGTTCTCAGCTCCTGCTGTGGGCAGCAAGCCAATTTTTTTTCCAAAATGTTGACCTATAAAAGAGCTTACTCGGGTGTGAAAATTATCATTGTGCGCGCGCGCCCCGGACCGCAATTATGATATTTCCTGTTTTCCCATAGGGCCCAAGGCAAATGGGGATAGCGGTTGTACGCGCTTTCTAAGGCTCTGATCGCTTTTAGATTTTGCACGCGGACAGGGCCAACAGAGGCGCAGGTATTGCCATGCGCACCCGCCCGCAACAATGTTTCGATACCGAGTTATCGGGGTGTGGAAGTCCGCCGCCCCGAAGCTTTACGCGCTTCCGTCTCGCGAACTACTATTTTCATCATGCCCACACGGGCATCAGTTTGTAGTACGGGAGGCCGTCTACAAATGGTGAAAATTTCAAAGCGCTCCGTCGGGAAATTAAAAAGTTATGAGCATTAGAAGATCTTCCCATTAGGCCCCATTAGGCCACAGTAGCCAACCCGGCCTAAAACTTGCGCGGGTCACTTTCACGGACGGGCTCGAAACTGGTGCCAGAAGTTAGCCCCCGACCAGGGCTTCATTGTGAGGCATCGCGTAAAATTTTCCGTCCCCCGAGTGCCGAGCAATAGCCCCTGAAAGGGCTTTCGGCACAATTTTCACGCCCTTATTTGAGCCACTTGTAGCCGAAGGAATTTTGCGCAAATGACTGAGAGGTGCTCCTGGGCACTGCTCATCACTTTGCAATAGGTTCCGGGGCTTTTCGCGAAGGTCGCGTTTTCTCAAACTTTGAGGGCATTAGTGGGTGGGGTGTGAAAACCTCCGAATGCATGGTTCTCAGCTCCTGCTGTGGGCAGCAAGCCAATTTTTTTTCCAAAATGTTGACCTATAAAAGAGCTTACTCGGGTGTGAAAATTATCATTGTGCGCGCGCGCCCCGGACCGCAATTATGATATTTCCTGTTTTCCCATAGGGCCCAAGGCAAATGGGGATAGCGGTTGTACGCGCTTTCTAAGGCTCTGATCGCTTTTAGATTTTGCACGCGGACAGGGCCAACAGAGGCGCAGGTATTGCCATGCGCACCCGCCCGCAACAATGTTTCGATACCGAGTTATCGGGGTGTGGAAGTCCGCCGCCCCGAAGCTTTACGCGCTTCCGTCTCGCGAACTACTATTTTCATCATGCCCACACGGGCATCAGTTTGTAGTACGGGAGGCCGTCTACAAATGGTGAAAATTTCAAAGCGCTCCGTCGGGAAATTAAAAAGTTATGAGCATTAGAAGATCTTCCCATTAGGCCCCATTAGGCCACAGTAGCCAACCCGGCCTAAAACTTGCGCGGGTCACTTTCACGGACGGGCTCGAAACTGGTGCCAGAAGTTAGCCCCCGACCAGGGCTTCATTGTGAGGCATCGCGTAAAATTTTCCGTCCCCCGAGTGCCGAGCAATAGCCCCTGAAAGGGCTTTCGGCACAATTTTCACGCCCTTATTTGAGCCACTTGTAGCCGAAGGAATTTTGCGCAAATGACTGAGAGGTGCTCCTGGGCACTGCTCATCACTTTGCAATAGGTTCCGGGGCTTTTCGCGAAGGTCGCGTTTTCTCAAACTTTGAGGGCATTAGTGGGTGGGGTGTGAAAACCTCCGAATGCATGGTTCTCAGCTCCTGCTGTGGGCAGCAAGCCAATTTTTTTTCCAAAATGTTGACCTATAAAAGAGCTTACTCGGGTGTGAAAATTATCATTGTGCGCGCGCGCCCCGGACCGCAATTATGATATTTCCTGTTTTCCCATAGGGCCCAAGGCAAATGGGGATAGCGGTTGTACGCGCTTTCTAAGGCTCTGATCGCTTTTAGATTTTGCACGCGGACAGGGCCAACAGAGGCGCAGGTATTGCCATGCGCACCCGCCCGCAACAATGTTTCGATACCGAGTTATCGGGGTGTGGAAGTCCGCCGCCCCGAAGCTTTACGCGCTTCCGTCTCGCGAACTACTATTTTCATCATGCCCACACGGGCATCAGTTTGTAGTACGGGAGGCCGTCTACAAATGGTGAAAATTTCAAAGCGCTCCGTCGGGAAATTAAAAAGTTATGAGCATTAGAAGATCTTCCCATTAGGCCCCATTAGGCCACAGTAGCCAACCCGGCCTAAAACTTGCGCGGGTCACTTTCACGGACGGGCTCGAAACTGGTGCCAGAAGTTAGCCCCCGACCAGGGCTTCATTGTGAGGCATCGCGTAAAATTTTCCGTCCCCCGAGTGCCGAGCAATAGCCCCTGAAAGGGCTTTCGGCACAATTTTCACGCCCTTATTTGAGCCACTTGTAGCCGAAGGAATTTTGCGCAAATGACTGAGAGGTGCTCCTGGGCACTGCTCATCACTTTGCAATAGGTTCCGGGGCTTTTCGCGAAGGTCGCGTTTTCTCAAACTTTGAGGGCATTAGTGGGTGGGGTGTGAAAACCTCCGAATGCATGGTTCTCAGCTCCTGCTGTGGGCAGCAAGCCAATTTTTTTTCCAAAATGTTGACCTATAAAAGAGCTTACTCGGGTGTGAAAATTATCATTGTGCGCGCGCGCCCCGGACCGCAATTATGATATTTCCTGTTTTCCCATAGGGCCCAAGGCAAATGGGGATAGCGGTTGTACGCGCTTTCTAAGGCTCTGATCGCTTTTAGATTTTGCACGCGGACAGGGCCAACAGAGGCGCAGGTATTGCCATGCGCACCCGCCCGCAACAATGTTTCGATACCGAGTTATCGGGGTGTGGAAGTCCGCCGCCCCGAAGCTTTACGCGCTTCCGTCTCGCGAACTACTATTTTCATCATGCCCACACGGGCATCAGTTTGTAGTACGGGAGGCCGTCTACAAATGGTGAAAATTTCAAAGCGCTCCGTCGGGAAATTAAAAAGTTATGAGCATTAGAAGATCTTCCCATTAGGCCCCATTAGGCCACAGTAGCCAACCCGGCCTAAAACTTGCGCGGGTCACTTTCACGGACGGGCTCGAAACTGGTGCCAGAAGTTAGCCCCCGACCAGGGCTTCATTGTGAGGCATCGCGTAAAATTTTCCGTCCCCCGAGTGCCGAGCAATAGCCCCTGAAAGGGCTTTCGGCACAATTTTCACGCCCTTATTTGAGCCACTTGTAGCCCAGCCCAGGTATTGCCATGCGCACCCGCACTGTGGACAGACAAGGGAGTTGTATGCCATGGTTTTGATGTCTTTATTTTGGTGGCTACATTTCTTTTGACAAAACCCAGTGTTTTGTTAGCGGTACTGGTAATGTTGTTTATGTGAGTGTTTCAGCTCAGGTCCTTGCTGATGGTCACACCCAGATACTTCGCTGCATCCACAGATTCTAGTTCCTGGTTATGCATGAAGTATCTGGACTTAACCGGGCTTTTTGAGCGGGTAATATGGATAACCTGGCATTTGCCTGGGTTAAACTCCATATCCCAGGTTCTCTCCCAATGCTGAAGAGACTCCAAGTCGGACTGAAGTACCTGACTATCCTGCATGTTGGTGACTGTCAGGTATACAGCAGTATCATCAGCAAATAACCTGACCTGGGACTGAATGTTTTCAGGTAGGTCATTGATGTACAATAGAAAGAGGAGCGGGCCCAGCACTGAGCCCTGAGGTACACCAGAGGTCACTTTGACCTCCTCAGATGACTCCCCACCCAGTACAACAGTTTGAGTGCGACCTATCAGGAATGACTGGATCCAATTAATGACTGGATCCAATTTACAGTGTTTCCTTTTACACCAAAACAAGAAAGTTTATATAAAAGTTTTAGATGATTTACTTTGTCGAAGGCTTTGCTAAAATCAAAAAGTATTAAATCTGTTTGCTTTCCCAAAGATAGCTGCCTTCCTAAGTCTTCTACTAGTTGAATCAATTGGGTCTCGCATGAGCGTTTTTCGCGAAACCCATGTTGAAGTTCATAGAGGATGTTATGCTTGTTTAGGTGTGTAAAAAGGTTCGAAGCAATTATGTTCTCCATAACTTTACATAAAATACATGTTAAAGAAATGGGCCTATAGTTAGAAGGTTCTGTTTTATCGCCTTTTTTGAATAAGGGACAAACTTGTGCCTTTTTCCAATCAGAAGGGAGTTGTCCGGTTTGCAGTGTTTTCTCAAAATGGGGAAGTTTTATGGGGACGTTTTACCAATCTTGTTTTCGTGTGTTGGGGACGTTTTGACCAATTCGGGGGCGTTTGACTAGGGACGTTTTGACTTACACCCCAGCAAAGATATACCCGTCTTATAAATACAATGTATTTCCGTAGCTTTATTATTGACCAATCATGAAGCACCTTACAACTTAAAAATATTGTGCTGAGCTTCCACCCACCTTTTGAGCCAATCACTGCCCTTTTTGCAACTACAGGCCTGTGAACATATGGATTTGTAGTCTGGTACCCGAGGCGAGTTCAATAATGCGAGTGCTCGCCGAGCGCTCGTTGATTGGTACCTATCTTTATTCATAATCTGTAAAGCCTGACACCAGAACGAGCGCCCGAGAGCGCTCGCATTATTGAACTTGCCTCCGGCGTCTCTTTGTGTACGAAAAGTGGATGAAAAGATCGAAAACAAAATGGCTACTCGCTGTACAAAGCATATGTAGCTCTGACAAAATCCGTGATTGCGACTGACAGAGGCCCGGCAAAATGTAGGTATTCAGCTGATATTTCACCCAACTCATACAGATTTAGAAAATATTCATCTGGATATTTGCCGTGAGTAAATTTATTCTAAATTTCTGAGAGAAAACTTGGTTTATACACGGGTGGTAAACCTAGGAACTACCACGAAATTGTGTTAACGTAATTTTGTTCCCAAGCCACATCCGGGACACGTCGTGGTAGTTTCCAGGCCGAAAATTGGATAAAGAAGGGTTGGTGTCACTTTCATTTTTGTTTTATTTTACAACTAAGAACGAACAATGGTAAAATCCGACAATGTGGTTCCGTGTAGATATGTCTCAGCGTCCCCTCTAGCCCAAAATTTTGTTTGAAAAATTATTTTCTGTCTTTTGGTACGTGTTTCCCCACTGAGCATCGGACCAACTTTCCCCAAAGTTCGAAGGATTTTATCCTATATCTGTCAAATTAAATGGAATTTGATATCATTTGGCGATGGAAATGATAAAAAGACCCTGAATAAACATTCCTTCACAGAAAAAAAATCTGAGCATTTACTCGTAAACGATTCATGCCCCGTTCGTCCTGTGTGGTAGTTTCCAGCTCATCGTGGTAGTTAAAATGCTATTGTAGTAGTTTCCAAGACTTTGTAGGAATTTAGTAGTAGTTCTCATCAGCAGATGCTCACTATTCAGTGGCCACTTCATTTTTATAAAGACTGGGAGTGCGGGCCGAACCTTGAATACCCCTCTTAGTCATACGAAGACCTTTTCAAACAACATTTTGTCAGATAACAAATGTCGACTGCCTGAATTTTAATTTTAGTGGTCTATTGAAATTATGAGAAGAATGAAAAGAAGGGATATTCACATATTTTGTTATTGAATAAAAATGCTTTTTAATTATCAAATAACATGCCCGTTCATCGTCGCACTCACATGTATATAAAAAGTGTCCCAGTCTAAGGATATTTCCCTTTTTTCTGAAGCGCAAGTACTAACGATACTTTGGGCCAGTAGTCTTAGCCTGTCATTTTATCTTAAAGGTGACTGAACATGGAACAGCGTAGCGTGTGACGCATTTTTTTTTATATCATTCTTTTTTGTCTGTTGCTTGGTCCACCACGGCTCAACTGATGACCTTCTTTTGCTTTAGATTTCCAGAGGTGTTGTTTGGCAGTCCCAGGCATGATCTCCACCTGTCAAGCATCACATTGAATCTCTTGAGTCCTCAGCTTAGCTTCTTCATGGTGTTGAAATGTGATTTATTTGTTTACCGTGGTATGTAATTTACGAATTCGAGGGTTATCACCGAGAAACAAACAACCACTATAATGTTTTGTAACACTTCAGAAACGTATCCTACAAAGTCTTGGAAACTACCACGATAGCATTTTAACTACCACGATGAGCTGGAAACTACCACACAGGACGAACGGGACATTAATCGTTTACAAGTAAATGCTAAAATTTGTTTTCTGTGTAGGAATGTTTATTCAGGGTCTTTTTATCATTTCCATCGTCAAATGATATCAAATTCCATTTAATTTGACAGATATGGGCTAAAATCCTTCGAACTTTGGGGAAAGTTGGCCCGATGCTCAGTGGGGAAACACGTACCAAAAGACAGAAAATAACTTTTCAAACAAAATTTTGGGCTAGAGGGGACACTGAGACATATTTACACGGAACCACATTGTCGGATTTTACCATTGTTCGTTCTTAGTTGTAAAATAAAGCAAAAAGGAAAGTGACACCAACCTTTCTTTATCCAATTTTCGGCCTGGAAACTACCACGACGTGTCCCGGATGTGGCTTGGGAACAAAATTACGTTAACACAATTTCGTGGTAGTTCCTAGGTTTACCACCCGTGTTATACCCGTTGTCAAGCAAGCCTGTAGGCTGTGGGAAAGCCAAATTCGAGTTCAGATAAAATCCGTCATAGCGATTGACAGTGACCCGGCAAAATGTAAGGCGATATTTCAACCAACGCATGCAGATTTATAAAATATCTATCTTGATATTTTGCCGTGAGTATTTATTCTATTTTTGCGAGAATACTTGGTTACTCGCTGTCGAAAAAGTTGTTGTAGAATGGCACTGTCTCCGGGTCCGGTACCGGACCCCTAGACTACGGGTCCGGGACCGGACCTCGAGCCACGCCTATGAGGACTGTCTCGGGGTCCGGTTGTTTGTGAAACAACTGCTTGACGAGTCTAGGGATACGGGGTGCGTGTCAGTACCTGCACGTATATGTAGTAACAGTTATTTTACCAACAAAAACTCGTGTTGAAGTTTCACTTTGCTTCGTCCGCCATCTTTGATCATCTGTATTTACTGTTACAATATTCAAACAAGTATAAGCTTATACAAAAGGTATAAGATTTATAACGGACAAGAGTGAAAAAAACATAACTAGATATAATTTGTTTTACTTTATTCCTTTTATTTTTCTTATTCTTATTTTTTCAATAAGGTCATGGATAAAGGTAATTAATGTCAGGGGGAACTTACTATCGCATCAGTGAATTGGCGCAGGGTTAGATGTTCTTTAATTGATGTTTGTCTCAATGTTCTTATTAATTTATTGTTGTTATCTGTCTACTTGATTATTAACCTAAAGGTTAATACCAATTTGCACTTTCATTGAAGTAAGCAAGTGGTGATTGCAGGTGCAATGTTTAATTGCTTTCATACCGGATAATTGGTCACATATCTGTCTGTCTGTCCGCCCGTCCATCCACCACCAACACCAGTGAAACGCATGGGCCGATGGTGGTCTGTAGATATTCAAAATAAAACAGCTAAAAAAGTGGGCCGATTTTGGCCTGATATAACATGCTAGCACGGGAAGTTATTCACAGTGAGACGGTTCTTTTGAGCACCCAAAAGCTGAAGACCAAATAAGCACACAAAATCAGACCACTGTCGAACACCAGCCAAACGCATGGACCGATGGTGGCTCGGCAAAAACATGCTGGCACGAAATGTGGTGCTCAGAAATTTATGATGGGGATCTAACATCAGTTGGGCGTATTCATGCGCAGATCCAGAGGGGGGGGGGGGGCAGGGGCTCCGGACCCCCTCCCCCTGAAAAATCATAAGAAATATAGGGTTTCTTAGCAATACTGATCAGGATCCCCTAAAAAAATAAAAAGCTACCAAGCCAGCAATGTTGGGCCATCATTAGCACGCCAGCGAAACGCCATTTATGTTCTGCTAGATAACTCCAGTCCAGTCTTTGTAGCAAACAGTGTGGATCCGGATTAAACTGCTCTCATAAGAGCAGTCTGATCCAGGTCTACAATGTTTGTCTGTATGGAGAAATTAGCCATTGACGTAAGCATAAGTTGCATTTTCCTTACATAACGACCCATATGTCGTCTACTTGTTCGTTATTGAAAGACATCTTTGAAGCAATCAATATTGACCCAGATCTCATAGGAGCAGTCTGATCCTGGTCCCAAATGTTTGTCTGTACAGGGATATTGGCCATTGACGTTAGCATAAGTTGCATTTCCCTGACATAACGACCCTTAAGCCGTCTTTGTAGCAAACAGTGTGGACCCGTATCAAACTACTATCCCAGGAGCAGCCTGAACCGGATTCGCAATGTTTGTCTGTCTGTAAGACGTCTTTGGAGCAAACAGTGTGGACCCAAATCTGACTGCTCTCCTAGGAACAGTCTTATCAGGGTCCACGGCAAAATTAGCCGTTGGCGTAAGCATTTACATGTGGCAGATACCTCCAGCAGATGTAAATTGTAGATGCATTTCCGCGATTGAGTCGTTCAACCTATGAACGGTCTCTGTAGCAAATAGAGTGGACCGAGATCAGGCTGTTATCATAGGAGCGGTCTGATCTTGTTCATCACTGTTTGTCATTATTTTAGATGCATTTCCGCGATCGAGTCTTCAACCTTAGGATATCTATTTGTAACGTCTCTCTAACAAACAGTGTGGATCCAGATCAGACTCAGAGTCTTCTTATAAAGCTATGTCCTAATGTCAAAAGATACCAGTAAGATCCACTGCCGTTGTCCCATTAGTGAGTCTCTTTGAAAGCTATAGTTGAATAATGAAGCTATACTACAGACTATGTAAGCTTATTTGACACTGCTCACTCATCTCACTAATCAGCTGCCAACGAGTAGTTTAATTGGTTCCTTTAATTGAAGATGAGAAGATAATTGATTTGTTACAGGTGATTTACGTTCTTTTTTTACTTTGCCGTTTTTTAATACCTTTGTATAAGCTTAATTGTACATGACAGTATATACAGATTGGTTTCCCTTTGAGGATTATAGATGGCGGACGAAGCAAAGTGAAACTTCAACATGAGATTTTGTTGGTAAAATAACTGTTACTACATTTACATGCAGGTACGGACCCGTATCCCTAGACTTGTCAGAAGTCGTTTCACAAACTACCGGACCCCGAGACAGTCCTCATAGGCGTGGCTCGGGGTCCGGTACCGGACCCCTAGAATCAGTGTCTTGGGGTCCGGTACCGGACCCGTAGCCCCGTAGTCTAGGGGTCCGGTACCGGACTCGGAGACAGTGCCTTGTAGAATACCTTGAAGGACAGACAAAATCACCATTAGACTCTTACAGCAGCCTGGCATTCTACCGGCACTAAGCTTATATTTCGACCAACTGATACAGATTTCGAAAATTTACATCTTGATATTTTTCCATGTATGATCATGTATATTATTCCAAACAAACAACAAACAAACCTAGAGAACATGTAGATGGGCAATTTGGGGTCAGAGATAATTCCAATAATGCACTAACAGGAACCCAGCATTTTATCGGCACTAAGCTGATAGTTAAACCAAATGATACAGATTTTAAAAAAATGCCATGAAAATTTAATTTAATCTAAATTTATGAGCAAACTTGGGGGGGGGGGGAGGGGGGTTCTGGCAAAAATCCCCTATTAGCCAGCCTTTAACCCCACTAAGCCATTAGTTCACTGTAGATTGATTTAGAAAATAACCACCTTGATAAAATATTGTGAATAATTTAAATTTCTGAGAGAAAACTTAGTCAGGACTGGGCTTCACAATAAAAATATCCACAATATCCTATCAATAGACATTATGAAACCTAGCTACAATGAGTCGGTTGGCACCGATGATACCCCTGCTTAGAGCAGATAATACGGTTTTGACAGGGGGACTAGGTGCCTTGTAATTAAAACTGAATAGTTGCTGTATGCAGGGCTGCGGAAATAACATGCCTGACTTGTCCGACCTGGTCCCATTTCATCCAGGACAAGTTGAAAATTTCTATTTACTTGTCCGTGGACAAGTACAAATGTATTAAGTTAATACAGTTCTGTATTTCATATTTTGATTAATTATTACGAGCTCACATCTTGCATTGAAAACAGTGTGGATCCTGATCAGCTGGCCACTTCAGAAGACAGCTGATCAGGATCCATACTGTTTGCAAGAGTTGATATATATCTGGTTTCATACTGTTTTTGAAAGAATAAATTGTTTGCACAGTACGCTATAATTTAATTTGTTCTTTCGGACAAGTAAAATTTTCTATGGACAACTTCATTTTGGTTATTTACTTGTCCTTGAACAAGTAGAAAATTTTACTATTTCCACAAGCCCTGCTGTATGTATCTATTTGTGAAATAAGTAGTCAGAACCAATAATCATATCAAATTTTCTGAAAATTTTCAGAGTTCAGAAGTTGAGAAGCTGCTTCTTGCCAATAGTTAGGTAATACCTACTTAGGCCAACCTTTAAAATATTTTTGTTTCCCCTTACCCGACCCTGTTTTACAAGTATGGGTCGGTTGGTCGGAAACTTATCTTTTTTAACTAAATATCTCAAATTGGATAACCATTAAACTTAATTGTATACAGTAAAACCTGTCTTAAGAGGCCACTCAAAAAAAAAGACATTGAAAAATGCAGGTCAAAAGTATTGCAAAATGTGTATATCTTTGTGTGGCCGTTTTAGGCAACATATTAAAGCGTACTTGAAAAGCTTTAATCCTTTGTATACTAATGTATTCTTACAATAAGCTAGGGATAGTCCATTGTAAATACATGTATCCAAGGTTGGGTGGTCGAATCCACCCCTGGTTTTAACCGGTTAAAACCGCCCCGGTCAATATGCCAAAAAGTGGTCAATACTGGTCAATATGAATCTGAGTGGTTGATTGAAATTTTTAAATGGTTGTTTTGGTGGTGGATTGAGATATTAGGTCAGGTTTTATGTTCTATTTATTGAAAAAAGAAAAAAAAATACTGTTTCGTCCCTGCCAAGGGCACTTTTTACCTTAGCACTGACTTCTGCATAACAGTCCAGGCACCTAATACTAGTCTTTTTTAATCATCAAGTGCAGAATAGAATAACCATACAGCATAACAGGGTCTTTTATCATCATTTGAAGACAATAACTATTATGAATTTATGACGCTGGTTAAATTATTAGCACAGAATGACCACACTTTCGCACCTCTATAGTAACACAGATGCCAGTTAATTAGCCAATGCATTTTAAGCTCAGTGATTGGATAGGTCTTATAAACTGGACACACCTTCTTTAGTCTGAGAGACATGTACAGTATTTTGACAGCTTTGTTTGTTTTAACTCCTTGATATATTGTTCAACATTTAGTATTTTCTTTACAATTTTCACACCTTTGTCTTTTCAGGTGAGAAGCCAATTCAATTTGCATTTTTATTTTTCACTAATAGAGCAAAGATTAATTCGTACATGATGACCCCTTTGATGATCAATTTGAAGTATTGATTGATTTTTTGTACTTTCTTTCATTTAATAGTCACTGATCAAAAAAAAAAAATATGAGCCAAGATCTGACAGAAGGGACCTTCTGGCAATAAAAGTCCAAAGTGAGATATTTACAGAAAAAGAAAGAGCTGGCTGTTGTGAACAATTACAGAAAATTTGAAGAGATTATCTTTACAAATAACAAAGATATGAGCGTTTGAACTAGTACAGATTATGCGTTTAAAACATGACGTCACTTAACGTTGTTAATGACTTCTGACGTCATCACCATTTTGTTAACATTATGACCCTAAAACAAAGACACTAGGAGCAATATTTCAAAATTGCTCCATGTTTCTGTAAATTTGATGTGTATGCAATTGCATAGACTGCGCAAATAGCCAACACACGCTCATTCCGTGTTTACATAAGCATTTGAAATTAGGTACCCTGTTTAAAAGGTAATGTATAGTCCATATGCATAGCTGTTGTCATGGCAGCATACATTAGACGTATCACTTAATTTTATTAAGACTATTTGCGCCTTTGATTGTATTACATGTTAGAAGCAATTTGACTCGATTGTAAGAACATGCAAAATTTTGAAATTTTAGACGTTTTTGAAATTTTGATTACACAAAAACTGCTAAAATGCCCGAAGGACCCTTTTCTCAGATCGGCGCTCATATGACTATGAAAAAGCTAGTTTTAAAATTTATTTAATTTCATTGCTTGCATTTGCTTTACTTTTTTATTAATGAATAATAGAAAATAAGTTCAAGTCTTAAGTCTGAACTGAAAGTTGTGGTAATGATTCAATTTGATTGAGACTGAAGATCTAAAACTATTGACATTCATTTTTGTTTTACAGTCTATTTAATTATCAATACATTTTTTAAAGTAATAGCAACTCATGAAACACATTTTCAATTAAGCCTGTAGTATCTTATATTGAAATTATTTTAAGTCTATTTATAGAGTCCAGTAAATTGGGATAACTAATGCTAAGTATCTTCACATTGACCATGTTTTTTTTTTTCAATCGACCAGTAATAACCGGTTAAAACCAGTAATGACCACTGGTCTGGTCAATATGCATAATGACCGGTCGAATGCCAACCTTGCATGTATCTAGGGGTGTCAGTTTATAATTTTAAAAAATGTATTATTTTGTCTGAGGATCTGCTTTACCTTTACAAACAGTCTACTGACCCTGATGAAATTCAGCATTTCATCTGGGTCTCCACTGTTTGCAAAAGTACTATTTTTTGCTTCCCAAATACAAAGGGGTAATATTTACAAAAACACCAAGTTGAAAATTAAACATTTCATTAAAAAAATTGAATATTCAATACCACCATTAAGAGGTTTCACCAAATGATGAGATAGTGACAAGTGCCATTCTACTTTAAAGCAGTTTTCAACTTAGACATTATGCTCTCATAAAGAATTCTAGAGCATTATAGTTAAACTTCAACTTTATGGAAGATTTAAGCATTAACTGATGGTTATAGTTTCAGTCTCATATGCTGGAAAAAATGCTTTATATATACTTATTTCCTTCATTTGGGCTGTCAATATAAAATACAAATTATGGGATATCCCTCTACTTCCACCCTGATATTCTGAAGAATTAAAATGTAACTATAAAAGTGTAGCAATAAATATATATACATGTTCATAATTTAACTGGATAATTCTAAGTTTTTTGTAAAATTACCATTTTAAAAAGGCAGAAAGTTGCTCGTGTGACCAAGCAAATATGGCGGAAAGGGATAATAAGTTTAAAAAGTATTTTGATCAGTTTTACTTATATACCAAAACAGTATCATTGTATTTCCGTAAAGGTTTTAGAATTAAAAAAAAAGGTTAATTAGAATGTAATTAATGCCAGTGTTGTCTGGTGATCCTTATTTGCAAACAGTGAGGACCCAGATCGGGATTGACAAAATATCAGGCCAGATCTTAATTCAAACTGTTTGACTCTCTGATTGAGTCATTGAGTTTTTTTTTTAAAAAATGCAAAGAGTGAGTCTAATACTAGAATTGGGCTCTTGTTAAGATAAAATCAGCCATCTATCCTATGAACACTTGTCCTGCTGAATCTAGATACAGTATATCCTGTTTTGAAAACAGTGTGGTACCTGGTCAGGATCCTCTATTTTCCATTAGGAACTGGTTTTGTCAAAATTTAGCTGTATGCACAGATGATTTTATTTTCAGCAGTACAATGGTTAACATTTTAGTTTTGATATTTTGTGTGTGAAATTGTTGTCTTTTTGTGTATACATTCTATTACATTCTAGGATTCCCAAACCCTCTAAAAAAGCAAATTTGAGGGTTAGTTGACCTCTCTAAATCAAAATTAAGATTTTGTTTTAATTCAAACCTCTTTGACTTGAATTATTCTTCTACACATATTGATATGCATTCATGAAGCACGAAAGGTGTCACAGTTTGAAATTTCCAGATTTTGACCAAACTTGCATACAATGTAAGAACAATGTTGCAGGGATAATGCTGGGATGGGCCAGAACCATTTTTTGACTTGTTACAGTTAACTATAAATATTGTTTTTATTTTTGGTGGGCCCCATATGATAAGCTATTCAGAAATATCACTTGTTTTGCTGTAAGGTGCATATAATGGACTCTTCACTCTTCAGCCCATCAAATTTTCTAAAGGGCTCATTAAACCATTAAATTTGAATGGGAAACGGGCCCATTTATAAGGCCCATCTTTATATGGGCCAGTAGTATCCCTGTTGTTGGTATGGAGGAGGGGTGATTAGATTTTGATGGCTTGACTTAATTTTGTAATTATTTTTTATTAATTTAATAGTTTAAACATTAGAATATGAGCTTTTGGTGCTCAAAAGAGCCATTTCATTAAGTCAGTTCTTTTGAGTACTCACAGTATATATTTGAATGAGAAATAAGAAAAAAATCATAACACACTCTTATCTCGAGGCCTGTCATAGGCTGCCAATCTTTTGGAGTTTCAAAATAAATTTTAGTCGGTTTAAGAAAAAATTGAGAAATTACCTTAACACAAATAATACGAACGGTTATAAGTTTCTGTCATTTCAATTCATTTGGCATCCCGACATGACCATAGCAGTTGACTGGGAGGTTAAGCATCAAACCAAATAAAAAAAAAATCAATTATTAATTAAAAATTAAACAGTGAATTGATGCCAGACTATAACATGATTTTTATTCAAAGAAATACTGGTCTCTATACAAAGTGGCGGAGGCTAGACTTTAATATTTTCATGTATACTTAGGCTGGGACCATTTTTGGGGTTCAGACATTTGAATTTCATTATTTTGGGGGGTTTTCAGAAAAGAGTATTTTCTGGGGTATGATGAAATTGTGGACATTTTTTTTGGGGTCATCACAACTGGACTTTTTTTTTGGGGGGGGGGGGGGGGGGTAGGGTCATTAATATTATATATATACTTTTTAGAGCTTTTTCTAAAGATCAAAGTTCAGAATTGGAGGATGCTATATGTTAAATATTTTTTGGGTATGCCTGATGTTCCTGATATATTTTTGGGGGTAAACAGTAGATGATGGGTCCAAGCCTACATTAAAAAAAAAAGAAATTAGAGTACACTTCCTTAACCCCTGGGTAGAGTTTGAGTCAAAAATCATCTTTTAAGATGTAGGTTCCTTGATATATCAAGTGACAGGGCATTAACCCTTTGTATTCTTGTGGATTTCCCCACACAGAATAATGCAACAAATATGGGATAATCCATGTTATATTTTAAGGGTTCACAGGTTGGAATTACCAAGAAATGATGTATTTCTATCTCTGGAATTTTTTCGCTAGCCACAAAATAGTAATGCAGCATTTCATCTGGGTCCACTGTGTTTATGGATTTCTAGTTTACAAAAAAACCCTAATGAGGTATCCTTTTTTGTTCATTTTAAGCATAAAAATGCTCATATTTTGATTATGACATCTGAATAAAATAAAGGAAGCCACTTTTTTTTAATTCAGGTCTGAAAAAAGACACCAGAGGGGCTTTTGAAACAGATTAGGGAGGGCCTGAGAAACTATTAACTTTTGGGGGGGCCTTATATATGTCTTGAAATTTTAATAATGCATGCTGGTGATCACTCAGTTACCATGCTGTATATTTATCAAATATCTACAATGCTATTTCTCTTTTATCCTTAAATATGCTATCTTCTTTTGGGGTTTAAAATATTTTACAGTACTCTCACTTAAACTGCTGATTAGCAGTCCTGAACTCTTTTTTTTTTGGTGCTGGATCCCTATTTTTTGAAGGAGGCTATATTTTTTTGTATGGTGGAACCCAGGGGGGGGGGGGGGGTACTCTGATATTTTCACACATACGTAGGCTCGGGCTATTTTTTTTTGTTCAAAATTCTGAATTTCAATTTTTTGGGGGTTTTCAGAAAAATGAATATTTTTTTGGATATGAAGATTTTGCGGATATTTTTTGGGGGGTCATCACAAAATTGGGCTAGTTTTAGGGTAATTTCTATGCATTTTAGTGCCTTTTTTAAAGTCAAAGGTACAGAATTGGGATATTTTTGGGGGTTGCTAAAATTTCAAATATTTTTTGGGGATGCTTGATATTCCTGATATTTTTTGGGGGTGAACTGTAGACCCTGGGTCCGAGCCTACGTACGTTACGATACAGAAAAAATAAGAGTATCTCCCCTGGGGGTGGAACTACCACTTTTTGGCAAAGAGAGCTCTGGGACTCCTGTTTACAAAATCCTAGTGAGAGCTCTGTTTTATTTACATGTACATAAATAAACTTTGTCTTGGAAATAATGGCCATTCCTCAGTTACTGGTCTACATGTATATTTAAAATCTTTAAATTCATCACTATTTGAGAATATTTCACCCCCAATGAAATAAGCTTGATCAGTGTGACTCACTGTGAGCAAATAGGAGATTTGTAATACAATATCTTGTATGTGGTTGTGAACTTTCCTTTCCCAGCACTGCCCATTTTAATGCCAGACAGCAAATAAGCTACAAGTGAATGAGGCTGATGTTTCATTCCCTTGTAGCTTATTAGCTGTCTGGCATTAAAATGGGCAGTGCTGGGAATGTAAGGTCGTGTAATACATATGAAGTTGCTATTCTGACATGTGGGAGGGAGAGGGGGTAAACAAATGTGCATAAAATTAAGATTTTCTATTTCATCAGATTTAAGCCTGACTCTTAAGACAGAGTCGGAGAGGCAGGGTACCAGACTAATGGATTTGGAGATACAATACACAGTGGTCGGATAAACAGTCTTATCTAACCGACCGTTATACCAATAGTCTAGCGAAGCTTCCAAAGACTGACAAAATATTTTGATCGAACCCTTTTATAACTGTTTTGTACAGTTAGTTTAGCTATAATGATTGTATTTTAAACATACAAGCATTTCTTCAGACCAAAATATGTCGATGTTTGGAATAATCGTGTCGGGGCGTTTGGTAAATTTCCTGTCATTAGTTTTCGTGGCTAACATTGTTCTTTCTTTCTATGTAGACTATACTCAGGCGATCAGAATCTGATCATTATCAGAGATGCGTGAATTTTTGGGAGAAATTGTAAATAGTATTGTGAAGATTTTTGCAGATACCAAAATTTAATGTGAGAGGTGCAGACCTGGTTACTCCTACGTTTTATGCGTATTTTCTACGCTTTTGGGCTCTGAAGTAATTCCAAGGGGAATCTTTGGGTCCGCCAGGATTCGAACCCAGAACTCCTGCGTGACAGTCGACCACTCTAACCATGTCGCTAAAGAGTTAACCCAACAGCGAGGCTGTTAGGAATGGCACTGTCACTACAGCTCCAAAATACGCACTACGGATCACAATTACAGAACTGTAGTACTGATGGTACCCAGCATGAGCGCAACTACCCAGTCGCCCCTGCTCCAATGCCTGGGTCACCCATCCAGCTACTAACCAAGCTCTGCGTTGCTTAACTTCGCAACATTGGCCTGACACACTACGCGTCGCTGTAAAAGCTAGCTCATACAGCAAGGCTGTATGTGTGTCTTATATACCTGTGGTACCCATTACCACTACACCACTCCCTCCTTTTTTCTTTAGGAGTCAGAGTTGTCCCTACATGAGCTCGTCAAACACTTCCGACACCAATGTAGTACTGATGGTACCCAGCATGAGCGCAACTACCCAGTCGCCCCTGCTCCAATGCCTGGGTCACCCATCCAGCTACTAACCAAGCTCTGCGTTGCTTAACTTCGCAACATTGGCCTGACACACTACGCGTCGCTGTAAAAGCTAGCTCATACAGCGAGGCTGTATGTGTGTCTTATATACCTGTGGTACCCATTACCACTACACCACTCCCTCCTTTTTTCTTTAGGAGTAAGAGTTGTCCCTGCAATGAGCTCGTCAAACACTTCTGACACCATTGTAGTACTGATGGTACCCAGCATGAGCGCAACTACCCAGTCACCCCTGCTCCAATGCCTGGGTCACCCATCCAGCTACTAACCGAGCTCTGCGTTGCTTAACTTCGCAACATTGGTCTGACACACTACGCATCGCTGTAAAAGCTAGCTCTTACAGCAAGGCTGTATGTGTGTCTTATATACCTGTGGTACCCATTACCACTACAGAACTACGCACAAGAGAAAGTCCCGATTTTTAGCTTGAAATTTTCATTCTTTTTGATTTTATGTCTGCAATGACCCGTAACCGCATGATTGTGATTGTAAGCACTGTAAACAAGCAAGCAGATTAGTCACGCTGTATATATATTAGCAAGTTAGAGCCAATTAACCCTAAAGCTGCTCAGGTATAACAATAGGCTTTGTCATTGATTTCATTTTCAGGAATAACACTTAATTTTAGTAGCATTTGATTGCATATTGTCATTGTAATGGGGTTTCGAGACCTATTTTTTACCGACGCAGGTGTAGGGTGTATGTTATTTACAAACTAATTTACCTGATCTGATAGTAAAAATGATACAACATGTCATATAAATGTTCTACTTTCCAGTATTATAAATCAAACAAATAAAAATGTAGCTTTAATCCCAAAGCTAGGTAGAGAGTCACACCACACTGGCACATGGGCTCTATGGACCACATGATGCATTTGACGTATGTATCTTTTTCATATCTATTTAAGGTTAATTTAGGGGGAAAGGCTGTGCATTGGACGTGGACACTTACTAGTCAAGACTCTTGTAGTCATAATGAGCCAATGCATCACGCCCACCTTTTCCCCCTACTTCTGTCTTGCCCATATCTTTAACAGGCCTGTACAATGTGATGAAGAAAATGTCAAAAATGCAAAAATACAGGGGAACCTATGCCCAATTTTTTCTTAGTGTTGGACTTTTTTTTTTTTTCAGGGGGGGGGGGGGGGGGGGGGGGAAGGGGTTGACCAGGGGTAGCTGATCTAAAGTACTCTTCAGCTATTTTTTTTTAATTGTCCCCTCTCCAACCCCTACATTATGTCGATTGTCGACGGCGCGTATCATGACGGACTACACATAAGTACTCAAAACTACACTTAACAACACCCTTGACTACACATACGCGACTTTCAATGTAAACAGGTCTGTAGGTGCGACCTAAGGGAACAAGACAGTTCACCGACAAGACAATTCACCGGTATGGTTTTTGAAGACAGTTCACCAACACTTATGTTTTATGCTAAATTGACATATGGTAGAAAATATAAGTGTCAATTATGAAAAAAATGATTTGAAATAGGAAGTGGCTACAGGTACGGGCCCGTATCCCTAGAATACGAGTCTAGAGGTACGGTCCCGTATCTCTAGACTATGGGTCTAGGGTTAGGGGCCCGTACCTGTAGACAGTCCACTGAGGATTAGCTACTAATGGCTAGGGGTACGGCTCTAAAATTTCAGCTATATTTGTTTAAAGTTATTTTACCATTTGAGATATCTAATCCAACAAAAACTTGTGTTGCAAATTCACATCTGTTTGGTCGCCATCTTTGACAGTGGAAAGGGAGCCAGCGATGAATTGAAAGGGTATATGATATACAATCATTGTCGGATGTCCCTTGTGAACAAATGTGGATAAACTGCGAAACCCAATTAATTATTTTCTTTTTAGCGCCCCCTAATTGCTCGTCTACAGTGAACACACAACTAATGTCTTCTTTTATACAAACACAAATTTACCGTGATTAAATGGGCACCGCACGTTTATATTTGAACGACAGGTTTTCTTGCGCCACGGCACACTTAATAGCTGGGCATCCATCAATTAAATATCCAATCCATAAACATTCTAAGTCATCTGAACAAAATGGCTCAACGTCCATATAGGGTGACAAATTTACATTTTTTATCTGCCAAATGCAGAGAGTTTTTCACTTGATCATCACGATCAATGGTCATTAACAAGACAGCTCAACGTCAGATGCCAAACAAGTCATTCAACGCTGACATAAGGTACAGAGAAATCACGGAAAATATAAGTTTAAAGCAAGAAGAAATGGAAAGAGAGAAACAATATATTTCTGTTTAAATTTTAGCCCGTTTCCTTGCAAACGTGCACGTATGAAGCTATATAAGCCATTGTTACCAGCAATTGGGCCTCAACGTGAGAAAACCTGTCTACAACAAAGGTGCAGACCAGCCTGCGCATCCGTGCAGTCTGATCAGCGACTTTGTTATTTACTTATAGGAAAGTATCATATCTAGACTTGCTACGAGAGAGTTTTCGATTTTCTAGCTAGTCTCTATAGCTGAGCAGACTGGTTTGAATCTCACTTTGTCGGAACCCATGTGACGAAGACAGGTTTTCTCGAGTTGCATTCCAATCATTAGTGATCTAGCAGTGAAATAAGTCTAGTATTTTACCACAGAACACCAGTTTTCCCTGGTCCTACATGGCGACCGAAATAGATGTGAATTTGCAACTAGAATTTTTGTAGGATTAGATATCTTAAACGGTAAAATAAGTTAAAACATATACATGTTTGTAATTGAAATTTTAGAGCCGTACCCCTAGCCAATCCTCAGTGGACTGTCTACAGGTACGGGCCCATATCCCTAGACTCGCAGTCTAGAGATACGGGACAGTACCTCTAGAATCGTAGTCTAGGGATACGGGCCCGTACCTGTAGCCACTTCCTTTGAAGTAAAAACTAGATATAATTGGTAGAGATGAATGGTGATTGCTGTCAATAGAAGATATTTAGGATCTTTCTTCCCACTTATGATAGAGTACATTTATTTGAGTGTTGGATTGCATCAGTTGGATCATGGACTGTGCATTATTGTTGGTTAACAAGGCGATTTTCGTACACGTTTGCGTGTGATTAACAAACAATAGGCATACCTTTTAATGCTACATGAAGCTAAACTGAAGTAGTGCTATAGCTAAATGTACTTTTTTAGGAAATTCGCCAACAATGCAATGTATTCTTCTTCTTGATGTTTTTAGAGATACATGTAGATATGTTGTATGTCTATTAGGCATGGGTGTGTCCAGTAAGGTAAATTAGCTCGATCACTGGTAAGACTAACAAAAAGAAAACCAAGTGCAACAGCAATCATTCAACTTCATTTAAGCTTTATATTAGTCATTCGTTTAAGTAATAGTAAAAAATTTTACATTCGTTATAAAAAAAAACAATATAAAATGTGTCGGTGAATTGTCTTCAATTCTGTCGATGAACTCACAGTCTTCAAAATTCGTGTTGGTGAACTGTCCTGTCGGTGAACTGTCTCGATTCCCGACCTAACTGCAACCAACAAATGGTTAATTGCATTTGGCCTTTAATCACTGTGGTCAAACTACTACGGCAAAATAGTAATAGTAATGGCGGATCGAGTGGACGGGGAATTTTTGCCACCATGATTTTTGGAAAATAATGATGGATGCTCTACACAATATTATCCCAAAATCAATTGTTGAAGTTCTGAACAGACTGGAGAATGATGAGGATAACCGATACTCGTGGAAACTCACGCGGAATCAGGATTCATTGTCGTTAACCGTCAGCTGCAAACTTCCCACCAAAACTCCAAACAAAGCCAAGGAGGACAGCGAGGTTGCCGGACGCGCTACTGTGAAACCAGTGAGACGTTGTCGGAAGAAGAGAAACTCTCCCTATGCGTTGGCTCGTTCTAGGAGGAGGCATGCACGTTTCCTGGAGAAGAAGTTAGCTGGAAAACCAGATTCGCCTTCACCAGAAGACCAGCAGGATTCCGTGTGTGTAAAGGAACTGGAAAATACCAGTCTTGTTTGTGGTAGTGACAGGGACCTGGAGTCTTCGGATAATCCAACACCAGCCCCAGCTGATGAGCCTGACTTGTTACAGGAACGGGCAGTCCTTTTTGATTTTCTGGCCAAAACAAACATTGATAGTGACGATAGTGAAGACAACGAGGTAGACTGTGTTTGTTCTAACTGTAAGCAGCCACCCAAGGAAGGAGGTGAACTTAAACCTTGCTCACGCTGTCATTTAACCCGCTACTGCAGCGTCCAGTGCCAGAAGAAAGATTGGGACTTTCACAGATTTGCCTGTTCGGTTGTGGCAAAGGTGAAATCTAACGCTTAAAATCTCTACCATAAAGACCTGTATATAATTTGTGAATACATTTTGGTGTTAGGACCCTGGTGGTTGTGTTGTACAGTGTATTGGTTATAGTTTTGTGAATAGACATTGGATATATTGTACAGTTTGGGTGCTGGGAGCTTGGTGGCTGAATATTGTACAGTGTTTAGTTTTACATTAACACTTTAGTTCTAACATTTAACTTTGTTCCACTCGATTCGAGGTGTCCCAATATTGGGAGAATTTATGACAACAACAACAACAATGGGGTTCGTCACCCACTCCGATGTTGTAGTAAAAATACCTTCAAATAAAGGCTGACAAAAATGAGAACTTTGAATATGTTTGCTTCGAGATTGCATTGTCTAGTTATCAACCTCTTTATTGTTTGCCAAAAACCAAGACAAACTCAGGTTTTAAATGGTTATTTTTACAGTTATATAGGAGCTTTTATCATGATGTACTTCTGGTTCTATAAATAGATTTGGGATATACTGGCCGTCAGCTGTGTATTGTCTAGATTGGGAAAGCAGCAGAATTTTCGATATTTTCCTCCAATTTTAAGTTCCCTTGTTACAATGAGCTATTTATTTTATATAAATGCTAATTGTAAATGCTTCTTGAATGCATCTAGAAATACTTCCTCAGATAATATACACATTTATTAAGATAATTTGTCTTTCGTTTTGTTTTAAATGAATAAAGCGGTAGCCTTTAGACATATTCGTAGACTTTTAATTCAATTTCTACCATTTTTTAAGGCAACTTTTAATAATTACTGAACTTTTGTCAATGACACACATCATTTATTTACTTTGAAAAGTGTTTCCTAACAATTAACAAGGCGATTTTTTTAGTCTCAGCGCATTCCTGCAAGAAAACTCATAAGGTGCTATAAAATAACTATGGAAGTTGAAGGACAGAAATGTGCGCTTAAAAACAAAACAAAAAAACATTCCTCTCTCATATGGGACTTCACATGCGCGCCATTTTCGCAAGAAAGTTTTACTGGGCCTGACCTTGGTGCAAGCTGTTTGAAAAGGTTACCAGCGGACGACACTAGTAGCAGATGATTAAGGACAGATATGGGCGCTGAAAAAGAAACATAACACTTTTTTCTCAAGCAGCAAAGGCTAGTATGAGTCTGCACATGCAGGCATTCACGTGAGAACATTTTGTCACGCCTGAACTGTTTTCAAAGGTTATCAGAAGTCGAAACTTGTACATTTGATTGTGGACATAAACTGGGCGCTGAAAAAACGAAAATTATAATGTTGACTTTCTTCTCGATGAGCGCAGTCTCGCAATAATACCCACTGCCATACAAAAAACAACAAAAGCGAGCACACGATTGGACAGATCTGGGCGCTAAAATGTAATAATATTTTCCTCTCAAACAGAGAAGGCTCATTTGAGACTGCACAATGTTATGTTATGTGATTTTTATACTTGTTGCATTGCCTCAGACGAGCCTGCGCTGATTCGTGGGAGCATAAGTAAGATGAAGATGGATATTCAGAAGAAGTAGACCTCTATATAGGAAAAAATGGGCGTTAATTGAGGCTTTTTGCATACATGTGTAAGTACAGAGAGACAAGAAAGCTGATAACCTACATATATGGGCATTTACAGACAGGCCAGATGGAAAGTAACGTACTTGCGCATGTTCATACAGACAAACGGATAGAAATATAAATGCACTTGTCCTGACAGACAGACAATATATATAAGCTAGTGCTTTTCCAAAACACTGCAACAAATTTAAAGTAACTTATACAGTGATTTTATTTGACAATTTTTACAGCCTTATATGGGAGTCATTCCCAATCCAAAAATGGCCTTTATTTTCCCAATTTCATGTATTTTAGCACTTATTTTCCCAAATGTGAAGGAAAAGGTAGCTTTCTAAAATCCCAAATAAAAACACTGTTATAGAGAACGAATGCGGTGTCGTTGCACTTAATATGTCAGACTTGTTAAAATGTGTTATAAATCATCCCTATGTCCAAACAGCATGACGGCATCCTTAGGTCTATTGATCTTTTATGACCCACTTTTATCACACCAATGACAATCACTTTTGAAAACATCTCTGATTGCGCCATTTACTCAACAGAGGGTGATGAAAACGGATCTGTTGGAACGGATCTGTTAGAACGGTGTCAACCGTGAAAATCAAGCATTTAACATGGAATTTTATTTATTTCCTTAGCCTAACAGGAAAATATTTTTTTTTATTTCTCAACCAAAACATATGTTGTGGGTACTCAAAAGAACCGTCTCGAATCGAGACTGTTCTTTTGAGTATCCGACTACCCAAAACATAATGCTAAAAATTATGGGTTAGGGTAAGAAAATATTTACAATTTTACGTTGAAAACTTTTGTTTATCTAAACCTATGAGGATTCTCTTTTTATTTCAGATATTATTGCGATTACTGTGACATATACCTTACACATGACTCCGTAAGTAAACTTGTACTGTCGTGCCAACCAAGAGTGACAGTGATGTAATATTTAGTTTACAATTGTTAAGTAAAACATTAACTTTGATCTAACACAAATCGATAGATCACTTGTGTATAAATCCTATCCTGTGGATAGGATTAATACACAAGTGATATATCGATTATAAGTAAGTAAGGTTGCAAAGATCAGGAATCGATACAATCAAGTACCACACCTGACCCAGGATACCAATGGGAAAGTGACAAACTCACAGAAGACACCACAAACGAGAGCCAAGAGGTCAGCCCTTTCCCAGCAGGTGACCACGAAGCTGATAACGTTGTAAACAAAACATGATGTCACTGTCACTCTTGGCTGGCTGGACAGTAGTTAATCCGTTCCAGGCCTCGTGCTGAACCCAGATTTATCCTGTTTTTAAAACACTATATCTCCATGTCTGTCATCTGAACATGATCCACACTATTTAACACTCTGAATGAAAATAATTCTAACAAAGGTTCTAGTTGGTCACATGTGTTTTATTGATTTTCTGATCAGCACTATATATCAATTTCAATTGAATTTCCAATTAAGCCAGTATATCAGTAAAGGTTAAGACATAAGACATATGACAAAATTTATTTAAAGTCAGAGAGTATAAAAAGAGAGATAACATTAGCTATGTATAGCTATTTACTAACTAGACAAAAAACTAAGCATACGTCATAAAATTGTATCCGTGAGGCTTTTACAAATACAGGTACCCACATTTTCAAAAATTACAAGAATTTGCATTGGATGGTGGGGTACGTTTTGACACTTAATGGCCAACAGCCACGATCCCCATGCAGATGAAGTGTTCATTACTGCAGTTAAAAGTTTAATATGAGTTTGGCTTTAGAAATGAAAATGTTATGCGGATGAAAGTGTGTTATTTCAAAAAGTCATGTCTCACAAATAGTCATGAAAATGCTGAATTTTGTGAATTTTGAAAATGGTAGTGGTAGGAATCGGCTGGATTTTTTTTATCAATCATCGGAAATAACAAGTGACCAATGATCAATCACCAATTGACTAAAATAGAATACATGTATGGGACATATCATGCTACTTCTAAGATGCCTGACGGGGTTGAGTTGATTGACCAGACATGTTAGGTGTCAAATAACAGGGACCTAGAAACAAAGAAGACAAATTTACTACATTATTTAGATCATTTGCTGTTCATACCTGAAACTGAAAATGCAGAAAAGGGTCATAAATTATACAAAACAAATACACCAAGCTAAAAATATATTAGGCCAATGAAGCAAATTATGTCTTTACCAAGTAATCGATTTTTGAAAAACTACCGATCAATTAATCACTTCACTGAAAATGACCAATGATCAATGAACTCGATTAATCTGCTTACCATACCGGGCCGCGTAGTGCAGTCGGTAACGTGTCTGGCTACAGATGCGTGTCTGACTGCAGATCCAGGGGTCGCGAGTTCGATCCCGGCCCGGTCCCATACTTTCGTGGAGATTGATCATGAAATAATTTCTACGGTCATTCTCCTCCCTTCCGCTGATTCATTCAAGAAGGGTTGTTGTCAGTTACAAGCAAAAGTATGTGCACAAATTACTGGTTAACCGCTTGTTCAAGCCTGCCCAGGAAAAAGTGTTGTTAGGTGAACTGACCGTCCCGCAATCACCATAGCTGTTGACTTGGGACGGAAAGCAATAAAACAAACAAATAATCGGCCTACCACTAGAAAATGGGGGCACCAATATGCAAAGGGACATCCTGCATGTACATGTACTGTTAAACATGTTATCAATATCTTTACTGTCTAGGGTAAATGACATGCTACTTCAGGATGTAAAAACTTTCAGTTAGGGATTTGAAGACAAATGATAAAATGTAGGTGGCTGGTTAGGGCGTTTGGCGAGTATACGTGCATACAACTTAAATGCTACAGGTTAACAGGATAAAAACTTGGGAAGAATGCAGTATATAAAAATATTCAGCATAGCAACATTTGAACCAGTTCACAAGATTTTGGTACATTTTGTTTTTATAGCATCAGTGAGCAGACCTTTAGTGAAGAGTGTGTAACAGAAAAATAACTTTCTTATTGCTCATCCAATACGTATGTTGTGGGTACTCAAAAGAACAAAACATATGCTAAAAATTACCAGGCCGCGTAGCGCAGTTGGTAACGTGTCTGGGAACAGATGCGAGTCTGACTGCAGATCCAGGGGTCGCGAGTTCGATCCCGGCCCGGTCCTATACTTTCGTGGAGATTGATGATGAAATACTTTCTACGGTCATTCTCCTCCCTTCAGCTGAATCATTCAAGAAGGGTTGTTGTCAGTGACAAGCGAAAGTATGTGCACGAAGTACTGGTTAACTGCTTGTTCAAGCTTGCCCAGGAAAAAGTGTGGTTAGGTGAACTGACCGTCCCGCCATGACCATAGCTGTTGACTCGGGATGTAAAGCAACAAAACAAACAAAAAATATGCTAAAAATTATGGATAAGAAAATATTCACAATTTTATGCTGACAGTTTTTGATTATCTAAAACCTGTGGAGCTCAGACTAGTCGGCACACTCTGGCAGTATAGCCAGAGTCTTCACTCACATACTCAAGATAGGGCTGTAGATGATTGCTCAGTCCAAGATTTATGCCTCTAGTCCTACCAAGATAGCTGAGTATGTATGTATAAAGAATGACTTTTTGCATATGCATAGGTTTAGATAAACCAAAAAATTAATCGTAAAATTGTAAAAAATTTCTTTCCCACCAGTTTTATCATATGTTTTTGGTGCTCATAAGAACCGTCTCATTGAGACGGTTCTTTTGAGTACCCAAAACATATGTTTGTTTAGGTTGAGAAGTAAGAAAAAGTATTTTTTGATTAAGCACTCTTTTTTGGGAGGGCATGGAAAATGTGCTATTAAGATTAAAAGTGGTAATTTTCATATTCAGTAATTAAAAATTTACATGTTAAAAAGGCTTGTGCTCCCTTGTAATGTTGTCTACTGTACGCCATATAAATTAAGTTACTACATGTATTATAATACATGTAACTGTGTATGTATTGTTTCAGCCGTCAGTAAGAAAAACCCACTGCAGTGGAAGAAAACACAAGGAAAATGTGAGATTATACTATTAGAAATGGCTGGAAGAACAAGTCCAGAAACTGGTAGGTGACACAAGTAAGTTCTATATAGCGAATACAAGATTTCAAATATTGAATATATATTTTAATATTGAAAAAAAAAAATCAAGATAATGGAATGACATGTGTTATATACTGAAAAAGCCATCTTTTGGCTATAGGCCTAGTAATGAATAGCAATAGGTCAATTTCACATGGAAAAGAGGTAATTTCATTAAATCCTATCCCTATGAATTAATTCAGATTTTCAGATTTTAAAAAATGTGTGTGCTTCACAACTTATAAAGGCTTAATTTTAATCAAATTACATAAAAACTATATTTGCTGTATTACTATATATTTCACATTTCTTCAAAATATTTGCATGTATGTTGTAGGAATGCATTTAGGTCATATCATCAACTTACTTATACAGTGCAGTCCCTTTATAACATACCTCATTATATAACACAGATTTTGGTATAAGACTGTCATGTTGTGGCTCCCAGATTTTTTTTTACTTTTCCATTTTGCAAAGGTATTATAGGAAAATGACCATAAAATGGTCATTTTCCTATAATTCCTTTGTAAAGTTGTCCTTTTATAACAAAATTCACTTAGTCTATTCCTTAGGACCCTAGACATAGTGTTATAAAGGGACTGCACTAAAATGAGCACCACTACAAATATTTTTGTTAGAAATGAAACAACAGCACCATAAGCATCTTGTCAAGGTCAATATCTGAGGGCAGTGGTAGAGTGCTCAACTCGAGATCAGAGGTTCCTGGTTCAAGTCTCACCCGAGGCACTATGTTGTGTCTTTTAGTAAGACCATTTATCCTCTTAACATGACTGAATAATGTTGACTGGGACTTTTAGCATCAACTCCATAGATTCAGATAAGGAAATTTTATGTGCGTAAAATTGTAAATATTTTTATACCCATCAACTTAAACATATGTTTTGGGTGCTTAAAGGAACCGTCTCATTGAGACGGTTCTTTTGAGCACCCACAACATATGTTTTGGATGAGAACTATAGAAAAAAAATTTCCAATACGGTAAACTTTGCATTAGTTCGTACACTCGAATAGTTCATACACCATAAATTATTCCACGGTGGTCGGACCAAAATGTCATGTATTAGTTTGTACAGTGGTCATTTTTCCGATTTGTAATTTTTAATAGTTCGTACACAACGGGTTTTTCCTTCATTTGGTACCTACATGGCTTTTAATCAGTGTGTCTGTCTTTTCTACCGTCGAACACGCCAGTTTACAAATATATCAGCAGCGCCTGTCAGTGCGACCGTCAGTGTCTCTAACATGCATTCAGCACTGATGCATACCAAACTTTTATTCCCTGATAAACGCTCTAGGTTCAATGAACGTCGGACTGATGAAAATTTGCACGCCTTTGTCGCCATCATTGCAGATATTTCGTCCAGTCATGACAAAAATCAAATACATGTACACAACCACAGGCGCGTGCACATTGATTGTGAACGTGTCTGTGATCATTGAGCCTTTCCGTCAATATTCTCGAAACGGGAATCGAAGCACGTTAATCCTTATACCAACACTACCAAAACCCACAGCTTATTTTAGCGTTATTTCCTCCTGGAGATTTTTAAATCAAGAGAACGGACGCGTGTGTGCGACAAAGAGAATGTCTACGCAATGCCGATGTATCTATTTTTATGCCCCCGCTATTCGTAGAATGCGGAAGGGCCTTAAGCCTTGCCCATGTCCGTCCGTCCGTGCGTGAGTCCGTGCGTCCTTCCGTTCGTCCATCATTTAGGTAGGTACTTTGTGAGCGCAACTCCTCCTACAATTTTTTCCCAATCCTTTTGAAACTTTACAGGTGTTTTTGTCAAGGACTGAAGATGTGCATGACATTTGGATATAACCCTCAGATTATTTTTTGTCACTTTTTTCATTTAATCACTGGATCCGAGCATGATTAAACCATATGGGCTGGTGCTTATCACAAATGAAATCAGTGAAGGCTCAGGAGAGCCTGCGCTTTTGTGCAATCTTGTCAGGGTCACGATGTTCACTAACTCAGTTTTTAAATGGATGAAGACTAAGGCCCAAACAATCTAGACATCTACGTACTCCCACTAATAAGCTGTGCTTTAAATATGCGAACATCAATTTTATACGAGTTTGACGATTTTCTAAGTTCACCAAAACGTGCACGCAATAAGCGCAATGAAATAAGCCAATCTGAACTGGCAAAGACCGACACTGATAAGCCTTGCGCGTCGTCCTCGTGAAACTGTAACTAGGATTAAAAGATTGAACACATTAAATGATTCCAGTGGATCATCACACATACACACAGACCAAGATGTAAATTGAAATTTGCATGCTTATGCATCATGCTTTACAAAACGAGTCAGTTCATGAGATTATGTTTTACCTCTCGCACATGCGGCCAGCGAAGGCTCAAACGAGTCTGCACATCCGCTCAGTCGAAAACGCGTCTTGTTTTATGAATAAATTTATACTTAAATTTGCGTTATAATTTATTTAGAACTTAATTCCACACAATTTGGCATTTGAACAGCTTTGAGGTGATCGAGACGTCTTATCAGGGTTTGCTTTTTTTTACCCCATTCCATAGGTACGTTATTGCTGTTGCATGCAAACAACAAAGGCGCAGATCAACCTGCGCATCCGCGTAGTCAGCTAGTTCTAGAAAGTATGATAGCTAAACCTGCTACAAATAAAAAATAAAATTCTACCGTCGGACATGCGTGTGCGGATCTAGACAACTCCAACGGGGAGGGGGGGATTGCTTGTACCAGTTTTTTCTTCTTGGAAATAAATGACAACTTGTAATTTTCCAGGGGCAGGTCCGGGGCCCCTGCCCCCTCTGTCAAACAGTTTGAATTTACATTAGTACGACATACCAGGGACTTTCTATACCAGAGTCCTTGGACATATGTATTGCCGGGCCTGGTCAATTCACAAACCGTCTGCTAATTATATCAGCTGACGTCAAAGGCAAAGACAGCATGATCCTGTAAGATCAAAGAAACAACTCACTTCAATTCCGGCCACGTGTTGTTTTAAGATTTGGGGTCGCACGTGGTGGCCTTGACGCAAGAAAATGTACATGACACATTAAGCTAAGCCATGTGCCTGTTTAATGTAGGACATGAAAACGGTTGCTCGGATCAGAATTTGGCGGTGTATGAACACATGGGTGGATCCAGAGGGGGGACAGGGGGTTCGGACCCCCCCCCCCCCTGAAAAATAAAAAAAATATAGTTTTATAGCAATGGGCCGAATCCCCTGAAAAAGTACATGGCTCATCATCGGCACGCCAGAGAAACGCCGCATATTGTGGTATTTGGATCCTCTCTCCTCTTATTAACTAAAAAAAACGTTGTCAAAGTTGGGCCCGTTCTGGCAAAACTTTCTGGATCCGCGCATGGAATAGGGTCGCCACTGTTTGCTTACAGAATATTTAGATAAAAAATGAAAAATACCACCGAACGAAATAAGCTGTCAGATCTCTGCTGTTTACGGCCAACTAAACGAGAGTGCAAAGACTAGTATGTGCATCCAACACTGTTTTTGGCTGTTAAAAAGCCAGTATGGTAGATCCCCTGTGAAATCCATTTTTCACCGTAACCGAGCCTCAAATCATGAAAGACAGGGTTTCTTCCTGGTCAAGCGACCATAGTTGACGAAGTGCGAGAATCTGGTTCTACATTGATTGCCGTTATCATAATCTTAGAATGCTAACACGAAATGAGGTGTGCGAGCAAGTTGAGTATCTAAGTCGCCACAAGAATACATGAATATGTATAAATTGAATACTGCAACGTCACGATGAAGACTCGAACCAACCTATACAGAAATATAGGTGTTCATACAAAGCCTTCAAATGGAGTAAGCATTCGCAAAAACGTAAGTTTAGGGTCTTTTTTACTACACAGAGGCAGGGAAATGTACTACTCTCGCGAATTTTCACATTTTTAGAAGTCATTTTCATTTTCAGTTTACATTCGGAACGCGCACTGCATATCAAGAAAAATCAAACCAATAGACGAGTACATATGTACGTCTAACCTGTCGGACTTGATGTACACACACATCATAAAATATTGTCTTGTCTACTTCTGTGTTGCTAGGATCATGACTGCCATAAATGTCAGCTTTACGTTGTAGAGCTAGCCGTCGGTAGTGAACAGAAGTTGTATTATTTGTTATGAATTATCATCTCGGACCAATACTGGGTCCGAGTTGTCAAAGAACGAGTTTAACCATAGTGTTTAGAAGGTTATATCGCATGTTGTATGTTAGTCTTATATAGCGGAAAACAAGTTGGTTGAAACGGCACAGTAGGTGATTATCGCGACTTTATGTTTGGTTGTTTATTTTCAAATTGAGAATGTTAGTTTTATTGAAAATACTAATCAGACATTCAATCTGTGATGAGACTAAAAGGATAAAGAGAAATTCCTCCCTCTTTGGCAATTTTCGCATGTTTTGGCCCCGTTTTATCGATCTTCAGAATTTCATTTTATTAGTTCGTACAGTGCCGTTTTTCAGGGAAATAATTTGTATTAGTTCGTACACATATACATGTATAAATAATTATTTTTTGCTGTACAAACTAATACAAGATTTACCGTACACACTCTTGTCTGGAGGCCTGAACTCAAAGAAACATAAGTTAAGGGCAAATGAATGTTGAATTCATTCCAACCCTTTGTTGACTGGAAACCCCCAATTGTGTACTTTTGCAAGCAGTGAAGACCCAGATGAAATGCATGTTTACAAGTATCCAGAATGAAAAAGGTTAAAAATGTTTCACTGTTTTAGGGTAAATACACATTCCTGTAGTGTTTTATGTAGGTTTGATCTAATTGAAATTTCCTTCTTTTTTTGCAGCTGCAGCTTTTAAAGCAGGAGGTAAGTGGGCTTGTTTTTCTTTGCATGAGCAATATTAAATAAAGTACAGTAAAACCTCAAAAATTCCAACTCCGATTTTTGGAAATACTTGCTTATTTGAAATAAGTTTTGGACACAATGGAATCAGAGAATAGGGCCTATGGACTACTTTAAATACTATCTATAAAATCACATGTTGTGTGCGTAAAAGAAACATCTCCCTGAGACATTTCTTGTATGTACGCAAAACATATGTTTGAAAGGAAAAAATGATAATCATTTTTGGGGGGTTATATATTATGTCTACCTCCCTGTAAATCAAACTTTGGATAATTCAAAATAAAATCTCTAGTCCCTAGGACTTCCAATTTACAAGATTTGGCTGATATGAGGATGCAAGTTTCCTTCCTGCTTGTTATCAACATCCTCCCTGGTATCAACACTAGCCTTTGGAAACAAATCTATACATTGTAGTTGCAAACGAGGATTTCACTACAAGCTGCAAAATATATATATATGGACCAGCAGATGAGATTTACTGCTGTTAAGTGAGGAATAATTACTTAAAGGGGACATATTAAAGTTCTAAATCCAATAAAATATGGAAGAAAATGTTACTAAGAGCAAAGCATATCATTTTTTGTGGTAAAAAATAAGAATATCTTCGTTAATTAGACCGTTAATTAATTGGTGCAGATAATTTATTATCCTGCTTATCTCCCTTGATTTTAGTAGCGGAGAGTCAATTCCCCTGGATTTGTGACGTCACAAGGGCAGTTCGTCCGATGGCTGTGTATTGACTGTATTGTCACAGTGTAAAATGCAGCACGGGTGTCGAGCTTGATAGCGATTTAAATGATGTTTCAGGGCAGACATTGACAAGTCTGGACCAATTCACACTAATCAATATTCCAACAAGTTCCTCGGAAGGCTCACATCGGCAGTGGCCTATAGGGCCTAATAAATTGTATGTCGTTGTTAATCAAACCACAAGGTCTACTATTTTTCTACATGACAAAATGCACAAGGTATCAAAAACCAAAAAACGGGTGACGTTGTCGCATGCGACATTAGCAAACGCATTGATTAAAACATGTTTTTTATCGGCGACAACAACGTTCTATTTTCAAACGATGATCGTGTTCCACAAATATATTGTTATCGTTCGCCAAAAAATGTAATTTTGCTATCGAATACGATATTTTTGACTGTCGGAAATGCACTTTTGCGGTCTGTAAGTATTTCAAAAAGTGGCACCTACCCGTTGAGCATGTACGAGCCTACTAAGTAAGTTCACTGACTTGAGTACCGATTAGTTGATTTTGTTGTTTGTTGAATTTATGTTTATCTGTAGACGCACTAGTTTTTTTCTTTCATTCTATTTTTACCACTTGTCCTTTGGGATCATTTTACGCATTTCTTGAGACAAGAGGCTTCCTATGAGCCCATTGACACATTATTATTATTGCGCCGAAGGATCAGACGAGCTTGCGCACATGCAGTATCGAAAGAGCCTCCACCAACAATATATACATAAAGTAGAGACCTAGTCAGCGTCCAATATCGGGCCACTATCGGCCCAAATCTATGTGCTTACTGCCGGCGTCGATGACGGCTGAGGCCCCTTGTCCCCACTCGATGGCTGCGCAACCATGTATGAAGGATTCCTTTACGAAAAGGCCTAAATACAAAAACTTTGTGGCTTTGAGAACTATAGTGGATGCACATGGACCCGAGGATTGTACATATAGATTGACAACCTATCGATTTTTAGTTGCTGTTTCTGCACGTGGCCTAGGAATTCTACATGACAAAATGCATGCCATATCAGGAAGGGGAGATAGACTCGCCATTTAGTTTGCGTAATCAAGGAGCAAATTGCGTTCAAATCTTTATGCAATACTGATCCAGGTTTTTTATGTTTTCTACAAAAATATATACTATTTATGCGTTCATTGGAAGCGTCTCGCGATGAACACAAAAAAGCGAGCTCATGAGATTTTAATACTAGTAACAAAGTCAAATACGTATCTGCGCACAGTCTCGACAGAGTCTCTGCCACTCTCCCACACAGATAGCTCAACATAGTTGATGAATAAGCAGAGCAAAATTTAGCCGCTCTGCTAGGCTTACTGGCCTTTGAGTCCCAAACCTCACTTAATAAGTAGGAAGCACCATCGGCATATCAACGAAGCTCAAAATGCATGAAAACATCGAAAAAAGAATCAATTTTATAAAGACAGTGTTCGTTTCTATACGATCACTGTCTTTATAAAATTGATTTTTTCCGATATTTTCATGTATTTGAGCTTCGTTTATATGCCGATGGTGCTTCCAACTTATTAATTGAGGTTTGGGACTCAAGTGCCAGTGGCTAGGCTCTAGCCCAACTTTATATGGCTGCGCATGCATGTATAAATATTGTCTAAGAATATGCGGTTAGTGCAAAATTTCACGAGCCGGCATCGAACTCTCTCTCTCTCTCTCTCTCTCTCTCTCTCTCTTCCAATTAACTGATGCCGTAATGAACCTTCACCTCGACGAGATAGCCTACAGTATCTTGATGCGCCATGCATGTGTAACCGGAGGGGCCGGTTGTGTGCAGGCTCAGACAAGTCTGTCCAGCATATGTAGATTGTACACGGTGGGTGCATTAAACTTCAGTCGACAGACATGCCAAAACCAGGCACAGACGGACCATAAGTATAAGCAGTGAATGCTATACTATGAATATAAGGCTCCAAGACACAGACTGATTGAACCAGTGTTCAACCAACATGTGAAAAGTGCCAGCGACGGGGTCGGTTACGCCCCCTTAAGTTCGTACACTGGGTGTGAGTAGGAGTGTTTTGGGTAAATGAGAAACAAGATTGCTCAAATGAATCAATTTAATAGATCTTAATATACAATCAGTATTTCACTAAATAGAATCTGTGAGCGACTCTCTCAATCCTATAGATGCATGCAAACTGAAATAAACCAGAAAGCAGTTATTTACTAATGCAACTTGTTCATTAATTTTCCTTACGACTTTGTGCTTTGATTTGCTATATACTAATGCCAGTGTACACTCCAACGGAATGTCTTCTGGGTGTCTGTTTTACCCTCAGGGGACGAATATACTACCTGGCAGGCAGTTGGTCACCCTGTTCCATAAGCTCCTCTCAAAGCGTAAATACTGATGTCAGTCTATACTCCTGCGGAATATCTGACCGGTGTGTTGGCTAGGTACTTATATGTTATAACTTAAACCCTATTACATTCCAGCAGAATGTCTGGCTTAAGCTATACACACAGGAGACGAATTTACTATCTAACAGACAGTCGATGGCCCCTGGCCCTCCTCTCTTCTTCTGACCATGTAGTTGTAAATCATACTGACTTTATTGCAAAATCTTATTAATTATACGGGGTGTCTTACAATAACAAGTCTTAAACCTTTATATAAGCAAACGAATTGTGTATTCAGCATCTTGATACTTTATTCATATGAAATGTTTCATAATAATGCCGTGCATGCATTTACAAATGACAACAGGCTGAAATACTTCAATAAAAGTCAGTTAACAAATCCATTAAAGGGAGGTAATTAGATAAACCTTAACTATAAGTAACACTGTGTATCCTAATAGCTTTATTGTGGTGAAGTAGTGACACGGTTGAGTGCATTTGTAATGGGCATATACTGATCTATTACACATGAATGTTTTAATTTTCAGCGATTAAACATGGGCGGATCCAGAGGGGTGACAGGGGGTCCGGACACCCCCTCCCCTGAAAAAAATCACAAAATATAGGGTTTCTTAGCAATACTGGTCTGGATCCCCTGAAAAATCACAAAGCTACAGTCAAAGCCAGCATTCACGGTTGCGCCATCATCGGCCGATGATGGCCCGCTTATAGTGGTATTTGGATCTCAACTAAAATGTATTTAAAACTTAAAGTCAAATTTGGACCCCCTCGGACAAAAGGTTCTTGGTCCGCGCATGTTAAAGACTGAGAACTTAAGAGCCCTATGTACAGACTGATGAATCCCAACTGGAGATTAACCCACAATACAAAATTCGTTAGGGAACGCAGTGACTTAATATTAGAGTGCTTGACTCGAGATCGAAGCAATGGGGCTACGGGCTCGAGCCTCACCGACGGCACTGCCGCGGTTGTGTACTTTAGCAAGACACATTAATCCCTTCTTAGTAGGCCCTACTATTTCAACCCAGGAAGAACAACCTGACATGACTCAAAGAATGTTGACTGCCACGCAAACAATCAATTCAAATAAACAAAACTCGTTTAACACATACGCAACGGAGGACTGAAATAATATTTATGACATTTCATTGCAAAATAAAAATGCCGATTTTATTTCTGGAATTGACAATAACTCGATGTTCAGGTTTACAAAATTAATGCTTTCACGACTGTTTCGTGCGCATAGACACAAATTCGTTGAATTGTCTCGGAGATTTCCATTTTCTCTGAGCCGGCTAAAATAGATTATCGTAGAGCATTCATTTCGCTATAACACACAAAAAAATATCCACAATTTCATTGAGAGCGCATCCACTGATCAGATTGCGTATAACAGTGATATTTGCAACACATAAACCCTTCTTAATCAGAGAATATTAAAAGAAATATTGGAATCCAACACGAATCTATATTAACAGACCTTCATAAACTGCCTCTGTGACGTCATCAGGACACTCCGATAGCAAAGGGAAGTAACTAATTCAAGGGAAGTAAGCAAGTCAATTTTTTATTGCCAAAGCGCTCAAGCTTGAAGAAAAAGATGATTATACCCATTTTATCACTGAAAATTGTGGAAAATGAACTGATTTCTTAATAAATACATAAAATCCGACACATAAAAGGAAATTGTAAAGAAAAATGAAAAACCTTGATATGTCCCCTTTAAATCTTAAAAAAGCCTTCTTTAGCAAAATATAAACTTTTAACATAACTGTTATTAACTTAAATCCATAAGTGAAAGTAGTCTCCAGTGACTTGAAAGAGCATTGTTATATACCTCATCAGTGTTTACTATAGAAAATTGACACGTTTCAATCGCTGACAGTTGTACTTTTCATCTAAATTTAATGTGTCGCAATGGGACAAATCACTGGCCACAGGCCTCATTCCCATTAATTTTTTTTTTTTTTTTTTTTTTACCTTTTATCACTTTATTCTCCCCGTCATCTGACATACAGGGGGTCGGGGAGGGCCATCCCCCTGCATGCCTTACAAACTACAAATATGGTATTCTGATGGTTCCTTGCTCACATCTTTCGTTCATCTATCATGCATTTTCAAAGCAATAACGAAACAGCTGTACACAGCCACGAAGGTGCTTTTTTCATTGCATTTTAGTTTTCTGATAGATTTTGTGCCAGTTTGATAGTGAATCCTTGTCATGATTTGAAAAAGCTTTAAAATTACCACATTCTTTTAAGCAAGATACTTCAGACTTATGTGTGTATTTGGTTGATGTTAATTGGCACCCTCCTGCTTGTGTTCCAGAAGAAACATCATATATAAGATACAACCAAAGAAATATTGTATCCACCCTCTACATCCAGACACATGATTTGAGTCAAGCATGCAGACCTAATTGCTCAAATTTCAATACAGGGTTCAGGGTCTGTATTGCATCTCAATTTGCTGTCACTTTTCAATTGCCCCGTTACCTGATTTTAAAGAGTCAATATTTTCAGAGGCAGCAGTTTTAAGGGTAAATAGTTTTAATTGTTGTGTCTGAATATTTAGGGTAAATTCCTCTAGTGCCTTGCATAAGATGACAGGTGTGTAAAGCGAAAAAAGATACATTTAAAAAGAAAAAAAAATACAAGGAAAAAAAAAAAAAGTGAATCTCAGACAACCTATTGCTCTCACAGCATGGCAGCACTTTGGCTTTCTTTTATATAATAGATTTTATTTTGTTTCAAAGAAGATCTGCTTTAGTCAAGGGTTATATTTATATGTTCAATGTATTGTATCTATCAGGTCTTTGTATTTGTTCCATGTATGTTCAAATTTTTCTAAATAGCCTTTTCTTGAAGCTGTATGTTGCATTAGAATGAAAGAGTGTTTTAGTTTCTTTTGCAGTGCTACTATGGATAGGGGGTGGTCGAGACGTTTTGCAGCAAATATATAATACTTGACAATAATAAAAATATGCAAATCAGCTGATGAGTATATACTCCCTATATTAAATATAAATAGTTCTTCAAGAAATATCAGATTAATATTGTTGTTATTTAGCCATATTTTGAACTCTCTAAGTAGATTTTGAGTTTCCTGGCATTGCCAGAGCATATGATTTATTGTTTCTTCTTCTTGACAAAAGCTACACCTGGGACTTGGTACGTACTTCATATTATACAAGTACTTTTTTGTTGGTAGAATTCTATGATTTATTCTTGTTTGAAACCATTGCATTTTTGTTCCTAAAGAAAGTTTAAAAGGACAAGAATAGATTGCTTTCCAAGATTCTTCTTCAATATTGTAAACATTGTTCCATTTATGCTGGGATGTAGGTTTATCTAAATTTTGATTTAGGATTGTGTAGAAATCTTTTCCTCCCTTCTTGGATTTAATTAGGATGTGTATATTTGCAGGCAGTAATGGCATATGTAGTTTTTTAGAAAAGGTTAATATACTATGTGTTCTTGCATAAGACACTATTGCCCGCTTTAGGCCTAGGTATTGAACAAAATTAGTTTTTATATTAAAAGCGTGCTCAAATTCATCTTGCGAGAGATATTCACCGTTATCATTAACTAGATCATTAATATTTTTAACTCCTTTCTGATCCCAGTCTTTAATGTAAATTGGTTTGCTGCCAATTGTGATGTTATTGTTATGGAAAATCGGACTTGAGAGAATGTAATGTAATATTCAGTGTTCTCACGATTAAGCTGGAGAACATCTGAATATGCCCGAAGTACATCGATCCAAAATTTATTTTTTATCTTATTTTGAACATCATTAGCATAACTTCTTCCAGATACAAATAATTTGTTGAAGTTAACTGTATTGTTTACCACAGATTGCCAAGGACCATTGGATAGAATAACTCTTCTTAACCAAGTTAATTTCATACTACTTATAAAAGCTTTCAGGTTTATCATTCTTAGTCCACCTTCGCAGTACTGTTTTACAACAACATTTTGTTTGATTTTTGCTGGGCCATCCCATAAAAAAGAAAAAAATATATTATTTAGTTCTTTAATTATTTGTTCTGATGGATTTGGTATTGAAATAAACAAGTGATTTAATTTGGGGAGTAGAAGTGTTTTTATTACTGTTATCTTACCTAATGGGGTAAGATATCGTCTGTTCCAAAGTTTAATCAATGATCTGATTTTTTGTATTTTTTCATTAAAGTTTAACTGTTGCATTTGATCTAACTCAATATGAAAGTTTATCCCTAGTAGTTTAAAGGTTGTTTTCCCCCATGATAGTTTCCACCTTGTTTTAATAGATGCTGTACTATATTTGTTCACCCCTATCCATACAGCATGAGTTTTTTCAAAGTTAACTTTTAGACCTGAAAATTGTGCATATTCATACAATACATTGAGCGTAGCATTTAGAGATTGGCTTGTTCCATCTAAAAGAAATAGTGTGTCGTCAGCATATTGAGATAGTTTATGTTCCTTGTCATTTATAACAATGCCTTTTATGTTCATGTTATTTCTAATCATTAAACCTAAAATCTCAGCACAGAGGATAAATAGAAAAGTTGATACTGGATCGCCTTGGCGGCAGCCGCGGCCTATACCGAAAAAAGATGACAAATTACCACATTGGTTAACGCTTAATTTGATATTGTTGTTAAATGTCTTTATCCAAGAGATGATAGAGTTACCAAAGCCAAAGAATTCCATAACCTTATATATAAAAGACCAAGACACTGAGTCAAAAGCCTTTTCGCAGTCTACAGAAAGCAGTAGCCCTGGTATATTATTTTGCTCAGTGTTTTGCATAATATCATATATTAGTCTGATGTTTTCTCCTATATATCTGCCAGCGATGAATCCTGTTTGATCAGTATGTATCAATGAGTTCAGTGTACCCTTTATTCTGTGTGCGATGACCCCTGAAGCTATTTTGTATACACAGTTAAGTAGGGAAATAGGTCGGTAATTTTTAACAAAGTGCCGAGGCTTATTTTCTTTTGGTATGCAAGTTATTATTCCTTCTCTTTGAGTGATAGATAATTCACCTTTAGAAAACCCGTAGTTAATAGAACGTACTACAAAATGACCGATCTTCTTCCAAAATATTTTAAAAAATTCGGCGCTAAAACCATCTGATCCTGGGCTTCGGTTGTTGGACATGGCCTTAAGAATTAAAGCTGCTTCATGATATGTTATTGGTCCTTCTATAGAGTCAGATTCGTCTTTATTTAATTTTTTAATATCATTATTTTTAAATAATTCATGCAAATCAATGTCAATCAGTTGGCTATCTTTGCTGGCATAGAGGTTTTCATAAAACTTTTTTGTTTCGTTTAAAATTTCATGCTGGTCTGTTATTATTTTCCCATCATCTGTTTCTATTTTAGGTACTATTTTGCTGGTGTAGTTATATTTCTCAAGGTTACAGAAAAAATTACTGGGTTTTTCATCCTCTTCAATGATTTTTGCTCTTGATCTTACTAGGACCCCTTGCATTTTGTTTTTTCTGATGTTTTTCAATTCTTCTTTTAAAGTTTCTAATTCATCCAAATTAGCAGTTGACATATTGCTTTCTAAATTTTCTATGTTACTGATTAATTCTTTTTCTTTTTGTTCTTCTATTTTTTTCTTGTAACTGGAGAATGAAATTGATTTTCCTCTTAACTCCATTAAAAGTGTTTCGAGGAAAAGTTGGTCGTTAATAACGAATTGGATTTCATCATCTGGTACATTATTAATTTGGTCTACATTATAAACAGGCAATGCATATTGTTTTTTAACTTCGTCAATTTTATTATTCATTGTTCTTAAGTAGTCTTTATCACTCAAAAGAGAATTATTGTGCTTCCAAAGGGGTTTTCCTTTTTGGAACTGAACAAAAGATATATCTAGAATAATCATGGAGTGATCTGATCTGTAACTTCCTTCAATTGAACATTTGTTAACTGAAGTGAGTAGATCTTGTGAAACAAGGAAATAATCAAGTCGAGCTTGCTTTATTGGGGATTTTTTCCTCCATGTATATCTTCTTAATGATGGGTATGCTTCTCTGAAGGGGTCAACCAGACAATAATTTTCCTTAATTTGTAAGATTTTTTCATGTGATTTCTTATTATTAATATTTTTATAATTGAAGTAATCTAATTTTTCATTTTGAACAGTATTGAAATCTCCACATATGATTAAGCTGGCATTTCCTATTCGTTCCGCTATATTTATAATATTATCAAAAAAATTAGGGGTGTCTTTGTTGGGTCCATATAAGTTTATTAAGGTAAATCTATTATTTTCAACTGCTAAATCACAAATTATGTAGTTTCCCTCTGGGTCAGATATGTGCTCATGTATTTTATAAACTAAGTTTTGTCTAAACAAAATTGACACTCCTCTTGAATTTGATGTGCCTGAGCTAAAAATGCAATCATTTTCCCACTGAGACCTGAACAGACGCTCTGATGATTTGCTAGTGTGTGTGTCTTGAAGGCAGTAAATGTCACATTTTCTGTCTTTCAAGTAGTTTAGAACATCCAATCTTTTTTCCAAAGAACCTATACCCTTTCTCCAAACATAGATAAATACAAAATTAGCTTGCGAGTTTTGTACAATTAGGGTGTAGCAATTAAAATTACTCAGTGTTTTGTCAATGCTATACAGGTACATTTAAGTACCCTAATAGCAGTTAATCAGCTGTATGTACCAGTGTATTAAAGGCAAAGTGGCATATAATGTGCACGATTAGTATATGGCTTGGTACAAACATTAGACGCATGCACATCTGTGTTCATATAAATACATAATGGCATACAATGTGCATACGTCTAATGGAAATGTTGCTCAGATAAGCATATTTGGCAAGTTAAGTTACATAATGTATTCTGACTGATCTGGGCCCGAAATGCTCATACAAATGGTGACGAATATCTTTGAAAAAGATAAATGATTAAAAATCAAAACTGTTTTGGTGACCGTCAAGGAATCGTTCTGAAACTGGGGGTGAGTTTGACTGAATGTTATTCCATCCAGACCTATGGCTTTCAATGCCTGCTATTCTTGTAACACTAGTCAAACAGTTTTTAAACTATGGTTACCCCACTTAACACCCTTCAAAAGAAAGGGAATCTTGAGGGAACCATAGTTGTCCAGTCTGCAACTCCTTCCTGAATAGTCCTCTTGCCGAAACGAAATACAAGAGTAGACTATTTCTTGGAGCAGTTGCTAATTGCAAAGAGGTCTACATTAAAGGTACTGAAATTCCCATTAATACATGGCAGCAGAGGGCATTGTCAGCAAGTTAAGATATATCGTCGCTAATGTTAAATGGAGACATGACCAAACTATTTTGATTACCATAATATACGCTCCTTTAGCATACCCGAAAGGTGGCAATCGGAAACGCTCCGAACAATCGATGAATGCGGATCACAAACATCTGAAAACAGTGTTTTCGATTGCCCTTTGTCGCCAGTAGGGCAACAAATGACAATCGAAAACTTTGTTTCTAGCGATCGTGGTTCTTTGTTCTTCGATAGTATTAACGTTGCCTATCTGAAGTGTTTATTGAATAAAGTCCTCAATACGTAGCCAAAACAATCCCAAACAAAGGCTATTAGGAACAATTTACATTTTTGATGTTTCTGCTGAAAAAAAATAATTTTGTTTCCACACCGGATAGGCGAAATGGAAAACTCTTAACAATCGACAAACGCGGATCAGAAATCGCCTCAACCAGTGTTTTTGATTGTCATTTGTTGCCAGTCGGGTGACTTATGGCAATCAAAAACTCTGTTTCTTACCTGTTTGGTCTATGTTCGTCGATTAAATTGATGTTTTTGATTGCCGCCTATCCGGTGTGATTTCGTTGTATGCTTCATGATGTTATGGTGGAAATTTCTGGAAACAATTGAATAAAATTATTTGGAACTGCCTGTGCTTGAAAGGGAGGTATATAGCAATGACAATATAATATTCTTTTCCGTATATTAACATATGCCAAGCCCTCGTGTGATATTGTGTTGCAGCCCTTACCGCTGCACGGTTCGGGCTGCAACACATTATCACACTCGGGCTCGGCAAAGGTTAATATACGGAAAAGAATGTTTTATCCTCTTATTAAATTATGTTTAGACCTTTTGGCTTTCAGTGTTTGGTCAAATTTCAACAAATTAGGTTTCTTTAAATAGACATAAAAATATTATGATATCATGATGCGTATCATAGAAATATAAATAGGGGATATACTGGTATAAGGTTGTGAAACATTCAGAAAGTTCTAGGGTTGGGAGATATTCCCAGCGAAATATTCAGAAATTTCTAGGGTTGGGAGATATTCCCAGCCAAATATTCACAAATTTCTGGGGTTGGGAGATATTTCCAGCCAAATATTCACAAATTTCTAGGGTTGGGAATATTTCCCAACCCTAGAAATTTCTGAATATTTTGCTACCTTATTATAATGTAACTCATTTTTTTTCAGTTTTGAGATATTCTTATCAGCATTAGGATGGGCTTTTTTTAATTAAATCATTGTAGCACTTAACTGAAAATAATTATTTTGAGTTTCATACTGATGTATCAGTGGTTTTACAATGAAAACACCAATCTTTGATCATGTTATCTCAGAAGTAGCAAAATGATATAACAACATTATTATTTTATGTTTTTGGTGCTAAAAAGAACCACAGCATACGTTTTTGTTGAGAAATGAAAAACATAATTACACACTCTAATCTGGAGGCCTGAAAATGATCAGGAGTTGGAATTTTAAGCTAATAAGTTTACAAGAAATGTAAGATTATATCCAATGAGATACATGTACATCACTAATGATTGTTGATTCTTCAGGTCCTTCAGTTCCAACGCCGGGTCCAGGTCCTGTTGCAGCACCACCCATGCCAGCAGGTCCAATGGAAGGTCCAGATCCCATGCCTCAACCTATGCCACTGATGGGACCTGGTCCAGGACCAAGACCGATGATGATGCCGGGTGAGTCACCAGCTTTTCTTTCTTGTTTTTAACAACTCTCAGAAAAGCCCACATGTTCACTTTTAAGCTTACTTGAGCACTGCGTCCTGAAAGTGAGCTATTGTGATCACTCATTAAGAGTTGTTATTGTTTACCTCTGTGAGATAAGATAGTAAAACAGTGGGACATATAAGAACGTGACTGGATATGACTTTGTCGAAGGTCAAGCATTGGCTTGGATAAACTAAATTTTTTTAGCGTAAAATTTTAAATATTTTCTTACCCATCAGTTTTAACATGTGTTTTGGGTGCTCAAAAGAACCGTCTCAGAGAGACCGTTCTTTTGAGTACCCACAACATATGTTTTGGTTGAGAAATATTTTTTTGATACACACTCTTAATTATAGGCCTTGTCAAGTGACATCAGTGTTATTTTAAACTTTAAAAAATTTCTGTGGCACCAGGTCATATGGTAGATTCGGTGACATCATGACATCCAATGTGGCAGCCATAGAGGGGGGGGGGGGGGGCTCTTTGAAATAGATGTGACTTCTATTTGTTAATCTTTACAAAATTGGTAATCAAACTGACACAGGTGAGCAATCTTTGGTCTTTTAGACCTCTAGTTTTAAATAAAAATGCTGAATTTAATAGTGAGCAAGAATAAGAATCCATTATTAATTTGAGGATGGGATAGAAAAATCCTTCCATCGGGATCACCTTTTGTCATTACATGGTAAGCCTAGTGATGCCAAACAGTGATCCTCAGGAGTGTGTACATTTCTGTCAGTTGCGCAAGCAACATGATGATCCGGTTTTACATTTATATGGATCACCTATTCCAGTTGTTGAGGAATCTAAATTCCTTGGCATTTTATTTGATAGAAAACTCAGTTTTATACCCCATATTAAATATCTCAAAGCTAAATGTTTAAAAGCATTGAATCTTTTAAAAGTGCTTTCCCATACTTCTTGGGGTGCAGACCGAACTACACTTCTAAAGCTGTATCGGTCCCTAGTTGGGTCAAAATTAGACTATGGCTGTATCATATATGGCTCTGCACGAAAATCATATCTTCAAATGCTTGATCCTATACATAACCAAGGACTTAGATTAGCTTTAGGGGCTTTTAGAACTTCTCCTGTTGCTAGTCTCTATGTGGAAGCAGATGAACCATCACTATATTCACGAAGAGAGAAACTCTCTTTGCAATATGCTATAAGACTTGCTGCTAACCCATCAAATCCTGCTCATGAAGTTACATTCCCACCAAATTATGTTAATTTATATGAACAAAAACCTAAAGCTATTAAATCAATTGGCATCAGAATTTCACCACTCTTAGAATCTGCCAATATCAAACCACAAAATATCGAAAAACATTTTACACCAAATATTCCAGCTTGGTGTATGAAACCACCTGAAATACTTTTTGATTTACATTCCGGGAAAAAATCTGAATCAAATCCACACATATTAAAAGATGATTTCAGAAAAATGCAAAGTCGTTATAAAAATTACCAACAAATTTATACTGATGGGTCAAAGGAAGACTCAAAGGTTGGTTGTGCTGTTATATCAGACAACCATAGTAATATGCAACGTATACCTGACGATTCATCAATTTTCACTGCTGAAGCCAAAGCAATTGATCTAGCTTTAGATTTCATTAGCACTTGTGATGCTAGCAATAAATTTATTATATTTTCTGACTCGCTTTCTGTATTGAAAGCAATGAATCATACCAGTTCATAGAATCCACAGATTCAGAAACTTTTAGAAAAATGTCATGAGCTTTTAGCTTATAAAGAAATTGCTCTCTGTTGGATTCCTAGTCATATAGGTATCCAAGGGAATGAGATGGTAGATAAGCAAGCAAAAACATCGCTTTCATTAGAACCAACTTTTTTTAAAATTCCATTTTCCAATTTTAAGCCATCTATCAATAAATATATCTTGGAAGAATGGCAAACTTCATGGAATAACAGCATTGGAAATAAACTTCTTGACATCAAACCAACTATTGGTGAATATCAATCAGTTGTTCGAAACATTAGAAGAGAAGAAGTAGTTTAAGCTCGACTCCGCTTAGGTCATACAAGAGTCACTCATTCACACTTACTGCAAGGTGAAGAGCAGCCACAATGTGTTGGTTGCGACGCACCATTCACCGTACGTCACTTCCTTTTGGAATGTGGCGATTTTGCACAAGTAAGAAATAATTGCTTCCATGTTAATAACATGAAAGAATTATTTCAAGATATACATATTGATAGTATTATGACATTTTTAAGACAAATAAATCTTTTTAACAAAATCTAATTGCTATTTTTAAAATCATGTTTTGTTTTACATTTGTATCAGACCATAATACAGATTTTTTAATGTTGTATTCTGTTCAGTTAAAGAACATGTACAGTTATCTGAATAGCTCTTTGAAACTGTCAGATATTGTACGTGGTCTCTCCTGTCAACAATCGTATTGTAACTAATTATCATTATACAAACTCATCATCATCTTAACCTTTTATTTTATCTTATAAATTTTTACTTTTTCCATCTTCATCATGTTTAGTTTAATACCGTCTGACGCTAATGACCCACAAGGGTTGATGCGGCGTTAAGAACCAAACAAACAAACAAACAAACAAAATCTATCCTCTCACACTCCTGACAGATCTTTATAATCTCTTTCAGGTATGAGACCACAGATGGCACCTCAAATGGGACCACCAATGGGTCCACCTATGGGAATGCCTTTTGGAAGACCACCCTTGATGAGAAAACCTTGACAACTGCCATCATTAGTTCAGGTGTAAACTGTTTAAGAGACTTTCAGGGGAGACAATTCTGTTAGAGCACCTTTCTGAGTAGTACTGTCTCTATTTAAAATAACTACAACTCTTCAAAGAAAATAACGCAAACAAATTTTCTATTCTGATAGAAGTCTACATGAAGTCTACGTTTGTAAAAGGATTTATCATGCAGAAAAAAAGTTAATTGTGAAATTTGTCTCCAGATGAAATGCAAATGCTACATGTTTTAGGATTGGTATAAATTCTAGCACCAAAAAAAATCTAACAAAATAAATGAAGGCTGGAACGGAAAACTCGCTGATTTTTTATCATCATTAATACTTAAGCAGGGTTTCCGTTACATGGCATATTTTCTGCATTGTTTTCCGACATTTCTTGACCAAAACATAGGTTGTGGATCTAACATAATATTTTGGTTGAGGAAGAAAAAATAACATGCTTGCCTGGGGCCTTGTTTTATGTTTTCTCTGACTTATTTTGAAAGGTATCAGTGTTAAAAGTCAAAATATCAAAAATAGCAAAAACACATTTCATTGATAATTTTGCCAGCTGCTTTGTTTTAATAGCTTTTAGTAAAAAAAAAAAGATTTATCTCAATTATACATATACGCCATAGAACCAAAAATAAAGGAACTGTTGTATTTCATTTTTTATTCTACCTAAAACACATAAAATACATGGAGTCCAAGTCAACATCGAGTGTGACCTGCACATCCAGCAACCTATGCAAGACACCTGTCCGTGTCGGGCATACTGAAGATGTAATGGCGTATCACTGCTCTCGTATCCTGCTGCCATTCCTCCGGAAGTGCAACACTTAGTTCTGGGAGAAATACAAGGGTTCCTTTATTTTTTGATTCTGCAAATATTTTATCAGTCATTTCATGACAAAATAAACAAAATGACACATGCTCTCAGTTGCCCAATCTGATCAGAGTCTTTGCTGTCTGTATATAGAAGCTATGAATTCTTCGTTACCCAATGAATACACAAAGAAGACTGGGATGATTGCCAGGCTTATATACAGTAAAACCTGTCTTAAGCGGCCACGAAAAAAAAGACAAAACACAGATCTTAATGACAAATGGTAGCTTAATGCAGGTTGAAAGTATTGCAGAATGCTCCCCTTGGAGCATTCTGCAATACTTTTGACCTGCATTAAGCGATAGTTGGTCTTTAAACCCAATTTTTGGTCTTTTTGAGAGTGGCCGTTTTTATCAGGTTTTACATTATCTTCAATGAATGAAGGTAATTTTGTGTTTACTAAGGGACTGGCTCATATATGAATCACTTGTGATGCATATACATCATAATCTCTCAGTCTCATGACACCCAAGTGTGTTCTGAAGAAAAGTATAGGCTAGTTCATGAGAATTTTTTTAAATTTCCCATTATCATCAACTATGTCAAAAGAAGTGTCAATCAGACATTTTTTAATCACTAAATAAGCTGTGAATGGTTTTATCACAAATCACAACTCATTCATTTACCATGTATACATTGTCATTATGTACTTGTATGAGGGCTGTTCAAATATGAATGCAAGTGGCTTCATAACTTTCTTCACATATAGGATACGACAAAATGGTAAACGTTTCTATAAAGGACTATATGTCACCTTTAAAGTCGCACCAGCCCTAAAGAAAAATACAGTATACTTATCGAGTTATATTCCTTTGAATGAGGGTCACATGTGTATACTAACAAACTCAATGCTTCGAATATATACCAGTGATAGAGACGAGCGTATAATTCTTAGAAGAACAGGTGAAATTTCTTGAAATTTTTAAGGAAGTATCCCCATATTCTTACTTAATGATTCTGTGAAAATTGCGAAAATCCGACATGCTTTTGTTAAATTACAACGAATCGTTTTCACTTAAACCTCTTTATGTTTGCAAATAAATTGTAAACAAAACATCACCTTTCGGTTTTCAGTTAAAATTATCTATAACAAAATGCACGAAGCAACATTTAAGCTAGTTTTAACTCAAAGACAATATGTTGATCGCTCATACTGAGTCGTTGCTACAAATTATTGATGGATAGTGGGTATTTTTTTAAACGCTGAAAAGCATTTTTATAAAGTCAAAAATGCCTTAAGTGAAAGGTGTTATAGAATTTATACTTATTTTTTTGTCATTACATTAAGACTTTATTCTAAATTTGAACGTAAACTTTAAGTTTGACCACAATAGGCATTATTTATAATAAAATTACTCACCTGGTCTTGAGGACTAGACAGATTGAACATATATCAATTAATGTAAACACGTCATTAAGAAGCAGATAAATGCTTGAAAAATTACATAAAATGGGATAACTCTGTAATTAGAGGACGGATTATTTTAAAAACTTCCTAATGACATATTTAGCATGTTTTCAGCAAAACGCAAAGAAAACGACACAGCAATGTTTATTATTCCATCACCAGTAGATAACTCAAAATGCGTTCATCATAAAATTAATGACGTCACAAACGTGCCTGTTTACTCGGGATTGAAACAGGATTATATTAGCTTTTTCCTGCAAGCAACTTTTGGATTGTTACTTAAACTTGCATTTAAAATTTGGTGCCTTTTTGTCTAAAACTTACAAAGATATGACACTATATCGCAGATGTACCAAAACGTGCATTGCAATTTGCTTCAGAAAAACTTCAGTATACAGGAATGGCCTTTATATAAGGGTCTGTAACTCGAGAAATATAGTGAATGTATCTTTATGTTTAGTGCCATTTTAAAGGGGACAAATAGTTCTTTCCAGGAAGGTATGACATTTTGTCGTAGCGTATATGTGAAGAAAGTTATGAAGCTACTTGCATTCATATTTGAACAGCCCTCATATAAATTTGTGACAAAAAGAAAAAATAAAGATAAAAATGATCTTTGCTTTTGATTAGTTGAACGAGTTAAGTGGGCAATATTTTTGTAATGTAGTGCCAGGATGAAGGGTTTAATTCTGTCCCCTGGAAATATGTTCATGCTTTTTGTCACTGCTTTTTCAAAAAAAAAAATTCTTTCTCGAATATCATCTGAGTCAAATAGATTGCATCCAGATCAGGCCAAACATTTTTTCGGACCTGATCTGGGTTCAAACCTTTTGCAAAGGCTATCTGGCAGCAGAGGACAATAGGAGGCAAAGAGTTAAGCATTAGGAGCACTAAAATTCTGTTATGCCATGAAGAAAGGATAAAGTAAAGTCTCACAGTCAGCATAGGTCCTGATAAGCAAAAAATTGAAGAAAAAAAAATGAACAGCCACATGTGATTTCCAACAATGTTTGCATTTTGATATGTGTAGACTCAGACAAGCATCTGAAGCCTCCTTTCAAGCTGAGAAACTCCAATTGTTGTTCGGACAGTAGCTTAACACTCATTGAACATTCAAGCCACTTGCAAAGGCTCTGATCAGACTGCGCATATGTGCAGGCTGGTCTGAGGCTTTGCTGGTCGCACATACCACATTGTTGGAAATCCCATGTCGCGGCTCATTAATTATTTAGGCCAGCTCACAAGATTTCGGTACTTATGGCATATAAGTTATTCTATAGAAGAAAATTGTTCAGTTAACTGTAGGAGCTAGAGGTCGGTCTAATATTTGGTATCGGTCTTTATCTGGTTTCATACTTTTCGTATGCAAGCAGTGGAGGCTCTGGTCAGACTGAGGCCTTGATGCTTGCCAATGTGATAGGTACCAAAACCTCATGTGCTGACTTATCGTTATCCATCAGTCTTGTCATATGTTTTGGGTTCTCAAAAGAACCATCTCATTGAGATGATTCTTTTGAGTATACTCAACATATGCTTGAGGAGCACAGCGGCTCAGTAGGCTGTTAGACTTGAGATTGAGCGGTCCCTAGTTCGAGACTCGCTGGAGGCTCTGTATTGTGTCCTTGAGCAAGACACTTTGTCCTCTGTTTAAAACAAGTTCAATCCAGGAAGACAGGAAATCGTTCCAGCATAACTTAATTTTTTGTCCCCGGCCTTTTGGAAGAAAAGCAGAGGGACTTAGTTTTTGCCTCTCTGTCCTTCCATCCATCCGTTCGTCCGTCCTTCCGACCCCCTATAGAAGTAGGTACCTTGTGGGTGCAACTCCTACAGCTTTATACCGATTCTTTTGAAACTTCACTAGTGTTTTGGTCATGGTCTTAAGATATGCATGTGGTTTGGATATAATCCTCAGATTATTTTTTGTCACTTTTTCGCAAGTTGAACTTAGCTATTTTTCAGGCATTATCGATAACAATGTGAATGGACAGGGGATACCTTGTGGGCGCAACTCCTCCTACAGTTTTATACCAATTCTTTCGAAACTTCACTGATGTTTTGGTCACGGTCTTAAGATATGCATGTGGTTAAGATATAATCCTCAGATTACTTTTTTTGCAAGTTGAACTTACCTGTAGTCATATTTCAAGCATTATATATAACAAAGTGAATGGACAGGGGATACCTTGTGGGCGCAATTCCTCCTAGTTTTATACAGATTCTTTTGAAACTTCACTGGTGTTTGGGTCAATGTCTGAAGATATGCATGTGGTTTGGATATAATCCTCAGATTATTTTTTGTCTCTTTTTTCGCAAGTTGAACTTAGCCATTTTTACAGGTATTATCGATAACAATGTGAATGGACAGGGAATACCTTGTGGGCCCAACTCCTCCTACAGTTTTATACCAATTCTTTCGAAACTTCGTGTGGTTTGGATATAATCCTCAGATTAATTTTATCATACAAAACCTAGGGAGCGCAGTGGTAGAGTGCTTGACTCAAGACCGAGGGGCCGCGGGATCAAGCCTCACCGGCGTCACTGAGTTGTGGTCCTTGAGCAACACACATTTATCCTAGTACTGGTTCAACCCAGGAAGATCCGTCCCTGTTTAACTGAAAGATTGTTGATGGGACGTAAAGAATCAAATCAAACAAACAAACAAATCGTATAAAACCTCAGCTTCATGTTTATCACTTTGCAGCAGGTTACTATAGTTTGATACAATTTTTTATGAAACATCTGTATGTGCTTCTGTCATGGCCTGAAGATATGGATATGCTTTGGATAAAATTCTTAAGTTTTGTTTCTGTTTTCTGTTCTGGGAACTTAAGTTGTTCCATGATAGTTCATGTAGACAAAAAGTGGCGGGGGACATAAATTCTCTGAATTTGCTTGTTTTGACTTGGATGTAAAGCATCCAACACAAAGAAATCCATATAGACTTTGGTTGATAAATGAGAAAGCTATATAATTATCCCTTATCTGGATGCCAGAGCCAAGTCAATATTTGAGCTAATCCATTAGAATAAAAGGGTACATGTCACATTCATGCATGAAAGTAAGTAAGGAGGCAAAGATCAGGAATCAATACAATAAAGTACACACTTGACCAAAGACACCACAGGGAAAGTGAAAAACATAACAAAGCTCCATACACAAGATCCAAGAGGTTCACCTTTTCCCAGCAGGTGACCACAAGGCTGCATTGATCAGACAAGACAGCATGACAAACATGAAACATAAATAACATAAATGATCCACAAAAGAATCACCGCCTTGGAACGGTCAGTAAAAATATTTTTACTGGAGGGCACGGCGCCAACCTCACACTTAGTACAGATGTGGATCAAGACACATAGATGTTTGGTTTGCATGAAAGATTCCTAACTTATCCATAAATAATCTTGTAGAACTTTATAAATCAAGATATAAAAAGGAGATTAGCAAAGATAAGGTCTCAACAGTACATAAAACTGAATTCTGAAGCAAAAGAAATCCAACAGTCATTATATAAATGCATATGGGCCTACATTTCTATTATTTGATCTGAACCTTGCACTTGTTTCTTTTCTGTACACCGTGAAAACAGTGATTGTTTTGGTGAGACTTCATAGATACACAGTGTTGCCTCTACTGCTCACATATGCAATATTATAAAGTACCAATGTCCAGGCCCAACCAACTTCTTAACATGCTAATATCTCAGAAACCATTCAGATCCCCACATCTAAACCATATGAGCCAGTGCATGAGATTTCCAACAATGTGGCATTTTGACATGTGTAGACTCAAACGAGCCTCTGCAGCCTCCTTTTAAGCTTAGAAACTCCAAATTATGTTCAGACAGCAGCTTAACGGTCATAGAATATTCAAGCGACTAGCAAAGGCTCTGATCAGACTGCGCATATGCGCAAGCTGATCTGAGGCTTTGCTGGTCGCACATACCACATTGTTGGAAATCTCACGCAATGGCCCATATATATTCATGTTTCTTATGAGAATACATTCGATAACACTGACCAGGATAGCCAGCAGGGGATAGCCTGGGCTTGTGCACCCCCCCCTTCCATTAAATCAGGATTTTGCAAGTTTTGTACTTTTTACCGATGCTATCCTAAATGTTTTAGTTGTCAAGTTTGACAAAAAATATATATAAAGGAAAAATGGACAAATAGTGAATGATAAAACTAAGTTAGATTTGTTTTCCCTTACACAAATCAAGTCCTACACAATATTTGCACCAAATTTCAAGACCTCGAAGTTCCAGGGAAATCTTTGAAGCTACAGAAAAAGAAAGAAAAGATGCTTTGTTTGAAGTTTACATCCCAGTCAACAATTTTTCAGTCATGTCAGGACATTTGCTGGGTTGAACCAGTACTAATTAGAGGATAAAGTGTCCTTCTCAAGGACACAATGCAGGTGAGACTTGAACCCACAACCCTCCGATCCCAAGTCAAGCATTCTACCACTGAGCCACCATGCTCTGCACCTATATATTTGAGCCACAACATGAGATTTCCAACAATGTGGTATGTGTGACCAGCAAAGGCTCAGACCAGCCTGCTCATATGCGCAGTCTGATCAGAGCCTTTGCTAGTCGCTTGAATATTCTATTACTGTTAAGCTACTGACTGAACAGCATTTGGAGTTTCTAAGCTTAAAAGAAGGTTGCACAGGCTCGTCTGAGTCTACACTTGTCAGAATGCCACATTGTTGGAAATCACATGTCACGGCTCATTTGTTGTATACTGGGGGTTGAACAATAGTACAATGTCTCACTTAAGAGCACAGGTCAAGGAAGACCAAGATCAGTAACTGTCCAGTTACTGCTCACTCTAGTTATAGGACTAAACAAGGGTCATACTTACAACAAAAGCTACCAGCTTGCATAATTTCTTTATTTCATCACTTTGCATACCATAATAACATCAAGTATTGTGCCATGCCAAAGAAGAACAATTTCCTAGTTATAGTAAAAGACTTGCTATCCAGATCACTAAAATCAGAGAAAAAAATCTTAACCCTTAAAGCATCAAGAAAAAAATGCATTTGAAAATGTTGTCTGCCGAAGTCGACTGCTGCAAATAATTGCCTAACATTACTGACGAATTAAGTATAGAAGCAAACAGCGTGCACCCAGAACAGACTGCTCCTATAGGAGCAGTCTGATCTGGGTCCACACTGTTTGCCATAGAGGCTTCTTAAACATTTCAGCAGAAGAGAAAAGCAGACGGCTTTTGTTGCGATTGGCGCATTAAAGGTTAAAATTGAGAAAACTTAAGTATACCTCAGAATTATGTCATCACAGCTGCTGAGGTACAAATGTATGCATGATCAATCTGCGCTATTCCCGAAAGTAGGGGTTTAGTCATATTTCTACTTCCAAAGCAACAAGATCCATGAATATATTTTTTCTTCAATTTCAATTATTCGATCAAATACAACATTTGCATGCTCGGTATTTTTCATGATTTTTCTCGTCTGCTGATTTTTTAAAAAACAACTTTTTCAAAAAACACTTGGGAATACCATCAGGGTGTAAACAGTTTGGATCCAGATCAGGCCCGACATTTTGTCGGGCCTGATCTGGCTCCAAAATGTTTGCAACGTTTATCAGCAGATGACAAAATTTACCACCAGCAGACAAAGAGTCAAAAACTCGCCTGCCCCCTGTTGGTATATAGCAGGGTGGTCCTGGGTGGAGCTTACATGAATCAACATTGCAATTCTGTCTATCTTGGACAAGGCACATACAAATACACCACATACTATAGGTCTCATCATGAGAAAACCAGTGTTAAATGCTTAGGACCAGGTAAGACTCATCTAGTCTGTTCCACTATAGAAAATAGAACATTGCACCTAAAAAGTTTATCTGCTATATTTTACAGAGAGTGAATAACAAAGGCACTGATCATACTGTGCAGCAACTCGGGCTGATCAGCACCTTTGTTATTTACATGCAACAGAATCTGGGTTTCTTGCAATGAGCCCAATGTAAAGATGGATAAAAGAATTGCTGTTTTTTTCAACAATGTATTTTTAACTCTGCATGCATGGTAATTTTTATGCTTTTGTTGTGATAAGCTCACCTTTTTCAAAATGAACGTTTTCTAAAAATTCTTACATCGTCATGAACACTATCTGAGTGTCAAATCGTTTGGATCCAGATCAGGACCAACAATTTGTCGGTCCTAGTCTGGGTCCAAACTGTTTGCAAAGATTAGCAGCACTTAACAAAAGTCGCTGCTAGCAAGAGTCAAGGTCTCTGGTAAGAACATATGCAGTTTTGATTAGCGAACCCTCTTCTGGAGGTGACGCCTGTGTATGGTTTGCTGTGGAAATCAATGTTAATGTGTAAATGTATGGTCATGTGCATGTAAATGTATGATCATTCAAAAACATGGTAAGCTTCTATCAATGCTGTGGCAGTGATGATTACCAAGCATGCTGCACAAAATCACTCAAATGCTCATACATCACTGCTTACCAAGGGTACAACTCCTTCATGGATGATAGTCTTCAGGATTATTCCTGAATTCAGGATTTTGAGGCTGACTTTCCACAGAAAGTCAGCCTCAAAATCCTGAATTAGGGAGATAATAATAGCTTCTCAGATTTATTTTCAGTCATTCTAAGGACAATTGACCATTTAAACCTGAAATTGTAAATATTTAGTGGGCAAGTTTTAAAATTGGAGTTTCTCAAATTCAGGATTTTGAAATTTTTGAACTTTCCCCCATTTTCCTTCCATATGGAACAGCAAGCAAAGGATACTAAGTCGACATCATTCCACACTTAGTATCCTTGGCTTGCGAAGATGATGCTCAAACACACGCATAATTCTGGAAGCCATGGATTTACTCTTTACCCTCTGGGAAATTTTTTCATGTGTTATTGCTGTCTGCTGATTTTTTTCCCTTTTTTCAAGATCAACCTTTTCAAAAATAAAAGAACCGCATAATACCCTGCCACTGCTGGGGGCACCATAGTTATTTTGTGAGATATATAATGCCTAAATAGCAACAGAACTAAGATAGACAGTGATATGACATCCTTAGTCACAATATGTAACCTTTGATGGTCAACATATCTGTGAAGTTTCATTCAGATATTTCATATAGTAAAGGAACTACAGGTCAAAAACATTTTCCAGATTAATCAAGGGCGGATAACTCATGAACTGGAAAGGTAAGAGTGACGGTCCTTCGTTGTAATATGTAACTTTTGCTGTTCAACATATCTGTGAAGTTTCATTCAGATATCATAAACAGTAAAAGAATAACAGGCCAGAAACCATTTTTTAAAGGGAGAAAGGGCAGTAACTCCATCGAAAATGGTCGGATTTTGCCCATTAACAATCCCATACCACTCATCCCCAATAACAATATGTATGCAAAATTTGAAAATAATCTGTGCATAAATACTCAAGTTATCGATCGGAAACAGTGAGCAGGGACGGATGAAATGAACTACAGGTCAAAAACCAATTCTCAGATCAATCAAGGGTGGATAACTCACAATCTGGAAAGGTAAGAGTGACGATCCTTACCAACAATATGTAACCTTTGATGGTCAACATATCTGTGAAGTTTCATTCATATACTCCATATAGTAAATGAACTACAGGTCAAAAACCATTTTTCAGATCAATCAAGGGCGGATAACTCATGAACTGGAAAGGTAAGGGTGACGGCCCTTACTAAAAATATGTAACCTTTGATGTTCAACATATCTGTGAAGTTTCATTCAGATATTCCATATAGTAAAAGAAACTACAGGCCAAAAACCAATTCTCAGATCAATCAAGGGTGGATAACTCACAATCTGGTAAGGTAAGAAATACGATCCTTAGTCACAATATGTAACCTTTGATGATCAACATATCTGTGAAGTTTCATTCAGATATTCCATATAGTAAATGAACTACAGGTCAAAAAACATTTTTCAGATCAATCAAGGGCAGATAACTCATGAACTGGAAAGGTAAGAGTGATGGTTCTTTGTCACAGTATGTAACCTTTGACGTGAAACATATCTGTAAAGTTTCATTCAAATATTCCACATAGTAAAGGAACTACGGGTAAAAAACATTTTTTAATTCAATCAAGAGCGGATAACTCACAAACGGGAAAGGTAAGAGTGACGGTTCTTAGTCACAATATGTTACCTTTGATGTGAAACATATCTGTGAAGCTATATTCAGATATTCCATATAGTAAAGGAACAATAGGTCAAAAACCTTTTTTCATACCTATTAAGGGCGGATAACTCACAAACTGGGAAGGTCAGAGTGACGGTCCTTAGTCACAATATGTAACCTTTGATGTGCAACATATCTGTGAAGTTTCATTCAGATATCATGAACAGTAAAGGAATAACAGGCCAGAAACCATTTGTCCAATACGAAAAAGGGCAGTAACTCCATTAAAAATGGACGGATTTTGCCCATTAACATTCCCATACCACTCATCGCCGATAACAATATGTACGCAAAATTTGAAAAAATTCCGTGAATAAATACTCAAGTTATCGATCGGAAATGGTGAGCACGGACGGACGGACGGACGGACAGACACCGAAAGGTATAACATAATACCCCGACACTAAAGTGTGGCGGGGTATAAAAATTCTATTAGGAATACCATCAGAGTGATCTGGTTCCAAAATGTTTGCAAAAGATATCAGCAGATAACACTAGGTGGTAAAGAAGGAAGCAGTGATTTTGCAACTCAAAAGGCCATTTCTTGTATTGTAGTCAACCCTCTTTCAACGCCACAGTTTGTCCCAAAATAATTAGACGTTAAACTGAATTTCTGTTGTAATGAATTCAAAATCCAAGCTAAAGTGGTACATTTGTGCAAATAAAATTGACGTTGTAAAGAATTTTGCTGTTATAAAGAGTGTCGCCATAAAGAGTTTTCGCTGTAATTTGAATTCCACAGCATCCCGTGGTTTACTTTTTTTCTATAAAAATATTTTCATGATTCACAAAAACAAGCAGCTTACAAAATCTACCCTAGCATTGACTAAACATAAGAAGCCACAATGCTGTTTTAATGCTACCTCAATGTAACTATTTATGAGATAATGGATTTTTTGTTGGAATGGCGAAGAATATGGAATTCATGATCTCTGGTATCTCTATCTGATCTGGGTCTGCACATTTCTGCTTATTTTTTTGTCCATTAAAGTAGTGATCAACATTTTCGGATAATCATTGCCCTATCTACAAGTTTAATAAGCAAATAGTGCAAACCCAAACCAATCTATCAAATTTATTAGAAACCTATTAAACCTTGTCCTGCTGAATATACAGTACACATGTGCGGATCCAGAGGGGGGGGGGGGGTTACAGAGTCTGGACCCTCCCTGGAAAATGACAAAAATATGGGGTTCCTAAGCAATACTGGTCAGGGTTCCCCTGAAAAATCACAAGCTACCAAGCCAGCATACTATATTGGGCCATCATCGGCCCGCCAGCAAAATGCCATTTAAAATGGCGTTTCCCTGGTGGGTCATTGATGGCCCGCTTATAGTGGTATTTGGATCCTTCTTCCCCTCAAAGATGGGCCCCCTCTGACAAAACTTTCTGAATCAGCGCATGGTACATTTCTTTTATAAAGCTATATTTGGGGTTCAAAGGAATGGACTGTGTGTATAAGGAAATTATGTTAACAGGGAGAATTTTACAAAGAAATTACAGTAAAACCTGTGTAAAACTGCCACTCAAAAATAGACAAAACAAAGATCTTAATGACAAATGGTAGCCTAATGAAGGTCGAAAGTAATGCAGTCTGCTGCATTTGGCAATGGAGCATTCCGCAATACTTTTGACCTGCATTAAGCGATAGTTGGTATTTAAAACCATTTTGGTCTTTTTAAGAGTGGCTGTTTTACACAGGTATTACTGTATAGGTAAATGACCATTTCATGGGCATTTTCCTATAATTTCCTTCTAACATTACATGGTAACAAAATTTGGTAGCCCCACCATTGCAATGCTATATTCAAATGCATGTTATAATGAGGTGCATTATAAAGGGACTGCACTGTATTAATATTGCATACTGTAAAACCTGTCTTAAGTGGCCACTCAAAAATAGACAAAAAACAAAGATCTTAATAGCAAATGGTAGCTTCATCAAGGTCAAAAGTATTGCAGATTGCTCCCTTGGAGCATTCTGCAATACTTTTGTCCTGCATTAAGCGATTATTGGTCTTGAAAACCAATTTTTGGTCTTTTTGAGAGTGGCTGTTTTACACAGGTTTTACTGTATTCACTTCTGTTTTCTAGCCAGTTCAGTTATGGGATTTAAATGAATCAAGTCAATTCTATGGCTACATGGAAAACAGTGATGATCTTGTGCTTCAATAGAGAGGATATATATTGAATTAGCGAGTATTTCAGATTATAGAATTTCAAATTTTGAGATTTTACTGTATTTATAGATGGAATTCTCACACTTATAGAATTAGTATCATACTCGTAGGCATTTCTAATGCACAAATATTCCACTGCAATATTACCAGTAAGTATACTTCACGAAAAGATTTATCTCCTTAACTCTTCACATGTTAGGCAATTTGTCATGCTTGTGTTGTCATCTGCTGACTATTTTCACATTAACTTTTTAAAAAAAATTCTTTTATGAATACTATCAGATTGTCAATAGATTTGGATCCATATCATGACTGATGATTTGTCAGTTCTGATCTGGGTCCAAACTGTTTGCAAAGGTTACTAACAGACGACAGATTTTGCTGCTAGCAAGTAAAGAGTTAATGAGCAGAAATTGAGTAAAACATACAATAATGACCCTAATCACCTAGTTTTTGTAAAATTATTCTACAGTAAAACCTGCACTTAGCGATAATTGGTCTTGAAAACCAATTTTTGGTCTTTTTTTTGAGTGGCCACTTAAGACAAGTTTTACTGTATGTACTCATCTGAAGTGTCTCAATAAGATGTAACATCTAATTTGTTTGATGAAAAAGGAGTCTTAACATTCTATATGGCTAGTTAAAAGTTCTACAACATCAAAAATAAAACCAAACCAGTACAATCACAAAACCTTAACTCATTAATGGCACATTTTAACAATAGCAAAACATAAACATCATATAATCTAAAAATAGTGTACCTCCAAAGATAAACCATAACATCTAACTAGAAATCATATTTGTGAAACACTGTACCACCAACCATATGCTTGTCCATAAGGGGAGGGTGGTGGCAGTTTTCATTTTCTAAATCTGCCTTCCTGGGAAATTTTGCATGCTTTTTTGTCGTCTGCCAATTTTTTTCCAAAATTAAAGGGTACATCAACCTTATTAACATTCGAGTCTTACAAAAAAGTCCTTATTAAACCATACAATCTGCCACAAACCTGATCAAAATGGGATATAAGATAAGAAAGTTAGAGCAATTTGAAAATCAAAATTCTGACAGCTATTAAACCAATGGAGGCCACCTTTTTGAATATTTAATTAACTTCCTCTTAATGTTGAAAAGCCTATTTAATCCCCTTTTTCAGAGCGAATTGTACAGATTTTTTTCAAAATCAAAATATATTCAACAGACGAATCAATAACTGCAATGGAAGATGAAATGAAAGGCAGGAAACTAGTTATTTTGTATAGGCCGTGTGACGTCAATCAGCCTAAAAATGGCTGCCGTCCATTGCTTTCAATTGTCTACTATATAAATATCTACAACTTTCTTATTTTTCAATCAATTTTGACAGGGTTTGCGGCATATTGCATGATTTAATAAGGAATTTCATTTGAGATGCACTTGCCTTCAAGGTTGCCGTCCCCTTTAACTAAAAAAAAATTCTTTCAGGAATGCAATCAAAGTGTCAAACAGTTTGGATCCAGATCAGGCCAGACATTTTGTCTGGCCCAATCTGGGTTCAAACTGTTTGCAAAGGTTATCCCCAGATGGCACAAGTAGGTAATGAGTTAAACATGGGCTTCCTTCAAAAGTTTATATTGTAATCCACTTATCATCAATTATGAGCTATCAAGACAGTATGAATGAATCAGGGGCAACAATTCCATCATAAATAGATGCAAAGTTATGTCATCCTTATTAAAATGTTCTTCACATCAAATACTCTTAGCATTCCAAACATCAGCATTCTAAGCTAAGTGAAGCCAAAGTTTGAAATATGCCAAAGTCTAAAAAGGGGCATAACTCCCATATTTTCTATGAAATCTAACCAATTACCAGGCTATCTACGCATTAGCCTCAGCCCAAATCAGTATATCAAAATACAAGACAAGCTCAACTAATTTATTATATATCTTGCAAATACGATTGCTTTCTTATATTAATCAAAGGGGCATAACTCAAAAATGGGAAATATCTCCGACAAGAAAAAAAAGGACCAGTAATTTTTTCATGAAATCATGTTGAATTCCAAGACCCTAGCATGCAGAGTTCCAAAGATCTTGGATATAGAAAAATGAACGATGGACAGGACAAGTCAAAAGCAATGCACCCCATAAAGTTGGGGGCATGTTTATAACTCAGATCCATTCTACCCATCAAATTGAATAGTCTGCTTACAATTTTCCTTTTGAAAGTGATGGACCTGGCCAGTCTTGAGTGAATGGCCAAGCTGACGTTGCAATCATTGTCTGATTCAACTTGATATGGACTGCATTACACAAAGAGACTAAAAGGATCTATGAGTGTGGCCGTGGAATAGAAAAAATCCATCCTGAGGATCACCCTTTGGAATCACGAGGCCTTCCAAGCGGTGATCCCAAGGAGACAGATTTCACTATCTCACAAACAATAGATTCCTTTTCTTGCTCACCATTGACTTTTTATTTTGAAATAATCTTCCAGTTGTTTCTGAATACACTGAGTTGCATATTACAGTTGCAATTAGTTCCATATAACCAATGAACAGCCTATACATAACAGCATGGTCCTCTGTTGACTGAAAACCTTTAAAAGGGTATGATGACAAACAGTGCAGACCGAGATAACACAAAACACAGCATCTCTATAGGGACTATAATGTATGTTTAGACGAGAAATGATCCTCAGGGGCAGAAAGACAGTGCATTTGGAAAATATATGAGTGAACAAGTTATGAAAATATATGAGTGAAGAAGTTATGAAAATATATGAGTGCATGAGTCATAAGGCAGAGCAAAAGAGCAAAATATATCAGAAATTTCACCCTTATTCTGCTGAAGAAAACTGTGTAGGTTGAGATCAGCTGGTTTCAGAATCCTTTTCCCATCAGTCACAACTTTTGTTGTCTGCTCCCTCTTCTGCATATGTTCTTAGGTAGCCTGTATTGCAAACAATATGGACCCAGATCAGACTGCTCCATTCAGAGCAGTCTGACCAGGGTTCATAGTGTTTGCTTCCGTGATAAAATCTAGTCTGAAGTGCACTTGAATAAATTCAGCAGCCGCAAAAAGCTGAAAATATCTTCATGACAAAAATTGGCAGGTTAAGGGTCAATAAGCCACTTTATCAGGATCCACCTGTTTTCCATTCCGCCTGTTAACTCATTGCCTTCTAGTGTCGTCTGCTGATAACCTTTGCAAACAGTTTGGACCCAGATCAGGCCTGACAAAATGTCGAGCCTGCTCTGGATCCAAACTGTTTGACACTCTGATGGTATTCCTGAAAGAATTTTTCAAAAAAGTTGACTTTGAAAAAAAATCAGCAGACTACAAAAATTTATGAAAAATTTCCCAGGAGACAAAGAGTTAATCCATCGTTATAAAATTGTGTCTGGCTGGTAAACAAAAATGGATGTGACCTAGCACCTATACTTTATTCAGTAGAATAAGGGCTAAAGAGCAAAATATCAGGAATCAAAGATTGTCAAAAACTAAACAGCTCATTGTATTTACTCAAAGGGACATATTTTTCTATCCCATCCTCACACAAATAATGATTTTTTTTCTTGCTCACCATTAAATTCTGCATATTTTTTTAAACATGGCACCCAGATGTTCCTCCATTGGCATTACAATTATTTATTTATCAATGATGTACATAACTTACAATACAGCAAGTGTACCCATGCCACGTGCAGCCTGGGTAAGATAACATGGGTAAGATAAGAATTTCTAACCCAGGATAACATATCAGATATCCATATTAAGTGTGCAAGAAAATATTTTCAAAATGTACAGGAAAAAAACTAGAAAAAAGCTGAGATAAAACACTGGTCTCAAAACTACCAAACTTTTTAAAAAATCAACTAGGCATGAAAAAACAACTCCTCATAAAAACTAAATTGAATGCTGGAAAAAATAATATAATAATAATAAAAATTTTTTCTTGCTATCAAGACTCTCAATACTTATTTATTCTGCTAACATATGTTAAAATGCCAACAATTGTTTGCATTTTAACATTTATGAGCAGAATAAATTTCATGCTCAATTGAATTGAGCATGAAACATGTTTAATGAACTATGGGGCCTGCTTATCTCATTGCCTGACCCCGATATTATAAAAAATCTTTCATGCTCAACTCAGCTGAGCACAAAAATTATCCTGCTGATTAATGTTTAAATGTCAACAATTGTTGGCATTTTAACATTTATTAGCATGATAAATACAACATCTGAGAGACTCAAAGCAAGAAACTTCTTTATTTGTCAGTATTTTAGTTTTTATGAGCAGTTGAAATTTGGTGCTCAGTTGAGTTGAGCATGAAAAAAGTTTTATAAACTCGGGGCCTGGCGTAATTTGATGGTGAAAACCAAGAGGCTGTAAGAGTGGAGGTGACTTCACAAAACCTAATATTTCAAAATATAACATATACAAAAAGCAATGAATAAATCAGCCCAAAAATAAAAACATACAGCAAGTTGCTTTATAAGCAAAATTTTTAATTACATTGAAAATGTTCTTAAATAAAAAATATATATCTCTCAAACATGTGAACAGAAAAGTGTCAAGTCAGCAAATTCATTTGTATTTTCTGTTTCATAACCAAATACTGTTGCTTTGTTTATTTGTTTGATATGATTCTTTACCTCTCAGATAACACTTTTTCAGTTATGTCAGGACGGGTCTTTCTGGGTTGAACCAGTACTAAGCAAGGATTAATGTGTCTTGTTCAAGGACACAATGCAGTGATGCCGAAATACTGTTGCACTTTTTACTCTTTAACACTAATCATGCATGTAATTTTTGTCCTGAAAATGTCTGCTTTTTACGTCGGCTGCATAGATTCAAATGCACTTCAGGCTAGATTTTATTAAGGAAGCAAACATCATGAACCCTGATCAGACTGCTCCTAAGGGAGCAGTCTGATCTGGTCCATATTGTTTGCACTAAAGGCTACCTAAGAACATAAGCAGACAAGAGGAGACGACAAAAGTCCAGATTGGCAGGCTAAGGGCTACAGACTTTTTTTTTATCAAAAATGGAATCCCCCAGATGACTAGCTGGACTAATCCATCCTAGTTATCATTAGATAATTTGCTGAAGAAGCAAACAAATAGTCCCTGATCAGACTGCCCTTATGTTCACATGTTTGTTAAAGACTCTATGGATCACAGCAGTTAGCATATGTTATGTCATATGGCAACAAAACAAGGACTTAAGCATATTTGGCGGACGTATGATGCCAACACAGTCCTGCTCAAGGATCACCATGCTTTCTGAGTGACACCAACTGTAATCCTTAGTGATCAAACAACCACTACAGGCCTCCAGATAAGTTTGCGCAATGAAAGTTATTTTCCTTATTTCTCAACCAAAACATATTTGAGGATACTCAAAAGAACAGTCTCATTGAGACTGTTCTTTTGATCACCCACACAAAATATATCTCAGAAAAGTAAACAGACAAGCTGTTGATCAGACTGCTTCTTGTAGAACAGCCTGTTCTTGATTGTAACCGTAGGCATTTATAATTTTATAATTTCATCATAAAATTCTAAACTTTTGGAAGTGAAGGTCTGAACTAAAGTTAACTCAAATGTGCACCTGTTGAGCACCTGGGTGCACATCACTGCTTAAGACTAATAGTAAAGAGTAACATCAGGTGCACACCATGTTTTGTTTGTTTTGATTGTTTATGTCCCAGTCAACAATATTTCAGTTGTCTTCCTGGGTTAAACCAGTACTAAGCAGCGGATAAATTGTCTTGCTCAAGAACACAAGACAGTGACTCCAGTGGTAGTGCACACCATGTGCGCAAAGGGTGTCAACATTATTTCTGACCACTGTATGTTCAACCACATGCTATCCTGTCATCTATAAATAGAAAAAGACTATCCTGAACATCTATGAATAGAACAAGTCTCATGTATCTCTATAAATAGAGCAAGACTATCCTGTACCTCTATAAATAGAACAAGACTATCATGTACCTCTATAAAAAGAGCTAGACTATCCTGTACATCTATAAAAAGAACAAGCTATCCTGTACATCTATAAATAGAACAAGGCTATCTTGTACATCTATACAAATGTATATAGAACAATGCTATTCTGTACATCTATAAATAGAACAAGGCTATCCTGTACATCTATAAATAGAACAAGACTCATGTACCTCTATAAATAGAACAAGACTATCCTGTACCTCTATAAATAGAACAAGACTATCCTGTACCTCTATAAAAAGAACAAGACTATCATGTATATCTATAAATAGAACAAGCTATCCTGTACATCTATAAATAGAACAAGGCTATCATGTACATCTATTAATAGAACAAGGCTATCCTGTACATCTATAAATAGAACAAGGCTATCTTGTACATCTATAAATAGAGCAATGATATCCGGTACATCTATAAATACAACAATACAGGCCTCTAAATCTTATAACTAAAACAAAACTCTTATGTAAGTGTATGAATTAGAGGAGTGTACTGTACATCTTTGAATAAAATAAGACACTTTTGTACTTGTACAATGAAAAAAATCACTCCTATGCATCTTTTAATAGAACAAGACTATCTGGTACAATGTACATCTATTAATAATACAAGTCTGTCCTGTACATTGTCAAACAGAACACGACTATCCTGACTGTACATCTATAAATAGAACAAGGCTATCATGTACATTTATAAATAGAACAAGACAGGCCTCTACATCTATAAATAGAACAAGGTTATCCTGCACACCTATAAATAATACAAGCCTATCCTGTACAGCTATAAATAGAACAAGATTATCCTGTACATCTATAAATAGAACAAGGCTATCCTGTACATTTATAGGCCTCTACAACTAGAACATAACTGATATGTAAGTCTATTAACTTACAGGAGTGTATTGTACATCTTTGAATAAAATAAGACACTTTTGTACTTCTATAAATCGAAAAAATTACTCCTATGCATCTATTATTAGAACAAGGCTATCTGGTACAAGTCTATAAATTGGTGCATTCTGAATTTTCCCATTGGCAACCATGTTTTATACTGAGAGGATGCCGAATGTACCATTGGAGACCGTCGGCTACAAATATTGCTGAAAACAGGTGTTTTAAGTTGAACGACTTTTGGTAGCTTTCTGTATCATTGGTGGCCAAGGGTAACCGATGTCTGAGCTGTCATTGCTCAACAAATTATGGAGCGAATTTAGCTTTCAATACAACAGCAATGAACTTTAATGTGGAAATCAGGTTTTACGCATAGGGCATAAGGGAATGCTGGTATAATTTCACTGCTTCCACAAAAGCGAGAAAATATTCCAAGAGTGGAAAAATACTTCGAAAATTCTATTCCTATGTATGCCTAGTAAGATATGACTTTTGAGGTCAATTTATTTCAGGGGAACGAGAGAACAGGTTCCCCTGGGAGGCCTCAGTAGCAGTGAAGGGCGAGAAAACTTGAATTAGTTGCATGCGAACAACAAAGGTGCAGGTCAGCCTTCCCATCCATGGTTGCAGCCAATTTGAAATGACGTCATAAATCAGCCACTGAAGCTACCTAGCCTATTATAACACAGCAGTATCAGCGACCAGCAACTCACCGACGTATTTATCGACGGTGACCATTATGTTACCGATTGTCGCCATCGGCAGCCTTTGGTAATGGAGAGTACCCATGGTTGCCGAAGGAAGAAATTTGAATGCACTAAGTAATACAAGACTGTCTTGTACGTCTATAAGTAGAACAAGAATATCAGGTACATCTATAAACAAAACAAGACTATCCGTCACATTGATTGATAATAAGACAACATATCTTCACCCTGCGCTAACAAAATGATTTATCACAATTGCATTAATGGAGAGTACATAGAGAAATTATCTAGCCCTATCTCCTTGATCTCAAGATTCAAATTAATCATTTTTAGGTCTTCGGCTGCTAATTGTGACTAAATATTGTCCGCTGATAGTCTGCTGGAATATTTTAAAGATCTCCGAAGCAAACAGTTTGAACCCAGATCAGACTGCAGTCTGATCTGGGTCCACACTGTTTGTATTCAAACATTAGTCCTTCAGCAGACAACATTTTTAGATGCATTTTTTTTGTAGCAGTCGAAGGCTAAAACAGTACTGCAAAGGTATAAGTAATCTGTTTGTGTGTCATAGCTTGGCATTAACAATGTCTAACACTCACAACTACAGCAGTGAGACACACTTTTACCTGAACAGTTGAGAAACGGACAGAAATTTGGCCTGCTTTGCACAACCTTTTACAAGCAGGTGGGACCAATACAACATAATCTTGACTTATACAAAGTAGTTATTATGGATTTCTGCAATCTGATTGAATAGTATTTTATGATGTTACTTGCTGCGTTTCTGTCGCTGTTAAGACCCACAAGCCATTTAAGAATGACCTGGCTAATGTGAATAATAGTGTTCAGTCATGTTTAGATCAACAGTTTGATGATATCACCATTTTAGTGATATAGTTATAAGTGAAAGATGTGACATCATATATGATAAAAAAAATGAGCCGCGACATGAGATTTCCAACAATGTGGTATGTGCAACCAGCAAAGCCTCAGATCAGCCTGCGCATACGCGCAGTCTGATCAGAGCCTTTGCTAGTCGCATGAATATTCTGTGAGTGTTAAGCTACTGACTAAACATAATTTGGAGTTTCTAAGCTTGAAAGGAGGCTGCACAGGCTCGTCTGAGTCTACACTTGTCTAAATGCCACACTGTTGGAAATCACATGTCACGGCTCAAATATGCTTCTCAGAAATAACTCTTACAGCACCAATCACAATTGCAGCAGATGGCGTTGCGCTGGCTGGTCTGCCCCTTTGTTGTTTGTTACAGAATTCTAACCTAATTAAAAACAACAACAACAGAACTTTCTTCTTACTGTTTTGTGCAGTTATGATTAAGATAAAAGTTCTTAACTGGAAAATACTTTCATTCTACTGTTCCAACTAATGATCTATTACCTAAAATTATATTGATATGGCATGTTTTGTCCATAAATCGTTTGAATTAAGAAACGAAATGTTGTATAAACGGTGATTTTATCAATTTTTTATATGATAACTTTCAAATTGTGCCTTCTCCCAACATAAGATCTTTTTTGTATGAAAATTGTATGATATCCTGGTTGTCGAACATTTTATTATGAAATAATAGCAAAACAAGTCTAAGAACTCTGTAAAACCTACAATTACATCAATTTTATCAAGTACAATACTGTATGTACGCGTAGCTCTGGAACTATTATATGTAGACCACACATGGGTGAGTGCTTTGGGATTATTCCTGAATTCAGGATTCTGAGACTGTCATTCCTTAGAAAGTCAGCCTCAGAATTCTGAAATTGGCAAAAAGTTAAAGCGTCTATGATTAGCTTTCACTTATAGTATCTCTGATTAATTTTCAGTCTATCTGAAGACATTTCATCATTCAAAAATTTAAATTATTGGTATAAGTGTTTTGGTATGATTTATTAATACATGGACGAGAGATGTATGGTTATTCCCAAATTCGGAATTTTGAGACTGATCGTCTGTAGATAGTCAGTCTCAAAATACTGAAATTGGCACATGATTATAGCTTCTCTGAATAATTTTCAGTATGTCAGAAGACAATGTACCATTCACACACCATGTACCATTTACAATGGTTTGTTTTTTGAGTAATTCGAGGTTTTAGTGCCAATAGTTCATGATGTCTGAAGTTTTAACTTTTGCACATGACATTACGATAATTTGAGCCATGGGTAAAGAAGTGCGCCTACCATGAGCGAACATCAAAGGCGCAGATCTCAGAATACGTAATACCTAGTCTAGGTATGCAGCTTTGATGTTCAATAGTGTCGACATTTAGTGTATGTGTTGATTTGAAGATACCGTTCTCAAAAAGTGGCCGAACAACGGTACATGCATGAGGTTTGAGTGATGCTCATTGGTGGGATGCACAGTGTCTTCACACAGGTTATATTGTCCTACATATATATGTACATGCTCGCCAAATGTTCTTGAATTCACACGTGTTTGCTTTCATGTCAACATACTCAAATATTCTCTGTTTGTGTATTGTATGTAGCTCATAGGCCAGTAGGCCTTTTGCGAATAAAATTATCTATCTATCTATCTATTGATAGTAAAAATGTCAGCATTCGTACTCATAACAAAAATAAAACATCATATAAAAGTCACTCTTGCGTAGATCTAGCTGAGTTTAAAGAATCTAAACTTTGAAAAACTTTGCTCAGCAAAAAGTTGAATTATCATGCAAGTGAACTCATAAAAATTTGAAATAATGATCTTGCATAACAAAAGATGTCAGCACTAATACTGACATTGAATATGAAATAAAAATAGAATTTTTATCACACAAATGTCTTGCGTAGAATTGGGATAAAAGTTCTAAATTTTCAAACACTTTCCACCTGATACTGTTTTAACTGTAGATTGATTATCAGGCTTGTCAGTAAAGAAAAAGGTGAATACCCAGATCAGAATGCTCCCAAGCAGTCTGCATTGCACTTCTTGTCATTTTGTCAAATTTCAAGCATTTGAAATTTTAGAACGATTACTGTGGAGCCATTAAAAAAGAAAATCAAAATTAAAGGTACCATTTATCTGCCAGATTGCATGGGCAGGAGGAATATAACTCCTGAAAGTTTGAACGCAAGAAATGTCTTTATTTTTCAACATTTCAGTTTTTATGGGCAGTTGAAATTTCATGCTCAGTTGAGCTGAGCATGCAAAAAGTTTTATAACCTTGGGGCCTAGCTTTGCTTCAAATTCTAAAAGCCAAGCAAAATAGCCTGCCTGAAAGTACCAATTGTTTTGACATCTTTGTTATGACCGCAGAGGGGATCAAACCCAAAATATTTGACCCCAGAAGCTGAGACTCTACAGACTTACCCGGCTAGACATATTTGAGAAGTACTGTTTTCAAATACTCATGGACTCATATTAACAAACCCAGCTGTATCATTTTTTCAATACTCATGGAATCATTTGAACAAACCCAGCTGTACCGTTTTCAAATACTCGCGACTCATTTGAACAAACCCAGCTGTATTTTCCAGATACACATCTACAAAACAGAGGGCCCATTTTTGTTTTCGCTCGTTGATGAACCCCTTCACTTTTTGTATTATTATTATTACTAGCTCTTAATCTTGTGTATACTCTATCCTTTTCCTCCTGCCCGTTCTCCATCACAGCTTTCTTCTCTTTCGGTGCAGCTATCACAATGTCATTTTTCACATCCCGCTTTATGTAAAACTTCCATACTGTGTACATGACGAGCCCTATGACTCCGATGATCAAGAAATAAGACAAAGGTGCAGGGACAGGCTTGATGATTGTTTCCCAGCCGAACTTGACAGTCACAAGGAGTTCGGTGATAATGATGGCAGCCATCAGCCAGGCCTGACGACCAAATTTCTTACAATTCCTGATAATGAAGAAAAAGCTTGTATAAGGTACATTGTAAATGTTCTAAAATTTTATAGCTTTTCTTTATCTGCTCTCAAATAAAATGTAGGTTATCAAGGCCCGAATTTTTTTAACATTTGTTGTATGCTATTTTTGCCCTTAGGCCTAAATGAAATATAAGTGTGGTTCCTGTTGCATGCAAACAAAATTTAGGGTAGGTAGGTAGGGAAATTATTAAATTTTGTTATAACATTTAACAAAGAAAATAGTGACAAAATCTGAAAAAGTGCCCATTTTAGGTATTTTTTCTCGAAAGACCATTTTAATGTTTAGGGTAGAGTTAAAAAAATAGGGTAGGTAAGCAACAGGAACCACACATATATTTCATTTAAGCCTTAATATCATGTTTGAAGGCACTCTCCTTGTTCTAATTACAGTGCAGTCCATTTAAAACGCACATCGTTATAACATGAATTTGAATATAACACGGTCATGTTGTGGATCCCAGTTTTTTTACCATATAATTTTACAAAAAAAAAAGAAGAATGTTACAAAGGGATTACGGAAAAATGACCAAAAATGGTCATTTTTCAATAACTCCTTTGTAAAAGTCCCTTTATATCACAATTCACTTTAAACACGTACCATTCCTATGGACCCCAAACATAGTATATAAAGGGACTGCACTTTAACCCATTCAAGCCGGATGGAATTTCCCACTCTTATCAATTGGACCAGTCCATTTCCGTTTCAAGGGTTCTTGGATGGTATTTTTCATTTGTATTCAAATTTTAATAGAACAATCTGTAAGCAAATGGTGGAGACCCTGCAGCTTCTGATCTGGATCTTTACTGTTTGCACATGTCCCACAAATAGATCACTAGGCTTATATGGGTTAACAATCACCTTTAGGATATCAAATGTTTATTTAATTGTTTGCGCTAGAGCAAAAAAGTATGTAATTGGGATAAATATATTAGTTTAAGAACCCATATCATATGTACCCATATATTTGACAGGAAATGATATATTGAAATGTATACTGATAACACCACCTTAAGAATAATAGAGGGGACATATTTGGGCCAGCACTTGAGAGTTTGGTACTTGTTGCATTGGTGAGCAAACGTAGGCTCAGGTGAGCTTATGCATACCATCAGCCTCTATATCACATGCCGTTCTTACTGCACCACTACTGAAGGTTCATACCATCTCAAAAGGAGTCAAGGCCCCAAGGTTATAAAACTTTTTTCATGCTCAACTCAACTGAGCACGAAATTTCAACTGCTCATAAAAACTAAAATACCGATAAATAAAGAAGTTTCTTGCTTTAAGCCTCTCAGATGTTGTATTCATCAAGCTAATAAATGTTAAAATGCCAACAATTGTTGGCATTTTAACATTTATGAGCAGGATAAATTTTGTGCTCAGCTGAGTTGAGCATGAAAAAAGTTTTATAATCTCGAGGCAAGGTCTTCACTTGTAGCTTTCTTGGTGTAACAATACCTTAATCAAGTTTTGTTTGTTTGATTTGATTCTTTATTTCCTATCAACAATATTTCAGTTATATAGGGACGGGTCTTCCTGGGTTGAACCAGTACTAAGCTAGGATTAATGTTCTTGCTCAAGGACTCAACGCAGTGACGCTCAAACCCGCGGCCCTTCAGTCTCAAGTCAAGCACTCTACCACTGAGCCACTGCGCTCCCCTTTAATCAAGTTATCCAACTTTCAACTTTATACACAAGTACAGATTTTAGCAACTTAGTGGTGACCCCTTGTCCCTTTCCTTGTTGTCATACAGCTTTTGCTATAACACGGTAATGTGGCTCCCAAGTTTTTTAAAAGAGGAATTTTACTAAGAAATTATAGGTAATTTTCCTATAATTCCTTTGTAAAATAGTTGCTTTATACCAGGATTCGCTCATAACATGGTCCATTCCTTTGACAAAGCGTTTTAAAGGATTGCACTGTATATAGAACAACTAAATTTTACCCCAAAGTTTGAATACATTTGCCAAAACCTCAAACTTTACAGATCTTTTTTTTGTATATAACAAACCAACTCTTTGTAATTTTTTTGAGTTAATGCTTTATGTCCCAGTCAACAATTTTTTGGTCATGTCGGGGCAATTCTCGATCTTCCTGGGTTGAACCAGAAATAAGCATTGCTCAAGGACACAACAACACAGTACCTCTGGCGAGTCTCAAATTCACGTCCCTTCAACCCTGAGCCTAACACTCTGCCAACTGAGCTACACTTCTCTCCTCCAACTCCTTGTAGATCATGCTACTAACAACTCAGTGAAAATTCTGGTACTTTAACTTAACCAGCATCAACTGAATAAGGCTGAATACAATATACATTTATTGTATGAAAAAGCTTTCCTTCATGAATATTCACTCTAGGCTCCATCCACTATGAATAGTTACAGGGTGACAAACGTACGTCATAGTCACGTGGTTAAATGATACGGAGTACACCAAAATCGTCAACAAACTGCCACAAACACAGTCACTTCAAAGGAGAAAAAGGGTAAATATTTTTTGTCACAGAGGGTCTCCAAACTATATCTATGACTCAGCTACCCCGGAAACGGCTTTAATTGCAACTTCTAACAATTCCAGCTGCCAATATTGGTCCGTTTGAGAGCTTAACTCGATCAACCAAAGTTTTTCCGCAGATGGGAACACACTTCTCGATGAAATCACAAAGATAAATTGCATTTTTGCTGCTTCGACGACTTTTAGAGTAATTTGACAGACACGGATTGTCACAAATATCATGTATTATTTGGTCAAATGCAAGATTGCACAGTTCGTCGAAAGATCGATTGGCATTGGAATGTCACAGCCGAAAATAAGTAAAAAACTTCCAGATAAGGAACACATCCAAAACTCAGTGCATTGTGACCATTGTGAAAATGGCATTAAACGTCGCAATGTTTCATCTTTAAATTAAGAAATAGACTAGCTCTAGCAGTGAATTGTTGTAATAATTCATTGTTTTGAGGTCAGTTGTCAAGAAGATCAAATAGGCGAGGTATTGTCATTTTTGCGTTTCAACAGTGAACTATTCTGATTCTGATCCTGTTGTTGTTGTTTTTGTTTGTAAATCCCTCCTCTTCTATGAGAACCACGTCACTCAATAAAGTGTAAGTTTTTCATCTGTGAGTCTTAGCACTTGCACCCAACCATATTTAATGTTATTTTTTTATTATAAACACGCTGTAGATGTTCTTTTTACATGAATATACACCTTTAAACTTGCTAACAGTTCAGTTTGACTGGCTTAATAGGGCTGTAAGTCGGATTGTCAACTACAGTCGCAAAACCCACAACAAATTTAGGCCATTAAATGTAATGACATTTTCTAAAAAGTTCTATCCCAAATTTCTCATAGCAAGCCTGACAGTAAACATTTTGTTCAAACCACGTCAGTGAAACTACAAAATACTCGTTTTAAGTTGATTAGCCAATAGCGAGATATCAATTCACAAAGTCTTGTGTCGTGTTTTGCCAGCGATACCTTATTCAGATCCTGTGCACTTTGTACATTGAATTAAAAGCCAATTTTGACTTAAAAAGCAAGAATGCGTCAGGTCAGAGCATGATGGAATCCTACCTGTCGGCGACAATGAAATAACTGTTAAACAAAATGGCGATCAACATGGAAATATTATGCCAACTAATTGTTTCCTGCTTTTTATGATATACATTCTACCAACCCTTGAGCTAAGATCTATTAAAGAGAACGGTAATTATTTATCAACTGGGGAGGGGTGAGGTGGAGGAATTTTCACAAATTTGGGAATTTTCTTCTGACCTCTCTACCAATTCCAATTTTCGACTTTTGACCCCCATCCCCCCATGATGAAAAATAAATCTTTGACCCCCAGCACACACTTTTCAACGCAGTTCGATAATCACATTTTTATAAAAACAATCGTAGATATGTAAACAAAGGCTTAGATTTAATTCAGTCATTGAAAGACTTCTTTGCTGAAATTCGAAATTACAATATATTTTTCTGGCTTTCTTTGCCAGTTCATTCAGGGTCACTGAAGAGGATTGATTATCTGAAACAGCTGTCTGGCCCACCCTCTTTCTTTTAAATGTCTCTACTGCTCTTAAAGGAACTCATAATTATATTTTTATTGGCGATGACCTCTGCCCTGTTGATATTATTATTGTTAAGAAATGCATGTTAAACTTCAATTTCATCAATTTAGTATAGGCTGATCTATGTTTTTCAACATTTCAATATAAAAAGCATAGTGCGATCATATGCGTGATCATATGCGAAAAGTGTTAATACATGACATACATCAATGACATTTAAGATCATAATGCCTAGTCGTTTCGGTCTCCTTGTCGTTTCACTCCTAAGTAGTAGGTATTTCAAAAGGAATGGATCAGCGAATTTGCAGTCATTAATTCATCTCATGAAAAGTGTAGCATACCTAAGCTTCTTTACAAGGGAGCCACTTTTATGATATAACACGTGAATACAACGCAGGATGGTTTTAGTGGTCATTTTTCTTGTTTTTTTGTTTTGTTTTTTGTTTTGATTCTTGTTTAACGTCCCGGTAAACAATTTTTCAGTCATGTTGAGACGGAGCCACCTATTCCTGGGTATTACCAGTACTTTTGGGGAGTAAATGTCTCTTGCTCAAGGAAACAACACACCGACCCGGCCGAGGATCGAACCCGGGTCTCCCGATCCGGAGTCCGACGCTCTAACCACTAGGCCAGTGCGCCCCCTTCTTGTTTTTTGAAAACAAAATTTGTTTGCTTTCTTGTTTCTATGTTTGACCTAGTTCACGGTGTGGATGTTATATTTTACCTTCTTCAACTGCTAACAGTATCTGGAAATCTTTTCTGAAATATGAGTGATGCCCATGAATTTGCAATTTGCAGTTTCACAAGCATTACATATGTTTCAGAAAAGATTTTCAGATGCTGTTAGCAATTACAATTGGCCCTGTTTAGCCTCCACATCGTGTACTAGGTCAACAAAGCTGAAAACAAATATTTAAAAATAAGAAAAATGACCACTAAATCCATCCACAAGCCAATAATTGTAATACTGATCAACCTGTCCACCGTCACCACTGAACGACACATATTACATTTGCCTTCTCAGGTATCACAAAAAAATCTCCGAAATAGCTTCTATGTAATGTATGTAGCTCTGCAGGCCTTTTAAAGAGTTACCTGGTGCAAACCTTGACATCTGTTTGGTCCGCTTTGATATAGGATAGTTGAGCAGGTCAATTTAAGTCTTACCTGATGGAACCATTTACCCTTAACGTCTGATCTGTGTTTTTGCCATTCGCTATGTGATAGTATAATGGTGTTAGACTTTGCATTCGTACCATCCGATCTGTGTCGTTAATTTGGGTAGTATACTGATTCAAGTTTTTAATTTTCAATATTCAAATTTGAAGACTCGAAATTCTACCTGCACAGGAAAACACAGATATGTGTTTACCTTCTGTTCAAATGTTTGAAATAAATCTAAATATAAAATGATACAATTAGGGTCAGGTAAAAGTGGAGTATCAATTCTGTGAAAGGTACTACTGACAAGAAGCTACCTTTTTACGATTCCACGACGTTAGATGCTGTGATGTCATTTAATAGCATATCAATATGACTTTCCGAATTCATTTTTGCAAACTTTTGGTGGCATTTAATGAGCACAATGGCTGTAAAGGAGCAGAAGGTGAAGGCATGTTACAATTAAGGTTGATCAGGTCTTGTGTGTTACTTTCTAATACTTTACTCTGTTTATGTTTATTGTAAACATATAAAGTATATGCAATGATTTTCAACACTATCAGACTCGTTCCATCCCTTTATTTTTAATAAAAGAAAACAATGATATATATTTTTTGCTACATGTGTGGTAAATGCTATGGAACACATTTGCTGAACATGATGATATAGAACACCCATATATGGAAAAAAGATACAGAACACACAATTTATGTATAAATTCTATTTTCAGGTATGGCCAAACGGAAAACACACCTGACCATCAAAGTATCTAGACCTAGGAAGAAAGAACTAAAACGTGCAAGACAAAAGGAAGCACAACTGATTCCACGTTCATGTCTAAAATGGCCGGGATTCCTAGATTTAATAGCTTCACCACAGATTTCCTTGAAGAAAAAGAAACAAAACTCACCCATTAAATTGACAGATAGAAAAAGAACATTTTTGTCAAGATCACCAGGTACCCCGTTGAGTAAAGGAACGCCCCATGGACGCCAGAAATTTAGGCCAACACCTTCAAAGTCGCCAGCAATGAAGCGATTACGTGGTAGTTCGGCTCGTTCTCTTTTTTCAAATGAGACATGTGATGATACATTTGAAGCATTTCCATTAGTATTCACGGAACAAGAATCAGCAGATGTTGGGGAATTCAAGGTTTCTTCAAGAAGTCTTATAAATGTAGATCCACTCGAACCTGTTCATCAAATGTCAGATACACTGCAGTCTGTTTCAATTTCTCAAACTCCGCATGAACAAGAAATTCAGGAAATGAATGCCATCCTACCTGATGTACTCAAAGCGCTTGAAGAATCTGGAACAAAGAAATCCTTTTTGGATTTCTGCAGACTTGTCCATTCTAACAACTTTCCATTGGATAATATTGCATACCTCCTGTGGGTTGAGGTTCTAAGGTGGTATACAACGGAAAACACATCATCTATGCGTTACAGTGACCAAACAAAAAAGTTCTGGAAGCTTGGATTGAGGATCTTTGGAGGAAAGTTCATAAATTTCATGAGCGGACATAAAAATACCGCTCAAGTCGTTTTGGGGGAAGCAAGTAAAGGAGAGTTTTCCCCTTTAAACTCCGAAATCAACTTTGCTGTGCCGTCTGTAGACATATTGCGGAGTTTTACACCCTATTCTGAATTTGAAACACGAGAACGTCCCCCGGGTATGCTCACTGATGCGATGCAGTCTTTGGCTGGTGCTCTTAAATCTAAATCGGCATGCCTCACTTATGATGGGAAGAAAATTAAACAAGGGTTGACAGAAAATTCAGGTGATGTGAACATTCTAGGTCATGAGGATAGTATGTCCCTTAGGCAGAGACAAGAAGAATTGAAAAGTAAAATATGTGTTATTGAGAAGACAGTTAAAGATCTCGAACAGTTAGAAAGTTGTGTTGATATAAAGACACTGAATCAAGAAACGCATACTAACAGTGTGCAATCACTACAGTTCGCACTTAAAGATTTGTCATGTAGTGTGATTGATATTCTAGACATTAAAGAGAAAAAAGAATATTCTAAAAAGAAATTGATTGAGCGTGGTGGAGAAGAAAACTGGAGGAAGGGTAAATATGTTTTCGCAATAAGTGGCATCATCGCTTTCATTCATGACATAGATGACTTCCTGCAAGGTTTTGAAAAGCTGAGAGAAACGATCTGTCAATACTTGGCATACATACAGGGCAGTAAATACATTACCGGGAACAAAGTGAACATTAACCAGTGTGATAACTATCAGGAACTTGGGGATAGTGCACCATCCACCTCTGACACAAGACTGGTAAGACAAAGAACGGATGAATGGAAAACCATTCGTGAAAAGGCAAAAATTACAGGTAGCACATTTTTCAAAGCAATTGGACTTGACGGCTTACAAAAGGAAAAGGAACACTTTGAGGAAGTCATTTGTCACGTGCCACCAAAGCCGTTTTCCGAAGCCGTGCAAGAAATGTTGGACTATGGGACAAACAATGAACAAAATGCTGCTGCGACATTGGTTGGGAAGGTGCTACCTGTTATAGAGCCAAATGTGCGGTTTTACGAGGAAGGTTGCGTCGAGCTAGATGAATCATTCATGGTTGTTTCACCTGACGGCAGTCTGAGACAAACAGATAGTTTGGATTCAACTACAGCAGCAATTGAATTCAAATGTCCTGTCTACCAGCTTCACAAGAAACTTCCTCCTCGGTATCTTTTACAATGTTTGGCAGAAATGGAGGCTCTGAACGTTGAGAAATTGATATATTTATCATGGAGACCGGATTTTTCCTCTGTGTTTTTGTTAAACAAGGACAGTGACTTGTTTGAACGAAGTTATGAAATAGCAAAAAACATTTATGGAAATGAAAATCCTAAGAAACCAACAAAACTATCAAACGATGTCAAAGCTTTAAAAGAGGAAATTGCAACAAAAAGCTCAAATGTTGAACTCATAGGACTCTTCGAATCAGCAGTCAATGATAGGTCTGTGGATAATACTAACATGTCAGAAGCCGAATCTGTCAATGCAAAAGATCTTCTAACTGTACTTAATGATATTAAGACCATGCAAATTCGTTCTTACAACCTTCGTAGAGAAAAGGCATCAGAAGCAATAGTTTATCTATGCTGTGATTTGGATAGATTATGGACTAAAGACAGTATCAAATGTGCCCCAGTATGCTGGTTCCCGAAGGGGTACTCTCTCAATACAGAAACTCTCAGAAGAGTTTCCCAGGATGTGCACAACCGTTGCCATGAAGCAGGGATACATATACCCGCGGAATCGTTTGATGGCCAGTGGCATAATCTGGTTGTACGTTCTGTAATGGGACAGCCACTGACTGTTTTGCAACTTCAAAAGGATGTGTGGCGGGAAGCTGAGCGGACAAAGAAGTCTGATATTATAAGAACTTTTAAGGATCTGAATAAAGTGCCTGAATATGAAAGAGAATGCGGTAAAATGATTTGCACAAACAAAGGAATCATACTTCCAGGTTTCCCTTCAGTAAGAAACCATCACTCTACAGTGCAAACAGACTGCATAGAATCAAATGACATGAGCACCACATTGCTAGAAACGATCCCAGACAGTATTCTACACTTAAATAGTGATGGTGCATTAGAACTACAGACTGAATTATTAGCATTCACAGAAGTTGATAAAGACATTGAGATAGACATAATGTCGGCAAATGTAAATGATACTGAGTGGGCGAATGTCCTTTCTAATAGCGAAAATCCTGAGGAGGAATCTACAGACACTAGCACAACTGTCATTTCTGGACCATCTGTAGAGGTGGAACCTCAAAATACGGAACCAGATTCCGATATGAATGTAATGACTGGCGAACATAAGTTGAATGTCGCTGATGCTATTACCCTGTTAGCACTATTAAAGGCAGACAACAAGTGTAATAAAAAAGGTAGATGGAATGACGTTCAGACTGGTGAGTTAATGGATATCTTGTCATCAACTGATAAACTGGGAAAGCTCCGTGATTTTGAATTACGTGTATTAGCAAGATATATAACAAGAACATCAGGTATCAAAGTGAAAGAAAGTTCAAGTAAAGCTTCAAAACTGGACAGTTTATCGAATATCTTAGGACTAGGAAAGCCTCAAATTGATTCTCGAACCAAGAGACGAAAAGCAACGCCAAGACGTTTGGTTGAACTTTCATCTTCAGTGCTTTCGAAAAAAGTCTCAAAACATATGCTTAATATTGTCTATGCAAAATACATATGGCAGGGTCGATATAAGAAATGGTTCAATGATTCCCCGCTGCGGGAAAACCCGGTGATAGATGACTCAGCATATCCAAGTCTTTGGTTTTATACACCAGAATTCAGTGAAACTCGACAGCAATTGGAAGTACGCTGTATCGACTCCACGCATTTGTTAACTCGTGCCCGCAGAAAATGTTGCAAGGGTGGTTTACATGGACTTCCAAATACACCATGGTTGACAGTCGCTAAGACAAAAACCACTTTCCTCTCACCTATTATGATAGAAGAAATCACAGAGCCTATGTCAGTTTCTATGGCTGTCACCCATTTTAGTGAACCAGTCGAAAGAAAAATGAGACAGAATGGAGATATTGATGCTGCAGACCTTTGTCGAGATATACGTGACTGGTGGAAGAGTGAAGATGATCCTGGAATTCCCGCAAAAGACAGAATAGTGATGCGCCAAAATTTAAGGGAAAGACTACTTGACGAGGTGGACTTTAATGAGTTTCCTCCACCAACGACGAACATTCGTGGTTGGCCTCTCCAGTTATGGGAGGCATTATTAGCCAACATAGACGCAAAGTCTCTTTTGTATGCATTATGTGAAACAGGAACATACAATGTCCGAGCCTTCAGTTCTATGATGGGGGAAACATTCTTCTCCGAACTAACACAGTATGACAAACAGGGACATGGTACTGTCACAACCACCGAATTTGGAAGGTTCATAGGAACGGCCACCGAGAAGCTGTATACACGCATGGATCCCAATAGGTAAGCATTCACTTAGCTTCATCTATAGTGCAGATTATATTTTGCTTTTGGTCATTGTAGATTCAAGATCATGAGAACTCAGAAATGATGAGAACATGAGAACATTGTAGATCATGAGAACTCAGAAATGATGTTTAGAATCATTTTCCAAACAAATTTAAAATAGTTAGATTTTTTTTTACCTATACCAGTCTTTGCTACGACTGCCTTGTTAAAATTTGTAAATTCACAGTATTTTCATCTGGCTCATTTTACCAGATTTATAGGGTCACTGATAAGGCTTTAATAGTGGAAACTAGGGTATGACCAACCTTCTTTGTTATGAATGTTCTTTGCTCGTAAAGGATCTCAACGGTTTATTTTTATCCATAATAGAATTGTGATTACAGTTTAAATTGATGTTCAAATAGTTTCCATAAAAAGCTTCCCATTCCAATTTTCATTGAATATTTTGTTAATGGGTCTTATCAAACCCAGTGTGTTCCCTATAGGATGGCGGAGTGGCGCAGTGGTTAGGGCGTCGGATTTCGGACCAAGGGGTCCCTTGTTCGAACCCCGGTAGGTGCACTTTTCATTGTGGCCTTGAGCAAGTCACATTTACCTTGCTTAGTACTGGTTGAACCCAGGAAGCGGTGGACGGACTACTTACTTGGACAGACTGTGACGAGGCTGGAGATTACGTTGTGCCTAATGTGTTAAGTCCAAGGGACCTAGTCTTCAGACATGACAACATGGACGAAACTGTACCACACGTGTGTTCCCTATCCGTGTGTTCCCTATCCGTGTGTTCCCTATCATTTAAGTTTGTGTTTTCTTCATCTTTTCAAATCTTAAATTGCTCACTTCTGCTACACAATCAACGAATATCGTTTTATTACCACACACAGCTTGGTTGAATATAAAAGCAACAAATAAACAATGTCCAGGAACTGATGCAATTATAACCAAAATCCGACCCTCACTTTTGCTTGAACCTATTAGCCATTTGGTTTAAGTTTGTATACAGCAATAGTTACAGATAATATTCTGTAAATATTGTTTGCTGTAGTCATTCAAGTGGAAATAATAGACAGACAGACAAATAGACAGACAGGCACACGACCGACAGGCAGACATACATGCAAGATGACCTGCAATAAAAAACATGGATGTGCTTGATAAATATGTATTTGTTGTTATTGTTGATTTTGTTTTTGTTTTTATTATTTCAGGACGTTTTCCTACAGGACCGCAAGAAGTACAGTCTATAAGCTTGTGGATCATGACAGCATAACATCATCCCACAGTGACACAGATGAGCAACTTCAACATTCAGAATCGAAGTTGGCGAATGGGGAAAGGATCATTAGATGTATCAAAACGAAGTAAGCAATATTTGGCTCGACAATTCGAGACCGCTCTGCAGGTGGCTTAAACCGATACCGAACTCGCTTGTTCGTCTTTGCAATGGTTTTGTCGTATTTATGCAATAATAGCGATCAAACATGATTTTGTCATATATAAAACATTTGCAAGGCCCCAATGGAAATATTGAAAAACGAGAGCTCGGCTTAAACACTTCCCTCGTGACCTTGCGAATGTTAACAAATGAAAAATCATACTCAATTCCTCTAATGTGTCATATTATTATTACTTTTGCAGGGACCACTTTTTCGACCAGCGGGACAGAAAGCGGTTGAAAGGAAAGAAAAAGGAGGCAGTTATGTCGTTCGAGAGAAACGCTGTCGAGAGAGGTACTCTGGGGGTTCGATACGAGAAAGCAAGACGCAACGAGTCCAAGTTACTTCCAACTGACCGAATGGGACTAAGTGTAGACGACGAGGGTTTTGTGCGTACTTAAGAGACTTAAGCACAAGGATTCAGTGATTTTTTTTTTCAAATAAGGAATCAATGTGCTAGAAGCAGTTCAGTCCTCTGGCATCCTTTTCTGTCTTTACGTATGTGTGCTCGCTTGTCCATGTGTTAACACATCTGCATATATACTTGACATATATGTATACGTACGTATATATGTACGTAAATAATAACGTACATATTGATACGCAAGCCGTATAATTTTTCATGTATGTATGTTAGGTGACCCATTAGAACTTTGTTTTAGCATACATACATACATACACATGCCAAACAAAACTTCCTGATTGAAATCACTTTTTGTTGTTGTCTGTTTTCATTCCAATATTCGGGTTAAATCGATCGTGTATTTCTTGGGTAACTGACAAGTATATTCTTGAATCAGGAAAAGCATTAATTTCCATAGAAATTTTCTTTCATGGCCCATTCTTGACGATAGCACGTACGGAACTCGGAGTTGCTAGCGTGCACAAAGCGAACAAGCTACCATGACGGTCGGGGTATATATCTACCCACGGGACATTGACGATTAATTTGTGAAACTAAATAAGTGACCCAAACTGCCCTAAAACCCCTTTTTCTCCATCGCTGAGCAGCGATGGAGAAAAAGGGGTTCTAGGACTAATTTGGTCATTTATATTGCTTCTACACACTTAGCATCAATGTCCTGTGACCCAACTATCCTGGTGGCGTGCTACATACAAGCGCTTAGTAGATGCGCCTGGGAAAGTTGTCTTGCAGATACCTAGCAACCAAACCATAAAAGCGGTGAATTTGATATAACTTTTATTTTGTTTTTTGCATAATCAAGGGGCACATCTATGCGTGGTTTGTGTTCAATTCATTTTTATGACTTTTATTTTAGAAAGAAATGCATTTTGTTGCTATATAAAGCCTAGTGCACGATGTGGAGACTACATTTAACCTTCATATTTACTGCCAGAAGCAACAGGGAATGTATACTTTCTGAAATCTGAGTGTTGTCATGGAAACTTCAATGTGCAGTTTTCCGGACATCACTTATATTTAAGAAAAGATGTTCAGGTGCTGTTGGCAGTTATTATGAGTCATGCATAGTATTGACTTCGTCGTCTAGGACACATGCAGCAACAGCAAAGGCAAAAACGTGAAACAAATTTAACCAAAGAACCGCCTTCGTTGTACTCTTTTGATACTCATTTAAAGAATACACTCACTTCTCTATTAAAAGAAAATAACTCAAGATCATATAATAAAACAGGGGTGTTCTCTGCTTGGTACGAGCATCATAAAGTAATAATTGTGGAACTTTCTTTGATTGTTCTTTATACGACCATAAGCTGTGGGTATCTATTAGAACTGCCTCGCTACATATGAATTTTAGACATTTTATGGCAGTCAGTCTCATCATTTTATCTAGCGTTTAAATTATAACACGGACATGTCCACGTTATGGACTCACATTTGAGCGGATATCAGGAAAAACAAAGAAATAAGACATATCAGTAATCATATTAAATCACTTCAAAGAGCTTCCTGCTCAACAGTAAACAAAACAAAACTAACGTATTAGAAATAAAAATATAAAATAAAAAGAAACTAAAACTGATTTATAGACTAGAACTTGCACTCCCTGATTTGGCACGAACAATTAAAGTATAAAATCATATCTGAATGCTGCCTGCTCAGATTAAAATAAAAGAAAAAAATATCAAATATATAATTTTACAAAAACATGATTTAATAACATAATTGAGTCGCGTCATGAGAAAACTTGTCTTTGGGTTCCCGAACACAGACAAGGCTGTACAGCCTCAGGCGATGGCAGGGTTTAGAGTGAGAAGAGGGTTTGTACTATATATGTAATGAAAACAAAGGCACTGATCAGCTGCCCAATTACCACGCAGGTGATCTGAGCCCTTGTTTTCGCATATGTAAAAGGCAAGTTTTGCCATGACTCGATTCAATTGAGCCATTGCGTCAAAACAATGGTTGCAAGAGGTAGAGCGACTTTACATATACATGTTCATGGTTAACATGTCATTGTCACATGTCACTTCACTGGCCCTCGTGAGTCATTCGAATATGTCTTCGAAGGTTTGATCGATACCTAAATGTTTTATCACATTCATCACATCGGTGTTGAAATTCATTATTATGCTTGTCTATGTGGTCTTTCAGAGCAGCACGGGTCTCGAACTTCATTTGACATGTATCGCAAGTATATTTAAAGGAGTTTGCGTGCCTCCTTTTGTGTCTGTTTAGGTCAGCATTGACGGCAAATGCAGCTCCGCATTGTTCACACACATGACTTTTGGTTTCATCATGGACGTTGCATCTGTGGCGTTTAAGGTTGGCTTGGGAGAAAAAAATCCTTTCACAGCAGGAGTATGGCCCGGATTTCTTGTGTCGTGACTCATGCTGCCGGAGTGTCGATGTGCTTGAGAAGACTTTCCCACAGAATTTACACACTCCAGGATCCATACCTGAAGACAAAGAAAGCTATGTTACCATGTGCAAGTGTAAAGTAACAAATTGTAGCTAATATGTAAAATCTGACGTCAGATTCTTATTTTTAGGGAGAATTTTTTACTGTTGGAGGGCATGAAAAGTATTTTCTGGTCAGCATCTAGATCTCAATTTCTCGCAATAACACCTGCAACAATTTTGAAAATCAGTCAACAGATAACTTTTTTATGGCCTAAATGAATTTTGAATAGGGATTTTGCATTAGCAGGGGAGGTAATCCATGATCATAAATTTTCATTTTCTGCAACATTCTTTACTTGAACACGGTTATTTGGTCTCATGTAAGTATTTTGTAACATTTCATAATGATTCCAAGTGATTACAATAGAATACCATGAGTTTTAAAATTTTGTGGGAAAATAATTACCTCCCTTCCATATTTTTTTACCATTGAAAATCCCTATTCAAAGTTCATTTTGGCCATAAAAACTTTATCTGTTGACCGATTTTCAAAATTTTTGCAGGTCTTGTTAGGACAAATTGAGATCTAGATGCTGACAAGAAAATATTTTTCCTGCCATCCAAAAGACAGAAATTCTCCCCGAAAATTCAGTATCTGATACTAGAAATCACACATTAGCATATGTGCCTTTATTATTCTACGTGCATTTCCATGCACTAAAAGTACATCCATTTCTATATTTACATTGAATCTCGGCAGTGGAGTGGCCTGGGGTTCTTGGTAATATATTGGTTACAGATTACAGAAATAAAACGATTCGTATCAAATCCTGACTGATAAAATTCCTGTTTACTACCCAGCTCTGAAAAGTACACTTTCTCATTTAAGGCTTCGTTAAAAAGCTGGGCCGGACATTGCACATTTTATGAGGACTATTACGATAACACGCCCATGCAAATAGACTTGCATTATTCAAGGCTGTAAAATGATAATTTTAAGATGAAAAATTGTGATTTTTTTCTTGTTTTTCGCTCAAAACATAGATCTTGGGTACACATCAAGTTACAACTGCCTCACCAACTTGAAGACGGTTCTAACGAGTACCCATATGAGGCGGTTCTAACGAGTACCCACGATCTATGTTTATACCGCCTGTATTCCCCAGTTTTACTATATAAAAGTGAGGCGTTATGGGGCCACAATAACACGGGGTGTAATTATTATGCAATAAACTTTTCGAGAGGAATCTAGACATTAAGAGCGCAATAAAAACACATTATTGTACCTTTCAAGTGTTCAACATCAGATACCCAGAGATGCACAAGGTGCAGGGTGCTAAATGTGCAATAAGCAAGTTAATGTATGGTTCGTCCGTGTGTACGGACGATAACCACTCGCTAAAGCTCGTGGCTTATCGTCTCGTACACACGGAGGAACCAAACATTAACTTAAACTATTTTTCGCTAGAAGTGTATGAGTCAGTGTAATTTTGCAAAACCCACTACATTACAACAAATGTTCGGAATTATAAGACGTAGAACATTGCACGTGCGCCCAGCGAAATTCATATCAGCCTTTTCATGCGCCTCCTCAGACCATGATAAGCGGGTGGCCAGTACGAGTTAGATTTGAAGCATAAAACCAGACAAAAATGCAGAAACATGTATAATACAATAGGAAAGGTACTTTTAATTATCCAAGCCTGAGTGGTTGTTGGTTCAGAAACAGCGAAATGAAAATAATGCGACGTTAAATGCCATTTTCACAATGCATAGAGTTTTGGATGTGTTCCTTGTCTGGAAGTTTTTTTACTTATTTTCGGCCGTGACATTCCAATGCCAATCGATCTTTCGACGAACTGTGCAATCTTGCACCGGACCAAATAATACATGATATTTGTGACAACCGTGTCTGTCAAAATTACTCTAAAAGTCGTCGAAGCAGCAAAAATGCAATTTATCTTTGTGATTTCATCGAGAAGTGTGTTCCCATCTGCGGAAAAACTTTGGTTGATCGAGTTAAGCTCTCAAACGGACCAACATTGGCAGCTGGAATTGTTAGGAGTTGTAATTAAAGCCGTTTCCGGGGTAGCTGAATCATAGATATAGTTTGGAGACTCTCTGTGACATAAAATATTTACCCTTTTTCTCCTTTGAAGTGAAGTCGTCGTCCTGTGTTTATACACGATTTTGGTGTACTCCGTATCATTTAACCACGTGACTATGACGTACGTTTGTCACCCTGAGTTATATACAAATAAACTTTCAAGTTGGTACATAGAACAAAGAGTCCACTAGTGTTGGATCAGAGATATCATATTTCCATAAGCAAACAGAGTAGACCCTGATTAGGCAGCTCTTACAAGGGCTGCCTGATCTGGGTCTGCTCTGTTTGCAAAAGTGTTAAAGGCGTCTCTATGAGATAAAGGGTTAACCAGGGTCAACTGTATAAGGCTGAATAACATCAACATTTTTTGTGTGAGTAGTTAAGGCTCCACACAGAAAGGGCTGCAAACAGAACTCTCAAAGAACTCGCAATACTTACGGGTCGTCTAAAAACTGAAATCCCTCTCGAAGGGCCGCAGCCCCCATAAATAAGAAGAAGACAAGTCTTGTAAGGCAGAGATAATGTTCTGGTGGGATCCAGAGAACAAACTTGAGATAAAATGTGTTTAACTCCGCTAACAAAAACTGAAAATAATAACAGAAAAATACTAGTGCTAGCATGCATGTTTCAAGGCGTAGCTAGAAACAAGTACATGAAGAAAGATATCTGTGACCAACAAATAATCAGCGACTTTCCTAGCCCAAATCGACTTTTTCGAACCCAGCCCAGAATGTCACTCAAGTCACCTGGTAGTGTATAAATGACCATTGCAATGATGCCTAGGCATGTCAAACAAAATTGCAAATGTTCAATCTCCCACAATTAATCCAAGATCTAAATTACATTTAATGGATTTAACTCTAAATTTGCATGCTGCATACTTTTTCATGCGGTTTGTCTTTTGCTGATCTCTTCAAAATTTTGTAGAGTGCTGATTTTTTCAAAATCATCTTTTCGAAAACTTCGTTAAGGAATACCATCAGAGTGTCAAACAATTTGGATTCAGTTCAGGCTAAACATTCTGTTGAGCCTGATCTGGGTTCAAACTGTTTGCAAAGGCTATTAGCAGAAGAAACCAGTATGGAGTTAAAGTAGGCATGGTTTGCAGAAAGGTGAATCAGGGCTAATATTCAGCCTTCTCAATTAAAACATGTTACCTATCCTATGACAGCAAGTCTGGAAAAGATATACAGCCATGTTTTCAGGGCAATAAATCACTAGTGGTTTACAAATTTAGTAACATTATGTATTCACTTCCAAAAAAGTCTTGCATACAAAATGAGAACATTTTAATGCTTTTTCACACAACGTGATTTAAAAATAATTTTAATGTCATATAATAAATTGGATCCAACACATGTCCTTCTGTATTGGGCCGACCTTATAAAAATTTTTTTGATTTGCCGTGCTCCTACCTACCCACCCAAAACAGGCCCTACCCCCCAAAAAATTATTGCCTATCTGAGAATTTTTTTTTTTAATTTTTCTCTAATTCTGTTAACAAACCCTTCTTTAAAATCATTAAAAGCTTTATTTTAATTGAGGAAAGGTTACAGAGACAGTTATTATAGCATTTTTACGTTATATACAGCATTTGTAGATCTCCTGAAGTGATAGTAAGAAGAGGTCATAAAATTATGCTGAATTTCTAAAAAAAACAACTACCTACCTACCTACCCAAACTGAAATTGATGGGTAGGAGCATGGCAAACAAATATAGTTTTAAGGATGGCCTTAGTGAATTCATTTTAAAACCCTTTACTCCATAGGCTATTTTTATATTATGACATGATTTTCTGTTTTTAGACAACATTGAAACAATTCAAGAAAAATTTAAGTAAACTTTTGAATGCTTCTGAAAATACTCTGGAAAATGGAGCATTTGCTCCAAAGCAGCAAATGCTCCATTTTCCATAATATTTTCAAAAATTTGTTATATTTCAAAGGCGTCAAAAGGCGCTAATATGGAATAAAGGGATATCTATTAAACTTGTTACAAAAAAGTGAGAAAATTCTCTGCAAGTGTCCCATTTTGTCTCTTTTCCTTAAGTTGTTTAAAAAATTCAATAATACACATGCACTCATGTAAGAGCCTCCACATTCCTCAAGTGTTGTCAAAAAACATTTGAAATATGTCATGGAAAAACAGCTGCTTTTATTGTACATGTATAGTGCCACCAACTAGCAGACACTGGGCATGTCAGACAGAGCGCTGTCATTCACTGTCAAATTAGTTGTTTTTTTTCTGTCTTGTGTTTGCTATGTCTTTGTGCTCGTCTGTTTATATGTGCTTTGTGGTCACCTGCTGGGAAAGGGCTGACCTCTTGGCTCTTGTTTGTGGTGTCTAATTGTGAGCTTGTCACTTTCCCATTGGTATCCTGGGTCAGGTGTGGTACTTGATTGTATCCATTCCTGATCTTTGCACCCTTACATACTTTGTCTACAGCAAATTGGGTGTAATAGCCTATGCACGCTTTACTTGTGCAGCCAAATGAAGGCAGACGACAAAGGTGACCAACTTAATAGGTTAGCATACCTGGTAAACGTTTATCTTTAGTATGCTGCGGGGGACCTGCTGCATTTCATTTCCCGTGATAGTTATGTTGTGAAAATCTTGGGAGGGGGGCGGGGGCGCACTTTCTTCAATTTCTGTGTGTATGGCAAAACTGATTTGATCTTTAAGCCCAATATAGTAATAAAAATCAGTAATTATAATTCAGCGGGACAAGGATTAAGTAGCTGGACCTTGAGTAAAGGGCATACACACATGAGATTTGGTCTTATCACATATCCAAGAAGCCTCTAATAATCGCTCATTTTGGCATTTCCAGGTTGACTAGATGTCTAAAAGTTGTTCGGAGTCTTCTTCAACATTCATACTCTGTGTATGCAAAAGGCAAAAGTCCTGGTGAGGCCATGCATAGGTGCAGGCTTGTCGGAGCTTTTGCCACATGCCGATGTAATAAGAACCATCATCTTGTGTGCTGACCAATTTATATGATTGAAATTTCATCGTGACCTTTATTTTATTTTTTTATTCAGTATGATAATGAATAGTTAAAATTTCGAACATTTCTGAGCGCATATATCTAGACTAGTCAGATTCCTTGTTATCCAAATTAAATCGAAATGCCTTTTTCTCAGAATGGGCTCAAAACTACTGCAGGTATATGTGTAAAGCGTTTTACAGGTGAATAACTACACTCTGTCTTACAGATTTTTATATGCAAATGGCCATGGGCGTGTCTTTGCTAAGAACTGCCCAGTCTCTCTTATATAAAAACTACAAATGTGTTGATCAATTTCATGTAAACTTGTCATCGCTTCTGATGTAACCACCTTGTAGTGTAAAAAATTATGTTAAATGAAGTGTTTAGCATGACAACAATCCTATGCTTGCAAACAGTGTGTATCTCATTTGGACATAGTTTGCAAGCAAATGACAAAAATACTAAGACAAAAATAGTGTAGAGGTTCGTAATTCAAAAAATTACTCTTGATTAAAACCCACAGATTTTATCAAGCTCACACAAGTATATTAATTTTTTGCTACCCCCATGTTAATATTGCAGTTCCCAGAGTGAAGTAAACTTGGCCACAACGCAAGAAAACCAGTCTTCATGGTTTCTGACAAACAAGACTCAAACCAGTCTCTTCAGCTACACAGACTAGCTAGATAATGAAATTCCGCATGTAGCAAGTTTATATATGATATTTCCAGTAAGTGAATAACAAAGGTGCTGATCAGTCTACGCAGACGCGCAGGCTGGTCTGCACATTCCTTGTTTGCAAACCACATAAGACAGGTTTCCTCACATCCAGGCCCAACTAATATAATGTGAGAGAATAAACATAACAAAATCTACATGCTAAGGAAAGGGAAAATCAAGATGATTGCAATACTAAAATGGACATAAAGTAATATTTACATTTCCACTGCGAGTCTGTAAATGGACCTCTACATTTGAAATGCGGTTCATACCTTCATGAACAAATCAATTTAAACCACACACACATACACGCCATTTGAGCGGACTAACGTCAAGTCCATCCAATAACATTGCTTGTTTACTGACGTTTGCGTGACGTTGAATACGTATCGCAATGATGTTAAACGCGGAAATTTGGCGTTTTGGCTATTCCAAACCCTACATTATGTCTGATTTAATTCAAAAAATCTGGACAACCAGCCAGGTTAGATGAAAATTGAGAATTGATACTTGACTGATAATATAAAATGTAAATATAAGTAATAAATTCAATTTTTGGAATGTTCATGGAATCATGAATACTTCGGGTCTCTTGGAAGTATTCATGATTCCATGAACATTCCAAAAATTGAATTCATTTCTTAAACGTACAACAAAACATAGAACAATTACAGACTCCCATAATGGGAGTAACAATAAACAAAAAGTCAACAACAACAGAACCACCGCCTTAGAACAGACAGCAGCCTAAGCCACTGGGGGGCTTAAATGCATTTTACTGGTACCAAATCTTTGCCCTAGATTCTGCTATTGTTGAAGTACAAGAAATGTTCAGCTCGCATGGAGGCCATCTAACTAATGCAATGTATCATCATGGTGAAACACTCTAATCAAATTAACACACCATGATGAAAAAAAGAAAAGGGCTCATGACTCACAGATAGTCAGAGCTAAAGAAAACCTCAAGTTGAGCCACGGTGGCTACAGCTACAGATAAGTATCAAGCACCAACCCACAGATTAAATTTTTATGTCAGAGCCGTCATAGAGTCTGAGGTCTGACCCACTGTCGTGCAATTAAAGAGGAAACCACAGCTATAAGCCATGATTGGGTTTAAAACTAGGCATGCAGACCGTCGCATGATATCCAAGTTATATCCAACCCTTATATAACATTTTACTATCTTTTTGAATTGATCACTAAAATTAGGTTTTCCAACAATTCATTTGAATTTATAAACCAAATCACCATAAGATATAGGTTCTGATATGCCTTGTTGCAGAAGAATTTTTAACCCAATGTTGTATTTAACAATTAACTCTGAGTGTCTTTAGTAGAATTTAGAAAATGCTTTTCGAATTTTATGATATCTATAACCTTGTTTTAATAACTTAGCAGTTAAAAATAAGTTTCTGTTGTTGAAGTCATCAATATTTGAACACACTCTAGCAAAACGAATAAGCTAAGAAATATATACACCATAGGAAGGGGAGCGAGGAACATCTCCATCAAGAAATGGAAAATTAACTACTTCAAAATTAAAATCATCCCATTTATCATAAATTTTAGAAGAAACTATACCATTTGTTATTGACAAGTTCAAGTCCAAATAACTAAGGCACTGATCAGTCTGCGTGGATGCAAATAGACCTAACAAGTACAGTAGATGTTCTAAAATTTCAAACACTTTTCACAAAATACTTGTCAGGATAGCAAACCGGGAAGACCCTCATCAGACTGCTTCTTCAGAAGCAGTCTGATCTGGGTCTGTCCTGTTTGTCAAGGTCTTTATAGCCGGAAACTAGTGTTCAAAATTTTAGAACATTTACGGTAAATCCACATGTTACCTGTAATCAGAAATATTCCACATTCCCCGCCAGTGGTAAGGCTTCATTGAGAGGTAGTTCAAGGTCTTCATGCCCAGGTAGATACCCAGACCATTGCATACTAAAGCATCCATAATCCACTGAAATAGTAAGTATTCAGTCCTTAGGCTTACAAGAAAGGCTTGTTTAGGGTAGCCTCAGAAAAACTTAGGTAGGGCAGGTAGTACTAGGTATATTTTAATTTAAGCAAAAAAGATAACATGACATTGTTTGCTTATAGTTACACTGGTTTTTGTATGGCTAGACTTTAGAATCTGTCCACTATTTGCTGGGCTCAACATACAATACACTAATGTATCAACATACAATACAGTATTGTATATGATTTCAATTCTATTATGATTGTTAGGGCTAGGTTAGGGTAAGTGTTGTATTTGGTAGCAAGTATAACTTAACTTTGTTTATACTAGCTACTGAAAGTATGGGTTAGATGAAGTGGCGGACAGATTCGAAGGTCACTCCTTTTGTATTTATCTAATGTTTGTTTATGAACAATGTTAAAGTTGAAACTGGTATATTTAAGTTGAATCTGGTGAATTTACTGTTTTACCCAGGTGAAAATAAAGGATCACTTGGGAAACCTAGGTAGGGTCAGGTTACCCTAAAAAAACTCTTTTTTAGGGCTAACCATGCCTAACCTGGATCATTCCTATTTAAAAGCAGAGTAGATTCAGATTAGCTGACTCTGAGAAGTCAGCTGACTTGGATCCACACTATTTTACACTCTGCTTATACATGCTTATAACTGAAATCTTGCAAATAGATGATAAGGGTTAATCAGCTTTAATCCAGTGAAAAAATATTGAATTAGTTTGATATTAAAAAACTCAAGTATACTTAAGTACATGTAACTCAAAACTGACACTTGTCAGAACCATCAATCAAGGTTTTACCTTCTATCAACATTCAATGAAGTGAGGCAACTGGTGTTCAAAAGTAGACTCTAGTATATCAAACATCACACTGGTGATCATACAAAGTAGCTACTAGTTTCTTTAACAATACATGACACCACCAACATAAACTGAAGTTGGGCAACTAGAGTTCTTAGGTACTGTAAATTCGGAAAATTTTGCGATAATTTTATTTTTGCGAATAGCATTAAAAGACATATTTGCGACGTTAGAAATTCGCCTCCCGAAAATTTCCGAATTTACAGTATACTCTAGAATCTCACTTGTGATCTCATACAGCCATCAGTTTCTTTATTAATAATACTTACATGATCCCACCAACATTCACTGAAGTTAGGCAACTGGAGTTCTAAGGTATATTCTAGAATCTCACTTGTGATCTCATACAGCCATCAGTTTCTTTATTAATAATACTTACATGATCCCACCAACATTCACTGAAGTTAGGCAACTGGAGTTCTAAGGTATATTCTAGAATCTCACTTGTGATCTCATACAGCCATCAGTTTCTTTATTTATAATACTTACATGATCCCACCAACATTCACTGAAGTTAGGCAACTGGAGTTCTAAGGTATATTCTAGAATCTCACTTGTGATCTCATACAGCCATCAGTTTCTTTATTAATAATACTTACATGATCCCACCAACATTCACTGAAGTTAGGCAACTGGAGTTCTAAGGTATATTCTAGAATCTCACTTGTGATCTCATACAGCCATCAGTTTCTTTATTAATAATACTTACATGATCCCACCAACATTCACTGAAGTTAGGCAACTGGTGTTCTAAGGTATATTCTAGACCTAAACATTACACTAATGACTAATGACTACACTAATGATCAAACAAAACCACCAGTCTCGGATGATTAAAGTCTGAAAGATAGAAAAACTCAATTATTATAATAAATGTATCTACATAGCTACATAGTGCCAACATGCATGCATTTATGATCAAGATATGTGATAAAAGTCTGTGTCTCTTTAACTCTTTGCCTACTGGGTAATTTTGCATGCTTTTTTTTGTTGTCTGCTAATTTTTTTTTCAAAACCAATTTTTGGTTTATGTCAGGTAAGGAAGCAGTCTGATCAGGGGCTTCCTTGTTTGCTATTCTGACAAGCCTTTTGTGAATTTCAGCTAAAAAAAAACATTTTATTTTATTTTCTATCAGTGAAAACAATGTTTTTAAAATATTTTGAATTTACAGTAGCTGGATCTATGAAATCCTATTGCAGCTACGGATAGTGATGGAGATAAAGCCAACAATGGGCCAGGCCCGTCATGAGAAAACATGTCTTAAACATGTCTTTGGGGTTTCCAACCAGGTCATGATCAAACCAACCTACTCAGCCACAGAGACTAGCTAGCTTCTAAAAAAATTCACCTCTAGCAAGTTTAGCCATCATACTTTCCAAAATGTGAATAACAAAGGCACTGATCAGGCTGCACGGATGCACAGGCTGGTCTGCACCTTTGTTTTGTTTTATTTGATTCTTTACATCCCAGTCAACAATTTTTCAGCAAGTTTTCCTGGGTTGACCCAGTACTAAGTAAAGATTAACGTGTCTTGCTCAAGGACACAACACAGTGATGCCGGTGAGGCTCAAACCCACAACCCTCAATCTTGAGTCAAGCAATTTATCACTGAGCCACTGCGCTCTATTTGTGCCTTTGTTATTCGCTTGCAACAAAGCAAGATTTTCTCGCGCGATGGACCAAATATCTGACTTACTTTAAGCCACCAGCCAAAAAAGTGAGTTGCAACAAAGCCATCCATCTTGTCCTGAAATTCAAATTTTCAATAATTGAACCAGTGTCCAACAAAATGTACAAGTTGGTATGTATGTGCAGAGAAGATTAATATCAGTCTGCACAATCGCACAGTCTGATCAGTCTTAGCTTTCTTCCTGAAGAAACCTTGGACACTTGACTACCCATAGAGCTCCCATCAAAGACTCTGATCAGGCCGTGTGGATATGCAGGCTGGTCTGAGTTTTTAATGGGTCTACATACAAACTTGTACCCTTTGCTGAGAACCAGCTCATACAAAGTACAGTCCCTTTATAAAACACCTGATTATAACACAAATATGGATATGACAGTCATGGTGTGGCTCCCAACTATTTTACCATGGAATTTTACAAAGAAATAATAGAAAAATGACTACTTCATGGTCATTTTCCTATAGTTTCTCTGTAAAATTGTCTCTTTATAACGCAATTCATTTATAACATGGCCCATTCCTACAGAATTTAAAAAAGTTTTACAAATATGCGCTAAGTACAAAAATCTTCCTCTAGCTCAAATGGATATGTTATCTTCGGTGTTTAAAAGGAGTACCTAAATTTCATGTGCCAGCCCATTTAACTCTTTACTCTATAAGAACTCCTTTTGACGCCTTTGAAAAACAACTTATTTGAAAATATAAAATTTTAATTTTTTCTTGGTTTTGTTCAAAGTTATCTAAAAATAAAAATGATGTCATGATCTAAAAATAGCCTATGGAGTAAAGGGTTAAAGTCACTTTGTGTCTGCAAGTCTGGTTGGTACCCCATTCACAGTTTATAGCTATGGTTCCTTTTTAATTGCACAACAGTGGGTCAGGCCTTCAATTCAATGATAAAACCAATGTAAAGATTTAATTTGTGAGTTGGTGTCTGATGTTTGTCTTTGGCTGGGCCAAATGTGGCTAATTTTTAGGGTTTCTTTCACTCTGAATATCTGCGAGTCATGAGCTCTTTTCTTTGTTCCATCATAGTGTGTTAATTTGATTGTTTTTGATTGTTTCTCTGTGATGATACATTGCATAATGTTAGGAAGCCTTCATGCAAGCTAGACAATTTTTGTGTTTTAACAACTTGGGACAAGATCTGGTACCAGTAAAATGCATTTAAGCCTCTCAGTGACTTAGGCTGCTGTCCATTCTAAGGCAGTGGTTCTGTTGTTGATTTATTGTTCATTGTTACTCTCCTTGTTTGTGGGAATCCTGTGTTTGGTCCTTCTTTTGTTATGTAATACTAAGTGTCCTTTCTAATTTTGCAATCATCTTGATATGGAAGAGAGAGCTGGTTGCTTTACTTTAATAGACTTCCTAATGTCTTGTGCCTGGTAGTGTTCTGTGTCTCTTCCTCACGGTGCCATGGGTTGGTCTGCAGTGTGTGATTTTGTGGTATTTCCCATCATACTCACTTACTTTTTTATGCATATGTGATTGGTATCATTTTCTCATGGGCTACCACAAAAGATACATGTAAAAGCATGGAAATATTCCTAGCTTCACTATGTTAACAATGTATGGTCTGAGAATCCTACAGACACTTTTTTTATTTGCCCAGGATGCATGGATGAAGGACCATAATACTTACCCAGAACATATGAAAGGGATTCTCAGGTTGACCAGGATCATAGATAAGGCAGTTACCACCATAACTCTTCTCAGGGAGAGGCTTGCCGAGGTTGAGGTCAAAGTTCTTCATCACTAATCTTGCATCCTCAACAGTCTGGTAAATAGAAATACTGGTACCATACATACTGTATAACTTCAGTGGTTTGAACACAAATGGCTCACCTTATTTATCATGGATACGGTAACTGTTTTAATATTTCAAAAACTATTTATCTGTCAAACAGGGTTGACACAGATCAGAATGCTTCTAAAGAAGCAGTCTGATCAGGTTTTTCCTTGTAGGCTATTTTGACAAGTTTTTTTGTGAATTCAAAACCTGATAATAAACGTTTTATTTGAGAACAGAACGAGAAAAGTGTTAGAAATTTTAGAACATTTACATTGATTCAATTTGTAGAAAAGTATATCCATAGCTAAAGATGTATAAAATTTATTTGATTAATTTCATCTTCAAAGGGTATGTTGTATGTAATCATTAGAATTGTTTCAGATAAAATGTGTGTAATTTAAAAAAATCCATATCACTATTTTTCATCCCAAACAGATTTTGTGGGTACTCAAAAGAACCGTCTCAATGTAACGGTTCTTTTGAGGGCCCAAAACACATGCTTAAACTTATGGATAAGAAAATAATCACAATTTTACACTCCGAAATTGCTTATTGGTACCTAGGTACCTATATTATACATTTCTTACCTGAAACAGCAGGTACACCAGAGATAATTCATAAACAATACTAAGGCATAGAACAAGGCGCCACAATGCTGAAAAACAAACAGAAATTACAATCCAGAGTCAAATTAGACAATCTATTATACATACTTAAATGTTTACGTCTTTATATGTTTGTTTGTTTGTTTTGTTGCTTTATGTCCCAAGTCAACAGCTAAGGTCATGGTGGGACGTCAGTTCACCTATCCACACTTTATTCCTGGGCAAGCTTGTGTGACATAATAGACTGTGCTACCTAGTGGGTTTGCGTCTCAAAAATCCTTCTTTAATATTGCTTAGAATATTGTAGAAATATTATGTCTCTCAGATACTTTTACAATTATAAGTGCATTTCTCAGGTAATTGGCCTTTCTGGAATTCTGTAAACAAAACTATAAATTTGATATAACTGTCAAGACACGCCTTGACTATCTACTTTATTATCTTATTAGAGGCGTTAGGGAGTTGCTTTCCTATCACGCTCGACAGGTTTATGTGAAGCTCAATGGCTTATCGGACAAGTCTGCCACATAAACAAGATTATATTATTACGAGGTTAACACCCAATGTACGTCATTGACACCCAATGTACGTCATTGCCCGACTAAATTCTGACAGCCAAAGTATAAATACCGGTATGCGAGAGGGGAGAGTTCAGTGCGTAGTTAGCTATGAGAGAGTCGTTGTTAGTTATGAAAGAGTTGTTAGTTAGCAATTATTAGTTGTTAATCGGGCATCGTTTGGTTCTGAAATATAACTGTCTTGTCTAGTGTGTGCCTGAGAGTAATTCTGCAGTGGGCTGACTTAGGAATTATTAAATGATAAAACAGTACATATGACTAGTCACTGACTTGTCCCAGGCCCGGCGACTTATTGGTCACTCATGGACACTACATAGTGGGCCTGCACTAACGTGTGGAGTGAGGACTCCTAGCTACCCCGACTAGGCTATGCAACACAGTTTTCTTTTGGTGCCGTGACCAGGATTGGACTTAACTTTACAAACAATTGAATAATTCTGGACCTGAATTATTCTGAACTTGTGCTACTGTTGTGCTTCGTTCCTGAGAAGATCACAGTTGTGTTACGTTGCGGGGACGATCACAGTTTATCACAGACTACAGCGCTAGGACACATTGACGGGTAAGTCCTTAACCTTTTCTGCTTAGTTTATCTGACAAAATGGCTGAAGCTGAGGTGGCACAAGTGTTTCAAAATTTGGCAGTGGAAATGTCAAATGTTTCCACGGCTTTGGGGGCCCAGGGAATTAATCAAATTATAACGCCATATGAGGGGGACCCCAAGAAATTTAAGGAATGGGTTAAGTCCATTGAAAAATATGCAGTTTTAGCGAATCTAGGGAATGATGATAGGATTAAACGGGTTGCATATCAAGCCAGTAGGGGGCCTGTTAGTGAATTTATCCGTAGGTACCAAGACAACAACCAACAAGCTACGTGGGACCAACTTAAGGCTGAACTTAACGTTAGGTTTTCTGAAGTTACTGATGCACAGCATGCCATCATGCTGCTGAGGAAAGTCCAGCAGAAACCTGGAGAAACTGTCCAGGTGTATGCTGAGAGGCTTTTGACTTTGGCCGAAGATGCGTATCCTGCACAGCAAGGCGCGGCTGTTCAAAGACAGCAAATTGACATATTTGTTGACGGTCTACAAGAAGACCAATTGAAACTTAAGGTTTTAAGAGCGAATCCCCAAACGTTGGATGCTGCCGTAACAACAGCAACAAATGAGCAGAACCTACGTAAACGGTTCAGTCTGCGCACTAGGCATCAGTACGTTCCCACTGAAGATGATGATCGAATGGAAGTCGATCATTATAGGCCCGCTAGACGTTGTTATAAGTGTAATAAAACGGGGCATCTTGCTAAAGATTGCCGCTCCAAGCCCCGCATAAACGCGGTTGATAACACAAAAGAACACAACGCGAAGGACTATAAGAAAGAAATGACCTGTTGGTACTGCGCCAAAAAGGGTCACTTCAAGCATGAGTGTAGAAAACGGTTGGCTGACCTGAATAAGGGACAAGGTGCTCCCAGGGTCCAGCCCGCGAGATATAATCAGGAAAACTAGGTCGCTCCTTTCGTGTAGAAGCCCACGAAAGGAGAAGAAAGCTTAAAAACATTCCAAAATACAACATAGCATTGACAGGAAGTCCAAATTCATGTTTACTTCAAGTTGGTAAAAACAAATATAGGTCATTGTTAGATAGTGGAGCTGAGGTCTCAATAATGCATAGACGCGTGTACCGCGCATTGAAGCAGAAGCCTGCGCTGATTAAAAAGGTGGCGCGACTTCAGTCAGTTAATGGCGGATTACTAAAAATAGACGGGTTTGTCACATTGTCTTGTAAAATCGGGAATACCGAATGTACACACGGGTTCTATGTATCACCGTCCATAAATAGAAATTTTATTTTGGGACGTGACTGGTTAGTACAAAATGGAGTTAGGCTCTACTTTGACCTAGGCATTTTAAAGTTTGGTGACACAACTGTACCTCTTGAGGAAGACATACATATTGCTTCTCTTGTGCGACTGGGTTCAAAAACAGTTCTTAAACCTCAGTCAGCTACTGTCTGTACTGGCAGAATTAAGGACAGTGGTGAGATACCCTCTGGTGAGTTGTATGCAGTTTCAGCTATAGAGAAAGGGTTTATGGGAAATCAACCTGGCCTAATGGTTTCAAATTCAATTGCTAAAATGTCTAAAAACAGGCGTTTGCCAATTTTAGTAGTGAACAATACAAATCAAACAGTAAGTTTATCAAAGGGCTGTGTAATTGCTAAAGTTGATTCAATTGCATCAAGTAGGATAGAAAGTGCGAATAATTTGGTCAAAAATACAAAACCAGGTGATGGCAAGGCGTGGGATTCCGATGTGGATGTCCCAGCTCATTATAAGCCTCAAATTCAGAAGTTTCTTAAGAAAAATAAGGACTTATTTGCAAGCGTAGACTCTGAACTTGGACACACTGACACTGTGACCATGAAAATTGATACCGGTAACAACTCTCCTATAAAGTTAAGACCCTATAGGACCCCTATTCAGAATAGACAGGTTATTGAGAAGACCATTGACGAAATGATGGGTGCAAACATTGTCCGTAGATCAAAATCTCCGTGGAGTTTTCCAGTTGTAATAGTTGACAAGAAAGATGGGTCCAAAAGATTTTGTGTAGATTTTAGGAAACTTAATCAAATTACTAAACCAAATTCATACCCCCTTCCTTTGATAGATGATATCTTGGCTCTTTTAGGGAAAGCAAAATACTTCACTTCGTTAGATTTAAAGTCAGGTTACTGGCAAGTGTTGATGGATGAAGCAGATAAAGAAAAGACGGCCTTTGCATGTCACTGTGGTCTGTTTGAGTTCAATGTAATGCCATTTGGTCTTTCAAATGCACCTGCAATTTTCCAGGAACTAATGTCTATAGTCCTGCAAGGGCTAGGCCATTTTGCAACCGCCTATCTTGATGACATTTTGATATACAGTGAAACAGTCGACCAGCATTTACATCATTTGCAACAAGTGTTTGACAGATTAAGAGAACATGGACTGAAACTTAAATTGAAGAAGTGTTCTTTCTTAAGGTCAGAAACAACCTATTTGGGATTCATAATCAGTTCTGAAGGTATAAAACCTGACCCCCAAAAGGTAGAGGCCATTAAATCTCTACCTCCCCCAACATGTGTGCGGGAGGTACGTTCATTCATTGGTATGGGATCATACTACCGTAGGTTTATTCCAAATTTCTCTGAGATAGCTGAACCTGTAATTGATTTGACCAGAAAATATGCACGATTTAAGTGGACAGATGAGTGCCAAAGTGCATTTGAATATTTGAAACAAAGTCTGACTGTGGTACCTTTATTAGCCTACCCTGATCCAAACAAGCCTTATACTCTTTATACAGATGCAAGTAACTCCTGTATTGGTGCATGCTTGACACAGGCATGTGAGGATGAGGAAAACGTTTTGCCAAATGTCAAAAATGAGAAACCCATTTATTACCTGTCGCACAAGTTGAGTAAGACCCAATGCAAATGGTCGACAATAGAAAAAGAGGCGTATGCCATAAATTATGCTCTGTGCAAGCTGGACTATTATTTACACGGTGCTAGGTTCGTTATCAAGACCGATCATAAGCCGCTAAAGTATCTGCTGGAGTCTCCAATGCAAAACAAGAAAATTCAGCTTTGGGCACTTAGCATGGCTGGCTATAATTGTACCGTAGAGTATATAGCAGGTACAGAAAACACCTGCGCTGATCTGCTATCGCGTAAACCTGATGGCGGACATGCTGAAGCGGAGGCCGAACCCTTTGAGGTTGATATAAATGACAATACATTTGAGGTTGATGTGATCAACTCCAATGAAATTGACCCTAAACAATTTGCAAGCTATGAAGTTGCTGATAACCCTGAAAAGGAGGCGCCAACTTGGGACTTGACTGACGTTGACATGACAGTGGAACAAGCTAAGGACAAAGACATAGTTGACATCAAAATTTGTCTTGAGACTGGTGCACCATCCCCCGCAATAAAGCGTAGATACATCATAGAAAATGATGTTGTTTACTATCTGTCACACCCAGATGATAATCCCACCTTGAGATTATATGTGCCCCATCATCTGCATGAAGCAGTGGTGAAACAGTACCATGATGACAATGGTCACATGGGCGTCCAGAAAACCTTTACAGGAATTAGCCAAAAGTATTACTGGCCAAATCTCTTCCAGGAACTTTATAACTACGTTTCTTCTTGCGTGACCTGCCAAACTAGGTCAGCTCTAAAAACAAAACCCCCTGTCCAGGAGACAGACATTCCCCCATATCCTTTTGCTAAAGTCAGTCTAGACTTATCAGGCCCGTATCCCAAGACCTTGTCTGGCAACAAATACATTGTGGCATTTGTTGACAGGTTCAGTGGTTGGCCAGAAGCTTTTGCTGTGCCAGACAAAACAGCAGACACGATTGCCCACCTACTAATTGAAGAGATTTTCCCTCGTTTCGGTTGCCCGCTAGAGCTTGTGACGGATAATGGTACAGAAAATGTCAATCGGGTCATGAAAGAAACATTGAGAACCTTGAACATCCATCACGTGACCACTAGTTTCTATCGTCCCCAATCAAACGCAAAGGTTGAGAGGTTCCACCGCACCCTCCATGACATTCTAGCTAAGAAATTGGCTGACAGACTAGACACCTGGGACCTCTATTTAAATCAAGTACTAGCTGCCATTCGCTTTAATGTCAGCGAAGCCACTGACTACACACCTTTTTATCTGGTGTACAACAGGGACGTGGTCCTGCCAATTGACAACTTGCTTAAACCCAGATCCAAGTATCAGGGGAGTGACATGCACCAGATGGCCTTGCAAGAACAGCACAAAGCATTCATGTTAGTCTACGGCCGGCTGAAGAAACAGCAACGTCGGCAGGCTAAGTATGCCAATAAAAATGCACAAGAAGTACGGATACAAGTTGGTGACCCTGTATTTTATAGGAAGCATGCACGCTCTGGAAAGCTTGACATTAAGTGGGAACCTTTTTATCGGGTCATCGAACAGACCTCACCAGTAACTTTTGTCATTAAAAATCAGCTTAATGGTAAAACAATCAAGGCGCATGCGGGACATCTGAAACTGGCGAAAATCCATGACTGGGAAATACCATTAACTGCCACAGGTAAACCGCGGCGAAAGGCTAACTTCGTGGTAGCCCCAGAATCCGATGACTCTGAGGAAACAGAGGGGTCTTCTGAGTCTGAACCGGAAAATCCCATAGATAAAGTGGTACCGAAATACCGCAGAGAACGTGATGACTCAGATGAGGAGGACGATATCCCTCCTATGGAACTAAGAAAACGCATCAGAAATCGTGAGCGTAGGGAACGTGAAGAGACCTCCCCAATTTCTGACAATGACAGTGCGTTGAGTGACGCTGACTCGATGGGAACAGTTGATTACGACTGGTCCGATTACATGAATGTTGATGCATTAACAAAGAAAAAAAGAAGCGTGGCGCACGCGCGTCAGCGTAAGGTGAAAACCCTTGTTAACGCTCTTGTTGACATGTTTTAAGCTATACTAGGCTTCAATGTAAATACGGTAAATGTAAATAAGTAACTGTATAATGTATGATTAAATACACTTGTTTACCCTGGTGCTGGGGGCCCGAAATTGGGTGGAACACATACCATGTAATAGGCTAATATTCATGGGCTTATATTTTTGATAAACCCAGAGGTATCGACAGTAATCACTGGCCTTTTGTTTTGGTATTTTCAGTATTACAAAAAGGGGAAACACTCTTTTGAATGCATATCTTGTTGCCAACATAAAGCCATTAGGGATAAACAGGTAGAAGGGGCTTCGGACGAACCCCCAAGTCCACTGGAACTGGTGCCTTTGTCTAAGAAAGGGGTGCCAACAGCGCCGCCTGGTGAAGAAGAGATCGCCACACCAGTCACCCTAGAACACGCCCATGGTGAAGGGGCGCATAACTCTGGCCAAAGTGGAAATGTTCCATTTATACGGGCCCTGTATCCTGTTCTTAGGGACCCGTAATGTCAAATGGAACCGGTGTCCTACTCCAAGATAACGGATGAAGCGGCTACACTTCAGGGCAGGGTACAGTCTGCCCCACCGGAAGGAGCAGTTACGTCTAGTAAAATTGTAAATAGTAAGAAAACATGAGTGAACTATATCACGTGTTTGGAATTGCTTGTACTGTACATATATTCGTGTTGTTAACGTATGGAACAGTCCTCAGCTGTACAGACAGACGGACAAACTAGTAGTGTGCAGTAATAAAATTGTTCTGCGCCATACCAGACATTCCTTCTATAAGAAGCAGCAATTTTGGTTAGAAACATTATCTAGGACAACATGGAGATAAATAAATCAGATTAAATTCAGGTGTACTCACTAATTGGGGAAGAGAAGAAACAATCATGGTTTAATTGCCAATACACAATTCACACAGTAGCAATTATTGGAAAAATGAACACCTGGCTATCTAAAAGTGCCAAGTAACCTGAAGCACAGATTCTAGAGGTATCAAAGTGGAACTTTAAACATTCACCAATTGTATTTCTCACAAGAAGGAACACACTGAACATCACCGTATAACTGTGCTACACAAATTGTTATTCTGCTATAATATATTGGATTAAACCATACAAACACTTGACAATGGCAGAAGTGAAATCCGCATTCAAACCAAGTTGCTGGCGGTATGTCACGCTAGGTGAATTAATCGAAGAGATGACACCAGAGCAGAGACAGGCACGCAGTTCGCCTGACCAGCCCAGGGACACAATTATGGCAAAGATAATCTGGTCAGCTGAAGCCTGTCGTATGATGCATCCAGCAGAACATGCAAATAGTTCTCAATGTACAGAGGGCCCGCACAACACCTTGGAGCAGATACAGGTTGGAGACCCAGTTTCTCTAGCAAGCTGGGGCAGTGACATATCAATCATTGACATTGACTGTGACAACGACGAGCTTCTGGAGCCGGGTGGTAATGGTACAACCAAAAGTGAGCAAGATGGCTGCTTGAGGGGAAATAGACAAAATGGTGACTGAACTAAATTAATGACAAGATGGTGTTCTGTCTAGAGGAAAAGATAATAAGTAGTGACAAGTAGTTCTGTGTTTAGTGAACTCAGTTAGTGCTGTGCATGCTGGATCTATATTTCCACTGCAGAAGGAGTGAGTGTGTTATTACCCAATATTTTGTTAAGGTACAATTCATGAGTTGAGGATAAGGTTTGTAAGTATTCTTGTACATGTTTTTGAGGCCAATGTTTAATTACTACCTCATGTTTTTGAGGTCAATGTTCATATTAGGAGTGTTTTTGGGGTGAGGGCAATGTTCGTGGTAATAGTTAATCCAAGTAAGCTAGGTGTTTTATTTAAAATCTAATAAATCACCCCTGGCGTAGAGAGTAATGTGACATAATAGACTGTGCTACCTAGTGGGTTTGCGTCTCAAAAATCCTTCTTTAATATTGCTTAGAATATTGTAGAAATATTATGTCTCTCAGATACTTTTACAATTATAAGTGCATTTCTCAGGTAATTGGCCTTTCTGGAATTCTGTAAACAAAACTATAAATTTGATATAACTGTCAAGACACGCCTTGACTATCTACTTTATTATCTTATTAGAGGCGTTAGGGAGTTGCTTTCCTATCACGCTCGACAGGTTTATGTGAAGCTCAATGGCTTATCGGACAAGTCTGCCACATAAACAAGATTATATTATTACGAGGTTAACACCCAATGTACGTCATTGACACCCAATGTACGTCATTGCCCGACTAAATTCTGACAGCCAAAGTATAAATACCGGTATGCGAGAGGGGAGAGTTCAGTGCGTAGTTAGCTATGAGAGAGTCGTTGTTAGTTATGAAAGAGTTGTTAGTTAGCAATTATTAGTTGTTAATCGGGCATCGTTTGGTTCTGAAATATAACTGTCTTGTCTAGTGTGTGCCTGAGAGTAATTCTGCAGTGGGCTGACTTAGGAATTATTAAATGATAAAACAGTACATATGACTAGTCACTGACTTGTCCCAGGCCCGGCGACTTATTGGTCACTCATGGACACTACATAGTGGGCCTGCACTAACGTGTGGAGTGAGGACTCCTAGCTACCCCGACTAGGCTATGCAACACTTGTAACAAGCAGTTAACCAGTACTTTGTGCACATACTTTCGCTTGTAACTGACAACAACCCTTCTTGAATGATTCAGCGGAAGGAAGGAGAATGACCGTAGAAATATTTCATGATCAATCTCCACAAAAGTATGGGACCGGGCCGGGGTCGAACTCGGGACCCCTGGATCTGCAATCAGACTTGCATCTGTAGCCAGACATGTTACCGACTGAGCTACAAGGCCCGGTACGTCTTTATATGCTTTCTCCAGCAAATTCTTTATTCACGAGCATAGATTAGTCTAGGTTCCTGATCATTAATGGAAGATTCCAGTTTAGAAATTCAGTGCTTAAAAATTTATAAGTCTGGCAGCATCCTTGAAAATTAAGATCAAGCTTATTGAAGCTTTTCAGTTAACCCAGCATATCCAAATGTAGTATCCACAAGATTTTGATTGAAAACTGCCCAACAGCCGAGATTTTATGTAAACATACATTAAAGGTTGAAATTGGCAGATACCAGTAACATTCACCAATGACCTTGAAAATTACACCAATGTCACCGAAAACAAATCAGCTCTTCATATAATCTACAATCATATCAAATTGATGTAAAGATGAGGTAAAAGAATCATGATATAGTGTACACATCAACTTTTTGGCTTGACTCTTTGCATGCTGGGTAATTTTTCATGCTTTTGTTGTCATCTGATGACTTTTTTCTAAGTTAACTTTTTCAAAAGTTTCTTTCAGGAACACTTTCAAGAGTGTCAAATGGTTTGGACCAGATCAGGACCGACATTCATTCTGTCCTAATCTGTGTCCAAACTGTTTGCAAAGGTTATCAGCAGACATCAAGTTGCTGCGAGCATTAGGAAAGAGTTAAACCTCATGAAATTCTTGAAAATGAAGAAAAGGCAAAACACAAAGAGCTCTTCATCAAATGCCACTATTCTATATCACAGCAAACTTGGTTAAAATCTGCATACCAACTCATAGATTCATGGAAACACGAGTTTCAAGCTAATGCTAATAGCACCGCCAACAATTCTATGGCAAGTGTGTTGAGGGTGTGGGGAAGAAGGAAGGAGGGATGGGGGGCTAAAATTCATTTGAGCTACAGCTCATGAATGCAATGTATATGTCATCAGGATTTGTCAGCTTATACCCCTATTCCACACAGGCCACGAATCGCCCGAATTGCCACGAATTGATTTTTTATTGATTCGGGGGGATTCGTGAGGTTTCATTAAAAAAAATTCTCCAATCGTGATGGTGTACGAGTCAGTCCCGATCCAGATAGGATTTCGTCACGAATATTCGGGAGAATCGGCTCAATTCGGCTGGAATCGCACAAGAATTCATTACGAATAGCAAAATAACATTAGAGCATGCTGCACGAAAGTTAAGGAATCAATTACGAATCAGATAAGAATATGCCGAATGCAGCAGGAATTGGGCACGAATTAACAGAAATCCGCGACGAATCGCCACGATTCGCGAGATTTTCTCTCACAATAGTTATAAAAAAAGGCCCATCTATGCTTCGGGGGCATCAGTTCCAAAATGAATGTTCCTCTTAAAGCAGCAGTAGAATTGATCCTGCAACTTGAGTGTTGAAAACGGCTTCTTATATAGCTTGAAGAAAACAATTACGTTAAAGTCGAGAGGCCCCTCCCCAGACCCTTTGACTTGGAAAAATATGGCAGTTCGCCATTGGCAAAATCACCAGCCAGGAGCTACTGACTGACCAGAATCTGCCAAATCTGTTTCAACTTCTAGGACTGCTTACATGCGCGAGACGGGGTAATTAACCTTAGGGAAAATCCTTCTACTATCTCTTCCTTTGTTTTATTGTTCGGCTTAATCTCCCGATTCCCCACGAATGAGCTAAGAGTAGCTACGAATGTCATAAACAATGCAAAAACGCCCCCGAATCGATTACGATTCAGTTACGATATCCAAGAATGCCTTAGGAATTTGGTACGAATCACGCACGATTTTTCGAATCGGGGAATTCGTGGCCAAAGTTTTGAACAGTTCAAAACTTTTGAGCCGAATTCCCGATAGACCTACGAATTGCAAGAACTCACTACGGACTGTGCGAATCAGTTAAGACCTTCACGAACTGAGTACGATTCAGCCACGAATCCAAATATTTGTCAATTCGTGTCAATTCGTGGGATTCGGGGCCTGTGTGGAATAGGGGTATTATTGAAGCTTAATTGATGAACATGTTTTCTCTCTGATGGATTGTCAATGAATTACCTATTTTGTATTTTAAGGGTGTAGAAATTTCTAAATTAAGATGCATTTCTATCATGATGATTTGTTTTATTTTTGCAAACAGTGCAGACTTTGAACAAGTGTCGCCTTGAGCAGCATTTCATTTGGGTCGTCACTGTTAGCCAAAATACCTATTTGTGGATATCCTGAATGCAAAATGTTAATGTTATTTAGTTATACCTGGGTGTGGTCTTCTGAAAGGCCCATCAGGTGTCTGTGTTACACCAAACAACACAAAAACTAGCACCATAGCAGTAATACCTCTGAAACAACAAACACTCATATAATATATACCTTTATCATATTAAGTTACTATTATTCAGTGGATAACATCATGTCATAAACAATGAAATGACCACAGGTTACATAACACTTCCAGCGGAAACAAATAACGTCATGACGTCATCCATGACAACAATGCTAAATTTCATTGAAATAAACAAACTTTGAAGGCGATAGAACACATTTAAAAGGTCATAATTATGATAAACAGAATCAGATGTCTGTGTTACATGAAACAACAGAAAAGCTAGAACCATAGCAGTAATACATCTGAAACAACAAACACTCATAATATAATATATACCTTTATCATATGACGTTATTGTTATTCAGTGGTTATTCATTGGAGTATATGATGTAATAAATAATGTTATGACCACAGGTTACATAACATTTTCAACAGGAACAAGCAATATCAGGACGACGTCCGTGACAACAAGGCTAATTTTCATTCAAATAAACAAACTTTGAAGGCAATAAAAACACATACAAAAGGTCATATGATAAACAGAATCTTACAATCGTGATCATTTCATATTAAATTTATTAAAGTTACCAAATGCTTGTTTAATAAATTTTATATGAAATGATCACTCATGTAAGATCCTCTATTTAATAGTGTAAGCTAATAATGATAGCTGATATTGAGCAGCGACATGAGATTTCCAACAATGTGGTATGTGCGACCAGCAAAGGCACAGACCAGCTCATATGCCCAGGCTGATCAGAGCCTTTGCTACTCGCTTGAATATTCTATGAATTTTAAACTACTGACTGAACATCATTTGCACAAACTTGCCTGAGTCTATTCTTGTCACATTGTTGGGACTCACATGTCACGGCTCAATTATCTCTTTCACCCCCAGTTGAATATTTTGCAGTGAATATTTGCCGCTAACGTCATCTGCTGCATTACTGTATGTTTCTTACACACCAGATCGGAGTTTCTGCTGTTTTTACCCATTCGGAATAATTTAGCCCTTAAAGGGCCAAGAATAAATGCATCTGAAAAATGATGTCTGCGAAAGTTGTCTGCTGCAAATAATTGCCTAACATTACAGAGGAATTAAGGTCAGAAGCAAACAGGGTGGACCAAGATCAGACTGCTCCTATAGGAGCAGTCTGATCTGGGTCCACACTGCTTGCCATAGAGATTTATTAAACATTTCAGCAGACGAGAAAGCAGACGTCTTTTGTTGCAATTGACGCTTTAAGGGTTAATCTATCTAACAACCACATACCAACCCGTGGAAAAGATGAAAATCGAACAGCCACACGTTGGAAGACGAGTGACGTCTTTGTTATGTTAAAGTGTCGTCGTGTTGCATCTCAGCATATTCAAGAACTTCCGGGAGCCTTATTTTAAACATAAAATGTGGTCTTTAATGGTGAGCAAGAAAAAAAATCCATTATTTTGGTGAGGAAGGGGTAGAAGAATCCACCCCTCGCATCACCATTTGTCATCACTCGGAAAGCCTTGTGATGCCTAAAGGCGATACTCGGGACGGATACTTTTATCCTACCCGTACACTCATGATAGATTCTTGAACACAGCAGAAAAACCTCCAACTGAGGCAAGAAGTAAAATGCACTTGAACATCATGTTCAAGAATTACCAGATAAAAGTTCTCAACGAATTTAAGTTGGATATTGTTATCACAACCTCAGAAATGTACAAAACATGAAACCTGTGCAATTTAAATGTACAAAACATGAAACCTGTGCAAAATTGCACAGGTTTCATGTTTGTACATTTCATGCAATAATTGTACACCTTTCACTAGCCATGAAAATTCTAATAGACACATTATAATGAAACACATTTTCACATACCATATTCAACCTAACAAGGGCACATGCTCTTATAAGCACACACCTATTTACACATAATAAACTTCTGATTCCAGTCAATCCTTGGCCAAGTTCCATAAGTCTAGCACTTTTATTTGATGCTTTGTGGCGCATTTATAACGTTATGCAACAACTTTACCTCAAGAATAGCCATTTCTTTGTTCTGTTCAGCAATTCACCATATTTAAATGGACATTTCCTTTTATTTCCTTATCTTGTATGCACAAGATATTAATTAAAAAAATGTTTAACAAAATACTAACTTATTGGAACGGCTTTTCATGTTGTTCACACTTTTGTTACCAACAAGCTTAGCTTGCTATGTTTTGATTCTCCGGTCAACATTTTTTCAGTCATGTCAGGACAGGTCTTCCTGGGTTGAATCAGTACTTAGCAGCAAATAAAGTGTCTTGCTCAAGAACACAACAAAGTTATTCCACTGGCAGAGAATAAAACCAGAAACCCTTCAATACCAAGTCTAACACTCTACCAACTGAGACACTAAGCTTCACCTTTGCTGCCTAGAACTATCATCATGGTCCCTTAAGGTCATTCTATGCATTATCCACCTTGGATGGTTAGAACTAACCTTGGCTGGAACTAATTTTCATGGTCCCAAGCCAGTTCAAGCCATTGACAAATGACTTATCTATAGCGCTCACAAATGCAGACCGCTGGACACACACACAGACAAGCCAATTACTATAGAGCCCCATCATTGTTGGGCCCTATTTAGGGAGATTTAAATCCCTTAACAGGATATCTCCTCGGGAAGAAATTGAGTGACAAATGAACTAAGAGGGAATAATTATATTCAAAATTTTCATTTGTGGAGGTATATCGTTGGATATACAGTCCGAAATTTAGTTTTACGGCAAAGTGCGAGCTGAGCCCTAAAATGTGATTTCTGAATGTATATCCGACGATATACCTCCACAAATGAAAATTTTGAATATGGTCATCCCCATTCTAATGCGCTTCTTCATTTTACTCTCAAATTGAAGTGTTTCAAGCTGCATTAAGCCGCACATCATCCATAGAAATGCGACGTAATTAATGGCATCAAACTATTTCCAATATATTCCAACCGTATATGACTGGATATATTGTTGCAAAATTGTGATGTTATCCAATCAAAGGTCTTGTTATAAAAGCAAGTGCATTAGAATTAGTTAAAATGTCCACAACTAAAAGTTTAAAGACAACATTTTCAAATGAGCCGCGACATGAGATTTCCAACAATGTAGTATGTGCGACCAAAAAAGCCTCAGATCAGCCTGCGCATATGCTCAGTCTGATCAGAGCCTTTGATAGTCGCTTGAATATTTTACGAATGTAAAGCAACTGACTGAACATCATTTTGAGTTTCTAAGCTTAAAAGGAGGCTGCACAGGCTCATCTGAGTCTACACTTGTCAAAATGCCACATTGTTGGAAATCACATGTCGCGGCTCATATCATTTTATCAGACAAAACAAGAAACTGAGGAATGGTGAGGCTTGCTAAGCTATTCTCCTCTATTGTCTAGAAGAGTTGATAAGCTAGATGCTATGACAATAAAATTTTATTGACATCTCACCCTTAAGTCGCATATTCTTATTAGGCTTTAACAGTCTTTTATATAGACAAGCTTGTAGATAAATCAAGGACCTTGTCATGGCTCAAATATTTATTAACTTTTAGTAAACCAATAGGCCTGATATTGTCATGTGAATGTCTGCTGGCAGACAATTCACATGAACTGTCAAGCCTTATTTCTCCCTGAAAACCAAGAAAGACGTCACAATATGTGTTGCCTGCTCAGGATTAATTTTGGCCTGGAACTAATTAATATAGTTAATATCTAATCTACCGACACCAGCTATTTTTCCTTATAATTATTGATATACAGTAAAACCTGTGTAAATGGCTACTCTCAAAAAGACAGAAAAATAATTTTAAAGACCAATTATCGGTTAATGCAGGTCAAAAGTATTGCAGAATGCTCCAAGAGAGCATTCTGCAATACTTTCGACCTTCATTAAGCTACCATTTGTCTTAAAGATCTTTGCTTTGTCTACTTTTGAGTGGCTATTTTACACAGGTTTTACTGTATATACAAATGTAAATTGACTCACTACAGCCTTAACAAATGTCAAGCATGACTGAAAATGTTCCTGTTATGTCAGGTCCAGATTGGTCTTGCGATCAGGACCAGATTGTTTTTTTCTCAAGATTGATCTTGCTACTGGTAACCATGTAAGCCAGAACCACCTGTAACATGTGGGTAGATGGGGCTCATTAACCCAGGAGGGCCACCCATCTAGGAGGTTGTTTCTAGGCCTTTACACAAAACTAGAAAGTGGCAGTATGCAAGAAACTAGCCTGTCACAACCTGGGTGACAGTAGCTTCACAGCGCGAGTCAACAGACTGATTTCCCGGTGCTGTAGCAGTGGTCCAGCCAAAAGCACTACTAATTCATGGTGCCAATGGTGGAGCACACAGCCCATGTCAGTAGGGTACAGGGGGAGCTCTTGGACTGCCGAAAGTTTCCCAGTTGGTGGAAGGAAGGGCATCCTGCCATAAAACATTGCTACAAATATACAAATGGCAGTTTTACCCAAAGTAAGATCTGCTCTGTGTGCAGCTAGCTGATGATAAGATGGGAATCCAATTCCGGTCGGCCCCTGTACAAGGCCAAAAGTCTAACCACTGAGCCAAAGAGTTGAATCAGACTGACGCAGCTGTTCGAGGTTGGTTATAATCTAGATACTTTGCATAGATATTTTAAGGTAACAGTGATCGTAACACGAGTTTAAAGCAAAATATGCCATGTTTGTCTTTGTCTTTAAATGCATACCACTTTGTTATCAAAATCTTTTGACCAACAAATTGCTGTGAAAACAGTAAGTAAACTTCTGGTATAGTTAAAGTAGTTTATTGGGGTTCAAACATACATACCCATACAAGTGATTGAAGTAGGATGAACATATGAATAATATACACACATGTGGTCAACACCAACACGTAAAGGGGGCATTTTTAGTATGGACACTATCAAACTGGATAGGCGGCAATCAAAAATGTAACACTATCAACCAACGTAGATAAAATATCATTACAAACAATGGTTTTGATTGCCATTTGTTACCAGACTGGCAACAAATGGCAAAAAAAAACACTGTTTCTAGCATTTTTTTATCCGCGTTCGTCGATTGTTAAAGGCATTTTCAATTGCTGCGTATCCGGTGTGTGTATATTAGTAGAAAAATAACTGATTAGTCTAAGAGAGGATCCTGATTTTCTTGTATTATACTAGTGGTTGTGCTAGGAAACTAGCCCCGCAGATACAAAGCGATGGATCACAATGAATCAGTGGTTAAACCAATGTCATCTCGTCATCTCATCACTATGCATCCATAGGGAAGATTCCTTCAAACAAAATGGTGGAAGTTATCACATTAATATAAGGATAGGCATACTTGACCATATCTGACCCATATTGTCCACCATACATAGTTTAACCTGTGTGAAACAATTATGTTTATAACACAATATTTTATAAAATGAAATTTGAAAATTACAAGGTCACGTGTTTCAAAAGATGACCTTCGTAAAATAAGTCCTTGAGTATGCCATCTTCCTTTTACATAGCATTTACGCATTTACTAGGTATTTTCAGCTCCTTCTAAATGTAAACATGCCCACTTGAATGTAAATTCCATATTTAAAGAAATATTGTGCTTTATTCATAACTTATATAAACTGCTTTCCTGCAAGGTGAGAAAACAATAACAATTAAACAAAGTACAAAAATTACTGTATTTAACCTAAATATTTGAACAGATACAGTTAATGTTCTAAAAATACCACTAGTTACCTGCCAAAAAGCCTAGACAAATATTGCAGACCAAGATCAGACTGCTTCTGGGGAAGCAGTCTGATCAGGGTCTTCCCTGTTTGCTATTCTTAATATTCTGACAAGCATTTTGTCCCTGATATTCAACATCTTATTTCAGAACAGAAAGAGAAAAGCAGGGGACAAAAATATTTCAATATTGCACTGGTCCAGCAGGACAAGTGACTTACAATTTTCACTCATCCTGCAAACACATATACATGTCCTTTAAAAGCATAAGCAATAAAGAACAAAAGGGAGTAATATGTAATATGACTTCCTTGAGTAATATTTCCCAAAGCACTCGAGTGCTTTGGGAAGAATTACTCATCCTTTTTAGATTTCACTCGGTAATTACGAGCGAATGAGTTATGGTGTAATTATCTTTTACCATGACAGCCACTATTTTAGGAATGTCAGAAAGCTAACAATGACAACAGGCAGCTTGAATTGATCATCACATGAATAAATTGAACGGTTGTTTCGGTAGAAATTGACTGACAACCTATTTGATAATAAAACTATAATTCGGTGGCATTATATTGACAAAAAATCGGCAATTGTTTATATTAACCGGGATAAGCGACAGTTACCACAAAAACAGGTGCTTGTTTGGAAAGTGACCCATCCTGAAATCAATCTGGATTTAACCTGTCAGCACATTGATGACGAGAAATGATTATCAAATGTAGTGGAGATATGTTTATCCAAATATTTTATTCAATAATTAATAATATGTCATAACTAGATTTACTTTGAAACATTACGTAATACCACGAAAACTGGTACAACCAGCATATGTTTTAAGGTTTGACACTCATAGCTATCACTGCTGCAGGTAAACACAGATTGTTGAGGGGTGAACCGATGGAAATTTAAACTCCTATGTCACACACTCATTTATCTTGAGTGTAAATATTCTCAGGAGTTGTCTATCCCTCTTACACAGGTTGAGAAATAAGAAAATTATTTTTCTGTTTCGCTCTATTAACCCTTAAAGGGCCAATCACGACTGCAGCAGACGACAAATTTTGCGACATTTTTCCTAATAAGGTATGATATTACATGAGAATCGTCTGCCAGCAGACGATTCTCATGAAATATCATGCCTTATTGGTTAATTTCTAAAAAGCGGCAAAACTTGAAATTGTCGTATGCTGCAAATTATAGGTGGCACTTTAAGGGTTAACTTAAGTCGTGCTCTTACCTCTTCATATTATAGTTGGAGTCAGGTGAGGGCTCCTCAAACATGGCCACATACACCAGTATACAGCTAAATATCACAAGTACAGTTATAGTGTGAGCATTCCTGGAAAAAAGACACAGAAATTTTACCTTACCATACTTGACCTTTAATAGGCCTTGTATACTGGAAAAAATCCTGAATTGGTACTTTGGCAAACAGTGAAAACCCAGAAAAATTGCAGCATAATGCTGCATTTCATCAGAGTCTGCACTGTTTGCTAAGATTAAAACAATGTGATAGAAATACATCAAAATTTAGAAAATTCTACCTTCAACCCCTTAAAAAAATACAATGGGCAGTCTCGTACATATTGTATCAATATGTCTGAGAAAATCATCAAAATACAAAGCTTTAAGGTGACCTGAAAGTGCCTACTCTTTTGACCTGACCCTAAAAGCGTTTACCCATATTAAGAGGATAGATTTCCAACTGATTTTCCTGTTCAATCATATTGTTTCTTATCATCTCTATGTAAAAACTTTCAACAAAATTAAATCATTTTCCGACCAGCCTCATTTTAAAACTACAAGTAACCTGAAACACACATTTTCCCACCTTCTTAGGCCACATGAATCTATGAAAGCAAACCTTAATGGGTTATGTTATAATTTCCAGCCAATCCAGTGATGCAATTTTATTATTTGAACCTTTGTATACTAATGGATTATTCCTTCTGATTTGATACAATAAACTTGGGATAGTCCAGTGTACATATATAATTATAGTATATAATTTTTCAAAAAATATTGTGTTCTTTTGTCTGAAGATCTATTTAACCTTTACAAACAGTGTAGAACCTGATGAAATGAAATCCAGCATTATGCTGCATTTCATCTGGGTCTTCACTGTTTGCAAAAGTACTCTTAGGGGTTTCCCGAATACAAAGGATTAAATATCGACTCCTTGCGTGGATGAAAACCATATGTAGTAAGAATGGACAAATTAGCGGGAAGGCAAAAACTATTTATCCCCACATACTTTGTATGTCGGCGTATAATAACTGAACAATGAGATATAGGACAGAATGACCTATTTAGTTTAACGTCAAGCTTTGTGTCATACAAATATAAATGTTCATACATCAAAAGTATGTACATGTACTTCAAATTAAATGTATAATAAAATATACCATAATTCACAGTATTTATTTTTGAAAATTTCTCTATATGTATACAGGAAAACCCTCCCCACCCCCCCCCCCACCCCTGCATTTACAAACAAGTTATAGTTCCTGGTAGAAGGTTGCCCAAGGACCATTTGTGCAACTTTGTTTTCAAATTGGCTGTGTAGTTTTTGATAAATAAAATTTTATTTTTTTTCCCTATTTATACATACTGTAGGTAACTGTGGTCCATGTAAAAATCCTTATAAGAATTAGTGTAACTTCTAGAGAGATAAATTTACCAGAAGAAAGTCATTGTCCCGTCATCCCAGATGTCTTTATCTTTGTTCTTGTAGCCCTCCCAGTCATGGGCAGTGGCGGAATGTAGACGATGATAAACATTTTTATGTTTTACCGGTATATCATCTCCCTGAGAAGGCATCTTGCTTGATTCGGCTCCTACGATTTCCTCTGAAATGATATTACAACATACAGGTTAAAAAAATGTTGTTGTTTTTTATGTTCGGTTTGATTCTTTACATCCCATCGACAATCTTTCAGTTATATAGGGACGGGTCTTCCTGGGTTGAACCAGTACTAAGCTAGGATTAATGTTCTTGCTCAAGGACACAAAGCAGTGGCGCTGGTGAGGCTCGAACCTGCGACCCCTCAGTCTTGAGTCAAGCACTCTGCGCTCCCAACATACAGGTTAAAGAGGGCAAAATAATCATCCTAAGGTCCAATTAAACTGGCCCTAGTTTTGGCTCTCTGAGAAGTGGGAGGTGGGAGTCTCTCTCCCTAAAAGAAAATACAGTATAACTTTGAAAATCTTCAAACTCTAATGGCTCTATAAAATAAAATTTATGACACAATGGATTAGAGAATAGGGCCTATTTTGACGAACAATTTCAATAAATATCTATAAAAGCATATGTTTTTTGTGCGTATAAGAAACGTCTCCTTGAGACATTTCTTTTACACACACACAAAACATGAAAACTGATAATATCATTTTTGGGGGTTATATACTTTAATGCCTACCTCTCAATAATTCGAACTACTGATAATTCAAAATAAAAACTCAATCCTTTAAGACTTCAAATTTACCAAATTCTACAGTAATATTAAAATGGTAATTTTAATAGGTCCTAAACTATGTTTACACTCATTCATGTCTCTGGAAAATTTGTTGGTGAGCCTATTTTTCTCATTAGAACAAACACAAAAAAATCTAGGCCCAGGTTTATGTAAAACTGAGAGAATTCATATTAAACACTAAAAAATCATAAATTGGGAGAGAAAAAGTATCCATCTCGATGTATTGTTGTGGTATAAGGAAATGCAAGAAAATTGGACCCCAAGACCTAAATAATTCTAAAGAAACTCTGCAGAGCCTTATCTCTGAAAAATTATTCAGGTCCTTGAGTGGAATTTCCTTGCCACACACCAATACATATGAAGGATACACTACAGGTATGTCAGATACTGGGCTTTTTCCATCGATTAGGCCAGAATTTTTTTATTAGTTGATTTACAAACCCTCCTACTGTAATTTTGCGGAAAGTAGGAAAAAAATAAAATTTAATTTCTAATCTTTTTTTTATTATTTTATCAGCAGACTCTAAATATTAATTGTTTGGTTCAAAAAAAAATTATGAGGTTCTGTCAGTGCATTTTTGAGAGTGAAACTGTTACAAGTATTATCTTTTCAAAAAAGCTGGCGGTCGTTTAGCCCTATCATTGTATGTATTCTTGCCCACTGCATGCTCCCATTTTGAACTTCTAGAGCTTGTCTATGTAGATTTATCTTAGCTCTGATTATTGACATCTGAACTGTGATTCGTTACTGTTCACATAAGTACGTTTACTGATGTTAAGTGCGCTCGCACTCTTTGCCAATCAAGGACGTTTTGACTTTGGGACGTTTCAATTTCGCCAGCTTTTTTGAAAAGCTAATACTTATTGCGTTATATAAGCGACAGGGCAAATTGACGCATTCTTTGTAGCCCTACAGATTTCACGGACAGTTTACTTCGCGCTGTAGGTCAACCCACGATATTTGGTACTCCACTCGTTGTTCGGCAGCGAATAAAATATAGCATGAGCACGGCATAAAGCTTTGGTCGAAACCGAATTTGATGTGTGTTTTGAATGATGTTTATATAAGCGGCCGGCCACGGCCGACCGCAAAAAGTGATTGTCCTGTCCAGATTTTTAGGAAAATGATGAAATATTTAAAGATTGCCTTGCTAGTTTTACTGTTTTTCTGGAGATATAAAGAAAAAAAAAAGCTCTGAAAATGACCAGTCAGCTTTATTTTTTTTCGTCCCCCCCCCTAGATCTGAAAAAAAATCCCGTAAATCAACTAATAAAAAAAATCTGGCCTTACCTTAAAGTGTTGTTAAATTGCACACACTAAAATTCAGAAATCATCAGTTGTGTCAATTGAAATATATGCTTTTGACACACATGGCATGGACCTGTAATGCAGTGAAAATTTTGATTGACCAAACATTATAGCTAGTGGTGTGTACATACCTTGAGCATTTGACAACTGTGTTTAATATAAACCATTTTATTTGGGTACATATTATGTGTCTGTCTGTAATCTGAACTTTAAATAATAAAAACAAAATATTTACCTAAAGTATTTGACAAGTGGGCATAAGCAAACTGAGTGTCAATCAAGATCAGACTGCTCCTTCAGGGTTTACAAAATTTGCCAACCCACACTTCTTCAGGCTACATGTATAAAACAGTATCATTCAAATTTTTAGATATAAATCAAAGAATGGTGAAGAATTAAAATGTCCAAATTTTTAAGGTAAATATCATCAATGAAATAGAGTGCAGTGCAATGTAACCTTATATTATCCTAACCTACATTCATACATAGTTCAATAAGGCCACATTTTATTTAGTTCTTGGGAGCGCTGACCTGGCCTAATATGGGTCGCAACAGTTTGCAAAGGTTATCAGCAAATGACACTACATGTAACTAAATATGGAATTCAAGAACAACAGGAGCGTGAATAAGCTATTGGTTCCAATATTAAATGACATATACTACGTAAAAAAAAACAAGAAATGTGTCACAATGTGACAAATGCCGCCACATGATTTTTTCAGAATTGAGACCAGGCCAAGGTGACCAGAAAATTGTATGCGACACTCCAGGACCCCAAGGTGTATCAACACATCAAATTTGGGATTCCTACCTCAAACAATATAGGATATGCTCCGGACACGAATAAGGCACGGACAGACGGATGGGTGCATAAAAATAGTCCATAAAAAATAAAAACACCTTATTCAGTATCAAATTTTTGGGATTTTGAGAAGTGTCACATGGCAGAAGTTTAATGCATGCAAATTCTCAATGCCCCTTCTTTAATGCATAGGTTCATGGTCCTTATCAAATGATCATTTTTTATTGTTCAGTCAATATTTGAAACATGTAGTTTTTACAACCATATTTAAGCATCTTCCATATCTAAACTTAGTTTTCTTGGAATAATTTTTTGAAAAAGGTTAATTTGAAGAAAAAAATTGAGCAGACAACAACAAAAGCATGAAAAATTACCCAGCATGCAAAAAGTTAAGATAATACTCCATTTTCAAGAATTTTTCAAACATGTATGAACCTTATTTAGAAACAAAATTCATCACCAGGCTTATAATGACTTGGTATGCAAGTCACTTGAAGTCAGGCAAGTACTGACTACATAATCACAGTTTGAAAGATAAGACGTTAATTTGGCATTTGAAAGGTTATATGTACAAACCCTACGAGGAAAGAACCCTTCCAGCATTTGCAACTGCAAATCAGTGCCATAGATTGTTTACGCTTAAAATATATGTGTATTAACCCTTTTAGTACAATGAAAATTTAGCTCAGCCCGATGCAGTCTGATCAAGTTTTGCAATATTTGCCATAATCATTACATTTTTCACACGCTATACAGGCTTACATAAGGTAGCCAAATGGTTCCTTTCAAATTTGGGCCTTGTGTCTTGGGGTTTTCTGACAAAGTGAGACTCAAATCAGTCTACTTAGCTACAATTACCAGCTAGAAAATTGAAATTTTGCTTGTAACAAGTTGAGATATTACACTTTCCAATAAGGGAATAACAAATGCACTGAGCAGATCTGCGCCTTTGTTGTTTGCAAACCCCCAAAGACAGGTTTTCTTGTGTCGAGGCCAATTCTAAAATAAATGATGTCAGAACTTATGGTGTCTCAATATTCATAGGTAAGCAGGTAACCATGTATAGCTAAGTCATTAGCACTTTTATTAAGATGATGACGTAAATTCTGATAGTCAAGCTACTACAATGCCACAGTTACACAAACAAGTTAGCGCCTTTCATAGATGACAACAACAACTGTGATCTGAGCCGCACAGAGAAAAAACCTGACTTCAGTGTTTGAAACTTACATGTAGCAAGACTGGTCATAGCTTAGGTCAGAATTTTTTTTCAAGTTGATTTATTGGAATTTTTTTCAGATTTAGACGAAAAAAAAACAAGAAAAAAAAACCCCTCTTGACTGGTCATTTTTAGAGCTTTTTCTTTTAAATATCTCCAGAAAAAACAGTAAAACTAGTAAGGTAAACCAATAGTCTGTATTAAATCTTTAAACATTTCATCATTTTCCTAAAAATCTGGGCAGGACAATCACTTTTAACAGAGTCACTCAAAAATACAGACAGAACCTCAAAATTACATTATTTTTTCAACGAAACAAATAATGTTTAGAGTTGGCGGATAAAATAAAAATTTTTTTTTAGAAATTATTATTTTTTTCTTCAACTTTACAGAAAATTACAGTAGGAGGGTTTGTAAATCAACTAATAAAATAATTCTGACCAAATGTCTAAGACTTAAACGAAACCTTACTTACAGAGACAAGCTTCAACTGCACTAATATATTCTTGCACAAATATCTATTTAATACGAGGGGCATTTGGAAATTTCTTAGCATGGCATCATAACTCCCTACTGCATCAAGTAATACATTTTTGGAAACTAGAATTCAACGGCTACTTGATGGTTCAATTTTGTCGAAAAAGGACTCGGGGTGCACGTGCAGCGCATTCTCAAATGAGTAGGGTTTATACACTGGCTGAAATTTGAAGCAAAATATTTGTAAAAAAAAAAACGAAGGACAATTGGGGACCTTTTTGATAAATTAACAATTTAATGCCAGCTTATTTTTTATTAAAATGTATTATGCTATCACTGCTTGCATGACTTACACCTTTACATTCCAAAAATGTTGACTAATAGAGAAATGGTAAACTTTCAAAAATCAGCAATTTTTTTTCTTTTTCTTTTTCTTTTTACCATAAATTGAGTCACTACAGGAGCTTGAAACATGCATTTTGAGTATAGGTTTTACTTTATTTGTAGCGAACAATGCATACAAATCATTTTGTCGCGCAAAAAGTGTGGCTCCAACAGTTTAGTTATATTCAAGAAAATTATTCCTAATAACACTACCTCTACTTTTCAAGAAGTGGGTGGGGTAACCTAACCCCTCATATTTTGTTGATGGCACAAGAACTTCTCATGGTATCGCGTTAACCATCACAAAATTGATTGATTTCTACTCCCAAGGTATTTTTTCCTTTTTTGTTTGCCACCGTTTTCAATTGAAATGAACCAGAGAGTCAACTCATAGCTAAACCTACTCTTCCCCATGGGAATATTATAAGTTATCTTCCCTTTGTTCTGGTTTACAAAACTACTTTTGGTTTCAATACAAAGAGTAATAAGTGTGCTTGACAAAAATACCAACACACTGCATTTTTAAACTACTGTCGATTATATACTTTCAAAATATGTGCATTGTGACATGCGACTTTTAGTCGGAAAAAAAAATGCACATTGATATGCTTTCTAGACAGTTTTGGTATTGCTGTTCCTGTATTTAGTTAGTAGAAACATCCAACTCAGTCATCAATTGCATGATAACTATACCAGATTGTGGCCTACCAAATGGTACAAAATTATCTAAGTTCATGAACTACTGTTATGTTCTGCACACTTTTCAATGTTATATTTTCCAATAAAATTATGCGTTTTCCAGTATACAAACAGTATGTACATGTATTCACAATAATATTTTTTCCCGTCTGCATTATAATATCCTCATGAAATTTATGCCATAACATAGAAGAAAGATAGCTCTTAAGCATAGTACCAAACATGATAGGGTTTGTAAATAGGTTACTGAGATAAAAGACCATGCTAAGAACTTTCCAAATGCCCCTCTTAGCTGTTTTAACCCATAATAAATCCATGCGCAAATCAGGAGATTCACATGCTGTTTGAACATGAGTTTAAACATGAAAAGACTAAATATGGCCCCCAGAATTGTTTGCATCATGTTATATACTCATGTCCAATGAAAACCCACCACTCTTCCGATGCGCATATTTGTGGCATATCAAAAGAGGTGCAAAATTGTGTTATTTATAATTCTTATTTAGGACAAATGCGATGTTTTCGCACAAAAATTTGAATTCCAGTGACTCCGTTGACACATGACGTAACGTCAGCCTAAAAATTGCGTTAATCTAATTTTGGGCGTGTACAAAAAGACACCAAAATCTCGTTTAAATGTTTTCTGTTTGCCAGTTGATCCCCTGTAATTTCGCCACAACTTTGACACTTGTGATGCAACAACTAACGCTACACTAACGCGAACAATGTCACTATGTAAGCTTAAATATGGCGTGGTCAGACAAAACTTGATGTAAAATGTTAAATTGCAATTTCTACAGTCCTAGTGTTCTACTCAATGCTTATTTCCGTTGTACAAACTCATACACATGCAAAACGTCATACAAATCCTCTAAAAATTTGACGTTGCATCATTGACGTCAACTTTAAGTGCGTAGCCAGCCATTGTTTGCAACGCTAGCGTTTTAAATCTTCTAAAATTTGTGTTCATCTATTAGTGCGAGTATTATCTAACATTAAGTTCAACACAGATACTCTTAGGTTTGTGTATACAAGCTTTTAGAAATTGACGTTTATAGAAAAACGTTGATACCTACGCTCCATGGATGTTAACGACCCGCTACACGAGCAAGAAATCTTCTTGATACTGCTTTGTCATAATTTTGCATCAGTAAAAGAAAGATTTCTTGAATGTCTCGATTTTACACCTATTCAAAATTATGCTAGTGACGTTAATTGTGACGTTATAGCCGCTTTCAAGGCAAGATGACTATTCCTGGCTATCAATTTAGAGATTATTTGCAATTTCTACAAAGAAAAAATGTGACAATAATGCTTTTGAAAATTCTGACACACTCGATGGCTGGTTCTGTGACTTTCTGTTTTGACGTTTTTTTGTTAAATGGTTCCAGCACGTGTCATCAGTGATCATTCGGTTTTAAAGACATATCAGTAACTTACAGAATTGCTACAGTACAATAAGACACCATTGCAAAAATAAAATGTTATGTCGTTAAAAAGATATACTCATCTTTGTAGGTGGTGCGTTTTCATTGGACATGAGTATATATGGAAAGCGTTGCAGACCAGACTGATCATTTTGCCGATGCTTTTGTTCCTGTAAAGCTATGATAATGTTATGACAGTGATTTTATTTGGCCATTTTTGACGCCTTATATGCAGGGAGTCATTCCCAATCCAAAAATGGCCTTTATTTTCCCAATTTCATGTATTTTAGTACTTATTTTCACAATTTTTATGAAATATTTTCCCAAATGTTCAGGAAAAGGTAGCTCCCAAAATCCCAAATAAAATCACTGTATGATGACATTATCATAGGGCCTGTTAAGCAAAAAAATTTAGTGTAAAACTGTGATTATTTTCTTATCCACCAGTTTAAATATGTGTTTTGGGTGCTCAAAAGAACCGTTTCATTGATAAGGTCTCTTGAGTACGCCACAACATATGTTTTGGTTGGGTAATAAGAATTTTTTTTTCAGTTATGCACTCTTATCTGGGGGCCTGCATTATGACGTTCGAAGCTCAGTACAGCTGTTGTCATTTTGTTTTGAGAAATTGAGTGTAAGAAAAGGTTATTTTAATGTTTTAGCAGCCTTTTCAGTGCAAAATTTTGGTTGGAAAACGTAAAAATATGCTAGAATAAAGATCACACAAATTATGTTTGTTTTCATTGCATTTACATTTACAGGGTCCCTCTGGAGTTGTTTGAACACTCGGCCTATCAACCTCATGTTCAAACAGCTTCCTTGGGACCCGGAAAATGTTAATGCATGAAAAAACATGAGTGATCCCTAAAATCTAACTTGCATATAGCTATAAGACTTTCCAGGTAGCCAATAATAAAGGTGCTGATCAGTCTACACAGATGAGCAGACTGGTGTTTAAAAAATAAAATCTTTGGTTTGTTTACAAAACCTTGTAAATGCATTTTTGTCAAAATCCTGTTTTTAGCATGGCCGGAATACGGACAGTCAAATGCTAAAGAGGGACACTATGCCTTGTCCGATTCATGCCTAAAATATATTCCTTTACTTTTTATTTCTGTGTATCAAGAATGTGCTTTTAAGATATTTAATAGTATTTTGCAGCACATCTCCAATGTAACTTGATGCTACTCTAACTGTTTTATAAGTCATCAAAAACTATACATTTATTTCCTCTATTTGTTGCTGACAAATTAGAATCCATGTTTCGTATTTTAGAGCAAGTATTAACCCATTTAAGCCAAATGGAATTTCCCATTTTTATCAATTGGGCCAGTCTATTTCCACTTTAAGGGTGTAGAGGCCGGGTGAAATTTTCATTCTTATTCAAATATCAATAGAGCATATTGTAAGCAAACAGTGGAGAACCAGAGCAGACGCCGCGTTTTGTGGCGTCTGGTCTGGGTATGCACTGTTTGACTATATTCCACAAAAGGACGCTATGTTTATATGGGTTATATGACTGCGAAACAGGTGTATGATCAAAACGGCCCTATATTGTGAGTGCATTACTGTTCATGAATTGAGCCGCGGCATGTGATTTCCAACAATGTGGCATTTTGACAAGTGTAGACTCAGATGAGCCTGTGCAGCCTCCTTTATAGCTTAGGAACTACAAATGATGTTCAGTCAGTAATACCACTCATAGAACATTCAAGGGACAAGCAAAGGCTCTGATCAGACTGCGCGTATGCGCAGGCTGATCTGAGACTTTGCTGGTCGCACATACCTCATTGTTGGAAATCCCATGCCACGGCTCAATTATGTAATGAAAGGAGAGAAAATACCATAAGTACACATCTAACCTAATTTTGAGGAAAATCTTTTTTTCTTGAGTACAGAAAGAAAGTTTTTACACCGTGCCAACAGTGAGAGCGCTAGTTTGTCCAGTTGTCGACGATCCAATTCCGGTGTCACCTTGCGATTGACTCTTGTCATCACCCTTGCTTTTCGTTTGTTGCGCCAGATCTTCCGGGTGTACTATGGATGCCTTCTTAATGAACAAATCAGCACAGTCCCGTCTAAAGTCGGTCCCAAAAAAGGAATATAGAAGAAAATTGACCGCATGGTTGATATAGGCAAGGATATAAGTGATCTGGAGACCATAGTACTCATTGCTGTACTTCACGTACAATCCCTTGTCCAGAAAATCTGGGAACAGTATAGACATGGTGAACGAACCGGAGGCGATGCAGTGCATGGTGCTAATGGCTACGGCCCTTATAGTAACAGCCCTAATCTTGGCATCTAGTTTGTCAACCATCGAAGTTTTCCTGGCGACAAGAAGGTACACGACCACCATATTACTCCCCGTCATGAGGGTGAAAGGAATGATGAATATTAGGGGGACATCCATGACCCAGATGTGATACCAGTTTTCCAAGTGAAACATCGACGCCTTATCAGCATCGCATTTCCTCTCGTAGCTTACAGTAATTGTCCCAGCATTTAACGGTGTAGTTGAATTTGTTCCCATTTCTTCAGAGTTATTTAAGGTTAACGGATGCGAAGTGTTGGGAACAGAACTGCTTATCACTGCTTCTTGTTTTATTTCATATACAATCCCGTATGGTACATTCATAAGGAAGCTTACCACGAATATAAGTACCATCAAAGCAATCGTACCTTTCTTGCTGACCAGGTTGGTTGTTACAGTGGGCCTCAATATTGCAACAGTTCGTTCAAGGGTAAAGCTCACAATAATCCAAGTGCTCACCATAAGGCTGAAGTGGCGCCCTATCATCTCCAGTTTACAGAAGAAATCGTTTTGCACTTTTGTATTTAGCGGCGTCGTCAGAGTTATGGACTCATTAAAAGCCGGTAGGAGCAAACCTATTGTATCCGAAACCGCTAGACTTCTTAGATGTATACCACCCGGTTGCTTCCTACAACGGCGACCTTTTGTCCAAACCAAGAAACTCAACACATTTCCGCAAACTCCACATCCTATAATGAGAAATTGTAAGATTCCACAAATAAAGTCAAAAGCATTCATGGTCAGCTACAGCGCAGAATAGGTTTAGCAAAATAGTGTAATGTTACATTTGTACAGCTTCTCCTAGATATTTTTCTTGGCACTGTGCGGCGACGTGATCCCATCTTATATATACATATACTTTATGATCTTCCATTCTCTTCAATGTAATTACTTTAGATCTATATGAAATATATCAAAACCATATATAATCCGGAGATTGATAATAAGTCTTTTTGAAAAAAAAGCACGAAGCTTAAGCAGTAAATGTGAACAATAATTGAGGGAAGAGAAATATAAATTGTTAATCTTTTTTTTCTTAAAGCCAAGAAAAACTATTAAGATTCAATGACACACATTAATTTCGCGAATAAAGCCATTTGATGTTACTTTACTGGCAGTGATTACGAAGAAACTGCAGAATGGCGTCTTAATGGAGCTATCAAAAATTGAGCCGTGACATGTGATTTCCAACAATGTGGCATTTTGACAAGTGTAGACTCAGACGAGCCTCTGCAGCCTCTTTTTAAGCTTAGAAACTCAAAATGGTGTTCAGTCAGTAGCTTAACAATCCTAGGATACTCAAGCGACTAGCAAAGGCTCTGATCAGACTGCGCGTATGCACAGGCTGATCTGAGGCTTTGCTGGTCGCACATACCCCATTGTTGGAAATCTTATCCACTGGCTCAATTGGTTTATGCTCGATATTCATCATTCAACATTCAAATTTTGAAAGTCGAATAGCAAATATAAAATTTAATCCAACATTCAAATTTTGAAAGTCGTATATCGAATGTCAAACTTAATCCAACATTCAAATTCTGATTGTCGAATATCGAATATCAAACTAAATTCAAATTTCAAGTTGAAAGTCGAATATTGAATATCAAACTGAATCCAACATTAAAATTTTGAATGTCGAATATTGAATATCAAACTCAATCCAAAACTCAAATTTTGAATTTCGAATATAGAATATCAATCTAAATCCACATTCAAATTGAGAGTCGAATATCGAATATCAAACTGAAGCCAACATTCAAATTTGAATGTCGAATATCGAATGTCAAACTGAATCCAACTTTTAAATTTTTAATATCGAATATCAAACAAAATCCAACATTCAAATTTCAATGTCGATTATGGAATATCAAACTGAATCCAACATTCAATTTTTTTGAATGTCGAATATCGAATATCAAACTAAATCCATCATTCAAATGTAAATGTCTGATTTCGAATATCAAACTGAATCCAACGTTCGACCTTTCAATGTCGAATATCAAATGTCAAACTAAATCCAATATTCAAATTTGAATGTCGAATATCGAATATCAAACTGAATCCAACATTCAAATTTGAATGTCGAAAATCGAATGTCAAACTCAATCCAACATTCAAATTTCGAATATCGAATATCAAACTAAAAAATCCAACATCCAAATTTGAACGTCCAATATCGAATATCAAAATGAATCCAACATTCAACTTTTAAATGGCGAATATCAAACTAAATTCATAATTCAAGTTAAAAATTTAATATCTAATATCATATGAATCCAACATTCAAATTTTGAATGTCGAATATCAAACTACATTCCAACATTCAAATTTTAATGTGGAATATTAAGCTGAATCCTAAATTGAAATGTTGAAAGTTTAATATCGAATATCAAACTGAATTTCAACATTTAAATTTTGAATGTCGATTATCGATTATAAAGATAAATCCAACATTTAAACTGGAATGTCGAACATCAAATATCAAACTGAATCCAACATTCAAATTTTGAATGTCGAATATCAAACTAAATAAAACATTCAAATTATAATGTTGAATAATCCAATACCAAACTGAATTCAACATTCAAATATTGAATGTCGAATATCGAATATCAAACTAAATCCAACATTCAAATTTGAATGTCGAATATCGAATACCAGACTAAATCCAATATTCAAATTTGAATGTCCAATATCGAATACCAAATTGAATTCTACATTCAAATGTTTGAATAACGAATATCGAATATCATATCAAAACCAACCTTCAAATTTGATTGTCAATTATCAAATATCAAACTGAATTCAAATTTTAAATGTGGATTATCGAATATCAAACTAAATTCAAAATTTCAAATTTTAATGTTGACTTTCCAATATCAAACTGAATCCAACATTCAAATGTTGAATGTTGAATATCGACTTTTGAATATCGAATATCGACTATCAAACTAAATCCAGCATTCAAATTTAAATGTCGAATATCGAATATCAAACTAAATCCAAAATTCAAATTTTGAATGTCGTTTATCAAATATTCAACTAAATTCAACATTCAAATTTGAATTTCAAAAATCAAATATCAAACTGAATATAACTTTCAAATTTTGAATGTCGAATTTCGAATATCAATCTTGACCCATTATTCAGATTTGAATATCGAATATCAAACTGAATCCTATATTCAAATTTTTAAATGTCGAATATCTTATATCAAATTAAATCCAACATTCAAATTTTTGAGTGTCGATTATTGAATATCAAACTAAATCAAACATTCAAGTTTAAATGTCTGATTTCGAATATCAAGCTGAATCCGAAATTCCAATTTTGAATGTCGAATATCAAATTAAATCCAGCATACAAATTTTGAATGCTGAATATTGAATATCAAACTAAATTCAACATTCAAATTTGAACGTCGAATAACGAATATCAAACTGAATCAAACACTCTTTGAATGTCGAATTTCGAATATCAAACTAGAATCCAATATTCAAACTTTTAATGTCGAAAATCGAATATCAAACTAAAGCCAACATTCAAATTCCATCTGAATGTCGAAAATCGAATATCAATCTGAATCCAACATTCAAAGGGGTATGTGCATTTAGAGGCTATTTTGCCCCCCCCCCCCCCCCCCCCACTATGAGGTCAAAAAATATAAGTTGCTCTTCACAAGTTTCTTCTTATTAGTCTATTAGAACAATAGCCAAAGTGTAAAGGTCTGGTATTGATTCGACTTTAACGGTTGTCATGGTAACAAAAATGGCCGCCAAAAAAGGCTGAAAATAGGAAAATGACCATTTTGGAGCAAATTGGAGACATGTAACAGAGGAATTAATATAGAGCACAAGCAAATACCAAAAACAATATTTTAACAGATGATGAGAATTATCACGGCACAAAATTTATTAAAAGGTTGTTTTTTTGGTATTTGCTTGTGCTGATATCAAATTCTTAAAATATCGGTCTCCAAAAGCCATAAATTTGGCTTAAAATTTCTCTATTTCAAGCCTATTTTGTCGGCCCTTTTGGTTACCATAGCAACGGTTACATTTAAATAAATGCCAAAATTTTACACTTCAGTTATTCTTCTAATAAACCATTCAAAAGAAATTGGTGAAAAGCAATTTTTAGTTTTTGGCCCTAGAGGGGACCGAAATAGCCCCTTAATGCACTCCCCTTTTGAATATCGAATATCAAACTAAATCCAACATTCAAATTTTAACGTCGAATATCGAACATCAAACTAAATCCAACATTAAAATGATGAATGTCGAATATCGAATATCAAAGTAATTCCAACAATGCATATTTAAATGTCGAATATCGAATATCAAACGCAATCCAACATTTGATTTTTTTTTATCTCGAACCTCAAATATATCAAACTGAATTAAACATTCAGATTTTAAATCTAAAATATATAAATCTCGAGTATCGAATATCAAACCCAATCCTACATTCAAATTTTTGAATAGTATGCTACATTATTCCTTTTGTAAAATATTGTCCGTCAATGGGTCAGGGACGGTGATTTACGCTGTTTTCTCTCTGGATTATAGGGCACACTTTAAAGCCATGCTTCATGACTTCCTTAGTGTTCTGAAACCTTTCTCTTCGATTCGCAAGTCATGTTACAGGAATTGATTATTTACGTCCCAGTCAACAAGTTTTCAGTTATGTCGGGATAATGATCAATAGCTGACCAAAGTGTAAAGAAAAACTTTTGTGTAAAGGGGATATGGAGTGGACAGGAAATTCAGGGCTTAATCACGTGACCTGCATTTGTGGCCATGGCATTGAGTCTTTGTAACTGAGTCATAGGTTTTGCACACCGTCGTCCAGAGATGAACATTTGACCAAAGTTCAATGCAAATCTTTCAAAGTGTTCAAGTGAAATGGAGCGGACATGATATTCAAGGCAAAATCCAATGACCTGCGAAGCTGTCATTAATTCAGTCCGGGCGGTCAGTACACCGTCTCACTGAGTTGAATATTCAAACAAGGTTCAATGAAAATCTTTTTTCAAGCGGTATGGAGCGGACAAGAAAGTGTTACGTTCGGACAGACGTATGGGTTGTTGGGTTGTAAAATTCAATTTCATTCAAATTTTAAAAATACATTTCGTTAGCAAACAGTGCAAAACTTATTCAGACACCGCGTTCTGTGGCGTCTGATATGGTTTTTTACACTTGCCAATGTCCCATAAAAAGGACGTTAGGCTGAAAAGGGTCAAACAGGAAGGTGTTGAGGCTGTAAAACCAACATTCCTTTTCAAGAAGGAACTCGGCAAAATTATTACTCAATAAAATATTTTATCTGTATTTAAAAAAAGTTGTTTGACATCTTTTCTAGAACTACCCCGAGCTGAATCTGTAGCTTGTGGTATAAAGTAAAACGCGATATAACGACGTTCTCGAGATTAGATCCAAAAACTGACGACTGTGCAGTGGAATAAAGTACACTAACACACCAAAAACATCACTAAAGAATGCACGATTCTTATTTATTGCCCCTTTTGATCCCTTTTCGTTTTTTTCTCTCTTAGACTATATTTCCTCTTGCTTCTCCCTGAAGCACTCAGCCGTTTAGGGTGGTGGGAGCGCTAATTGGTTTTAACTTAACCGCATTTTCAAGAAAAGTGTTGAAAACTAATTTTTAAAGAGAAAAACATTGCAAGTTTTCCCAACTTTCGAAGCTTCTAACTACATGTAGCTTCCTATAAATGTTGGCCGGCGCACATGTAGTATATTTCTAGTAAACTTAGGCCCACTTCGAATCGAACTAAAGTTCCTACTATAGATCTTACGTAATAGTTGCGCGCCCAACTAAAGTTCCTACTATAGATCTTACGTAATAGTTGCGCGCCCACGATTACATCAGAACGGCTGCAGTTAGAACTTTAGTTGGTTGCCAAGTAAACAAAGTGGTGAATAGCCTTGCATGCCCCCTTTCAATTCTTCATTGCAGACAAATTGATGTTCATATACTGCACAGCCAACTCTAATTAACAATAACGATTATGTAGGACCGTAAATAGAGCACAGCGAGTATTCATTTTCTCAAACAAACAATTTTGAGGCTACTGACAGCTCTTGAACCCATCTTGTTAGATAGGGCTAGAGGAGGGAACCAGACAATCTACTTTTAATTAGGAAAAGTCTATAAACTCTTTTGCTGATATGGTATCATACAGGACACAGTTTAAACATCAAAATAATCAAAAAGCTTTATATAACTGTGCAGAAAGGTGCTGGATGCTGTATGTACCCATGCGACGTCATCAGCAGCGTCGCGTGATAGTGAAGTCAAATTAACGACTGATTCGGTCGCACATTAAAACCTGCGAGTAACTTATTAATCGCATAAACGGTTTGCAAGAAAAGTGTAAAAATATGGTGATGCGTTTTCAAAGTCCTCTAGTACATAGAAATTCACAGTATTTCAAAAATAAAACATTGATATTATGTGACCCCTCGAACATTTAAAGCGCTACCCCAAAATAGTAAATGAGTATAATCAGAAAATACCACAATCACAAACCGCAGACAGCCCCATGGCACCAGGAGGAAGTGCCGCTCAACCATTACGAGACACTTAGAAGACAAAATAAGCAAAGCAACCAGCTCTCTCTTCCCCATCAAGATGATTGCAATACTAGAATTGAAATAAAGTAACGTACAACAAGACATAGAACAATTACAGACTCCCACAATGGGAGTCACAATACACCAAAAGTCAACAACAGAACCATCATCCTTAGAACGGACAGCAGCCTAAGCCACTGGGGGGGGGGGGGCTTAAATGCATTTTACTGGTACCAAATCTTTGCCCTAGATTCTGCTGTTCTTGAAGTACAAGAAAAGTTCGGCTTGCATGGAGGCCTTCTAACTAATGCAATGTATCATCATGGGAAACAAAGAAAAGGGCGCATGACTCACAGATAGTCAGAGCTAAAGAAAACCTCAAATTGAGCCACGGTGGGTCCAGCTACAGATAAGCATTAGGCACCAACCTACCGATTAAAGCTTTACGTCAGAGCCGTCATAGAGTCTGAGGCCTGACCCACCGTCGTGCAATTAAAGAGGAAACCATAACCTTAAACCGTGATTGGGTTTAAAACCAGGCATGCAGACTGTCGCATGATATCCAAGTTATATCCAACCCTTATATAACCTTCTTACAATCTTTTTGAATTGATCACTAAAATAGGTTTTCCAACAATTCGTTTGAATTTATAAAATAAATCACCATAAAATAGAACTTCTTATATGCCTTCTCGCAGAAGAGTTTTTAACCTTATGTTGTATTTAACAATTAACTCTGAGTGTCTGTGGTAGAATTTAGAAAATGCTTTTTGAATTTTATGATATCTATAACCTTGTTTTAATAACTTACCAATTAAAAAATAAGTTTCTTTTGTTGAAGTCATCAACATTAGAACACACTCTAGCAAAACGAATATGCTGAGATACATATACACCATAGGAAGGGGAGCGAGGAACATCTCCACCAAGAAATGGGAAATACTATTTCAAAATTAAAATCATCTCGTTTATCATAAATTTTAGAAGACACTATGCCATTTGTTATTGACAAGTTCAAGTCCAACAACGGAGCTTTCATATCAGAAGAGTTCGTCTTATTTAACTGAAGTTCAGTACGATATATCTGACCTACCATTTGTGCAAAATAAGGAGTATCAATATTAAGTAATATTATTTAATTAAACTTATTGTACCAAACTTGCTTGAATACCACACAAAGCTTCAACAAAAGAAAAGCAAAATCTGTCGCTGCATTCACGATACAAAGAAAACATCTTTGATAGACTAGTATACCATGTTAAATAAATAACTGAGCACACGTCAAGATAAACACAATATTTGAGTGTAAAATATAAATTGGGCATTGACATGAGAAAATCTGTCTTCGGGTGTTTGCGAACAACAAAATCGCAGACCAGCCTGTGCATCCACGCAGACTGATCAGCGCCTTTGTTATTCGCTCATTGGAAAGTACCAAATCTAGACTTGATGGGAGCTAAATTTCATTTTTAAAACTAGTCTCTGTAGCTGAGGAGACTGGTTTGAGTCTCGCTTTGTCGGAAACCCTGAAGTGGTTTTGTTGCATCGAGGCCCATATGGTAAAATGATTCAAAACTCACTTCTTTTAAGGATTATGTCAACATAATACTTTCTACATATTAGCAAAAAACAACAGGAAGATGGTAGACGAATTAAAAAGTTGGTGCAGATTTGGAGATCTGTCCTCCTCGGTAGAGCTGGATAATGTTGAGAAGATTTAAACTGTCGACTTCATTTTCTGTCAAAGCTGTGATTTTTTATCATTCTGCCTTGTTACCTGTATCTGTTTTATGGGTAGGTTTGCCCTTCTACCAAGGGTATTCAAATATGAATGCATCTGGCTTCATGACTTTCTTCACAAACAAATGTCAAAATAATAGTCTCTAGAGAAAACTATTTATACCGCTTTTAGATTGATACCAGATATAACGATTCTTGAGTTATAGCCCTTAATATGCGGACCACTTCACTATACCGACCAATTAAATGTATATAATACGAGTTTACAGACGCACGATATCTTTTATAAAGAGGTAAAATATCTTGATTTACCTTGATAGGCGAATATCCTGATGAAAGGATTCTGATAAAAATATTAAAATCCAACACAGATTTGTTTAATTACACCAAAAGTAAATGATTATGGACGGGAAATACCACAACCAAACAATGCAAACAAGCGTATGGCACCATGAGGAAGAGGCAAAAACAAGAACCATCAAATGTTATCACGAAGACGGTAAATGAAAAGCAACCAACAATCTCTCTTCCCCTGGGAAATGATCGCAAAACTGGGAAAGATATAAAATACTGCATAATAAAACAAAGGCCGACAATTAACTATGAACATACAACAACAGAACCACTGCCTAAGAACCGAAAAGCAGCCGAGGCCATTGGAGGGAGCTTAATTAATTTTACTGGCCAAATCTTGACCTTAAATTCTGCTGTTGTTAAAACACAAACTAGTTAGCTTGCATGGAGGTTTCCTTACATATGCAATGTTTCATCACAGGGGAACAACCTAACCCATTATCATACTGTGGTGAAACAAAGAAAAGGACTCAACTTACAGACTGTCAGTGCGAAAGAAAATTCCAGTTGAGTCACAGTACTTTTATTGGGCCCAACCATAGACAAACAATAGGCACTGACCGACTGATGAAAGTTTCATGTCAGTGTCGTCATTGAGCCTTAGGCCTGATCCAACATCGTACAAGTAAAGACGAAACCATGCAATGTAGCTACATGTATAAGCCATTATTTGGTTTATAACCATGCATGCTGGCTGTCCCATTAATCCTTTTAATCAAAGTCTGTTATTTGCAAACTAATGATAATAAACAAAATATTACTTTTGTTTTCAGCTAAGATAGTTTTAACGAAATGTACAAAGCAACATTTTAACTAAGCATACATTTGTATCTTTAGCATAAAGCCAGAACTAGAATAAAGCAATGCATATCAATACGTCATCAGCATATCACTTAAATGAAGCCAGTGCTTAAATTGATGACAGCATAGTCGTATATTCTGTAATCGTTAATAAAACAAGATTATGCCGATTTTGTCCTGTAGCCAGCTATGAGAATGTAAAGGAATTTTGCATTTAACATTCGAAAAAACGTGTGTTGAAATTGTTCAGGAAATACCTCAGTGTACTGGAGCTACAAACATATATGAGAAGTATAATTAGACGGAAGGCTGAGAATTGGTTTGCCCCCCCCCCATAGGGAATTTTGCAGACATATCCTATCTTGTAGAGAAATAAAAGCCAAATCTTTTAAGAGATGTTTGCACTCTGTGCGTTGGGGCATTAGTCTGTAAGAGCCCCTAACATACGTTACTTTATCAAATTAAGAAAAAGTAAATTGAAAGTCTGGGCTACAAATTAAAGACATTAGAATATTTATTTTTAAAAATTATTCATATAGTCTGCATACTGGATATCTTAACCACGTATGACAGCCATTTGAACAAAACTGCGGCTTCTTAAGGTGTCATATGCGTTGAATAAATCCGATAACCCATTAAAATTTGCAAGTGTGGCTAACATCATTTACATTTACATTTACATTCTCTGTGTGTTTTACAGAATGTTTTTAACCATGTCTGACTAGCTTATGCAATTGGCTAACAGAAAAAATTAAAATTTGTTTCCCTATCTTAAATATTTTTTCTGGAGTAAGCAATTTAACAACCCTACCCCTACCCAGTTTTAAGGTGAAAATTTGGTATTAAAACTAAAGTAAAGTAGTTAAAAAATATTTGCAGTAGATGAATATGTTTGATTGTTTGGGATTTATTTGCTTATGTAAAACGACTCATAAATCTGCAATTTTGTTGCAAAATTTCTAATATCAGAGGCTGTAACATATGTTACCTGATGTAATAAATGGGCAGGCTCATTGACTTTACGTAAGATATGCCTAAAATGTTTTAATCTCCTTGAGGGAATTTTGCAGACATATTCCTTCCTAAAGTACAACTCAAGTTGCATTGGTTAAGGGATGTTTGCACTCTCTAACTTGGGGCGTTAGTCTGAAACAGCATGTTACATGCGTTACCATATCAAATAAAGGAAATATAGTTTGAAATTTTGAGCTAAAATTGTGAAAAAAGCTCGCAGCTGCTGGATATCTTACATTGTTTATGGATTTAAAGCTGGCTCGTATGATAAAAACTTATAGATCTGCTAGTTGTCACCAAGTTTTAAGGATCAGAGAGTGTTATATATGTTAGCGTGATAAGTAAAATCATCAAACAGTATTTTGACATCAAGCTGAGTAAGGGCCTGCTCCATCCTAATCCCCTTTGGAATTCTGCAGACATATTAAGTCTTATGTAACCATTCAATGTGCATTTAATAAGAAATGTTTGCACTCTGTAAGTCGGGGCGTTAGCCAGTAACAGCTTGTTACATATGTTACTGTATCAATTTGAGAATAAGAAAGTTGAATGTTTGAGCTACAGAAAGAAGACATTGAAATTATCTAATAAATTGACATTCTTATAGTCTGTATACTGGATGTCTTTACTACATATGGAAGCTGTTTAACATTAATACGACTAACTGTGGTGTTATGTGCGTTACATGAACCTAATTATAATTTAAAAGCCATAGTTGTGGCTATCGTCATTTAGTTAAACAACTACTATGACTTGGTTTCAGACCGTTTTATTAGATTTTACAAACGTATACTCAATTGATGAATAGGAAAAAACAAGTCTGCTTTTCTATCTTAAATATATTGTCTTATAGGAGTTTATACACAGCCCTACTCCCAGTTTACCGAAAAGCAAATTTTGTTATTACCGTTTAAGTAAAACACATGGAAGAGATTGCAGTGTGTGGATATTTTTTTACATTTACTTATTCTGTCTTGCTTGTGTATCTGCAAGATGCCATTAAGTTTAAGATCAGGACACTTAATGTGTACTTATAAGTCTTTGGTGTCAAATTATAATAGAAATTATATTCATATCTGATTATCAAGCCCATGGACTGTTGTCAAAGATGTTATCAATGACCTTTTGGACAAATTTCCTAATACTGTGCATTTGATGCTAAATATAGAGCCACAAATAGAAAAGATAGTTTTACATTTGTACAAGACAATACAATAAATGAAATGGTCCAAACTATTTCTTATCGATTTAACACTCATGTTAAATGTCTGTCGTTGTCTGCTTCTGTGTTAATCATTATTATCACACGCCTCCTTGCAGCTAGTAGAATCACCATACAATATTTCAATCATTTACTGTTACATAGTTTTACCACCAGCCCACTCAAAATTGATGAGCCATTATCAACTTTCCAATTTTGCCATTCATGGCTTGGAACATTTGGAAACTCTTTGGGTATGTATTTCAAGTGATACTATGCAAGTAGGTGAAAGACTGAAGCTTTACAAGGAGAAAAACTATGCCATTAAAAGCAATGAGTACCTGGACTGATGTACTCTAATATTTCTGTGATAAAGAATCATATCTTAGCTGGTTAACTTTTATAAATGTAGCCTTTCCATACATGCAACAAACATATTTTGTCTAATAATGTCTCTGCACTTATTATCTTTCCCCAAGAATTTAAAAAACCTATTTGAAGTCTTAGTACTTCTGAAGTGCTGAAACCAAGGTAACTTTTTCCCTTCAGATAAAGGAACTAGATGTATCACGGCAGGTAAAGCAATGAAATGCAGGATGAACAGAGCGCAAATTAGACCCTTTCACTTTCAATGATTCACTAAGTTTCTAAGATAAGAGCGCTTATTTAAGGGTGTAACATATATAACACTTCATAATAAATGAGCAAGGGCATTGTCGTGACATCCTTTTTGATAATACAGTCAGAGGCAAGTGTTTTCAACTTCAGTGTTTTCAATTGATCATAAAATGGGGCAACCTTATCAACTTGTTTACTCTGTATAAATCTTCCATAGAGCATAATATAGAACAACTGGTTATCCTATTCTCCCCTTAGTCCACTTTCCTTCTTTTGAATGCAACAGCTAATGATATGGCTGCAAAACTGAGAAATCAAAGGCTTAAAATTATTTTAAGGCTTGCTTTAATGTACTGACAACAAAAAACAACCAGCTGCAAACATAATTGATGGCAATGTCCAACTCATGTTCTTTCTCATATACCAGAAATCTTTCAAGGTGTAACAGAAATTGTTTCAGACGGTCTGCCAAAACCATCAAGAGTCAACATTGTAACTAAAGAAAACTTATAAAGTTATTTGGGCGCAGCAAAATACTTTTGATCTAAGACCTGAGGACTTAAGCCCCAAAGTTTGCCTTTTCACGGGTGAGCCCCCAGTTGCCTGCGACGTATGCTGACTGGAGAAAGATAGATATATAGATAGATAGATTCCTAACAATACCTTCAAAAATTAGTTGATCACTTTTGAACAGTCAAATATGAAACTGTCACTACAGTCAAATTGTAAAACTGGTAAGGTACGTAAAAACAACTTGAGTCTTTCTGGGATAATGGGTTAGTTATATAAGCTTGTCATACCCCAGATAGTTCAGCCAAATACCAGAATTAATAATTGCAAGTGATTCTAAGAATCTGTCTCTGTTTATTGGTAGCAGAGGCCATGATTAAACCTTACAGGGGCAAAATAATTCATTGACTGAAAAGTCAGTTTTTCCCAAGAAAGCATGTTCTGATGTATCTAGGTTTATCTTATCCCGTATATTCACCAGCGACCCAAACCGGACGGCTCTAAGTGTTTTATCGTTTATTCACTACCATTGTGTATCTTGCCATTCAAGTCGCGTCTTTTGACGCAATATTTTACTGCATTACGAATATGATTGGACGTTAGTTTAATTTGCACATTGTCAAGTCGACGCCATATAACCAAACATGGAAAAGACGTGGCTTCTTGATCTTTATTCTGCCGTTAACGTCAAATTTTCCGTTTTCATATGTTTTCATATTGTAACTTAAGATGTAGCGTTAAAATGACGTTTCGGTATTTCATCACATGCTATAAATACTCAATAAGAAATTTTCAAAAGAGATTTAACCAAACCGTCATTTAAACGCGCAAAAAATATATTTTTGTCTGTTGCGTTTCTTTATTCCTTAAGTATACTTCAACACAGTATATTATACACTCTTTGCGTTCGATTCACTTGGGCAAAAGTAAGCAACTGGAAAAGGTTTGTGCATTATTACTTGCTCCTAACTTAAGATGAAATAATCTATCTGGAAAACCGGATCCTTCTAAAATAGAGAGAACCTACACTACAAATAACTGAAACAGCAGTTTCTATTTCACTAAGTATATTCACCAGAATTTAACAACTCTCAGGCAACCTGGTTAAAGTTTGGGAAGTAAGCTTCTGGTACCTGACAAGGTATGACCATATTGCTAAGCATAGGTCTAGATAAGCAAACTGCTTGAGCTCAAAGCTGAAAATATTTTCTTATCCTCTAATTTATATATTTGTTTTGGTTCAATGAGACGGTTCTTTTGTGTACCAAAAAACATGTGTTTTGATTGATAAATAAGAAAAAAATTTTTTTTTGATCATGCACTTTTATCTTGAGGCCTGACTAAGTTATTAGTGTTGACTGAGTCTTTTGGTTAAACAGCAAAAACAAAACCACATACACATATACACAAAAATACTAGGGTGTCCAAGTTGCATGAGACAGGCGAAACAAATCTGCAGAGGCCCTTAGAGTTGTAACTTTTCTGCTGTCTGTTTCACCAATTCTTCTATAAGGGACAATTAACAAGAGCTACTATAAGTACTATAAGTACAATATACAACACATTCTGAGAGGAGAAAAAGTTCTGGGTTCTCAGATGATAGCCATTGTACCTTTTATAGTTATCCTCCCTGTGACCATCCTATTCTGATGCTCTCAGGTGTTACATACGTTACTTTATTAACGTTACTCCCTAAAAATCATCATATTGAATGTTATTGTATGTTTTCGATGTTCCCCTTCATAGTTTTTTCAAGTTATAAGCTTCTTAAACGACCCTAAAATTGTATTGCTAATTCTAGTTCATGAACTACTACCGAGTTTTCTATACTTTTGACTTCTTGCCGCACTGCAATTAAAAAACCATGTTATAAAATATTGTACAACAGTTTTTGAAAGAAATGAAAAAAAATTCTTAATAAATTAAAATCACAATGTCTTCTAGCATCTAGTATATCTACATATGATTTCTATACTCTCTATACTACGTTGTCTCATAATCTAATCAAAGAAAAAAATAACGGAATTAATTCAACAAACATTAAATAGAGAGGGCTCACTTTATTTGGCTTGTCTGTTGCATCAATATGCAGCACAATCTGAAAGAGAAAGTTCTGGGTCCTCAGAGGATAGCCATCGTACCTTTTATATTTATTCTCCCTGTGACTATACTATTCATGTGTCAATATAAGAAAATGTGTGATGCTCTCCATTATCGTTTGCAAAATATTTTTATAAGATTTGGCTTGAAATTATATACTAAGATAAATTGTAGGTATTCCAAAAAATCTTGCTGCAGATTTGTTCTTGCTTTGTTATGAGAGAGACTTCATGACAATAATCTAACTGATATTATTGAAGCTTTTAACTCCACCTCCAGATATTTAGATGACTGACTTAATATTGATAATCCTTATTTTGAACAAATGGTAGGTCAGATATATCCCACTGAACTTCAGTTGATTAAGACAAATTCTTCTGATACTGAAGCCTCGTTTTTGACCTGAGCTTGTCCATATCGAATGGCATAGTTTCATCTAAGATTTACGATAAGATGGGTGATTTTAATTTTGAAATAGTAAATTTCACATTTATTGATGGAGATGTTCCTCGCTCCTCTTCCTATGGCGAATATATTTCGCAGCTTATTTGTATTACAAGAGTGTGTTCTAATGTTGATGACTTCAACAACAGAAACCTATTTTTGACTGCTAAGTTATTAGAACAAGGATATAGATATCATAAAATTCGAAAAGCGTTTTGTAAATTCTACCACAGACACTCAGAGGTAATATTTAAATACAACATTGGGTTAAAACTCTTCTGCATCCAGGCATATCAGAACCTATATTTTATGGTGATTTTGTTTATAAATTTAAATGAATTGTTGGGAAACCTAATTTTGGTAATCAATTCAAAAAGATTGTAAAATGTTATATAAGGGCTGGATATAACTTGGATGTCATGCGACAGTCTGCATGCCTGGCTTTATAGTACTATTAAACCCAATCACGATTTATCGCTATGGTTTCCTCTTTTAATTTAATTGCTCGATGGTGGGTCAGGCCTCAGACTCAGTGATGGCTCTGACGTGGTGCCTGATGCTAGTATATAGCTGGTTCAACTAAAGGTTTTCTTTAGCTCTAACTATCTGTAAGTTGTGAGTCCTTTTCTTGTTTCACAATAGTGTGTTAATTTGATTAGACTGTTTCTCCATGATGATTCATTGCAATATTAAGGAAGCCTCCATGCGAGCTGAATTGTGCCTTAACAACAGCAGAATCTAGGGCGCGAAGATTTGGTACCAGTAAAATGCATTTAAGCACCATCCGTTATAAGGCGGTGATTCTGTTGTTGATTCATTGTTGATTGTTACTCCCATGGTGGGATTCTGTAATTGTTCTATGTTTTGCTGTGTGTTACTGTATGTCCATTTAAGTTTTGCAATCATCTTGACGGGGATGAGAGAGGTGGTTGCTTTGCTCAGTTTGTCTTCCTGGTGCCTCGTGATTGTTGTGTGGCTCTTCCTTGCGGTGCCATTGGATTGTCTGCAGTTTGCGATCGTGGTATTTCCTGATCATACTCACTAACTTTTTTCATTCGTTTTGATTTCATAAAATGCTTAAAGCGTTTTCAAATAACGCCAGTTGTAGTAACTCTATTATATCTGCTTTTGTTTGTCAGCAACAGCTCTCTGAAAATATAAAGCCCAATATTTACACACTATTTAATGTCGCGGTCCATTACTTGTTTATGGTGACAGAAACTAAATCAGCCCAGGAGTTGAACATAAATACAAAAAGATAGATCACTAATTTGACTATATTTGGTTTGATTATCATTTATATTAATTACAAAGATTGATAAAGATTATGTTAAAAATCAGAAACCAACTAACGCATTGCGATGCAATTATGATCTGAATTTTGAGTAAAATCAATTGACTGTAATGTGCACGACCCGTGGTGAACGTAGATTAATCAGTATCCAGTGCCATAAGAAAATTGACCCTTTTCTGCAGAATGATGCATAATTGAGTCAAAATATTACTTATGGTTGAATTTCTCTGAAAAAACATGTGTTTGATTTTAGCGGGTGCTTGTAGCATGTGTCACTGTATTAGTTAGGGTGCTTGAGACATGGACACTGTTACAGTTTTTTAAAGCTTCAACTAATATGTACATTCCAAATAATGCTAATATGTAGAGATCACAAAACTTTTTGCAATTATATCAGTGTCTAGACAATGTTATGTACATGTACAATGTATCAGTATGGAAAATTTGATCAAAATACACCATGCGGTTTCAGAGTTAAGAGAATTTTCACTTAAATACCTCGATATACCGAAATGAAACCTCACAACCGTTTGGCATACCAGTGACTGGAACATGTAAAAAAATAAACATGCAAAATTTGACCCAATTATACCATGTGGTTCAAGAGTTATGGGCATTTTCAGAAACTGACCATGGAGGGACACTGACGAATTGTAAGACTCACATAGTGATTAAAGTGCAGACCCAAGGTCGTGCATGATTATATTGCAGACTCAAGGGTCCCGCAAGCCTCGCATAGTGATTATAGTGCTGACCTAAGGGTCGTGCAATATAGTGCTTACCCAAGGGCTATACAATTTTAATATGGTCGTGCAATATAATGTAGACCCAAGGGTAATTCAATTTCAATCTGACGGGCACAGACAAAGGATTGCTCTAGCATACCATATGTGGTGGCTCAGTGGTCTCAGAGGCTGTATTATAATCCAAAAGCCTGACTATATATTTTTTCTTTTCCTGCCAATTTCAATCAATGTTTATAAGTATGCAAAATATTATAAAAATGTATGGTGCGTTTCAAGAGTTATGAGCATTTTCACTTAAATACCTCAACAGGCTAAATTGATGCTGGGCAAAGCCTCGTCACCAAATTGCATGCCAGCGACCGGACAATGTTAAAATAGATACTGTCACTTGTAAGTATGCAAACTTGATACCCTGCAGTTCAAGAGTTATAAGCATTTTTACTAATTTCCCACAACCGCCTGAAAGGATGCTCAATTAACCCCTGTCCATCTAAATAAAAGGCTGTTACACATGCCAGTGGTAAGATAATGTTGACATGCATTTGCATGCAAAACTTGATCAAAATATACCATATGGTTCAAGAGTAATTAGTATTTTCACTAATGCTAACTGACGGACAGACTCACAAAGTGATTATTGTGCAGACCCAATGGTCGTGCAATTTCTAATGTATACTCGCTAAACCAAAGCACGAGTTGTGGAATTGAATTAAGCCTATTTGAAGACGCATAATGTATGGTTTGTCCGAGCACAAAAATATACCTTGATGTTTTCAGCTGACATTCATGGCCCTATCATATTTGGCTTGGCTCTCTTGTATGTAATGTTTTCTTGTGATTTTGTAGTTTTCCCATGTGGTGTCCTGGGTCACGTGTGGTATTCGGTTGTATCGATTCCTGATCTTTGATTTCTTCTTTAATTTGTTTATATGATCAAATTTGCTTCACTTGAGACAAATTTGGGTGGGGCTGGGGCCTTTTAGTAAATCCAAATCTTCTTTTCTCTCTCCCGCTCTCTGGAAGGAGTCCCGACATGATTGAAATATTGTTGACTGGGACTTTAAGCATTTATTCAACCTACCGTTGTCAACGTCCGTCGTCAGTCAACAGTTTGCTTAAACAACAAATCATCCTAAACCACTGTGTGGATGGTTTGTCACCAGAATTCACAGGAATCATAATTCTTGCGTTATCTTCTTCCAAATAAATTAAAGTTGTTTGTTTGTTTGTTTGTTTGATTCTTTACGTCCCATCAACAATCTTTCAGTTATAAACGGACGGGTCTTCCTGGGTTATACCAGTACTAAGATAGGATTAATGTTCTTGCTCAAGGACACAACGCAGTGACGCCGGTGAGGCTCGAACCCGCGGCCCTTCGGTCTCGAGTCAAGCACTCTACCACTGAGCCACTGCGCTCCAACAAATTTAAAGTTGTTCAAAGATTGTCATTCCATGCATAATTCTGCGCAGGTTTTAAAGATCTTCTTGTAAAATACTATTTGTCGGATTAAAAAAAAATAGATTTACACAATCAGGATGGGTAGTCACGTGGTTTCTGTTAGGATACACTGTACGGAAAAATGGCGGACTTCCTTCCACAACGATGTTTTAAGCAAAAGTAAGTAGATATTTCTCCATGATTTTTCATCTTTACTCAGAAAGTTAAACACCCTTCCAGAGCCCACATTTTCCCCAATCTAACGATGCCAGGATATCCTCATAAAGTTTCTTATTTTGTGTACTGACTCTGTCACAATTTTTTTAGCGGCGAAGATCAAGCCTGAATTATAGAAATAAGCTGTACGGACGACAATTTTTTTTTGTGACAGAGTTTGTACTAAAGTAGACTATCCTAGTAGAGTTTTTGATCGGGAAAAACGTTGGTCGGAAAATGGTGTATCACTTTCTGGGTATAGATGAAAAAACATAGAGAAATCTACTTACATTCGATCAGAATGTCCGTACAGTGTTTTCGAACATCCGTACAGTGTATCCAAGCAAACACCACGTGACTACCCACCCCAACAAATGATCCTTTAATGATCCCCTACTAAAATTGTTTAAATTCTTACTGGTTTGAAATCGTTGCCGCCAGGGTACAGGTCCATTTGTTTCTCTTATGTAAAAAAGGGGAAATGTATAGATATTCATGTCAAAAACTACCGTGCTGATTGAAAAATAATTTGACACAGTTGGTTATTGGGTAATCCTCTGACAAGATTGTTCAAATAATAATTGAAAAATGTGGCCACCAGCTAATGTGTGGCCAGTTTTCTTTTGCATACAGAAAATAAAACTTTAAAAATTTACTGGTCTGATTTAGAAATAATTTGCTACAAATGGTCCACCTTAGGAAACGCATTAATTTTGGGAGACTCAGTGCGTCCCTCTGACTTTTAAACAGTCATTCTCAGGTGAGCGAATCAGGTCTCCCCTTGTTATTTGGAGCTTCTAAATAAAACTATAATTAGCCGACAGATGAAATATTTGTATGATTCACATTTGTGCAGTGATTTTTTTTAAAGATGCATGTGCAGTTATATAGTTGGGCTTCATTTTTTGTCTTAATTATTATCATTCACCATTTTTGTGTATACACAATCTCTGGCGAGACCTGCGTTAGCACAGACTCGCCTGAGTCTGCGTTTCTCACCTTTGCCTAAAAAACCAAACTCTTATGTGCTGGTCCATGTTAAAGCTTCAGCCCTAGAAAAATACCTCCCTGGGTTTAAGAGAATATAGATGATTTAACGTATCTGCTAAGCTACATAGCATACATAAGCTATATCAGCTAAGCTACATAATCATACAATTTGGGTTTCTATTGATAACTAGTAATTTGTTTTAAAAAATAACGAGTGACAAAGCTGTTGACCAGACTGTGCAGATACGAAAATTGGTATGCCTAGCTTAAACAGGTAAATTGTTAACATAAAAAAGTTTTTCTCATGGTATGGTCAATGTGATAACAATAAAAGGTATGATAATATTAACCGTTGTTTAGTAAAATGCTTCTTTCGCCATGAATACACTAAATTGCAAACTCAACTATGACAATCTGGATCTAAACAGAGCGTCATGGTGAATATGTAGACCGTGATTGCCCATATATAGAAAACGGCTCAAGGAAGCGAGAAACACTCGCTGAGTGCTGTTTTGGCAGACAACGTTGACTTGCGCTTTGTCACGTTACCGGTTAAATCTGACCCTATCTGATATGCACGTGCATGTCGTATGATATTTGCAAGCTATACCAAGATAGGACAATCAGGTGGTAATCATTTGATCGCGTCTTTTCCCTTTATATACAGGTAAATAAACACAAGCAACTTACTTTTGGATTCAGGCAGCTGAAAACACCAAGGTAGTATTATTTGCTTAAATATTATTATCATTATTATTATTATCATTATTATTATTATTATTATTATTATTAGTAGTAGTAGTAGTAGTAGTAATAGTAGTAGTAGTAGTAGTACCGCATGATGCGTAGGTTGCTCTTGTGTTAACCCAATAGTTAAAACAATAGTTACAAAACGTTGAGAAATGTCTAGATTTTAAAAAAGATAAATATAACTTCAATAGAATTTGGTGGCAGCTAATTGTCAACTTCGGACATCTTTAAAAGTTGGGTAATTGTATGCTTGTCTTGATCCTGAGAATAATCATAGCAATAACATGTAGAGTTATACAATATAGAACGTTGGCACTCATTATTGTCATATGACTGGAGAGAACCCTGTCACCTGATTGGCCAAATTTGTCTTCATAAATCTCTATTTCTACCTGAAAACTGATCTAAACTGGCGCGCAGGTCGATATAGGATTTAAAAAAACCCAGCTCAAAATACCTTCCAGAGGTTGATATTTTTTGAAGCCTTTCTTATATCACCCTCTAGGGAGCAAAAAAAAAGCATGATGAGTTGAAATTAAAATGGGCTGCATCTCCTAGACTTTTTAATGACTTTAAACAACAATTTTGTTTTATTTGTTCATTTTCCTTTGTTTGAATAAACAGAATGTAAAACAGTGTTTTATGGTTTACATTCTACATTTCAAAATGCAAAATACTACATTAAATATTCTAAAACAGTTGCTCGTCCTTAGGATGAACATGACATCCACAGTACAAATCTAAACGTGAAAGTAGAATTTTTTCATTCACAGTTGAAAAGTCATATAACAAAACAGTTATTGACTTCAATTTCGAAAGACATGAGGATGTAGCTACCTTAAAAGTAATTTTCACCTCGACCTTGCAGCCTCTGCGAACATCACTTTTCGGGTAGACAAATCCTCATATCTACCTCATTGAACTCAATAAATGTATACTATCTCATATTTCTATTTTTTAATCTGACTTTTTTTACTCTATTTTTGCTGAGGTATTCATCAATGATATAACAAGATAAAATATGGGAAAAATTGCCATATCAATGAACTCCGTTATAGCAGATAACGAGCTCTTTTATTATATCACAAGCTTCAACGTCCGCTCTGAGTAGCTTTACAAACAAACATTTTCTTGTCTTGAATTAAACGAACCAAATGTATGTAAATAATGAGATTGAGTGTGAACAGACTACTGTAATCATATGCTGTTGTGCTATTTTTGGTAATTCAGAATATCGTCTATATAACGAGCCGTGGCAGACCAGGGCCCGGAATTACAATGCCTCCTTTAAGTTAAGGAAGACGTAAGTTAAGTATTGATATTTCAATATGCTATATTAAATGCTAAATAAATTGCCTGGATCGATGCTGTACTTGTGGTCGAAGATATCATTGTGATCTTCAGAAAAAATAAAACTATTTTGATTTTAATCAGTTTAAAACGTTATTTTTCGAATCCAGAAAAATCAATACTTACTTTACTTAGTCTTCCTCAACTTTAAGGATTCGCATGATTATCTGTGATAATTGTATTGTAAAATGGGTGTATTTTTTATACGATACTACTTTGTTACTATATGTTATTGTATAGTTATCAACCTTTGCTACTTGTCCGTTTCAGATGTTCCGACTAGCCGTTATCTCCTGCATGCTGGTAGCAGCCTTCGCTGCTCCATTCACAGCTGAACTAGACAGTGAGTGGGAATCCTACAAGACGACCCACAACAAACAGTATGAGGCTGATATTGAGCCACTCAGGTTTGTATATATACATATGACTAGCCGTTATTTCCTGTATGCTGGTAGCAACCTTCGCTACTCCATTCACAGCTGAACTAGACAGTGAATTGGGAATCCTACAAGATGACCCACAACAAACAGTATGAGGCAGATATTGAGCCCCTCAGGTTGGTATATATACATATGACTAGCCGTTATTTCCTGTATGCTGGTAGCAACCTTCGCTACTCCATTCACAGCTGAACTAGACAGTGAGTGGGAATCCTACAAGATGACCCACAACAAACAGTATGAGACGGATATTGAGCCACTCAGGTTTGTATATATACATATGACTAGCCGTTATTTCCTGTATGCTGTTAGCAACCTTCGCTACTCCATTCACAGCTGAACTAGACAGTGAGTGGGAATCCTACAAGATGACCCACAACAAACAGTATGAGGCAGATATTGAGCCACTCAGGTTTGTATATATACATATGACTAGCCGTTATTTCCTGTATGCTGGTAGCAACCTTCGCTACTCCATTCACAGCTGAACTAGACAGTGAGTGGGAATCCTACAAGATGACCCACAACAAACAGTATGAGGCTGATATTGAGCCACTTAGGTTTGTATATATACATATGACTAGCCGTTATTTCCTGTATGCTTGTAGCAACCTTCGCTACTCCATTCACAGCTGAACTAGACAGTGAGTGGGAATCCTACAAGATGACCCACAACAAACAGTATGAGACGGATATTGAGCCACTTAGGTTTGTATATATACATATGACTAGCCGTTATTTCCTGCATGCTGGTAGCAGCCTTCGCTACTCCATTCACAGCTGAACTAGACAGTGAGTGGGAATCCTACAAGATGACCCATAACAAACAGTATGAGGCTGATATTGAGCCCCTCAGGTTGGTATATATACATATGACTAGCCGTTATTTCCTGTATGCTTGTAGCAACCTTCGCTACTCCATTCACAGCTGAACTAGACAGTGAGTGGGAATCCTACAAGATGACCCACAACAAACAGTATGAGGCTGATGTTGAGCCACTCAGGTTTGTATATATACATATGACTAGCCGTTATCTCCTGTATGCTTGTAGCAACCTTCGCAGCTCCATTCACAGCTGAACTAGACAGTGAATGGGAATCCTACAAGATGACCCACAACAAACAGTATGAGGCTGATATTGAGCCACTTAGGTTGGTATATATACATATGACTAGCCGTTATTTCCTGTATGCTGTTAGCAGCCTTCGCTACTCCATTCACAGCCGAACTGAACAGTGAGTGGGAATCCTACAAGATGACCCACAACAAACAGTATGAGACGGATATTGAGCCACTCAGGTTGGTATATATACATATGACTAGCCGTTATTTCCTGCATGCTGGTAGCAGCCTTCGCTACTCCATTCACAGCTGAACTAGACAGTGAGTGGGAATCCTACAAGATGACCCATAACAAACAGTATGAGGCTGATATTGAGCCCCTCAGGTTGGTATATATACATATGACTAGCCGTTATTTCCTGTATGCTTGTAGCAACCTTCGCTACTCCATTCACAGCTGAACTAGACAGTGAGTGGGAATCCTACAAGATGACCCACAACAAACAGTATGAGGCTGATGTTGAGCCACTCAGGTTTGTATATATACATATGACTAGCCGTTATCTCCTGTATGCTTGTAGCAACCTTCGCAGCTCCATTCACAGCTGAACTAGACAGTGAATGGGAATCCTACAAGATGACCCACAACAAACAGTATGAGGCTGATATTGAGCCACTTAGGTTGGTATATATACATATGACTAGCCGTTATTTCCTGTATGCTGTTAGCAGCCTTCGCTACTCCATTCACAGCCGAACTGAACAGTGAGTGGGAATCCTACAAGATGACCCACAACAAACAGTATGAGGCGGATATTGAGCCACTCAGGTTTGTATATATACATATGACCAGATTATATGGACGAGCACTTTATTCCGGCAAGTTCCATACACTCATATGGAACTAGATTTAGGGAAACTGGTTATTTTTCTATTCCAAAAGTAAAAGGTTTTGGAAAGAAATCCTTTGGGTATAATGGTTGTGTTTTATGGAACGAGCTCCCTGGTGACATTAGGAACTTACAGATGTATCCAAATTTTAAAGTAGCTGTTAAAAAGTTCCTTTTAAGCAAGATTTATTGGTAATGTATGTTCTTACAGTTTCTTGATAAATGTTACTTTCCTTCTAGCATAGATCTTTACGGGTTTTAAGGTATTTACGTCCATTCTTAATTATTGTTTTAATTCTTAATAATTATTTACTTAGTGTTCAACTAGTGGTGTCTCACTATGACTTGCATCCGGTACAAAAATAGCACAATGGAAATAAGAGAATCACTTTCTCTTTTTTGTGTTATCATTGGTATTGGTAAGCAAGCCGTAGAACATTGCAATTTGTGTATTTTAAATGTATATTTTATGTGTACGTTTAACATCACTTTGTGCTGTTTTATCTAATTTGCTAATCTGTGATACTGAAATAAATCAATCAATCAAGACTAGCCGTTATCTCCTGTATGCAGGTAGCAGCCTTCGCTACTCCATTCACAGCTGAACTAGACAGTGAGTGGAAAGCCTACAAGATGACCCACAACAAACAGTATCAGACTCATATTGAGCCCTTTAGGTTTGGAGTTTTAAAACATACCCATTGCAAATTGGGACTCGTCAAGGTAAACCTGATATATTTTAAGCAACAACAAAGGTGCAGGCCAGCCTTCGCATCCGCTTAGTCTGATCAGCACCTTTTGATTTTTGCTATGATCTAGAAAGCATAGTAGCGAAACATATATTTTTTCAATATTTCCGATAGTCTCTGTAGCTAAGAAAGCTAAATTGAGCCTTACCTGGTCTCAAACCCAGCGACAGGTTTACTCGCCACAAGGCCTAAATGTCCCGTTGTATGAATAGAATGTTAGTGTGCTTTAGCTTTGATTTTCATTTGTTTATGTATGTGTTTATTTACCATAACCATCGTTTGTTTGAAGTTAATTGAAAAATGCCTAAATTATCTGAAAAGTGAAATATGACATTTTTTTTACTCTCTTGTGATGCTCCTAATGTGACGGAATAAAGTGGTCATGATTTGTTCCCATCAAAAGTTACTTAACTACTTGCTTTAATTAGCAGATTTGATCCCATTTATACTAAGTTTTGTATACTCGAAATTTCTAGGGGGCTAGGGAAGTGATAGTTGCTGCACTTTCCATTAATTCTCATGAACATACTTAATGAAAGCGTGTCTACTGCTTTTCAGATTTTGTAGGTTCTGATACTTTCAAGTATTCAAATTTTGGTCCTTAATGTATATTTAGTTCGATAAAAAGCAGAACACCGCTAAACAAAGTTGATGCTTGGGGCGTGAGAGTCGTTGCACTTTCGCTTAATTCTCATGGACAGACTTCCTAGAACCGAGACTGCTGTTTTCAGATTTTGTAAGTTTTCTATATCTGAAGGATCCGTTTTCCAGATTATTGCCACAATATTGACTGGGCAGTAGAAATGCTTGGCTTCACGTTATTCAATTCAAATATCTGCTGTATTTTATATGTTCATAAATTTGCGAGACAATTGTTTGTGGAGCATCTAACGAGAGCGTTGATCCACCGAGATGCACAATATAAAACGTTATCTCTGCTACCACTATTTCAAGGCTTATTCTCATTGTAATATTTATTATAGACGTTTGATCTGGGAGAAAAATGTTCGCTTGATACAGAAACACAACCTAGAGGCTGACAGAGGGGAGCATACATACACCTTGGGAATGAACGCTTATGGAGATATGGTAGGTCAAAATAGTGAGTATGATCAGGAAACACCACAATCACAAATTGCAGACAAACCCGTGGCACCGCAAGGAAGATCCATACAACAATCACAAGACACCAGGAAGATAAACTATGCAAAGCTACTAGCTCTCTCTTCCCCATCAAGATGATTGCAAAACTAGTATGAGGCACAAAGTAACACACAGCAAAACAAAGTACAATTACAGAATCCCACAATGTGAGCAACAATCAACAACGAATCAACAACAACACAACCACCGCCTTAGTTCGGACTGCACAAAGCGTTTTTGTGTATTACTTTATAACTATTTTCAAAATGTGCACATGGGCCCAAAATTACAAGACATTATTAGAGTTAAGTGCTACCGTAGTAAAGTATTGAATTTTTATGATACGAAAAATAACGTTTCAAACTTCTTAAAATCTAGATTGTTTCAAGTGCTTTGTTGACCACGATGGCATCTGTGACCACTGATATGTACTACACCGAGTCAAGCAAGTTATTAAAACTAATTTTGAAATGTTGAAATATCGTAGTATTTAACTTTAAGGAAGCATTGCAATGTTGGGCACTGAGCTCCTTAATAAAAAAAAATCTAAAACTTTATGAGACCATTTGAGTAACTGGCAAGGTGTATCAAACATTGTGGTAGGATTATTGCAAAGTGTGCTGATCGTCATTGGACTGTTCCTACATGAATAGTCTTATCATAGTATAAACAGTTGTCTATGTCCTAGTTGTCCTTATATTAAGGTAAATGTCAATTATCATAGATAAAAATAATCCTTTAGTAATTAATGCTTATTTTTTATTGATAAATAGTTAATGTGATTAATGATAAGTGATGTTCCATACAATAGATTTCAACATAACCTTGTAATTCCATATTTAAATGTAATCTCCATATCAGCAAATCATCTAAGACTTGTGTTAAATAACCCTTTGTGGACAATAAACCGCTAAATTGGTATTTTTTCAGACAGTGAAGACTCTGATGATCAACGTGGCATTTCACCAGGGTCTCACTATTTGCGAAAGCATAAACTATCTTTAGTGGAAGAAATATTTTGAAAATTATAACCTGTGACCCTCAATATAATTATTATATCATGGATCATTCAGACTTAACTGTATCTAACATTATGAAAAAGTCCATTGGTCTACCAAATGGCTAAGTGCTAAACAAATTTAAGTATTAGAAAAGACGTCCTAAAGTACGTCTATCACCACTAAAATGACCTATACGAATTACAAATTATCACTTCAACCATTGTTTTCTGTTCTGTTTTGTCAGACAAGTGATGAGTTTGTAGCACTCATGAATGGTTACAAACAGAATCTGACAAGAAAAGAATGTGGTAAATACCAGGTACCTCTCAATATAGAGCTATCTGACCTGCCAGCTTCCGTCGATTGGAGATCAAAGGGATACGTCACTGAAGTTAAGGACCAGGTATGCTGTTTGACCTTGCAGAAATACTGCCTTCATATACTGACGGATTTTAAAAGCAACACTTGGAAAACAACTTTAATTTATGTCTCAAAAAGAAGCCAAACCGATCATTCTGGTTATATGTTAAAGAGTGTTCCTTTGTAAGTAAAGCATAAAAACGTGTCCAATTAAAATGAATTTAACGATCTGAAAATGTATACTTTTTGAGATAGGGGTGAGTTCTTCCATTTGACAAAATGTTATCAATGAAAGATTCCCTTCTTCTTTAAATCAAGAAACACGAGAAGTATCCCATTTGTGTCATAGACATCTTTAGTTATCGAGGAATCACTCTCATATTGTTTGGCAGGTCTGCGATACAGTCCATTTGCATATTTGACGTTCATCTGTTTGTACCATTACATTCAAAGGCTTAAAATCTCCTCAACTTAAAGTGACTAAGTCTGCAACTATGATTTTTTTTTTTTATATTTTCTTTTTAAATCAATTGTAAAAGTAGAAGTAAGCTATGTTTTCACAATAAATCTGTTCACAATAGCTTAAAACTGCACGTACAAGTGAATTATCTTATAAAATCAAAACAGGTGTGTTTTTCTCTTTTTGGTAATTATTTGCGTCCCTCCAATAATTATAGACAGTTAATTTTAACATAAATGCTGTTGTTTTGATACTGATAATTTGTTAAGATTTACGAAATTGGTAAAATGTATACCTAAATTTTAGTTTTTTACTGTGTTCTTGAAAAATAGAAACATAAGTTCTAAAATTAAAAGATCAAAGGTTACAGACTATGCAGCTTTAAGAAATGTTTCTCTGACCTAAAATTATACATAGCAGTAACGTCATCAGATTTGGGTGTACAGTTAAAACTAAAGTGATTGCTGATGAGGGCCAAATCATGATGACATAATCGAAGCAAAGGAAGTTAACATTAAACTGTCTTTTGAAAGATATAAAGTGAAGTTATTGTTGAGTTATTAAAAATAGTAAATGAGTATGATCAGGAAATACCACAATCACAAACTGCAGACAACCCCGTGGCACCACGAGGAAGAGCAGCTCAACCATCACAAGACACCAGGAAGACAAATTAAGCAAAGCAATCAGCTCTCTCTTCCCCATCAAGATAATTGCAATACTAGAATGGACATAAAGTAATGTACAACAAAACATAGAACAATTACAGACTCCCACAAGTCCGTCGGTATATATTCACAAAACTATCTTAAATGGTTTCAGGTGCTACAAAAAACTTTCAGATGGGGCCCTTCTTTTCTAGAAATTTACCCAAATATATAAACCTGTCTTGTGTGTATTTGTTAGCAACTGGACAAAAACCCTCCAATCATCAAAGGGCCTTTATCTGAACAGCTACCTGTTAGAAACACCTCTTATGCCATTCTTGTTATTTCTCCTATATTGCAATGTCAGGGGATGATGAAATACGAACGTACATGTGTCAGTATACCGGATTTTGGTAATAATGGACATTATCGCCACAGCCTTCTCTGCTGTGTATGGATGTAGAATACGACTCAGGCTAAAATTTAGACCACTACCTTTAAGTAAGCTGGATACTTCAGGTTATGCATTTTAATAGAGGCATTTTTGCATATGTGACCAGTATCAAGTATCGTGTGCTTGCAGAGTTATTCTTGTACTCAGTGTTTTTTTGTGTCATAGGCCACAATATGATGGTGTACCCAATAGCTTGTATATAGTTTCTTTTCAGATATAATTGAATTGTCCTTTGACATGAATCATTTATATGCGTATTTTCTAGGAATTTAATCAGTTTTTACCATCCTACAATTTTGTACTGAAGATACTAATGAGTATCTAATATGAAAATTATTAATTTATTCTATACATGCTCTTTTGTTCATTGTGTACTGTGCAGGAGCTGAAAGCATGTCTAATCTATATTTAAGTTGTTTTAGAGCCCTGGTAATGTCACATTTTCTAACGACCAAATTTGTTCGACACAAAAAAGAACCCAACAATTTCACCTTTTGTTAAGAACAAAAATTATTATACACTAAAAAGAGCCGACCAAGTCACCTTTTGTAGCAAACAAAATGTGTTATACACAAAAATTGCTCAACATTGTAACCTTTTGTAATTAACTATATTCCTTGTACATAAAAAAGATCCCTGACAGAGTCACGTTATGTAACGAACAAAATTTGCTATACACACAAACCTGATACAAACATATTAATTGAATGAAATGTATATTTCTAGCTGCTCCACTAAAAAAATACATTTTAATTAACTTGAGGAACTAATTCCTCTAAACTTTGGTAATAACATTAATTTACTTACTCCATCAGCTGAATCTTTTAATTCTGGAAGAAACTTATTGTTTTTAATGAAATTGCTACTTTTAATCATCTATCTCCCCCTATTTAACAGGGACAATGTGGTTCATGCTAAGCTTTCTAGGCCACAAAAATAGTAAGTGAGTATGATCAGGAAAAACCACAATCACGAACTGCAGACAACCCCGTGGTACCGCGAGGAAGAGCCACCCAACCACCACGAGACACCAGGAAGACAAACTAAGCAAAGCAATCAGCTCTCTCTCTTCCTTATCAAGATGACCGCAACACCAGAACGGACACAAAGTAACGTACAACAAAACATAGAACAATTACAGACTCCCACAATGGGAGTAACAATAAACAAAAAGTCAACAATAACACAAGTTCTCTTGAGGCATCTATTTGAGAAGCTCATCTATCTCCCCCTATTTTACAGGGACAGTGTGGTTCATGCTGGGCTTTCTCATCTACCGGTTCTCTTGAGGGACAGAATTTCAGGAAGACAGGAAAGCTTGTTTCACTCTCGGAGAAAAATCTCATGGACTGTTCCAGAAAAGAAGGTATATATAATAATTTGACCTCCAGATAAGAGGATATACATCTGGAGTTTCTTTCTTACTTCACAGCAATAACATATGTTACCGTTATACCAAACATTTTAATTTAATCTTTATTAGCTGTATAAATACACATCTGAGAGTTTTAAAGAAAAACCTTTATTTTTTCAGCATTTCAGTTATTATTATCAGTTGAAATGTCACGCTCAGTTCAGTTAAGTATAAAAGTTTTATAATCTTAAGGAATGGCGATGAAATTCTAATCATTTCAAATGCAACCAGACCAACAATTTTGCTGCCCTTTAAATCTATTGACCATTTATCTTTAGCAACTTGGTTCATGTGCAGATCCAGACAATTCTGTTAGAGGGGTTCCTTTTTTAGGGGGTCATCAACATATTTCACAGAGGGCCATACGGACCTCCGTCGAGAAGCAATTGGACCCACGCTATACCTCAAAGACACAGAGATTGTTTTGGTTTGTATTAAACGCTTTTTATCACTTATCACTTAACTATGTGTAAATCTATATTAAGTGTAGGAGTTATTTTGCACATCAATACATAGCACCACACACACTTGTTGAGCTTCTTTACTGTAAATACTGTAAATGTTTTAAAAAATTTTGAACAATAGTTGGCCGTCAAAAAGACTTAGACAAACAGGACAGGCCCAGGTCAGACTAACAAAGCCGTCTGATCAGGGTCTTCTCTGTTTGCTATTCTGACGAGTGATGTGTGAATTCCAGTCCTGATAGCCCTCATTTTATTTGAGAACAGAAAGAAGAAAGTGTTGTACTTTTATCGTAGTTATAGTCTTAAGTTCAAAATGACAAACATAAGCAATTTAAATAAACATGTTCTTTATAATCTATGGCTGATCACAATTTTGAACGTCTGGAAACACTAATCTTATACTTTATAGGTAACATGGGCTGTGATGGTGGACTTATGGATCAGGCGTTTGAATATGTCATCAAAAATAAGGGAATCGATACTGAACAATCATATCCTTATCAACCAAAGGTAATTTTACAAAATTGATCAAACATCTCTGTTTAACTTGGAGAATTTATAAAAAATTACATTTTTCTTGTAGTGAAAACGTTCAATTTATTCTACAACCACATTTCAATTTAAAATATTAAGTTTTTGTTTTGTTACTTTGCGTCAACAACAACAACAACGTTTCAGTTATGTCAGGACGATTTTCTGTCTTACTGGTTGAACCAGTACTAGGCAGTGGACACTGTGTATTGCTCAACATCAAAGTGATTCCACTGGTGGTGAGTCTCGAACTAGCAACCCTTTGATCCCCAGTCTAACGCTCTACCAGCTGAGCCACTGCGCTCTGTTAAAAAAGTTTCATTAGATATGATACAAAAAGGGATACGGAAGTTACAGATCAAACTATATAATCATAATGCTTAAAAAGCATCGCCGCAAAACTGAAAAAACATGGTTGCATCTCTTTAAATCATTACATTGTTTAAAGAGTATATTGTCTAAATTTTGATGATCTTGGCTATATTGGAGTCTGGTGCGTAAATGCGTAAACCCTTGTACCCTATGACATCAATCATTTCATGAAAGGTCCAAAGTCAGAATTCAAGATTGTTCCAGAACATTCAATTAATATCTTATATATGGTTATTCAGGATGGACGCTGCAAGTTTAACAAACAAAACATTGGTGCAGTTGAGAAGAGCTGCATGGACATCAAGAAAGAATCTGAACAAGATTTACAGAAAGCTGTTGCCATGGAGGGACCAATCAGCGTAGCTATTGATGCTAGTCACAACTCATTCCAGTTGTACAAGTAAGCCTTTAAAATTGACCATGTCGCGATATTACTTGATTTTGTTGCATAGATAGCACCTTTGTTATTCTTCTTCTGGAAATATGATAGCTAAATTTGCCACATGCAAAATTTCAATACTCTAGCTAGACTCTGTAGCTAAGCAAGCTACACACTAATCTGACAGATCATATTCTGTTGCCTACCTACTGGGTCAAAAAGCCTACCAACAGAAATAAATTAGGTTATTCAATAAATGACATATAACTGCAATGAAATTTTATTTAAATATGATTCCGTTTTAATTGACTATAATTTTATGAGGTAGGGCTCAGTTATTTTACTGACCTACGTAAAGACTGGATTGGTTCCATTAGGCCATATGACAATGATGTAATAAGCTAACACTTGCCTGTAACATTTTAAATCTTATTTAGCCTTCCTGTAATACTTTTTGATTAAGGGGGACACACTTTTTCAACACAATAATATATAACAGAAGATTTTATCAAAACCAGGCGGGGGACTTTTTCAACACAATAATATGTAACAGAAGATTTTATCAAAACCAGGCGTAAATCAAAAACAGATATAGGAATTCAAACATCTTGAATCTGAGTTCTAATAAACCAATGAAGACCGCCAAGGACCTCTGACACTTTGATAGGGTATCTGCCTATTTTTCAGATGCTTCCCGAAACTTCCCTATGCATAAGATATCACTGGTCTCCTTTTTGATAGGACGCTTGATGTATTAGGAACGAATAAATGTTATAATTAGACAAAACAGGGTCACTACCAAAGGGGGTAAGGGGTTGCAAAATTTGACTTCCTCAAATATTTAGAAATCATTTTTTTCACGTGTAAGGGTATTATATCATCAATTATCGATTGCAAATCACAGTGAAAGTATTTTAAAGTCCAAAATCATGAGCATTTTAATGATTGTGTTTGTTGTTGTGTTTTCTATCTGATTTGTTAAGAAATATTTTGAAGTGCAACTGTAGTCCATATTCAACCTTGATGACAATGTATTTACCTGGTGCAATATTATGCAGCAATGTACCATAACCATTCATCCATGCGTAAAGTACACCAAGCCAAGAGCCATGTACTTTATGTGTATTGGATAGATACATTTTATGTGCAAAATAATCTACCAAGTGAATTAGTTAAAGGACAATTTTCATAATCTAAAGAAAAATATGCCAGAAGCGTTGTAATATTTCATGAGTAATGGGTTATGAAAAGGAAGCTTACTTGTACTAACTATTTCATTATACTGGAAAAAACGATATTCAAGTGAGCACACCAAAAATCAAAATGCTTATGTTCGAGCTCGCCCAGACGTCAGATTTTAGGCTGTGGGATATCTTTATCCCTTGAGTTCCAGCTAGCTTTTCACATATATTATGTAAAATATGGAAACACACTTACGTGCAAAAGGATAAGTTGGAACTCGAGGGGGGGGGTGATGTTTTAAAAATATTTTTCTATTTCCTATATTTATAATACAAAAAGTGACCATTTTAGCCCAACAATAAAGCTGTACATTCATGGAAAGAGGAAATCAGATGCAAAATCATAAAATAGAGACCAACAGCGAGCTTATATATGAAGATGGAATCATTTGATCGACTCTATTTTTTATCAAAATTATAGGCAGCGATACACTGTGATTCCCATTACCACCGTCAGAGGTCCTTAGAGTATTTGATTAATTTACTGTAAAATTTGAAAGTCCAATAAACTAGAAACTGCACAATGTCATAATTTTTTGAAAATTAAGTATTTCAACAAAATAATTAAAAATTGAAAAATGAATAGCAGACAATGATTTGTTCTGTTTATTAATATTTAATTTGAAAATAGTGCAATGTATGCTTGAATGAAAGCTTATTTTCAATATGGCAGGGATTTACATTTTTATGATTGTGTTTTCCAGATCTGGTGTGTACACAGAGTCTGAATGTAGCCAGACTTCCTTAGATCATGGAGTTCTTGCTGTTGGTTATGGCACTGATGGTGGCCAGGACTATTGGCTAGTAAAGAATAGGTAATAATTATTATTGGTTTGTAAATAACTGCAAAAAAGTGAATATGACCAGGAAATACACAATCACATACTGATTATCACGAATTAACTAATGGCGCCGAGAGAAAGAGATAAAAGTACACTGGTTAACTAGCACACCATGAACAATATTTGTGGCTCTTTCATCCTCAGCATGAAAATTTACTGGGACGCGTAGCACAATCGGTAAGGTAACTGACTGCAGATACGTGTGTGGCTGCAGATCCAGGGGTCATGAGTTCCATCCCAGCCCAGTCTCATACTTTGTGGAAATTGATCATGAAATAATTTCTATGGCCATTATCCTCCCTTCCGCTGATTTAAGAAGGGCTGTTGTCAGTTACAAGCGAAAATATGTGCATGAAGTACTGGTTAACCGCTTAGTTAAGCTTGCCCAAGATAAACGTTGTTAGGCGAACTGACCATCCTGGCATGACCATAGCTGTTGACTGTGATGTAAAGAACCAAAACAAACACACAACCAAAGCATAACAATTAACATTATATATGTTTGGCCAATCATGATAATAATAATAATAAACCACACTACCCTTTTATCAGGTTAGTTATTCTAAATACAGATTACATAACCCAAGTCGTTTTCATTCTGATTTTCCCATACATACTTATACCTTTTTGAATATGGGATAATCTATATTGTATTTGATTAAGGGTTCACAGGTCGAAGTTTAAAAAGCCTGATGGTTTTGTTCTGTCTGTAAAGTTTGTTTTAATTCAAGTAAACAATGTAGACCCTTAAGCAAACAATGTAGCCCCTTATGAAATGCTGCATCATACTGCATAATATTCTTTGGTTTCACTGTTTTTGCAAAAGTAGATCTATTGGTTTATGGTCATCAAATATAAACTGCTTGACTGTCACTCAAAGCTTTTCCTGTAATTCATCAGGCAATATCAGTATGTGACATATCAGATTGTAGCAAACTAAAAATTCACTTCTGTGTGAAGGTGCTCTTTTTGCAAGTAAGAGGCCACCTGTTCAATCCTTATTGAAACTCAAATTTTGTCTGCTTCTTCATTTATTAATTTTCTTAACAAGAATATGCCCCAGATTCACCGAAATTCATTTTTTATGAATGGGAAATGAGCAGTTGAGGTGTATTACTCTTTACATGCTGGGTAAATTTTCATGAATTTCGTCGTCTCTGACTTTTTTCATAATTAACATTTTCAAACAATTATTTCAGGAACAGTATCAGATTGTCAAACGGTTTTCATCCAGATCATGACCAACATTCTGTCAGTCCTGATCTGGGTCCAAACTATTCGCAAAGGTAATGAGCGATGACAAAAGTCGTCGTAAGCAGGCAAAGTGAACAGTAATATGGTTGGTAGGGGTGGATCATGTGTTTTAGCATTAGTGGACGATTGAATGGTTGCTTCCAAGTGTTGTTGATGTTGCTGTTGTTTTTGTTGCTATTGTTGATTTATTTTTCATTTGAATTTATTCGTTATTTTGGGGTAGGGCGGCGGGACTCTCCCCTTCACATTTATTTAGGCTTGTTTGTGTACTGTTATAAAGTAAGAAAGCAGCAAGGATCAGTAATCGATACAATCAAGTACCACACCTGTCCCAGGATACCAAATGGGAAAGTAACAAAAATCACAATAATCATCCCAAACAAGAGCCAAAAGGTCAGCCCTTTCCCTTCAGGTGACCACAAGGCAGCAATGAACAGACGCTACAGCATGGCAAACACAAGATATAAATAACACAGATGAGCCACAAAAGAAGTACTGCCTTGGAATGGTCAGTAAAAATATTTTACTGGAGGGCTTTAACCGTTTTCACAGCATGTCTAACTTAATATTGTACTCAAAAACTTCTTTTTTATTTTCAGCTGGGGTAAGAGCTGGGGAATGCAGGGATACATCATGATGCGTCGTAACCATAACAACATGTGTGGTATTGCTACATCTGCTAGTTTCCCAACCATGTAGTCAGAGTATGGTCAAAATGACAATTATTTCTGTGATAATAAAAAACAATATGTGATTGATTGGTGTTTCCGCAGCAGGTTGAAAAAGTTCAAAAGACATTTTAGTGCTCATAGCATAGGCGGGCAAGCATGTGCAGGGCCTTTGCTGCTCGCACATGCATAACCTTGACGTATACCAAACCTCAAGCAAATATATGGGCGTCTAGTTAAACTAGATAGCGAATAGTGCCTGATTAAAGATTGTGTTTACGCATATGCAATTATGCACCAAAATCTCGTGAAATATCTGATGTAAATTGTTTCTTTTTGTGACTGTTGTTTATTTTTTAAAATAAATTCAATGATCATCACTAAAACACCTTTGCTTTGATAAATATTTGCTCCCTTTTAGTTTCTTCCTTCCATAAAATGGGCCTAAGAATAGATAAAAGACAATTTCTCTAATCCTTGAGACTCGAGACGGAGCGGCCGCAGGTTTGAGCCTCACCAGCGACACTGGGTTGAGGTCCTTGAGCAAGACACATTCATCCTAGCTTAGTACTGGTTCAACGCAGGAAGACCCGTTCCTGTTTAACCTAAAGATTGTTGATGGGATGTAAATAATCAAATAAAAAACACCCTTTTAGCACAATTATGATTGCAGCAGACGAAAATTTCTCATTTTGGAACTCTTCAAAAAAGGGCCAATTCAGCATCAATCTGATTCTATAAAATGGATATAGGAATAGAGAATTTACATTTTCTTTTATCCTCTTTCGTTTTTCTGTTAAAAAAGGCTTGCTTTTCCTAATCATGTTAAATACCAAGCCCAATTCATATTCCCACAGAAGCAGCAAATTTTTTTATCGTATTTAAAAGTTCAATATGAATTCAAAATTCATCAAAGTGACATTTATACACCTATTATATGGGCCTCGTTGGAACAAAACCTGTCTTCGGAGGGTTGCGAACAACAATAAAAGCGCAGACCAGCATGCACATCGGCGCAAACTGATCAGCGCCTTTGTTATTCGCTTATTGAAAAGTATTCTATCTAGACTAAATAGGAGCGAAATTTCAATTATCTAGCTGTAGCTGAGCAGATAAATTGAATCTAACTTTGCCGGAAACACAGAGGACAGGTTTTGTTGCGTCGAGGCCCATATAATGGATACCCATATACCGGTACCTTGTAAAATAGAGAAGACCAAGATGAAATGCCACACAAAGCAAAATATGATGCATGTGCAAACATGCACAGGTTTCATATTCAGCATATTTCACACGAGTGTAAACCCTTAGACAGATATATAAAAGTTCACAGTATTTCAAAAATAAATCATTGATACTAATGTGACCCCTGCAAAATTAAAAGTGCTACCCCAAATATTATTGTATTAAATATTTATTTAAAGCTGCATAATCTGTAACTTTTGATCTTTTCATTTTAGAAATAATGTTTCTATTTTTCAAGAACATAGTAAAAATACTAATATTCAGGTATACATTTTACCTTTTTTGTAATAATTAACAAATTATTAGTGCCAAAACAACAGCATTTATGTTAAAAATTAATTGTCTAGAATTACTGGAGGGACGTAAATAATTACAAACAAGAGAAAAAACACCTGTTTTTAAAAGATAATTCACTTTTTCATGCAGTTTTCAGTTATAGAAATTAGATTTATTGTGACAACATAACTTAATTCTACTTTTACAAATGATTTAAAAAGATTTTTTTTTCGACTATGCAGCTTTAACTGGCAAGAATAATATACAAAAAGTCAATAAAAGAAGAGCAAAGACTGGCACTGCATATACAGTACATACGTGATGTAAAACTGAAAACATCTTGGATATACTAGTATATCATGTTTAAAAAATAACTGAGCCTACTTTAGTCCAGATAGGCAAACTATTTGACCATATTATATATGGTAAAGTGATACAAAACTCACTTCTTTTAAAGATATACAATGTTACAATATTTCTTCTTACAGATAAGCAATAATAGTACTAAGAAAGTAAACTCATTTAAGAGTTGATGCCAATTTGGGAATCTGTCCTCCTCGGTAGAGCTGGATAGAATGTTGAGAATATTAAAACTGCCAACAACTTTTTCTGTCAAAATTTTGATTTGTCATCATTCTGCCTTGTCAACTGTGTCTGTTTTATGGATAGGTTTGCCCTTCTATAAGAGATGCTTAAATATAAATTCATCTAGCTTCAAAACTTTCTTCACAGACATGCTACGGCAAAAGAATAGTCTCTAGAAAAAATATTTATACCGCTTTTAGATTGATACCAGATAAAAAGAAAAAAACAATGTCCTTCTTGAGTTATAGCTCTTAATATGCGGACAACTCCACTATACTGACTAATTAATTGTATATAACACGAGTTTATATACTTACAATATATTTTATAAAGAGGTAAAATATCTTGGTTTACCTTGCTAGGCCAATATCCTGATGAAAGGATTCTGTAAAAATATCAAAATCTGACACTTTTTTGTTTATTTACTCCAAAATGTAAGTGAGTATGACCAGGAAATGCCACAATCACACACTGCAGACCAACTCGCAGCACCGAGACTAATAGACGAAGCACAATTACAGTCATATGACATCAATACGACAGAAAATGTTAAACAACCAGTTCTTTCTTCCTCATCACGATTATTGAAAAACTAGAAAGAATACAAGGTACTGCATAACAAAGACCTAACGCAAAAAATCCACAAACAATGGGAGCAACAATAAACAATGAATAAACAACAACAGAACCACCGCTTTAGAAAAGATAGCAGCCAAAACCACTGATGGGCTTAAATTCTTTTACTGACCAAATCTTTGCCCTAGATTCTGCTGTTGTAAAACACAAAATTAGTTTAGCTCGCATGGTGGCTTCCTAACTTATGCAATGCATTAACACTGGAAAACAACCAAATCAATTAACGTACTGTGATAAAACGATGAAAAGAGCTCTCAACTCACAGCTGTCAGAGCTAAAGAAAAACCCCAGTTGAACCATGGTGGGCCCAGTCATAGACAAATAATCAGGCACTGACCCATCTATGTCTTAAGGAGTGCGCTATTTTCAAAACTATTTTGGAACATTATTTTGCTTTACCACCTTCAGACACTATGCAAAACTGTATATATATGTATTTATAAGAGGGCCTCATGGAAGATTAGTTTTGTTACTAAATGTGCTACCCTCTTTAAATAAAGTCTATTATTATTATTATTATTATTATTATTATTATTATTATTATTATTAAAGTTTTCTGTCAGTAGCATTATTGAAACTGAGGCCTTTCCCACTGTCGTACAATAAAATGGGAAACTAAAGCTATATACCCTGATTAGATTTATAACCACGCATCAAGACTGCCGCATAAATCCAATTCATCAAAGTATATTTGCAAACTAAAGGTAAAAAACATTACGATAACATTACTTTTTTCAGTTAAAATATATATCTCTAACAAAATCCACAAAGCAAGACTTGAACTAGTATAACATATTTTCAGCACAAGGCAAGAACTAGAATACAGTAATGTACACCGATAAGTCTTCAGTAGATGACTTAAATGACACCAGTGATTAAAGAATTTCTAGCGATAAGGCGAGCAATCTCCCTAAACGAGACGTTCGTTTTATTTTGTTGAAATAACGACTGAAGAAACTAGGCACATTCAACAAATATATATAGACGAGCCGTCGATGCACCATTGCCCCCAAATTGTATATTTAAAACGGGGTTTCCTTCATGCATGTAATAACTCTACTTCTTATTGAATGAGAATTTATTTTGATCATCAACTGTGCTTGTTATTCAGTAACATATACGGGAACTAGAACGTTAAACAGGGAATCACGCTATGTACAGTAAAACTATTTATACAGTTGATGTACAATAAAAACGACCATCTTGCAAAGTGGTCTATTTTTGTCAGGTGGTTGATGTCTTCTTTCGCTTATACAACCCCTTTCCCCCCTAGACCCAAGACGCCATTTACATATGTTATATATATGTATAGCGACATTTAATTGTCCAAAGGGCATCTTGGGTCTAGGGGGTAAAGCATCTAAAAACAAACTGAAAGACGCCAGTTTCATCTTTTCAATGACAAACGTCACAATTTTAAGTATATTTCGTACGCATGCGCAGAAGGAATACCGCAAAGTTTTGGAAATGAAGGGCACTTTTATCCGGAATATTTTAGCACTTTTACTTTTTGAAAACCTGCAAAGGATTTACTTAAACTATCGTATAAACGGCACCCAGTCTAAAGACGTAAAATGAGGGGTGGGAGTAGAAGGCGCAAGTTTTCACGGCTTTGTAATTGATGGATCGCTTTGAAACCTATATTGATGCTTTCTATGCATATTTTACTACCGAAACAGTCAAATTCTAAAAAATTAAGGGCACTTTGAAAATTTAGGCTTTGTAATCATGTCAACTAGGGAAAATATACGCCTTATCGCTAGAGCTCCTTAATGACGCCGCAAACGTGCCTTCTGTAATCGGAAATAAAACAAGAGAATATCATTTTTCCTGTGAAGAGCTGCGAGAATGTTACAAAACATTGCCTCTAAAATTTGATGACGATCCGTCTTATACTTACAAAGATAGGAAACTAAATCCTAACATTTACAACACATGTGTTTTGAAATTTGTCTCAGAAATAGCTCAGTCACTGGAGGAATGACAATAACTTGAAAAGTACAGTAAAACCTGTGTAAAACGGCCACTTGAAAATAGACAAAACAGGATCTTAATGACAAAGGGAGCATTCTGCAATGTTTTTGACCTGCATTAAGCAATAGTTATTCTTGAAAAACAATTTTCGGTCTATTTGAGAGTGACCGTTTTACACAAGTTTTACTATGCAATATTTTTTACGGCGGCTTGCCGCCGTTCTATTATCGCTTTAGATCTAAATTATTCACCAATCAAAAGCATTTTTAAATTGTAATTTTCATCACACCGACTGGAAAAAGATGCTCTCATTGGTTGTTACTCAGAATGTCCATACGATCTTACTAAACGTGAAACTAAACTTGAAAACATACATGTAAATGGCAGAGAACCAGTCTGTGCACTGGGTCTAAAAATGCAAATGTATAAACGACCTAATCTCGAATATAGGTCAACCCCCGATGTACAGTATTTGTAAATTGCTGTCACTATCATTGTTTACATGCATTGCACACAGTAAAGAAGTGCATTATAAAATAATCCACTAAATTCGAAAGGACTTTACAGTAATATCACGCTATTTATATAAAATATTTGTAACTGTTCCAATTCCCATATCTGGACATGATTATAGTCTGTTTCATATATATGTCGACAATAGTCTTTTTTGGCCGTTATACGGTTATATTCCCAATGCGAAAACGTTTCTTTTCTCCTATGTTCCGATGAAAAAATCCCGATTTCAAGTCGGAAAATATCAAAGAAGAAATCATCGTTTTGTTGAGTAAATTGTGTTTAAAATTGTTTGTTTATCGGACATTTTCAACCGACTAGACTATCGGCATATCAGTCGTGCTACTAAGATGTAAATCCTCTCGTTGCACTATAAGGGCCCCAAGGGTGTTGTACCCTCTAACGATCGGCATATCAGCCGTGGTTTACCTCTTTGCTTCAACAGGTAATTTCCCCTGTAAGTACAACAATCAATTAAAACGAGTTCTCCGGATGCATAAAAAGATAAATACCAACTAGCTGATACAATTAGGTAGCTTAATTTCGTACATCTGTGTGTAAGAATGGAGATGGAAAAAGCTAGATGTTATTTTGACTATCTTAACTGTCTCCTGTCTGTCACACCTGAAGGAGCTGGTACTTTGGTGTAAGCTGTCGTACCAAGTGCCCCATCCCACTTCTTCAGTTTTTTTTTAATTTATTCGCATTTTATGTTGGCTGGGGTAAAGGGCTGGGGGTGAACGGAAAGTCATAATGTATAAGGGAACCCCTGCCAAATGTTTTTTCAGTGTGTTGACTTAGTCATTTTCATGCAAATGATGTAAAGGGGAGCCCCGCTCAAATTTGTTTATGGTGGGTTGCAGAATCACTTTAAGCAGTTAATAGGAAATCTAAGCCTACTCTGCGCTTTCAAAATGCTTAGATGTCGGAATTTTCGTGGGCCCATGTACCCTCTAAAAATTGTGCCCTCTACATTTTGCCCTATGTACCCTCAAAATATGAGTGGTAGCCCTGGTAATATTCAACATTGCGCAGTCTCATAAAATACATGATGCAAGTTAACAGTACAGCTAAATTCAGATTAAATATGATGTGTTTTATGATTTGACAATAAAGCTAATAACACTAAATATTCTCAATTGTAGGCGTTTTCGCGCTAAAATTCCCAATTCCAGGCGTATGTGTCATTGTCCCAAAATGGTGAATATAAACCATTGATTTATAAAAAAAAACTGAACAAGTGAATTTAATTTGTTCCATTACAATGGCGTCAAATTAATCGCGAATTTGCACGTAACCTTTGGGCTCAGGCGATTGAGCTTGCCCTAGTCGTCATATGCATTTTCTTACATTGTACAAGAACAGTGTAACTATCGGTAAAGTCTCTTCTATAAATTACGAGTAGTTAAATGAGGGTCTGGATGGGGTATAATGATTAGTGAATAGTGGCATTTTTTTATAATGAATAGTGAATAATGAACCAAAAAAATAATGAATAGTGAATAATGGGGGGCCTAAAAAATAATGAATATTCCTATATTTTTAATGAATTGAAGAAAAAGCTAATGAATAGTGAATAATCAGATTTCTTTGCCACCTTTCTTGCTTTTAATGAATAATTGGTCTTATTTTAATGAATAACCCAAAATTCCAATGAGATGAACAATGGGCTAAATTTTTAATGAATAGTGAATACCAGACCCCCCCCCCACCCCATCCAGACCCTCTTAAATGGTCACATGTGCGGATCCAGAGGGGGATATAGGGTCCGCACCCCCTCCTGAAAAATCAAAAGTTCTATGGGTTTCTAGAATTAGCATTTGGACCCCCAGCCCCCGCCCCCCCCCCCCCCCTGGAATAGGTTGGACACCCCCCCCCCCCCGAAACCTTGTAAAATTATAGTCTTCTTTGAAATAAACCATTGAAAAGAAAAGACAAAAACCGTTGTCAGAGCTGTTTTTCTGACAGTCGGGACTGGACCACCCTGGCAAAAATTCCTGGATCCGCGCATGGGTCAGCCAGCATCCAAACTCGGGCCACTATCGGCCTGCCAGCAAAATGTCATTCGGATGGCGTTTCAGTGGCGGGCCGATAATGGCCCGATTGTACGTGCTTACTGGGTGTCGATAAGTTTTGAATCCTACATGTATTTATTCCTCGATCCTGGCTCTGTTCTTTTCTGGTGTTCGGTTTGTTTCAGTGAACGTTTAATTTTACATTAATTTATTGTCAACACCCCCCCCCCCCCCATTTTCCTAAAAACTTAGGACTTAAAACATTGTTCCCAAACCCTTGCTGGTGAATGCCTAAAATTAAAAAAAAAAGATTCAGATGCATATCGCTCAGCGAAAAGAGTTAGATGTGCACAAAACCAAGCAAAAGAAAGACAAAAACAGGACCACAACTTCGCTGGTTTTAGATTCCAGCATGCAAAGTGGTAGATGGGAATTACGCCAAAACCAGCGAATTTGGTTGCGTTTATCGTCAGTATTTGAGAGCCGCCGAATATCTTTTTTCAAGATATTTCTTGTTTTCTTTGCGACTGGTATTAATTTTAAAGAGGCAAATAGTTCTTCCTGAAATCGTATATAATTTGGCCGAGGCATATCTGTGATAAAAGATATGTACAGTAGCAAGATACATTCATATTTGACCACTCCTTGTCCACAATTACGAAAATCTAGATGCCTTATACCAATGCATGTACTTCCAAAAACGTGCTGACAACATGTCTAATGATTTAACTACATAAAATGTGCCTCATTGCGAGAAAACCTTTCTTCGGTTGTTGCGAACAACAAAGGCGCAGGCCAGCCTGCGCATCCGCGCAGTCTGATCAGCGACTATGTTTTTCGCGTTTTCAAAAGTATCATATCCTAACGTGCTACAAGGGAAATTTCAACTTTCTAGCTAGTCCATGTAACTGAGGAGACTGGTTTGAATCTCGCTTTATGGGAAACCCCGAAGACGGTTTTTCTTGGTGCGAGGCCCAAATAATTGTGGTCTGGACCTTAGCGGGTTTAAGTCATTTTGCTTCATCATTCTTTGCAATGCCAAGGAATCCAGCACACCTTTTGGCGAAGCTTGGCCTCTTCTGTTGTTACAAGATTTACCAAGATCACTGTCATGGACGTTAGACCTGGGTTAAGACAGCCAATCTAATTCGTAATTAGGAAACATTTTTCCATCTCCTGTTTTTAGTGAATCGAATTATATTACTTGTCCATCCGGGTATTAAAGGTAATCAAGTCCCAGGCCAAGAAGCTGATGATATTGTGTTCCACCAGATGACGTCATGATTTCCTTTAGCAGTTTCAATTATTTTGTTCATTGATGTCGTCATCTTACAGGATACAAGATACATGAAACTTTATTTAAAGTTGGTTTCTATAAAGCTACTGTTGATTCAAAGATAGAGGAGAATCGCTGTAACCAAAATATGAACAAAATCCAGGCAATGGGTACTGTATACAGGTGTATATCATTTACTGCAAGATAATAAACATCGTGATTTACCTGTTTCTATGAAAAATAGTATAATCTTATTATCATGCATCTTTGAACCACCTGCACATGAGCTATTTTCCGACTAACAAGAGTAGACAGCTAACAAATGTAAAACAGCTGTAAAATGAAAGTCACAGTTAATTATATCACAAGTTTTTTCAAATAACTAACATATTATTTGAGTAAAAATATATACAAAGGGACCTTAGAAACTCACCATTTTACATTCACTGTCTCTTCCATGTGCTTTATTTTAGAATGTTTTCTTTATCATTTTTATCCTCTTGCACAATGGACCATGATTTGCCATGAGTTTGATTTACTCATGCTGTTCGTTCTGACGTAATATCAACGTTAGTGTTTTTCAACAACTGTCGTCTGACAATTGTAAATTTGATTCAATTTGAAAAAAAAAACACTTTGAGGTGGGAGCCAGATGTCTTAGCTAATGAAAAAACACAACAGGTTTCAGAAATAATCGTTTTATTACACTCCCACTCGCAGCGTTTCTTTGCTAACGTCAATCTTTAACTTTTCAAACAGCAATAACAGACGGGTGCATGTCTCGATACTTTATGTCTTTTATGCAACTGATTGAGGAGTATCTGTTGGCAATAAACATATTTTGATTATTCCATACCCAAAAGGATACAAACGGTCAGTTACGTCAAAAAGCAATGACGTCATGTAGACGTGATGAACGTTGCCAGAGGCCTAAAACTTTATAATTTGGCTTTGTCTTTCCTTTGCTCTTAAGATCGAACATTGGTTCGAAAACTTATTTTCGTTCATAATGGAAGGTATCAGTACTCTGTGACTATGAATTTGAGTTGTCTCCGAATTTTCGCAACGTTACGGCAATCATTAGTCATGGCGATTCGATTTACTTATTGAATGCAAGCTAAATGACGGAACTTGTCAATTTCATTTTTCACATAATGAAAATGTTCAGTTTTCAACATAAATTAGCATCTAACCAGGTGGTGTCCTTCAGTATCGGTGATAAAAAAGAAAAGAAACTTGAACCTGCATTTGTTAACACATGATATATAAATACGGGTCACGGTTTGACTTTATGTACATATATTTACATCGACAACACTCAATGTGTAGCCCTTGAAGCCGAAAATGTCGACAATAAAACGAGACAATGGTGTCAATCAATGGCCGCAAGGCATTGCATCGAAAACAAAAGCGTTTCAACGACATACTTAGGGTCAACAGAAGTAGTTTCTAAAATGTTTTTAAATATACTTAAACGCAATCAAAAGGCATCCATTTTTGAACCACTTTTTCTTTCACATGGATCATATAAATTTAATGTCTTAATCATATCATGTTTTCCTGCACAATGAGTAATGATTTGCCGTAAAATGGTTTTGCTCACGATTTCCATTCTGACGTTATAACGACGTCAGTGAATTTCAACAATTGGCGTCTTAAAATGATGTCTCATTTGATTTGAAAACAAACAGTTTACTCTGATAGCCAGATGTCTTAACTAAAGGAAAACACTTAAAAGGTGTGGAAGTTATCGTTTATCAATGCTCCCAGTCGCTGCATCATATGGGACAATATCAGCTGTTATCGGTTTTGTCGGCCCAATTATCTCCCTTGAATATTGACCACTCTCGCAACTTACCTGTTGAAATATGTGGCATCAATTACACAGAAAAGTATACAAACCTTTAAATAAATTAGTAATAACTAACTTATTATTAAGTTGTCATTATTTTATAAGTTATCAAAAGAAAATTTAATGTTTTATCTTTACGATGATATAAACAAATATGAAATAACTTAATTTTTAGTTTTGTCAAATTGTTCATCTTTTTAACAGGTAAAATCCCATTCATTTCAATGCAAATTGAATGAAAATGCTGAGGGTGAGCATTTTATGACCCAAAAATAATCATATTCTGATATTTTCCCAATTTTTTATAAGTTATAAATGGTATCTCTATCATCCAACAATATCAGCAATATAAGTTTCATAGAAATAAATTACATTTTAGTTCTGTCATTTTTAGGTTGAAAATTGAGTTTAAGCGCCTTCTTGCCAAAGCGGAGAAAATGTCTAAGTTCGAATATTGTGGATCTGTAATGCTTCCGCGATATACGATATGCTTTCTTAGATAATGTTAAGAAATCTTAACAGCATTTTAAAAGAAAGGGGAAACTTGGCTGATTGGGAGACATGATTATGAAAAAAAAAATCTTAATTTTAGTAAAATTAAGAAAATAAAAATAACCATATCTTATCGCGGAAATAAAAATAATTTTATTACAAGTTGCTTCAATTTATTTTTTAATTTTTATCTTAAGTATAACAATATTATTATTATTATTATTATTATTATTATTATTATTATTATTATTTAACCTTCTGTTATATTTCATTGTTGTGACTGACTCGAGACCGAGAGGCTGCGGGTTCGAGCCTCACTAGCGTCACTGCGTTGTGGTCCTTGAGCAAGACACATTTATCATAGCTTAGTACTAGTTCAACCCAGGAAGACCCGTCCCTGTTAAACTGAAAGATTGTTCATGGGACGTAAAGAATCAAATCAAACAAATTATTTAACCTATTTGCCTATTTATAGCAAAAAATTATTTGAAGAGAATATTCGGACTTCTGTCTAACATCGGATAGGCGGCAATCGAAACTACTTTCCTATCGACGAACGTCGATCAAAATAAAGTTAAAAACAGAGTTTTCGATTGCTATTTTTCGCCCGACTGGTGACAAATGGCAATCGAAAACACTGTTTCTAACCATTTTTGATCTACATTCGTCGATTATTAAGAGTGTTTTCGATTGCCACCTATCCGGTGCGATTCTGGTGACAAGCGATTTTGAGAAGCTCAGAACGGGATATCCGATAATCCCAGGTGTCAGATATTCCCTGGGGCTATAGGTCTTATCTTGGTCCTAATAAAATACTGCTTTTACGGTTTTAGAAGAAATAAATAAAACACCCTGCATATCGCTGAAATAAAATTAAAAGTTTTATTTCAAGTTGTTACCATTTTTTTTTTATTTTATGTTTAACATTTATTATAATTATTATTATCTAAACACCTATTTATTGCAAAAGAAATATTTTTGAGGTTCTTTATTAATCATTTTTGATCAAATCGCGGCTCATTTTATATATTTTCTTCGGTTTTGTGTAAAAAAAACTTAGTGATGTAAAGCTGGCTGAATACGCAGACAATTATGGAAAAGATCAAACTGCTAAAAACATTTCACTTCACAGAAGCAATCATTTTTTGAAGTTGTGTCTTGTCAATTAAAGAAAAAGATATTTGATAAAATATAATTGACGGTTTTTCGCACATTATCGAGACGAATGACTAGTCAAATAAACCGCCTTGTTACTCAATTCAAATTGGCATACGGTCATTGTTTCCCTTGCGCAACACCGTTAAATTGTTATGAAAACAATTTTAATAAAAGAAGACAAAACAAACGCATCATTTTAATTGACAACAAACCACTATTCATCATGGCTTCCGTACCTACATTAAGACGCAGATCTGAACTAAATTACAAGACACTTCATGAGGGAGATCCACTGCCTGTACCACAACAGAAAAGAAACATCAACGTTGTTCTTCCAGAGACCTATATTGTAGAGCGATTGGTTTGGCAGAAGAAAAATGACCAGGTAAGCATGATCATAAACCTTCTCTTAAGATTTCAGGATTATCAGCAGACGACACCGGTGGACAAGCATTTAACAAAACCCACGCACAAAAACTTCACCGCCAAATTAAAAAAAATGTGTAAATATTTTTCATGCTGATTGTTTTCTCAAAATATTATTTTGAAAATATTCTTTTAAAATAGTATATAAATTTCAAACAATTTGGACCATGATCAGGCTTGACGATTCGAGAGACCTGAGCTGGGTCCAAATTTATCAGCAGACGACACTAGAAAACAAAGTGTTAATAGAACGCCCGCCCACAAATGAACACCTCCAAATTAAAAAAAAAATGCAGATGTCCTTCATAATATTGTTCTAATATTACTAATATATTTTACATTGTTTAAATCATTGGTGCTTTGTATTGTTGTATGCTGAATTTTCTTCTCAAAATAGTTTTATGTTATAAAAATCTTTCAAAAAAAAATTGTCGAATGTCAAACAATTTGAACCCTGAAAGCAAAGATAACTGCTTCAGATCCATATTACTTTTAAAATTTCTTTACTGTATTCTATATATTGCCAACAATATAGACCCAGATCAGACTGCTCTTCATCATTCTGTAAGGTTTATAGTGATTCATTTTATAAAAGAAATATAGTCTGTCGTGCACTTTAATAAGTGTTTTGATTAGCCCGTGATGAGACCGATCTGTGTCCACAGAATTTGCCTCTATACTAATATTTAGCATAAATATGCAGCCGACGACTCTCCTGCTCTGTAACCATAGGTTTAAACATTTCTTGGTAGTTTTTCATGCCAATTTGCTTTTTTAAAGTTATTTTAAAAATATGAGAAATTTAAAGCGTCAAACTGTTTGGACCCAGACCAGGTGCAGCGCCTGACTTTGAGTACAAACATTTTGCGAGGGTGAAGTTTTATAGCCATAGTATCATAAAACATGGCCGCGCACAGCATGGGGGACCATAATTATTAAGGGTCATAAAACGATTAAAGATTACCACTGGCCAAATGAGGAAAAACATATGTTAAATTTGTTTATCAATGAACTTGGACTGGCCCCAGTCCTTATTTTCCCCTCCACTGATGGCTTATTATGATTGCAAATTTATATCAATGTTTCAAACTGTGGCCTGTCTACAATGGACTATTCCATCTGGTATATTACTATATACCTAGATGGTTCATTGTTAATAATGAGGGGTCACAGATTAAAGTTTTCAAATGATATGAGCCATGGCATGAGATTTCCAATAATTTGACATTTTGACAAGTGTAGACTCAGACGAGCCTCTGCAGCCTCGTTTTAAGCTTAGAAACTCCAAATGGTATTCACTCAGTAGCGTAACAATCATAGAATACTCAAGCGACTAGCACAGGCTCTGATCAGACAGCGCGTATGCGCAGGCTGATCTGAGTCTTTGCTGATCGCACATTCCACATTGTTGGAAATCTCATACACTGGCTCATATTTTATTTCAGCCTCTGTATTTTTAAAGACTTTAAATCATTTTGATAATTACAATCTTTTTCACTCCATTTGTCTGAAAAAAGTGCATGTTTTTACTGCCTGGTGGTAATTGCAAATCATTTTGCGAATTTTTAATAGCATAGTTTTTTCTAATTCCAGGGACATATGTTTTTGGTGAAATGGTCCGGATATCATAGAAATGAATCCACATGGGAGCCTGAATGTCACCTTTCTCCTGAGTTGATCAACAGTTATTTGTGTCCGCCCGTAGACAGACCCTGGTTAGAGGCTGCCGCCTATGACTTTGAGTGTGCAATCCAAAAAAGATTATCATCCAGATCGTCATCTGTAATATTGAACATAGATCTTGATATCTATCGCCATGTTTTTGAGACCGACAAACCTGTGCTCGTTGAAAATAAAGATAAGCTGAATAAACTTCCACTGTGTGAAAACTGGAATTATAAACTTAAGTCATGTGGCAGAGGTGTTTGCATTTCGTTTCCATTCCGAGTGTCACCAAGACTGTTCAACAGGGCAGTGTATATTAAAGGGGATAATGAAAGGTCTAAGAAAGTGACTGTTCCCGTGGAAAGGTGCCTTATTGTGTGCTCCATTGAGCCGTTTGTTTAATGACTAGTCTGTGTAATCTAAACAGTCAACATGTCTGACAATTTAACATTGGTAGAGTCTGTTAAATTTAATAGTAAGGTGGAGATTAATAGCCCTTCGCCAAATTTGAAAAGATCTTTTCTGCAAAATAGCCCCATAGCAATATCAGTCGAAGTTAGCAACAGTTTTTTGAACGAACTGAGATTAGCCCAAGCTGAAACAAATTTCAGCCATATTGATATTGTCAATACTCAAATTACAGGATTTCAATTAAAATCATCAGAAAGGTTACAAAGTCGCTTGTATCAATTGTGTTACAGGGTAAGCAGTAATTTGAAAAAAATTAAAGGTGGCCGACAAAAACAAGGTTTTCTAAATGAAAAGGTTAAAATTGCTGTTTATCAAAATGAGTTATTTAATGTTCAAGAGCTGTCCCAGTCCGTACAAAAATTTTCTACGGAAAATGTCAAGTTATTACAAAAATGTTCAGATCTCTATGACTCTTTACAAAAAGCACAAGGTGACTGCACTGAAGTCCAATTTGAAATAAACCAATTACTTATGAATGAAGTTTGTCACAATAAAACAAAAAAAGTCACTTCACACAAAAATCGACCAACTGTCGTCGAATTTAGAAATCCTTCAAACCAAATACGAAGAAAAACAAAAAGAAAATGATGATCTCAGTTATGATAAAAAATGCGCTGAAATAGAAAATCAACAACTCCTAGACTACATTCAGTCGTTAGAAAAAAATATGACCAAAGAAAGTAATTCCCAAACCAACTACTCGTTACGCTCTTTTAAATCAGAAGTATCTAAAGCCCTTTGGTTTGCCGAAGCTTATGGTTTACTTCCTCACACAATCAAATGTACTTCAAAAACTGGCAAAAATGTAAACTTTTCCTTAAATTCTTCATTTGGAGACTTAGATCAAGAAAACAAGCATCATATTAGGCAATTGCTTTTCATATTAGACAAATTTGCAATAAGCGACGCAGCATATTACGAACTTTCCGCAATTTCCCCCGACCTTCCTAGAAAGTACTTGATAATTCAAGAAAGGGCAAATCTTAACAAGCTTTTCCATATTGAACGCTCTCCGGGAAACACACCAGGCGCCTATGTCAAGATTAAGGACGAAATAATGTCGTTCTTACTTTCTTCTGAGGTAGACAATGTAAAGCCTGTGAAAGTAAAAGTCTCTGGTGATGGCGCGAACGTAAGTCGCATATCAAATTTTGTTACAGTATCCTTAACGTTCCCTGATGAGGACCACTGTTCGTCAGTTTACAACGTTCGCGCTATAGGTGTTTTTAAATGTAAAGAATCATATGATGAGCTAGGTTCCTGCTGTGCTCCCATATTTCAAGAGCTTAACGAATTATTGAGAGATAGCGAAATTACCGTACGAGACAAAAAATACCGATTAGATATATTTTTTGGAGGAGACATGAAATTTGTCCTGACGTGTTTAGGCTTGAATGGAGCAACAGCAAATTACGCCTGTCCGTGGTGTCACGTGCATAAAACTGACCGTACTGACCTTGAAAAACCACTTGATTTCTACAATTCATCCGAAATGTTGCGCACGGCAGATAACATTAGTCAAAATTCAAAAGTAAACAAGCTCGGGTGCCGACACCCACCCCTCGTAAATATCGATCCACAAAAAGTCGTCCCGGATGAACTGCACCTATTTCTTCGCATATCAGATATTTTGTTAAAAAATCTAATCGATGATTGCAAACAGTTGGACTCAAAACTTGAAGTGCTGTCTGAGAAACCGCATCATGTGCAAGACGTAGTTGACAAAATTAGGGAATGTGGAGTGCCATTCAATGTGTGGTCTGATAGGCAATCAGGCGAAATGCAATGGACCTCTTTAAGTGGTAATGCCTACAAAAAACTGCATTTATATTTGCCAGAAAAATTGTTGTTTGTGATAAACAACGACACACACGACGACGTTTGTGAGATTTGGCGCGGTTTCTCAGACATTCACCGAATAATTAATTTCGAAACAAATGCTTTTGACAAGAATGGCCTGTTCGAGAAAATTAAGACTTGGTTGGATTTGTTTTCAAGTATGTCAAAAAAGGGACGTCTCGGTTATGACAAAGTTACACCTTACATGCACTGCCTGCTATACCATGTCCCTACCGTGATTTCAAGGTATGGAGCTTTGTCAAAATTTTCAGGCCAGGGCATAGAAAAATTAAATGACGAAATAAAACTGATTCACCAGAAACGTACTGACAAAGTTAACCAGACCGTCGATGACCTGACCACGCGCAAACGACTTGAATTATTATTTTCGGAAGATGATTTGAAACGCTCCAATCGCGCGTACGTCAAGAAAGATGACCATTACTGGTCACAAGGCAAGCGTGAATCATGTGCAATCAAAAGAAAACATATTATTGAAGAAATTGAAGCAGTCAATACCGAGTTCGAAAAAAGCAGAAGGCTTGAAATACCCGAAAATAATTTCAGTGAAATGTCTGTCCTTGAATTAAAAGAGAAGCTGAAAAGTATTGGTGTAAGCACTAAATTAAGAAAAAAAGAAAAGTTAATTGCGCTTTTAACAGAAAAACTAAATTAAGGTACATCATTATCAATCATTAGTGAATACTTAAAAAACAGTCGAAAGCTAACTTGTCAATGAAGAGCACAGCGATGATTGATCAGAAGGTGTTGATGCAATGCACATAGGTTATTTTTCATGCCCAACTGAGACTGAGCACGAACTTTATCATGCTTATAAATGTTAATATGCCAAAAGTTGTTGACATTTTAACATTTATTAGCATAGGTACAATTCTGTCATTTTATTTTTTCTGCATTATAGTCTTCATAAGCAGCTTATACTTCATGCTCAGTTGGGCATGAAAACGATCTAAAGTTTACGTTATAATATATCATGACAATTTTTGTCTGAGGTTGCGCAAATTGATTTAATGAGCATGCAATGTGCGTGTACCGTTTCTTGTTGTTAAGAAGTCCGGCTGGGCAGGGGCCACATCGCATGTTCATTAAGTCTAATCTGTCATAACCCTTTCCACTCTGAGCATCAGGTAAGCAGGAACTGCGATGAAATACAGCGTTATGTGGCATTTCCATGTTAATTCTATCAATATGCCTAAGAAAATCCATCAGAATGAAGTGGGTTTACAACTGAAACTACCGTATTTGTCTTCTTTCTATTTATTTATTTATTTATTTATTTATTTATTTATTTATTTATTTAAAGATTTCTTAAACTATTTGGACTGCACTGTTTTATTAACACCGCTGTCCGGGATGCCGAGATACTCGTATATATACGTCAACCTCTTAACTAAAGCTTATCAGTAGCCACCTCCCACCCCCACATGCTGTGTACATCAATAAACTGCTTTAAACATATGCCTCTCGCCGAATGACAACCGGTTTGGATCCATATCAGACCTGCATTACGTCGGGCCTGATCTGGGTCCAAATTTACCAAGTTTATCGGCGGTATCCCTTTAAGTAAGTAAGTAAGTAAGTAAGTAAGTAAGTAAGTAAGTAAGTAAGTAATGAGTTTATTATATTGACTTGTGCATACATAATATAATACACAATTTAAACTATACAACTTATAAGCATCTGTTCCAATGGACCTATATGTCTCTTTATTATTAGACTACCCTGGAGTTATTCTGGTATTGTGTGACGGGAAACCGGTTGTATATGTCAACTGATTATTATTATGTCTGTCTTTGAGTAAGATTGGCGTTGCGCTTTTTTTTAAATACTCTTCTTGACTATACTGCGAACAATATGGGCCATGATCAGACTGACCCATAAGGAGCAGTCTGATCTGGGTTCTTTTTGTTTGCTACCTTAATAAAATAAGTCTGGCCTTTATTGCGGGTATTAGGGGCCAAGATAGGATATTTGGTGCGGTCTGATCTTGGCTCACCCCTGATAAATTAGTCCGGTGGCCTATACTGCATACAACATAGGCCCTGATCAGAAACCCCCCTAGCAAACAGCATTGGCCAAGACCAGACTACCCATTAGGAGAATCTGATCAAGGTTAACATTCTTTGCTCCCGTGATAAAATTAGTATAGAGGCATATGGGCTAAGACCTTTATGTATAGACTATAACGTCAGAAATGGTTTGGACCTAGATCAGCACTGCAGTCCGTGCCTTAACAGGTAATTATGCTCGTTTAGATAATGACCTACATTACTCAAATTTGTGTAATACAATAATGACTAGCGATTATTCGTAGCACTTCGTCAAGTGACACACTTTTAAGCAATGTAGATCATTATTTTTCTGCATCGCTACATCCACATAAAACATGTTTATCTGGATCCTTTTGTACATATTCTTGCATTTTTGTTTTGTACATAATTATTATTAATGCCTTATTGAGCCTTGTCATGAGACTATACAAACGAGTCCTGGAAATATTCGACCAGTTTATGATTCAAACCGAACTGTTCGCCAATTATACCTACAAACAATAGCGGGAAATGGACATTATCCATGCAGTGTACAATAAATGCGCACATAAGCCAGTACTGGTGTACAGCTGATTTGTACCTCTGTTATTCGCATAAGCATAAATAATGTTTTCTCATGATGCGACTCTTATCATCTCTCTTGGTCTAAATCACATTATCACTTAAGCCACGCGCCTCCTGAGTGCTGTTCAACTTTTTTGTTGTCAATTTGTATTGTAATTGTTGCCAATCATTATAATATGCAATACAAATACTTTGTTCGGCAATACGTATTTAAATATTTTGCAATGTTGTCTATGTGAAGAATACATTTACAAAGAAGGCAGGAAAGATTCAAACTTAATGTCGAATGAAAACAGCTTGGGCCCAGATCGGACCCTGTAAACGTGGGACCTGCTCTGGATCCGAACTGTTTGAAACTATAATAATGTTCTCGGAAGAGCCAGAACTGTAACTATAATTTTCGCATGGTTGCTTATGATCGGGTTTATACATGTATCAACAGCCGATCCTTATCCGCTACTTGATGTATATATATATATGAGCCGTGGCATGGGATTTCCAACAATGTGGTATGTGCGACCAGCAAAGCCTCAGATCAGCCTGCGCATACGCGCAGTCTGATCAGAGCCTTTGCTAGTTAGCTTGAATATCCTATGTGTGTTAAGCTACTGACTGAACACTATTTGGTTTTAACCTTAAAAGGAGTCGGTACAGGCTTGTCTGAGTCTACACTTGTCAAAATGCCACATTGTTGGAAACCTCATGCCACGGCTCAATTATATGATAGGCATTGGGAGATAAGATAAAATAAAGACCAAGCAAAAATATGATGGTATTCGTTTTAATTTGCTTCAGCCCTTTAAGTGCCAGATTTTGTTTGTTTGTGTCGATTTATACGTCCCAGTCAACAAAATTTCAGTTATATCAGGACGGGTCTTTGTGGGTTGAACCAGTACTGAGCAGGGCGGCTCAAGTTCGCAACCACTCGATCTCGTGTCAAGCACTCTACCACTGAGCAGCTGCGCTCCCATAGATCCTTTTTAATACTCAAGTACTCATATACTGTTTTTAAAAACATATTCGAACCCACGAATAGTGGACATACGTGTATTGTATTTGGATAAAAAAAACCCTATCTTTTTCCAAGTGATTTCAATTAATTGTCATTCATACTCCGATTTGAAATAAAGCTTAAACGCACATTTTATGTTATAACAATAAGGAACAATCGGTGAAATATTTCTGATTAAGTATCGAGATGGTATAGCTATAAACATTCGTCAGCACCTACTGCGAGGCAAATACCATGAATACCTGGACTCAGATACAATCAATTTTGCGATACAGTGGCCGCGGTGTAAGGGGGATAATTGACTTATCGATTATCTAGGTGACCAAGAACCATAACCTATCCGTTAAGTCAGGCCATAGTTCTATTTGCGCTGCATTTCTTTGTTGACGTCAACCAATTTTTTGTGTTGTGTTCGGTCATGTCGCGATACTTATGTCTTCAATGCAATGTGTTGAGGGCTATTTGGTTACATGAAAAGATTTTCGATTATTAATATTCGTTTGGATACCCATTATGTAAAGAAATTAAAGACGTCACATAGACGAAATGAACATTGACAGAAACTACACTTTTGCTTTCAATAAGAGATATTTGTTTAAAACTTTTTTTCGCAACATAGATAAAATTCTGGAACGCTGTTACTTTAAAAATGGGAATTACCTTAGAATTATCGTTGCAGCTGGGATACCATAAACCACACGGGTCTGATTTTTATTTTGTATGCAATGCAAATAATGGTACTTAGCGATCACAATATCGCTGAGTAAATTGTTTGGTTAAAAGGAAGGAACTACCATTTTAGCACGTGTTGCGTTTTGTTTTTGTTTTTTTGCGTTTAAGTATAGATTTTAAAGATCAATAAAAACAAAAATAGATGTTGCCGACCCGCGGCTGGCATCAGCTAAAAAGAAGATGAAATTAAAGCAGTGTTTTCAGAAGAAAACTATGTCCCTCAAACTGCAAATTTAGTTGTCAAGCATGCTTACTGCTCTTATTTGTGTCACAATGATACCGGCTGATATTCATCAATTATTTCAAGGGAGAGCATGAACAAATACAATTTTTGTCAAACTTTGAAAGTACAAAGTGCTGTGGTTACTTTGAATATAATGTCAAGGTCATCGATATCTAATCAACTCGTTTCTGTCTGCAAACAATGTATCAATGCAAGTTTAATGTGTGTAGATAAAATACTGGTTCAGAAGAAATAGCTCAGAAAAGGCTGATTTACATTTTTAAGAATGGTGACCATGATAATGAGGTGAACTTGAAAGCTAGGACGAGGTCACCAAAATCATATCAACTCTTTATTTCTCCACAATGATTCAATAGTAAAAGTTTAGCTAGAATCCATTGTTCAATTTAAGGGATATCATACAAACCCTATTTTGGTCAAAATATGACATTTCAACGTGCTGGTATGATCTTGAAAATAAGGTCAAGGTCACCAAAATCTAATCAACTCTTAACCGTCTCCACACAAGTTTGGTTGAAATGAAACCGCCAGGTCAGAAGATAGTGTCTGAAAATGGCTGATTTATACAGTCTTTATAGGATGGTGACCTTGAAAATTATGTAAAAGTCACCAAAATCTTATCAATTCTTTCTCCTCTCCCAACGTTGTATCTATACAAGTTTTTTCATAAGTTAATGCATGGAAACCCTATTTTGGACATTTCAAAGTGCCGTGGTGACCTTGAACATTTGTTTTTTGTTCAAGGTCACCAAAATTCGATCTACTCTTTTCTTTCCCCCAACAATGTATCTATCCAAATTTGGTCAAAACCTATTCACTAATTCAGAAGGTAACGCAAGGAAACCCTATTTTGCCATAGTAACCTTGAAAATTAGGTCAAGGTCACCAAAATTTGATCAACTCCTTCCCTTTTCCCAACAATCTATCTATGCATGTTTGGTCGAAATACATCCACTGGCTCAGAAGATAACGCATGGAAACCCTATCACGTACATTTAAAAGTGCCTATTTGAACTTGAAAATTGGGTCAAGGTCACCAAACATCTATGTAAGTTTTTTGGTCAAAATAACTAGTTCAGAAGATAACGCACAGAAACCATATTTGGGATAATCATAGTGCCACAGTGACTTTGAACATTAGTTTAAGGTCACTAAATTTTGATGTAACCTTTACCTCTTCCCAACAATGTAATATGCAAGTTTGGTTAAAATTCAATTACTAGTTCAGAAGAAAGCGCACGGAAACCATATTTCGGACATTTCAAGGTACGGCTGTGACCCTGAAAATAAGATCAATGTCACCAAAATATAATCAATTCGTTTCCTCTCCCTACAATGTGTACAAGTTTGGTAAAATCCACCAAAATGGTTCAGAAGATAATGCACGGAAAAGCTATGCAGACGCGGACGCTGACGCCGACACCGACGCCGACGGGATCCCCACCAAAAACAATATGTCCCCCAACCCTTCGGGTTTGGCGGACATAAAAAATACAGATCATGCAATAAGATCAAGCAGAAAACAGGCATAGCACAAACAGATAACAAACAAAAAGCGTAGCATAAAAATAACATAAAACATAACGTTAAAACAGCACAGCTGACCTTCTCAACTGCCACACATGGCGCAGTTACATCTCAGGCCTAACCATGTGCGGATCAGACTTTTAAACTCCCGGAAGCTAGACACTGTTCTAAGCTCATTTGGCAAGCTGTTCTACACACAAGCAGACTCGAACCTAAATATCAGGCCTGACTCGAACCTAAATATCAGGCCTGACTGTAGGTATCTTGACTGTGATTTCATACCTGAAAGAATATTTGGATTGTTTTACCTCCACTAAATCTTTGAGGTACTCTGGGGACATGATATTAATACATTTATATGTTTGACTTTCTGTAGCAATGCATCTTAGTCTGGTCATGTGAAGTGTTGGAAGATTCACTTTGCTAAATATGCTTTCAAAGCTAGAAGCATGGTCATTAAAATAGCCCTGAGAGCTCTGTATCGGAGTTTTGTAATTTCTCAGTGTGTGCCTTGCTATAGAAATGCCATACAAGAGGACAGTAATCATAATTTAAATGAATTAAAGATTTGAAGAGTATAGATCTAGTATCTACAGACAATAATTTGCTTAGCCTTTTGTAAAACATTTAGCTGCCGAGCCGCCTTCATGCACATGTTTTTATTTATTTGTCAAAATTGAGCATGAAGTCAAGCTCCACACCTAAAAGCTTTACATTTTCATCACTGGGAATATAAACACCAGCCAAAGTGAAATGTTTCATCTGTTGAAATGATTTCAATCCAACTGCGACGGCCTGAAATATATCAGAATTTTGCCTGTATATGGTAAAATCAAACCAGTCGATCAAAGTGAGGTCATCTATTTATAGGTTTTTTTAAAGAGTGTTGACTTCCCTTTGCCAGTACGAGACTGTGTTATCATCTGCATAGTTGTATATCTTGCTCTGGCTGATAAAATTTGTTTAAAAAATGTAATTTATATATAAAAAAAAGTAAATATCAGAGGCCCAAGGTTGGAGCCCTGTGGGACTCCATTAATTTTTTTGCCCATGAGCTAACCGCCCTCCAAAATTTGACCTGCTGGGTTCTGTTGGAAAGATAGCTAGCCATAATAAAAGTAAGAAAGAGGGCAAAGATCAGGAATCGATAGAATCAAGCACCACACCTGATCCAGGATACCAATGGGAAAGTAACAACATCACAATAAGACATCACAAACGAGAGCCAAGCTGTCAGCCCGTTCCCAGCAGGTGACCACAAGGCATCAACAAACAGACGTGCATGAAAGCCTGCAGGGACTGTCAGATACCTCATATGCTTAAAGTATTTTCGATGTTCTGGTCATGGGGGAGACAGTCAAAAGCCTTTGAGAGGTCCATCAGGATGGCCCCTACAAACGTGGTTTTATCAATTGCCTTTTTTCAACCCTCCACGATGCAAAGCAAGGTTGTTTGACAGCCATTGGAGTTTCAAAAAAGCTGATTAATAGCTATGATTTCTTTTTAAATTGGCTGTCTGGTGATTGCCAAGAAGCCTTTTAAATTTTTTGAGAGTGTGTTAAGTATACTTACAGGGCAGTAAGTATTAGGAATAAAGGTGTCATCTTTTTGAAAACTAGAGTTACTTGTGCCAATTTTTATTGTGGGGGTAAGGTTCCCTTGCTTTGCATCGTGTTTGCAAAGGTACATATTGCTAAATGGTGACGTAGCCACCTTAATAATTTTTGGCGTTATAGAATCTTGTTGCTTTTAGGGATGGAGCTTGTTGATGCAAGTCAAGTTTTGTATATCTCGTAGTGTCCTATATTTTCAACAGTCATCTGTTTCCGATAGTTTCCAAAATCTGGCAACAGCTTTTGTTAGTATCTATGAAAAAACTTTTATCTTACAATAACTTGATTCTACGATTCAACAAATAACATATTTGGAAAACTTTGAGGGTCTGTACATTTTACTTATTGATTTGGAACACCTTCGTTTTCTCCAGCTTTTCTTATTTACCTTTTTAGGTGCTAGGATAAAGACCAGCATCCCATTTATAGACATAACACATCCTAATTTTTGGTATTTTCCATTAAATTGTTCTATTGAGCATAAAATACAATTAAAACTTGATGGAAACATGCCACATTATATTTGTACAGGCTCAGATACAAGCTGGGGGTTCTTATTATAAAAAATGGCCAATCCATATTTTTACCCAATTTCAGTTAGGTCATGAACAAACAAAGTAAGTAAGGGTGCAAAGATAAGTAATCGATACAATCAAGAACCACACCTGACCCAGGATACCAATGGGAAAGTGACAAACTCACAGTTAGACACCACAAACGAGAGCCAAGAGGTCAGCCCTTTCCCAGCAGGTGACCACAAAGCACATATAAACAGACGTGCACAAAGACATAGCAAACATAAGACAGAACAAAACCATAAAAGATCCACAAAAGAAGTACAGCCTTGGAACGGTCAGTAAAAAAAATTTACTGGAGGGCTTAAACCGGTTTCACGGATCGCCAACCTCACCCTTAATTCAGATGTGGATCAATACACATTGATATTTGGTTTGCATTAAAGACCCCTAGCTTATCAATGCATCATCTCCTAAAACATATAAATCAAGATATAACAAGGAGATCAAGCAAAGAAAAGGACTCAACAGTAAATGAAACTGAATACCGGAGCAAAAGAAATCCAACAGGTAAACCCCGGTGGGCCCGACAAACAACCAAAGCATCAGGCCCCTACCATCTCATCAATAGATAAGTCTTTAAGTCGGAACCATCATAGAGTCTGAAGTCTGACCCACCAGCGTGCAATTAAAGAGGAAAGTAAAGTTGCCAACCACGATTGGGTTGACCACAAAGCATGCAGTCTATTGCAATACATTAATGTTATAGCCAATCTTTTTATAATGGGAAATTATTTTAATGAACTGCGCTGAAAAATTATTAGAGCTAACTATATTCTTCAATTTATACACCAAGTCACAATAGAAATCAGGTTCCGAAAGTCCTTGGCGCAAGAGAGATTTTAGTCCAACTTGGAATTTAGAAATCAAATCATAGTATTGTCTATAAAATTTTGAAAAAGTTCTGTGAAGTTTATGATACCGATAGCCTTGTTTAAGAAGTTTCTGAGTTAACATTTTATTGCGAGTGTTGAAGTCAGCAACATAGCTAGATGCTCTGGCAAAGCGAATGAGATGAGAGATATAGACTCCGTAGGATGTAGAACGAGGAACACCACCATCTAAAAATGGGAAATTGACAATTTCAAAATCAAAGTCATCACGTTTATCATAAATTTTGGTAGAAACAATATCATTAGAAATTGACAAAATGCAAGTCTAAAAATGCGGCTTCGGTATCAGAGGTATTGGCTTTATTCAGTTGGAGCTCTGAAGGGTATATTTGACTAACCATATTGTCAAAATAAACATTATTAATATTTAAAATATCGTCCAAATATCTGGATGTAGTGTTAAACGCATCAATAACATCAGCCTGCTCATCATCAGAAAGAGACATCATAAAGTCCCTCTCATAACAAAACAGGAATATATCTGCAACCAGGGGAGCACAATTAGTGCCCATAGGAATCCCAACTACGTGTCTATACAGCTTGGTGCCAAATCGAATAAAAATGTTGTCCAACAAAAAGGTTAGCGCATCACGTACATTTTGACACGACCATGCATGATATTTTTTAGTTTTTTCTGAAGTAAAACATGCATTTCTGTCATTACATGCAAGGTAAGGAGAGCTTCTCTCTGGAAGGTTCTTTCAATAAGATCAATAAGTTTATCTCTAATTAAATTATGAAGTAAAGTAGTGTAAAGAGTAGAAAAATCATAAGTAGACAAACTGGTTGCATTGAAATCTCTAGCTTTAAGTTTATCTAAAATTTCACTTGAATTTTTAATAGGCCAAAATAAGTTTTTACTGGATCTCTCATATACCTTTTCACAATATTTGATAACATGTTTTTAACAGCTGTTAGACATGAGGTTAACAATTAAGAAAGTTCTGTTGTCGTACAATAACTAGAATTAGCAATAAATCTTGCTTTATAAGGGTTTTACGGAGTTTTGGTAACCAGTACAACGTAGGAACTTTGTCTAGATTTTCTTTAGCTTTGACACCAAAATTTAGGGCTGCATGACAACCATGCCCATCAACAATCACCCTCTCACTTAAAGAATGCTGCAGTTTACAGGTATTAATGTCAACAAGCTCACGCTTTAGAGTATTGATATAATATAATCGTCAAACAACTACAACATTGTTAGCAGCTTTATCTGCTGGAACAAAAACATAGTTCCAATGAAAATCCTGGAAACCGAATAATAATTACTATCTCTTTTTACAGTAACTGTGCATGGGAAAGAAGGCGATATCCATGTATACTTAGATACAAACTTATATTTTTTCATTAAACATCCCTTATGGAGATGGAGGCATGGGCCAAAAACAATAACTCGAAAAATAGAATATATTTTTGTCTTGCTGCAGAATTTATTCGCTGTGCTTATTTATTATACCACCAATCATATTCTAAAGATACATTAATTCTATACAGGTTGAACTTGCTAAATTTTGAATTATCGGAAATAAATGACACCGTTTTTGATAGAGCAACTTTGACCAACTACAGTTGGTGTATTTTTAATAACACAAAACAGTATGAAAAGACTTTGATTTCAACTTTTTTATAGTCCGACCAGTTAAGGGAGACTGGGCGGTTCTTAGCAAAGACACACCCGTGGACATTTCCATTTTAAAATCGGTAAGACAGAGTTGTATTTATTCACCTGTGAAACGCTTTACAGATGTATACCTGTATATACCCGTAATTGTTCTGAGCCCATTGTGAGATAAAGGCATCTCGAATAATTTGGATAACAAGGAGACTGACTAGTCTAGAAATATGCGCTCTGACAATGTTTCGAAAGTTTAACTATTCACATTATAATACTGAATAAGAAAATAAAATAATGGTCGCAATGAAAAATTAATACTATAAATTGGTCAGCATACGAGATGATGGTTCTTATTACATCGGCGTGTGGCGAAGGCTCCGACCAGCGTGCATGTACTCATGACCTCGCCAGGGCTTTCACTCCTCGCATAAACAATATATGCAAGCTGAAGAAGACTCCAGACAACTTTTAGACATCTAGTCTCTCTGGGCACGCCAGTATGAGCGATTATTAGAGGCTTTTCGGATATGCGATTAGACCAAATGTCCTGTTTGTATGCCTTTGTCTCATGATCCAGATGTTTAACCCGTGTCTCGCTCAATTCTAATTGGTGATTTATTATTATTGTATCAGGCTTAAAAATCAAACCAGTTTTGCCATACAGACAGAATTTGAAGAAAGTGTAAACCTATCATCCCCCAAAACTTTCATAACATATCCATCCCAGAAAAAAAAATGCAGCAGGTCCCCAGCAGCATACTAAAGATAAACGTTTACCAGGCATGCTAAAGTATAAACCAGGTCACTCTTTCGTCTGCGCTTCAGTTGGTTGCACGAGTAAAGCGTTCATAGGCTATTACACCCGATTTACTGTAGACTAGTCTTATTTGACAGTGTATGACAGCGCTCTGTCTGACACGCCAAGTCTCTGTTAGCTGGTCGCACTATAACTAGGACCATTACGCATTGTATGTTTACCTATTAAATTCTGGGCAGTTTTCCGTTAGACAGTTCTAAACTCATAACACTAGTATTCTTGGGTGTTCATAGGTTCTTTATTTTCTTGACTGTTACATAGGTGCTTTATTTTCTTATAATTGTTCAATGGGCCTGATTTAAACAAGTCTTGAGAGAACCTAATTCAGCATGCTTTAAAATGTATTTTGCTTGAGCATGTAGTAGACTAGTACAAATAAGGATGAAACTAACGACTATCGACTAATGACTAAAAACCAAACTCACCGTGTATAATAGTGTACACTGTGTTACTAATTGTACTGAAGCGGAAAATTAATCTAAACACAAAAAAGCGACAGCTACGTGCTACAACCTTTATAGTGTAGCGGCTAGCAAACATGACTCGTAGGCTTGTGTTAACGGGTTTGAGCCTCATGACGGACAATATTTGGACCGCTTATATACATACTGATAGGGATTTAAACGAACAGCTATTATTAAAGGATAGTGTTCTCTATCCACTTTTACTGTCGTGCCAGCCAAGAGTGACAATGACATCATGTTTTGTTTACAAAGTTATCAGGGACTAATAACCGATGGATCACTTGTGTATTAATCCTATCCACAGGATAGGATTAATACACATGTGATCTATCGATTCCCGTTAGCTCAAGTGGAGTGTTTAAATTAATGTTGAACTTAACAATTGAAAACAAAATATTACGTCACTGTCACTCTTGGTTGGCACGACAGTAGTTCGATTGACTGCATAATTGACCAACTGTTTTAAAATGACAAATTAATTCTATCGATGTTTGTTCGATCGCCATTCAACTAAAAGAGTATTGAAAGGCACCCTAAGTTTACCTCCCCAATGAGAGCTGGATTCTTAACTTTCAAAGGTACTGACGGGTAATGTAAAACGTGTTGCACAGAGTATCTACCTTTTTTTCTGGAGGAAATTCTGCCTTTCCAAAACCATTTTTTCCGTTCCTGATAGCCCAACTAGTACTCATGATGTAACACGGGGTGCAACGTTTGTGTGCTAGGAGTCAACTGTTTTCGTTTTTTTAAAATTAAATTTGTTTGGATAGGTCTTGTTATATATTTACTAGTGAACGATTTGTAGATTATTTGGTCTTTGTTACATAGGTTAAAAGAATACAAATGTATCGATGTATGTCTGAGCTATTAGACGCCCAGAAAACTGCATATTGAAGTTTTTAGAGCACCACACATATTCAGTCGAGATTTCAAGATACTAGTAATGTAACATAGCAGTCTCCACATCGTGCATTAGGTCAAATATATGACAGCATCTACTCATTCAAATTTGATATGAAAAAAGCAAAACGGTGGACCTCTAAAACACAATATGCTGCACCCTGTGATAAGCAACATGATCAGTCTATCGGAGCCTTTAATTGCATACAAATATCCAGGTTCATTGGTTTGTTTCTATGAATGGAAAACATCGACTTCCTGAACAACTCGGCTGAATCGAAAAAAGATAGAGAGACAAACTTACTCATAAGGCTTCTGGGTTAATTCAAAATTAAGTAACTAAACGACCCTGTCTTTTCTGTTATAACCAATAAGGCGGCGATCACGAACGCTCTGATTGCCCAAAACAACGGCTTCGATCATTTACCAAAGTAGAAGAATGTTGACAGAAGTACGGCTTTACTGTGTGTGACAAGCCAGCACACAACTCGACTATCACGGTTACTTTTCTCCTTGGGTAGGGCAAAGAGTTCCAATAACTAAAAAAAAAGTTTCATATATGAAATACCATATTTAATGATTATTTAGCAATATAATGATTCATAGCAATATAACTATTCAGAAGTTATATATATTCACGGAATTCAATGCAATAAACGATGGCCAATTGTATATATTGAGGGGCCACAAGTTATATTTTCGAAAAAAAAAAAGAATTCTTTCACTGACGATCGATTTTGTCTTAGCAAACAGTGTAGACTCTGATCAAATGCGCATCTTGGTCTGCACTTTTTGCCAAAATACGGACTTAGGAGCCAATAGTAGATAAAGGGATATTAATGTCTGCGAATAATTTGGTCGTTTTATTAAAATTTCCTGCACTCAAACCAATTAAGTGAGTGAAGAGCTATCCTACAAAAGGAAAGGTGAGAGCAAGGTGTGTTCGAAATGTCATGTGTGTGGTAAAAAAAGTGAGTATGACCAGGAAATAATGCAATCATAGACCACAAGCTAACCCTCGCCACCGTGAAGTAAACACAGACCACTGACAGCTACACGACAACCGTGAGACTGCATTTTAATTACATGTTTAACAGGTTTAGGGTAATCTCTCCAGATGTTAGTGACCTCACACCGGATCGTGTGTGTGTGTGTGTGTGTGTGTGTGTGTGTGTGTGTGTGTGTGTGTGTGTGTGTGTGTGTGTGTGTGTGTGAATTTCCGTCAACAACTTAGGTCAAATAGAGCCAGTGTCATGGCTTAAAGCCGCATCTGACAAACTGAAGAAGCCAGATAACCGTAGTCGAAAGGAAGTCTATAACCGATATTTCGATAACTCTCAGCGACTGATAAGGTCAGTCTAAGTATAGGTTCTCAATCCCAACCCCCTCTCCTTCCCCTACCAACAAACACACGCACTCACGTGTTTGTTTGCATCTCCATACCCAACATATCAACGAAAAGCATTTACAACTACATCATTTCGCCTGGCATATAAAAATGGTATCGGCGTTTGTGTTGGTGCGTGCACTGGGTTTCCTTCGATTACACTTGACTTGTCCAATGGAATCCAGGGCTATTGTTTACAAGGCACTGTTTGGGCCCAGGTTTCGGGTGTGCAAGGACTGTTTTGACTCCCTGTCTGACAGACGCAGTGATGAAAGGTGTGAAGGTGCGGGGAAGACTGCATGTGAGCTCCTGTACAGCCAGAGTCGTGTTGGTGTAGTGGGATCTCAGCTGTTCATAGCTGCAGGGAATACAGAAACAGGCTTCTCTAACCTTATTTCTATTGTCTTTATAACAGCCTGGCAATCATTTATCAAAGAGGATGCATGTCAGGGCTAGTGGGGTTCCCATCCATATGGGTGTCGCCGCCCGAGTGCTTACTTGGACGGTTCCAGCTTGATTTGGGGTTTTGCCTGAAGATGTTATTGCGGAGTCGTTTGTAGGTTATAGCTCGAATACACTATCCTCTGGGTTTTGGCCGAGTTAGGTGGTATATATTTCCCTAGGGACTTCTCATAAGTTGAATAGTTTTAACTGAAGATCGCCGATATAACCAAGAGTAATATCTGAATGGCCACTTGTTCGAGACTCAACAGGGCCAATGTGTTGTGTCCTTTAGGAAGACACTTTATATGTTCTGCTTAGAACTGGTTTAACCCAAAAATTTATGAAACGTCCCGATATGACTGAAAGATTGTTGACTGATGAGTAAACCATCAGCGCAGACAATTATTTGAACACAGTCATTTTAAAAGCCCAATAATACCTAGCACCCATACATTGTATAAAGGAATTTGACAAACGGGGAGATCCAACATAGACACATTGTGTCAAGGCAGATGGTGTATGAAATAATGTCTGATAAGGTCTACGCTGTTTGCTTAAATGATACAATAATTTCTGTAAAGTGATAAAGCAAAACTAAAGACCCTATAATTACAGATCGACCAGTCAATTTAAATGGATTGAAAACTCCAGTAGGCATAAATGGATTAACCGATCTACACTGTTCACTACTTAATCAATATTGAGTGCCCACTATTTCGTTGCTCTAATTGAGACAGCGGAGGGGAAAGGATGACCATAGAAACTATTTTTAGAACGAATTTCTACCAAAACGGGGTCTACGAATTGGCAGCCAAGCACATTGAAGATTGCACCAGCGGTCCCACCAGTGTGTGGTGAAAACAGGTCTTTTCGACATCCCAAAGTGTTTCTCAAACTATGTAATGTTATTATGTGATATCATATAAAACATTATTTTGGGACTACATGTACATTGGCACATTCTACAGTCCCAGTGAAAGAACAAATAAAAAATAAAAAAGCCACTTGAGCGTTAGACTGGGGTTCGAAAGGCTAATGCCAGTTCGAGACTCACCGCCAGCGCAGCCACTATTACACACGTTATCCACTGCTTACTACCAGTTCAACCTATGAAAAGAAGAAATCGTCCCGACATTACTGAAAATGTGTTGACGCGGACGTAAAGTTCCAAAAACAAACAAACAAAAACTTGAAAAGAAATATATGTTAGGTAGGAATCGAACCAGCGACCACACGTATATGAGTCAGCTGTTCTAACCACTAGACCACAGAATCTGCTGTATTGTAGGTCTCTTATTTCGTTTTCTTATTTTAAACATGTTTGTAACTTTAGACGAGTACAACTATCCATAACAGTGAATATACGTCATTGTATGCGCATGAATAATTTTCTAAGCGAGGCGGATCTAGTTTCCTTTAATATTTGTTTCAATCAAATTACAAATAAACATGAAAATTATTCAAGAAATACACTGAAACTAATGATACTGAGGTTTGGGCTCTTATTTACACGAGCAGAAGCTGGCGATGTAGCAAATTTGTTGTGTTTTAAAATGTTGTTAAGTATAAGTTGAACCCACCACCATTCCTTTGTCATAAACTTTAGTTTTAGTCGTTAGTCAATCCTTATTTGTACTAGTCCAGTAGTTAATTAATAATTGACTATAATTGTCTGTCATCATAGGTCGCTAAACAGCCAAACATGTCTGTACGTACAGTCGTTTTCGTTTATTAGAGAAGTGCAGTGTGAAACGGCATTGGACCCGGTACCCTATTGGTTGTGCCCAAATGGTCACACATTAGAATGCGGACTGATTGCATTTTAGCAGATTTTCGACACAATGTATTGCACACTTATTCAGGGCAGATTCAAGAGTGTAAAATAAGCAAGTGGAAAATGTATGTGCGCGAATTACTTGCTCACCAGTTAACATGACTTAATATATCTAGCATGCCGGATCCATCTGAAATCGATAGAACCTTCATGTACACTTCAACAAAGGTACAAACAACAAACTCCATTAAATTGAGTCTATTCACCTCATGCCCCATATCAGGGGCAACCCGGACACAGTTTGGGATGTTTACCTATGGTAACTAAGGTCTAGATTAGCAAAATGTTTGAGCGTAAAATTGAGAATATTTTCTTATCCTCTAATTTAAACATTTGTTTGTGTACTCAAAAGAACTCATTGAGGCGGTCTTTTGTGTACTGAACACCATTTGTTTTGATTGATAAATAAGAAATTTTATTTTTGATCAGGCACTCTTATCTAGAGGCCTGACTAAGTTATCAGTGTTCACTGAGGCTTATGGCTAAACAACAAAAAACACAGACAAACAAAGAATAACTAGAATTGTTTTCAACGAAAAGACAACAACAGATGTCTTCCACTTTAAGGAATCAAATTCAAATCACAAATTGCAATTACTTATGTTACAAGTGGAATAATTTGAAAAATATACATGTAAGAGTTATGGCTATTAAGCATGACAAATTGTTTATAGAGTGGACACGATTTGTGACGGACATGACCTTATGGTTCTTGTGCATGACACGTCGTCTGAATATGCTTTACACTCGTTGAAATACCTGTAACGGTTATCAAGTTATATAGCGGACACGTAATAGCATTGCAAATGATCAAAGGTAAATAACTCAAAAATATCCAAATCAGAGTTATGGTTCTTGTGCATGACACATTGTCTTATTGGGCTCTAAAAGTATATGAAGTTTCAACTAAATAGCTTTTACCGTTTTCAATTTACAGAGCGGACAAAAAATTGGATTTAATTATGTTACAAGGGGACCAATTTGGAAAATAAACACGCATTGTCAGGAGTTATGATTCTTGTGCATGACATGTGCTTTACAAATGCATGAAGTTTCGTTGAAATATCTCGAACGGTTATCAAGTAATAACGCGGACACAACATAGCATTGCAAATGATCAAAGGGAATTAACTCCAAAAATATACAAAGCAGAGTTCTGGTTTGTTTGCATAACACGTTGTCTGAATGTGCTTTACGAGTGTATGAAGTTTCGTTGAAATATCTCTAACGGTTATCAAGTTATAGAGCGGACACGAAGTAGAATCACATATGATCAAAGGGAAATGACTCCAAATATATCCAAAGCAGCGTTCTGGGTCTTGTGCATGACATGTCGTCTGAATGTACTTTACACGTGTATAAAGTTTCTTTGAAATATCTCTTACGGTTATTAAGTTATAGAGCGGACTAGCAATAGAATCGCAAATGAACAAAGGAAATAACTAAAAAATATCCAAATCAGAGTTCTGGTTTTTGTGCATGACATGCCGTCTGAATGTGCTTTGTTGAACCGCAAATTTCACATTTCGCAAATTTCACACTGTGTGAAGAATTGGTACCAATTCTTCACTTTTGGAAAATGTGAAATTTGCGTATGGTCAATTTCGATAATTTTGGGGGTCTAACATCTGTGCTCAAATTTCACATCTTTCTCATTTTTAACTATGAAGAATTGGTACGCATTCGTGCCATCTGCGCAGGACGGGTTCGATTTTTCTTAGATGTGAAGAATTGGTACTCAATTTTCACAAATGTGAAGAATCAGTACCAAATGCTTACAGCTGTGAAGAATTGGTACTTAATCTGCACATATGTCAATGACAGAATATGTAATATCTAGTCACATGTGAAAGATTCTTTTTATCACTGACTTCGGTTGCACCTAACGTGTTTCCTTTAGCTATTGCTTACAATGAGAGTCAATCGCTTTATCATATTATATCCGCTTTTTCTATAAGAAAAAAGCATATACCAATAATTTACCGAATTCGGCCAGTTATCCGTCCGTACATCCGTGCTTTCTTCACGTTTCTAACGAATGCACCTCCTCTTAAGCTGTTGGACGTAGCAACCTCAAAATAGGCACATATGTCACATAATGTAGAGTGCACTGGGTGGTCTTTTTACGTGAAGTTGACTTCAAGGTCAATGGTCATTTACATGTAGTATATTTTCTTTTAAATACGCTTCCTCCTTAACAATTTGACGTAACACTTTGCAGATGTATATGTCACTGATGTACACCTTTTGTGTGACCCAATGCCAAATAATGTATACATGTATTTTCATTTAACTGGATCTCCTTCTGAACCTATGAGCGTTCAACTTTAAACTTTGCAGATGCATAACAAGATAATTTACATGATTTTGTGCCAACGTAAAGTTTTTTGTTAAAAAAACGGGAATCGACTGAGTTCCAGTTTTGTTTCCGCGATGCTGCTTTTATGGGGTTAGGAAACCGCTACAATGAAAGGAGTTAAACATCTCTGGGATCTAATGCCGTATTCACTTGTGACGTTTGTTTTCGCGCCCTTCTATAGGTCTCCGTTTTACGTTTAATGACCAGTGTGGGTTATGAATTTGATTATATATACCATTGACATAAAGTTAAGCATATTGTACTTCCAATGACCAAAAATAATAAATTCTGATAGTGTAACATAAAATGTTTTTTACATTAGTCTACAATACTTATTTTGAGTTGAAAACCAAAATAGAAGTTTTAGTATTCCGAAACATATTCATTGACTCAAAAGAACGGGGTTTCTGGGTCAACTCTCAGAATGCAAAATGCCAAACTTCAATGCTGTGTAGAAACAACAGATAGGAAAGGGCTAAGTTTTTCAGACGTTTTAGACCAAGGCTCCCTCTAAGTTGTAACAGCAAAGTTTGACATGTCAGACGAACTGCTAAGGAGCATTTTGAAAGCAAAAAAGTACAAATTTAAGGCAATAACTAAAAAAATTAAAATGTTTGGTTTTTTTAATTTTCACCAAGTAGTCTACTCATTATCCTCTATAAACTGACCAAGTTTGAAGCTCCTAGCTGCAACGGTTTTTGCGATATCAAGTTTTCTAATTTGCAAAGGGCAATAACTCAAACAAGAAATATCTTGAAAAAAGATATTCGGCGGCTCTCAAATACTGACGATAAACGCAACCAAATTCTCTGGTTTAGGCGAAATTCCAATCTACCCCTAAGGCATTTGCATGCTGGAATCTAAAACCAGCGAAGTTGTGGTCCTGTTTCTGTTTCTCTTTTGCTTGGTTTTATGCACATCTAACTCTTCTAGCTGAGCGATATGCATCTGAATCTTTTTTTTTTAATATTAAGCATTCACCAGCAAGGGTTTGGGAACAATGTTTTAAGTCCTAAGTTTTAAGGAAAATGGGGGGTGTTAACAATAAATTAATGTAAAATTAAAAGTTCACTGAAACAAACCGAACACCAGGATCGAGGAATAAATACATGTAGGATTCAAAACTGATCGACACTCAGTAAGCACGTACAATCGGGCTATTATCGGCCCGCCACTGAAACGCCATCCGAATGACATTTTGCTGGCAGGCCGATAGTGGCCCGAGTTTGGATGCTGGCTGACCCATGCGCGGATCCACGAATTTTTGCCAGGGTGGTCCAGGCCCGACTGCCAGAAAACAGCTCTGACAACGGTTTTTGTCTTTCTTTTGTCCTCAACTTTTACAGTTTTACAGTGGCTTATCAATGGTTTATTTCAAAGAAAACTATAATTTTACAAGGTTTCGGGGGGGGGGGGGGGGGGGGGGGGTCCAACCTATGCCGGGGTCCAAATGCAAATTCTAGAAACCCATAGAACTTTTGATTTTCCAGGAGGGGGTGCGGACCCTCTATCGCCCCTCTGGATCCGCACATGTGACCATTTAAGAGGGTCTGGATTGGAGGGGTCTGGTATTCACTACTCATTAAAAATTTAGCCCATTATTCATCTCATTAAAATTTTGGGTTATTCATTAAAATAAGACCAATTATTCATTAAAAGCAAGAAAGATAGCAAAGAAATCTGATTATTCACTATTCATTAGTTTTTTCTTCAATTAATTAAAAATATAGGAATATTCATTATTTTTTAGGCCCCCATTATTCACTACTCATTAATTTTTTTGGCTCATTATTCACTATTCATTATAAAAAAGGCCATTATTCACTAATCATTATACCCCATCCAGACCCTCATTTGGCTCATTATTCACTATTCATTATAAAAAAGGCCATTATTCACTAATCATTATACCCCATCCAGACCCTCATTTAACTACTCGTAAGTGATAGAAGATACTTTACCGATAGTTACACTGTTCTTGTACAATGTAAGAAAATGCATATGCCGGCTAGGGCAAGCTCTGTCGCCTGAACCCAAAGGTTACGTGCAAATTCGCGATTAATTTGACTCCATTGTAATGGAACAAATTAAATTCACTTGTTAAGTTTTGTTTTAGAAATCAATGGTTTATATTCACCATTTTGGGACAATGACACATATCCCTGGAATTGGGAATTTTAGCGCGAAAACCTCTACAATTGAGAATTTTGTTGTTAGCTTTATTGTCAATCATAAAACACATCATAATTAATCTGAATTCAGCTGTACTGTTAACTTGCATGATGTATCATATGAGATTGCGCAATGTTGAATATTACCAGGGCTACCACTTATATTTTGAGGGTACATAGGGCAAAATGTAGAGGGCACAATTTTTAGAGGGCCCACGAAAATTCCGACAGCTAAGCATTTTGAAAGCGCAGAGTAGGCTTAGATTTCCTATTAACTGCTTAAAGTGATTCTGCAAACCCACCCTAAACAAATTTGAGCAGAACTCCCCTTTACATCATTTGCATGAAAATGACTAAGTCAACACACTGAAAAAACATCTGACAGGGGTTCCCTTATACATTATGACTTTCCGTTCACCCCAGCCCTTTCCCCAGCCAACATAAAATGCGAATAAATTAGAAAAACTGAAGAAGTGGGATGGGGCACTTGGTACTACAGAAGCTCACACCAAAGTACCAGCTCCTTCAGGTGTGATAGACAAGAGACAGTTAAGATAGTCAAAATAACATCTAGCTTTTATCGTTTCCATCTCCATTCTTACACACAGATGTACGAAATTAAGCTACCTAATTGTATCAGCTAGTTGGTTTTTATCTTTTTATGCATCCGGAGAACAAGTTTAATTGATTGTTGTACTTACAGGGGAAATTACCTGTTGAAGCAAAGAAGTAAACCACGGCTGATATGCCGATCGTTAGAGGGCACAACACCCTTGGGCCCTTATAATGCAACGAGAGGATTTTCATCGTAGTAGCACGACTGATATGCCGATAGTGGACCGCCGATAGTCGGCTGGAAATGTCCGAACGGGAACCAAATAAACAGACAATTTTAAACACAATTTACTCGAAAAAAACGATGATTTTTTCTTTGATATTTTCCGACTTGAAATTGGGATTTTTTCATCCTAACATAGGAGAAAAGAAACGTTTTGGCATTGGGAATACAACCGTATAACGGCCAAAAAAGACTATTGCCGAAACATATGAAACAGACTATAATCATGTCCTGGGAATTGGAAAAGTTACAAATATTTTATTTAAATTGCGTGATATTACTGTAAAGTCCTTTCGGATTTAGTGGATTATTTTATAATGCACTTCTTTACTGTGTGCAAGGCATGTAAACCATGATAGTGACAGCAATTTACAAATACTGTACATCGGGGGTTGACCTATATTCGATATTAGGTCGTTTATACATTTGCATTTTTAGACCCAGTGCACAGACTGGTTCTCTGCCATTTACATGTATGTTTTCAAGTTTAGTTTCATGTTTAGTAAGATTGTATGGACATTCTGAGTATCAGCCAATGAGAGCATCTTTTTCCAGTCCGTGTGATGAATATTACAATTTAAAAATGCTTCTGATTGGTGAATAATTTAGAGCTAAAGCGATATTAGAACGGCGGCCTTTTGGCCGCCGTAAAAAATAAAATGATTTTTTTTTAATTTTCACCAGGTAATCTACTCATTTTTTTCTATACGCTGACCAAGTTTGAAGCTCCTAGCTGTTATAGGTTATGAAATCTCTTGATAACAAAATTTCATTATGACCCTTTAAAAGTTTAATCTGTTTGAACCACGTTATAAAATCCTGACATATGTGAAGAATTGGAATCGATTGCAAAAAGCAGCAGATTTGGGGTGTTTTTTATCGATGTGAAGATTGCGTATGTATGCTACATATAATTTCACTACGTGCGCAAATTTCACAAAATGTGAAATATTGGTATGAAATATGTGACGTATTGGTACCAATTCTTCACGCGCTATGAAGAATTGGTACCAATTCTTCACAGTGTGAAATTTGCGAAATGTGAAATTTGCGGTTCAACAGTGCTTTACAAGTGTATGAAGTTTCGTGGCTAATCAGTAACATCGTCGTTGTACATCGATACGAAAAGATAAATTAAACCACTGATTTGACGATTTGTGGTTCGATTATCATTTAAATAACTAACATAGATTGATAAAGATTATGTTAAAAAACTAACTAACACCAGGTTATGCAACTAAATATTCAGCTTAAATTATGTATGGGTAATCACTCGACAAAAAATCAAAGCACTGAGAGTACTGATGGAAACGATGTCTTGTGATTTTAGTTCTTGTAGGCTAAGCAGAGTGCATTTTTGTAGATGATATTTTAGGAATATTTGAATTTGTATATTGTATATTTTTCTGACCAATGATGAAGGAAAAGTTTGATATGATTTCTATTTTAGTTTTTAGTTTTAGCATAACAGAATTTTGAAGGGGCATGCGACAAAATATCTATCTTATCATTTCAAACATGGGCTGGTATGTCTTTAAACCCTATTTCACTTTTAAGCTCTGGTGGCCATTTTGTTATGTGGGATCAAAAATAGTAAGTGAGTATGATCAGGAAATACCACAATCACAAACCGCAGACAACCCCGTGGTACCGGGAGGAAGAGCTGCTCAACCATCACAAGACACCAGGAAGACAAATTAAGCAAAGCAACCAGCTCTCTCTCTCTCTTCCCCATCAAGATGATTATAATACTAGAATGGACATAAAGTAACGTACAACAAAACATAGAACAATTACAGACTCCCACAATGGGAGTAACAATAAACAAAAAGTCAACAACAACAGAACCACCGCCTTAGAACGGACAGCAGCCTAAGCCGACGGGGGGCTTAAATGCATTTTACTGGTACCAAACCTTTTGCCCATATTTAGCAGAGGGCATTATGCCGAATACATCACTGAAATTATTTTAAGAGTTTGGATTACTGGTTAAGAAGTTAAGATTTCTTTTTAGATTTTCCATTCGGTTCATTGTTGCCCTATTTTGAAGGTAATGCGATGAATTATTGCAAACAGGAAACAATGGTTAAGGAAAGGTGGTTTATAGCCATTTCCTTTTGCCTAGCTCTTGAAAACATTTTGTTCAGTGGAGCATCCCGTTAACATTTTGCTAACATAGACTTGCATTATGATTGCCTAAAAATTCCAACAAGGGCAATAACTAAAGTTTTAAGGGTCGATTTTGACGAAACTTATAGGATATCAGAGTACTTGATACTTATTGTGTACCAAATATGTATCAAATCTGACCAGTAGTTCTGAGATGTGGATGGACAAAAATGCGACGGACGGACGACGCCAAAACTATATCCCGCCAACTTAGTCAGGGATTATTAGATATCAGCATAGCTACATACCTAAAAAGCTTTTAATATGTTATGTGTTCTGATAATTTTATTACCTGGTAAAATATCTTGTTTGAGTTTACGTTAATTTCTCTGTCAAATGTCTCAAATTTGTTCCAAAATGTTCGCTTTTCCATTTTTTAGCCCATTTTGATGTCCGTTTTTTGGTAACCATAGCAAAGATAAACGTCAATTTTAAAGTTTTACTTTTAAACTTGGTATATTGTTCTAATAAACCAATAAGAACAAAATGGTGAAAAGCATTTTTTAGCCCATATGTGGGCCAAAATAGCGCCCCCCCCCCCCTGATGCATGTAGCTCTTTGGCAATATTAACTGTGTATATCTGGCATATAGTATAGATATAAAAAGAATATTTATAGATGGTAAACTTAGGTTTCATTAAGAACATTGACAATAAAAAGTAAAAAAAAAAGCACTTAAAAATAAAAAAGAGCCATGACATGTGATTTCCAAAAATGTGGCATTTTGACAAGTGTAAACTTAAGCGTTGCATCGATGATCAATTATAATCACCAATTATAATCGATGATCAATCAAAAACTTCGTTTGATTGTGTTTTTGGTAATAATCGATGATAATTGAAAAACATCACACTTGATCCAATTTTAAGCTCCTATTCTAAATATGCAACTTTGCTACAAGGAATAGCAGTTAAATGGAGAGTTAAATGGAGTTTGCTGTCAGGACCAGTTGTGGTATTGGCTACTAGCACAAAGGCTCTGATCAGACTTGACCCGAACCTTTGCCGGTCACAGGAAATCTCATGTCACCTAATTCCTTGAATTATACCCAAATCAGCATTTGTAATTTGTAATATTCTTACAACCACCAGGTTGAGTTTTGTTCTTAATGGCACAGAGTATGCTCAAATAGCAAAGGTACAAGCAACAGCAAATTGTAAATTTGCAAGATATTTGTTGACAAATTTTTTAAACAATATAATATCTGGTTTCAGCGACTATTTAGACTTCTTACAGATCAAACATAATATGGAGTTTGTCAAAAAGCAAATAAAGCCTTTTCACATGCTTCTGCAAAATATACTGTTTGGTTTTTTGTTTGATTTGATTCTTTACGTCCCATCAACAATCTTTCAGTTATAAAGGGACAGGTCTTCCTGGGTTGAAACCAGTACTAAGCTAGGATAAATGTGTCTTGCGCAAGGACACAGTGCAGTGACGCTGTTGAGGCTCGAGTCTGGGCCCCTTCATCTCGAGTCAAGCACTCTACCACTGAGCCACTGCATATACATATCTTTAACAAACATGCACTTTGTTTGTAAAAAAATTAACTCATTGTGCTACCAATGTTTATTTTAGGACACAAGGCTGTGACTCTCGGTGGGTGAAATTATTCTGGACTTCAAAACTATATGCAATGACACAATGACAATACATGCGTTACCTCAGCCCTACATACAATGACTAGAAACATGTATACAATCTATACATAAACTCAACTATCGTATGGCAGTACTGTTATTCAGTAGATAACATCATATTATGTAGATCTTGCACAAAAGATTATTGCATAGAGTTTAATATCAAGTTTGTGCAAATGTGAATAAAGCATTTTCACACATTTCCTTTACTTGGCATATGCAAAATATACTTATCTATAATGAACATACATTTTGCTGAGAAAAATTCTAATCCATGTGCTACCAATGGTTATCTTAGGACACAATGATGTGACGCTTGATGGGTGCAATTATCTACTTCAGAACTCTATGCAAAGACACATTGACTATACATTATTTCAGACCTATATGAAATGACTAGAAACATTCATACAATCTATACATAAATTTAACTACCATATGACATTACTGTTATTCAGTAGATAACATCATGTCATACATAGTGGCTCTTACAGAAGTGATCATTTCATGAGAAATTTTAAAAAAAAAGTTATTGCTTTACTTCAAAGAGTGTTTAAGAGTGTTTAGAGTCAAAGAGACTTTATGATGGTTCCGACTTAAAGACTTATCTATTGATGAGATGATAGGGGCCTGATACTTTGGCTGTTTGTCGGGCCCACTGGGGTTAACCTGTTGGATTTCTTTTGCTCCAGTATTCAGTTTTATTTACTGTTGAGTCCTTATCTTTGCTTTATCTCCTTGTTATATCTTGATTTATATGTTTTAGGAGATGATGCATTGATAAGTTAGGGGTCTTTCATGCAAACCAAATATCTATGCGTCTTGATCCACATCTGAATTAAGGGTGAGGTTGGCGCCGTTAAACCGGATTAAGCCCTCCAGTAAAATATTTTACTGACCGTTCCAAGGCGGTACTTCTTTTGTGGATCTTTTGTTTTTTGTTCTGTCTTGTGTTTGCTATGTCTTTGTGCGCATCTGTTTATATGTGCTTTGCGGTCACCTGCTGGGAAAGGACTGACCTCTTGGCTCTCGTTTGTGGTGTCTTACTGTGAGTTTGTCACTCTCCCATTGGTATCCTGGGTCAGGTGTGGTACTTGATTGTATTGATTCTTGATCTTTGCACCCTTACTAACTTTTATTCCAATTGTGTTTCTTGTCACCAAAGAGTTATTTAACTTCTGGCTATGACATTATTTTTTGACATGATTTGTTTGTTTGATTTGATTCTTTACGTCCCATTAACAATATTTCAGTTAAACAGGGACGGGTCTTCCTTGGTTGAACCAGCACTAAGCTAGGATAAATGCGTCATGCTCAAGGACCACCACGCAGTGACGCCGGTGAATCTTGAACCCTCAGTCTCGAGTCAAGCACTCTACCACTGAGCCTCTGCGCTCCCTTTTTGACATGATATATTCCACTGAATAACAGTAACATCAAATGAAAAAATAATGTTATGGCCACAGGTTGCATAATTTTGATACAAAGTAGTTATGTTAATAACAAAGTAAATTTTCTTTGAAATAAACCAGCTTTGGAGGTGTTAATTTCGCAATAGTTCATATGATGAGAGAATCTTCCATTTGTGCCCATTTCAAATCATTTTTTAAACTAACCTAAGGCTGTCTAAACTGATTGACTTAAGCTTTAAGTATTTGGTCAACATTATTCAGTCTAGTCAGACTCCTCCCACAGAGGAACGCAAAGAAAAGAATATACTTCCTGGCCCCCATCCCTCAACAAAGTTTGACAAGTAAATTTAATCCTGCCAACAATAAAGGAACCATCTCTCAGAAACCTTCAGCAGAAAATAAAATGCCCCACTCTACCACCTTGTTATGAAATGATAACTTGTGTAAGACCCTCTATAAAATACATAGAACAAATCAGAACGAATGGAATAAGAGACCCTATTTCTGCTTGTTAAAGTACCATCAGCACATCAAAGAACAAACATAAGAGTCCCTGTCAAGGCTAGTCACCAAGTCATTTTCTATTTCATCCTTGCTGGGAATCTATCTTAATATATTATCCCAAGGAATCCTAGTTAGTTGGATTTTATAATACGGTAAATCTTGTATTAGTTCGTACACTCGAATAGTTCGTTAAATGTCATGTATTAGTTCGTACACTAGTCATTTTTATATGCAATTCTATTAGTTCGTACACAACGTTTTTTTTCTTCATTGGTGCTTGTTTTTAATCAGCGTGGCTGTCTACGATATGTTCCTGTTAACTTTCGCGTGCTTACACCAAACAGACCTTTTCGTCTGTCAATCGCTAACGTAAATCCAGCATTGACGTCGCATGTTAATAACATTAAAATTTGTTTTCTGAAAATCGAGCGAATGCTAATTTACACGCCCTATGTCGCCGATGCGTCGGAGATATATTCTGTACGGTCATTACAAAAAGTGTCCTTAGAATAATGGATAGTTACATTTTACTTCTGTGTCATATATCTTTTATAATCGGACACCCAAGCCGCGTGCGACCCGGAAAGCATTTTTATACTTGTGCAGCTCGGACCCGACACGAAATCAACTTGCGCGGTGCCTCATATAAACTAGTACCAGAATATTTCGTAAATAGCCTGCTGGTACTTTTGACAAGGCCCAGGAGAGCATGTGCGTTTGCGCAATCTCATCAGGGTCCCGCTGCTCACTAACATAAAGTTTGAAGTGGATGAAGACTCAGCATGCTCAGACCAAATCAAATTCTAGATATCTACGTACGTTTTGTTTTATATAGTTGAATATCAATTTCGGTTTTCTGAGCGTAAATAACTCAATAAATGTAGTAATAACGGCTTTTCCTAGGTTCAAACAAATGGAACATTTTAACAAATTGTTTAGCCGATCGTGGCGCCACGTGTCTTGCTGTCCTCATGAAACTACATACGGAAGGTCCTGAGAGTTCATGATTACCGAGATAGTGTACGCACAGACGCACAAACCGAGTATAATTTGATTGTATCATGATTCTAGGTCTTGATGAATGGCATTTCCATGAAATAAGCCAGTTCATGAGATTATGGTACCTATCGCATATGCGAGCAGCGAAGGCTCAGAAGAGCCTGTGCATCTGCGGAAAATCGTCAGCGCCTTCAGGCTTAACTGCGAGCATAGAAGGAATGTAGATGAAGGTACGTTCATTAATTTAGGATAATAGCACCACTAGGTGGCTGTGAATTTGAAAACAGGAAGAATTCGCTTTATTTTAACCACCACACATCTATTGATGTATGTATCCCGACTTTCAATAGATTAGTTTTCATGAACAGTCAACAGTGTGTCTTTTTTGGAAAGAAAAGTCTTCCAATGTGGATGGATTTTCCTTCCATTTAGTTTTTTTACAGAAAATTGGAAGGTCTTTATAACATCCATCTTAATGAAAACAGCAAAAGACCTTGAGATCATCCGCGGTGACATACATATCAGAATTTGCAAACATCCTTACCACACGTCTGTAGATGTTTTACCCCGACTTTGTTGTATGAGACCAACAAAGTCGCAGATCAGCCTGGGTACCGCACATTCTTATCAGCGCCTTCGTTATGAATACAAACATTAAACATTTTGTCGGGCCTGGTCTGGGTAAAACCTGTCTGCTAATAATTTCAGCCGCAGACATGAAGATCAAATCCGCCGCTTTCATGCCATGTGCTGTTTTAAGAGTTGGGTAGCACGTGGTGCATTGGCGCATAAAAGCGGACTTCGCACATAAAACATAATTGCTCAGCTGCATGCGCGGATCCAGAAAGGGGTCCAACTTTGACAACTTTTTCTTAATTGATGATGGGAGAGAGGATCCAAACACCACTATATGCGGGTCATCATTGGCCCGCCAGCGAAACACCATTTTAATGGCGTTTCGCTGGCGTGCCGCTGATGGCCCAACATCTAATGCTGGCTTGGTAGCTTTGTGATTTTAAAGGGAACCGGACCAGTATGCTAAGAAACCCTATTTTTCAGGGGTGGGGTCTGTCCCCCTCTGGATCCGCCCATGAGCTATCTGGCATGAAAAGACAATTTCTGTAAACTCATCACTTTCGCTCATTGCGATCGCGTACACGTTCGCAAAAATGTACGAGGGGGGTTCAATATGTAATGAAAACCCATTCATAACTCCATCCATATTTGCGCTAGGATTTAATGCTATTTGCCAAATGAAAGATCAAAGCGTGGCCTTTATAATGGTGTATGAAACATTATTTTGTCTTTCCAAATTTAATAAGTTACAGACTATTTAAAAGCACACTAATATACACTGCATATATTTTCCTCCGAATTGTAAAGACGCATTTTAACAAAGGTAGAAAGGCATGCTGTATTTTCTAAAACAAACATTTAACCTGCATGACTCACATATTCATAGTTTTCTGATTCATTTCACCTTTAGCTGCTATAACGATACACACTTTTGACCAGTACCGATTTCTCGGGCAAACGGTTTTATAACGTTACCCCCTCTTACGTTGACGTCGTTTAAAGCAATGGACGTAACACTAAAATACGCACGGTTCTTGAAAATCAGAAATATGACTTTGTACCAGAAAAGGACAATTTTGATTGTATCTCAGTTTCAATACACACAGTGCATAGGCAGCAGACCAGTTAAACTGAAACCAATATCTAGGGGTATCTCATCTGAGTGGTATACCATTTTCGTTTCCTATAATTTTATCGCCAGAAATTAGCCAGCCAGATAATGTACATGTAAATACGTGTAACAATGTCCAAATAATGCATCCGAATGCAAACATCGATGAAAGGCGGTATTTTGTCTGATCCATTTCAGTGTAAGCCAGAGATGACATTCTTTTAAGTGATTTTCTTATATCAAATGACGTATTTGGGGGTACTTTATGAGTGAGATTAGGTATGGAAATTTCAAAATCGGCTGTATTACTTGCAAATGCACATCACAGTGACCAGAAGAAATGTGTCAAATGATTTTCGTATACATTTTCGCTATGTAATCGTTCACATAAAAACGACTCTGTCATTGAAATGCCAGAGAATGTAGCATCAAGGAGGATTTTAACCAAAATGGCAGCCTCAGTATTTCATAGAATATAAAGCAATATCAAAGATTTTTGCAGTTATAAATCACCAGTATATGGATATTTACCACACGAAAAAGCAGACTGAAAACATCCCTCGTTCATGTAGTTATCTGCTTTTGAAAACATTGTTTTATTTCATATCGCAGTGTTCTTCAGCACCCTATCTTGAAAGTGGCTTGTGTAACTTAGATAAGAATCTAGACAACTGCAATTTTACAGTTATTTAGCCAAGAAACAGACCTTTTAACGAAAGTAATTTTGAAGTGTGTAAATATAAAACTTTGGGATATACTGAGCTGTTTTCATTACATATTAAACGCCCCTCGTAATATAAATTGTTTTGGAGCTCGGAAATTTACTTTACAAAGCCCCATAATTTTATCAAATGGCGGGCGACAGCCAGAACTCCTTTTTGGAACTTGGGATCTGTTCAATATCAGCTATTCTAGAGAGTTATATCGGTTTTCGAAATTTTACACTTTGAAGAAATAGTTCGCGTTAAAATCGCTGTTTGCTTTGAAATGATAGCGAGGGAATCATAAACCACAGTGCAGTTATTCAAAACTATGTCTTTTGTTGTCAATTTCATTCGAAAGTAGAATTTTTACTGAGTTATTGGTGTTTTTACGAACTGGGAAGCTCACGTGTCACTTATTAACGGTTATTCGGTCATTTCAGGAACAGTAACTCTTAATTAATTGTGTTCTATGAATGAACACTGCACACCAGCGTGATGCGCGTATGAATATCGCTGTTAATCAGGTCAACCACGCCTTGTAGTGTATTCCATGAATGAGAATGAGCCGTTTCATGATAAAACCTGCCTTTCGGAATTTTAAAAGGCTACTCTGTTTAATACAGGGGCTATAGTTAGTTCTTAGAAATTGGATGTCGTAAGTTGATCTATCATACCATCTTACATGTATAACCAACAGCAGTGTGCACGTGTTGGTCTTTGCATACGGATATATCTCAGTCACGCAAACATGGCGCTTTCACATCGTTCCTTGATTAGATTGCTTGTCAATGTTATAATATTTGGGCCATATCATTTAATTTATCCAGTCCTTTAACATGTAAGCGCAGCCATGCACAGCCATCAAGTGGAACTATGCGCCTAATTTTCGGCCCATGTGTTCGTCCAAACGGTGCCTGCTTAAGTCATCTGCTGCACATAGTTGATAACTTTATTTGCTATTGTTAGTACAGAGGAAAAACTCCAAGGCTGATATGTTCAAGTGTTTAAAGGAGTCGGATCTGGAATGCTATCTTTTCAGTACCTATTTTTGTCCACAAACATTATTTGCCTGATTTCGTTAGTTATTTCCCAGTAAGTGTTATTGCGAGTATGCACGCATGTGCTGTCTGTTTTGAATCTTCGGTACTCGGCCTGGGCAGTGTTTAATGCAGACAGATCTTTGGAAATTTAAATAAATAAATAAATAAATAAATAAATAAATAAATAAATAAATAAATAAATAAATAAATAAAAGAAAGTAAGCATCTACTTGTGTTCACAATAATTATTTCAGAAAAGTGCCCAGTTTTGTTTGGTTATTGTTCTTGCGAGAATGCGCGGATGTACGATTTCTAGTGAACCGTCGCTGCATGGAAAAATCAATGCAGTCGGAACTTTGGCAAGTTTATAAAAAAAAATCAGATCCTATTTCTGTATTACATGCAGCAGTGGGTGTTCTTGTAAGAATGTGCACAGGTACATGTACAGTCTCGCATGCGCCTTCGTTGCTCGGAATAGTGTTAAATTTGGCAGAAATCCGCGCGCTCGGAATAATGTTTGATCAGTGACCTTGACCTACACTGGCTTAATGCAGAGTAATATTTGGAAAGTTATAAATAATTTATGTTTGATGCAATGTTCTTGCGAGATTTGTGCAGCCTCGTCTGGGTTGCACGCATACACACTATATATTCAACCAAAATGGATCAACACTTAAATTAACCCATTTAATACGAATGGAATATACCACTCTTTTCAGTTGGATCAGTCCATTACCGGTTTTGGTTAATATAATTACTGTCCAGAATTTGTGTGCATTTGTTAAAACTGACTCATTCCCAAATTTTTCCCCACATAGTCAGTGGAACTAAAAAACAACACGAAAAATAACAAAAAAGCACTTCAACCATTGAGGGTGCAGCGTATCGATGACGTTGTGTGCATGGTGATTGAATCTTGCATTTTATTTGATTGTGGTAACACTCAAATTGGTTAGATTACAGAAGGTACAAGAAACCAAACTAAGTTTTATATCCCTAGAAATTAGAATCCCTTATTATATTAATGTTTTGTTTCGGTATATCTAGGGATCGCTAAATTGGACTAGCCCCATTAGACGATATATTTCTACCAAATCCTTTGACGCAGAACACTGCTTTCAAAAAGCGGTATTAAATATCTTGTCTTGTGTTTATTTTAACTGTACTTGTGCAAGAAGTGAGTGCTATACTGCTGTGCAGCGCTGTACAGGTAAGGGGCTAGTAAGAGACTTCATGCAAAATAAAATTATCACTAGTTATATAAAATAGCATGTGTGTGTGTGTGTGGGGGGGGGGGGGTATTGGGCCAAACGACCCATCAGAATAGGTCGAAACGACCCACCCTCAAACCAGGCCGAAAACGACCCAGCCGAAACGGCCCACAACCTATGTTTATAGGTCACTGGTCGCGGCCACTACGTCGTACAACAGAACCCATAGCGGCTTCTTTGATCTTAAACATTGCTATCAGCGAACCTCTGCTGATAACATAAGCAGAAAGTTTGGGCCAAGATCTAGTCCGACAAAGAGTTTAAAAGACGGTATTCCTGACTTTTATCATATGCAGTTGATGGGACTGCGCAGGCGCTCAGGTTGGTCTTTGCCGGGGTTCTCGCGGCTTTTAAACTAAAAAATGCGTCTGGTAAATAAAGCAAATTTCGATAATCTCAAGGTCTATACTGTTTTCAAATGCAGAGCCTATAACCATAAATTTGCACTTTTATCTATACGTTCCTTCCATGCGTATATGAACAGTTAAAGCTGTAAGCTTTGTCTGATGTGATTCTCTCCTTTTTAGAATAAATACCTGGAGATAGTTTCATCACGGAGGAAGATGACGTTGTTGTTTATGTAAAAATAATATCGATTGATTGATTGATTGATTGATTGATTGATTGATTGATTGTGTTTGTGTACGCCATTCGGTTTGTTGATACATGTACTCATTTTAAAACCATGTACTGTCGGGCCAACAAAGAGTAACAGTGACGTATGTTTTGTTTACAAAGATATCAGGAGCATATAATTTATAGATCACTTGTGTATTAATTCTATCCTCAGGATAGGATTAATACACAAGTGATCTATCGATTCGTGTTAGTGCAAGTGGAATGTACAAGTTACGTGACTGTCACTCTTGGTTGGCACGACAGTAGCTTGTGATGTAATGAAAGAAAGAACTCTTTATCTGCTAAAGCCGAGTTCATTGATATGGCACTTAATGCCATATCTTTTCTTGTTTTAAATTTCCAGTGGGTGCATAAAAGGCCTCGATACACGGTCACAAAACCGAAAAATCGCACCGGAAATTCACTTTTTTTTCTTACGACGTGAAGAGCATTAGACGCTAGTAGGCAAAGATGAGCCTGTGCATCCAACAATGTTGACTTTACGGTAGTATCATGCGCGGATCCAGGAATTTTTGTCAAGGGGGGGGGGGGGGGGGGGTAGGGGGCTCCAGGCTCAACTGACAGAGAAAAAACACTCTGATAACGTTTTCTTAGGCATCAGCCTTTTTACAATTTTACAGAGGGTCCAATAATTTATTTTAAGGAAAACTATAATTTTTTTAGGTTCCAGAGGGGGTCTATCATTTTTCAGGGGAGGGGGGTCCAAATTTTTCCAGGGGGTGTGGGGTCCAAATGCTAATTTCCATTGAAACCTATAGAATTTGTAATTTTCCAGGTGGTCCGGGCCCCCCATACCCCTCTGGATCCGCGCATGCGTATGATAGATCCACTTGCGATATCCAAATTTTCAAGTCAACAATAAAGCCAATCCCGAAGGACAGTTTTTTTTTTTCATGCAATTGTTCATTTTCCATTCCTGGAGCATCTAGTGACACCTCAAAACATGATGAGGTATATGATTCTGCAATATGTTAGTGGAAAACAAATGTTGAGACCTCGGACCCTGGTCCGAGTTGAGACACAGTGATTATCGCGACTTTTAGTCAACTATTGATGGTTTCAGTATTTCATTATGTATATAAGACTAGGCCTTGATTTCTGGCATCAGTTTTAGAAAAACGGGCTGTCCAATGTTGTCAAATAACGTTCATGCTAGATACATTACCATAACATACCATGCATAAGCTGGGTGCTTAAGATCAAGCAACATACTCGCTGAAAGAATGTGTTTAATGGTAAAAAAAAATACAGTTCAAACGTTAATTATCAGATCTTAGAACAAACTCGTGAAGCTCAAAATGGAAGCATGCAGTGTGCAAGAACACATACAATAATATGGCTAAACAACAGCCAGCTTTTTTGAAAAGCTAATACTTGTGTAAATCTACTCGATGATGATATTGTTGCGCGAAACGAAACGAAAGTTAAGGTGTATTTATTTTATTATTATTATTCGTTTCTGTCTATCGACAGTGTCTTTTCATGCAATTGACTTAATTTCAAACGCCACTGCTATCATTCTGTCCATAAAAACTTATACCTTGCGCACTGTATTTTTAGAACTATTTTAGTGGCGGTCAGGTTCATAAAGGGCGGGAAAACATTAGCAATCCACAAGAAAACGTGTCCTCTTCACGTTTATGACAAAAGGACTGGGCTGCGTTTATTGTCCGTCTCGTAATGTTTAAAAGCAAAGAAAAGTATAATGATAAAAAACGATTGCAAGATATTGTGCTTTTAACTGCAATATCTGGCTGCATCATAGATATTGCAAACGGTTCTTCGTCGTACAAGAGCAGGTTTTCTCATGCTAAGGCATTGTTTTTCTGACGCTCGTTTGAGGCATCTAATGGGGTTTACTGATTTGCGAATTTGTCCCAAATTTCTACCAATTAGCGTCTTCATAAAACTCATTTTTACCAGTAAGCACATTCAGCATTACAAAATATTTTTTATCACTGATTTCTCTTAAATTAAACTGATTAAAGCGTAATTTTAACAAACGAAACACTGATTTTTAGGGTACCCCGTTGAGACCCTCTCCGTTTGATGTACAAATAAACTTATAATTCTGTTTCAATCATATGTAAGCTTTCAATAATCAAGTTTTCAAGCACAATAACGTTTTTTCTGACCGTTGGGTTTACATTTCAGAGCTGAAAACCGCAACAAACTAATAAAATACCAATATTGTTTTTGTCTAGCAGCAGGACAAGGGTTGTTTGCATTAAGGTCATTTGGTTCCCAGCGACTTACACAGGCTGTAACGGTCTAGGTAGCGGACTGGGTAGCAATGTTGAACGGGGGTTCGATGGTATGGGGATTTTGTGTGTATTTTGTGTATATGATACCATTGGAAACAGATGTTTTGAGAAAACATCGTTTCCAAAAAATGAGTTGTTGAATTAAAACGCTGCTTGCAGTACAAAAGCTATATGAGAAATATGCCTTTCAGCTGTCTTGAGTCATAGGCTGAAGTTATGCTATCATTATAGGATATTCGTCGTCCATCGTCGTTGTCCGTCGTCTGTCAAGAGTTTTCTATAAACAACACTTTCTCATAAACCACTGGGTGAGTGGAGCGTCAACAAATTTCACAGGAATGATTCTTGTGTTCCCCTTTCAAAGATTTTCATAGATTCTCATTTCATGAATAGTTCCAGTTGCCATGGCAACGGAAAGGAAAACACTTTTAAAAATCTTCTAATCAAAAACCATTGGTCTGATTTCAAATCAATTTTGAGTCAATGGCCCTTTGATGACCCCTACTTATTTTGTTCGAATTATTTTGATCTGTTTGAAAACATGGCCGCCTGGGGACGTGTCCATTTTTTTTTTCTTTTGTAAATATAGTGAAAACGTTAGAAAATCTTCTTGTCAAAAATTACTGGGCCGATTAGAAAATAATTTGGCACAAATGTTTATTTGGAGGTACTCTATCAAGATGGTTCAAATCATTTTGATTGGTTTTCCTTTGCTAAAAGAAACCAAACATTTAAATTCTTCGCTTCAAAAACTACTGGCCCGATTTAGTAATATATATACTAGTCAAAAGTTCTAACCAGCCACGAGTGTTTTTGCCAATTTTCTGAAAAGCAATAAGCACTATATCAATATCATTTGCATTTCCAATTAGGCCAACCTATCAGTAAACGATACCAGAAAACGGCTAAGCAAAATTCATTAAATTATATCCGGGAATCTTTGCCAAATACACATACCCTCAATTTCAAAATTTACAAGAATTTGCATTGGATGGTGTGGTAATTTTTTGACACTTTGGCAATATCGACGACTCTCATGCAGATGAAGTGTTCATTTCAGCACTTTGGCTTTTGAAATAAAAACGTTTTGCGTGTGAAAGAATTATTTTTCAAATGTTATGACCCACAAATTGTTCCAAAATGCGAATTTTGAAATGCGAATTTTGAAAATTGGCGTACTGCTATTTAAATAGGCATCTTGCATGTATTTTTTTTTTAACTTTTTGTCAATATCTTTACTGTTAAGGGTACATGACACGTCTGGCTATTTCGAGATGCGAAAGAGTAGTCATGTCATTTAACGTTTTGAAGAAAATTTAATAAAATGCAGTTGTCCGGTTAGAACTTTTGGCTAGTATACTTTGGTACAGATTGTCCTTGGGTGACCTTCTTCCAAAGTTGTTTGAATTATTTTGATCAGCTGAAAAACATAGCCACCAGAAGGGGAGCGGGGTGAAAATAGTTTTTTCTTAACTACTAGGCCGATTTGAAAATAGTTGGCAAAATTGTCATTTGGTGACTGTACATGATTCACCTAGTATGCTGCGACGCGAGAAAACCTGTCTTCGGGGTTTCCGATCAGGAATGGCTCAAACCAGTCTGCTCAGCTACATCGACATTTTACATGGTGCAGGTTTGACTACTATACTTCCCAGATAGTAAACAGCAAAGGCGCTAATCAGACTGTGCGGATGCACAGGCTGGTCTGTACTTTTGTTGTTCGCTTGCATCAATGTCAGGTGTCCTCGCGTTGAGGCCCAAATTATTTTGAACAGCTTAAAAACATGACTATTTTTCTATTTCGTATGTAGGGAAAGCTTTTAGAATATTCTCATCAAAAAATACTGGGGCCTATTGGATAATTGCCTCAAATGTTTGTAGAGTGGCCATCCACCAAGGGCTTTCAGTTTGGAGATGCGACCAAGCAAATGTAGGGAAAACATTTTAAAATTTTCTTGTCAAGAACTACCAGGCTGATTTGAACACGCAGCCAAATGGGCAACGGTCGCTCACCTGAGAGCCAGCATTAATATTTGGAGACACCATATGGGCCTCGTCGCGAGAAAACCTGTCTTCGGGGTTTCCGACAAAGCCAGATTCAAACCAGTCTGCTCAGCTACAGAGACTAGCTAGACAGTTGAAAATTCGCATGTAGCAAGTTTGTATATTATACTTTCCAAAAAGCGAATAACAAAGGCGCTGATCAGTCTGCGCGGATGCGCAGGCTGGTCTGCGCCTTTGTTGTTCGCAAAACCCCGAAGACAGGTTTTCTCACGTTGAGGCCCATATTTTATAATGCTAAAGGGCAGATATCTCTGAACTTGAAACAACGATCAGGCCAAAATACAAACACTCAAGATATTATACCAGGTTTGGTTATCTGCATGCTTTAAAAAGATCTGAATTAAATGAAGGAGAAAGCCTGGAGTAACTACATTTTCATACGCTAAAGAGCAGCTTACCCCGTAGTCAGGGGTGGGATCTGACCAAAATTCAAACTCATCCAAGCTTTTATATATATGTCTGGTTACCTACAAGAATGAAGATGATAAAAAATGAAGGCGCTAGAGTGATCACAACATTATGCATCTATATTTTAGATGCTCAAAGGCAGCTTACTCCGTAGTCCGTGGTGGAGTGTGGCCGAAATTTGAATCCATTCAAGCTTTACTGCATGTCCTTGTTACCTGCATGAATGAGGAGGATCCATTTAAAAATTAATAAAGGTGCTAGAGTAGTCACAACAGGTCTCGCATAGTAAGTCTATGTGATTTTTCCAGACGCTCAAGGGCAGCTAACTCCGCAGTCCGAGATTTGATCTGCTAGATACTCATACTCATCTAAGCTTTTATGGGTGTACTTGTTACCTGGAGGAATGCAGAAGACCCAATCAAAGCTGAAGACGCTAGAGTGGTCACAACATTATACATCGATTTTTAAGGCGCTCATTGGCAGCTAACTCCGTAGTCTCTGGTCCGATCTTGCCGAATTTTAAACACATTTATAAGATATTATAGTTGTCCTCTTTACCTGCAAAAAATCAAACTATCCTATTAAAATTGAAGGCGTTAGAGTGGTCACAACATTATAAATTTATTTTGCAGACGTTCAAGGGCCGCTAACTCCGTAGTCGGTGATTGGATCTGGCCAAAATTCAAACTCATCCAAACTTTAATAGTTGTCCTTTTACCTTAAAGAATAAAGAAGATCAATTCAAAAAAAATCAAGGCGCAAGAGCGGTCACATATTTCTCCCAATATAAGCGTATGAAATTTTGTCCAGACACTCAAGGGCATCTAACACCGCAGTCCAAGGTCCGATCTCGCTGAATTTTGAACCAATCAAAGATTTATGGCTTTCCTCGTCATATACAAGAATGATGAAGATCCAATTAAAAATGAAGACACTACAGTGGTAATAACATTATACATTGATTTTTCAGACGCGCAGGGGCAGCTAATCTGGCCAAAACTCAAACTCATGCAAGCTTTTGTAGATGTCCGTGTTACCTGCAAGAATTTAAAAATGAAGGCACTGGAATGGTTACAACATTTATTCCATTATATGCCTATGGGGATTTGTCCAGACGCTCAAGGACAGCTAACTCCACAGTCCCTAGTCAGATAGAATCCATTCAAGATGTTATGGCTGTTCTCTTCATGTGCAATAATGAAGAAGCTCCAATCAAAAATGAAGGCGCTAGAGCGGTCACAAATTCTCACCCATAATAACCCAATGAGAGCTATCTGTTGCCATAGAAACGAGATTTCTGGTCTGATTTGGCCCATTACCTACTGAAATTCGATTTGGATCGGCCACCTGGTTTCAGAGATATGTTTGAAAGTGTGGGCGGACGGCCTTCGGCTCATGTGAGCTAAATGATTTAGCATAAATATGGTAACCCTCTACCAAGAATTATTAATGATTCTAATTCTTTAAAAACATGACCACCAGAGTGCAGGAACAGTTCTTCATATATAGGCCATACATGACCATTTATCACCCTCTGCCAAGATTATTTAAATAAATTTGATAGTCATCAGGGGGCGGTTTGGGAAAAACTTTTTAAAAAATCTTCTTGCATAAAATATGCTTTGCTATTGGTAAATAATTTAGCACAAATGGTCCTTAGATGACCAGCTACCAAGACTGTTCAAATTATACAGACCTGTCAAAAAATGGACATCCCGGTCATTTGTCTGTCTGTCTGTCTGTCTGTCAGGAACTTTATCCCCACGTCCATTTTCGTGTAGGCGAGAATGTAATAAAACAAACTCCCATGTGCTGGCCTATGTTTAAGTCTCGGCCCTAGAAAACACACCTCCGTGGGTTTAAGACCATATGGATGATTTAACATATCTTTTTTGCTACATAGCGCAGCTAGAATCATACAATTGTAGTTGTAGCATTGAAAGCTATGATACTTTTCATATAGGGAATGACAAAGGTACTGATCCGAATGTGTGGATTCGGAGACTGGTATTCACCTTAAATTGTTCGCATAGAACTAGATTGGTTTTCTTATGGTATGGCAAATGTGATAACAATAAAACATAGGATAGTACTAGACTAGTACAAATAAGGATGAAACTAACGACTATCGACTAATGACTAAAAACCAAACTCACTGTGTATAATAGTGTACATTGTGTAACTAATTGTACTGAAGCGGAAAATGAATCTAAACACAAAAAAGCGACAGCTACGTGCTACAACCTTTATAGTGTAGCGGCTAGCAAACATGACTCGTAGGCTTGTTGTAACGGGTTTGAGCCTCATGACGGACAATATTTGGACCGCTTATATACATACTGATAGGGATTTAAACGAACAGCTATTATTAAAGGATAGTGTTCTCCATCCACTTTTACTGTCATGCCAGCCAATAGTGACAGCGACGTGATGTTTGGTTTACAAAATTATCAGGGTCTAATAACCGATGGATCACTTGTGTATTGATCCTATCCGCAGGATAAGATTAATACACATGTGATCTATCGATTCCCGTTAGCTCAAGTGGAGTGTACAAATTAATGCTGAACTTAACAATTGAAAACAAAATATTACGTCACTGTCACTCTTGGTTGGCACGACAGTAGTTCGAGCGACTGCATGATTGACCAACTGTTTTAAAATGACAGATTAATTCTATCGATGTTAGTTCGATCGCCATTCAACTAAAAGTGGATGGATAGGCACCCTAAGTTTACCTCCCCAATGAGAGCTGGAGTCTTAACTTTCATAGGTACTGTCGGGTAATGTAAAACGTGTTGCACAGAGTATCTACCTTCTTTCTGGAGGAAAATCTGCCTTTCCAAAACCATCTGTCCGTTCCTGATAGACCAACTAGTACTCATGATGTAACACGGGGTGCAACGTTTGTGTGCTAGGAGTCAACTGTTTTCGTTTTATTAAAATTAAATTTGTTTGGATAGGTCTTGTTATATATTTTACTAGTGAACGATTTGTAGATTATTGTGTCTTTGTTATATAGGTAAAAAGAATACAAATGTATCGATGTATGTCTGCACTATCAGACGCCCAGAAAACTGCATAATGAAGTTTTTAGAGCACCACACATATTCAGTCGAGATTTCAAGATACTAGTAATGTAACATAGCAGTCTCCACATCGTGCATCAGGTCAAATATATGAAAACATCTACTCATTCAAATTTGATATGAAAAAAGCAAAACGGTGGACCTCTAAATCACAATATGCTGCACCCCGTGATAAGCAACGTGATCAGTCTATCGGAGCCTTTAATTACAGACAAAAATCCAGGTACATTGGTTTGGTTCTATGAATGGAAAACATCGACTTCCGCTGAACAACTCGGCTAAATCGAAATAGGATAGAGAGACAAACTTACTCATAAGGCTACTGGGTTAATTCAAAATTAAGTAACTCAAGAAGACCCTGTCTTTTCTGTTATAATTGTTACAGGTCTACCAATAAGGCGGCGATCACGAACGCTCTGATTGCCCAAAACAACGGCTTCGATCATTTACCAAAGTAGAAGAATGTTGACAGAAGTACGGCTTTACTGTGTGTGACAAGCCAGCACACAACTCGACTATCACGGTTACTTTTCTCCTAGGGTAGGGCAAAGAGTTCCAATAACTAAAAAAAAGTTTCATATATGAAATACCATATTTAATGATTATTTAGCAATATAATGATTCATAGCAATATAACTATTCATAAGTTAGATAGATTAGCGGAATTCAATGCAATAAACGATGGCCAATTGTATATATTGAGGGGCCACAAGTTATATTTTCGAAAAAAAATGCATTCTTTCATTGACGATCGATTTTGTCTTAGCAAACAGTGTAGACTCTGATCAAATGCGCATCTGGGTCTGCACTGTTTGCCAAAATACGGATTTAGGAGCCAATAGTAGATAAAGGGATATTAATGTCTGCGAATAATTTGTTCGTTTTATTAAAACTTCCTGCACTCAAACCAATTAAGTGAGTGAAGAGCTATCCTACAAAAGGAAAGGTGAGAGCAAGGTGTGTTCGAAATGTCATGTGTGTGGTCAAAAAAGTGAGTATGACCAGAAAATGATGCAATCATAGACCACAAGCTAACCCTCGCCACCGTGAAGTAAACACAGACCACTGACAGCTACACGACAACCGGGAGACTGCATTTTAATTACATGTTTAACAGGTTTAGGGTAATCTCTCCAGATGTTAGTGACCTCACACCGGATGGTGTGTGTGTGTGTGTGTGTGTGTGTGTGTGTGTGTGTGTGTGTGTGTGTGTGTGTGAATTTCCGTCAACAACTTAGGTCAAATAGAGCCAGTGTCATGGCTTAAAGCCGCATCTGACAAACTGAAGAAGCCAGATAACCGTAGTCGAAAGGAAGTCTATAACCGATATTTCGATAACTCTCAGCGACTGCTAAGGTCAGTCTAAGTATAGGTTCTCAATCCCAACCCCCTCTCCTTCCCCTACCAACAAACACACGCACTCACGTGTTTGTTTGCATCTCCATACCCAACATATCAACGAAAAGCATTTACAACTACATCACTTCGCCTTGCATATAAAAATGGTATATGCGTTTGTGTTGGTGCGTGCACTGGGTTTCCTTCGATTAAACTTGACTTGTCCAATGGAAACCAGGGCTATTGTTTACAAGGCACTGTTTGGGCCCAGATTTCGGGTGTGCAAGGACTGTTTTGACTCCCTGTCTGACAGACGCAGTGATGAAAGGTGTGATGGTGCGGGGAAGACTGCATGTGAGCTCTTGCACAGCCAGAGTCGTGTTGGTGTAGTGGGATCTCAGCTGTTCATAGCTGCAGGGAATACAGAAACAGGCTTCTCTAACCTTATTTCTATTGCCTTTATAACAGCCTGGCAATCATTTATCAAAGAGGATGCATGTCAGGGCTAGTGGGGTTCCTGTCCATATGGGTGTCGCCGCCCGAGTGCTTACTTGGACGGTTTCAGCTTGATTTGGGGTTTTGGCTGAAGATGTTATTGCGGAGTCGTTTGTAGGTTATATCTCGAATACACTATCCTCTGGGTTTTGGCCGAGTCAGGTGGTATATATTTCCCTAGGGACTTCTCATAAGTTGAATAGTTTTAACTGCAGATCGCCGATATAACCAAGAGTAGTATCTGAATGGCCACTTGTTCGAAGACTCAACAGGGCCAATGTGTTGTGTCCTTTAGGAAGACACTTTATTTGTTCTGCTTAGAACTGGTTTAACCCAAAAATTTATGAAACGTCCCAATATGACTGAAAGATTGTTGACTGATGAGTAAACCATCAGCGCAGACAATTATTTGAACACAGTCATTTTAAAAGCCCAATAATGCCTAGCACCCGTACATTGTATAACGGAATTTGAAAAACAGTGCAGATCCAACATAGACACATTGTGTCAAGGCAGATGGTGTATGAAATAATGTCTGACAAGGTCTACGCTGTTTGCTTAAATGATAAAATAATTTCTGTAAAGTGATAAAGCAAAACTAAAGACCCTATAATTACAGATCGACCAGTCAGTTTAAATGGATTGAAGACTCCAGTAGGCATAAATGGATTAACCGATCTACACTGTTCACTACTTAATCAATATTCTAATGCACTTGCAAATGCAACGCGACGTCTGATTGGATAACGTCATAAATTTGCGACAGTATATCCTGCGATATACTGGCGGAAACCCGACGTCATTACGTAACGTCGCTTTTCATTGGTTGACAAGTGAATATATGCAGTTTGCAAACGGTTTTATGCAGCTGGCGTTGCTGGACGTATAGGCGCAACAAAGTACATTTTCACTGTCTTTTTGAAGGGAAAATGTTTGTGGTGCATTAGAATGGGGATAACCATATTCAAAATTTTCATTTGGGGAGGTATATCGTCGGATATACGTTCGGAAATCACGTTTTACGGCGACGCGTAAGCGGAGCCGTAAAACTAAATTTCCGACCGTATATCCGACGATATACCTCCCCAAATGAAAATTTTGAATACAGTTATCCCCTAATTGAGTGCCCACTATTTCGTTGCTCTAATTGAGACAGCGGAGGGGAAAGGATGACCATATAAACTATTTTTAGAACGAATTTCTACCAAAACGGGGTCTCTGAATTGGCAGCCAAGCACATTGAAGATTGCACCAGCGGTCCCACCAGTGTGTGGTGAAAAACAGGTCTTTTCGACATCCCAAAGTGTTTCTAAAACTATATAATGATATTATGTGATATCATATAAAACATTATTTTGGGACTACATGTACATTGGCACATTCTACAGTCCCAGTGAAAGAACAAATAAAAAATAAAAAAACCACTTGAGCGTTAGACTGGGGATCGAAAGGCTAATGCCAGTTCGAGACTCACCGCCAGCGCAGCCACTTTTACACACGTTATCCACTGCTTACTACTGGTTCAACCTATGAAAAGAAGAAATCGTCCCGATATTACTGAAAATTAAACGTAAAGCTCCAAAAACAAACAAACAAAAACTTGAAAAAAATATATGTTAGGTAGGAATCGAACCAGCGACCACACGTATATGAGTCAGCTGTTCTAACCACTAGACCACAGAGTCTGCTTATTGTAGGTCTCTTATTTCGTTTTCTTATTTTGAACATGTTTGTAACTTAAGACGAGTACAACTATCCATAACAGTGAATATACGTCATTGTATGCGCATGAATAATTTTCTAAGCGAGGCGGATCTAGTTTCCATTAATATTTGTTTCAATCAAATTACAAATAAACATGAAAATTATTCAAGAAATACACTGAAACTAATGATACTGTAAAAGTCTGGACTTTTATCATGATTCTGTTGACATTCTTTCCATCTTTCTGTTTGCCTGCATGTACCTGTCTCTGTCTGTTCATCTATTTATCTGTCTCTGTCTGTCTGTCTGTCTGTCTGTCTGTCTGTCTGTCTGTCTGTCTGTCTGTCTGTCTGTATGTATGTCTATCTGCCTGTCTGTCTGCCTGTTTGTCAGTCAGTTAGTCTGTGTTTGGCTGGCTGTCTGTCTGTCTATCTATCTGTCTGTTTCTGCCTGTCTGTCTATCTGTCTGTATGTATGTCTATCTGCCTGTCTGTCTGCCCGTTTGTCAGTCAGTTAGTCTGTGTTTGGCTATCTGTCTGTCTGCCTGTCTGTCTATCTGTCTGTATGTATGTCTATCTGCCTGTCTGTCTGCCCGTTTGTCAGTCAGTTAGTCTGTGTTTGGCTGTCTGTCTGTCTGTCTATCTATCTGTCTGTTTCTACCTGTCTGTCTATCTGTCTGTTTGTCTGCCTGTCTGTCTGTCTGTCAGTCAGTCTGTGTCTGTCTGTCACAGCCTCTGCCTGCCTGTCTATCTGCCTGCCTCTCTGTCTGCCTGTCTGTCTGTCTGCCTGTCTATCTGTCTGTCTGCCTGTCTATCTGTATGTATAAATGGTTATTGATTGAGCGGGTGGAGATGTACAGCATTTCAGTGTAATCTGGTCACAGTCTGGTCATTTTAAGCTTAACCTGAATGTATGTCATGTTAATCCTTTATGTGTTCCAAAGCTCATATATTTAGGGTCTGAATTGCTACTGTATTTCCCTTCAATCTGATTGTCATGCATTGTTTACATCTTCTCATATTGTGATGACCGACCTTCACTTTGTTGTCCGTTACATCTAATCTTAGCATTATATGACGTCATCACAGGTTGAGCTTTTCGGGCAATTCTTAAAGAAAGTTGTTTCCTAAGAATTATTCATAAGATTTAAAGGTTCTGAGTGTGAACGTAGGTTAAAGTCAACTTAAATATGTATTTTCATTGTGAAATTTAGTTACCCCACCCGCTCTTGTTATTTACCTTTCCAGCGCGATTTCTTGTTGGTTCCAGCAAACCAACATTCCGCAATGTTGGAAATCCAGCAAAGTGCTGGACTTTTCCAACAATGTTGGAAGTTGGACTGCTGGAATATATAAGCGACACGCGCGTTCTTTCGAGGCCTTCAGTCGAAAAAGAGAGCAGAAGACTGCACGCTTCTGTTTCGCTCTATACGTTTTGGTTTTATTGATTTTGGATCCGATCGATAACACAGGGGGTTAACTCAGTCACAGTGCGGGGTGATTCTTTATGACAGTTGTCAATGATGCTTTATGAAAAGGGTTACAGGTTCTTTACTTTGGGTCAATGATTCTTTACAAGTTTCTATGCTCATGCCAAACGCGGGGTGAAAATGTTAATATTCGACAGTTTTAGAGTCAAATTTTGTTAATAGACATATAAGCAGCATGTTTCATGATAGTCTATGCATTTATCATACAGTTTAGCTGTCCAACAATTCACCAGTTACACTAGAGATGCTAAGTTGCAACAAATGCCGTATGTGTATATTTCATGGTTTTATCGAGCCAAAAACGCTTGGAAACGAACCATTATATTATAAATTTGGTATCTGAAGCTTAAATTCTTCCTTTGATATACGTTTTAGCCAATTTCAACATTTTTCGAAGTTAATGGTTCTTTATGAAAGGTTACAAATGCTTTATGAGCCTAAAATTCGGGTTACAGGTTCTTTTAGAAAGTTTTTACATATTCTTTATGAAAGAAGTTACAAGGTCTTTATGAGACAAATGCAATTTCGTCCTGATATACAGCCGTAATGTATTTTTTGCCCCAATAAATGGGCCGCTGGTATGTGCGACCAACAAAGGCATAGACCAGCCTGCACATATGCCCAGTCTGATCTGAGCCTTTGCTAGTCGCTTAACTATTATATGACTGTTAAGCTATTGACCGATTAGCATTTGTAGTTTCTAAGCTTAAAAGGAGGCCGCACAGGCTCGTCTGAGTCTATTCATGCCAAAATGACACATTGCTGGAAGTTTCTTGTCCCGGCTCAAATGTCTTTGTTGGTTTGTGTTGCTGTTCAGAAAAAGTTGAATTTTGACCTATTGACCCTATCCTCAGGGTCGAGGGGGGGAGAGGTAGGAGAGGAGGGGTACAAGAGGGGGAAGTCAACAATTTTTCCGTCATATTACGGCATCCCACACTTTACTGGGCAAGCTTAGCTAAGGAGGTAATGCCCTATTCCACACAGACCACGAATCCCCAGAATCATAAAGAATCGATAAATGTTAGGATTCGTGGAGAATTGTATTTTTTTCAACCCATACGTGATGTTCTACGATTCAGTGGAAATACTGCAATAAGTTAAAGAAATGACCACGAATTAGTTGAGAATATGCCAAATGCAGCACGAATTGGGCACGAATTAACAGAAATCCGCGGCGATTCGTGATAATTCGCGAGATTTTCCCTCACGACAGTTATAAAAAAGGTCCATCTATGCTTTGGGGGCATCAGTTCCAAAATGAATGATCCTCGTATGTCAGCTGTAATATTTGTCAATTCGTGGGATTCGGGCCCTCTTTGAAATAGGGGTATAAAACAGTACTTTTTGCACATACTTTCACTTGAAACTGACAAGAACCCTTATTGAATCAGCGGAAGTTGGCGAATGAACGTATATCCGTTGTCATGACCAATCTCCAGGTAATAATGGACTTTAGTAGGGTCGCAATGAAACTTACGAACTCTAGATGAACCACTGGGCTTGCCTCCGACTGTGCTGCAGGACCCAATAAAAAATTATACTCTCATACGAATATTACCGATAGCATGAAGGTGTACCACTAGACTGATATCCGTCATAGATGCTAATATTTCCCTTATGAATCCATACCAACCGCTACCATTCCAAGGGAGTGCTGTGGCTCAGTGATAGAGTGCTTGACTCAGAACCGAGTGGTTGCGGATTCGAGCCTCACCAGCGTCACTGCATTGTGTCCTTGAGCAAGACACATTCATCATTGCTTAATACTGGTTCAACCCAATAAGACCCGTTCTGGCATAACTGAAAGATTGTTGACTGGGACATAAAGAATCCACTCAGCCACCACTTCACAAGTTCAAGGTAACAACTTCAACTCAGATGTCTGTCCATCGATCATACATGCTTCGTTTCCTCTAGCTCTGTATCTCATTATAGCAGTTTAAGATATCCTCATGAAACAGATATCAATCAACATAAGACGACGTGTAAAACACAAGGACTTTAGCTCTGTATTACCCATTAAAAAAAAATATGGCCCGTTAAAACGGAAAATTGTAGATTTTGCAATTTAAATCGTGCCCGCTCTGTAATAGAAGTACCTCACCCAATAACCATTTTTGTTTATGGTAAGACTAGAAATATTTTCTTCTAACGTGCATGGACATCGATTTTAGAATTGCTTTAATTTGATCCACTTACCAATTACAACAAAAGCTGTCTGCGTTTGTCGTATGCTGAATGTTTTTGAAGTCTCTTAGGCAAACAGTGTAGACCTAAACAGACTGTTGCTGTTTGCTTCTGTGCTTATATATTAGTCAATAATCTAAACAAATATATGCAGCAGCTGAAAATTGGGTGTAATGATCAACCGCAGTTTTTGGCTGGCTTTTGGAGGTTGTATCAGACATCCTTTGATTTTTATGCATACTTTCAAACTTGATTGTCACTCATCGAATGACGACATGTTTTTGCATTTTTGCAGACAGATGGCGCAAATTTGTTGTTTTTGTCAATTTTAAAAAACTACACCCAATATTTCAAGTCTAGCTACTGTCCTGCCAGCCAAGAGTGACAGTGATGTCATGTTTTGTTAACACTTGTTAGGTAAAGCATTAACTTGTACACTCCAGCTGAGCTAACGCAAATCGATAGATCACTTGTGTATTAATCCTATCCTGCGGATAGGATTAATACACAAGTGATCTATCGATTATAAGTCCCTGATAACATTGTAAACAAAACATGACGTCACTGTCACTCTTGCCTGGCAGGACAGTAGCATTTATAGCTCAAGAAGAAATTCACGGAGCGCCTTTGAGCCAGCTTGCATGCTTTTATCACTTTTCGAGGTACCTCAAACTACCAAGCAGTAGACACTATTCAAGGGCGGATCCAGAAAATTTTGTCGGGATGCGGGAGAGGGGGGTCCACGCCCACAAAAGTATGAGTTTTCTGTCGTAGTTTTTATGATCTTCATCCTATTTTAAAGGGGAATGCCTTTTACAAAGTTTCGCAAAGAATATAAGCGTATTCAATGGAAAACTGGGAAACTAATATGTTTTTGAGTTACAAGCTTTCCTAGGGGATCCCTAATGCGTATTCCTATGGAAACCTATCGCTTGTGATTTTCCAGGGGGTCTGGACCTCTGCCCCCCACCCCCTCTGGGCCCACCCATGCTGTCTGCGAGTCGCTGAATCTACACATTTCTCATGTATATTAATAGTGAGATGGTCGCAGGTGTCATTCCATGGGCTGGCAGGACAAAAAAGAGCCACCCATGAAGACTCGTATTGGTGTTGGAATCTTCCCAGTCTGCTCACAACCTTAGCCGTGATCTAAATCTGTATCCAGAATAAGAGCTGTGAAAAAAGACTGATATCCAAGTTGATATGGGCCCCGTAGGTGAGGGAGCAGTGGATACAAATGACTGCTGCATTAAGGGAGCAGTGGATACAAATGACTGGTGCATTAAGTGAGGATTATCGCCCGTATAGGCTTTATCACACCGGGTAGGCTCTGCAGTCAGACACGCATCGGTAACGTGTCTGGCTACAGATGCGTGTCTGGCTGCAGATCCAGGGGTCGCGAGTTCGATCCCGACCCGGTACCATACTTTCGTGGAGATTGATCATGAAATAATTTCTACGGTCATTCTCCTCCTTCCGCTGATTTATTCAAGAAGGGTTGTTGTCAGTTACAAGCGAAAGTATGTGCACAAATTACTGGTTAACCGCTTGCTCAAGCCTGCCCAGGAAAAAGTGTGGTTAAGTGAACTGACCGTCCCGCAATGACCATAGCTGTTGACATGGGACGTAAAGCAACAAAAACAAACAAACAAACACCGGTTAGGCGGCAATCGAAAACGTTAATACTATTGACAGACGTAGATCAAAAATCGATTGCCGCCTACCCGGTATGTTTCTCATATTGCACCAGCTTTGTGCATTGTTAGATGTTGCACGGAATACAATAACTAATACTACCGACTGAAGGCTCTGTTTTCGTCTTCAAATTATGAGAAAACAACTCCACCGAAGATCACTATAACTGCAACTGCAGGTACCCAGAAAGAGAAATCTGGCTTCTGGGTTCACAAGTAGTCTGCTTTTCATAGGTTGATTGTTAGATTCTAATGATTGGATATATCAAAAGGCGATGTAAGTTTGTGAATATTGCAAAAAAAAACTCATTTGTATTTCTTTTGGGTACTCAAAAGAACCGTCTATATGAGGCGTTTCTTTTGAGAATCCAAACATGTAAATCGTTGTTGTCTGCATGTCTCTTTTTGTTAATCAAGAGTAGAATATCAAGTAAGATAAAAGTTATTATGGACAATGTTTGCCTTAATCTTCCATGCCTGAGTGGGGCGCAGTGGCTCAATAGAAGGGTTGCTATTTTGAGACTCAGAGACGTCAGAGTCAGTGTTTTACCCGCTGCTTTAGTACTGGATCCACCAAGGTAGACCCATCCCGACAAGACTGAAAGATTGTTGACTCGGATGTAAAGAACCAAGACAAGCAAACGAAAAACCAAATACAGCTATTTTGACCTGTCAGGCTCAACTCACTAATTCATGTTAAGTCCCCGCCTATTGGGACGTTCAAAATACGCTGAGCCACCCCATCCCCATCAATCCACCACATGCTCCTATTGGGAGTTTCAAAAAAGACATATTGATGTCTCGGATACAGTACGGGATACAGTACTGGATGCTGAAAGTAGGGTTTGGATGTTAACGATGCATGGGAGGATCCAGAAAATTCTATCTGGGGGGTTGGGTGTCCTGAGATCTTTATTTAAGTTTTTTTATTTCACAGAGGGCAGTTCGGACCTGACCTCCCTTTCGAAGCAATTGGGCCCGAGGGGTCCTACTTCTTCCCGAGGTTGTCAATAACAGTATTTCTAAGGAAACATATAACAAATTTTGATCTTCCAGCTGGGGTGCAAACCCTCAGTCCCCAACCCTTGGGACACGCAACACATGCGATGCTTAGCTAACAATCTGGACTCTGTAGCTCGGTCAGTTGCCTATCTGCTTAATATGCAAGCAGACAAGAGATCGCACCCAGCATATTTTTCACGGAGAATTGTTTCTTCTCCTGATGTTTCAAGAAGACCAAGTTGCCAGTAACTTGTATAAGAATGAGCAAAAGTAATGGTAAACTGCCCTACAGTAGGCTTGCATAGGAACATTGTAGTTATGATAAACACAGCTGTTTACCATAGACAGCCAATCAAATCAAATAACAATTAAATGAAACGAATTCAGAGGCTATGTCTCGGCATCACTGATATAATATTGAAATAAATATTAACCTTAATCGTAATGATAGGGCACGATTTGCTTTACTTGGGGCAAATTTGGATGGGATTGGGCCCTTTTAGTCTCTCCCTGTCTCTTGGAGGAGTCCCATCATGACAGAAATATTGTTGACTGGGACTTTAAGTCTTAACTCAATCAATAAACAAGCCAGGGCTGTAGTAATAGGTCTAATTGCCCTGATATTTGATCCTAAAACCATTAACATATTTGCCAATTCTTTCATAAAGCATCCGAACCCTTTCATAAAGAACCAGTTATCCATCATTCGAACTGGTAAAGAACCTGTTACCAAAATGTGTTAATGATTCTTTATGACCAGTTTTTAGCTTGTCATAATTAATCATTTAAAATAAACTCTTTATAGTTTTACATGAGGAGACAATTGATTTTTCAAAGACATTTAGATTGAACTTGAAGTTGTATGCTTAATATCTTTGATGGAGTATGTACTTTGACAAAAATACTTAATTTTATTATGGGTTTTATCATTATCTTAATTAAACCGCCAATTAATCCCCGACACATAAACCGTCATCGCAAAGACTGAAGGAGTAAAACCTTTAGCTTTTCAAATAAATGAATTAACAGAAATAAAATACTTTCGGGCTTCGAAAATCTTAAGCTTAATGCCGTTTCCCATCACCTACCTTATACTGATTAAGGAAATCATAAAGCACCTGTAACCCTTTCATAAAGCATCATTGACAACTGTCATAAAGAATCACCCCGCACTGTGACTGAGTTAACCCCCTGTGGATAAGTTGTAAGTTGATTTTGTATCGCGCGCCATACAAAGTTGTTGTAGATACGTGGGCTATAAATAGCACGTATTTGTTTTGGGGCGACATACGGGGAAATTATCGATTGTTTATCAGACTGAGGGCCAAGAAAGAGAAAGGGAAATTTATTCTGACATGCCATTTTATTATTAAATATCTGCCTGTGGAAAGAATTTGTTGGTGCTTGTTAGTTTGGTTACGTTTTGGGGGTGTCATCCTGACAGATAGTGAAACAGCACCCCGGCAAGACCGCTCGGTTGTAACAACTATTTTTGGTGTCCAGAAGTGGCCGATCTTTTGAAATAAGTTCGATACTAAGAACTCACGGTCCTTGAAAATGGGTAGAAAGCGACAAACTAGAAAACGGACAGATCGTGTACAATCTAAAACCTCATTAAACAGTGGGAATATTTCCTCTGATTCGGATTCAGAGACCTCTCTGGTTTCTCACAAAGTCAAACAGTTTTTGGTCAGAAAACCCGGACAAATGACAGTGCTTATGCCGATCGTAATACCTCAACACAGGCGACGGGTTCAACGAGTTTCGTGTCACATTGCTTAGGTGATCAGACTGCACAGGCTGAGGGTGCGGGGAATGTATCGTACGACCGGTCCGAGTTGACACAAGAAAACTTTCACAGCGAGAAAATAAGACACACACAACACGATCATGGTCAATATTATATCTCTAAGCCATCGGATAGTTATGACACTGACCAGGCTGCACCTACATTGCCCGTCGACACAGGTCGCAGACGTTTGATTTCACCAGTAAATTTGAACCATGCAACCACAAATAATGCACGGCCCGATACATCCCTTCTGCATGGCGGCGGTTCTGGGGAAAATTCAGACACTGATCAAACTATACATTCTACCGGGGCTAGTTTAAGAGGTCGCGGGTCCTTGATGACACGTGAACCCCAACGCGGCAAAAACTCATCACATGCACAGGCTGAAAATGGTCATCACTCTGTATTAGAGCTTGATGCACACTCTGACGTTGATCAGTCCGCACACTATGGGAATCCGATCAGAACAGATTTAAATCGTGAATATTCGGGGCCACCAAGAGTCATGCATAGCGACGCTGTACTGCAAAACACACAGGCTGGTATGGGTCTACGGTCTCCCGGACCGATTTTACCAAATACACAGACTGGAAACTCGAAAGTGGGGTCTGGCGAGGACGCATCTTTGCAAACTGGAGGGGATTCAATAACCAGCGTTGTTCAAAATTTCTGTTACTTTATCAGCAAGCAAAATGAGACACAAATCACTCGAATTAGCCAGCAAACTGAAATTCAAAACAACATGTTGAGAGAATGTCTGACCGGGATCACTAATGTTGTCCGCGAGAACAACGCTTCCGTCAGCCAGTGTATGAACGGCATAACAGGACAGTTGTCAAATCTGACTGGGTTAATTCGGAATTCGCGCGAACAGACTAGTAGTGCAAGGGAAATAACCCAAACAACGGAAAGTAATAGACTGGTTCTCTCCCTTTAATAGCTTTTCAGCATATTAAGACAGGTAACTACTAAACGCCATTGCGTCTATTTATAGCATATACACTGACGTAGTAATGGAAAAATACGTAGTATTGGAAAATACCTGTGACGTCTTGAGTCCATCTGCGGTATTGAATAAAAAGTGCATTTGCGATTTTTAAACAACTGCTCCAAGCTAGCATCCCATCACGAGCCACTATCGGCCCGCCGACGAACCGTCACCTGCGGATGGTGGTTCGTTGGCGGGCCGATAGTGGCCCAATTGTACGTGCGGATTGGATTTTTTTATAAAGTTTATTTTGTTCTATTATCAGGAATATGGCAACTGAAAAATTACAAGTTCTAGGTTCCTATAGAAATAAGCATCCCCAACCCAACACTGGATGCGTGGATCCAGAGGGGGTTAGGTGGTCCGGACCCTACCCCCCCCCCCATCCCCCTAAAAAAATCACATGTTCTATGGGTTTCTATAGAAATAAGCATCCCCCATCCCCCTAAAAATCACATGTTCTATGGGTTTCTGTAGAAATAAGCATCCCCCGCCACCCGAAAATAAACAAAAATACAGTTACCCCGCATCTAGTCAGACGCAACGCGGCCCGGTACAACTATTCTCTGGAACAGGGGAAACACTTATGAAACTTTCAGTTTGCACCTACAAAACTCAATCCGTGACGGGGAAGTGGGCAATTACTTATTTCTAACCGATGTGCGGATCCAGAGGGGGATAGGTGGTCCGGACACCCCCCCCCCCAAAAAAAAAAATAAATAAATAAATAAATAAAAATAAATAATAATCACAAGTTCTTTAAGTTTCGTTGGAAATAAGCATTTGCCCCCCCCCCCATCCCCGAAAAAAAAAAAAAAAAAAAAAAAAAAAAAAACAGTAGTCAGACATGTTACCGACTGCGCCGGCCGGTAAACCTTCTGAGACTTTCAGAAAACTCAATCCGTGACAGGGAAGTGGACAATTACTTATTTCTTAACCATGCGCGAATCCAGAGAGGGATAGGTGGTCCGGACCCCCCCCCCCCCCCGAAAAATCACAAGTTATATAGGTTTCTATAGAAATAAGGATTTGCACCCCCCAACCCCCCCCCCCCTCCAAAAAAAAAAAGTTGCGACCCCCCCCCCCCCCCCGATAAATGGTTCGACCCTTTTGAACCGTAAAAAATATAGTTGCAAAAAAAACCAACAAAAATCACCCTTATCAGAGTTTTTTCTGTTATTTGAGTCTGGACGCCCCCGGCCCCTGCTTCTATCTGCGAGGAGAGGGTGGAGGGGGGGGGGGGGGGGGTACTATAATATTTTCATTCATACGTGGGCTCGCACCATTTTGGGATTCAAAATTTTGAATTTCAATACCTTTGAGGGTTTTCAGAAAAATGAATATTTTTTGGGGTATGAAGATTTTGTGGATATCTTTTGGGGTCATCACAAAACACCAAAAAGTTAACCCCAAAAATGGTCCGGGCCTACGTATGTTTGAAAATATCAGAGTACCCCCCCCCCCCCCCCCCTTTCTCACATAGGTGCGAGTATGCTTGGAATTCGTGAACAATATCAGCGGACGTCATATTTTGTGTTTGGGGTCACTACACAGATAGCAAAGATACGTTGGGCCCACGTTGGTAGTTGGTGGAAATGTGGGCGTCGCCGCATACCAACCTTGTACCAACATCGAACCAACGCAACAATGTCGACCATTCTCTCATTATTAAACACCACTATATTATTACAAAATCCTCTGTGCCTGTATTCTGAATAATGTGTTTGGTGTTAAAATAAGTTTATGTTTCCGGAGCACATGACATTGGACCAGCATTGCGAAGGAGATTTGTTTGATTTGATTCTTACGTCCCATCAACAATCTTTCAGTTATGTAGGGACGGGTCTTCCTGGGTTGAACCGGTACTAAGCTATGATTAATGTGTCTTGCTCAAGGACACAACGCAGTGACGCCTGTGAGGCTCGAACCCGCGGCCCCTCTGTCTCATGTTCATTAAATAAGCCAGGTTACGAGGAAAACTATCCATGCGCGGATCCAGAGGGGGCCGGGGCTCCGGGCCCAGCAAAATCACAAAGCTATAGGATTTATTTAGCAATACTCGTCTGGATCCACTTGAAAATCTCAAAGGCAAGCCAGAATTCAATGTTGGGCCATTAATTCGGCCGCTAGCGAAACGCCATTGAAATTGGCCGATGGTGATACACCTTGAAAGGTATTTGGATTCTCACCATAAAAAAGTTGTTAAAGATAAATTGGACTCCCTCTAACAACACTTCCTGGGTCCGTGCATGCCTGTGTCCGGGATTTCCGATCGGATGGGGGTTACTCTGACATTTCGTAGCGTGGCGAAAAAGGAACGCATGTGCGCGACCCCCGTAATTTGACTTTAAAGCATGTATAATATCATGCGCGGATCCAGGAATTTTTGACAGGGGGGGGGGGGGAGTCCAGACTGAGACGTTTTTTAGTCCTGAGCTTATTTTACAGAGGGGGGGGGGGGCAATGGTTTTATTGCAGAGGAAACTATACTTTCCCAAGGATCCAGAGGGGGTCCAACATTTTCAGAGAGAGGAGAGGAGCGCATCATTCTTTTAGTATTAGCACGCATCACTATCCTTGCATTTCGTTGGCACTCCTCATAAAAAAGTCTACATCTTTGATCGAGGTTCTGTAATTTCGAGTAACAGTTTCTACACATAAGGCCTAAATGAAATATATGTGTGGTTCCTGTTTCATGCCAAGAAAATTTAGGGTAGGTAGGTAGGGAAATTATTAAATTTTGTTATAACATTTAACAAAGAAAATAGTGACAGAAATTGAAAAAGTGCCCATTTTTTCTCCAAAGACCATTTTATTGTTTAGGGTATATAGGGTTAAAAAAATAGGATAGGTAGGCAACAGGAACCACACATATATTTCATTTAAGCCTAACGCCACTCTCTACATTAATGCCCCCATATTTGGCGAGCAATGCTTTGGCGTTGATGTCTGATCTTTTTGTGGATTCGATCCTTCGGACCTCTTGTGCGCTCTTTCCACAGACCATGCAGACACGCTCTGCAGGGTGCAGATTTTTGTTAAACGGGAGTTCTATACATTTCTATCCCATGCTGTAGCCACGATGATCCACGGATGTATTAGCTTGTCTTCCTGGTGTCTCTTGATGGTTGTGTGTCTCTTCCTTGCAGTGCCATGGGGTTGTCTGCTGTTTGTGATTGTGGTATTTCCTGATCATGCTCACATACTATTTTTAGGTAGTGAATACCCTTTAAACCTTCTTTACATGAACCACAAGACTGGTGACCTTGAAACATGGTTTGCATCATTGGATAGTAAGTGAGTATGAGCCACTTTCTGTGCCTTTTATATAGTAAGAACCAACCAACGAGTGTTGGCAGCCGATGGCTGCCAACACGAGAGTTGGTTGCTTTTACGATTAGACATGCTTTTTTCAGTGACATACCCCACCCACTTCTACATACTAGGCCACAATTTTTCGACCGTCAAATCAACTTCCGGCTACTGGAGCCTGGAGGTTGTTTCCGGTGTATTTCCGCACTGAATACAACTATCTTGCTAAATTAAACACTCAGAGCAATGCTTCCATCACCACTTGTTAGAAATAAAACAAACCTTATTCTAGAAGATCAGTTGCGATTTTTTTCCAAACGGAAACCGCTCCGACAAACTTTTCATTTCCATTTCGACGGATCATATCACATGAAATAAGTCACATCAATACTGCAGTCTTTTTTTGCGACAATACCCTTTCCGTCACAAACTCTTTTATTTTCGTTTGATAAAACGTCCGATAAAACATGTGGAAGCCATTTCCTTAACTTCCACTTGCTGTCAATTTATTGTTGTTGTTTTTGCAATCCATTGCGTCATTTAAAATGTAAATGACGTCACGTCATTGTAACACAAAGGACAAACTCCCCAACAGTTGCCAACGTCCCAGACTCGGGACCAAATTCGGGGCGCATCAAAATCGTATCTAAAATACAAATAGCAACATGTAATTGGATCAAAAGTTCATTAAAAAGTGACAGAGAAAATAATTTGACGATAATGTCCAAAGCACATGACATGCACGTCTTCAAACCATGAGCAAAACATCTGAAGAGTGAGTTTTCATGCGAGGATCCAGAGGGGGAAAGGGGGTCCGAACCCACCCCCAGGAAAATCACAAGTTATTTGGATTCTTACACTTTGATCCCCCCCCCCCCCCCCCCGGTTAAAGTTTGATCCCCCCCCCCCCCGGAAAATGTTGGACCCTCTCTGGAGTCTTGGAAAAGTATAGTTTTCTTTAAAAAGAACCGTAAATTAAGTTGATGACTGAAAAAACTTGTGGCGGATGGGCCTGGACCCCCCCCCCCCCCCCCGCTCCCCGACGATATTTCCTGGGTCCGTGCATGCAGTATGATTAGGAAATACCACAATCTTACAATGCAGACCAACCCACAGTAACGTTAGAAAGAGCCACAAACTAAAGCTTAGACATCGGTACGACAACTAAATAAAGCAGCCATCTCCATCTTCCTCGTCAAGATGTTTGCAAAACTAGAGAGGGCACAGAGGTATACATAACAAAGACGGAGAATAAACAAACGGAAGGAACATTGATTAAACTGTGAATCAACAACAACAACCGAATGAATGTATGAGGAGTTGCGCTCACAAAATACCCATGTACATTGTATTGTAGAGGCTTGTTTAGAGGGGGGGGGGGGGGGGTTAACAATATTCCTTGAAGTAAACAGGCAAGTATCCCTCATGAACTGGCAAATATCCCCATCTTTTTTTTCTGAATATCCAATATCCCTGACAGTAACAAAATTATTGGACACAGTAAGGTCCTATACCATTATGGCATAATGTATAGAGTAAAGTCGGGTATATTCGGACAGACGGCTTATTTCGGACGGTGTATTATTGGGTCCGAGTTTCGGACAGCAACCTTGTTTGTTTCATATTTCAAATACTGGAATAAAAATAAATTACCTAAGCAAATAGTGAAACTCCTGATGTGACGGCTCATAAGGAGCCGTCTCATCTGGATTAGCACTATTTGCAAATGTGTGTCCGAATTTACCTGATGTCCGAATTTACCCGACTTTACCCTACCGGGAAGTTTACACATGTAGTGAGGTAGAGTTACCCGGCGATGAGACCATATGCGGATCCAGAGGGGGTGATAGGGGGTCCGGACCCCCCCCACCCCGGAAAATCACAAGTTATATGGGTGGGTTTCTATAGGAATTAACACTTGGACCCTGGACCCCTCCCCCCCCCCCCCCCCCTAGAAAAGTTGGAACCCCTCGATCCCTTGAAAAGTATAGTTTTCTCTGTAATAAAACCATCGGACCCCGGCCCTCTGTAAACTGTAAAATAAGTTGAGGACTAAAAGAAAAAAAAAAAAAAAAAAAAAAACGTTGTCCAGGCTGTTTTCTGGCCGTCAGACTACCCCCCCCCCCCCCCCTGACAAAAATTCTTAGATCCGCGCATGGAGACTATGCATTCTACCAAAGATCACCAGCCATCAGCCGATGCGCGTTCATAGACGTATACGTGTTTTGCGTGCCCAAAATCTTACTCTTCGATCTCTGAATTTAGAGGCCATCTAAACAAAAAACATGCCATATAATGTTGTTAACATAAGGTCCTCAATGCAGGTTTTCTTGTCTTTGGGGCAGAGGGTGCGAACAGCAAAGGCGCTGACCGGCGCGGGCCGATCTGCGCCTTTGTTATTCGCCTTTTGGAAAGCATCATATCTGAGTTTGCTTCAAGCGAAATTTTAATTTTCCAGCTAGTCACCGTAGCTGAGCAAGCTGGTTTGAATCTTAATAAGACCTTGTTTGTCGCATCGAGGCCCATATATTTTCTATTATTATATACGGCTATTCATGAACACTCCCATCCACTCTGGAAAATAACAAAGCATTATGTATCAACTTTCCTAGAAAGACGTGTCCGGACACCCTGGAAAATCATATGACGAAACTGCAGATGCCAAAATATTAAGAACAGGGGCTAATATGTGTCCACCAGAGATACGAAATGTGCATGGTAAGCATAACTCTTTTGTAACCGCTAAACGGGAGTACTTTTACAAACAGAAAAGACCAGATTCAAAATTGAAAAGCAACATCATGCTGCATTTCACCAGGGTCTACACTGTTTGCTATGGTAAAAAAGAGCTCCAGATATATACAAAAATACAATATTTTAGAAAAGTTTACCTGACACACTTTTTTCCATACAATGGACTATCCCAAGTTCGTAATTGTTTTAAACCAGAAAGTAAAAATTCATTAATTATTATACAAAAGCTAAAGTTAAAGAGGATGAGCTGCGAACTTTGTTTGGTTTGATTCTTTAAGTCCCATCAACACTCTTTCAGTTATCTACGGACGGATCTTCCTGGGTTGAACCAGTACTAAGCTAGGATTAATGTTCTTACTCAAGGACATAACACAGTGACGCCGGTGAGGTTCGAACCCGCGGCACCCCGTAGTCTCGGTTCAAACACTCTACCACTGACCCACTGCGCTCCCATGAGCTGCGAACTAACAAAGAAGTGCAGGACATAGCATCGTCAGAGCTCTCATTTACTGCTGATTGGCAGTCCTGAACCCCTAATTTTGTAGCTGGGACTCTCATTTTTGAAGAAGGCTAAATTCTTTAGTATGGCGGCACTCCCACTTTTTGCAAAGAGTGCTATGGAACTATTCATATGTATACAAATATATGAGTACCCCACCCCCTAGAATCAGCCTCTCGGAACTATGGGGGCATGCACGGATCCGGGACCTCTCTATAACTGTAAAATGAAAAATATTAAAGTTGAGTACTAAATAATGTCAGGGTTGTATTCAGACAGCCCACCCCCCCCCCCCCCCCAAAAAAAATAATAATAATAATAATCCTGGATCCGCGTATTAGAGACTGACTATTTATGCATTGATTCCCTGCATGGACCTCCTTTTAATCAAATACATGTAACAGCCTGTATCACAAAAATGTACAAATAACACCAATAAATCTTGAGCTTGCAGCATTTCAAAAACATGGGAGTCCCAGGATTTCTTTCTTTCTTATAGTACTGACACGATCAAATTTTGATCATTACACCAGGGAGTGCGGTTTTGGAATTTTGAAGAAAAAAAACAAAACATGTAGTTCGTCCAACAGCTTGGCGACCACTTTCGGGTCAGCTGTTATGTCCCCCATGGGAGAGAACGGATTAGCCCCTTTAGAGGGCGGATCAGAGTCGCCTTCGCCTGTGAAGGCTGATTGAACTGCCTATAGCATATATTGGCTTTTTCCTTTGTATTTGTCTTAAGAATTCCATTTTCTGTGAGTGATGCGATCCCAAACGCATCTTTTTAAGAGATTCGACAAATGACCATTTTTTTTAAATCTTTATTATGTCTCCCTGTACTAAAATGAGCAGGGGTGTCCAGGGGATTTTGTCGTACACTTACACAAAGTAAGTAAGGGTGCAAAGATCAGGAATCCAGTGGGACAGTGATAAACTAACAGTTAGACACCACAAACGAGAGTCAAGAGGTCAGCCCTTTCCCAGCAGGTGAATCATTAAAGCCAAATGCTATTAACCATTGGTTGGTTGCAGTTAGGTTGCACCTATTTCATATTAAAAAATTATTGAATTTGGGTCACACTGGATTCATATAATACCTGGCCTATTTATGAACTTTTTCAACACCTTTGCTGTTAACAGACGCTCTTTCTGGGGCATGCGCAGGCTCTCTACTTGAAAAAAAAAAACATATGCGGAAGAAAAAAAAATAGGTGTTTGGGATTCGATCTCTGGACTCTTACCTCGTTACGCCATAGCGCTACCACTTGCGCTATTTGGGAAGATATCGTTAGGCGATTACATCAAAATCTAATAACATTGAAAAAATTATTAAAATCGAAATTACCAATAACAGCAATATTTGAAAGACTTTGTATCGAAAAGAAAGTGCGGCAAATCTTCTCAGTTTTCAGTACATGTTCATTTCTCATTTTGATATGGGAAATTGACCCAGGATGTAAACGGATGCTCTTTCTGGAGCATGCGCAGTCGGATGAGTGGGATTCTCTACTTGTAAAAAATTACTAGTTACCAAACGTTATATGCGTAGCGGAAGTGGAGCTTTATCAACGTGGGGAACCAATCTAGGAAAGTAACAGCCTTTGTAATACGGTTACCTCTCTTGGTTCTTGTCAATATCAAAACACGGTAGCTTCAAATGACCTTCATCAGATTGCGATTTCTCGTTCTAACCAGCCAAGTCACTCTGCTCATAACACTCAAACAGCTCCTTCTTATAGTTACGTTCACAGGCCAGACAGTTCACCGACAGTGCATGCTTCTGAGCCTCAAGCGGCCCCAGCTCAAACTTTGGTACAAAATAATTGTTCGAGACCTAGACCAAGTGAGGCCAACAAGCAAGATTCGTCGCCAACCTTTGCAACACTGGAGACACACCCCACTGCGTCGGACCCGAGTCAGTTAAATATACAAAATACAAACAATGCTGCATGTACCTCCAGATCGCATGGGACCTCCGAGCATGGGACACTTTCTCGCAATAGAAATGTAAAACTTCCAGCTTTCACTGGAAACTGCAATGATAGCTGGAAGGTTTGGTATTCGCGCTTCACGACAGTCGCTAATCTGAATAATTGGGACGAGCCCACGCGACTCAGCGAGTTGGTTCAAAGGTTGCAAGGGACTGCAGCCGACTTTGTGTTTGACGAGATACCGCAGGGGATAATCAGTAACTTTCCGAGTCTCGTACATGAGTTAGGGCTTAGGTTTCAAACGGTAGAAACAAATAAAACGTTCCGTGTGCAGTTTGGCAAACGCACCCAGCGTATAGGCGAATCTGTAGAGGACTACTCAGCTGAACTTAAGAGAATATATGACAAAGCGTACCCGGGTAGAAACCCCGAAATGAGACGGCAACTTTTGCTACAACAATTTTTAAATGGTTTGCGAGATAAGCAGGCAAAATTCGCCGTCGAGTATTTTAAGGAACCGTGTACGATCGAAGAAGCGGTGCATAACCTAGTGACTTATACGGAGGCACAACAAGGCCATAATTTTGACACTTCCCGACCTAATGATTACACGAAATCTGTACGATTTTTGTCTGGTGTTTCCGTCGACGGTGAAGAGGCTGATGATGATAGTAGTGACGATGAGAGGTTTGGGAACACCGCAAATATTTCGAGACCTCTTTCATCTTTTAGTGGTCAAAAAGAGAAACAAACTGTCCGGAAAGTTCAAACCACACCCTCAAATTCCGACTCTAATGCGACTGATCTGTTGAGTCAAATTCTCCACTGCATGACAGAATTAGCCGAGCGAAAATTAGATGAATCAGGGCCGAACAAAACACAAGTTACACCTCGAACACAGGACCAACTACATAGACATGGTCAATCGCGACTACAAAACACAAATCAAGGTCAAATCCCGAGACAGGGTCAAATGCGACCCCAACCCCAAGGTCAAGGTCAACCAGTCAGTCAAAATCGGTTAGCCAATGTACAATGCTTTCATTGTTCGAATTTCGGACATTTTAAACGGGAGTGTCCTATTCTACGGGCCGCTGAGCAAAACTTGAATGGGACTAGTGAGTCAAAAAGAAGGGTACCGCAACAAATGCAGTGGGTGCCACGTGCCACACAGGGACCTGTCCATCAGCAAAACATAGCTTTAAACTAGAAGGGACCCACCTTGAAGGCCGACAGGCGGTCCAAACTTCTAAAGGCCAAAACAATAATTTGAAAAATGACATTTGTAATCATGACTTAATGCTTAGTCAGGTTTCCACCTTGGTGAATGCACACAACGCAAAGAAGCTTGCACAACAAGGGGACAAACAACTCTATTCTGGGGACCAGGGGCAACCACACACAAGTTCAAACTCAAAATGTGAAACGTCCGCATCGAGTTCAGAAGTAGGGGTCAGCACCACAGGATCCTCTTTTCCTGTTTCGCTACATACGAATGAAAAATTACTGCATTTGGCACAACAGGGGGACTTGCGTACCGAACCAAGTGATTTAAATGGCACTGAAATGAGGCCAAGTACAGAAACTCAGACAAACCTAGTGAACACCCAGGTCCCTGATAATCAAAGTACAATCAAGAGAATAATGCGAAGTGAAGGTTTTTACCTTGATGCAGACATTGAGGGGGTTAAGGTCCTTTTTACCATAGATACAGGGGCCACTCGCACAGTTATTTCTGAAAGGGTCTATAACTCGATTCCCGAGAGTCAGAGACCTAAATTGACTAAGGGCACCGGACTGACTGATGCATCGGGACAACCGCTCTCTCAAAAAGGAAGTGCTATGTTTACGATAACGTTGGCTTCAGGTCTCAAACTCAAGAGCGAAATTATGGTAGCAAATATTGAAGATGATGGACTTTTCGGCCATGACCTTTTGGGTCAAGGGGGTGCAGAAATTCTTTATACTGAGGGTGCTATCCGCTTCATGGGCATTTCTACACCATGTAAACAGATCAACAAGTCCACTCCCATACGAAAAGTTAGGGCAGCAAATGATTTCATAATTTCAGGTCAAAGTGAATTGATTGTGGACGCATTTTTGGACAGGTCAGAAGACGATGACCTGCTGACCTGTGATATAATTCTGGAACCCAGCTCAGATTTCCAGGAAAAGTATGGATTGCTTATGGCATCTTCTTTGAGCGACCTTGATTCCAAGGTCACCACAAGGTCAGGATTCTCAATCCACATCCCAATGATATATCAATTAAACAAGACACCACACTTGGTACGGCTGAATTGGTAGTCAAGACCATCACCCTGGTAGACCAGGAGAACAGGGGTTCTTTATCCTCTGTTAGCCCTGACAATGACCATCAAATATCTCCTGTTAGTGATTACTTTAGTACTACACTTAGACGAGTTAAGTACAAGGTCTCTGATATACCTGTTCATTTGCAAAATTTGTATAGCTCCACATGCGAAGGTCGTACTGAAGTGGAAAAGTCGGAAATTGCAGACTGTCTTATAAAATTTAAGGACACTTTCTCTAAACACGAATTTGATTTAGGGTTGGCCACGCTTGTAGAGCATGAAATAGATGTTGGCGGACACAAACCGATTAAACAGCCACCTAGGCGGGTGCCGGTAGCTTTCGCAGCGGAAGAAGAGAATGTAATAAAACAACTAGAACAAAGTGGTATTATACGCAAAAGTACCTCTCCGTGGGCCAGTCCGATATGTCTAGTACGGAAAAAATCAGGAAAAATAAGACCCTGTGTTGATTATCGCAGACTAAATGCCATCACAGTTAAAGACGCCTTTCCGCTACCTAGGATTAACGATTGCCTTGACGCAGTTGCGGGCGCAAAACTATTCACTAGCCTTGATTTGACTTCCTCGTTTCACCAGGTCCCAATAAAGGAGGAGGATATTCCCAAAACTGCCTTTTGTACGAAATATGGATTATACGAATACCTAACGATGCCCATGGGTATGTCGAACTCCCCAGCGGTTCTACAGCGGTTGATGGGACTTGTACTCAACCAGCTTCAGTGGCATTCCTGTCTTATCTATCTTGACGATGTATTGATATATGGTTCAGATTTTCAAGAACATATGCAAAGACTGAACGAGGTACTGTCCCGCATTCGAGATTGAGGACTTAAACTTAAAGCAGAGAAATGTCAACTGCTGCGCCCCAGTGTCAATTTTCTTGGCCACACCATAAGTGCTAAAGGAGTCCTTCCTAATCCAGAAAACTTAGCTAAAATTAAGCAATGGCCCGTCCCAACCACTCCTACACAAGTGCGCCAAATATTAGGGCTTGGGTACAGTGACCTAGTAAGACCACTTACGCTTTTAACGCACAAAGATACACCCTTTATCTGGAATGAACAATGCCAAAATTCCTTTGACGCTCTCAAGGCGCGACTCATCGGGGCAGAAATCATGGCTTATCCGCGAGACTCGGGTCCCTATATCTTGGACACAGACGCAAGTGATACACAAATTTCGGGGGTTCTCAGCCAAGTGCAAGATGGGATAGAACGCGTAATAAGTTATGGAAGTCGAACTTTGAACAAGGCTGAAAGAAACTATTGTATCACGGACAAAGAGCTTCTTGGTGTTCGACATTTTACCGAGTACTATAGACAATACTTATTAGGAAGACATTTTCTCGTGCGCAGCGACCACCAGGCCCTTACTTATCTTTTCAAAATGAAAGAGCCTAAGCATAGAATCGCAAGATGGATAGAGATACTGTCGGCTTTCGACTTCAGTATAGAATTTCGCAGGGGTGCTAAACATGGGAATGCCAGACCCTTGGAATTGCCTTTGCCCAGAGACTGATAACTTAGAAATTCTAAAATGCGGCCCATGCGCAAAATGTACAAAACGCTTTCATGAAATGGGAGGATTTGAGCCTACCCTTACCACTGAATGTCAAAAGGCAAGCATAAGGTCTGTTACTACCAGGTCTCAGTCTGCGCAGGATACGCCCAAGTGCCAACCAAAGCTCTCGCACGAGAACTTATGGTCCTCCGATCAGGACAGAGCGAAAGTTAGGGAGAGTCAATTAAATGACCCTGATTTGACATTCATTATAAGGGCTATTGAGGCAGGGAAAAAGCCAAGTCATAGCGAAGTTGTAGTGTTAAGCCCGGCTGCTAGGTATTACTGGAGTATTTGGGATTCACTAACTATGCAAGATGAATGTCTGCACCGATATTTCTATCGTAAGGATGGCAGCGGTTCGCACCTCCAGTTCATTGTCCCTCAGTCGATGAAACCGGAAATATTATACCAGGTCCACAATACGATCGTTTCTGGCCATTTTGGTAGAAAGAAAACCTTGGAAAAGTTGCTACAAAGGTTTTTCTGGTACGGCGTGCGAGATGATGTTCATATTTGGATTCTACGATGTGACACGTGTGCTGAGAATAAACGGCCCCATAAGACGCCCCGCGCACCATTAGGCAAAATGCAAGTTGGCGCAACCTTCGATCGCCTATCCACTGATTACATAGGTCCCCTACCTCTCACGCCTCGTGGAAACCCATACATTCTCGTGGCCACATGCTCTTTTACAAAATGGGTCGAGATCATTCCAGTTCCAGATCAGTCTGCTGTGACTTGTGCCAATCGGATGTTAAATGAAGTTATTAGCCGATTTGGTTGTCCGCTTACATTACACTCAGACTTGGGACGCAATTATGAAAGTTCAGTCATGGCGGAGCTGTGCCAGCTATTGGAGATTAAAAAGACGAGAACCTCAGTCCGAAATCCGCGATGTAATGGCCAAGTTGAATGGTTTAATCGAAGTATCTTGCGCATGATCAAGGCTTATTTATGTGGACAGCAAGAAAACTGGGATCTTAATTTGGGGTGCCTGGCTGCCGCTTATAGGGCATGCCCTAACGAAACCACACGTCTCTCTCCCAACCTACTCATGCTGGGTCGTGAACTTAGGATACCCTCCGAACTTATGTATGGTGGGCAATTCAGACCAAGAAATCAAGTCATATGGTGATTACATTGAATATCTTAAAGCTGCATACTCTGTAACTATGAACATTTTTCGAAAAAATTTATTTTCTTTTTAAATCATTTGTAAAAGTTGAAATAAGTTATGTTTTCACAATAAATCTGTTCACTAGAGCGGAAAACTGCACGGAAAAGTAAATTATCTGATAAAACAGGTGTGTTTTACTCGTGTCGATAATTATTTGCGTCCCTCCAATAATTATAGACAGTAAAATTTAACATAAATGCTGTTGTTTCGATACTGATATTTTGTTAAGATTTACGAAATTGGTAAAATGTATACCTGAATTTTAGTTTTTTTACTGTGTTCTTGAAAAATAGAAACATTAGTTCAAAAATTAAAAGCCCAAAAGTTACAGACTATGCAGCTTTAAGCAGAGAATACGGCACGCCCACGAAATCGCAAGGAAAAATCTTACTTCTGGTGCGAGGCGACAGTCTGAGATCTACGATGCAAAATTGGCAGTTTATAAGTACAAAGTAGGGGACGTTGTCTGGGCAGAGAAAACCTCGATTCGCCCAGGTCTGTCTCCTAAACTGCAGCCATTGTATCATGGGCCCTGTCTTATCATTGAGAAATACAACGATCTTGTCTATCGTGTGCAGCTTTCAAAGTGGGGTGTATGTCAGGTCTTGCATCATAATAAGATGAAGCCGTATGAGGGTGTCAATATCCCGCGCTGGCTGAAAAGGGCTAGAGCTACCATTACAGAGAGTCTCGTAGTGAAAGAGCCTTAACTCAGGATGACACATTTGCCCTGATTCATGTTGTTCTTAGTTTGTTAATGTTTCGTTTGTTAGTACAGTCTACCCTTTTACAGTGAAGATGTTGTTCCTAGGTGGTGAGACGTTATGGTTTGACGTTAAACTGAATTTCTGTTGTATTGAGATTGAATTGAATACAATCTAAACTGACACATTTGTAAAGAAATAGCTGACTTTTTTAAAAAAAAAAATGCTGTTATAAAGAGTGTCAATATAAAGAGGGAATACTGTACTATTTGTACAACGAGTTTTATAATGATGGCACACACCAGATCGGGTTGTCTTATTATTGGAGTCAATTATTATAGGTCTTATTAATTGTTATAACTATTCCTAAAAGATTGGGTAATCTGCAGTTTATTTGTAAAGAAATCAAGTCAGTTATGCTTTGAACAGTATTTTATTTTTTTATACAGTAGAATGGCTGAAGAATTATTGATTTTGACTACAAATCCTGGGCATTCTTGCAGGACTGTAGTTCTGGGCTTTGACCTCAGAATGGGTTCTAATTATACACCACAGATGGATTGTGAATCTCCATCAAATGACCCTGAAGCCAAATACTGTACTCACATCAACATGGCTCACTATAGTGATGACATTGTGGTAATGTCTTTCCCATCAGTAAATAATACTCAGTCTGGGCCGAATGACAGAACAGTTGTTCATGTCGATGATATTGCTGTGATGCGTAAATATTATGGGTGTACTTAGCTCCTGATTCCCGTGGGTCCCTTGTAGATGAGGGCAGCCAAATTTCTGGGTTACTCTGTTACCTTTTGTTGAACAGTCTGAGAGCTATCATATCTTTCGAGTGTGCTGGATACCCTGCACACTTAATCAGTCGGGACACCCTGCATATTCCAAGATTATGATACGATAACGATACCATTTACACCCAACCTGTGAGAATACAATTCAACACATTGTACACCTCCGCATGATATTTTTACACACCTGGTATCTTGTTATGCGACATTTAAGCATAGGAGCCTACCAGTGTGGGTGCCGTGGGCTGGTCTGCAGTGTGTGATTGTGGCGGTTCCTGGTCACACTCACTTATACTTTGGTACGCTTGTCTTCTTCAGAGCCATGTCTATTCCAATCAACATGACAGAGAAGACTGGTCGCGGTAGGGCTTATAAATGTCTGCAGTGCGGCTATATGGAGGAGAAGCGACGAGTACTTAGCCATTGGTACAAGACCCACCTCCACTACACAGAATCCCCATTTTACTGCACTGTCTGTCTCTTTAGGGCCACCAAAGAGAAGGATTTGATTGACCATATCAAGCCCGGGGTGTATCCTCCTCATCAGCGGGGAGTTGACTTAAAACAACAGATGAATATACCGGTGGACATTAACAACATGCTAATCAGGAACCATGCTGCCAAGTATCCCGTTGAAGGGGTCGATTACATCTGCATGACACAGGAGGAGTCCGTAAGCATCTGGGGCCAACGGAAGAGGTCGTCGTCTATTGGTAGCCAAAGCATACAACAAGAAGCTTCCACTGACAACATTTTACCAACGCTACTGGACTATGATCCTAATGAGAGGATAACTCCAGTCCCTGTGGCTACTCCCATATTGCCAGTAACTCCAATTACAGTGCCTGTATGTTCTCCACAACTTCAGAGGCCGGTTTATAATCCAACACCACTGCACCAGATAGCTCCAGTACGTAGTGGCCAGTCCGACCTCCTCCAAACGGCGCTTCAGTCTACTCAGATAGCTTCTTGAGATTATAGTTTCCGGCCCCTGTCGGAGTCACCGTATTCTGGATTACAAAGAACAACTAGCACTGTTCCGATCCTCACAGCATCAAGATATAGTGATTCTACTCCACCAAACAATGAAATAGCTGCCATCTCAAGATTATTGCCAGATAGTCTGTTGGACAATACCGCCACACCAATTCTTCATCCAACTAGTACATCTACCTCTGTCACTCGCATCCCACCTGTGACCACACTTCCACCAACATGTACAAACACGCCAGTTTCTGCGACGCCAACAGCTCAGGCCACTGTACAGACAAGTAACACTGATGCGTCCATCAACACAGAAACTCAGGACTCGCCTGTGGCCAAGGCAATCTTAGAAATGTCTAAGAACCTTGTTGAAGCTATCGAGAGGCAGACTTTTCAAATAGAAATGACCAAAAACACCTTGTCTGCCTTCCTGAGGAGACTCGATGATCGGGACAGGGAAAGGAAATCCCCTGCCAATCGGGAGATTGACCATTCAAATGGGCGCCGTACTCTTGTAATCCCCAAGCGCCGTCGCAGCGAAACGCCATCTCAGTCTCCAGTGATAAAGAAGAAGAAGACATCTGGATACTGTGTTGTTCCTGATAATAAGAAAAAATAGACATTTTTTTAGATTCATGTTAAGTGATGATGAGGTTGCAATGATGTTAAACCCAGCTTTGTGATTTTTTTAATTTCATGTATATATACAGGTGTTTAGTCTGGACTTTCACATTTTTCTATCCTTCTATCAGCTTATGGGGACATAAGCTGGTTGGAGGGGGGAGTAATGTAAAAGTCTGGACTTTTATCATGATTCTGTTGACATTCTTTCCATCTTTCTGTTTGCCTGCATGTTATTGTCTCTGTCTGTTCATCTATTTATCTGTCTCTGTCTGTCTGTCTGTCTGTCTGTCTGTCTGTCTGTATGTATGTATGTCTATCTTGCTGTCTGTCTGCCTGTTTGTCAGTCAGTTAGTCTGTGTTTGGCTGGCTGTCTGTCTGTCTATCTATCTGTCTGTTTCTGCCTGTCTGTCTATCTGTCTGTATGTATGTCTATCTGCCTGTCTGTCTGCCCGTTTGTCAGTCAGTTAGTCTGTGTTTGGCTATCTGTCTGTCTGTCTGTCTGTCTATCTGTCTGTATGTATGTCTATCTGCCTGTCTGTCTGCCCGTTTGTCAGTCAGTTAGTCTGTGTTTGGCTGTCTGTCTGTCTGTCTATCTATCTGTCTGTTTCTACCTGTCTGTCTATCTGTCTGTTTGTCTGCCTGTCTGTCTGTCTGTCTGTCTGTCTGTCAGTCAGTCTGTGTCTGTCTGTCACAGCCTCTGCCTGCCTGTCTATCTGCCTGCCTGTCTGTCTGCCTGTCTGTCTGCCTGTCTATCTGTCTATCTGTCTGTCTGCCTGTCTATCTGTATGTATAAATGGTTATTGATTGAGCGGGTGGAGATGCACAGCATTTCAGTGTAATCTGGTCACAGTCTGGTCATTTTAAGCTTTACCTGAATGTATGTCATGTTAATCCTTTATGTGTTCCAAAGCTCATATATTTAGGGTCTGAATTGCTACTGCATTTCCCTTCAATCTGATTGTCATGCATTGTTTACATCTTCTAATATTGTGATGACCGACCTTCACTTTGTTGTCCGTTACATCTAATCTTAGCATTATATGACGTCATCACAGGTTGAGCTTTTCGGGCAATTCTTAAAGAAAGTTGTTTCCTAAGAAATATTCATAAGATTTAAAGGTTCTGAGTGTGAACGTAGGTTAAAGTCAACTTAAATATGTATTTTCATTGTGAAATTTAGTTACCCCACCCGCTCTTGTTATTTACCTTTCCAGCGCGATTTCTTGTTGGTTCCAGCAAACCAACATTCCGCAATGTTGGAAATCCAGCAAAGTGCTGGACTTTTCCAACAATGTTGGAAGTTGGACTGCTGGAATATATAAGGGACACGCGCGTTCTTTCGAGGCCTTCAGTCGAAAAAGAGAGCAGAAGACTGCACGCTTCTGTTTCGCTCTATAGGTTTTGGTTTTATTGATTTTGGATCCGATCGATAAGTTGTAAGTTGATTTTGTATCGCGCGCCATACAAAGTTGTTGTAGATAGGTGGGCTATAAATAGCACGTATTTGTTTTGGGGCGACATACGGGGAAATTATCGATTGTTTATCAGACTGAGGGCCAAGAAAGAGAAAGGGAAATTTATTCTGACATGCCATTTTATTATTAAATATCTGCCTGTGGAAAGAATTTGTTGTTGCTTGTTAGTTTGGTTACGTTTTGGGGGTGTCATCCTGACAGATAGTGAAACAGCACCCCGGCAAGACCGCTCGGTTGTAACAATACTGAGGTTTGGGCTCTTATTTACACGAGCAGAAGCTGGCGATGTAGCAAATTTGTTGTGTTTTAAAATGTTGTTAAGTATAAGTTGAACCCGCCACCATTCCTTAGTCATAAACTTTAGTTTTAGTCGTTAGTCAATCCTTATTTGTACTAGTCCACTAACCGTTTAATAGTAAAATGTTTCTTTTGGCATGAACACGCTGAATGGGAAACCGTCAAGTCGGATGCTCAGGATCTTCACAAAGAGTCATGGTAAATGTTTAGGTAATGATTGCCCACATATTAAAACGACTGGAGGAAACAAAAAAATAGTCTTAAAGTCACAGGGCTATTTTGGTAGAACGTCGACTCATGTTTTGTCACGTTACCCGCTAAATCTGTCCCTAGCTGATATGCAAGTGCGTATCCTGTGAGGTGCAAGATGTACCAAGATAGGGTATTAGATGGTAATCATCTGATCCTTTCTTCTCCCTATATATACAAGTGAAAGAACAGAGGCAACTTAGTTTTGGATTCAGAGAGCGTTTAAGATACAAAGGAGTTAATTCGCTTAATTTTGGGTGAGCTGAGCAGACTATAGTGCAGTTTTGTTTAATAACCACGCAACTACCAGGTTAGCAAAAAGCTAGTTCATGAACTCGAATTTGGAGATATAGCTGTCAAGCAAATATAAACAATTTACAGTAGAGTGACATGAATTTTAATACTAATTGGCAGTTTGAGATGTTTAGAAGAGGTAAAGACAATGGATATACCTGGAAAAATGTAAATTTCCAAATAGTTTTCTTTCTTATTTTGAGTAACATATTTTGTTGGTACATTTGTTATGCACCTTGATGACAATAATTGACTGTCTATTTTATGCTTCTGACAGCTTATCTTAAGATGTTTCATGTGAGTATATTGCTAAATTGCTAAATTGCTAGTTGCGTGGTTGTAATTGTTTCTTTCTCGTTGATTATCATTATTATTATTATTATTATTATTATTATTATTACGATAGGTTGATCTTTTGTTATCAAAATAATTACAAAAGTTGAGAAAAGTCACTGGGCTTGATGTACGTTACCGTCACACTACTTTAAGTAGTCGTATTGAACTTGATAATAACTAAAGCAATGGCAGGTATAACTATGTGAAAACGCTACTAAACATTTATCATAAAAGAATCTTAGCAAGAAAATAAGTATAAGTATGCACCAAAAAGATGTCAGCCTAGCTGTCACCTTTCTTGTTATAAACTTACACTTATTTTTTTTTACAGTATCAAGGCTTTGAGGAGTCTCTGATAGGTTTTACTAATCAGAATACGAGTCCTATAAGACACTGGCTTTGAGCTTAGTGCAATGGAAAAGCCGGATAGATCATTACAAGCAACAAGTGCTTTGCCATCATCAATATTGTTTAGAAGCCCTAGCATTACATAAAGCCCTTTTCATAACATTCAAGAATGGGTGAGCAGTATCAATTAGATAAAATGGTTTAAAAGGCCATGCTGCTTTAAATGGGGTTGTTATTGTTTAGAACAACTTCTATTCCCGCATGTCATAGTATATGGTTTCTCCATAGAACCGCATCTGTTTCGCAATTCTAAAGATCACTTGCATGCTTGGTCTTCTGATTGAAAGAACAGATACAAACCTCGTCAACCCACCGCTTCCTCCTATCAAAGAATAACACGGTGATTTTACACCCATTCTACAATGACACTCCCACAGTTTAATACGATTGGTTCATTGTGAAGTTCCAATATATTTTGCAAGTGTTTGAAATTCAAACCCTTTACTGAATTCAAAGCTGACAAAATCTTCTCAAATATTAGATAATTGTCTCAACAAACTTCATTGACCATTACCACGCCTTCAAAATCACTCGCAAATGATTTTAGCAATGATTTTTCTAATATTTCCTGGAGTGTTACCTTATCAATAAGACTAGAAGCAGGCTTAAGTAGTCCTAAAAATGGAAATCTAAACTCAATTGTTAGAATATTAGATTAAATGAGAAGGTAGAAATTGTTCTTAACACATTTTCTTTTTTAACCAGTCACATTGTGAGAGAATAGTAACCAAGTAATAAAATGGAATTTGAAGACGTTAATTAATGAATATGTATGGTATATTTCATAGTCAAACAAGTGGTTCAAGAGAGATACACATAATGATATGTGGGAATTGCATTGTAGAACGGGTGTATATTTGTACAAGATAATACTGTGGTCGTTCAGATGCTCCGACTATCTCTTATTGTAGAGTTATCGCCCTTTGCTACTGTGTTCGTTTCAGATGTTCCGACTAGCCGTTATCTCCTTATGCTGGTAGCAACCTTCGCTACTCCATTCATAGCTGAACTTGACAGTGAATGGGAATCCTACAAAATGACCCATAACAAACAGTATGAGACGGATATTGAGCCCCTCAGGTTGATATATGTGACGCGCCATGACATTTTGTGCCCAAATGCGGTAAAACGTGACGTCGGGAAAACGCGCTGCAAAAGTGACGTAATTTACGCAACTGCACTTTGTAGCGCAATTTGCACGTCTCTAAGCGTCATTTGTTTACATCGCTTAAAGTCCAAGAGGCGCATTTCTTCGTAAAGAAATATTTGATTATGGATTTGAAGATTTAAACATGCGGCTGTTTAAATAATTATCTCACAACGTTAGAGTTGGGGGAGTTAGATGACTATTTACAAGCATGTATTTAAAAAAAAAAAACACAAAAAAAAACAAACAAAAAAAAAACCCGTCTCTCCCGGACACTTTCTGTGTCGGCCGTAGTGCATTTGTATTTTTTTTCTACTAAAGACCAGAAAAACAAGCGAGTGGTACTCAGGAAATACCACAATCACACGCTGCAGACCAAGACCAGGCTGATATTATAATACATTTTATAAAACAACGAGATCAATTCCATTTCGAACGCAAATTGTATGCGCAAAAACGTATGTCCGTTTCAGAATCTTTTGTCCCCAATGTTGTCGTACAGCACGTCAACTTTTTTGTTGTCTGTTGTGTTGAGACGACACACTACAAACGGAAAGTTCCATCCTACTTATTGGTGATGTGGCATACGATGCTCGTTTCAGTGTATGCAATAAGCGTTATACTTTGAGGTACAGTCATAGGACAATTATTCGCCATTTTGTAACGTCGCCGTTTAAATCAATGTGTTTCCAGATTTTTTGGCAAAAAATATTGTCGCAAAACAATGGAAGCTACAATCGTGAAAAGAGTACCGAATAACGCAAATTGATTTACGCAATGTACAATTTTATTGTAACTTCTTGGTGTCTGCTATTTTCGTATGGTAGTCATTTAAACACGACAACAAATTTAAATGGCATTTTTTGGGGGGGACGTTTACTTAGCGTCAATAGGAATCGTGATATTTTAAAATGTATGTTCACTTTAAACGGGACATAATTGAGAACCAAAATTATGATTATTTTAATATTTTATTGTACAGTATATTGCTTTTTTTATATTTGACTTCCATCCCCGTAAATTTGTGAAAAATTGCACCCATTAACCTTGCCATGGTAATTTTCACAAAAAATCTGGAAATGCACTGTTTAAACTGCAACGGCACGAAGTGGTGAATATGTATGAAGACAAATATCAATATCAATATTTGGGCTACTATACTAGTCTGATGCCCTGACTACTCCGTGTGTGCTAATAGGGCTACAAGTCTGATGCGCTGACTTTTCCGTGTATGCTACATGTAACAATTGTATTGTATCAGCGTGTCAAAACGCTAGTATGCTGAATCTGTGATGTACGTATGCTGTAAGATGAAGTCACGAGATATTGTCAGGAACACATTATGGCACGAAATTTATTATATGTAACTCCGTATATTTAGACTCGACTTACGGTTTATCCGTTTTGTTCCATGCGTGTCATGTTTACGGTAGGTTAGAGCCACTTTAAAACTATGCCAGCTCATCACTTATCGCATTTGCCAACAGCAAAGACTCAGACGAGCCTGTTCTAAAGCGCAGCCAGCGCCTGTTCTGCTATAATTTACAAAGTATGGCAGTACATGTAGATCAAGACTTAAGGCAAACACTACACTTCTAGCCCAACTAGGTAGCTATACATCCACAAAACGCTTTGAGGCGTGACTATTACGGTAAATGTATTGAATGAATCGAGGGCCATTACTCTGAGGTCGTGGTTGAAGCATTTATGCAGTAATGCATATACTGATTTTAACGCATACGAGCCAAGTACCGAAATTTAATAAACTGTGTAAAAAGTTCGAAGCTTTTGTACCAGGTACATCCCATTTTTATCTATCATCTGATCTAGACTGTTATTGATATTCTTCAATAATTCCGAAGTTTAGAGTTGGGTCCATTTCGATGTGATCTGTGTTTAATTAATTGTAACTTCGGTATGTACATGGGCGCCGGATGATTGTAGTTAATTATGGTTATAGCTGATACCCATACATGTATAAATATGCAACCAAAACTTTTCGGGTAGGTACCTGTATTCTCGGCCAGTAGATCTAATTGTACCTCGACATATTAGTTGCCGATTCATAGTCTACACTATTTCTGCGACTGTAATTTGAAAATATTAACATGTGATCCTATCAAATACAAGTGAACAGCATTTGAATAAAGTCGGAGTTCGACGTCTCATAGGCTTAAAGATTGTTTAGACGCTTTCTGTTTATTTCAAGAAAAAATGTAAGTTGTGAGTACTCATCATGTTCCGGATCACAAAATGTTTTGGTCGTTTCATTAATCTGCTAAGGGTAAAGCTGTCATTCACATTAGAAAGAGCCGCTTCCAATGAATATCCACTGCAAACGTTTTCTTTGAGAAATAAGAAAGAGCGCTTTGGGTATCCATTGGTCTTGACCTGTTTCCGAGGAGTTTGTATTGCAAAAACGTATGTACATATTAGCAAGTGACTACCGAAGAAATATGAAGATAGGGAAGTGGTGGGGACTGGAATCTCTTTGATCCGATGCATCTAGCGAAAGGAGGACATAATTTTTTCACGTTTTGATATCGAACGCCAACACAACATTTTTGCTTGATAAATTTTGTGGGAGTTCGTCCACACTTTTCTCTGCTTTTGTTTTAAGCTGCGCAGCATGTTACATGTATTTCTTCTTCCTTTAAAATACATTGTACATTTATATAGACTTTGATAACACCGATTATACGTGAACTCTCGCCGTTTCGAATTTTACTGCCTTCAAAATTCAAAAGTCTGTTTCAAAATATGCACTATCGGCGAAAAAAATTCATCAGCATTTGTGCAAATGAAGACCGAGACAGAGTAAACTTAATAGTTTGCCTTGTTTTTTTAAAGGGAACATTGAAGCGAAGCAATGCATCTGTATTGGTATGAGAGGTCTAACGCCATTTTTGAACAGAACTACTAATTAATCGGTGCCCGACTTTTACGAATTGAATATCGCGTGATGGGTTCGGGATCAGCTCTTGACTTGGTGACTACTGCATGCGACGCACCATTGAGAGTGTAAACTGACCTTAGTATTTTAAAACTTCAAGTGCATGCGCTTCTGCTGCTGATGCTACTTTCATTCCTCTTTCTACAAATGAATTAGTGATGATTTTAATGAAAAAGAAAAAAGAAAAGAGAGAAATGAGTAGATAGAAAAAAACACGATGCGCTGAATCATATCTGATCACCATTTTTAAACATGTTAATAATCAATTTTCTGATTTGCATAAATACCCATTTTCATCATAATAAAGACCACATTCTATCATTTCATACTGTTGCAATATTATCTGAATTGTAATTTCAAAATTTTCGAACCCTGGAAAAATGCTGAATCTTTAGTATCCAAACTTTAAAGAAATAACCCGTACGACGAAATACATTTATTTTTTATAAAGAAATAATGTTGACGATTTATCGTCTCATATTATGATCTCAAAATGTTCTAATCGAGATTTTCTGACGTGAAATTAACTTTCCCAAAAGAATAATCAATTTGTTTCAAACATCCTGAAATAAACTCGCCAAGTTGTCTATCAGAAAATTAACGTTGACGTCGGAAACACTTTATATATAATTCCATGACGTAGGGACCTATGAACTATTGTCTATTTCTCAGAAACCGCTTAAGATATCGAACTGAAATTTCACATGTATACTCCAGAGACATACAGGTATCAGAAAATATCAATATCTCAATTTCGACCAGGTACCTCATTTGGACCCAAAATCTCATGGCTGGTCACATATATACATATGACTAGCAGTTATCTCCTGCATGCTGGTAGCAGCCTTCGCAGCTCCATTCACAGATGAACTAGACAGTGAGTGGGAATCCTACAAGATGACCCACAACACACAGTATGAGGCTGATATTGAGCCACTCAGTTTGGTATATATACATATGACTAGCAGTTATCTCCTGCATGCTGGTAGCAGCCTTTGCTACTCCATTCACAGCTGAACTAGACAGTGAATGGGAATCCTACAAGATGACCCATAACAAACAGTATGAGACGGATATTGAGCCCCTCAGGTTGGTATATATACATAAGACTAGCAGTTATCTCCTGCATGCTGGTAGCAGCCTTCGCTACTCCATTCACAGCTGAACTAGACAGTGAATGGGAATCCTACAAGATGACCCATAACAAACAGTATGAGACGGATATTGAGCCCCTGAGGTTGGTATATATACATAAGACTAGCAGTTATCTCCTGCATGCTTGTAGCAGCCTTCGCAGCTCCATTCACAGATGAACTAGACAGTGAGTGGGAATCCTACAAGATGACCCACAACAAACAGTATGAGGCTGATATTGAGCCACTCAGTTTGTAATATATACATATGACTAGCAGTTATCTCCTGCATGCTGGTAGCAGCCTTTGCTACTCCATTCACAGATGAACTAGACAGTGAGTTGGAATTCTACAAGATGACCCACAACAAACAGTATGAGGCTGATATTGAGCCACTCAGTTTGTAATATATACATATGACTAGCCGTTATTTCCTGTATGCTGGTAGCAACCTTCGCTACTCCATTCACAGCTGAACTAGACAGTGAGTTGGAATTCTACAAGATGACCCACAACAAACAGTATGAGACGGATATTGAGCCCCTCAGGTTGGTATATATACATATGACTAGCAGTTATCTCCTGCATGCTGGTAGCAACCTTCGCTACTCCATTCACAGCTGAACTAGACAGTGAGTGGGAATCCTACAAGATGACCCACAACAAACAGTATGAGGCGGATATTGAGCCCCTCAGGTTGGTATATATACATATGACTAGCAGTTATCTCCTGCATGCTTGTAGCAACCTTCGCTACTCCATTCATAGCTGAACTTGACAGTGAGTGGGAATTCTACAAGATGCCCCACAACCAACAGTATGAGGCTGATATTGAGCCACTCAGGTTTGTATAGTTTACATGCAAATTGAGCCTGATATATTTCACGCGAACAACAAAAGCCCAGACCAGCCTGCGCATGCACAGGCTGATCAGCACCTCTGCTTTTTGCTGTCCGGAGAGTATAGTAGCCAAACATGTTACATGCATTTTTTCAATATTGCTGGTAATCTCTGTAGCTTAGCAAATGGAATTGAAATGGAAATGGTGACAGATTTACTAACAACGAGGCTCACATGTTCTGCTGCGAGTCTAAATTTGTATGAACAGAATGTAAATATCGTTGTTTTTTGTTTGTTTTGTTGTTGTTGTTGTTGTTGTTGTTGTTGTTGTTGTTGTATGCTTAGAATTTCGAAATGATCAACTTGGCAGTATGAAGATTTGGCTTGGCGTTATTTAATTCATATAATCTTCCTATACTTATAGGTTCTTGGATTTGCATGGAGATGTATTTTGTGGAGACAAGTCTTGCTTGTGGTGTATTCACTGAGCGCGTGGATCCATCAAAATGCATTGATCAGCAAAATTTATAACTAACACCACTTTTTCTAGGTTGATTCTAACTGTAATGTTTATTTTAGACGTTTGATCTGGGAGAAAAATGTTCGCTTGATACAGAAACACAACCTAGAGGCCGACAGAGGGATACATACATACACCTTGGGAATGAACGCTTATGGGGATATGGTAGGTCAATGTTTTTGTGTGTATCACCTGGTACACCTGGGGCGGACTTGATTTAGCAATTTTTAGAGTACTCGGCGTATGCAAGAACAGCCACATAAACAAGTAAAACTGGCCACTTTGGAGTACTCCGGAATAAATCAAGCGATACAAAATATTTCCGCGAATGCAGGCAATGATCCGCCATCTTTTTTGGAACAGGTCACGTGACTGTTCTGTCTGCACCACCTTGAAAAACGGAGTACTCCGGCGTACGCCAGCACAGATGTTTCAGTGGACTTGATTTCTGTTCTGCCTGTTTGGAGTGGAAGGAGTAAAGAGGACAGCTAAATCAAGTCTGCCCCTGAGCTCATTACCATAAACATTCTAAAACTTTAATAAGATCATTTGAGAGTAACTGACAAGGATTCTCAAACGTTGTGACGGAAATGCAAAGTGTGTTGACCCTCATCAGACTGCCTGTATGAATAGTCTGATAATTGCATACGCCATTGTAAATGTCCTACTGTCCTGCCAGCCAAGAGTGACAGTGACTTCATGTTTTGTTTACACAGTTATCAGGGACTTATAATCAGTTCACTTATGCATAAATCATTTCCTCGGGATAAAATTAATACACAAGTGATCTATCGATTCGCGTTAGCTCAAGTGAAGTATACACGTTAGTGTTTTACATAGCAATTGTAAACAAAGTATTACGTTACTGACACTCTTGGTTGGCACGACAGTAGCTGCCAGGTAAATTGTCACAACCAAATGATCCTTCCAAAGAAATGATTCGAGTTGGATGTGATTTAACAATCAATTCTTACTTTTATTGATACGTGATCAACTGGAATAGATTAAAATTAATGATAAGTAATAGTTCCATCCATATGAAACTATCACTATTAATTTCGAAGTTTTAATATGACCATGTTATTCTAGTATTCCGTATTTAAACGTACACTCCTTATAAATCAACACCTTGGTTTTAACCCCTTCTTTTAGATTGAAAACCCTAAACGGGTACCTTTGTAAAAAGTGTAGACCCTGATGAAATGACGCAGACTGCAGCATTTCATCATGGTCTGCACTATTTGCTAAAACTAAATCTATCTTCAGTGAAAGAAATGCAATATTGTTTGGAAATTATAACCTGTGACCACTAAATATATACCATGGACCATTCTGACTTAAGTTCAAAAGCTCTTATAGACTTCGAGCTAAAAAAGGTCCTGCTCCCCCCCCCCCCCTAGGGAATTTTGCAGACATATCCTATCTTGAAGAAAATTTCAAGCCGCATCTTTTAAGAGATGTTTGCACTCTGTGCTCCGGGGCGTTAGTCTCTGACAGCCTGTTACATATGTTACTGTAACAAACTAAGGAAAAAATCAAAATGAAAGTTTGAGCTACAGAAAGAAGACATTAAACCATCTAATTATTCAAGTTTCTTATGTAGTTTGCAAGCTGGATGCCTAAGCTACATAAAAGCAGCATTTTAAACAAAATTACAGCCTTCAATGGTGTTATATGCGTTACATAGATTAAATTTCCCTTTGAAAGTTGAAATCGTGACTAACATCATTCATTTTACAGACGATTTGTGCATTTTTACAAGTGTTTTTAATCTTAGTTTACTAAAATACTCATTTGACTAATAGGAAAAACAAAGTTTGCTTTTCTATCTCAAATACATTGTTTTATATGAGCTATTAAACAACCCTACCCCCAATTTTAAGTATCCAATTTTGGTATCTATTATTGAAGAAAAATATATGAAAATATTTGACGCTCATGGATATCTTACATTTTTGGCACTGTCTTGCTAATGCAATAAAGAATGATAATTTGCAAGTTTGACATCAGGATCAGAGCACTTATTAAAGTATGTAATGTATGTTACATGGCATAATGAATGAGCTAGTAAATTTTCTTGGAAGTAAGAGATGATATTTCAGAAAAATACCGTTTTTCACATGTTTTCCTATTAATCTCTAGCCTCTGTTGCCTTAGTCTTAGTAATTACAGTCATTGCTGATAACAAGCCCATGGAATTGTGTTACCTATGTTATATATAACCTTTTTAATCATATATTTCCTAATGCCTATAATATTAAAATATATAGACATATAGATAGAAAATAATAGTTCTCATTTAAATGACACAATATAATAAATATTCCTATTAAATAAAATTATTCAAAAACAATCTTTATTCAAGTCACCCTCACAATGTCTATCATTGTGTCTGCTTCTATGGCAAAATAATCACCCATTTCATCACAACCAGTAGACTCATGACATTGTATTAGAACTGCAAACTGAATACAATCCTATTCCTCTCCATCCCTTTGGGAATTGTGCAGACATATCCTACCTTAAAGAACAATAATTTTATTCAAGCTGCATCAAATAAGAGATGTTTGCACTCTATTAACTAGGGGGTTAGCATGTAATGGTATGATACGTATGTTACCATATCAATTTAAGAATAAATGAATTGAAAGTCTGAGAAACAGAAAGAAGACATAAACCTATCTATTTATTTGAATTATTCATGTAGTTTGCATGCTGAATACCTTTGATACATAAGAAAAGATTTTTTAACAAATATACAGCTTCCTATGGTGTTATATGTGTTACATTAATTAAGATTACTTTTTAAAATTGGTAATTATGACAAACATCACTTATAAGCATTTCGTATGATCCTCCCCTATTGCCATCAAAAGACTTAATTTTCTTTGTATGTGTGGCCAGTGCCGCATCAAACAACTTGACTCAGCCAAACTTGAATCCTTAGCATTCTTCAAAAGCAGAAACAGCATGTCAGTGTCATGGGATCAAACACCTGATTAAATATGGGTTTAATGCCATTTCACATATATGCATACAATGGAGTATGACTCTGGTATATATCTCTTCCTGTGAAGTGGCAAGAACAATCTAACTGCAGTTGCCTCTGCATCCATGGTAGTCAAATGATAACTTTGCTCTGATTTTGCAAAATCTATGTCTCTACCGTGTACCTCTAAGAATACTTTATGATTTCTGACATTGGTCAAACAGAAATTTGATAGGCTGCTTTTTTGCATCATTTGCCATGGAACCTATCCAGTCTTTTGGTATTTAAGTCCACAGGTCTTAGATCAATAGTATTTTGCTGCGCCCTAAGAACTTTATAAGTTTTCTTTAGTTACAATGTTGACTCTTGATGGTTTTGGCAGACTGTCTGAAACAATTTCTGTTACACCTTGAAAGTAATCTGGTATAAGAGAAAGAATATGAAGTTGGACATTGCCATCAATTATGTTTGCAGTTGGTTGTTTTTTCATGTCAGTACATTGAAGCATGTCTTAAAATAATGTAAAACCTATGATTTCTCAGTTTTTGCACACATATCATTAGCTGTTGCATTCAAAAGAAGGAAAGTGGACTATAGGTAGATTGGGATAACCAGTAGTTCTATATTATGCTCTATGGAAGATTTATACAGAGTAAACAAGTTGATAAGGTGCCTCATTTCATGATCCATTGAAAACACTGAAATTGAAAACACTTGCCTCTGACTGTGTAATCAAAAAGAATGTCACGACAATGCCCTTGCTCATTTATTATGACGAGTTATATATGTTACATCCTTTAATAAGCGCTCTTATCTAGAAACTTAGTGAATCATTGAATTGAAAGGGTCTAATTTGCGCTCTGTTCATCTTGCATTTCATTGCTTAACCTGCTGTGATACATCTAGTTCGTTTATCTGAAGGGAAAGAGTTACCTTGGTTTCATCACTTCAGCAGTACTAAGACTTCAAATAAGTTTTTGAATGCTTGCTGGAAAGATAATAAGTGCAGAGACATTATTAGATGAAAATATGTGGCTTGCATGTAGCGAAAGGCTACATTTATAAAAGTTAACCACCTAAGATATGATTCTTTATCACAGAAATATTAAGGTACATCAGTCCAGGTACTCATCGCTCTTAATGGCATAGTTTTCCTCCTTGTAAAGCTTTAGTCTTTCTCCTACTTGCAGAGTATCACTTGAAACACATACTCAAAGAGCCAACTATTAGGAATTCATATCAGTTTCCGAATGTTCCAAGCCATAAATGGCAAAACTTGAAAGTTGATAATGGCTCATCAATTTTGAGTGGACTGGTGGTAAAATTGAATAACAGTAAATGATTGAAATATTGTGTGATGATTCTACTAGTTGCAAGGAGGCGTGTGATAATAATGATTACCACAGAAGCAGACAACGACAAACGTTTAAAATGAGTGTTAAATCAATGAGAAATAGTTTGGACCATTTCATTTATTGTATTTTCTTGTAAAAATGTAAAACTATCTTTTCTATTTGTGGCTCTATATTTAGCATTATATGCACAGTATTAGGAAATGTGTCCAAAAGGTCATTGATAACATCTGTAACATCAGTCCATGGGTTTGATAATCAGAAATGAATATAATTTCTAGTGTTTTGGCACCAAAGACTTATAAGTACACATTAAGTGTCCTGATCTTAAACTTAATGACATCTTGCAGATATATGAGCAAGACAGACTAAGAAAATGAAAAATATCCACACGCTGTAATCGCTTTCATGTGCTTTACTTAAACAAACGGTAATAACAAAATTCGCTTCTCTGTAAAACTGGGAGTAGGGCTGTGTATTAGCTCCTATAGGACATTATATTTAAGATAGAAAAGCAAACTTGGTTTTTCCTATTCATAAATTGACTATATGTTTGTAAAATCTAATAAAACAGTTTGAAGCCAAGTCATAGTAGTTGTTTAACTAAATGACGATAGCCACAATTATAGCTTTTAAATTATAATTAGGTTCATGTAACGCACATAACACCACAGTTAGCTGTATTAATGTTAAACAGCTTCCATATGTAGTAAAGACATCCAGTATAAAGACTATAAGAATGTCTATTTATCAGATAATTTTAATGTCTTCTTTTGGTAGCTCAAACATTCAAATTTCTTATTCTCAAATTGATATAGTAACATATGTAACAAGCTGTTACAGGCTAACGCCCCGACTTACAGAGTGCAAACATTTCTTATTAAATGCACCTTGAATGGTTACATAAGATGTAATATGTCTGCAGAATTCCAAAGAGGATTAGGATGGAGCAGGCCCTTTAAATCAGCTTGATGTCAAAATACTGTTTGATGATTTTACTTATCACGCTAACATATGTAACGCTCTCTGATCTTTAAAACTTGATGACAACTAGCAGATCTATAAGTCTTTATCATACGAGCCAGTTTAAAATCCCTAAACAATGTAAGATATCCAACAGCTGCGAGTTTTTTCACAATTTTAGCTCAAACTTTCAAACTACATTTCCTTTATTTGATATAGTAACGCATGTAACACGCTTTTACAGACTAACGCCCCAACATAGAGAGTGCAAACATCCCTTATTCGATGCAGCTTGAGTTGTACTATAAGAAGGAATATGTCTGCAAAATTCCCTCGAGGAGATTAAAACATTTTAGGCATATCTTACGTAAAGACAATGAGCTTGCCCATTTATTACATCAGGTAACATATGTTACAGCCTCTGATATTAAAAATTTTGCAACAAACTTGCAGATTTATGTGTCTTTTCATATAAGCAAATAAATCCCAAACAATGAAACACATTCATCAACTGCAAATATTTTTTAACTATTTTTACTTTAATTTTAATACCAACCATTTCATCTTAAAACTGGGTAGGGGTAGGGTTGTTTAATTGCTTATTCCAGAAAAAATATTTAAGCTAGGGAAACAAACTTTAATTTTTCTGTTAGCCAATTGCATAAGCTAGTCAGACATGGTTAAAAACATTTTGCAAAACACACAGAGAGATTGTGAATGTAAACGATGTTAGCCACACTTGCAAATTTTAATGGGTTATCTGATTTATGTAACGCATATGACACCTTAGGAAGCCCCAATTTTGTTCAAATGGCTGTCATACGTAGTTAAGATATCCAGTATGCAGACTATATGAATGATTTTTAAAAATAATTTTTTTAATGTCTTTAATTTGTAGCCCAAACTTTTAATTTACTTTTTCTTAGTTTGATTAAGTAACGTATGTTACAGGCTCTTACAGACTAACGCCCCGGAGCACAGAGTGCAAACATCTCTTAAAAGACTCGGCTTTCAATTCTCTACAAGATAGGATATGTCTGCAAAATTCCCTAGGGGGGGGGGGGGAGCAAACCCATTCTCAGCCATCCGTCTATTACTTGCATGATATTTTTCCTGTATAAACAAAAATTGCTTTTATCAAGGAGACGGATACCTTTGGCTACATTGTTGTATGAACAATTTATTATCTCACATAGATCACTTTACGCCGTAACATACAGCTTTTGAGCAATCGGCAGCATAGAGTTACTTCCTGGTTTGATACCGTTTGCAATACTGTGACACGCTGAGTAAAATTTTGAGAAAACCATTTGCATGAACATAAACTACAATTATCTGACTACAATATTTAGAAGTATTTTCGACCCAAATATATGTATTTTTGGTATTATTTACAATTTTTCATTTTGACCTTAAAAAGTTCATAAGCAAAAATTGTAAATATATTTTTTTCAACAAGAAATTTGTACATTTTGGGCGAAAATACTTCTAAATATTGTAGTAGGATAATTGTAGTTTATGCTTATGAAACTTTTTTTTTTCTCAAGTTCAAACAGTGTGTCACGATATTGCAAACGGTATCAAACCAAGAAGTGGCTCTAAAAAGACTGATAAGCATACTGCGGATTGCTCAAAAGCTGTATGTAGGGGCGTAAAGTGATCTATGTGACCCAGTGTACGAATTACAAATCATCCATTCAATCATTGTATCCTGCTATATTCTATTCCTCAGACAAGTGATGAGTTTGTGGCACTCATGAATGGTTACAAACAGAATCTGACAAAGAAAGAATGTGGTAAATATCAGGTACCTCTCAATGTGGAGCTCTCTGACCTGCCAGCTTCCGTAGATTGGAGATCAAAGGGATACGTCACTGAAGTTAAGGACCAGGTATTACTTGACTTTTAGCTTACTGTAAAGGCGGCAACTTTAATATTCATATCTGGGCTTAGTTCGGCTATTTCATCTGCTAAGGAAGGGAAATCAGGTTCTATTTATAATTTGGAAATGACTTAATAAGCTTTTTGAGCCGCACAAACGTGCGTGCATTTCATTAAAATCCTAACCGTATACACACTGAACTCGCATTTATTAACCCTTGAAGAGCATAACCACAAAATATATGTTTGTTTTGTCGTCCACTAAAATATTTGAAGCCTCATAGATAAACAGTGTGAACCCAGATCAGACTGCTCCTGTAGGAGCAGTGTGAACCCAGATCAGACTGCTCATGTAGGAGCAGTCTGATCCGAGTCCACAATATTTGCCTCCTTGCTTATGTTAGATAGACATTTTCAGATGCAGTTATTTTGCTGGCGTTTTAAGGACTTAACAAATGACTGAAGTCGTGGCACAATATAATACAGTTACTTTTTAATAAAACCACGCCTCCTTTTCAGCTTTTACCAATCCCTTAGGTAGACTAGTACTAATTACGCATTCATGAGGCGCCGCCTTCACAGTAAGCAAAAAGTCAAAGAATACGTTGTTTGACCTGCAGAGACACTGCATTCATATATTCACAAGTTAATTTAAATAATGCCTTCTAGGTGCTACAAAAGCCGCCAGAAGAGACCCTTCAATTCCAAAAAAATATCCAACTACATAAATCAATCTAATGTGTGTGTCTGTAAGCAACTGAGTAAAAAACCTTCAATCAGCAAAGGGCCATAATCTGAACAGTTACCTGTTAGAAACACCTTTTATGACATTCTTGTTATTTCCCCTATACCGCATTGTCAGGGGATGGAAAATACATGGGTTAGTGAACGAGATTTCGCTATTTATCGCATCACCGAAAAGCAAGGTTTCAGGCGAGTCTTTGCACATACACTCTAACGAGTATCAATTGGTCGTTTTCATTTTGGCTTTACAGCTTGTTGTGCGTATATATTTTTTTTTAATTTGATTAATTCATAATGACTATTCAGTAAGCAAACAGAGGAAACCCTGATTAGATGCCACAGTCTGTGTCAACTGATCTGGATCTGCACTGTTAGCGTATTCCCTCCAAAAGGACACTAGGCTTATATTGGTTAACCCTGGGAGTACTTTCACTCCTACAATGAAAGTTCTATTTTTACTCAAAGAAAGTAGACAACATTTTTACTTAATATTTGTCTCCCCCTTTTTAGGGACAATGTGGTTCATGTTGTACATTCTCAGCTACCGGTGCTCTTGAGGGACAGAATTACAGGAAGACAGGAAAACTTGTTTCACTCTCGAAGAAAAATCTCATGGACTGTTCCAGAAAAGAAGGTAACACTTTGATATCCGGATAAGAGGGTATACATCTGGAATCTCTCTCTTATTTCAAATCATATGAGGCGCGCATTGAGATTTCCAAGAATTTGACATTTTGACAAGTGTAGACTCACACGAGCCTGTGCAGCCTCCTTTTAAGCTTAGAAACCTCAAATGAGGGTCAATCAGTAGTTTAACAGACATAGAATATTAAAGCGACCAGCAAAGGCTCTGATCAGACTTCGCGTATGCGCAGGCTGATCTGAGGCTTTGCTGGTCGCACATACCAAATTGTTGGAAATCTCATGCCATAGCTCATATACGAGTTGTTGTACATTCCCTTTACTCTCAGTCAGATGTTTTTCTATTTTTTTTTTTATTTTTTTTTTTGGATTCAAGATAATCCTGTGTTTTGTTTTTATCACTTGCCACCTATTTAATTTCAGTAAATTAATATTAGTGAAAAGGTTATCTTGCACATTGCTAGATCAAACACGCTTTTTCATGCATTAACGTTCGCCAGGTCCTGAGGGAGGTTTTTAACACTTCCCAAGGGACCTGACGAACGTTAATGCATTGAAAACATGTGTTTGATTGCTATTGTTGCATAAAAACATCGTAGTTCAGCTAAATTCTGTATCAGTTTTTTTCACTTTATTGTCTTGATTTTTAACGGAATCACACGGTGAGTTATACGTTCGATATTCTCGATCCAGGCTATAAAAGCACCACGCACACTCGTTGAGCTAGTAGTAAGTGCCAGTAATGTTCTAAAATTTTGAGCATGAGTTGACTGACAAAAATAACAAGACAACCAGCGCAGAACCAGATAAGACTGCTTCCCTGTTTGCCATTCTGAAGTGTGTGTTAGTGCCAGCCTTGATAACCTATATTTTATTTGAGAACAGAAAGGGAACAGTGTTTGACATTTTTGGACTATTATCATAGTTATACCATTAAGTTCGAAGTTACAAAAGCATACTACTATATGGATCATGCATTAACGTTCGTCAGGTCCTGAGGGAGGTTTCAACACTTCCCCAGGGACCTGACGAACGTAAATGAATTGAAAACATGTGTTTGATCGCTATTATTGCATAAAAACATCGTATTTCGGCTAAATTCTGTATCAGTATCAGTTTTAACATTCGATATTCTCAATCCAGGGCCATATAGTTAGTTGAACAACACGTGTGGTGCCCGATGTGGTAACTCACACGATTTCTCCTATTTCATAATCATAATATCATAATCGGATTTTTTATTAACGTGCAGGTGCAGGGGCATCATCAAGTGGGCCCCTTTTCAGGTAACTGGCTAGCTGCACGCATAGCAGATCTCACACCTGATCTCCAGGTGCTCCTTTCCCGAGGGTCAACTTTGGTGAACTTCCACTCACGGCAGTCTTTCTCTGTCAGTTTCTTCCATGTTTGATTGGGCCTCCCTGCCCCCCGCTTGCCATTAATCTGCATATCATATGCTGTTCTGATTGCACTACTCGAACGCGCCACATGCCCAAACCAGCGAAGCATTCTCTCTCTCAAAATGAGGTCGAGGTCCTCAAGCTGAAGCTTTGCCAGTAGCTCGCTTGACCTTACCTTGGCCACATCCTCTGGCTTGATACTGCAGACCTGTCTGATCATGGCCCTATCATTGCGTTGCAAGCGCTGCAGGCTCGTCTTGGTAAGTGGCCAAGTTTCACTGGCATGGAGCATGGCGCTCCACACGCAAGAGCTGTACACATGGACACGGGTCTTGTAAGAGAGGTGGCGGGATGTGAGAACTGGTAGTAGCTCCCTGAACTTCTTCAAGGCGGTTTTCACACGAGTGGTGACTGCCATTTCACAGCCTCCACCAGCAGAAAGCATGTCACCTAGGTAGCAGAAGGAAGCTACCACCTCAATTTGCTTAGATAATTTGGTATTTTGAGTAGTTTTGTTGTCAACATGATGATTTTTCCGGTCATACATATCAACTGTCTTTGACTGATTTTCTACCAAGGTCTTTCTATATAGAGAGTCCCTATTTCTGCTGACACCGCTAGGTTTGGGTATGTAGAGCTCTGATTACTTCATTTTCGGGACTCCAATCAATACATATTTAGATGCCCGGCGTCAGCAGTGAGTGCTTTTGGCTCGAAACCAATACGAGGACTGTTCAAATATGAATGCAAGTAGCTTCATAACTTTCTTCACATATATGCTACAACAAAATGTCATACCTTTCTGGAAAGAACTATATGTCGCCTTAAAAATGGCACCAAACAAAAAGAAACATTCATTACATTTCTCGAGTTACAAACCCTTATATAAAGGCCATTCCTGTATACTGAAGTGTTTCTTAAGCAAATTACATTACACGTTTTAGTATATGTGCGGATATAGTGTCATATCTTCGTAAGTTTTAGACAAAATGGCACCAAATTTTAAATGCAAGTATAAGTAACAATTCAAAAGTTGCTTGCAGGAAAATATTTATTTAATCCTGTTTCAATCTCTAGTAAACAAGCACGTTTATGCCGTCACTAATTTCATGATATACGTCATTTTGAGTTATCTACTGGTGATGCAATAATGATCATCGCTGTGTCGTTTTCTTTGAATTTTGCTGAAAACATGTTAAATATGTCATAAGGGAGTTTTCAAAACGCGCTGGCCTCTATTTACAGAGTAATCGCATTTTATATCATTTTTCAAGCATTTTTCTGCTTCTTAATGACGTGTTTACATTAATCAAAATATGTTCAATCTGTCTAGTCCTCAAAACAGGTGAGTAATTTTATTGTAAATAATGCCTATAGTGGTCAAACTTAAAGTTTACGCTCAAAATTAGAATAAAGCCTCAATGTTATGACAAAAAAAATGAATTCTATAACCCCTTCACTTAAGGCATTTTTGACTTAATAAAAATGCTTTTCAGCGTTTAAAAATTACCCACTATCCATCAATAATTTGTAGCGACACTTCAGTATGAGCGACCAACATATTGTCTTTGAATTAAAACTAGTTTAAATGTTGCTTCATGTATTTTTTTAGAAATAAGTATAACTGAAAACAGAAAGGTGGTGTTTTGTTTACTATTTATTTTCAAACATATGGAGACTTTAGTGAAAACGATTCGTTGTAATTTAACAAAAGCATGTCGGATTTTTCCAACTTTCACAAAATCATAATATAAGAATAGGGGAATACTTCCTGAACAATTTCAAGAAATTTCACCTGTTTATCTAAGAATTATACGCTCGTCTATATCTCTGGTATATGTTCTAAGCATTGAGTTTGTTAGTATACAAAAGTGGCCCTCATTCAAACGACTATAACTCGATAAGTATACTGTATTTTTCTTCAGGTCTGGCACCAGTTTTAAGGTGACATATAGTGCTTTATTGAAACGTTAATTATTTTGTCGTAGCATATATGTGAAAAAAGTTATGAAGCTACTTGCATTCATATTTGAACAGCCCTCTTATACGTGAATTTTCTTTTGAGCTTTCAGTTAGACATATGGAGATATTACACTAAGCATTCCCCCGCCGCTAGCTAAACGCTTCTACACCTGCAGTTTTCACTAAAAATCTCCAACACTATAGACAGCGGATTAATTCGGTGGCCCTGGTAAGGCATTGTCAAAGTACCCAAACCATGTTTCAACAGCGCGTGAATTCCATTGTTAATAAATGGATCTGCGCTGGTTAAAACATAGCTGTTGATACCGTGTGACACGAATTTTTATGCAATAATATAAAATAGAATAAACTAGCTCTTTACAATCTGTGGCTGATCACCATTTTAAATACTTCCCCGCCCCCATTATTAAATATCCTATGAAAATGAAATAATTTGGTCTCAGTGAGATATTTAAGAAAAATGAGATAAAATCAGCCAAGCGAACCCCACACCTTTATACATATGAACCCCTTTTCCAGAAATCCTGGATCCACCCCTGACCTGGAAACACTCACCTTAGATTATACTTTACAGGTAATAGGGGCTGTGGTGGTGGACTTATGGACCAGGCGTTCAAATATGTCATCAAAAATAAAGGAATCGATACAGAGCAATCCTATCCTTATAAACCAAGGGTAATTTTTCATATTGATCAACTTTCTCAGTGTTACAAAATTAATATTTTTCACATTCTTCTTGCAATAACGACTGCAAGCCTTTCGTAAATTTAAACATTTTTATTAGATGCAAAACATCAAGTGTTAATCAGGCCACAGACCAATCTGCCAATGGCTTAAATAGACAGCATCGAAAAGCTAAAAAAATATTGTTCCATCTTTTAAATTCAAAATTTTATTTTTTGCAGATTAATAAGAATTAGTGTATCGGCGTCTTTGAAGCGGACATATTTCATGGACGGATCTAGAGAGGGGACAAGGGGTCTCTCCCTGAAAATCGCAAAGCTATAGCCTTAGGATATCTTATCGATATTGGTCCGGATTCCCTGAAAAAAAACAAAGCTACCAAGACAGTAATCAATGCTGGACCATCATTGGCCCCCAGAAAAACGCCTTTTAAATAGCATTTAAATGGCGGGACGATGATGGCCCACTTTTAGTGGTATTTAGATCTATCTGGCCTAATCAACTGGAAAAAACGTTGACAGAGTTGGTCACACTCTGAAAAAAAATCTGAATCCGAGCATAAATATTTGATCTTTATTCTCAATCATAATCTCTTAAGATTATCTAATTAGCTCATGAAATGCCCAAACCCTGACTTCATAGCCATTCCAGAGCATTCACGTGTTTTATATTTGATTATTCAGGATGGAAAATGCAAGTTTAACAAAAAGAACATTGGTGCAGTTGAGAAGAGCTGCATGGACATCAAGAAAGAATCTGAACAAGATTTACAGAAAGCTGTTGCCAATGAGGGACCAATCAGTGTAGCTATTGATGTGAGTCACAGCTCATTCCAGTTGTACAAGTAAGACTTTAACTATTTCCTTGCTAGTGGCGACATTAAGCTGCTTGGACATTAAGAAATAATCTGAACAAGACTTACAGAAAGCTGTTGCCATGGAGGGACCAATCAGCGTAGCTATTGATGCTAATCACAGCTCATTCCAGTTGTACAAGTAAGCCTCCAAAATGTTCCACGTGGGGAGATAACCTGGTCCCGAGGTTATAAAACTTTTCCATGCTCAACTCAGCTGAGCACGAAATTTATCTTGCTCATAAATGTTAAAATGCCAACAATTGTTAACATTTTCACATTTATTAGCATGATAATACAACATCTGAGAGACTTAAAGCAAGAAACTTCTCCATTTGTCGGTATTTTAGTTTTTATGAGCAGTTGTTGTTTCATTCTCTGTTGATTTGAGCATGAACAAAGTTTTATGACATCGGGACCTGATTGTGTTGCATGCGTACAGCAAAGATACAGGACAGCCTGAGCATTTGCACATTCTGATCAGAGCCTCTGAAAATCGTTTTCTTGAAAGCATGATACCAAACTTGCCATAGCAAAATGTCAAGACAGAGCTAGACTCTGTTGCTGATCGAGCAGATTTGATATTAAGCTAGTCGCAAACCCTCGCGAGAGGCCAAAACTATGATCAAATACAGTAAAACCTGCCTTAAGTGGCCACTCTAAAAGAAGGCCAAAAATTGGTTTTCAAGACCGATTATCGCTTAATGCAGGTCAAAAGTATTGCGGAATGCTCTCTTTGAGCATTCTGCAAAACTTTCGACCTTCTTTAAGCTATCATTTGTCTTTAAGACCTTTGTTATGTCTATTTATAGAGTGGTTGCTTAAGACAGATTTTACTGTATGCCACAGTTGACATCGTTACAATGCTATAGTAAGTTCACAATACTAATTTGTTAAATCTTATTTGGCGTCTTATTTCAAAACTTCCTGGCTGCAAAATTTAGTTGTGTGTCATTAAAAGGGAACACAATATTCCTTAAGGTAGTGCGGGACCCATGTCAAAAGATAACCTTACTTTTACTTAAAAGTAAGAGTGTAAGAGTTATCGTTCCTGAATCTTGTTTTTAAAAGAGAATACTTATTTGTATGACGGTAGATATTATTCTCCCCTGACAACTCTTTGATGCTTGAAACGTAATTCTGTAAGTATTTTGCTTTCACAAAAAGAAGGAATGCAAGTATTAGCTTTTAAAAACATCACCCAGAAAATGAAGTCATTCAGTAGTTTGATGGTTAAAAGTTGCGGACCGTATAAATATACATACTATATACATGTCTCGGTTGCTATTTCTGCATGCTGTCACTAACCAAAGACCCACCCCCACCCCAAAAAGGGGGGGGGGGTTGTAGACGTGCACATTCCTTGTATGTGACATTCTCATGTTTTAGGTCCCATGGAGGTACATGGTCACTAATGTTTTATGGAGAAATGACGCAACTATTTCAATTACCTTATCACACCGGATAGGCAGCAATTAAAAACAGTCTAAACAATCAATGAATGCTGATAACAAATTGCTAGAAACAGTGTTTGTGATTGCCATTTGTTGCCTATCGGACTACAAACAACAATCCAATATTATGTTACTTACAATATCTAACAACGTTCGTCGATACCATTAACGTTTTCGATTGCCGCCTATCTAGTGTGTTTTTGATATACTGAAGACGTAGCCAAAACAATCTGATACAAGGGCTAGGAGTTATTTCATGTTTCTGTTGAAAAAATTATTTTGTTTCGTTGCATGTTTCATGATGATAAAATGGACATTTCTGCATACATTTTAATAAAATTAATTGGAACTGTATGTACCTGAAAGGAAGATATATGACAATATAACATTCTTTTCTGTATATTAACGGTTGGCAAGCATGATACAGATGCGCGGATCCAGGAATTTTCATCAAGGGAAGGGGAGGGTCCAGGTCAGTTTGACAAAAAGCTCTGACAACGATTTTTTTAGTCCTCAGCTTATTTTACAGAAGTCAAATAGTCAATTTCAAAGAATCTATCGTTTTTCAAGGCTCCAGATGGGGTCCAATTTTTTCAAGAGGGTCAACTTTTTCCAGGGGGTGTCCAATTGCTTATTCCCTATAGAAACCCATATAATTTGTGATTTTCCAGAAGGGGTCCGGACCCCCTGCCCCCCCTCTGGATCCGCACTTGGTGCAGCCCTCACAGCTTCATGGTTAAGACTACAGTATATTATCTCATTTGGGCTTGGCAAACGTTAATAGACAGAAGAATGTATCATCCTTTTATTGTTATATACCTTATAATAAGTGTTTACTATAGAAACTTGAGGTGTTTCAATCGCTGACAATTGTACATTTTATTTATAATGTGTCATATTTTGGTTGATCGTTGACCAATCACTGACCGCGGGCTTTATTTCCGATATAACATGACTGCAGAGGGCTTAATTGCCATTTCAACCTGCTCACGGAAATCCTCTGCGAGTTAAGAGTTAAGATACCGTCGCTTATGCTTTATTGAGAAATGACCAAAATATTCAATTATCATAAGATACGCTACTTTATTACATCGAGAAGGCTCTGATCAATCGATGAACGTGAATCGCAAATCGCTAGAATTTACCATTTGTCGCCAGTCAGGCAAACAAACTGCAATCCAAAAAGTCTGTTTCTGACGGTATTTGATCTACGTTCGTCGATAGCATCAACGTTTTCGATTGCCACCTATCCGGGATGTGTATTGATACAATGAATACATAACCAAAACAATCTGAAACAAGAGCTAGGAGTTATCTACATTTTTCAGCCATGTTTCCGTTGAAAAAAAAGTTTGTTTCCACACCGGATAGTGAGCAATCGAAAACACTCTTAACCATTGACGAACGCAGATCAAAACTCGCTAGAAACAGTGTTTTGATTGCAAAGTGTCGTCTGTTTGATGAGTGATGGTAATAAAAAAACTATGATTCTAACTATTTTTGGTCTATAATCGTCGATAGTATTGATGTTTTCGATTGCGCCTATAAGGTGTGGTTTTGTTGTATGCTTCACGATGTTACAGTGGACATTTTTTGGAAATGCTTTTGCTTGAAAGGAAAGTATTCTAGAACTTTTTGGATACTGTAAAGGCGGCACCTCATGACTGCCTTATTAGTCTACTTTAGACATAGGTAAAATCTGAAAATGAGGCGTTATAACTACATTCGAAAGTGTTTGTTTATCGTTTAACATTAGTATAGAGGCAAACAGTGTGGACCCAGATCAGACTGCTCTAGGTGAGCAGTCTGCTCTAGATCTACATTGTTTGTTTAAGAGGCTTCATAATATTTCAATAGATGATAAAAAACATATGATTGTGTTGTAATATACGCTTTAAGGGTTAATAAATGTGGGTTCAGTGCATTAACGGACAGGACTTTCATGAAACGCACGCAGACCTGCTTGGCTCAAGCAACTTTTAAACGCTTAACCAATGGATAGAACCTGATTTCCTTTCTTGAGCAGGTGAAATAACCGAACCACGCCCAGATATGAAAATTAAAGTTGCCACCTTTACAGTACCCAAAAAGTCCTATAATATATAACAATGACAATATAACATTCCTTTCTGTATATTAACGTTTGTCAAGCCCTTGTGCGATAATGTGTTGCAGGCCTCACCGCTGTGTGGTTCTGGTTGCAACACATCACATTCAGGCTTGCCAAACATTAATACAAGGAAAAGAATGTTTTATCCTCTTATTGCATATTTGTAAGTTTATTTTTTAAATGATATTTAGATCTATGCATCAGGAATAAAGCTATATTTTTTAGCTTTTATCTACATAAATCCTACGTGTAAGAAAGCATCAAAGTATCAAGACATGCTATAGCCATGCTTTAATGAGAATCATAATGTAATGTGCTGGGTCACATATGCTAGGTCAAACTCTTTTTTGTCATTTTCTACGCCCATTTGTCAGTGCTTAATCAATAATAGCTATGTCTCCGCCCAGTGATAAACATAGGGCGTAGACAAACAAAAAAATTGGTTGAAAGGGGAGACAACACTTATTATAGTCTTTATTTTTTTCAGGATTTTTCAGAAAGTCACCAAAAGAAAAAAACGAGCATGGTGACACATATTTTTTATTCAATCATTAGATTCTTCATGAAAATATCTTTGTAAAAATATGTTTTTTGTTGTTCCAGTTACATTCTCTGATCTGTTTATTTTGAATATTAATATTTTTTTTGGCATTTATTCGTTTGACTTAATTAGGAATTTGCTTCATAGATTGTGTAAATTCATGTTATTTCACTATTTTTTGTTTTTATTTATATCTCTGGTGTGAGCAGTATTTGTTCTGAAAAAACTGTATTGCGTTTCTTGTTTATTTGTTAACAAAATCTGTGTTTGTTTATTTCAAAAACCTGCGATTTTGCAGTTTTTGACATCAAATAACTTTTTAAAAAGAACGATGAGGTATTGTTTTTTTGTCTTAGTTTATAAGTATAAGTCTATATTATAAAATATTAAAAGATAAAACACTTTTGGACAAATGCCAGTGAGTCCGGTACTACCTTAACAATGATATACATTAGAAGATTTTAGTTGTTTTTTTTCAGTAAATATTTTTATTGACCGTTCTAAGGCGGTGCTTCTTTTGTGGATCATTTACGTTATTTCTGTCTTGTTTTTGTTATGCTTTTGTGCGCGTCTCTTTATTGATGCCTTGTGGTCACCTGCTGCAAAAGGGCTGACCTCTTGGCTCTCGTTTGTGATGTCTTATTGTGAAGTTGTCACTTTCCCATTGGTATCCTGGGTCAGGTCAGGTGCTTGACTGTATCGATCCTGATCTTTGCCACCTTTCCTACTTTAATCAGAACGCACATTTGAATGCAATTATGATCAAAACTAGATGCGAAATAAGAAAGTTATAAGATCTCAAAAATATGGAATAAAAAGGAACCATCTCAATGAGACGTTTGTTTTGGATATCCACAACATACATTTTGATTGAAAATAAAAAAAATACTTCTAATTGTGCACTATACATGTGTGAGGATATGTTTTTTACCAAATACCTAGATTTCGTCACATAAGCTACCACAACACACACTTTATTTATTATCTATTTAGACTGCGGCCACAACTAACATACATATTCATCAACAGATATTTAAACAACGGAAACAACGTTAAGAACCAAGGTTCGTTCAGTACTGCTAGCTGCATGGTGTCCAATTGTGCAATTGATATTTGAAGAAAGCCAAACCAATTCAAGGATTTATATCCTTTATTTTGTGTTTTACAGATCTGGTATATATTCAGAGCCTAAATGCAGCCAGACTTCCTTAGATCACGGAGTCCTTGTTGTTGGCTATGGTACTGATGGTGGCCATGACTATTGGACAGTCAAGAACAGGTAAATAATAAACATTGTTTTATACCTTATGAGTGTTTACTATAGAAACTTGACGAATTTCAATCGCTGACAGTTGTACTTTTCATCTAAATTTAACGTGTCGCAATGTGACAAATCACTGTGCGCTGGCTTCAATCCCATTACAACATGGCAGCAGAGGGCTGCAACGCCGTTACAGCCCGCTCAAGGACATCGTCTGCAAGTTAAGATATATCGTCGCTAATATTTTATGGAGAAATGACCAAACTATTTCAATTACCATAAAATACGCTCCTTTATCATATCGAACAGGCGGCAATCGAACACGCTCTGAACAATCGATGAACGTGGTTCACAAATCGCTAGAAACAGTGTTTTCAATAGCCATTTGTCGCCAGTCGGGCGACAAACGGCAATCAAAAACTCTGTTTTTAACGATCTTAGATCTACGTTCGTCGATATTATTAACGTTTTCGATTGCCGCCTATCTTAAGTGTTTATTGAATATAGGCCTACTGAATACGCAGCCAAACCAGTCCAAAACAATGGCTACTAGAAATAATTTACTGTCGGGCTACAAACGGCAATCAAAAACTCTGTTTCTAATGATCTAAGATCTACGTTGTCGATAGTATAAACGTTTTCGATTGCCGCATATCTGAAAGGTTTATTGAATATTGGCCTACTGAATACGTAGCCAAACCAATCCAAAATAACGGCTACTAGGAATAATTTAATGTCGGGTTACAAACGGCAACCAAAAACTCTGTTTCTAACGATCTTAGATCTACGTTTGTCGATATTATAAACGTTTTCGATTGCCGCATATCTGAAGTGTTCATTGAATATAGGACTACTGAATACATAGCCAGAACAATCCGAAACAAGGGTTACTATGAATAATTTAATACATTTTTCATATTTCTGTTGGAAAAAAGAAATTTGTTTCCATACCAGATATGCGGCGATCGAAAACTCTCTTAACAATCGACGAACGCGGATCAGAAATCGCTACTACCAGTGTTTTCGATTGCCAATGGTCGCCAGTCGGGCGACTTATGGCAATCAAAAAGTCTGTTTCTAACTATTTTTGGTCTACGTTCGTCGATAATATTGACGTTTTCGATTGCCAACAATCCCGTGTGAATTCGTTGTACGCTTCATTATGTTACGGTGGACATTTCTGCATACAATTGAATAACATTATTTGGAACTGCATGTGCTTGAAAGGAAGGTATATAACAATGACGATATAACATTCTTTTCCGTATATTAACGTTTGCCAAGCCCTCGTGTGATAATGTGTTGCAGCCCTCACCGCTTCGCGGTTCGGGCTGCAACACATTATAACACTCGGGCTTGGCAAACGTTAATATACGGAAAAGAATGTTTTATCCTCTTATTGAAACACAGATAATTGTCACAGTTCCGCCTGATGACTCCTTAGATTATGTAGTCATTGCTGTTGGTAACGGAGCACTACTGACTAGTAAAGAACAGGTAAATAATTATTAATGGATTTTATCACATGACGTTGCGTCTGGGAGTGAAATAACGCCATGCAATAAAATTGATAAACCACTAGTGGTTTACAGATTTAGGGGAAACATTATGACCTCCATAACAATGGTGCATACCTAATGACAAAATTATAACGTTTATTTTACGACAGAAATGAAATTTAAGAGTAATCGTAATGTCATATGATAAATAGAATCTAACATTCGTGCTCTTGTATTATTAAATTTATTAAACTCATTGCAAAAAAGAGATAAAATGCTGGGAAAGCCTTTTTTTCCCAACATGTTTAATGAATTCAATAAAACATGGGCACTCATGTTAGATCCTCTATTTAAATAACTGCAAAAAAACAAGTGAACATGACTAGGAAATGCATTCTCAAACTCAAAATAGAACACAATGATTGGATGATTGCTGACACGTGTCCCCAAGTAGCCAATCATTGCGCTGAATTTTGAGTTTGAGAGTGAACCCAAGTTTTATAACCTCTGGGCCAGGAAATGCACAATCACAACGCAGCACAGTGGTCAGCATATTAGTCAGTTTTAAGCATAGTGGTCAGTTTATGATATATGGTTGTTAAGGGTTGTTTGTTATTGTTCTTTTGGGTATTTTGTTGTTGTTTTCTGTGCGCTTTTATTTAGGTTTGTTTATGGAGTTGTATTGTACGATGGTATGTCGCACATTGCTGTACTAAAAATCTGTTTTCTTCTATTTTCAGCTGGGGTAAAAGCTGGGGAATATATGGATACATCGCGATGTGTCGCAACCATAACAACATGTGTGGTATTGCTACATCTGCTAGTTTCCCACCTATGTAGAAACGGATATCAGTCAAGGGACACTTATCTGCTTAACAAAACGTGACAAAATGTGTTTATGTACCATTACAAACAATGGCTATGTATAACCGTTGTCAGAGTCTGGATATCCACCCCAGCTGATACACTGAGTACTGAAGTTTCGTCAGTATTAGGGATTCTGACTGAGTATAAACATAGATTCTAAAAGGCATTTTCTCATGTTTTACCCATTTTGTAGTATCATATTATCCTTATTTTACAGTTTAACTACTTTAAACTTGTGTATGGTAAAATGTGTTATGCTTATACATGTTATATGATGTTGTTTCTGAAATAAAATAATTAACAATAAAAAAGGTTTATTGTAACAAACAAGAAGGAATAATCCATTATACCCTAGGATCCAATTTAGGTTACCTTGCGCCCCCAGGACATTTTTTCATGGGTGCCAATTTGTATATTGGGACCCCTTAAATGCGGGACGAAGGTGTCCTCAAAAAATTGGTTTGGGCTATGTGAAAATGCATGGTTTCCATGGCAACCCATAGAGGATTTGAGAATGGAGGTATGCCTACAAAAGTACTCATATCTCAACTGTTACATATCCTAGACTACTAAACTTAATACCAAGTTAAAGCTTAAACATAGGCCTATTATCCCCATGTTGCATATGCAAATTTTCTAATTTGCATATTCATAAATATTTAAGAAAACATTAAAAATGTGATTCGCGAATGGGGGTATATGTACAAGCTCAATAATATCTCAGCTGCTTTTAGCCATATATTACTATAATTTGTACTAAATTAAAGCTTAGAAAAAGGACTTTCATTCCTTGGTCAAATATACATGTTATCACTTGGCATAATTTGCGTATTCATGAATATTAATAAAAACGCTAAAAAAAAAAAGGGAAATCATTAAAAATGTAAGTAGGCTGATTTCATCCCAATATTGTCATTGTTGCATGTTTTAATATAATCAATATTACAATTTGACAAGTCCATTCATCCAGTGGTCCTATATGAATATTATTTCATTTGCATATTCATGAATATATATAAAAACTAAAAACCATTAGGGAAATCACGTAAAATCTATACGCCTAGGGGAGGGGTTGATGTACGATCTATCCAGCACTCCTAGTCAAATGTAATTTTCAAATGTCAAAGTTTGCTGCAGTTGTCTGGAGTTCTTCTGAAGTGGGGTTTGTGAATTGTTTATATTTGCTCCCTTTTAACCAATTCAATGCTAACTGTGGTGAAAATAGAAACCTGTGAAGGAACAAAAAAATTAAGTACAAAAAGAAAGGAATTCCAACTGACCTCAGCATAAATTCAGGTAATAAGAATATTGACACAAACACAGCAACTCCAAAAAAACCTGGAAACAAGATTGCAAAGGGGTCTATTTCGTTCACAAAAAACTTGACAAATGAAGAGATCATTAATAGCATGGGAATAGTCGAAACAAATGACAAACCAAAAATCCAAAACTTAGTAAAACCAATAACACCAACAGCTGTAGATATCATCATTAGTATAATCAACAAAGCATGACCACGATAATGATAAAAGCACACAGTCAGGATTAAGACAGCAGTGCCAATTGCTATAGCTGATGTTCTTAGAAAATCGTCTACCCAGGAAACACTTCCAGCATATAAAAGGAACTGTGGGGCATAAAAGAAGCAATCAAATGGGGCTTCATTTTCCAGTGATTGTAAATTTCTCATCATTTTAACGATATCTTGATCTTTAATTATATCTCTAGTTTTCAAATAAATTCTAAAGGCCAGTATTTGTAAAATACCTCCATTTTCAACAGCAACTATGTCATTTTGATAAAGCTTATTTTGAATAAGAAAACTTGACAAAGCTTCAGGTTTGATGGCGCCATCATAGATTGTGTTGTTCATAAAATCAGATAACCAATTGATCTGATATTCTGGGTCAAAGATGTTCTCATTTACTGAGATATCAATAAATGAAGTCAGAGCTGCATTTGTCAAATTCCAGTCCGTTGTTATTTTTGGCTTAACAACAAGGGTTACTATAAAATCTCGGTCAAACGCTGTTGCATGTTGATAACAAAATGATTGAGACTCCGAAACATCGTATGAATATAGATCTGGCCAAGTATTAGGTCTACAAATACCATAAATAGCAGCACCCATGTACCCTAAATAAATGAGCAGAGTAATCGCGAACTTTATTTGTCTTTCAAAGGATTTAAGTTTTAAACAGCAGCTACTTGTATCAGTTGATGCTGTTGTAATTTCTCCAACCCTGCCTTGATTGTCTTCAAGGGTACAAGCGTCATCTGGGGATTGACTTCTCCTGTGTTGTGTACCTTGCATGTCTTCAGTTTGAGTTTCATTGCTTTCATTGTTAGTTTCATCATACTTCTGTTTCTCAAACCAATTGTCACCAACAACACAGAACAAGCAGCTAAAGGTCGCCGTCAAACAACTGAAGGTTGTTGCACACGTGGTAAAATAGCCTCCCTTGATTGCAAGTTCAACAATTCTTGACAGTGACGTAGCTGTTGTGGCGACAACTATTAGCGCAACCATAGATATGCCTACAAAGAAAGAACGTCAGAAGGTTAAAATGGGCCTCGTCGCGGGAAAATCTGTCTTCGGAGGTTTTCGAAAAACAAAGGGGCAGACCATCCTGCGCGTCCGCACAGTCTGATCAGCGCCTTTGTTTGAGAATCACCATATCTAAGCTTGCTACAATCGAAATTTCGATTTTCTAGCTAGTCTCTGTAGCTGTGTAGACTGGTTTGAGTCTCACTTTGTCAGAGACCCTGAAGACAGGTATTCTCGCGACAAGGCCCAAATTAGCCAACAATTGAAATTTGGTGTATGAGCAAAATGCTCTTTCAGACCTTTAATTAAGAGTGCATAACAAAAATTATAATTTCTTATTTCTCAACCAAAATATACGAGGGACATTTGGAAAGTGTGTAGCATGACATTATAACTCCGCAATGCGTTTATAAAATACTGTCAAATTATACATTTTTTGAAACAAGAATTCAATGACTACTTGATGGGTTGATCTTTGTAGAAAAAGACTTGGCGTGCACGTGCAGCGCAGGCTCGAAGCGCGTAGGTGTTAAGACACTGGCCGAAACTTTATTCAAAATGTTTGAGCAAAATCGAAGGGACACTGGGGATACCATTGGGGACCTTATTTACGATCATTACAGCGTACATTTGAGATCAGTGCTCGCATTACTTATTTTACACATCTTTACATCCGTAAATTGTTGACAAATAGAAAAATGGTAAACTTCTAAAAAAATTGCGATTTTTCTTTATACTTTTACTGTAAATTGTGTCACTACAGGAGCACGAAATATGCCTATTGATTATAGCGTTTCTTTATTTGTAGCAAATAATGTACACTGAAAACGAAGTTCTAAGTGGCCACTTTTCAATTTCATTTTTTCTGACTTAGCGCTTATGTTATTGAAGTGAATTTTTGCCCAATTCAGTGCATTTCAATGGACTAAAGTTAAGTGATGCATTTGAAAAAGTTTTCTATCACTTCACAATTTTTTGGTTCAAAAATGCAAAAATCAAATTTTTGAAAAAAAAAAGGGTTTTGAGAGCATTTTTTCGAATTGACGTGCAGGAGATTTCAAACCCTTCTAGCCGACTTGATAAAACATCAAACCCCTGATTTTTTGCCTATGAACGATTTTGTATGATTTTTTTTTTAAAAAGCTCAATTTTCTATATTTTCTGTTTTTTTCGACAATAATAAACTGCACATACTAATACCATTGTATGCGGGGTTTTTTTTAATGTAAACATGTTAGACCAAACACAATACAGCTTGAATAGTCCTTTTTTACAGGTCATTTAAATGGCATATGCCAAATATATTTTTGATTTTTAAAATAAAACAGTGAAGCATATTCCATAATAAATAATCGCTGAAATTTTCAATGCCATGCCACAGATAATAAAGCGTACAGAGCAATGCAAAGTTGATATGCAAATTGCATGGTTAAAGCTAAAACTTTTTGATTAAGCTGCTGATAGTGGCTGCCTTCATGTTAACGAAGAGAAGTCACGAAGCGTTCAATTGTCACAAAATTTTGATTCTTTTTCACAATAAAAAGTGTGACTTTTTGAAATGAAGGTACCTTTACTCTGACTTTGTCTGTGCAAGATCTACCAGTCATTTTGAAATGTCATACTTTTCAGAGTCTCGAAAAAGCCTTTCATAAATTTTATCATCAGTTTTGTTTTGTATTGTTTGTATTTATCTTTGTGTAACATGTATGGTGTTTATCTGTTTCATATTTTGTTTACTTAGTTTCTGATTGACCCAGATATTGGAGAAATTGATGGTAAATAAGTTATTGTAAACAAGGTATTTATTTGGTTAAAAGAATTTTCTAGAATGATGACTAATCATCTAGAACCTAAAATGCATTGTCATAGAAGGTTCTGGAACCTTGGAGAAAAGCCCAGAATTCACTAGAATTTTCTTTTCCATGCCAATAGAAGTTTCTGGAATTAACTGGAATCATTGAGTAACCGCTGGAACTTTCCAGAATGACTAAATATAGCATATGATATTATAGTTCTTCCTGATTATTCCAGAACTTTCTTAAAGGGTATATATAAGAGTAAATTTTTCATAAGGGCATCTTTGAAATAATTTCACCTTTTAAAAGTCTAAACCTTTTGTGCTGGAATTCTATATTGGAATACTTAGTGCTTTACTTATTCATTCTGGATTACTTTGGATTATTCAGTTTTGGATTCAGACTTCATGTTCATTTGGATTTATCTTCAAAATCTGGGATCAGAAAATGCTGAAAGACTTGTGTTGATAAATATTCTGAGGGACAGTTTGGACATACAAGGTATTGTAAATTAGACTTTCTTTGATTGTATAACTATTTTCCATTGCTTATTGTAAATGATAATTTTTGTTTTTAATAAATTTTGTTAAATTTTAAAAGTGCTTTTTGCTGACTTTCCAAATAGCAAGATTTTGGTTTCCTGAATTATTTTCTAGTTACGCCTGGCACGTAACATTTGTTTGAACAAGAAAAATGTAAAATGGGGTTTATGATTAAAATTTACATTCCTCATTCAGAAAATTAATAAACATTTCAAAATGCAAATTACCACATTAAAATATTTTGATAACAGTGGATTGGATAAAACATGTGAGAAAGTCCTAAGGTTGAAGGTTAAACTTTACTTCAACAACAAAATTGAAAATTGAAATTATTTTTCATTCTTAGTTAAAATGTCGTATAATAAAACAGAGAATCCTGTTTCCTGATTGGCTCAAGGACCTCTTATACTTTGATAGGGTATCTGTCTATTTATCAGACGCTTCCCTAAACTTCCCTTTGCATAAGATACCACTGGTATCCTTTTGAATGGACGCTTGATGTATTAGGAACGAATTAAGGTTATAATTAGACAGACAGACCCCTACCACAAAACAGGAGACGCTACCAAAGGGGGTAGGGGTTGTAAAATTTAACTTCATCAAAACATTTAGAAATCAATTATTTTCATGTGTATGGGTATATTATCATCAATATTCGATTACAAATCATAGTGAACGTGCATTTTAATGCTCATGCAGCAATGTACTATAATCGTTCATCCATGTGTAAAGTACACCTAGTCAAGGATCATGTAGTTTATGTGTATTGGACAGATGTAGTATATGTGCAAAATAATCTGCCAACTGAATTAAGTAAAAGGGCAATTTTCATAATCTTAAAAAAAATATCCTAAAACGTTGTAATATTTCATGACTTATGGGTTTTGAAAAGGAAGCTTACTTGTACTCATTATTTCATTATACTGGCAATATAAGATTTTCAAGAGAGCACACTAAAATCCAAATTCTAATGTTTGGGCTCTCCCAGACGTCACATTTTGGGCTGTGGGATATCAAGTTTTATAAATATTTTTTCTATTTGCTGTATGTACACTGAAAAAAAGTAAAAACGCTACACCTGAATTGTTTACCATCTATATACAATACTATGCAAACCAAGAATGCAAATGAAAATGTATCTTAACGTTCAAATACTGGATAATACATAACATTTAAAGATTTACGGATGATGTTACGAGGAAACACGTGAAAGCCATTTAAACGAGACAGGGGTCCAGTTTTTCAGGTTGCAAATTTGAACAGAAATCTCACACAGTTTAGGCGTTCAGAAATCCACTAATTACTAGATCCGACTGCGCGAAATGGTAGTCTAGACATGTGACAACCAGAAATGTAAAGACCTTATCTCAAGTGTGTTTTGATCGTTTAGAAAAGCAATCTTAAAAGCGGGTTTTCCATCAACTTGCCAGAGTTTGAAATTTTAACAATGAAATCTCCATATGAAAATCAATATGTCGTTGCATCTTAGTATGAGAACATTACTAGTCGAGAAAAAGTAGAAACAATGTGCTGATAGGTCTACCTGATTTGAAAAAATAAAATTATCGAAAATTGTGATAAATCCATTTAATATTCCCTATTTGTTTTCGTTAAAGGGGGTTTAATTTTTTTAAAAAAATACAAATTTGATAAATTCGAAATTGATATTTGAGCTTGTTTCAAATGATAAATCAGTTTTATTATGTTTTTATGCAACAAAATTATGACCAATTTTGATTACCATAACATTTTAATTCGCGCATGCGCAATAGCAAAATCCAGTGGTTAAATCTTTAAACTCTTAAGGGAGTACAATTCATACATCAAACGAGACAAATTGGTAGAGTTTCCACGAATCGTTTGCTGGATGTCTGGGAAACATTGTTAAGCTTTAGTATATACTTTTTGTCCAATACTCTCTCACAAAATATAGATAATTGTAGAGTGGCGTTTTCACTTTTGCTCAGTATATAATACAAAAAGTGACCATTTTAGCCCCAAAATAAAGCCCTACATTCATGGAAATAGGAAGTCAAATGCAAGATCGTAAAATAGAGACCAACAGCAAGCGTATATATGAAGATGGGAGCATTTGATCAACCTTAATTTTTATCCAAATTATAGGCAGCGATACACTGTGATTCCCATTACCACCGTCAGAGGTTCTTTGTCTTTATAAATCCCAAACTGGTCTAAACTGGCCTACATGTAAATATTGCATGAAAACCAGCTCAAACTAGTTTCCAGAAGTTAATATTTTTGACACTTTTCTACATTTTATCCATATTTGGGAAAAGCACTGAAAAGTCGACTTCTTACAATAATCATACTAGTATGGTCATCCAAGATGAAGTCAGTATTGAGTATATTTTACACTGTAGCATAATTATTGAATGTTTTTCATTTCAATGAATTTAGAACTTGTGTTTGCAACTTGTTAAAAATATGTTACCAGTCCTTTGTTTTCATGAAATTTGGTCTACATATTCTATATACGTATATATTCTCTATATATGGACAATTTGTATTGAAGAAATTGTATCTTGACAAAGATCAGGTCATGTTAAAATTTGAATTCCTAATCTGAGGGACTAAACATAATAAGTTGAAATATTGTGGTACCGTGACATATAAATGGATGCCTGCCCACTATCCGATTACAAACAAAGCCATGATAGAAGTATCAACAAACATATCAATGATAATCTTAATTAATGAAACATTTCACCGTTAGCTACATGATATGCCAATAACTGTAGAAATATTTATAACAGGGTACCCTCAGGTATGGAAGTGATATCATAAATGACGTCATAAAAGGACAATAAAATTGCATAAAAATCAATTGTACCAAAAATATAAAAGCCATGCATAATATCAAGTAAATTCCAAAAGTGGGAAGACTCCCATGTTAATTTCTCATGCCTTTTAAGAGCCCCTTTCAATTTTCTAGTTGATAGTCTCTGAAGCTGAGGAGACTGGATTTCGTCAGACTTTGAAGACAGGTTTTCTTGCGTGGCGACGGAAGTAATACTTACAGGCAGTAATACAGAAGATTTGGACGATCAAGAACTGTGAAGAAATCCCAATACCAAAGAACAGTGCATTTAATCCTGCAGATTTGACAATTGAGTAGTTATTTTCAAGTCTGTGATCCCAGTCACCATAAAGTCCAACCATAAAGGTAAGTAATTCGGCTGAAAGAGAAACAATTTGTTTTAAGTAAGTATCATAAAAGGATGCAATCACTCATTGCTTTTGTTATGTATTATAAGTATCTATCATAAGTGTGATGGTAGGATAAAAAATCCGTCCTGAGGATCACCGTTTGGCATCACGACGCTTGCCTCGTAATGCCAAACGGTGATCCCGAGAGACGGATTTTTCTATCCTACCATTACACAAATAAAATATTATTTTTCTTGCTCACTACTGTTTTTGATAAGCTTCCAGAAGTCTCTGAATACGCTGAGATGCAATGCACATGATGACGTCGCTAAAACATAACACTGACGTCACTTGACGACCATCTGCCTGAGTTCCTATACAAACAATGTATATAGCCCTGACGTGATAGCCTGTGTAAGATAGCCTGGGTTAGATAAGAGTTTTATATCCCAGGGTAAAATCTCAGATATCCTTTTCTGGTGGGCAAGAAATTTCAAAACTATATCTACAATAGATGATTTTAATATATATGCGCTTTCGGTTTTTAAGGTTCTTTTATGCTTCATTAAATTAGAAAAACAAACAAACAATAAATTCAATTACCCAGTCACAGCTATTGAATGGAATCGAACAGAAACAACTCAGTCAATAAATAAAACTAGTTACCTATCAAGTCAAAATTTAATTCATGAATCAACTAACTGACTAGGAATTTGCCATGTGTAATTACGTATTTAAGCGTCGGCCAAATGTCTCAGACCTTATACAAATATAGCAAGAAGTGAGCAAAGCTCACATAGCCCCTGCGGTAGCCATCAGAGGTTGTAACACTTTCAGACAAAAGACAAAATTGTGAAAGATTTCATAATCCTAAATCAAGTAGTTTCTGAGAAAACTTTGATGAAAAATGTCCATATGTGTTATATAAGAGTGAAAGAAGGAAAATGGCAAACTGAGGATAAGCAAGTTAAGTTTCATTTACACAATACACTTTTCCTATCTGAAAGTGTACACAAAATTTCACAATCCTAAATCAAGTAGTTGCTGAGAAAACTCTGACAAAAACGTCCATGTGTGTTATATAGGAGTGACAGAAGGAAAAGTTGAAAAAGAAGGCAAAATGAGCTTTAGCATCATTATTTTCCTTTACACAGTACACTCAGCCTACCTGAAGGTGTACACAAAACTTGAAAACACTGGCTCCAATAGGAGCCGAGATATCTGCGACAGAAATTTTCATTGGAGAGAAAGAAAAATGAACAAATAAAGGGACTGATAAGCAATATGTGGCTGTTTTATTACACAATACAACTTATCACTATCAAGCTTTGTACCATATTTCAAAATCCGAACTCAAGTAGTTACTGAGAAATCTTTGAGAGAAAAAATGTCCATATGTATTATATAAGAGTGAAAGAAGGAAAAATGAAAAATTGAAAAAAGGAGACAAAATGAGGATTAGCATGTTAATTTCCATTTACACAGTACACTCTGCCTACCTAAAGGTGTACACAAAATTTTAAAACACTGGCTCCAATAGGAGCTGAGAAATCTGTGACAGAAATTTCCATTGGAAAGAAAGAAAAAATGATAAATAAAGGGACTGACAAGCAATATGTAGCTGTTTTTGTTACACAATACAACTCATCACTATCAAGCAAATTTCAGAATCCTAACCCAAGCAGTTGCTTAGAAATCTTAGACGGAAAAAAAAGTTTACAGACAGACAAACATTGTTAATGAAAAGGCAAAAACTATATACCCCCTGTATGCTTTGTACCGGGGGTATAATAAAACATTTTCATAGATTATCTATAACCTATTGGTCTATATTCTCCAGATTTTGTTCGGTAAATACATCTGGAAACTCTATAGACTGGTGCCCTCAATGCATACATGTCATTTGTTCCCTTGTGAGATGTTTAACGGGGAAAATCCAACAATGCTCTTGTGTGGAAATATATGATTTTACTTTGTTTTCATTTAGAATGGCTGTATATATAATATGCAAGGATGGAACAAAATATCTGCATAGCTGAACATGAATGTGCATTTCTGTCACAACGAGTTGTGGAACAAAGGTCTTTTTCGTCAACAGATAAGCATTCAGATTCAATTAAGCTTGCCCGCAGCACCCCACCTATTCCCCTCCCTGTGAAATCAAGATTTTCTTGTAAATACAGTACCATTCAAGCTCTTCTTTACATCTAGTTCACTAGAAGTCAACTAGGATCATTCTACGTGTAGTCGATTTGGGAAATTTCGCCACGATTCGACAATAGAATCATGGCTTGGGTGTATGTAAGGAGCATTACGCATAGTACTATGTACCAAAAAGCTCCTTTTTGTTAACCTGAATTGGCGTAATGAAAATTAGTTCTGTAGCATGTAGGTTCAGCTCCATTAAAATCGAATATTCTTATTATCGGAAAAGTTTAATCAGCAGAATAATTAAAGTTTATGTTTTTTTCAATAGAATATCACTATAGCGGTATTTTATTGAAAAAAAAACATTCACTGCATTTAAGCCGTTTGTTTTGCTGCAATCACACTTGTTATTGTGTTAACAATGTGTCTGTGACGTCAGCGTCACGTTATCTCCCGCGTTATCAAAGAAGATCCTCGATGTACATCGGTGGTCTGATTCCACGGGATTTCGTGGAATTGGCCGAGGCATTTCAAATTTGGTTTAGACATCAAAGTTACCCACATTTAAACATGGCACTAACTATTCTCAACTGCTTCAATAAACTATAGTTAACTATGCAGTTGACTAGAAGTTAACACCTCGTTTACAGGTAGCTGGTTCCTGAACAAAAAGGGTGTAAAGAATAGTGTAAATTGTTCTGTAAAGACAGAAATACTGTCAATGCTAGTGTCTTTGACAGAGAGATATTAAACCTTTAGTATGCGTCCAAGAGTTCAGTGGAAATTGTTTTATGTTTTTCAGTTGTCTTTTTTATAAATTTTTGTGTATTATTTAACGTTGCACATGTACATTAACTAAATCCAGCCCAATTTAAACAGTAACAGATGTTTATTTTAGTATGTATAACAGGAAAATAAGTCTGTTTTTCTCTTTAGAATCAGATAACTTAGTCAGTTATGATTCTTAGAACTTCTAATTTTTACTCATTATTAGATATATAGGTAACTGGTATATACAGTTAATTGCTTTCAATGTTTTTTTTTGCTTATGAAATAGGTTGTAGGAACAAAATTAAAGACGCCCCTGGACCACGCTTAGCACGTACATTCACATTACAATGCACTGATAAGACAAACTATTCTGGTCAATAATATTTTATGAGAGTCAAATTAATGTTTGCCAAAACTATGGAAAAACACACATTGTACATTTTCCAATGTTTGCACGAAATCTGAAGGAAAATTCTTGACAAACATAACGAATTTCAAAATACTTCTTTTATGAGGCTTATCATGGGATATATGATCATCAATTATGGTATATGGCTCCACTCACATGCCATTTATTTTACTACAGTCATAGACTATGATATATTTCTCCAAATACAAATATAGAATACAGCTACTTAATAAACTGACACCAAACACAAATTGCATAACGTCAAGAAAATATTCTTTACAAGTTCCCAAAGACCAATCCAATTGTGTCACTAGACCCACTATCAGTCCCCTAAACACATCCGCCCTAAGTTTGTGGGACTGATGAGAAGCTTGACAGTTCACACATATGTTATGAAACTTTCTATTATTGCTGTTGTTGTTTTTTTTTGCTCATATCTAGCAGCATTTATGGTATGATTTCAAGAAAGCCCAATGCGGCCTAAGTCATTCTAATACTTTTCTCTAATTTGATTTTTTGTCTGGTATTAGAATTTGGCATGCAGTATACATATGAGCCGCGACATGAGGTTTCCAACAATGTGTTATGTGCGACGAGCAAATGCTCAGACCAGCCTGTGCATAAGCGCAGTCTGGCCACAGCCTTTGCTAGTCGCTGGAATATTCTATGATTCTTAGGCTACTGATCAAACATCATTTGGAGTTTCTAAGCTTAAAATGGGCTGCACAGGCTCGTCTGAGTCTACACTTGTCCAAATGCCACATTGTTGGAAATCACATGTCACGGCTCATATATGCCTGACATCAGCAAATATTTAGAACTTTTCAAGGGCAATTCCTGCAGTGTAACAAGTTAGAAATTGTTTAAAAATGAGACAAACAGTGGTATACATAGAGAATACTAGGTTAGTGCCCTTTGATATCACGTTTACCAGGTAAGGCTTTGAGAACCCTTCTTGACATCGCCAGGCTAGAAATTCTGACCCACCAGCGTGCAATTAAAGAGGAAAGCAAAGTTGCCAACCATGATTGGGTTGAAGACCAAGTTTGCAGTCTGTTGCAATACATTTATGTTATAGCCAATCTTTTATAATGGGAAATTATTTAGTGAACTGCGCTGAAAAATTATCAGAGCCAACAATCTTCTTCAACTTATACATCAAGACACCATAGAATTCAGGTTCCTAAATTCATTGGCGCCAGAGAGATTTAAGTCCAACTTGGAATTTAGATATCAAATCATAGTATCGTCTATAAAATTTAGAAAGAGTTTTGCCAAGTTTATGATACTAATAGCTTTGTTTAAGAAGTTGAGTTAACAATTTATTGCGAGTGTTGAAGTTAGCAACATGGCTAGTTGCTCTAGCAAAACGAATTTGTTGAGAGATATAGACTCCATAGTATGTAGAGCGAGGAACGTCAGCATCTAAAAATGGGAAATTGACAATTTCAAAATCAAAATCGTCGCGTTTGTCATAAGATTTTGGTAGAAACAATGTCATAAGAAATAGACAAATGCAAGTCTACAAACGCGGTTTTGATATCAGAGGTAATAGCTTTATTAATTTGGAACTCTGAAGGGTATATTTGACTTACCATATTGTCATAATAAACATTATTAATGTTTAAAACAAAACGGGAATAAATTGGCAGCCAGGGGAGCACAATTAGTGCCAATAGGAATCCCAACTACTTGTCTATGCAACTTGGTGCCAAATCGAATAAAATGCTGTCCAACAAAAAGGTCAGTGCATCACATACATATAGACAGACCATGCATGATATTTTTATTTTTTTCCGAAGTAAAAAATGCATTTCTGTTGTTTCATGCAAGGTAAGAAGAGCCTTCTGTATTGAAGGTTCTTTACATGAGATCAATAACTTTATATTTTATTAAATTATGAGGTAAAGTAGTGTAAAGAGTAGAAAAATCATAAGTTGACAAACTGGTCGCATTGAAATCTCTAGCTTAAAGTTATCTCAAATTTCAACTGAATTTTTTATAGACCAAAATAGATTTTTAGCTCATATACCTTTAATAAGTCACTTATTAGTATGTTTCAGTATCATTCACTGTTTTAATTCAGCGGTATCCGTTGGTCTGTGCTGTATTTATGTATACACTTTGTATTGTTTAGTTACATGTTTCAAAGGGCCACAATGTACAATAGTTATCTTAGCAAATTGTGTAACCCTCTATAAAAATTGTATAGATAAAAAATATGAATGCATCAGACGGCAAAAGTTGCAACATCTTTCCAAATTTTTGATAAAAAGGCATGGTGTTTCATGATATTCATCTGCCAGCAGATGATTCTCATGAAATGTCATGCCTTTTTTGTTATTTGTGAACAACCAGCAAAATGTCGTCTGCTGCAAATTTAAGGGTTAAGCCTACCTTGTAGGAAGACTAACACCAGAGCCATGATCTTCAGAAGGCCTATCTGAATGTACGAGATGATTCCAAGAGTTATCAGACACACGAATGACAAGGCCAACAGACTCGAAAGTACTCCTCTATTAAATAATGATATCACAAAGCAGAAGAAAAATGATATTGGAAGAATAATAGTAACGTCCAGGTCAGTCAAATCAAACTCTACGTTTGAACATGCCAAGGGATTGGACGATGAATAAAACGTGAAGTTTTTCTTTGTCTCAATGTCAGAAACTTTCTGAATCCATTGTGAAGACTTTTCCTCATAATATGGTGTATCGTACCGCAGAAAGAATTTCAGCTTGAACACTTTAGTAGACTTCATACTCGTAGTGTTATTATTAAAAACAGCTACACCACCAATTATCTCAGATAAATCACTACCCTGGAATATGGGAAATGTTATATTGTGTTCTTGAAATATTTCACTTCCCTGCACCACACATTCCCCATCATGGAGAGCACACAGATCCTTGAAATCCACATAACTGTCATTATCTCCACCTACGGTCACATTTTCAAGCAGAAACTTGTAAAAAGCTCTTTCATTCTCTATTGCTGTTTCATTGAAGTAGGGAAGCAGACGTAGAACTGTTATGTCAAATCCACCAATCACAGACTGGTGTGGGTAGAAATTGCTAAACGTAATATTTTTTCCAAAAAGTCCCTGTATTTCGTCTTTGTTCTTTAGTGTCTTGCTTTCTAATGGAGACATGAGTCTTGCCAAATCTGTTTCATACCGACTGACGTCAAAGTTTTGCAGCCCGAGTAAAGGTATTAAAACAAAGCATGACCCAAACAATAGAAACAGAAGAGGGTATTTTGAGTGTACAGAAATACACGCTTCTTCGAATCTTCGAAGTTTAGTCGTCACTATATTTGTATGTTTTTGTTCTATAGAGTCGAAAATTGATTCCTGAAAAATTGAGGAACAAAAAAGGTTTTTATGAATATATATTACAAAACAGTTCCAAATAAAAAAACTTATTGAGCGTAAAGTTAGATAATTTTCCTAACCATCAGTTTATAACATTTAGTGTGAGTGCTCCAATGAAACGAAACCTCAGGATATTCGCAACAAATGTTTTGTTTGAGAGATAAGAAAGCCAGTTGTTAGGCTAATCATTTTAATATATTTTGTATGGTTCAATATCCCTAATATAGCATGCAGAGACCAAAAGACCTAATGCTACGTACCAATACCTTTAATTCCAGAGAAGAATTTAAGACTATTTTAAAAGTTTTACTGTAAATTGGCAAAGTGGCCATGTGGTCAAGTAACTTGAAACAAATTGCCATATTATAATGTTTATCTGATGAATACTTCATATGAAATTTGAGTTCATTTAGCCCAGTAGTTTCTGAGAAAAAGATGTTTAGATATGTTTGTTTGTTTTTGTTTGATTCTTTACGTCCCATCAACAATCTTTCAGTTATAAAGGGACGGGTCTTCCTGGGTTGAACCAGTACTAAGCTAGGATTAATGTTCTTGCTCAAGGACACAACGCAGTGACGCCGATGAGGCTCGAATCCGCGGCCCCTCGGTCTCGAGTCAAGCACTCTACCACTGAGCCACTGCGCTCCTATGAGAGATATGTATGTGACAGTCAAAAAAGAGCATCCCTGGATGAAAGACCAAAAATCAGCTTGATCGTTGGTACTTATATGAAACCATTGTCTCATTAGGTTGAATATTTCTTGCAAGTATTATGATAACCATTTTAACAGTTACAGAAAAGAATAAGTTTTCAAGGTTTTCCCCATTTAAATGGATAAGGAATCTAATTTTACCTTTTCGTAAGGTAGATCAAGGTCAACATAGAATCATCATTTGTGCAAACTTGGTAAGGCCTTTATCCCAAATGTTGCCTGCGAAGTCTCTTGGCCTTTCGGTTCCACAGGAGAAGATTTTAAAAGGATTTAATCATTAATTGTGCTGCTGGTTATCTTAGTCATGTTCCTTTAACATTGTAAAAGAAATTCTTTTCTGAAGTTAAAGAGTCTCCATATGAAATTTATTTCAAGCACCCCAGTGGTTTCTGAAAAAAAGGTGTTAGATATGCATGGGGCAGTCAAACTTAGTAACCTTTGAGAAAAGATTAATGGTAAGCTTAACCTTTGGTTCTTATTTTGCATAACGTCTCATTAGGTTTGACATATCAAACAAATTAAATGAGTTTGGCGTCTACAGTTATGGAAATATGAACATTTCAAGATTTTTTTCCATGTAAATGCATTTTAAATTAAATTTGACCCTACCTTAAAGTAGGTCAATGCCAACCCAGAATCATAATTAGTGCCAACATGGTGTGGCCAACATTCCCAATGCTAAATACCAAGCTGTAGTACCAAGGCCCTTGACCATTTTTGTTCCAAAAAATAAAACTGTAAAGGGTTTTTGTCAACCATATATGGGTGGCCATCTTAGTCATGTGACCAGTAACATTTGTGCAATATTTTTGTTACCACACCTTAGGTGTCTAGTATGAAATTTGAGTTGAAGTGGGACGAGGGCTTCAGAGAAGAAGATGTTTAAAATTGTGGACGGGACGCCTGGGGAATTGGTATACTAATAGCTCGCCTGTGAGCCTTTAGCTAAGGTAAGCTAAAATAAAACAAACAAAAAAAAAACAAAAAAAAGAAAAGAATACAATGACTTCGGCATGAAGTCCTCAAAGACATACAGTGATGTATTACACTGTCAGTTAGTAATATAACCAGCGGTCCATTCACCTCCCCGAAATAAACCTACTTAAACCGTGTTTACTGGATCGTTTGTTGATGATATTTGCAAACAGTATAGGACAAGATCAGTCACGACAAAATGTTTGGCATGATCTAAATTTAACCTGTTAAACAGTCTGATCAGCGATGGTCTATTACTAACCTAAAAAATTTGAAAATCTTTTCTGCTAATGTTGTCTGCTGCATATTTGCTTGTAGAACAGATGACTTGCAATTTCTTTTAAGGGGACCAGGAACTAATTGCTTCAACATATCCCATGAGTCAAAAACTGAGAGGAGCTCTAAGGCTGTTATTTGGCAATTGATGCTTCTGATTAAATAATATTGCTGAGGTAAAAAGTTTTTTTTTCTCTCTAGCAGACGCAAAAAAATACTACCAGATGCATTTATATTGTGTTTTCTGGACCAAAAAGTAAAAAGAGCGATTTCTAATTTGAACCAGGACAGGGTTTTCCCAAAATATGGCAGCCATTACACAACATGCAATAGTTGAAAAAAAGAGTAGATGAAGGTCCCCTTATTCATGTTTTGGCTTGAACTTAAGGTATATGGTGATGCCCCAAATGTGTTGTGAGATGCAGAATAAACTGTCAAAAACTAGGATTCCATCATTGGGGTCTATGGGATAAATAATTAGTCCTCAGTGCCCTTAATTTCAGGTAATCTTTTGGACAATGTTTATTCCATGTTTTGTGTACTAAGGATGTCCTCAGCTGAAGTTGTCTGCCACAAATAATTTTCTATCTTTTCTGACGAAGGACCTCAGACAGTCTTAGTTGTGAATTCCACATAAAAAAGGTCAGAGAAAAGTTTTTAAGAAAATAATATTTTTCCATGGAAAGGATATTTGGTTCAGCCCTCGAATTATCAGTGAAAATGCTTTTACCTCATAATTTAATTAAAGATAAACTTATTGATCTTATTGAAAATACCTTAAATCAAGAAGGCTCTCCTTACCTTGCATGTAACGACAGCATTTTTTTTTACTTTGTAAAAGCCGAAAAACTATCATGCATGGTCTTGTAAAAATGTATGTTATGCGCTGACCTTTTTGTTGGACAACATTTTTAGTCGATTTAGCACCAAGTTGTACAGACAAGTAGTTGGGATTCCTATGGCACTAATTGTGCTCCCCTGGTTGCCTATTTATTTCTGTTTTTGTTTTGAGATAGACGTTATGATGTCCCTATCTGATGATAAGCAGGCTGATATTATTGATGCTTTTAACACTACATCCAGATATTTGGACGATGTTTTAGACATTGATAATGTTTATTTTGACAATATGGTAAGTCAAATATACCCTTCAGAGCTCCAACTTAATAAAGCTAATACCTCTGATACCGAAGCCGCGTTTTTATACTTGCACGTATTAATTTCTAATGATATTGTTTCTACGAAAATTTATGATAAAAGTGACAACTTTGATTTTTAAATTGTCAATTTCCCATTTTTAAATGGTGATGTTCCTTGCTTAACATCCTATGGAGTCTATATCTCTCAACTCATTCGTTTTGCTAGAGCATCTAGCCATGTTGCTGACTTCAACACTCGCAACAAATTGTTAACTCAGAAACTTCTTAAACAAGGCTACCGGTATCATAAACTTGGCAAAACCTTTTCTTAATTTTATAGACAATACTATGATATGATATCTAAATTCTAAATTGGACTTGAATTTCTCTTGCGCCAAGAATTTTTGGAACCTGAATTCTATGGTGACTTGGTGTATAAATTAAAGAAGATGGTTGGCTCTAATAATTTTTCAGCGCAGTTCATTAAAATAATTTCCAATTATAAAAAGATTGGCTATACCATTAATGTAATACAACAGACTGCATGCTTGGTGGTCAACCCAATCATGGTTGGCAACTTTGCTTTCCTCTTTAATTGCATGCTGGTGGGTTGAAATTCAGACTCTATGTTATGCCAAGTTGATGATATCAATAGCCTTATAATCTATGTGTAAGCCATTTACAGGTAACAGTCAAAAGTCATGGACAGCACACTTATCTATAAAAAAACAAAGAAATCTTTTAAGAACAGTTTTTCTTTTGTCTCGAGTTTAATGCTGTAAAACTTGTATTTCCATGTATTTAGATGAATACCGTACAAAACTTTGGCTCTCTGCAAAATATATTTTGATCATAAAAAATACCCCCACATCCTAATTCCTTGACTTTAATATGCAATATTTTCCAATTTCTTTTTGCTAGGTTCACTAAATATCATGCTTTAAATAAAGCACAAAAATACAGTCTGAGGTCCAATTAGCATAGAAGCTATCAGTGTGGGCCCAGATCAGATCGCTCCAACTGTTTGTCATAGAAGCTTCTTAAACATTTCAGGAGTCGACAAAACAGTCCACATTTGTTGTGATTGACGCTTTAAGTGTTAATTTGGACTACTTCTCCATCTCTAGACATTACCTTAAGTAGCTTACGCACTGTATTTTTCTTGGTCGACATTGTTGAGAGTTTTGCTTCTTTCGACCTAATCTTGTCTTGACTTGAAAGGCGGTCTGAAACTCTTATGACACAAGTGGTTCCTTACATGTACCAATCTCAGACACTTTGATTCGACTGCAAATCCCTGAAAATAATAAACATGAAAACTTATGTATTAATACTAAACATGAATTACCTATTTAGACTTCGAGATAAATAGGTCCTGCTCCCGTTTCCATAGAGAAATTTTCAGACATATCTTAACTTAAAGAACAATCCTAGCTTAAATCTGTATCAGTCTTTTACATATGTTACTTTAACAAGTTAAGAAGACAAGTAAGCTGAAAGGTTGAGCTACAGAAATAATACATTAAACAATCTAATCATATAAACAGCTAATGTAGTCTACATGTTGGATACCTCAGCTACATAAAACACTTTTAACACAATAACAGCTAGCAATGGTGGCATGTGCGTTAAATAGATTAAATTTCCTTTTGAAAATTTGAGTTGTGACTTACATTATTTACTTTTACAATTGATCTGTGTATTTTTCAAAATGTTTTTAATCTCGTTTTATCAACATACTCATTTGACTTAACTTATAGAAAAAGCATGTTTTATCTTACATTCATTGCCTAAAATGAGCTATTAAACAGCCCTATCCATAGTTTTAAGGAGTTAACTTTTATAACTATTATTTAAGAAAAATATATGTGAAAATAATTGTTGCTAGTGGATATTTTACATTTTGAGGAACTGTCTTGCGATAAAAAAAATAATCATAGACCTGTAAGTTTGAAACCAAGATCAGTGCACTTATTGGAGTTAGTAATAAATGTTACATGCCATAATAAATATGCAAGTTATCGCCTTGGTAAAAAAATCTCTGTTACACAAACAATGCAAAAGCAAGCAACCTTTTTATGAGCTAGCCCATAGCTCATATAATTTAAATATTTCCACTTTGTTCTTTGGTCTGTTTTACTTCCACTAGGTCATTGTGTCAAGTGTTTGTTTCTACAGGGGGACCAATCACATGATTGGAGCTGACCCAAGTGAGTTCATGGCATGGCCTGTAGTCTGCTCTTGGTCTGTTCACCTCTCTGTCTGTCTATAATTAACTACAAATATACCATATCTCCTCCATAAGAATCTGCTTGATTGAGCTTAAACTATGGGAGGCATTTGGCCTGGCCAATATTCAGATACAGATTCGCTAAAATGGCCTCGTTTTGATGTGTAAAATGACAGCCATGGCGACCATATGGAAACTCTCCCAAAGAAACCTCACAAACCATATGTCAGATTAAATGAAACTTGGCTTAGTAAGAGACACCAGGGAATAAATAAAATTGAGAAACTATGGCAGCATGTTCTGGCAGAACCTAAAAAATAGTTTAATTCCAATTTACAAGATGGCCACAATGGTGATTATACTGAAAATATTATCTAGAAACTTTTTATTATATGGCAATGAAACAATGTACAATATAAGTACAATCAACTTAATGTAGCATTATTTAGTGCATTACATGAATATATAAAGAGCACAAAACGTTTTGATAATACATGAGCATATATCCCATTGATTATAATATCTGAATATGATTATATCAGATTATCCCTAATACCTCTTTTGTCTTGGGAGCGAGTCTGCTCCTCTGAACTGGTTCGCCGGGAACATGGAAATGGAGTATTGAATCATTAAATTATTTTTTTCATGAACTTTGGGTGCATTTTTCAGAGTTTACTGCTAATACTTATCCATATATAAATTGATATGCAGTTGTTTTTCTCTAAAGCATTTTATAGTTAACCAAAGTAAATATGACTGTTAGGATGGGTAAGCTATAAACAGGATATATAAGATATTCAACGTTGAGCAGTTTATTCGGACCATCCATCCTGATGGTTGGTGTCAAACTGTTTACCTCCGAAGGTCTGAATGCTAATTTATTCTAATCAGCGCTCAAAACTTGTTTGTTTATTTATTTAATAATTATTTTTTATTTATCTATGTATCTTATTTATTAAGTGTGTTTGTTAATGCTGAAGATATGTTTTATAGCCATGTTTACATGTTTAGACTTCATTTGTATATGTAGGGGGGGGGGGGGAGGGTTGTAACTAATATTGCGAAAATTTGTGACCCAACACCATTGCTGTAATTTGTGGCAATAAAATTTGTATAAACTATATAAATATCAATTTTAGCAGAATCGCAAGGCGGGAATTCAAGAAAAAACAGGCATTTAGAAATTTAAAAAAAAAAAGAATTCTAACTTGATCAGAGTACTGTTTAAGAAAGTACCAAATAATGCAAAATAGTTTTTAAAGTTTGCGTAAGATTGAAAAGAAACAACAACAAAAGAAAAATTAAAACTACTACTTAATTCTAGCAATAAACTCATTAAAAGACTTAAGGGTGGTTATAGAACGTGGAAAAGTAAAAGAATAGGGTCAGTAATTGTATTCCTTATTTTCACCCGATGATGATCAGCCTGATATCAATTCAAATCAAAGTAAGTAAGGATGCAAAGATCAGGAGTCGATACAATTAAGTACCACACCTGGCCCAGGATACCAATGGGAAAGTGACAAACTCACAGTTAGACACCACAAACGAGAGCCAAGAGGTCAGCCCTTTCCCAGCAGGTGACCACAAAGCACATATAAACAGACGCGCACAAAGACATAGCAAACACAAGACAGAAAAAAACATAAAAGATCCACAAAAGAAGTACCGACTTGGAACGGTCAGTAAAATATTTTACTGGAGGGCTTAAACCGGTTTAACGGCACCAACCTCACCATGCATTATCTCCTAGAACATATAAATCAAGATATAACAAGGAGATAAAGCAAAGATAAGGACTCAACAGTAAATAAAACTGAATACCGCAGCAAAAGAAACTCAGTTGGTAAATCCCGGTGGGGCCGACAAACAGCCAAAGCATCAGCCCCCTACCATCTCATCAATAGATAATTCTTTCAGTCGGAACCATCATAAGAGTCTGAAGTCCGACTCACCGGCGTGCAATTAAAGAGGAAAGCAAAGTTGCCAACCGTGATTGGGTTGACACCAAGCATGCAGCCTGTTGCAATACATTAATGTTATAGCCGAGTTTTTTTATAATGGAAAATTATTTCAATGAGCTGCGCTGAAAAATTATTAGAGCCAACAATCTTCTTCAATTTATACACCAAGTCACCATAGAAATCAGGTTCCGGAAGTCCTTGCCGCAAGAGAGATTTTAGTCCAACTTGGAATTGAGAAATCAAATCATAGTATCGTCTATAAAATTTTAAAAATGTTTTTCGAAATTTATGATGCCGATAGCCTTGTTTAAGAAGTTTCTGAGTTAACAATTTATTGCGGGTGTTGAAGTCAGCAACATAGCTAGATGCTCTAGCAAAACGAATGAGTTGAGAGATATAGACTCCATATGATGTAGAACGAGGAACATCACCATCTAAAAAAAACCTTGCAAAATATTGTCCAAAGTAACGATACATCTACCTTAGAATCACAGATAGCAGTTCTAGGCAGAGATCCAGTATGCTGTCAGTAATTTACATCTAGTCAATCTTTGGGATTAGTGTATTATTCCAGTGATAATGCTTCTACCGCCCGCGGTATTTTGTCATATGGGTTTACACTGTCATGACTGTTGACAATAATATAAAGCAAGTAAACCTAAAGTGCAAGTAAAACTTAACAGACTCAGGTGTGATGATCTGTTATTTCCAAAATTTCGTTTTACTCGTGTCAATCACATACCCTATAACAAAATATCACACGTGTTAACCTAATATACTAGCCAAAAGTTCTAACCGGCCACCTGCATTTCATTAATTTTCCTCAAAATGTAAAATGACATGACTACACTTTTTGCACCTCGAAATAGCCACACGTGTCATGCAGAGATGGGGTAATCGTAATCTGTAATCACGATTACTTGTAATCGATTACTTTTTTCAGTAATCATAAAGTAATCTGTAATCGTGGATTTTTATGATTACAAGTAATCGTAATGTAATCGATTACATTGCAAAATAGCCTGTAATCATGATTACTTTACGATTACTTTATGATTACTTTTGCTTATTTTCACACAAAAAAAATATGAAAATGGTTAAAAAATTGTTGTAAGTTGTACAGTGACAGGTATCAGCAAAAGATCAAAAAGAATAATAGATGTTTGAAATGAATGTGAATATGCTACCAACAATAGATCTGTTCTGTGTTTACCTCTAGACTGATCCAAAATAACTATATGTGCCCTCATCTGTAGAGCTTTCAATGCACAGTTAGGCCTGCACAAAAGTGCAATTTCATCATAGCCATCACTGCTTATACACATGAAGAAGTAGCATAGATTAAGAATTCAGCCAAAATTTACACTTCTAACCCCACTGGATAGCTGCGCATGCATGTATAAATGATGACATGTGTATATGCTATAAGTATAAATATCTCATGAGCTGGCTCATATTTATCATGAATTGACTGATATCCGAACAGTATAAGTATGTAATATTTTTTCATCTCCTCTAATACTTTTTGTGGTCTGCTGATTTTTTTTTCGAAAAATTCTTACATGAATGATATCAGTGTCCAACAGTTAGTAACCCTTTCCATTTAGATGGATTATCCCATACATATTAATACAATAAGTATGGAATTATTCATTTTTATTTTTGTACCTGTCAAAATTTCAATAAAATGATGTATTTCAGTTCCTAAAGATTGTTCGTATCTTAACAAATAGTGCAGACCCTGATGAAATATTCAAAGTCAAAGCTTTCCCTGTCCAATTTCTTTGTCTATGATAATTGTGAACATTGAATGACACTTTTGGTCAACTTTTCTATTTGCTCTGCTGTCAAATCAAATAAGGACCCTTTTCTTTAGTGTATATTTAATCCCTAAGGAACTTTTATGACTGTTTGATTTTATGACAGTTTAGTTTTAACACCTTTTAGCAAGTGTTTAATCTTGACCATTTTTCTGCTGAATATGATCTCATTTTTAGTTTTTGGTTTGATCTGCAGAAGATCCGATTCTACATAATTTTGTCATTCTTTTTAGACATACATGAAACATAATAAATATGTTCCAATTATCAGGATTAAATTAATTGAAATAAAAGAATATCCAAAATATTAGGTAATAATGGAAGTTGGACTAATTTACTTCAGGAGGACATGTTCTCTGAATATGATAAAATAGGGATAAAATCCAAAATTCTTTATAAAGTATATCATTAAATTAAAAGAGCCCATACCTTATTCAGCATCTGATGCTTTAATGGCATTATGGGACGTAGATGCAGTTTAGAAACTTTGATCAGAAAGCTCAGTTGTTAGTCTGATCAGGATCTTCACTGACAATTATCTAGCCATCAGTAAAACAAATGCAATACCAACAAAGGCTATATAATATCCCTTACTGAACTTAAAAGAAACAGCCAAATATGGCTATTTTGATCTTGCAAATACATGTAAGATAAATGAGATGATCAAACGTGTATCCATGCTTATATTTAGAATAATAAGGGATTTTTTTTCATACTTTTGTTTTATTCTTTATTTCATATAGTAAACTTTGTAGCTCTGTAAGTAGAATTGAGAACCATAGCTAAGTTTTCCTTTCTTCAGGATAACAGTCCATTATGTCTTGAAATATAATACAGTTAATTTATTGCTCAAAAGTAATCGTAAGTAATCATAAAGTAATCATGATTACTTTGCAATGTAATCTGTAATTGTAATCAATTACATTTCAAAAAAAGTAATTGTAATTGTAATCAGTAATCATGAATTTTCAAAGTAATTGTAATTGTAATTGATTACATTTGTATGTAATCGACCCCAACTCTGGTGTCATGTACCCTAGACAATAAAGATATTGACAACATGTTCAACGGTACATGCAGGATGCCCATTTGAATAGTGGTACCCCCATTTTTAAAATTTGCATTTTGGCCCAATTTGTAAGTCATGGCTTTTTGAAATAACCCACTTTCACGTGCAAAACGTTTTCATTTAAAAAGCCAAACTCATATTAAACACGATCATGCTGAAATAAACACTCCATCTGCATGAGACTCGTTGTTATTGGCCAAAGAGTTGAAAATTACCCCACCATCCAATGCAAAATCGTGTGAATTTTAAAACTGAGGGTATGTGTATTCGGAAAAGCCTCCCGGATACAATTTTCAGAATTTTGCTTAGCCGTTTTCTGGTATCATTTACTAATTGGCTGGCCTATTCGGAAATGAAAATGGAATCTATATTGTGCTTAAAACTTTTTAGAAAATCGATAAAAACACACGTGGCCGGTTAGAACTTTTGACTAGTATATAAGTGAATCAGCGATAAAATCAGATGCAGTATCTATAGACGCTTTACTGGATTACAATATACGTAGAGCCAAAAATAAGGAAACCCTTTCATTTTGAAGTAGCTTTTATTTAAAGCATAAAATATATGAATTCCCAGTTAGTATCGGAGGTGACCTCTAGATAACTAGAATAATCGATTTATAAACAGAGCTGAACCCATATACTACAGAACTAAGTTTCCATGCGCCACTTCCGGCTAACAAAATGGTACTTTTTGGTACAAAGTACTACGCATAATGCTCCTTACATACACCCGAGCCATGATTTGATTCTCGAATTTTGGCGGACTTTCCCGAATGGGCCAGACAGGTGTCAAGCATGTGTCGGTGCACATGGAGGAGGGCACGTGGACGTCACATCTAGTATTTACTTAAACTCCATGAAATACAAGCGTTCCCTTATGTTTTGCTCTGCGTATATAGGGTAAAGTGGGGTAAATTCGGACGGTCGGCTAAATTCGGACAGCGACCTTGTTTGTTTCATATTTTGATTATTGGAATAAAAAATAAATTAACTAAGCGAACAGTAAAAATCCTGATTGGGAGCCGTCTCATCTGGATTTCAACTGTTTGCAAATGCATGTCCGAATTTACATGATGTCCGAAGTTAACCGGCTCTACCCTAATAGAAGTTATTTTCGCGCCAGTTTGTATACTTAACCAGCATGTGTTATTGTCACTGTGGCACGACTGGATAAAAAGTATTTCAAAATTTCGTGATTTTGGACACTGTAATTTCATGATCGTTGCAATTGTTGAAGCATTTACCTCGATCAAGACATACCAGTCTGCTTCAATGCTATGCTGTGCTCTATGCATAAGGAAATCCGGCTTGAATTGAATTCGAATGGCTTGCTAAGTAAGAAAAAGGGCAAAGACCAGGAATCGATCCAATCAAGCACCACACCTGATCAAGGATACAAATGGGAAAAAGACAACTTTACAATTAGACATCACAAACGAGAGCCATAATGCAACAGAAAGTTATTCTAAAGTGTGACTTTTTTCAGTTTCCTTAAAAATTAGTGGTATTTTTACAATTATCTTAAAAAAAGGGTTTTTGGTTTAAAAAAACAATAACTTAAACATGCATCATGCGTATTAAGCAATACTCCTTGCACAATAATATGGTACTGCTTGCGCAAAGCTAGTCTTAAAAAGACTTTTATACGCCTCTGAACATGCCTACTGTATAGGATGATGGTCACAACGGAAGCCTGATCCAAATATACCTAGGTCAAAATTTTTGACTGATGCTGTTGCAACTGTTGATTGATCGAGTCACAACTGTCTAAGGATCACATGTCAGATACGTGGCTTTATTATAGTTACACACTGGGTAGGTGGCTATCCACAGCGCATATTCAAATCAAAACTTCTTTTACGATTGTTAAAGTACACCATTTGGGGATCGATAACATTTTTGGCATTAGACGATCATCACTGTCATATTCAAAAACATTATTTTTCGCGATCAAAAGCGTATAGTTTTATATAAATAAGTGCGTTTGCGATCACCTCTTACCCAGTATGAGTTAGCCATTATGCTTGAAAACAAGTTTGAATAAGGGCCTGCCAGGGGAGAGGAACAAGAGGGCATGAGGAACTTGGATTTTTACTTTGGGAGAAATAATGGTTGATTAGATAGAAAACAGTGAACTAAGTGAAGATGCACCGATAGATAAATCTGCCTACCCGTGATTTATGTTTTAGAGATGAAATAAGAAATATATTACATTTTTCCTTCTGAAAGTTTTTATTTTACAAGTAGAAGTTGTTGTTGTTGTTTTTCATATTCAATATGATTTTTTCATAATGATATTCTATCCTGATGGACTTATTCGGTGAAAACCTTTCAAGGGTTTTTAGTCAAAATGATTGTGGTCCAATGCCAGTACTTACAACACTCCTTGATTACCACTTTTGTTTTTAACTTAGCTTTCAGTTCATACCGGACCCCATCCAGACCCTCACAGAGCCTTTGCTTTATGCATACACGAAGAATGCGAGTAGAGGAAGGCTAAGTTTCAATTCTGCAAAATTTATATATTCAAAGCAACACAAGCAAACCATTGAAATCAACAAAAAGTGAATAAAATCTGGCACCAGCATGTATTTAACCCTTGAATGTGAAAACTTCAAATGTTATATGACCATAAAACCCATTCAGACAAATGGAATTTCCATAAAGCTAAAATTATACTATGAAAGCAGAATAGTCCACTGTATATATTGAGGGGTCACAAGTTATGATTTAAATGAAGAACAGTGATGACCCAGCCCAGGCCATTGTATTCAGTTTATGGATTTGGCTTGTTTACTGGACGTACGGACAAGACTGATGCTATATGCATCCACTCACACTCCCTTCCCATTGGAAATGACAGAGACATTAAATGTATCACTTTCTCTGAAGTTATTTTGTCTTAGAAAACAGTGCAGACACTGATGAAATGCTGCACATACGACATTTCATTAGGGTTTGCTAACGTACCCCTTTAGTCGTTTCTGGTCTTAAAAGAGATAAATGTTTCATAAAAATTTGCTAAAAAAGAAACAAGGCCCCTAAAATGTTATGAATGTTACAAATGACTCAAGTAATGATCAACCCTCCTTTTGCGGATTGCAGTAGCTCAGTTGGTAGAGTGTTAGACTGTGGATTGAATGGCTGCTAGTTAAAACCTCAGCGAAGGCACTATGGTATGTCCTTGAGCTGTTTAGCACTGGTTCAACCCAGGCAGACCCGTCTTGACATGACTGAAAAAAAGTTTGTATATTTGTGTTGTTGCTTTACATTCCAGTTAACCATTTTCCAGTCATGTCAGGACGATTTCCTGAGATTGCTTGAGACGCATGGTCTTACTGGCTCTTTAACCAGCACTAAGACAAAGATCAACTGTCATGCTCAAGGACGCAATGCAGTGTCTCCAGTGCGTCTTGGCAAACCCGCTACCATTTGATCTCAAGTTTTATTCTAAACAACTATGCCACCACGCTCCTCAACATGACTGAGGGGGGGGGGGGGCTGACAATAATGAAAAAATATCCTGCCAAATCAAATCCGATGCTGTGGATAGAGAAAGCAGTTATTTTACCAGTCGTTTGGCAGTCTCTACAGGGCGAAAAAGAAAACACAAGTCTCTCAGTATATTTCATTCTTTCATAATATATCATTTTAATAGAAGAAATAAATGCCGTAGTGCATGTAAAGAATGCGAACATCTTGGAAGTTCAAGAAGTATAGTTAGAATTATATGAAGACGTATATGCTAGCTAGAGTAAGGCCACAGTGAAAGGACGCAGTTACACTGTCTTATGATGCATCAATCAAAAGTTGTGTAACTAATTTTAATTTAATTCCTTCATCAGTTGTTAGTGTTATAGCAAGCACAATCAACAGTTGTGACACCATAAACAATGGTTGTTGTTTAAACAGAATACCAGCGTTTGACACAGGTTGTTGTACAGCATAATGAGCTGCACACTGTGCAGAATGATTGATTATTGAATTCAGATGTGGTAGTCCAAATATTTGGGTAAAATGTCGGAGAAACATGCATTTTTAGTACAAAAACTGAAGAAATTGTCATTTAAACGGCATTACTTACTTCAATCACCATTACAATAACTGTTCTGACACATAATATAATTTTATTTAAGAAATAGATCAGCTCGTACAACTGACCGACGAACAGTGAATTATTATTCAACAATTCACGCAATGGTGCTGATCTATTTCGATTCTAACACACAATAAACGACGAAAACCCATTCTAAGTCTTCAGCTTCTTCCAACCTTCCGCCATTGCACTGAAGAACTCACACCAATACTCAGACTACGTCGTATACGTTTACATGTAATTGTAACGTCTTTAAAACGTAAAAACGACGTTACAGCGTCTAACGCCATGAATGACGTCATTTTCCAGTGACGTCAGCTATCACACACTTTAGCTGTGAATTATTGTCCGATATATCACAGTTTGTTACCGTTGGCTCTTTCGGCGAGGTGTATTAGAATATTCACTAAATAAATTAATCTATAACTTACCTTAACAGAGTATAAACGCGTCCTTAAACTAGGTCACCCCATGTCCTGAATCAAGAGCTACGATCACGAAATTACAATGTCCAAAAATCACGAAATTTTGATATCCTTATTAGCCAGTCATGCCACAGTGAGTGTGTCTCCAAGACAATACAGCATTGCAATAAACATATGGTCATTTTTTTTTGTTATTTCTACTTCCTTCTTATCTCACTGTCGAAAATCTGCGTAGTATTGGATTTTTTCTATGTGGCTGCACACAAATGTGTATATCGATCATTTTACTTGAAGGTATAGATTTAAAACAAGAAATATCTTTAAAAAGGATAGTGATGTAGGCTCATACTAAATGGAAGTGGGTACGCGGTATTTATGGTTGCTGGTGACGTCACACAAATTGGTTATTCTACTTATTGGTAATGTATCTACGGCCCATAATATGCAAAATGCACTTACGCTATGCAGACGGGAGTTAGTGAGACCAAAATACCACACCGACGCTTGAGATTTGAAAACTAGCTATGCATGTATGTGCAATCATGTCACCGGCAATACATGTTTAATAATGAGCAGCAACCATGGCATCAAATAGTCCGGAACCTGGAACAATAATATATATAAAATATATTAAATATGAGCTTCACAGAAAGTATAGAACTTATCTGTTCAAGGTCTTTATGGCAAGTGCCCAAAATAGGCCTTTGCAACGCATAACCTAAAACCAAATGTTATCATCCAAAAACATAGATTGTGTAAACTCATGGGAACCGTCTCGTAGAGATGCCTCCAAAGAGTGTACCCAGTCCAGATTCAATATGGTGAAACAGTTAGCGAATAATGTACCAGGCATAGGAAATTAAATAGGAATTTTACAATCAGAACTTCCCACATGCATATACGAGTGTACGTATATGTAGTACTGAGGTACTGTATATAGAATCAGTGAACTGATAAACTGTTAAAATCTAAAATCTTTAAAATTATTCTTAAATAAAACATAAAGAATGAAAGAATAGACTTGGTGTCAGGATAAACTGCGCTGTAAATATGTTGTTTCATTGTTGGTATCATTTTTTGTGAAAGTAATATACTTGTTTTGGTCTATGTAAGGAAAGTAATAAAATCATGTTAAATCCCTGCCTTTGCATTTTATTGTTTATGCTATCTAGGTGTTGTTTTAAAGATATTTTTGTCTAATTAATAGTAGATAAATCATTTAGTTGTATATTTTCAGCGAAAGGTTATGCAAGATGGTTGGTGTTATGTTTAAAAAATTTGATAAGTTTGACTATCATTGTCTTGCACAGGCGCGATACTAAATTTGAAAGATGCTTCCCTGCGAAGACAATGGTTTGACTATATAACGCTCTTAAAATACAGTGCACGAAACCCGAAAAACAAATATAGAGGTAAAAAGAAGCATTGTGCCCTGTTGACGCGAATAAAAAAAGACGAACTCATACATCACGTTGGATACGCTACATCTCAAACCTGGTTCGCAGTCCGTTCGATGCTCGCATAGCTCAACTAGGCTGAACACATACGGTTCAGACAGGCAGGCTGAAACCCATACGAGTTGGTGCTTCATAACGTTATATGCTTGGAGCATAACGTTTATAGATTGAGCCAAGCTGAACGCATGCGTAGGTTTGGAAACATCCAAACCAGGTTATGAGCTATTGTCTCAGACAGGCGAACTGAAGCCCATACAAGTTGGTGCTTCATAACGTTATTGCTTGGAGCATAACGTTTAAACTCATATAATTTGAGGTACGTTCCTAGCACTGAAGCTGGAACGTGTTTTAAACCAGGGATTAACCAGGGGTTTGAAACGATTAAGTTGGAGTTAAGTATAAAATTGCTCACCGCTATTGTAAAGCTGAGAATACCTCCAGCCATCTTGCAAGACATAGACCATGCTGTGTTGACAAACCATAGTTGATTTGTGTTGTTGGGTCCCATGCCAAGAATTTGGGTTGATCATTTATGATCGTATAGCTCATGTTATGAGCATTTTGTCTGTACATATTACTGACGTTTATAGACTATATTAGTCTTGATTTTTCATAGTTTCATAATTCATATGCTGAACTTTGGCTGTCCAGCTAAAAACATCGTCGCTTCATAGCACGCCCATTATAAACACTGTTCAGGTGTCGTCATAGGGCTCTAACGACAAGGTTATAACCAGACCTCACCACCAACCTGACACTCATTTTGTTGAGCTTTATCTGTGTTTCATCCTTTTTAGGTGTGAACCACTTATAAACATGATAAATGTACAGGTAAAGTTTGCCCCAATCATACTATTTTATTTAGCCCCATTCTATACTTTCAGAATTTAAAAATTAGCCCCATTGTATTGCGCCCAAGACAGCATGGTCAATGTTATCCCGATTGTACAGTTCGCTTTCATTTATGCATATTAATTTCAAATTTAATAGTACATAAATACAATTTCCTTATTTAGTCCTTCTCCTTCATCCATAAATGAGCCGCGACATGAGATTTCCAACAATGTGGTATGTGCTACCATCAAAGGCTCAGACCAGCCTGCGCATACGCGCAGTCTGATAAGAGTCATTCCTAGCCACTTGAATATTCTATGAGTGTTAAGCTACTGACTGATCATCGTTATGAGTTCCTAAGCTTAAACGGAGGCTGCATAGACTTGTCTGAGGAGTCTACACTTATCAAAATGCCACATTGTTGGAAATCACATGTCGCGGCTCATTAATGTTGCATACAGAATGTGAACAGGGTCCGAATGATCAGCGTGATGGAGATCTAGATGCAGATGCAAAACGTGCTTGACATCAGCATTCCTTTTATTTTGAGTTTATTTTAAATACTTCGTATTGTGCCAGTCAGGTCCGATAGAAAGTGCAATCGGAAAAGCTAAGCCCAATTCGAGATTCAAGCCTCGTATGTATGTAAGGCGCAGTACTGTGTATGAGATAGCTGCATTTTATTAGCCAGAAGTAGTGTAAGGAAAAATAGCACTGTAGCATATGGGTTCAGTCCTATTAAAATCCATTATTCTGACTTACATGAAAATGAACAGAATAATGATAATAAAATATCGCTTTAGTGCAAACACCCAAACTTTATTTATGGCAATGTTTATTGTGGAATGTTGTAATTGTTTGTTTCATTGCAATCACACTTGTTATTTTGTTGGCATGGTTTCTGTGACGTCAGCGTCACGATATCAAAGTAGACCTTCGATGTACATCCGAGGTCTGATTCCACTGAATTGGCGAGGTAGTTCCGATTGATTGAAATTGGTTGACAGTGGTTTCTTGTGTATGACCATGGAACTCCACGCTTGTGTAAGGGTCAAAGTGAGAAATATAATTATACTTGGATCAGGGTGCTTCAATTGACATGTTGGCCATTTTGGTCAAGTGATCTAAAACAAACATACTGTCGAATACATCATATGAAATGTGAGTTCAAGCTGGACAGTGATTTCCGAGAAAAAGATGTTTAGATACGTGTGTGGCAGTATACAATGAATGGGCTTGGATGAAAGGTCAAAGGTCAGCTTGACCTTTGGTGCTTATATGAAACCAGTGTCTCATTAGGTTTAACATTTCTCGCAAGTATTATGATTTCCGCTTATAGAAAAATGAACACTTCAAGATTTTCCAGTAATCCAATTTGGCCTACCGTAAAAGAGGTCACAACCAACCCAGATCCATCATTTGTGCAAACCTGGAAGGATCCACATCCCCAATTCTGCATTCCAAGTCCTACCGCCATTTGCCTTTTGGTTCCAGAGAAGAAGACATAAAAAGGATTTTACCTATATGGGCATGGCGGTCATCTTGGTCATGTGATCACTAACATTTGTTATAAATTTAGTCCCTTCCACTTAAGAAGTCTCCATATAGTTCAATTGGCAACAAAACAGGACGGAAGCATTGTCAGTTCCATTTTAGTTCGATTTCTGAGAAAACTTTGCTTTGGTATAATGATCGCGACCTTGGCTGAAAGGTCAAAGGTCAATTTTGACCTTAAGAACTAAGTCTTATTTATAACCATTGTCTCATTAGGTTTAACATATCAAGTGAAAATAATTACTGGCCTCAACAGTACTCAAAAAAATCAACTTATCAATATTTTTCTCCAATTTAAATGCATTAGAAGCAAATTTAACCTTAGTGTCAAGTAGGTCAATGTCAACTTTAACAAACCAAAATGTAAAATGGACATTGCACTGCCTCGAAATACCAAGTAATATAATTACAAAGAATACAAAAGAAAGCGCACAAAATAAGGATATGCGGACACATACATGTATAGTAGTAAAACACAGTTCCAAGAGCAATAATTGTACCAGGGTAATTTCGCCTTGCAACAGGATGAATTAAGTTTTGATAAGCATCGTGAACTAATCTGAAACCTGTAACATTATTGTCGTCCAGAACCACCTTGTGTATTACCTGACATCCCTAACCGTGCTTGTTGACTTAAGATGTTATCTTGGTATTTATATGTTATTGGGTGTCTTTCTAACGATACTGAAGGCAACAAAACAGGACAGAAGAATTGTCAGTTCCATTATTGCACATGTAATTAGTTAAACAGTTTTCATAGTTTTGTGTTGGCAATCGTAATTTTTCTAAGCAGTCATTGGCGCAGCTCCGATTACGCAGTTACACACGTGTGTAAAAATAGTAACACTCAAGGGAGGTCACCTTATGTGCTAAAAGTGATTTTCACGGAGCAAATCATTTCCTGAAGAGAAGTTCCACTTTTGAAAAGGGACACAATTAAAGAGAATCACTGCTTGATTCAATAGTCTCCCTTTCCTGTGCATTATTTTTATGCCATTGGCAGTCTCCTTTGATATCTCAATAAAATTAGGGAATATTTTCATGAGACAGGCATATATGATGATGCAGATTATGATACTGCTACGTAAATAAATACATAAACAAAACGTAACCAAACAAAGACACGCGCTATTTTTATTAGTAATTCGCCACAGTCGCGTGTTTAAAAATGGAAATTGTTAAGTATGAACTGTGAGGTGTGAAGTCTGAACTATAAAGTCTGAACTATGAAGTGTTAAGTTTGAAGCGTGAAGTAGGAACTGTGAAGTATGAACTATGAAGTGTGAACTGTGAAGTTTGAAGTCTGAACTATGAAATGTGAAGTATGCAGTGTGCAGTATGGAGTCTGAACTATGAAGTGTGAACTATGAAGTTTGAAGTATAAACTGTGAAGTGTGAAGTATGAATTATGAACTGTGAAGTGTAAATATGAAAAATGCCGCTTTTTGTTGTCTGAAATATCGTTATTTTTAGAGAAAATGTGAAGTATGAAGTTGGAACTGTGAAATTTGAACTGTGAACTGTGAAATCACCACCTGTCTTTCGTAGTTTTCATATCTACACACACGTTACGAATAGATTTTAGAATATAAGTCAGGTTATTTATAAAATCAATGAACACGTGCTTTCCAGCTTATAGCATATTATATAACTTATCACTTTAGGAATGTTTAACTAGAATTGCACAGGCGAGAATTCGAGGGGGGAAACAGGCAGTTAGAAAAAATCTAACTCAGACTACTGAAATAATTTTAAAAGTTTGCGTAAGAATGAAAAGAAACAGCAGCAAAAGAAAAGATGAAAGATACTAGTTCTAATTGATTCTAGCAATAAAGCTACTGTACTGACGTCAAATTAAAACGCCTCACTCATTATCACTAATTTATTAGCGATGATTTACAAAAATGAACAGTCACGAACTGCTTCTTTATGTAGAGGTTAGGCGATGTTGGAAAATGACTTTAATTTGATATGCAGATGGCGCGTTATTCCGATGACGTCATACAGGCTCAACGTACACATAACGGCATTATGCATCAATTGCTCATGATTTTAATTTGAATTTGTACCCAGTGTGTGTCGTTAATGTTTTGCTAAACAATGAACAAATTTTGGATCATTTTTTAAACAATTTTGCTTGTGAGTATTAACTTTATGAAATTATGACGTCATATTAAAGACAAAATGTAAGGTCCTTTTACAAAACTTGTCAACATTCTCGTTTTGCTTTAAGTCATTGAAAAAATGATAAGGGGGTACATTAGGTAATGTACACAGAATATGCCTACATAAAATTACGTTATTTAAGATAAGCTTAACGCCCAATGGCCAGTCGTTGGTCTACGTTAACGTCATCCGAAACGGCCGTCTGGGACACGTGTCAGGTTGCGTTTTTCAGCAATCGTCGCTGGTTAAAGACTAAAGACTTTTGCAAAGGATTTTGTAACAAAATTTTCACCCACATTGCATTAAGTTATACTGAAATACATGGCTCAATGATGGATGGGGTAAGTTGTTTCGTTCAGCAGACGCATACAAACATTGTCTGAACATTATAAACGTATTTTTGGTAAAATAGAGACTGTTTTACAATGGTAAAACAGGTTTTTTTCTTGTCAATGGATTGTGTCTGGAAACAAAGCAAATGTTGCTAAAATCTTGTGTCACATGAAACTGGTGACCCCTGACTCAAATCGAGGTCGTTTTCTCAGCCTCAAATACTCTTTCAGCAATTTTGTTTTCATGAGATACGCTTGACTGATTAGATGTTATAATGCACTAAAATTTATACATTTAGTCTGATCAGTCTAAAAGATATTCACGTTTACTTTTAGATGAGGCGTTTTTTTCTTGACGTCAGTTTAAATATAGAAAGTGGAAAAATACCTGAAACAATAACTAATAGCACTGAGACATTATTTTTTACCCTTAAAGAGCCACCTATAATTTGCAGCAGAAAACAATTTCAAATTTTGCTGCGTTTGTCAAATATAACAAATAAGGCATAGTATTTAATGAGAATCGTCTGCTGGCAGACGATTCTCATGAAATATCATCTCTTATTTTCTTGCGAATTAGGAAATATGTCGCAAAGTTTGTCGTCTGCTGCAGTTATGATCGGTACTTTAAGGGTAAATCATAAATTTCATCTAATGATGAGGCTTGTATATGGGGGTACCAAATATCCCATATCCCTTGAAATAAACAGGCAAGTATCCCTTATAAACTGGCAAACATCCCCATAATTAATTTTCCTAAATATTCAATATCCCTGAAAGTAACGAAATATTGTATACAGTATCCTATACCTATATCCCTGGGAGTAAAATGGCAAATATCCTGTATCCCTAAACTCCATATACAAGCCTCAATGATAGTCAGCCTGATATAAATTCAAATCATTCTGAGGGAACAAAGTTTAGCAATATACTTTTGGAAGGAATGGGATTTTTAAGTTCATAATATAAAAAATATATGTTGACAAACGTTCACAAGTACGATGACATTAACCGGTTGACATTACACATAATGTAAAGTCCGATTTTAAGTCCCCTTCCTTAAACAGCTTATCTGAAAATAGCGTGCATAGTTTTCGGCTAAAAGATTCCTTTTTCCATCCAATGTTTAGATCTAAAAGCCAAAAAAATGTAAACCGGTTAAAAACTGAATTTCTATTCACCATTTTCGTACAGTTTTAGTTCAAGATCGTATTTTTTCCAAATTACCTCCCTTTCAATTGAATAGCGTTTGAAATTAAAATGCTCAGCAGATCAATCCTCGCTTTGAAATCGCATTTTTTTTTCTTTTGACCTCTTGCGGGTAACCATCAGATCATTTTCTAATATTTACATTTTCAAAGCAAGCCTTTAATGAATCTTTAGAATTTTGCAACCGTTCATAGCCTCAACAACCACACAAATTTTGATTGACAGCTCAAATATCGAACTCATTCGCCAGAAATGACACTGGCTCCATTGGCTGTCCGTGTCCGCTTTTCCGTTTTAAACACCGACAAAACCGTTAATACTATTATATTTTAAATACAAAACTGTTTTAATTCAGTCTAAATTAAAAATAATTGAGATATTTTAGATATTTATAATAAAATCTAAATCTAAGCAATAAATACAATGCTTGATCTGTTCATGGAATCATGAATACTTCGGGTCTCTTGCAAAGTTAACGTGAACTTTGCAAGAGACCCGAAGTATTCATGATTCCATGAACATTCCAAAAATTGAATTTATGATATGTTTGCGCACCTGCTAATAAAGAATATCTAATGCTAAAAAGATAGCCTATGGGAAACCCCTTTATAACCTAATTGCTAAACTTTTTTCCCTCAGTATATTATCCGAAACAACGATACGCCTACCTTTAGAATCGCATATACTCAGTACGCTTTAAGTAAATTAAAATCTGGTTGATCTTGGGGCACCGCGGTATTTAGTAAATTTAACACTCACATTTTTTTCAAATTCCGTTTCTCACGCTTCAACAGTTCAATCACGTACCCTATTTTGAAATATCATGCGTGTAAACCTAAGTGAACCAGCGCAGTTAGTTTATGGTTAACATTTATCTTCGCAGCAGTTCGTGTGCTAGTATATCTCCAAGACAATATGAAATTGCAGTAAACATGCAGGTTAACAGTAGTCGTTTTTGTTATTTGTTATTTCGGTATTCCTTTTTAGTTTTATGTTGATCATCTGCGTAGATCTATTAGATCTATCGGATTTTTTCTAGGTGGCTGCACACCAATGTGTAAATCTGAAAGAGGAACAAGTACTAGATTTAAAAAATAAAATTAAATGAGCCAGTGCATGAGATTTCCAACAATGTGGTATGTGCGACCAGCAAAGTCTCCGATCAGCCTGCGCAAACGCGCAGTCTGATCAGAGCCTTTGCTAGTCGCTTGTGTCTTCTATGATAGTTAAGCTACTGACTGAACACCATTTGGAGTTTCTAAACTTAAAAGGAGGCTGCAGAGGCTTGTCCTAGTCTTCACTTGTCAAAATGTCAAATTGTTGGAAATCTCATGCCGCGGCTCAAATTAAATAAAACAGCCAGGTACTGTCAGTCATTGACGTATTATAGTCTGATAGTCACTGTGTTTTGTTTGCTTGTTTTGTTGCTTTACGTTCCAAGTCAACAGCTTTGGTCATGGCGGGACGGTCAGTTCACCTAACCACACTTTTTTTCCTGGGAAAGCTTGAACAGGCTCCGTGCACATACTTTCGCTTATAACTGACAATATCACTGTGTCAGTTTACAGATAAATGAGAACTGTTGTAAACGCTACATGCGTTCAGACCCAGTTCGTTTAAACATATTTACTTATATTCAAATTTAATAACACATACAATACAAATTGCATTCATCCAAACATAAGCTTATTGAGTTCTTCTCCTTAACTATACATGTATATAAATGTGGCAATACAGAACGTGAAATGAGTCTGAATGCACAGCGTGATAAGGATCCAGGTACAAAACATGCTTGTACCTACTGTCGTGCCAACCAAGAGTGACAGTAACGTAATATTTTGTTTACATTTGTTAAGTAAAACCTTAACTTGTACACTCCACTTGACCTAACGCGAATCGATAGTATTAATCATATCCTGCGGATAGGTTTAATGCACAAGTGATCTATCGATTATAAGTATCTAACTTTGTAAACAAAACATGACGTCACTGTCACTCTTGGCTGGCAGAACAGTAAGCATTCTTTTTATTTTGAGTTTATTTTAAATATTTCGCATTGTGCCAGTCTAGTCACATTGAAAGTGGTTGACAGTGTTTATATTTAAGAAAGGAACTGCCTCGGCCAATTACGTGGAATCAGACCTCGAATGTACATCGAGGGTTTACTTTGATAACATGTCGCTGAAATAGCTTGAACAGTTTTCAACTTTCAGAATGGACAGAAAAATGCATTTGCTTATGTTCCAAGGGGAATAATTTGAAAAATATACAATTAAAAGTTATGATTCTTGTGCTTGATACGCCCTCTCAATGTGCGTTACAAATTCATGAAGTTTTTTTGGTCTAAACATATTAATTCATAATTTCATTTACATAGTAACTTACAAATATACATTTTACAGTGCTCAGTTTGAAGTTATATCCGATGAAAATAAAAAAAAAACATGATTTGTATTCAAACCCAATAACTTTTCTATTTTAAATGTATGCTATGCACATTAAGTTTAGCAATTTCTTATGTTTCGCATCTTTTTGTGCTCATCTTTGTGCAATATCGAACAATTTCAATTGCAATGACGAGAACAGGATCTTAGGCAAATGTAACCACGAATTTACAGACGCAAGCATTTCAATAGGCATTTGTGGAGAGCAAGAACATCCGTTGTAAGTTATGCTAAAATGATAAGCATGTGATTTTTCATTTTGGTGGTCTTTCATATTCCTCATGCATCATACGTCTACAAAAACTATTGGTTATTTGACAGTTGTGATAGAGATTTCATGCTGAAAAAATCAGCTGCCATCAATGACGTCAAAGCTTGGTCATCGTTTGATTAAACTTCTAATGTTAATTGGTTTCTAATTCAACAGAGAATCAGTTTACAAAGATATCATAGGCTTACAATTTAACTCATCGGATGGTTTCTTAAAACCTTAAGTTACTAAACAATGGTGCAATGCATTTGCGAGATAACGGTGACGTTAGATTTTATCTTTCGGCTCATGCTCTGTAGCCTTGAAGATGTTTCATTCAACAGTATTTGTCTGAATGGGTTTGAAGGCATCAAGCAGTTTTACTTGTTAATGTGGTTCAAGAAAACCCGACTAGAAGCACAAAGTCAAGTTGTGAAAACTTAATTGTTCCTTTATTTCTCTGCAAAAGTTAAGAAATTTGCAGCAGTTTATGGTTTTTAGTGACCAAACAATCGCTTGAAAATAGTTTTGGCTCCCCCCAATGATCAGAAATACCCACGTAACCCGCTAGTCTTAAAATCTAACGTCAATTTAGCATGGCCGCTGCGTTTGGAAATTATGTATGATTTAATGGAAAGTCTTGTAAAATGATCGGCGCTTGTATCTTCATGACAGCAAATGAAACTCAGGAGAGAGAGAGAGAGAGAGAGAGACAGGCAGAGAGAGAGAGAGACAGAGAGAGAGAATCCATCCTCAACGCTCAAACCATTTACTATCCAATTCGTATTCTTGAACTGTAACAATAATTCTATAGTAAGTATGAAGGTCAGATACAGGTATACCAAACAGCCAAATAGCACAGTGTTTAAATCTGGTACACAGCACTTTGCCAGTTCATTTAGCGTTATTGCCTTGATTTCGTTATACCTTTGGCGTTCAAAAAATTATGTTTTGTTGTTTCAACTGCACCACAGGCACAGTGAGGACTGTTAAAAAATTTTTTTCATAAAAAAGATGATTATTCAGAGAACTATAATCGGTTCTTAATCGGGTATGTTGTATCTGAGATATTCAGTTACCAATGCAATAATATTTAGGGGGCTTTTTTATTTTTGTTTAGTTGATATTTAAAACTTTGAATCGAATTTGACTGTCTTGCGTCAAGAGATAAATCGTTACAAGCTCTTATACTAGAGGGCAAAAATGATCTATAATACAGCTGGGTTCTTGACAATGTGTGTCTAAAGTTATTTGCGTTCCGCAAGTTATAAGGGGTATTCTACAGAAGCAGGAATAAGTGAGGATAAATAATCTGGCGAAACACCGGTGTTCATTTGAAAAAAAAAGGCATAGCTTATGTTTATGCCGTCCTTTTTTTCAAGTGACTCCCAACCCGTTTGCCGATAAAGCATGTCTAAAGCGACTAGTTTAGTAGCTTCAGTTGCTATTCGTGCAGCTTCTGTTTGTATTTTTTCTAGTGCATTGATTTCGTATTGTGAGTAGTTATCCCATACCACGCCTGTGTATTCTAAGACTGGTCTAATAAAAGAGGTATAAATAGTTTCAAGTGACTGTCTATCGAAGATGAATTTCACTTTACGCATATTATTTAATCTTGTGCAAGCTTTCGAAGTTATATAGTCAATGTGTTCGTGTCAAGTTCCATCATTAGAAAAAAAATGCCGAGACGTTTATGACTAGTTACTTCTTTGATTAGTTCATCGTTCATTTTTAAAGGATGGTGATTGGGTTTATTTACTTTTCTAGAAATTAAAATACCTTCCGATTTAGCAGGATTAAATTAGACTAGTCATCGTTCAGCCCACCTGTGATTTTTTGCCGAATCGGAGTTTAAATGTGTTGCTGCTATATAATAGTTTGCTATCCAGAGCCTGAAAAAAAATCTGTTGGCATTTTTGAGTACATTTTGGCATCCATGCTCAAAGTGTATCTTGATGTGTTTTAAGAAGGATATGGGTTGATGCCAAGTCTGGAAATGCCCCAAAGTCCCAGAATTAGGTCAAAGGTCAACTGAGTGCAAATTCTTGTATATACGTCAGATTTTAGCGTTTTTTTCAATTAGCTATCCAAAATTATGATTCAAAATAATGCAAAATCTCTTGTGAATAATACAGCCATGCTATATAAACAAACAGCATCATCTAGGCATGATGTGCGTTTGGATCAAAGGTCATTTAAGTGCAAAATCGGTGAAAATTGTAGCAATATTTTATTTATATAGGGGCAAAATTCAAATTTTAAGTTCCCTTCTATCCTAATGGAAGAATTTTTTATGGCTATCCTGCTAGGTGTGTGTCTATTATGTTTGGAAAGCAATGATTTACCAAGTTTCCTGCTGTCAAATATTCATAATACGCATGTAAAGTACGTTACTGTATAAAATCAATTAAAATGTAATACAACTAAGAATAACCATTTAATTTCAAGAAATAATTTTTTTGCTTAATGCTTAGTATGAATACGTCATTTTATGCAATTATCTATCCATTTATACATAAGATGTGTTTAAGTTGTTACATACGTTACATTTTACCATCTGAAATTGGGTCATTTCTCAAAGGTATATTTTCCTAGCTACAGCTTTCACGAGGACTTGGCCATGATCTCATGCTTATAGGACTAAAATATATTTCTTTTCTTATTTCACACATTTGTTGTGTTTGTTACAATCTATGAGTAATTGTTAAACACGTTTTACACGGCCACTACCTGCTATTTGCATATACTAAGCATAGCTCCATGAAAACACAAAGACCAAGCCTCCTTTCATAAAACATCAGGCCTGTTAAAACTATGATAGAATATGGTAAATACAATATGCTGGAAGGAATATATCCTCACATTGGTCTTCACATCGGTCTGTTTACAGATGGTAACATACATAACATAAAGCTAATATACAGGTACATTTCTAACTATGACCATCCAGTGAAACAGTGTTAACTTTTGTGGGGTATATCATGGAAATAGCACTGACATTTAGGGCAATCCTCCATATAACTTTAAACATTTAATTGTAGGGGTGTCCTTTCATTTGCACATATTAATGAAATGATGTGGATTCAAAAGCAGCATTTCTTTGAAGTCAGGCTGCTTGTGTAAACGTATTCCTGCATATATAGAAGCAGTATAGATATAATATTAAAGGTAACCTCTAATTTTAAGATACCATAAAATATATAGCTATGTCTTTCACAGCGCAACTTTTTATACATTGTAATTGTTTCAGTGTCGATAAATTCAATTCTAAGTATCATTTTAAACATATTTTGCTTATGATTTTTTGCAATGATGATAGAGATCAAATGCTATGTGGTAATTGGCATGTGTTTCTTTATGTTAGTCTTTTGAACTGTAAAATGACAATGCAAGTTTTATTCCAAATTGAATTTACCACAAACAGATGTCTGGTGACTTCTTTGGAACACAGGCATTCACCATATTGGAGCATCTGATGATTTGATTGTGTTCATAGTTTTCCATCAGTTTGGGGTCATTTCTTAGTATTTAGAATAAATGTGTCCTGAAATGATTACTTTTATGTGCATTTACTAGCATAATCCATTGGTTTTACATCTCCGATTTGCTTGATGTATATAAGATCCTAAGGCAGTTGTTAACTTGCCTGTTCTAGTGTAAAATTTATCTGCTAACCATGACATTATAAAAAGATTGGCTAAAACATTAATGTATTGCAACAGACTGCATGCTTGGTGGTCAACTCAATCACGGTTGGCAACTTTGCTTTCCTCTTTAATTGCACCCAGGTGGGTCGGACTTTAGACGATATGATGGTTCCGACTTAAAGACTTATCTATAATTGATGAGATGGTAGGGGCCTGATGCTTTGGCTGTTTGTTGTGCCCACCAGGGTTTACCTGTTGGATTTCTTTTCTTAGGGTATTCAGTTTTATTTACTGTTGAGTCCTTATCTTTGTTTTATCTCCTTGTTATATCTTGATTATGATGCATTGATAAGTAAGGGGTCTTTCATGCAAACCAAATATCTATGTGGCTTGATCCACATCTGAATTAAGGGTGAGGTTGACGCCGTTAAACCGGTTTAAGGCCTCCATTAAAATATCTTACTGACCGTTCGAAGGCGGTACTTCTTCTGTAGATCTTTTGTGTTTTTGTTCTGTCTTGTGTTTGCTATGTCTTTGTACGCGTTTGTTTATATGTGCTTTGTGGCCACTTGCTGGGAAAGGGCTGACCTCTTGGCTCTCGTTTGTGGTGTCTAACTGTGAATTTGTCACTTTCCCATTGGTATCCTGGGTCAGGTGTGGTACTTGATTGTATCGATTCCTGATCTTTGCAGCCTTACTTACTTTGCTAAGACAGGGATTGATTGCATATAGGATAGGTGACTAACATTAATGTATACGTCTACTGCTCGTAGATACAAGTGCAATATTTCAGATTGGATAGCACATGTAACTGGTAACATACTCGAAATGTGTAGTTTTAATATGGCATTACACTTGAAATAAAACTTAACTACATGTACTTTCCTTTCGCTATATACAAGACAGTCCTCAAACAGTGTTAGTCTTCGCAAATATCTACAAGAATAAAGGTACAAGAGTGAGCAAGTTTATGCTTAAATGCTTTATGCAAGCTGTTTTTAGCGATGCTGTTTACATTTTTGATGGTTTTGCATATATACTTAAGACTATCACAATAAGCCTAATTTGGTAAACCTTTTAAAACCAACAAACAGACCATAACTCACTTTTCATAGGACATATATAAAACATGTACTAGGGTTACAAAATGCTCAACAAAATGAAATACTGCATAAACAAAACTAAAAACAAACTATCTTGTGAAAAGCAGAGAAATCAGATGCGTGTGACACTACATTCAGTTTAATCTGTGAGTTTCAGAGATGCAAACCATACTAGTGAATTTTGGGAGTCATGTTTTTGTTATATGCTTAAGAATAAAACAGTAAACTGATCTTTAAAATAAAGTTTCACTAACGTTCGAATGATTTGTTGTTTATGTTACCATGAAATATGTTCAGATGTTTTACAAGACTGCTACATGGCTAAGGTAACCCTCCATGGCTCAGGTAGTCTTACCTCAACCAACCTTAGTCTAAGATAATTAAAAAGCAGAATAGTTTCTATCAGAATTGCTGCAGAATATAATAAGATAATCATCATTACAATATGATATGAAATCTAGTTCAACAAAACATAGAAGATTTTAATGGGGACAGATGATAAATTAATTTTATAATGTAAATGTCAACAGTGAAAAGTGAAAATTAAAAGTATTCAGCATACAAGGAAACTCTTTAATACTAGATCTATGTAACATCCTATATTTGGACATAAACCATGCTGGTTCTGTATGACGATGTTATATTTGCAGTCTTCAAAAACCTATACCTGCTATAGAAGACACTCAGCACTACCCCTGCCTTAATTCCTGCCTTGCCACTAGATGTATGATATATTGCCATGCTATTTTAAGTAAATTATTGATATTAAGTCAATATTTAAATCATGATGTAGATTGCATGTTTATCGTTATGTACAATTGGCAGAAATCTGAAAACTGCATTATGAATGTAAAAGAACCAAGCATATTACAAAAAGTACTTGAGTAGGACCAGGAAATGCCATATTCACATGTTGCAGACCAACCCATAGCACTCTTTTAAATTAAGTCTTATATAGAATAAAATGCGTGTAGTATATGCAGGTGAAATGTGGAGAGCAGACCCAACTTTTATATAAGCCTAACAACAGTTTACTACCTTTATCCATTTATGTAAGGCACCTTTTGTTACCTACGTTACCTCATTTATATATGTGCAGCAATTTAAGATCCATTATTGTTAATATTGTTATAATTTGTTTTCATTATGAAATATACTTTACAAATTCCAATGCAATGTAAATAATAGAAAAATGAATCTGTAAGCAGCTATGCGTTACATGCTGGGGCCAGTACAAATTACATACTAATTAGCATATTTAAATATTTACTTGATCTCACTTCATTGCAAGTTAAAAGTTATAAACAACTTCAAATATATGAAAATGAACATTTTCAAATAGAATATAGATCAATATCATGTTTATTTAAGGTCATGTATCATGGTTTATTCTAATACATGTAATTTGTAAAGTCATTATCTGCAATTTTAGTATAAAATGTAACATGCGTATCGCTGACGAGCAGAAATACATATCACAGATGTATGCAATTGATTTTTATGTCTAGTTTTAACATTCAATGCTTAAACTGTTTAATTAATACTATTAAAATAAATCAACATTAACCTTGTACTGTGTGTACTGTTATTTTCAATGCCAGTAGGGTAACGTTGATTACAGGTGATTGATAGAAAAATGACCACAGAAAAGTTATTCAATTATGGGTTTCTTAGGCCCCAAGACATGTCCCAAACTGAAAATAATTTTACTTTCTTAGAGGTGCAGCAAACTCTCTAAGTAGCCGATATATCTCAGTTTAGCCCAATTGAGGGAGAATTTCCGTCAGAATTGCACAAAACTTACGATGTTTGTCTTTGTAAAATCCATAAAAGGATTCTTCTAAAGGGGTTTCTTTAATAAAAAGCATGTCTGAAAGACTTCTACCGTTTTTTTTAGTTTAAAAAGCATCTTGTTGTTGGACCAGAGAAAAAAAGAAACACAGTATGTAAAAATGCCCCGATTATTGCACTTGATGATCTTTGACCCAATTTTAAAGTCGACATATGAACATTTAGTTATAAAAAAAAAAATCTGAATGTTTTTCAGACTTATACCTATAAGCATACAAAATTTGGCTTGAAATAAATTATGTTTACATATAGAAATATAAAGTTGTTTTACAGTAGTACATATTTTCTCATTTTTGCACTCAATGACCTTTGACCTAATTTCTGGCCTTCATATTCAAATTCAGACTTGGCATCCACCCTTATGGCTTTGTACACATGCTAAATATTATGTTAAAAGTAGTCTAACAAATGTACTCAAAAATGCCAACAAAACCAAAAATATGCATCTTTTTTACAATTCGGATTGCCAACTATAAGGTCCATTGGCTATTAAGTATAAACTTGTATCATCGGCAAACAGTCTTATATGTGAATGTATGTCCTCAACATTGTCGTTGATATAAATTAAAAAAAAGAAGAGGACCTAGAATTTAGCCTTGTGGAACACCAGCTCTTATAGCAACCCATTCGGAGCATAGTAAGAAAGACAGAAAGGATCAGAATCGATACAATCAAGTAACACACCTGTCCCAGGTTACCAAATGAGAAAGTAACAAAATAAACACCAAAAGGTCAGCACTTTCCCTTCATGTGACCATAAGGCAGCAATGAACAGACGCAAAAGCATGACAAACACAAGACATAAATAACACACTCTTTGTTTCCTATTAGATAAATAACTAGCAATCAACTGTAATAGTGTTTCGTCGATTCCTTTATGTTTGAGTATGTACAATAAACCTTTATGCCAAACACGATCAAAAACTTTTCTTAAGCCGCAAAAATTACTATTACCTCTCCACCATAATCTAGTGCTCTGCAAAACGTATTCAATTAGTAAATATCGACAAGCTGGTTAACTGTGGAATCGCCTGGGACAAACAAACCAGACTGTAAAGAAGTAATAGCAAGCTGATCTAAAAAGAAGTTAAACACATGTTTGTGAAAAAAATTCATAACTTTGCCACTTGTATTTAGCAGAGATAAATCATCACAGTATCGATTCACTGTGCGCCTGAAATGAGTGAAATCGACTGTATCGGTAGAATCGAGAGTTTTTGGCCTAAATTTGTGAGGGGGTGGTAAGTATTTTGGCATGTTTTCTTATAGTTAGATTTGTTCTTCCGCCGTGGATCTCATTATATTTCTTCGATATATGCATACATGTCATAATATCGTGCAAAAACAACGACAGTGTATCGTGGGAGCGCAAGAAACGCATTCTTTTAGAGGGATAGTTGTCAAAAAAGCGAAAATCCACAGCTTTTTATCTTCCCGTTTCGAATTTAAACAACTTAGCTAAAATGATTTTCACCAGAAGTTCGAGAGGCTTATGATCCTACAATACCAGAAATCTCAGACTGATCCGTCTTTTCGATTTTTAGATATTCAGCTATATATGACTGAACCCCCTAATAGCGGTGAATTAGAAACTGTATCGGTAGAATCGACGCACTGAACGAAGTCATATAGATACTCATAAGAGGTACTGTGCCCAGTGAAAGGGAATGATGAAGACAGTTTCGTCTATTCTGGGACAATTTCAAGCGCAAGTAGGACTAGAATTTACGTAAACTTTGCGCATCAAACCCACAACCTTTGTGCGATAAAAAATGTAATAAAAGCTTGTCAAAAACTTCAGTTTGTAAACAAATACACGCTTGGCACTTTCTTAAATTTCTTTGGATGAAAATACTTGTTTGTTTGCTTGATATGATTCTCAACGTCCCAGTCAACACGTTTTCAGTTATGTCGGGATGGTTCTTCATGCATTGAACCAGTAGTAAGCAAGTATTATTGTGTCTTGGTCAAACACATAATGCAGTGACGCAGATGGGGGTATACCAGGTAGCTCCTTGGTATCGAGTCAAGCATTGTACGACAAAGCCACTGTGCACCCTACATGAAATGCTTTTGGCCCTTCTTCTCCTTCAGTTGATTTAAAAAGGTTGGCTGCCAGTAACGGGCAAAATATTAACAATTATGTACATGTAGCATGAAAGTGCCTTCGATCAGCTTGAATAGTAACAGTTTGGTAAGGATAATGAGCGGGCTCAATATGTGCTGCGTCTCATTTCTTCAGGGTTTCCAACTAGATCTTGCTAAAATCAGCCTTTTTATTAACAGAGACTAGATAGAAGCTTAAAGCTTTTAGTGGGCCAAGTTCAGCTGCTTAGCTATATATTTTCCAGGGAGCAAGTTACAAAGGCACGCATCAGACTGGCCGGATGCCCAGACTGGTCTGCACCTTTGTTGTTCACATGTGACAGAGTCAGGTTCTTTCACGACAGAGGCCCAAGTTTGATGTGAGGTATACAGAAGGGCTTTAAAACCTCAACACGGTATAATGACAATAGATAATTCTTTATAGTGGCGAAGACCCATGTATATATATTCGTTGCATTGTTGCCCCTTCCTCAAATTAACGTACCCGCTTTTTGAGTCGCATAATCAACACATGTGTCCATCGGCGTCTGCAGCGGCAGCGTCATCGTCGTATTCCGTGTTGTCACACTTTTGGTTTGTGATCGATAATTTTTGAAGGGATTCATCAATTTAATCATCCATCAAACTTTGCAGAAGGGTAAAGCATCAATTATACAGGTTAAGTTCGAAAGTGGCGGTTATCCACAAACTTATTAAAAGTTATTGCCTTTTTAGACTTAGATTTTGGCTAAATTGTGGTTTACGATCAATTACTTTTGGAGGGATGCAACACTGTCATTCAAATTTAACACTGATAAAGCATTATAAAATACAGGCCAAGTTCCAATTTGGAGGTAATTCGCCAATTTTTGACTGAGTTTTGGCCCTTTTTTGACTTAGGTTTAGGCTAATGCAAACGCTATATTGACTTTTTGTAGAATAGACATCACATTTCTCCAAAACTATTATATCTTACAACTTCTCACTATAGGCAATGGTTACCCAGTGCCTGTAGATAAGCATATCTGTAATTAAAAATTGAGCGCCCCTCCCCCCAGTGGGATCAAAGGTCAAATATGTAAATTTCGCAATAATTCAGTCAGTTGTCATTATTTTTTACAGAAATTTCGCATGCAGACAGAGTTACAATAAATAAAAAACATATCAAATGCGATTTTTGATCGAAGACCTGTGCCAGACACCCTGGATGGACTTAGTGGGTGGGGTCAAAACGTCAAAATTCAACTTTTTCGGAACATGATCATGTTGCCTATCACATTAAAGGGTAACATGAATGCAGCAACATGGTAGAAAATATTTTGCCTGCGGAGCCCCTCTCACTCCCATCCCCTGACCAACGGGTCAAAAGGTCAAAATTCAACTTTTCCAGAACATGGTCAGATTGCATACCAAATTAAATAGAATCACGAATGCGGAAACGTGGTAGCATATATTTTGCCTGCAGACCCCCTCCTACCCCCACCCGACCCTGGGGATGGGGTCAAAATGTCAAAATTAACTTTTTCAAAACATGGTCATGTTGTATATCAACTTAAATGGAATCACACATGGTAGCAAATATTTCCCCCGCAGACCGCCCAGGGCCCTGGGGGTCAAAAGGTTTAAATTATTTTTTTCAGAACATTGTCATGTTGCATATCAAAGGGAATCGCGAATGCAGCAACATGGTAGCAAATGCAGACAGAGGTACAATAAATAAGAAACATATCAAACCTGACTTTTGATCGAAGGCCTGTGTCCGGCCCCTGGGTGGACTTAGGGGGTGCGGTCAAAGGTAAAATTAATCTTTTTCAGAACATGGTCATGTTGCATATCAAATTAAAGGGAATCACTGTTGCAGCAACATGGTAGAAAATATTTTGGCCTGAAACCCCCTCCCACCCCCTCTAACTCTGGGAGTCGAAACCCCCTCCCACCCCCTCTAACTCTGGGAGTCAAAAGGTCAAAATTAAATTTTTACAGAACATTATCATATCAAAATAAAAAGATTCTCGAATTCAGAAACATGGCAGCAATTATTCTGCCTACATACCTTCTCCCTACCCCACTCGACCTTGGGTGTGGGGTTAAAGGTCAAAATTCAACTTATTGAGAACATGGTTATGTTGCATATGAAATTAAATAGACTCCTGAAAGCAGCAACATGCAAATTTTTTTACCGCAAATCCCCTCTCCCTGCCCCTCTGACCCTGTGGTCAAAAGTCAACTTGTTCAGAACATGGTCGTGTTGCATATCAAATTAAAGGGAATCACAAATACAGCAGCGTTGTAGCAAATATTTTACCCGCAGACCCCGCCCCCATGGTCATGTTGCATATCAAATTAAAGGAAATGGGGCATAGGGCACCATGCAAACACATATTCTCTCCTTACACTCACACCCAACTGTAGGTTGGATATAACATAAAATAAATTCTGAATGTGATCGTGTTGTATATAAAATTAAGGGGAAACAAGTATAGACTTACATAGAAGCAAACACTTTGACCTTACACACACCCCTGACCTCTAGGTCAGGTCATATTCAGACAGATAAGTTTATTTTGTATTGAACTAACCACTGAAAACTAGTTGATAGGTTTTTAACCTTGATCTGTATGATACCAAAGGTGAACTTGGGGTTTAGAGAAATGGGATTTATGTTTTGTGATTTATTAGTTTCTCTAAAATAACCCTTCGCCGGGAAAATATATTCAACAAATTATTCTTGTTTGACTTCTATATTGCCAGACGACACATCCGATTCTCAGAAATCTATATCATAAAGAGCCCTAGCTTTGATTTTCGTGTAAGAATGTAAATATATAAATGTTTTGATGTATCTGCATGCATACATACATATGTGTGTGCATGCATGCATGCATGGAAGTATGAACATTTAGGAGCAAGTACATGTGTTTTCATATGTACATTGATGTGTGTGCGCATGCATACGTGTATGTACATTTTTGCAATATCCCTGCAGAAGTATTGAAGTTGGCATCGCTGGCTTCCCCCCACCCTAATATTGAAAAGCTTCCTACGCATATGAGCCAAGCAGCAATTCTTGGGTCACCGTTTGAAACACAAAATTATTTTACTTTCATTCCTTAAAGTAAGAAAGGATGCAAATATCAGCAACCGATACACTCAAGTACCACATTTGACCCAGGACACCCCATCGGGAAGTGATAAAACACAATTAATCACCACATACAAGAGAGCCAAGAGGTCAGCCCTTTCCAAGCAGGTGACCACAAGACTGCAATAAATAGACGACAAGATAGCATGACACACACGAAACATAAGTAACAAAAAAGATCCACAAAAGAAGCACCGCCATGGAATGGTCAGTAAAAATACATATCCTTTTAAGTCAAGTCTCCTTTCCCACATACTCGTAGCACTCGCCAACATCAAGATTATTGCAAACCTAGAAAAGACACAAAGCAATGCATAGCAAACCATAGACCAAACACAGAACCCATACCAGGAGCAACAGTCAACAACAGAATCACTGCCTTAGAATGTACAGCAGCCTAAGCCACATGTCATCATTGTTTGTTAAATATAGTCTCACTTCTGAAACATTTTCGTTTCAGTAAACCAACACTCGTGAGTTTCTATAGCACAATGGAAAACCCAGGATACAAATGCTACAACTGCTCTCTCTACTTAGAATTTGATACAGTCATAAAACACTCCATTGTCACTCATTCAGGAAACACTTTAAAATATCGAAGACCACTCATACATCTAAGTAGTGTCCACAAGTGTAAACTGACAGGTGACGGCCATTTTGCGGCCATCTTGGTTATCGGACAAAGCCCATACTCAAACTTAGGCCAGAGATTGATAAAAGTAATAAATATGTGAAATAAATTTGCCATCAATAAAATCGGGTAATAATTGACTAAGGTAGAGTGCCTATAAATGCAAACTAATAGGTGGCGGCAATTTCGTTGGCCATCTTGGTTAACTATCGTCCGACAAAACTCGTATTCAAACTTTAACGAGAGTTTTATGGAAGCAATCCATAAATGAAATTTGGAAAAACTCTGATAAAAAAATGAAGTAGTGGACACTGATAGGCGTTGGCCATTTTTTGGCCATCTTGCTAATCGTTCAACAGATAAAAAACGTATTCGAGCTTTTATTTTCTTGTCCTTTGGGATCATGGGTTTTATTGTGGAACTTTGAAACTATTAGATGGTAACTGATGAGGCCCAGAAAATTTGCACACTCTTGTTTTAGTTCTTTGGTGCATTCTTTGCTTCCAAAGGATAACCTTTTTAAGAACACATTTGACTTCACTACAGCTGGTGATTGGGACAATGTGGCGGTGGTAGAACGTCTTCCCGCCCTTCACTATAGTGTAGATTTTACTTCCTTGTCCTTTGGGATCATGGATTTTATTGTGGAACTTAAAAACTATAAGAGGGTCACTGATGAGGCCTAAATGGCCAAAACTAGCTAGTCCGGCCAAGATAATTTGCACACTCTAATTTCAGTTCTTTAGTGCAGTCTTTGCTTCCAAAGGATAACTTTTTAAGAACATATTTGACTTCACTACAGCTGGTGATTGGGACTTTGTGGCGGTGGTAGAACGTCTCCATGCCCTTCACTATAGTGTAGATTTTATTATCTTGTCCTTTGGGATCATGTCTTAAATTGTGGAACTTTGAAACTATTAGAGGGTCACTGATGTGGCCTAAATGGTCGAAACTAGCTAGTCTGGCCCAGAAAATTTGCACACTCTAGTTTCAGTTCTTTGGTGCATTCTTTGCTTCCAAAGGATAACATTTTAAGAACATATTGAACGAGAGTTTGATGGAAGCAATCCATATATGAGATTTGGAAGAAAGCCGATTGTAATGACTAAGATAGAGAGACCTGTCGTGGCGGCCATTTTTACAGCCTGCTTGCTTATCGTTTGACAGAAAAAAAAAACTGTATTCAAACTTGAACGAGAGTTTGATGATGATATGAAATTTGGAAAAAATCCGATGAAAAATGACTAAGTTAGAGTGACCACCGCAACGGACAGACAGACGGACGGACAGACAAGCCCAAAACAATAGAGATAATGTTTTGTTCACTAGTTTGTTGATAGGTTTGTCAGTTGATTTTTTGCGATTGTGGCACGTGCACGTGCGTGTGGTGTGCGCGCACGTGTTTGCGTGCGTGAGAGTGGGCGTGCGTTTGTGTGTGTGTGTTATTGTCAAGATGCTGTGACGAAAATTCACAAACCTATTTTTGTAAACATCCAACCTTCATAAATATTCATGTAACAAAGCGATACATGTATACTTCTACCACAACCTCTAAGTAATGACCCTCGATTCATTCAATGCATTTACCGTTACAGTCACGCCTCAAAGCGTTTTATGGAAGTATAGCACGACGTGAACTTACCTGTATATTAAACTGCTTATTCAGTGGAGCATAACACCATGCAATTAGAAAATGGTGGATTATAAATGCTATGTTTACAGTAGCAAGTTACCTTAATACAAGGCCCTCATCGCCGGTGCGGCAGGTCCGTCGAGCGCCCGACCACTTTTTTGGCCGAGTATGCTCTCCACCGTGTCCCTTTTGCTGGTTTTGGCTCACTTTACTCTGTGCTTACCATTTATTGATGCAATTATCTATAACGCGCGTTGCGCGTGTGAAAACATTGAAAAATTATAATGACTCCTGCTTAATTAATTTCATATTCAGATGGTCTTAATGGACGTTATCATACTTATGGACCGTGTCGAGAGAAAACCCGACGTAGCTGCATGCGAACGTCAAAGGCGCAGACCAGCCTGCACATCCTTTGTTATTCGCTCCTAGGAAAGTTTAATTGTAAATTTGCTACACTCAAAAATTCCAGCATTCTAGCTAATCTCTGTAACTGAGTAGGTTGGTTTGAGTCTTGCATGGTCAGAAACCCCGAAGACAGGTCTTCTTGTTGAGGTCCAGATAATTCTATGATCCCTTAAATTGACAATTTGTTTTTTCTTCTTCTTATTAACATGTCGAGCGATAAAGTATGTTAAAACGTGTTGACTTTACATATATGAGCATCATGAGCCTGTGTTGTTACAATGCATTCTGACTTTTCGGTTCCACCAACGTTCATTCGACTTTAAGAAGCATGAGCAGAGAAGCGTTTATCCGCCGTGGTTTGACAGTAGGCCCTGGCTCCTTTACGATGAAGCCAAAGATCTCATCTTATGCCTATCGAAGCCAAAATCTAGATGAAGCCTGCATCCTTAATGGGTGTTCTACATGTAATATAAAAGACTAAGTGTATATCTTTTCGAAAACACAACTCTTTGAAGGACCACTAAGGATCAGTGCTAAAAGTACTTCCCAAAAACTGCGGGGACATAGGTAAAATAATTTCAAAGAAACATGCTGTAGAAGAAAAGTAAAAAAAATCGTGACTGTCTGAAAACAATTTTGTCCAGCATTCGGTTTCCCGCGTGAAAAGAAATATCTTTTCTAGCAAAAGATCGTGACTGAAATCTGGTCCCAAATGCATAAAACCCCCATTAAAAATGCACATAGAAGCGCCCAAAATTAAAAAAAAAATTGGGGGAGACCCCCGAAACCCCCCTGTTGAGAGAGGGATTAATCCCCCCTCTCGTGTCTTCCGCACTCGATGTAATCGAGGGTTATTAAAGGGTTTGCCACAGTGGGTCTTATGAAATGTACTTTCCACTGCCATTTCATCTTACAATACAGCTGTTTAAAGCAGGATGAAATTATTGAAATGTAAGCCTACAAACCTACACACAGACAGCAGATGCGGGAGTCTCTAACAGACTGAAAAAAGTGATACAGATTGACATATTGTTAACCCTTTATGAACTAATTGAATTCTGCCTACTGGTTATATACAATAAATCGGGGGTGGTACAATATTTATATTGCGGGTTACAGGTTTTTATCAAAATAAGAAATGTCACAGTCACGCGACGAATGCCCCCAAAGGAATTGGTCTAGCATAAGACACATTCGAGGAAAGTTAGCTGTAATATAGGAGATATGCTCCGCACACGAAAAACCTAGAAATGAGGCCAGAAGTCAATGTCAAGGTAAAGTGACCCAAAATGGTATGCACCACTCCACTATCCCAAGAGGAATCAACACACCGAATTTGGGATTCCTACATCAAATAATATAGGAGATATGCTCTGGACATGATTATTCTAGAAACTAGGTTATAGGTCAAGATCCCAGTGACCTAAAATGGTATGCGACACATCAGCATCCAAAGATGTATCCATACAGCAAATTTGGGATTCCCATCTCAAATAATATTAGAGATATGTTCTGGACACGATTATTCTACAAACTAGATCAGAGGTCAAGGTCAAAGTGACCCCCAAATGGAAGGTGACACTCCGCCATCAAAAGTTGCATCCACACAACAAATTTGGGATTCCTACCTTTAATAATATAAGAAATATGCTCGGGACACAATTTTCTAAAAACTAGGTCAGAGGTCAAGGTCACAGTGACCCATAAATGGTACAAGACACTCCACCATCCCAAGATGCATTCACACACCAAATTTGGGATTCCTATCTCAAATAATATAAGAGATATGCTCCTGACACAATTATTATTAAAACTAGGTCAGAGCTCAAGGTCACAGTGACCAAAAAAATGGTTAATGACACTTCGCCATCACAAGATGCATATACACACCAAATTTGGAATTCCTACCTCAAAGAATATAAGAGATTTTCTCCGAGCAAAATAATTCTTAAAACTAGGTCAGAGGTCAAGGTCACAGTGACCTGAAATGGTATGTTACACTCTGTCATCTCAAGATACATTTAAACACCAAATTTGGAATTCCTATCTCAAAGAAAATAGGAAATATGCACCAGACTCAATGCAGTTTCTAGAAACTAGGTCAGAGGTCAAGTTCAAGGTCATAGTGACCTAATTGTGGTATGCGACACTTCGTCATCCCAAGATGCATTCACACATCAAATTTGAGATTCCCACCTCAAATAATATAAGAGACGTGCTCCGAACACGATTATTCTAAAAACTAGGTCATATGTCAAGTTCAAGGTCACAGTGACCCAATTATGGTTTGCTACACTTTCTCATCCAAAGATGCATCATCACACCAAATTTGAGACTCCTTGCTCAAATAATATTAGAGATATGCTCAGGACATGATTATTCTAAAAACTAGGTCAGAGGTCAAGGTCACAGTGACCCTAAAATGGTTTGTGACACTTTGCCATTCCAAGATGCATTTACACACGAAATTTGGAATTCCTACCTCAAGAATATAGGAGATATGCAACGGACTCAATGCAGTTTCTAGAAACTAGGTCAGAGGTCAAGTTCAAGGTCACAGTGACCCAATTATGGTATGGGACACTTTGTCATCCCAAGATGCATCCACACACCAAATTTGAGATGCCTACCTCAAATAATATAAGAGACACGCTCCTGACACAATTATTCTAAAAACTAGGTCAGAGGTCAAGGTCACAGTGACCTAAAAATGGTATGTGACACTCCGCCATCCCATGATGCATTTACACACCAACTTTGGAATTCCTACCTAAAAGAATATAAGTTATATGCTCCGTACTTAATAATTCTTAAAACTAGGTCAGAGGTCAAGGTCAAGGCCACAGTGAACCGAAAATGATATATGATACTATGTCATCCCAATATGCATTTACACACCAAATTTGGAATTCCTATTTCAAAGAATGTAGGAATATGCACCAGACTCAATGCATTTTCTAGAAACTTAGTCAGAGGTCAAGTTCAAGGTCACAGTGACCCAATTATGACACGCGACACTTTCTCATCTCAACATGCATCCACACACCAAATTTGAAAATCATACCTCAAATAATATAAGAGATATGCTCCGGACAATATTATTCTAAAAACTAGGTTAGAGGTCAAGGTCAAGGTCACAGTGACCTGAAAATGATACGCGACACTCTGACATCCCAAGATGCATCCGTACATCAAATTTGGAATTCCTACCTCAAAGAATATAGGAGATATGCACTGGACATGAAGCAGGATGGACGGACGGACAGACGGACGGATGTAGGGACGGATAATGTGATTACTATAAAAACTAAGTCGGAGGTCAATGTCAAGGTCACAGTGACCTGAAAATGATATGGGACACTCTGCCATCCCAAGATACATCCACACACCAAATTTGGAATTCTTACCTCAAAGAATATAGGAGATATGCACCGGACACAAAGCGGGACGGACGGACGGACGGACAGTGCAATTACTATATGTCTCCCAAAGTTCCTTTAGGGGCATAAAAAGTTACATTTCATTCTCTGAACATCATATTTGTATAAATAAACAGTGAAGACCCAGATGAAATGCCGTATGATGCGGCATTATATTTGGGTCTTCACTGTCTGCCAAAGTACACGTTTAGAAGCCAATGGTATACACAGGGTGAAATAAGTAGCCTACTTTCTGCTCTAAATTCGAAGATTCATGACCAACATTTGCTTTCACTTCGTGCAGTCGGTAGTTTTTACTTCGTACATTAAATAAATAGCAGTCGATTCTACCGATACAGTTTCGAATTCACCGCTATTAGGGGGTTCAGTCATAATATATTATATAGCTGATTATCTAAAAATCGAAAAAACGGATCAGTCTGAGACTTCTCGTATTGTAGGATCATAAGCCTCTCGAACTTCTGGTGAAAATCATTTTTAGCTAAGTTGTTTAAATTCGAAACGGGAAGATAAAAAGCTGTGGATTTTCGCTTTTTTGACAACTATCCCTCTAAAAGAATGCGTTTCTTGCGCTCCCACGATACACTGTCGTTGTTTTTGCACGATATTATGACATGTATGCATATATCAAAGAAATATAATGAGATCCACGGCGGAAGAACAAATCTAACTATAAGAAAACATGCCAAAATACTTACCACCCCCTCACAAATTTAGGCCAAAAACTCTCGATTCTACCGATACAGTCGATTTCACTCATTTCAGGCGCACAGTGAATCGATACTGTGAATTATTAGAGACAGATAATGGGTCGTCCTTTTTAAGCAAGGGGGGGATATTCCCTTCTTTCCGGATATCAGAAAATATACCCTTCGATATGGAATAATTAAATAAACAACTTAGTGGTCTACTTAAAGTGGTTGAAATTTCTTTTAAAATTCTGTTATTTATACCATCTGGGCCCGGAATTACAATGCCTCCTTAAGTTAAGTAGACGTTTACGAACTTAACTCCAATATTTCTTAAAGTTAAGATTGTATCTTAAATGTGCATTTATAATGCGCCGTTTTTGTGAACATAACTTAAGTATAAATCCTCGGCTTAAATCGTTGATTTGACGGAAAGGCTTACGATGACATCCGAAAAATATAGAGTTTTAATGACTGTAAGCGACCCAAACGTTTTGCGCGTCCTGTCAATTAATCAGCGGACTAGAAAAATATTACAAAATAGAGTAATTCCTGTTCATTAAAACCCTCCCCACGACGCAGAATTACTTGGGATGATATTTTCCATTTCATAAAAGAGTGTGGGCGTCATTATAGAGGAGACGGGGAGGGAGGACAGGTGGGGATGATCTGCGGCAGGGGGGGGGGGGAGTACACACGAACTGGTTCGCGATGATCATGTTTTTCGTGTGTTTGTGGAGCAGTTTACATGCATCTAGCTCGGTGTAGACTATTTATGGGCTAACCAAGGATACTGTGTTAATCATGATCAGCTATCCAGTGGGGGTTAAGTTTTTTTATCCTTTTTTCTGAACTATCACACGCGTGCATATTTCAAGTTGAGATGGATTTGGCAGGTTATGTGGATCCTTGAGCAATCCATGGTTGCTCACCTATGCGATAAGTGCTGGTTCGGTTGCAGTTTGCTCATACGAATGTTTAAAGTTAAGGCAAACAGTACAATATCAGTTTTGTTTGTTTGTTTGATTTGATTATTTACGTCCCATCAACAATCTTTCAGTTATAAAGGGACGGGGCTTCCTGGGTTGAACTAGTTCTAAGCCAGGATTAACGTTCCTGCTCAATGACACAACGCAGTAACGTCGGTGATGATCGAATCCGCGGAGCCTCGGTCTCGAGCCAAGCACTCTACCACTGAGCCACTTCGCTCCCAAGCAATATCAGTAATAGGGAGACTTCGAGGTCTACGTAAATTCGGGATTTTCATCCGACTTGAGCTGTACAACACTGATGCCATGCTATAAGCTACAAATATCTCTACCAAAGTGGCACCCGGTTACCCATCTATTTCGCGAGCCCTGTCTAGTCATAACTAATGACTTACATAGCGTACATGTACTAATTTTGGACACATAAATTCCCAATGGCAAGCCAGAACTTGACTGGTTATCAGATACTTAGCTAGTTTTTTTTTAAATTTAACGTAGTACGGGACCCATGGAAACGATAACCCAGTATTTTTATAAAAGTAAGAGTTATCGTTATTTTTTGCCTTAAAATGTACAAGTATTGGCATTCACAAAAACGTGCGTATCGTTTATCAACACATCTGTATGACCAAGTATATATTTAGGTCCACGCCAACGAGTTGGCGGAGCTCTATTGTGTTTGGCTTGCCCGTCCATCTGTCTTTCCATCTGTCTGTCCGTCCATCTGTCCGTCCTTCTGCTGGTGTGGTCACTCTAACTTAGTCATTTTCAATCGGATTTCTTCAAAATAACATATATGGATTGCTTGCATCAACTCTGATTCAAATTCAAATATGGAATTTTTCCGACAAATGATAATCAAGATGGTCGGCAAAATGTCCGCCGTCTATCAGTTTGCATCCATCGTGGTCACTCTTACTTAGTCACATTTAATTGGATTTCTTCCAAATTTCATATATGGTTTGCTTCCATTAAGTGATACAGGACCCATGTCAAAAGATAACGGAGTGCTTTTAAAAAAGTAAGAGTTTATCTTTATTTATTGTCTTAAAACGTACATGTATTGGCGTTCACAAAAAAATATCATTTATCAACACATCTGTATGACCAAATATATTTTGACCGTCTGGTCCAGTTTCAACTCAATGCGTTCCGAGTTATACTGGTCAGGCAATTATGGTCAGAAAAGTTAATATTCATGCGTATTCAATGTATGTACTATTAGCTGATAAAGTGTCTTGCCCCATGACACACACTTTGACTCTGGTGATTCACAAATTAATAATCCTTCGATCCCTAGTTTAACACTCTAAGAATTGCTGAGCCACTGTGCTTCTTAAGTCCATTATCTTTGTAAATATGACGTCGTAGGTGGGAGGGCTCCATTTGTTTAGCTTGGGTGAAACCCAAGAGCAACGTATTGGACACTGTGAGAGCGCTCGCCAAATGCTGGGGCGTGCCTTTTTGCTATTTTAAGCTAGCCAGTGGGAAGTTTTTTGACTGAGGCTTATTTTGTATATATATATGCGAGCTGTGAATAATCTAATATGGCCGTTCACATATGCATGCTTGTCTTAGCATTAACTAATTGCCTTTATGAAAAGAACTTAACTTGTGTATCATCTCTTCTTTACCCATTGCCGCATTGGTAGAATGTTCAACTTGAGACCAAGTAGTTCCTGGTTTGGGCCCTATTGCTTGTTTGTTTGTTTACTTATCTATTTGTTCGTTTGTGTTTTTCATGGGAGTGATATAATGACATGTACCACTAGTGGTTTACAAATTTTGGTAACGCTATCACGTCGCTATGTAATGACGTCCGTAATGGTTTCTCATATAATTATATGGCAACATCAAAGCATAGTTCCGAGCAATTTCTAAACGGGATTTTTAAAGTAGTTTTAGGGTCATACAATAAATAGAACCTAACAGTCGTGCTCCTGTATTATTAAATTTATCAAGCTTGTCACGAAAAAGTGACAAAATTCTTGACAAGCCTCGCATTTCATCTCTTTTTACAGCTCGTTTATTAACTTCAATATTGGGATCAAACGTGATTTTCTATGCATTACCACCTGCTAGAACACCAGGGTGGTGTTGAAACCCAAACATGAAAGGCGAGGGTTATGACTACCCCTGAGGGGTCTAGCAGATGATAGTGTATCAGAAAACCATTATTGCATAAGGTCATTTTCTCACTTGCAACAACGTTTTCGAAATAGAACCTTTTTCCAGATCAAAGACTTGCGTCATCCTGACGACACTTCTATACCCGTTACTGCTGATGACGTCAATTTTGTAACGAATCCAGAATACTTATACTGTACGTAAAGTAAAGAAAAAAAAGAAAAGAATAAAAGCATCACAAAAATGCTATGAATCATCAACACGTGAATTGCCCTCTCTCTCTCTCTCTCTCTCTCTCTCTCTCTCTCTCTCTCTCTCTCTCTCTCTCTCATACACTCTCCCTCATTTTGGCACACACACAAGCGCGCACGCACTTATAAAGGTCTTAAGGGGTCCTAGAACGTGCCAAATGAGGAGTAGACAAATAATAGGCCTTTTTGCACACGGACATCAACTCAAACAATACGCTGTCTAAGCACACGGACCTAAATAAAACAATGAAGCAGGTATGGCACTCCATGCCTGTTTTTATTTCAGAGGTAAAAAAACGAAAATAGCACAAAAAAGAAAAACGAGCACGGTGACATATGCTTTTTAATTGATTATAAGTTTCTATGCAAAATTTCCTTCAAATTGATAAGTTTTTTGTTTCTGTAGTTACATTGTGTGACATTTTTTATTCTAGATTTAAACGATTTTTTGGCCTTAATGTTTTTTTACAAAATGGATTTTTGCTTAAAAAATAAGCGACGTGCATTTTTTTCGCTGTTTTTTTTTTTTTTGTATTCTTTTATTAGCCAATAGCATGTAGCATATTCCCAGGAAAAAATATGGCATTTCTCACTTTCAACTTTTTTAAAATATGTGAAATTGATATTTTGAAAAACTCATATTTTACAATTTTTAAAGTTTAATAACTTTTTAAAAAGCACGGTAAGGTCCTGTTATTTTTGTCAAAATAGATGAGTTTTGAGCTATTTTTTAACATGTCAAAAGATGGTAACTTTTTGGACATATGCTGGTGAGTCCGGTACTACCTTAAAGGCGCCGCGCTACAATGCATACGTGATAATTCCAAATGAAAAAAAACACTCCCATATATGGTAAATCAAAATATGTTTCAATAATAAGCCTTAATTGACCTTGACCTATTTTAGTTTAATCAATGAGATCAGGTAAGCGCTACAGGACCTTCAGATCCTCTAGTTTGTTTATATGCTAAAGGGGGGGGGGGGGGTAGTTATAGAATACACGCAGACTTCTTGATGTGGTGAATCCTTCAACTTTATTTCTATAAAATCATACCTGATAGGCAGCGATACGCTTTTTTTAAAAAAAAAATATACAAACAGCGTTTCTAGCGATTCAGTTCATTTGTGATCGCCGCATACAGTGTAGGACAAAGCATTAGGGTAATTCGGCATTTTATATGTGCTAGCAACATTGTAGAGACTCCCTTCACATCCGACGTTGGGGGTAATACAAGAGCCCATTGCACAGACCGCCTTTAATACACGGTACACTACCCTACTCATGGCATTTTTGATACCCTAAGCGTATCTCCAAACAATAAACAGTAGGACCCTGTCGTTGTTTACCCCAGCCGCACAGAACTTGCATCAATGGAGTGAGTGTCATGCTATGTCTTTTGGCCAAGATGATGTGTGGACGAACCCAGTTAACGATGCCACGCGCGGATCCAGAGGAGGCGGCAGGGGTCCGGACCCCAGCCCCTGGAAAATCACAAATTCTATAGGTTTATATAGAAATATGCAATTTGACCCCTCCCCCTGGGAAAAGTTGGACCCCCTGGAAATGTTGGACCGTCCTGCTCCATGGAATATTGGAAAGTTATGGTTTAATGATAGTTTTCTTTGAAAAAGCCATGACCACTGGACTCCCTCTGCAAAATAAGCTGATGTAACTGAATGCATCAACTCAATAGGATACGCATAAAAGTAAGTAAGGGGCAAAGATCAGGAATCGATACAATCAAGTAAAGCGATATTCAGCAACCCAGATGGTTTGGGAATGCTTATGGATTATGTCTTTAAATGAGCCGCTACATGAGATTTCTAACAGTGTGGTATGTGCGTCGAGCAGAGCCTCAGATCAGCCTGCGCATACGCCTTTGCTAGTCGTTTGAATATTCTACTACTGCTAAAACAGCATTTTGACTGTCTAAGCTTAAAAGGTGGCTGCACAGGCTCGTCTGAGTCTACACATGTCAAAATACCATATTGTTGGAAATCACATACTACGGCTCAATAAATAATTAATAAAAAAAATTAAATTAAAAAAAAAACTTAAAAAAAAACATGGTACTGTGACGGGGTTCTATGACAGTGGACACGCGATTTATCCACTATGCTACGAATTCTCCTTGTGATTTGTATGCGCATATAACATTTTAGATGTAATATTCTAAAAATATGGAGTTATTGGTAAATATTATTGCAAATATAGAATGTCAACATAGTCAAAATAACGCTGCAGGAGTCTACGTGTCGTTGTCTTTGCAGTCTCACCAAAGTCCGGACGTTCGCCATTGTTTACAGATACGTACATCGGTATGTCAAAAAGTTAAGTCTTAACTTTAAGGCAGCCTCGCTGCTACCTTAAATATTTAAGTATTTTGTCGAGATAAGGAGACATTTAAGATAGGGAAAATGATTGTAATGCACTTTTCTTGAAATTTAAGTAATTTCGTCAATTTAAGTCTACCTTAACTTTAAGGAGGCATTGTAATTCCGGGCCCTGGTCTGGACGATTTACCTAGCTGAAGTGACTCAATAACACTTTTGGCCTCAAGTGTTGTAAAGTTTAAGTCCTTTTATATTCACCATAGCAGGAATAGTCGCAGATCGTTCACCGAGTGAAGTTTGTTGTACAAAGTAATTATTTAAAAGGTAAGCCTTTTATCAGGGGTGTCCAAATTATTTTTTCTGGTAGCAAATCTAATACCCTCTTGTAACAAAATGAAAAAAAGATCAACTTTTTGCAGTTATTGATTTAAGTTGGAATATCCCTAATTGTATCCAGTCTTTGCTTTAAATTTTGACTATAAAGGGTATTGTAAGAAGATGGTAATTAGTAAAAATAAATTCTTGATATCTTTTACACAACATTCAGTAACTTGCAAATGCTAAGCGCAGGACACCGTCATATGAGAAAAACAACGATTTCAGAATTTGCTTGAATGCGATTAGGCTGGCAGAATCTAGGGCGTAGATTTGGTACCAGTAAAATGCATTTAAGCCCCCCTCCCTGTGCTAAGGCTGCTGTCGGTTCTAAGGAGGTGGCTCTGTTGTTGTTGTTGTTGTTGTTGTTGTTGTTGTTGTTGTTGATTTGTTGTTTATTGTTACTTCCATTGTGGGAGTCTATAAATGTTCTATGTTTTGTTGTACGTTACTTAATGTCCATTTAGTTTTGTGATCATCCTGGTGGGGAAGAGAGAGCTGGTCGCTTTGCTTAGTTTGTCTTCTTAGCGTCTCGTGATTGTTGTTTGGCTCTTCCTCGCGGTATCATGGGTTTGTCTGCAGTTTGTGATTGTGGTATTTCCTGATCATAATCACTAACTATTTTCTTTGATATTTCCTATTTTCACTGCACCAACCACTAAATGATATTCATATACCATAAAATTCAATTTAAAAAAGGTTCTTTGGAGGCTGTCTGGACTTTTAAATACTGTAAATTCGGAAATTTTCGCGAGTGTTTTATTTTTGCGAAATTTTGCAAATGCGAAGTTTCGTGTAAACAAAATCCTCGCGAAATGGCGTAATCACTCTGTTAATTATTGATAAAGGTAAATCATTTCCTAGTCGCGAATTTTTAACGTCGCAAGTATGTCTTTTAACGCTATTCGCGAAAATTAAATTCTCGCGAAAATTTCCGGATTTACAGTAACAGGAACCACACCAACATCGACTAGAAGAAAGAAAGAAAAACAAAAGAGAGAAAGACTGAATACTGGATAAGGAAGAGATGTTTCTAGCAATATTCCCCTTCTTTGGTTCTCATGCGCGGATTCAGGAATTTTCGTCAGGGGGGGTCCAGGTCAGTCTGACAAAAAAAGCTCTTTTTTTTTTTTTTTTTTTTTTAGTCCTCAGCTAATTTTACGGAAGTCAAATGGTCAATTTAAATAAAGTATATCGTTTTTTAAGGTTCCAGAGGGGTCCAACATTTTCCAGGGGGGTCCAACTTTTTCCAGGGGGGTCCAATTGCTTATTTCCTATAGAAACCCATATAACTTGTGATTTTCCAGGGGGGGTCCGGACCCCCTGCCCCCCCCCTCTGGATCCGCACTTGGTTCTGCTCAATATGCTACTTTTCTTTGTGAACCAGAGTTGGGAGTTTCAAGTTTCAAATATTCAATATTTTGTTCTTTTTGACAGCATTCGCGAGGAAAAACGAAGTCAGAATGCACAAGGTCAATTGATCGGTGATGATACATTTTCTAAGTTTATTACCCTCCTGTATACTATTAATTCAAAAGACCCAACAAGCGTCGCCATTTTCAAAGAAATCATCCTTGATTCACCATCGCTTCAGCGATGGTGATATACGTTAGTACGCCTCCCTGGATACCGGCTTGCTTCTGAAAACTAAAGGTCGTAAAGAGATCTTCTCTGAGCTAGAGCCCAAATTCCCCACTGGAGAAAATTCAAATATTGTTGGCGTGACGAAATCAAACTCCCAACAGAGGTGTACTTCCGGTTCTGCCTTCAATCTGTGTGTACTTCAAAAACGCCCCTAAGTCAAAGAAATGCGTGATTATAGTGGCTATATAAAATGCAAAATTAAAACTATTAAAAGTGTTGTCTAGTTACAATAATGCACTATGCGATAGTTCTAAGTTTTTTTTCAGCGGCAGCTGTCTATAATCGACTATACTCTTAATTATCAACCAATCAGAAACAATCTTACATCAGCAAGTCTGCTATCCATGCTCATTGAAACGGACTATCTAAATTATCCACCAATCAGAAAAAATCTTACATCTGCAACACCCCGTACAACCGGCTGCTTTGATGACAGGTTACTAACAATGATGACAGATACGGGATTTTATGTCCCATGAAGGGTAGGTTATAATTTTCGGTCGGCAAAATTGTTAGAGAAGCCCTCTGGTACTCTGTGGTGGATGAGTACATTGGTTAGTATTGCGAGATCTTACAGAAACGAGCTGACGTTATATCTCTCACAAATAAAGCCACACTTGATCATCATTTCAGAGGTTTTCCGAGAAAAGTCACAAAAACTGTTATCAGTTCAACTTTCAGTTCAAGGATACCTTTGAAATAGTGATCAAGTGTGGCTTTATTTGTGAGAGATATAACGTCAGCTTGTTTCTGTAGGATCTCTCATTACTAACAAGTGTTCTCATCAACCACAGAGTACCATAGGGCATCTCTTACAATTAGTTAATTACCGTAAATTATAACCTACCCTTCATAGGACATAATATCCGGTATTTGTCATCATTGTTAGTAACCTGTCATCAAAGCAGCCGGTTGTACGGGGTGTGCAAGTCTGCTAAACGGACTATTAAATCACAGCAGTTTTCTTCGGGTCCTGTTTAAAAGAATTTTATTCTGTCTGGAATTGCCTGTTTATATAACAAAACGCAAAACTTTTTCAACATAATCACCTTTTGTTTGAAAGATGTTGGGGCTATTTGTTTTGTATTATCCGGCCCTTTTTCATCCGGTTGCGTCTAAAAGCTGTAACCGAATTCGGCCGAACCTACCGAACTTACCGAATAGTCACTGTTTTAACCTATTGATTATAGGTATGTAATTTTCTTTATATCCCTTTAATGTTTTGGTCAATATCTCTGTATCCTTATAAACCCTTAAAAAGCCTCACTAAGAAAAAAGGTGTCGTCGAGTTGTCTCATAAACAAATTCAAAATGGTGGAACAGAGACTATGTAGTTGATACTGAAGTGCATGTTTTTTCTTGAAAAAGGCCTTTGGCCGAAATATTGAAATAGAGTTAATTTATCATATGTGTTTAACATTATTCCCTATGGAATATAAATGAATATTATTTGTCTCATAAAGTGTCGCCGAATTGTCTCAAAATCTGTCGACGAGTTGTCTAAAAAAACGTGTCGCCGTCGGCGACATTCCGGTATATTTCGGTATGTTTTGCCACCAAGTTTCTCTGTAGTAAATATAAAAAGCCTACATCTACATCTAATAGTTAAGTATCGTCTGTCACCATTGACCATTATGATGATACTGTAGGCGGTAGAGAAAGAGAAACTATAGGAAAGATAGAAATCAGTAATAAGGAAAGAAAGAAAATTTAAAGATAGATTTCCAAGTGTGTTTTCGACCCTTCAAACTAGACCAATCTGGCTTCAGTGACCGCTAAGGGGTATGGTTGCCCCACCAGCACAGCTCTAGCCATCACCAGGTTCTACTTGCAGTTGGCCCCTAACTGTAACCCCTACCTACGCATGTAGATGAATGCCAGATTAATATCATTATTAATGAGGCTAAAACTATCTTTCCAGTGTATACAATTTACTTATTTAGACAATGATCTCAAGTAATGTTGTATTTGTTAAACATATCAGGTGCTTTCATAGTTAGTGATTTCCAGTTACCAATTGTATTAAAAGTTTTCCCCCCTACACATTCTTTTATACTTTCAATCCCTATATTTAATATTAAACATGAAATATACAAAATATAGGCTACCATAACTCCAAACATTCTTAGTTATGAACTACTTCTGCAATAGTGTAACAGGGGCTCTGAAACCTTCGCAGTCAGATCAATGCTTAAACTTGCACTTCTCTTTTACAATGCAACTCCTCCACCAACTGACTTTCCAGACTAATTACAAATTTTTCACCGTGTCCCTACAACAGGCTTACAATACGCTTTATCCCTATGATCTGCAAAAGACATCGTTCACATACTCTGAGTCAAATTTTCACGTTGGCAACCTTCAATTTTCACCTCATCCAATCAATCAACATCTAACACCAATCTATTGTGCATAAAAACATCTTCTCATTACAACAGGATTTTAGATGTATGTTCTCCTTTGAATGCCGCTGAATATCTTTTTTAAAGATATTTCTTGTTACAACAATTAACGCTGGAGACATGGGGCCTTTGGATATTCGCCGCAAAGTGTGACGTAATTCTCAGATTTAGACGGATCAGTTTCAATATGCCCCAAGGTTTTATGCGCATGCCTCGTTAATTAGATTTAGGAATAGGGATACATACATGTAGGAGATTCGGTAATCTTGGACACAGAGGCAAGTTCAATAATGCGTGCGCTCTCGGGCGCTCGTTATACTGATGTCCGGCTTTACACATTATGAATAAAGATAGGTACCAATCAACGAGCGCTCGGCGAGCACTCGCATTATTGAACTCGCCTCTGGTTTTCGCTTGGCTGGTTGTCAGGTGATCACACTCCTTTTCCAGGCGTCTCTGTGCTAATAACATATTATTGTATACGCAGCAGGGTACCATGCGCACGGTTCCTGCTTGAGAATAGACAGGTTTCGTGCCGTAAACTGTTTACAAAGTGGTAAAAAAAATGTATGCTAATGGTCAAACTCGGACAGTGTTAGGGTAACCTCGGACACCCGATGATTTTTAAAAAATATTGATAACTAAAGCAGAAACCTACAATTGAACAATTAATTTTGGTTATTGTTTTGAGGAACAATGCTTTTCTTGATGTTTCAGATACAAGCGTCAAAGAGTACTTGTTAAAAAACTAAGAGTGAAGCCCACCTACATTGTTTCTGCAATAATTATTGCCGTTGTTGTTTTTATCATCATCATGTCATCAAATCGGCGGGTACCCTTTGAATTATGCAATGCATAAAAATATTAAGAATATTATCTCAAGCTGTTTGTAACATATTTTACATGTAGCCTAGTGTCAATTCTTGCTCTGGAGGTGCAACAACAAATGCTTAAAAGGTAAACAATGCTTGTCCGAGTTTACCCTTTACCCATATTAAGGCCATGGTAAATTCGGACACAACTGTTTTATAGGTTTATTGAGATTTTTTTACTTTCTGGCGAAAAATAATGCATTCTGCAAGTGTAAAAAAATAACTCTGTATGCGCTTGCTGTATTTAAGTGCCATTACAATCATTGGGAATCTCACGATGGCTATAGGCAGAAGTGGCTCATTTTAAACTTGCCTGCGTTTGTAACTCGGCTTTCAAAGGAGACCGGTCTAGAAGCGGTAAACATTGACGTCGATTGCTTGTTTTCAAATGCTGTTAAAAACTACTATTTCATACTGTGACTTTGTTTATGCTGATGTATTGAGTTATGAAATAAATATTGTTTAAACTAACGGACGCTGAAACACAGCACTGGGAGCAACAATAACGAATGTATTACCACCAACAACAACAGAACCAACGCCTTAGAACGAACAGCAGCCTAAGACACGGGATTGTGGGCTTAAATGCATTTCACTGGTACCAATACTGCATGTCAATCAAATGTTTTGCTAACGGCGCATTGCCGATAGCAACCAGTCACAAATTACAATACTTTACAGTCCCTTTCTGACACGATGACCAACAGTCGAATCTACTGATTAGTTAAAAACATATATTTCCATTACAGGTTCATGTGTAAATGAACTTATTGAGCAAAACATCTTTTTTTCTAAGATATATATAACGCCCCCGTTACACATTCGCGATTTTGGCCACGGTAGAGCTACGATTCACACTGATTATCAAATCGTGTTGCATCGTCATGATTTGTAGTAGCACCGTAGAGTGTAGTAGCACCGTAGAGGCGCAGTAGTAGGTAGTCAGTAACAAGTTGGAAGCACTCCAGACATGCATCACAATCACTTATGAAAATAAAAGCTATTTATAAGGACACACTTTGTTGTTTCATGCATGTAAACAATGCCATACCCCTTATAAAATGGCCTATTTTAAGCCCAAAATACTCATTTACAAAAGTTTATAAATCCCAAACTAGAGGACCTGAAGGTCCTGAGGCACTCACCTGATCTCTTTAATAATGTTAAAATAGGCCAAGGTCAACTACAGCTTATAATAAAACATATGTTGTTTTACCATATATGGGAGTTGCAGCCATTTTGGTCAAGTGACCTAAAACAATCTAATGAATACTCCATCAAACAGCCCAGTAATTTCTGAGAAACCAATGTTTATATAGGTATGTGGCAGTCCAAATGAGTGGCATGGATAAAAGGTCACAGGTCAGCTTGACATTTGGTACTTATATAAAGCCATTGTCTCATAAGGCTAAACATTTCTCGAAAGTATTGTGATTTCCCATTAAACAATTTATGATATAGAAAAATGAATATTTCAAGATTTTCCCATATAAATGCATTAGGGATCAAATTTGACCTTGCCATAAAGTAGGTCAAGCTAGATGCATCGTTTGTGCAAACCTGATAGAGACCACATCCCCAATGCTACATACCAAGTCCCAAGGTCATTGGCTTTTTGTTCCAGAGAATAAGATACATTGTATTTAAAGGGTTTTACCATTCACGGGTAAGGTGGCCTTGACCTTTGAACTTATAGCCATTGGCTCATTAGATTTTACATATCAAGTGAGAATAATGACTTTGGCTTCATCAGTATTCAAAAAAAATAACTTTTCAATATATTTCACATTTAAATGCAATAGGAAGCAAATTTGACCTTGGCCTTAAGTAGGTCAAGGTCAACTTAGGATCATCATTTGAACAAGCTTAGAAGGTGACACATCCCCAATGCTACATACCAAGTCCCAATATCACAGGCCTTCTGGTTCTGGAAAAGAAGATTTTTAAATGTTTTTACCATATATGGGAGTGGCGGTCATCTTGGCCATGTGACCAAATACTTTGCATAAATTTTGGCTAACTTATCATAAGGAGTCTTCACATGAAATTTGAGTCCAATTGGGCTAATGGTTTGTGAGAAAACTATATTTAGAATATATTGATGGGACTCCAATATGAGCGACCTAAGCTGAAGCCTTGGCCCTTTGGAACTTATTTATAGCCATTGTCTCATAAGGTTAAATATATCAAGTGAGAAAAATGACTAAGGCATCCACAGTTTTTAAAAAAAAATCAGCTTTTCAGAAATTTTCCCATTTGAATGCATATGGAAGCAAATTTGACCTTGACGTTAAGTAGGTCAAGGTCAACCTAGGATCATCATTTGAACAAACTTAGTAGGCCCCACACCCCAAATGCTACATACCAAGTCCCAAGGTCATCGGCCTTCCGGTTCCGGAGAAGACGATTTTTAAAGGGGTTTTACACACACACACACACACACACACACGCACACACACACACACACACACACACACACACAAGAGGCCAGCATGTCCCAGCAGGCGAACACAAGGCCACAAGGAAAAGACAAGACAGCACAATAAAGACTAACATGAAACATAAATAACGAATGGGATCCGAAAAAGAAGCACCGCCTTGGAACGGCTAATAAACTCTCCCGTGCAAATGCGTAGCTTCAGACATGAATGACAGATATCTAACTTCAATGGAGTACACTTATATATTTCAACTTGTTTGGCCGTAATTATCTGACCAGGTATCACTCGAACCCATTGGTGTGTTTTACTGGTCCAGACGGTCAAATTATTCCTGGTTAAAAATTTGTTGATAAAGGAGGAGAAAACTTTTTGTAAACGCCAATACTTGTACAAAACAAAACAACTCTTGTATAACTCTTACTTTTATAAACACAAGGTTATCCTGTACCACTTTATGAGCGGGCGAATGTAGGAAAGGGCGGATTGTTTAAGCTTGGGTGGGCGGGCAATTAAAACAGGATATACTTGGGATAGTTCCGCATTCTAAAATAAATATGACCTAATCAGGAAATAATATATAGATATATAAACCATACGTCTCGAGATATTGTCCGAGTAAGTTGATCGAGATTTGTTTTTATTATGTGTGTGTTCTCTCTCTCTCTCTCTCTCTCTCTCCAGTCTCTCTCTCTCTCCCTCTCTCTCTGTTTTTACGCACTTAAGCACTATTTTATTTAGCTATCGACACATATACATATTCGTAACCTTTACTGTCGTTTCTACGCCGTTTACCGGTTTATAGTTATTGGAACAGGGAATCAATTAAGCCACATACCTGTTGGGTATTAATTTATTGTTTACGTATAAATAGCATAAAAGCAAGTATAGGTATTGCTCGATAAGCGTAGAGTTACGTAGGTGGTCAGGTGATGGTGCTTTATTCACCCGATTGGACAAATACAGGGTTTTCTTTCATACTTCTAACTGTTAATCTATTTCGTCACTCTACGCTAACCGAGCAAGGACTCTACTAGAAAGTCGACCAATCTTAGCCTTTGAAGCGCCAATCACAACAATCACAACAAAAGTCGAGCCGGACTGTACTACACTGTGAAAAAATAGAGTTAATTTGGTGGCAGCTGAACTGCCACTGGTATTGGGTGTATCGAAGCTATGTTCCATGTTCGAACTTTGGTTGATGAATATAAACTCATAGAACCAGAGACATCCCATGCGCCGATCCAGAGGGGACCCGCTCCCTGAAAAAATCACAGAAATAAAGGGTTTCTAAGAAATACTGGTCTGGATCCCCTGTAAAATCACAAAGCTACCAAGTCAGCATTCAATGTTGGGCCATTATCGGTCCGCCAGAGAAACGCCATTTAAATGAAATTCGCTGGTGGGCCAAAAACACACTTTGAGTGTTAAGATGGATCCTCTCTCACCCACCAAAAAAAAAAAATGTTGTCAAAGGTTGGACCCGCTCTTACAACAATTTCTGGATACGCACATGCATTAGTAGTATAGGCGCCACTATAGAGTCAATGACGTCACGACGTCAGATCCAAGATGGCGGCCCCCATAACTTCCGGTCCAAGATGGCGGCCCCCATGACTTCCGGTCCAAGATGGCGGCCCCCACGGCGTGAGATCCAAGATGGCGGCCCCACGAAGTCAGATACGAGATGGCGGCCCCCTGTGACGCGTTCGGTTACACCTCGGAGGGTGAGTCAACGCCCTAGACCACGAGAAGGTAGCGTCACGTCCTAGAGCGCGGTGTCGTTCTTCTATATACAAGGGTGAGGGGCCTCTCATTTATTTCCGGGTGGTATTTTACGAAGTTCAGAACGAGATCCAGTCTTTAATGGTGTAGCGGGTCGCAGCGCTCGGTTTATCCCGTTCCCCGGGTGGACCCTTTTTTTTCAGCACGGTCCTTTCACGTCTTTTTCCACGTACTGATCGGCTTCGTAATTGGGTCGTAAAGGCTGAGAGGGATATGATTGTCTATCAACGTAGAACGGGCTCCTCGCCATGCATATGGCGTCGGTCTAACTTAGGAGCATATTGCGCAATTATTTGCCGTTCGTCCTTTAGTATCTTAATGAATTCCAGTCCAAAGTTGCTGTATTACGCCCTCTGTCCGTTATACTATCCTCTCCTTTTCGCTTAAGCTCCGATTTTGCCATTTCTAAAGCTTGGGCTACTGGGGTGACCAGGTTCACTACGGGTTTTTCCTTTTGTCTCATTTCTTTCAACTCTCTGTATTTCCGTCCACTACCCACAATATAATGACCCTGACTGTCGCATTCCGCGTAGCCATCTCTAACATCCAGCAAGTGCTGATACCATTTGTCGGGATCCGACATGTAAGGAATCCACTTCTGCTGTTGGTAATCGTAAACGAGTCTAGTGCCCATCTCTTTTGATCGATTTCCTCCTTCGTGCTCGAGTTATTCTTACGCTCTATTCATACCAACGGGCGAGAGTCTAGTTCACTATCCTCAAGCACCTCGATTAATCGCTCAGCAGCCTCTCTGGCTTCGCGCCGTAGTTGTCTACATCTCATCCGAAACAACAGTTCATCAAACAAAGCTATACACATAAAAGTAATGGCGAACATATTTACGCCTACGCAATACTTAATCCCTTTTCTTAGTTACCAGTTTTGATAGTCATTCGGGTTACACTCGGAACACCGTAATGCCCCTAACTGATTCATGTGATCACTTTGCGGGTAACAGGATACGACCCCGTCTAGTTCGGGTAAGGCCCTTCCAATTTCTGTTAAGAGTTCTTTGACGGCAATGTATTCTGGGGGTCTCAGGTATAATCCCTTTTTCGTAGGTATCACCTCTTCTTGCGGCTTCAAATACTGCCTTATATCCATACATGCGCTGCCCTCGGTGATGGTACAATAGACGTTCCCTCCAAGATGACTCTTATAGTTTTGTTTCTCTGCCCTCGCTTGATCCGCGTATTCTAAGTAATCCACCCAATTCTTCCATCGCATCAAGGTTAAGCTGATACCTTTTTTGGTCGGTTTGTCATCTTTCCATTCTCTCAGGTCAACACGCAGTTCACCTTTCCATTCTGTGACCTCGATAAAGCGATCGTTTCCGAGACTGAATCTGCATCTAGACATGTTTACTGTTTGACTGTCAGAATAGATATGACTAGATTGCTGCAAAGCGCCTTATATAGTGAGAGGTCTCTTCTGATTGGTCAATTATCCAGCCATCCGATTGGTCAACCTCCTCACTCCTGATCCCTCCTCCTCATTCTCCTTCACGGCGTAGTAGAGTCCTCTTGGTCTTCAGAGGCTTTCTCGGTTTCTATATTATGATTCGGCCATACGTCCATAAATAAATCTTTTCTGAGTTTGATGGCTTGTCTGATAGAGTCCGCCTGATTCATATCGTGTTGGTTCTTAAACGTTTTAGCCGATTCCAGTATTCGCTGTTGAACAGGATCCTCTTGTAGCTCGTAATAATCTATTAGAAATTGAGCGTAATCTCGTCTGAGTTTTTTGCGGAGAGAAGGCAAATCATCATTGGCTGCGAGATGAATAGCTTTATCCGAACTAAAACCTCGCTCTTCATAAGCATTCACTTTAGCTTTAAACTGCTCTACGTTCTCCTGCCTGATCGGATTTTGAAATCTCCTGTTCCAGATGTAGAGTTTAGAGCGCTCATCTCTTTGTTTTCTTCGTTTACCTGGAGGGCTTAAATCGCTTACCCTCCTATTCCATATATCCGGTTTATAACTTTCATCTCTTTCTTTATCCGGAGGGCTGATAGAGCGTATATAATCTAGGGACTCCACACTGTCAGCATCTTCATCATCAGAAATATCTCCGTCATCGGGAGACTGTTGATCGACAAATATGTCAGTTTGTAGTCTGTCCTGTTCGGACGTACTCGATTTAAGATCTAGGACGAGGTAACCATAAGGTCTTGCCGTGGCATCTTCAAATTTCCTCATAAATGTGGCGCAAGTGGACAGATAAATTCTTCTTGCCAAGGTCGCAACTTGTTGTCTGTCGATCGGATTATTAAACAAGACCAAATATTGCGTATTTAAAGCGATATCCCTGCAAGCTCTACCTTGAGAAAATACTTTTTGAGTCAAATACACGATAGATATATTTCTGTGGTGACTGCCTTTCGTAAAAAGGTCGGCAATTCTCTGGTCACACTTTGCTTCGGTCATCAGGTCATCAAAAATGATTAGGTTCCTTTTTGAGGGATCCTTAAACTGAGCATTATCTAGATAGTCTGGGATACCCCGTATAAATTCTATACATGGAATTCTCTTCTGAAGGTCTTCGTACAGGGGCTGCCATTGTCCAAAACACCATAAGATTCGTTCCGGTGGCGGTTGTACTAACGAGGAAAGTAACAGTTTTCTAGTCCATTCCGTTTTCCCCGATCCGCTGGGTCCAGTTACCATCATAGAGAATGGGTGTCTAAATGTCATTTCCTTCAATGGTTGTGACTGGTCGGTATATTTCCCACTGCCATGGACATTGCGTTCATGTCTTTGCAATGCATCACGCCTACTATAGGACTGGTTGCAGATCAAACACCTGATCATTTTGTCTCAGTTAGTATTGCTTGTCTACCTTCATACGGGTGCCATCCTTCTTACAATCATTGGATCATTGTTACCACCACCACCTCCGACAACACCACCAGCACCGACACCAACCACCACCACCACAGACACCACCACCCACCACCACCACCCACCACCACCACCACCACCAACATAACCCACCACCACCACCACCACCACCGACACCTACAACCACCACCACCAAACACCACCACCACCACCACCACATGGTGGACCATTGTATCCCACTGTACCCCAACTGAACCCTCACTGTGCCCCACTATACCCTCACTGTATCCTCACTGTACCCCACTGTACTCTCACTGTATCCTCCCTGTACCCTCACTGTATCCCACTGTACCCCAACTGAACCCTCACTGTGCCCCAATGTACCCTCACTGTACCCCCACTGTACTCTCACTGTATCCCTAATGTATCCTCCCTGTATCCTCAATGTATCCTCCTTCTCTCCTCCTCCTCACCCTCTCCTCCTCCCTCCTAATCCCAATGTACCCCAACTGAACCCTCACTGAGCCCCAATGTACCCTCACTGTACCCCACTGTACTCTCACTGTATCCTCCCTGTACCCTCAATGTATCCCACTGTACCCCAACCGAACCCTCACTGTATCCTCACGGTGCCCCAATGTACCCTCACTGTATCCTCACTGTACCCCACTGTACTCTCACTGTATCACCACTGTATCCTCCCTGTACCCTCAATGTATCCTCCTTCCCTCCTCCTCCTCGCCCTCTCCTCATCCCTCCTAATCCCACTGTACCCCGACTGAACCCTCACTGTGCCCCAATGTACCCTCACTGTATCATCACTGTACCCCAATGTACTCTCACTGTATCCCCACTTTATCCTCCCTGTACCCTCACTGTATCCTCCTTCCCCCCCTACTCCTCACCCTCTCCTCCTCCCTCCTAGCTCCATTATGAATTTGAACTATCATGATCACTGTTTTTACGGCCATTATACTCGTTGTAGAACGTTCTATCATCGTAGGTTCACCGGTAATTGTTGGTTGACCATGATTATATAATGATTAAGCATAACAGTTTCGCTTTAAACAACCAGTCGTCAGCATTTGCGCTATGTATAGTCTTAAGATGATGTACTATATTTAGCACATACTTTCTATCGCATATTGGACACTGGATCTTGTATCTATGAGGCATAGTTTTGATCTGTTTTTAAACACCATTTAAAACGAAACTTTATGTATACCAGCTTGCTGGGCAAGCCTTTCCTTTTAAATCGAAACTTTTATAATACAAACGCGAGCCTTACTTTTAAAACGACACTTTTATGTATAACCTGGCAAGCCTTTCCTTTTAAATCTAAACGCTTGTAATACAAGTGCGAGCCTTCCCTTTAAAACGACACTTTTATGTTTCAGCTTCCTGGGCAAGGCTTTTCACACAGTCTTATAACGCGAAGATGAACCACGCTATGAAAAAAACGTGTGATGTTCCAAATCACCAAACGTTTGAGCTACATCGTATCATTTAAACTGTTCAATTTGCTGTTCGATTGTCAGATTAGCTATGACTCGATTGCATGCGATTCGCACTATATAGCGAGAGGTCTTTTCTGATGGGTCAATTAAAAGTAATATCGTTATAAATGTATATCATAAGCCATACATCTCGCAATTCGACTCTAGACTATGAACAGTCGATACGTAAGTTGAATTTATGGGTTAACTGTCTCATGTACTACCTGTACACGAACAGCGCAGACTCGCCCCTGCGCGAGTTAGGCTAGCTCTGTAATACGATCATGAGTCCACTATTTAATGTCTACATACGATGATGTCATCCAAAATGGCCGTCGCGCATGCGCAGTGAAAGCATTTAATTAAACAACATCTATATCCGTACTTTGTACATTAGTTCTCAGGTAAATGAAGACGTCTAACCATGCCATCTAAGCAGACGAATGAATGAGAAAATTCGCATTATTGGTGTATTTATACACCCTAGACATTTAGCATGAAAAGGGCGAAATCGCAATCGCCTTTCCTAGTACACGCTATAGATACATCAAACGTCTGGTCCGATGGACAGGCTCATCTGCTTGAATAACGCACTCTGATCAGTAAATTCGATGTGGAACAGCGAAGACCCAACGCAATGATACAGCACAGTCGTGCGTATTGAAAAGGTGGGTTTTCCGTGGGCATACTCCTAAATTGTAAAATCGATAAGCGATTTCATTACATGGATCAAAGTGGAGGCATCTGGTCAGATCCGGTCAGCAGCTGATTATATTGGTGAATGAACTGAGACAGGCCCACGGAAAACCCACCTTTTCAATACGCACGACTGTGCTGTATCATTGCGTTGGGTCTTCGCTGTTCCACATCGAATTAACTGATCAGAGTGCGTTATTCAAGCAGATGAGCCTGTCCGTCGGACCAGACGTTTGATGTATCTATAGCGTGTACTAGGAAAGGCGATTGCAATTTCGCCCTTTTCATGCTAAATGTCTAGGGTGTATAAATACACCAATAATGCGAATTTTCTCATTCATTCGTCTGCTTAGATGGCATGGTTAGACGTCTTCATTTACCTGAGAACTAATGTACAAAGTACGGATATAGATGTTGTTTAATTAAATGCTTTCACTGCGCATGCGCGACGGCCATTTTGGATGACATCTTCGTATGTAGACATTAAATAGTCGACTCATGATCGTATTACAGAGCTAGCCTAACTCGCGCAGGGGCGAGTCTGCGCTGTTCGTGTACAGGTAGTACATGAGACAGTTAACCCCTAAATTCAACTTACGTATCGACTGTTCATAGTCTAGAGTCGAATTGCGAGATGTATGGCTTATGATATACATTTATAACGATATTACTTTTAATTGACCCATCAGAAAAGACCTCTCGCTATATAGTGCGAATCGCATGCAATCGAGTCATAGCTAATCTGACAATCGAACAGCAAATTGAACAGTTTAAATGATACGATGTAGCTCAAACGTTTGGTGATTTGGAACATCACACGTTTTTTTCATAGCGTGGTTCATCTTCGCGTTATAAGACTGCGTGAAAAGCCTTGCCCAGGAAGCTGAAACATAAAAGTGTCGTTTTAAAGGGAAGGCTCGCACTTGTATTACAAGCGTTTAGATTTAAAAGGAAAGGCTTGCCAGGTTATACATAAAAGTGTCGTTTTAAAAGTAAGGCTCGCGTTTGTATTATAAAAGTTTCGATTTAAAAGGAAAGGCTTGCCCAGCAAGCTGGTATACATAAAGTTTCGTTTTAAATGGTGTTTAAAAACAGATCAAAACTATGCCTCATAGATACAAGATCCAGTGTCCAATATGCGATAGAAAGAATGTGCTAAATATAGTACATCATCTTAAGACTATACATAGCGCAAATGCTGACGACTGGTTGTTTAAAGCGAAACTGTTATGCTTAATCATTATATAATCATGGTCAACCAACAATTACCGGTGAACCTACGATGATAGAACGTTCTACAACGAGTATAATGGCCGTAAAAACAGTGATCATGATAGTTCAAATTCATAATGGAGCTAGGAGGGAGGAGGAGAGGGTGAGGAGTAGAGGGGGAAGGAGGATACAGTGAGGGTACAGGGAGGATAAAGTGGGGATACAGTGAGAGTACATTGGGGTACAGTGATGATACAGTGAGGGTACATTGGGGCACAGTGAGGGTTCAGTCGGGGTACAGTGGGATTAGGAGGGATGAGGAGAGGGCGAGGAGGAGGAGGGAAGGAGGATACATTGAGGGTACAGGGAGGATACAGTGGTGATACAGTGAGAGTACAGTGGGGTACAGTGATGATACAGTGAGGGTACATTGGGGCACCGTGAGGATACAGTGAGGGTTCGGTTGGGGTACAGTGGGATACATTGAGGGTACAGGGAGGATACAGTGAGAGTACAGTGGGGTACAGTGAGGGTACATTGGGGCTCAGTGAGGGTTCAGTTGGGGTACATTGGGATTAGGAGGGAGGAGGAGAGGGTGAGGAGGAGGAGAGAAGGAGGATACATTGAGGATACAGGGAGGATACATTAGGGATACAGTGAGAGTACAGTGGGGGTACAGTGAGGGTACATTGGGGCACAGTGAGGGTTCAGTTGGGGTACAGTGGGATACAGTGAGGGTACAGGGAGGATACAGTGAGAGTACAGTGGGGTAAAGTGAGGATACAGTGAGGGTATAGTGGGGCACAGTGAGGGTTCAGTTGGGGTACAGTGGGATACAATGGTCCACCATGTGGTGGTGGTGGTGGTGGTGTTTGGTGGTGGTGGTTGTAGGTGTCGGTGGTGGTGGTGGTGGAGGTGGGTGGTGTCGGTGGTGGTGGTGGTGGTGGGTGGTGGTGGTGGGTGGTGGTGTCTGTGGTGGTGGTGGTTGGTGTCGGTGCTGGTGGTGTTGTCGGTGGTGGTGGTGGTAACAATGATCCAATGATCGTAAGAAGGATGGCACCCGTATGAAGGTAGACAAGCAATACTAACTGAGACAAAATGATCAGGTGTTTGATCTGCAACCAGTCCTATAGTAGGCGTGATGCATTGCAAAGACATGAACGCAATGTCCATGGCAGTGGGAAATATACCGACCAGTCACAACCATTGAAGGAAATGACATTTAGACACCCATTCTCTATGATGGTAACTGGACCCAGCGGATCGGGGAAAACGGAATGGACTAGAAAACTGTTACTTTCCTCGTTAGTACAACCGCCACCGGAACGAATCTTATGGTGTTTTGGACAATGGCAGCCCCTGTACGAAGACCTTCAGAAGAGAATTCCATGTATAGAATTTATACGGGGTATCCCAGACTATCTAGATAATGCTCAGTTTATGGATCCCTCAAAAAGGAACCTAATCATTTTTGATGACCTGATGACCGAAGCAAAGTGTGACCAGAGAATTGCCGACCTTTTTACGAAAGGCAGTCACCACAGAAATATATCTATCGTGTATTTGACTCAAAACGTATTTCCTCAAGGTAGAGCTTGCAGGGATATCGCTTTAAATACGCAATATTTGGTCTTGTTTAATAATCCGATCGACAGACAACAAGTTGCGACCTTGGCAAGAAGAATTTATCCGTCCACTTGCGCCACATTTATGAGGAAATTTGAAGATGCCACGGCAAGACCTTATGGTTACCTCGTCCTATATCTTAAATCGAGTACATCCGAACAGGACAGACTACAAACTGACATATTTGTCGATCAACAGTCTCCCGATGACGGAGATATTTCTGATGATGAAGATGCTGACAGTGTGGAGTCCCTAGATTATATACGCTCTATCAGCCCTCCGGATAAAGAAAGAGATGAAAGTTATAAACCGGATATATGGAATAGGAGGGTAAGCGATTTAAGCCCTCCAGGTAAACGAAGAAAACAAAGAGATGAGCGCTCTAAACTCTACATCTGGAACAGGAGATTTCAAAATCCCATCAGGCAGGAGAACGTAGAGCAGTTTAAAGCTAAAGTGAATGCTTATGAAGAGCGAGGTTTTAGTTCGGATAAAGCTATTCATCTCGCAGCCAATGATGATTTGCCTTCTCTCCGCAAAAAACTCAGACGAGATTACGCTCAATTTCTAATAGATTATTATGAGCTACAAGAGGATCCTGTTCAACAGCGAATACTGGAATCGGCTAAAACGTTTAAGAACCAACACGATATGAATCAGGCGGACTCTATCAGACAAGCCATCAAACTCAGAAAAGATTTATTTATGGACGTATGGCCGAATCATAATATAGAAACCGAGAAAGCCTCTGAAGACCAAGAGGACTCTACTACGTCGTGAAGGAGAATGAGGAGGAGGGATCAGGAGTGAGGAGGTTGACCAATCGGATGGCTGGATAATTGACCAATCAGAAGAGACCTCTCACTATATAAGGCGCTTTGCAGCAATCTAGTCATATCTATTCTGACAGTCAAACAGTAAACATGTCTAGATGCAGATTCAGTCTCGGAAACGATCGCTTTATCGAGGTCACAGAATGGAAAGGTGAACTGCGTGTTGACCTGAGAGAATGGAAAGATGACAAACCGACCAAAAAAGGTATCAGCTTAACCTTGATGCGATGGAAGAATTGGGTGGATTACTTAGAATACGCGGATCAAGCGAGGGCAGAGAAACAAAACTATAAGAGTCATCTTGGAGGGAACGTCTATTGTACCATCACCGAGGGCAGCGCATGTATGGATATAAGGCAGTATTGGAAGCCGCAAGAAGAGGTGATACCTACGAAAAAGGGATTATACCTGAGACCCCCAGAAAACATTGCCGTCAAAGAACTCTAAACAGAAATTGGAAGGGCCTTACCCGAACTAGACGGGGTCGTATCCTGTTACCTGCAAAGTGATCACATGAATCAGTTAGGGGCATTACGGTGTTCCGAGTGTAACCCGAATGACTATCAAAACTGGTAACTAAGAAAAGGGATTAAGTATTGCGTAGGCGTAAATATGTTCGCCATTACTTTTATGTGTATAGCTTTGTTTGATGAACTGTTGTTTCGGATGAGATGTAGACAACTACGGCGCGAAGCCAGAGAGGCTGCTGAGCGATTAATCGAGGTGCTTGAGGATAGTGAACTAGACTCTCGCCCGTTGGTATGAATAGAGCGTAAGAATAACTCGAGCACGAAGGAGGAAATCGATCAAAAGAGATGGGCACTAGACTCGTTTACGATTACCAACAGCAGAAGTGGATTCCTTACGTGTCGGATCCCGACAAATGGTATCAGCACTTGCTGGATGTTAGAGATGGCTACGCGGAACGCGACAGTCAGGGTCATTATATTGTGGGTAGTGGACGGAAATATAGAGAGTTGAAAGAAATGAGACAAAAGGAAAAACCCGTAGTGAACCTGGTCACCCCAGTAGCCCAAGCTTTAGAAATGGCAAAATCGGAGCTTAAGCGAAAAGGAGAGGATAGTATAACGGACAGAGGGCGTAATACAGCAACTTTGGACTGGAATTCATTAAGATACTAAAGGACGAACGGCAAATAATTGCGTAATATGCTCCTAAGTTAGACCGACGCCATATGCATGGCGAGGAGCCCGTTCTACGTTGATAGACAATCATATCCCTCTCAGCCTTTACGACCCAATTACGAAGCCGATCAGTACGTGGAAAAAGACGTGAAAGGACCGTGCTGAAAAAAAGGGTCCACCCGGGGAACGGGATAAACCGAGCGCTGCGACCCGCTACACCATTAAAGACTGGATCTCGTTCTGAACTTCGTAAAATACCACCCGGAAATAAATGAGAGGCCCCTCACCCTTGTATATAGAAGAACGACACCGCGCTCTAGGACGTGACGCTACCTTCTCGTGGTCTAGGGCGTTGACTCACCCTCCGAGGTGTAACCGAACGCGTCACAGGGGGCCGCCATCTCGTATCTGACTTCGTGGGGCCGCCATCTTGGATCTCACGCCGTGGGGGCCGCCATCTTGGACCGGAAGTCATGGGAGCCGCCATCTTGGACCGGAAGTTATGGGGGCCGCCATCTTGGATCTGACGTCGTGACGTCATTGACTCTATAGTGGCGCCTATACTACTTGCATTCGTTGATCAAGAGGAAAGGCATGGTACTAAGTCTACTTATAATATACCGAACTGAAAAAAGAAACGCAACGATTTTAAAAAGCTTTTTTTTTCTTAGATTCCGATGAAATACTTACGTAAAATGTCCTAATTTCCATGCACTTTTCCTGACAGCTTAAGCCAGAAAACGTCAAAACCGATCAGTAAAATTCGACGTTAAACGTAAAACATATGAAAACACCTTTTCTGACGTCACGGGTTCTGCCCAAGGGCATTTTTTGAGACTTAGATAGTTTTGTAACTTAACTATTTAAGTCCGTTCGCCATAAAACAAAACAAAAATAATGGCATGCGCTGAAAGGGTACATAAAACGGCGTTGATTTGACAAAAAAAATTAACGTCAAAAATATCCATCTATTCATGATTGAAAACTAAAACAGTCTGGTTTTATTTGGCATCTGTCTATGGACATACTCTCAGGAACATTATTGTCCCATTTCATGATTAAATAATATACGTTTAATCAGACGTGTACCTCACGTAACGCAGCTGAAGTAACTTTAAATTCCGCAAAGTTAGTAAACAATAAAAACGTCACGAATTAAAGAATCTTTAGGTAAAATAAATCAATATTCTAATGCACTTGCAAATGCAACGCGACGTCTGATTGGATAACGTCATAAATTTGCGACAGTCATTACGTAACGTTGCTTTTCATTGGCTGACAAGTGAATTTATGCAGCTGGCAAGCGGTTTTATGCAGCTGGCAGCCGCTGGACATATAGGCGCAACAAAGTACATTTTCACTGTCTTTTTTAAGGGAAAAAATTAATAGTGCATTAGAATGGGGATAACCATATTCAAATTTTTCATTTGGGGAGGTATATCGTCGGATATACGTTCGGAAATCACGTTTTACGGCTCCGCTTACGCGTCGCCGTAAGACTAAATTTCCGACCGTATATCCGACGATATACCTCCCAAATGAAAATTTTGAATACAGTTATCCCCTAATTCTAATGCACTTGCAAATGTAACGCGACGTCTGATTGGACAACGTCATAAATTTGCGGCAGTATATCCTGCGATATACCGTCGCAAACTCGACGTCATTGCGCAACGTCGTGTTTCATTGGTTGACAAGTGAATATATGCAGCTGACAAGCAGTTTTATGAAGCTGGCTGTCGCTGGAAGTAGGTGCTACATAGTACATTTTCACTGTCTTTTTGAAGGAAAAATGTAAACAGTGCATTAGAATGGGGATAACTGTATTCAAAAGTTTCATTTGGGGAGTTATATCGTCGGATATACGTTCGGAAATCGCGTTTTACGGCTACGCTTACGCGTCGCCGGAAAACTAAATTTCCGACCGTTTATCCGACGATATTCCTCCCCAAATGAAACTTTTGAATACAGTTATCCCCTAATAGTATTGCGTTCAAAATAATGGATGAATGGTGTTTCCATGCCAGCGTTTTACTTCCATGACGTCAAGAACGACGTTGGTTTGCTCTGAAACTGTTTAAACGTTTATCTTACGTTTGCCAGTACAAAGCAGACAAAATAACGCAAATGCAGTTATTTTCCAGCCAAATTTAGAATATTTACGAACCATTTACCAATTTTTAGAGATATGACGTAAATTATGAAGCATGACGTTTTCAGACATTAAATTATTGTTATTTGAATGCAATTCACATGCACAAAACTCAAACAAACAGAGCCAAGCAACTACCTTTTTAATGGGCGTTTTAAAATATGCAACTCTTTTGAAGCGTTTTTCTTGGCTTTTTGTAAGGAGTGCGACGTTATAAGACGTAGTTTGTCCGCTAATTCCAAACCTCTTACAAATGATAAGCCGCATAATGATAGATGCATAACTAAATTTCATTTTCATGAAATTTGGAGGAAATAGCTGCAAACGTTTCTGGGGAATGTGATTTCAAACAAAAAGTTGCGTTTCTTTATCAGTTCGGTATATTATACAGTGTTTGCCCATATTGTAATATTTGACTTACTATATTTTGAGCTAATTCTTATATATTAAACTATAATTTGCAGCAGACAACAATTAAAAATTCTGCTGGTTTTTTTCTTCTTTTTTTCAAAAATACATGTAAGGCATGAAACGTTTGTGATGAAACAGTAAATCTTTCTTTTTTTTAAATATTAGGAAATTTGACGTCTGCTGCAGTCGTGATTGGTGCTTTAAGGGCTAAGCCATACTTTCAAGTCTTTCATTATCTACGAATACATTTATACTGATCAAAACTTACAACGCAACTCGTTTATGAAATATTGGTGTAGGACAATTTATGATATATTGCTCAACTACTCATGAAGAAGCACTGTTGCAGAGCGAGTAAGCTGTCCACAAAAGAGTTTAGCTGAGCTTAATTATGATTGCTCAAACATGCTTTTGGGGTCCCACGACCTTGTAAGAGGACATACATGTAGCCCTATACTCCAATGGTAGGACAAAATATTATGGGCATCGCTGAATAATTGTTTTGTTAACCCTCACAGAATTTGGTATTAAAGTTCAGTAAATTGAGGCTTAATTGAGCGTTTGTTGCTTTCAACATACTCCGCAAAACCAATATTGCGTAAATTTCTGAAAGCTGAAAGCTTGGAAACGGTTGAACATGTTTTCACTCTGGCGTCTGACGCTTAGCAATGCCTTGGGGCATAATAAGATGACATTTACGAAGATTGCCAGCCTTGCAGACAAGCACGTTTCAGGTCACAGCATTTAACCCTTAAAGCGCCAAGAAAAAAATGCATCTGAAAATGTCGTCTGCTGAAGTCGCCTGCTGCAAATAATTACCTAGCATTGCTGACGAATTAAGTATAGAAGCAAACAGCGTGGACCCAGAACAGACTGCCTATAGGAGCAGTCTGACCTGGGTCCACACTATTTGCCACAGAGGCTTATAAACACTTCAGCAGACGAGAAAAGCAGACGACTATTGTTGCGATTGGCGCATTAAGGGTTTACACACTAGTTATTATTTAATTTCAGGTAAAACTGACAAGATCTACTTAAAAATGGCTACCCAATCTGAAACTGTCTTCAAATGCACTAATGTTGAAAGAGATGTATTTGAATTTCCTGGTGTTGTGACTCTGGAGAATTATGCGAACGAATATGGCAAACAAAAGTTGCTTCAATATAAAACTGGCCAATCATCGACCGATGTTATGGTGACTCCAAAATCCACCAGGTGTCAGCATGGGCTTATAGCCACAGTCGAAGAGAGCTACAACAGACACATTGCGCTCGAATTGAGCGCTGAAGATTTCTGGATAGCGATATCACAAGTTGTCAGCCTGTACCTCTCGGATCGAACGAACGCTGAAAAGTACCGACAAAGGTTCGTGAACCATGAGGGTCAAAAGGACCTCGTTGGTTTCAATGATTCTGACACAGCAGAGGAGTGGGTCAAGTTTGTGGATGAAATTGCCCACATAATTGAAGGGAACATGAATCCAGACTTTGTAGAGTTGATGACAGCTCCTTTTAGTTCAACGACCCGACTAGAGTCAGCCATCTTCAAGATTTCACTTATGGAAGCGGCACAGCATTACTTCAAGTACACTTGCTTTACGAGATGCGGTATACCCGAAGTTTGTATCAAAGGAACTGTTAGCGATTTTGAAGATATAAAGCGGAGACTAAAAGGAATTGGTGTTCTACTTGGAGGCCTTAAAGTATGGACTGATAAAATTGTTTCACACATGGACGCAATTATAGAAACGCTACATGGCAGGCAAGACCTAGAATGGTGGCAAAGCATAGTGACCAAAAGCTTTCCTAGGTCAGGAATACCTGCTACTATGTCCGGATGGATCTGCGATTTTATCCCGTTTTCTAAGACACAGGAGGGAAAGCTAACCCCTAACCATGGGGCGCTAGACTGGATCCATCTAAATCCTGGCCTCACATACACACCGGTTCACTGGGAGAATCTCATTACAGGAGAGAAAGCCGAACTGCGTCTTTGTGCTGGTTTTCTAGGTGTGGCTAAAAATGACGAAACAAAACGACTGAAACCTGCAAAAGGTTGGATGCTTTTCAAAGAGCCTGAAGCTTAACATTTCAGTTTACACACAGGTTACCCATAGGTTTAGATAAATGGAATTTTGGGGCAGAAAATTGTAAATACTTTCTTACCCATCAGTGTTAACATAAGTTTTGGGTGCTCAACAGAACCGTCTCAATTCTCACCGAGACGGTTCTTTTGAGTACCCACAGGATATATTTGGTTGAGATATAAGAAAAATTAATTTTGGTACACACTCTTAACTAAAGACCTGTTAGGGTAAAGTCGGGTATATTCGGACAGACAGCTAAATTCGGACAGCCACCTAGTTTGTATCATAGTTCAATCATTGAAATAAAAAATAAATTAACTAAGCGAACAGTGAAAATCCTGATGGGACGGCTCATAAGGAGCCGTCTCATCTGGATTTCCACTGTTTGCAAGTTTGTGTCCGAATTTACCTGATGTCCGAATTTACCATACCGTTTTGAAGACAGAGGGCGTCAACTTTTTCATAGAAAGTGAGGGTGACTATTGTTTTACTTCCTATAATCAAGTAGCCAATATATGGATGGAGATGTCCGATGGTTAGAGAGACGAAATCTATTTCACTTACAAATAAAGCAAGAATGAATGTAACTTGCTCAAGGAAACAACACAGTGACGCCAGTGAGGCTCGAACCCGCAGCCCCTTGGTCTCGAGTCAAGCACTCTACCACTGTGCTTCCCGTTTTTTTTTTGTTTTTTTTTTTTTGTTTTTTTTTATTTATTTTTTTTTTATTATGTAAGAATAAAAAATCTTCACCTACCCTTTTTATGAGTCTTCAAAAATGGTAATCTGTCTTAATGGGAGCACAGTGACTCAGTGGTAGAGTGCTTGACTCAAGACCAAATGGCCGCAGGTTCGAGCCTCACCGGCGTCACTGCGTTGTGGTCCTTGAGCAAGACACATTTATCCTAGTTTAGTACTGGTTCAACCCAGGAAGACCTGTCCCTGTTTAACTGAAAAATTGTTGATGGGACGAAAAGAATAAAAGCGAACAAAACAAACAAAAAAAGAGTAATCAGATTTCTGTCTTCAAAACAGTTTGTTGCTTGTATTTGGTGTGTTTTATAAGAATACATATTTGGGCTACAATCCTGGCCCACTTTGATCTTAAACCCATGTTGTTAGATAGGGCTAGAGGAGGGAACCAGACAATCTACTTGAGTAGATCTCTTGTTAGACTATAGTAGCGACTATCGATGTTCGAATCAAACGTAAGTTACTATTGTAGGAACTGTAGTTCGATTCGAAGTACGCCGCTGTTCATCCTCAATAAAGTAATTTTTTAAAGTGACTAAGTCTGTATCTATGAACATTTTTGGAAAAAAAAAATTCTTTTAAATCATTTGTAAAAGTAGAATTAAGTTATGTTTTCACAATAAATCTATTTTCTACTGCTGAAAACTGTATGGAAAAGTGAATTATCTTATAAAAACAGGTGTTTTTTCTCTTGTTTGTTATATTTACGTCCCTCCAATAATTCTAGACAGTTAATTTTTAACAAAAATGCTGTTGTTTAAGCACTGATAATTTGTTCATTATTACGAAAAAGGTAAAATGTATACCTGAATTTAAGTATTTTTACTGTGTTCTTGAAAAATATAAACATTATTTCTAAAATGAAAAGTTCAAAAGTTACAGACTATGCAGCTTTTAACCCTTGTCGCACTGAACTCTGAGATATCTTCTTTTTTATGACACTGTAGATCCTGATCAGCTGGCTTCTGTTGAAGCCATCTGATCAGGATCCACAGTTTTCACTCTGCCTGTAAACACATGCTTAAAACTCATGGGTGAAATTTCAAAATTTCAAAAATCCTGAATTTTAGAAATTTAAAACTTAATTTTGCATTATGCAAAATAATAACAATTTCATGTTTAAATGGTCCATTGTCTTTAGATAACAGTTAAGAAACCAGAGAAGCTATTATAATCTGCCTAATTCGGTATTTTGAGGCTGACTTTCTATGGGAAGTCAGTCTCAAAATCCTGAATTCAGGAATAATCCTGAAAAAATTCACCAATGTGCAACTGGAATGTTGCAGGTTAGTGGGATAAAACTTGGAGGGGAGTGTAGAACATAAAAGTATTCATCATGACAAGGGTTTATTGTGCATTTGCAGCTTTCCCCATGCCAGGTTGTTGGTAAGATCTATCACCTAGCGCAAAGAAAGATGAGCCTTGACATGAGAAGACCTTCTTTGGGAGTTAACAAACAACAAAGGCCAGACCAGCCTGCGCGTAAGCGCAGTCTTACCAGCGCCTTTGTTATTCGCATTTTGGAAAGTATCATATGTAAACTTGCTACAGGTAAACTTTCAATTTTCTGGATAGTCCCTGTAGCTGAGTAGGCTGGTTTGAAATTTGCTTTGTCGGAAACCCCGAAGACAGGTTTTGTCATGACGAGGCCCAGATGACAAAAGCTTTGACTTGCTGATCACCTACATGTATTTTCCCATAAACATCAGAACTATCAATTTCGAGGTATAACCAAAGAAGATGTAAAAAAAATCTGATGCATCAACTACTTTTTTTAATTTATATCCTGACTAAAAAAAGTAAGTAAGTATGATCAGGAAATACCACAATCACACACTGCAGACCAACCCAAGGCACTGCGAGGAAGAGCCACACAATACAAAAATCACATTTCCCTTGTTGTGTAATAGCTAATTTTAGAAAGTCAAAATGCACACACTAGAGAATCACTGTAGTTGAAAAGTCATCCCAGTTTGGTTGCAGTCAAAGAGGGTACAAAATGTACTGTTTTGGTTTATTGATTCAATATATGATTAATTCTTCATGACTATCACTTTTCATGATGATATTTTCAGTTGGAATTATCAATTACATGTATGTGTGTTAGTCCATTCTGGCTCAATTGGAGCCTTTAAATTCTATAACTAGCCAAGTCCCAGCCAATTTCTGGCTAGAAAGTGACATTTTATGTGTCCAAAACGTGTTCACAGACTAATGATTGTACTATTAAAGTCAATCAATATTATTTTATGGCACCAAACAATGAAGAACACAAAAATGATTAGTAATCAATAGAAAGTTTTACATATTTCTGTTTCTTGTTTGCAATGTCGCAAGAAATTTGTAGCTGTACACAAATTTTTAACAGTCAATGGCTCTGTACCAGCAGTCAAGGGTCTTAATATGCATTCTGTATCCAGTCGTTAAGCTGTTACTGGATGCTTTTGTTTTTGTGTTTGTTGTTTGTTTTGTTGCTTTACGTCCCAAGTCAACAACTATGGTCATGGCGAGACGGTCAGTTCACCTAATCACACTATGTTACTGGATGCAGTCAATGGGAGCATAAGCCTTTTTACAAAGACAGCGCACTTTTTTTCTCTCATTTTTTGATCTCAAACAGTACTTGGTGCACATACTTTTGCTTGTAATTGAGAACAGCCCTTCTAGAATCAGCCAAAGGAGGAGAATGATCATAGAAAATATTTTATGATATATCTCCAAATTTCAAAACTCCTTTAAGTTTGAAAAACAAGGGATGAAAATCATTTTCATCATGCTCTTTTTAATTGTACATGTATTTAAGATATAAAAAATTGATGTAAACATGGCCTGAGGTTATAAATCCTTTTTCATGCTCATATCAACTGAGCATGAAATTTCAACTCCTAATAATAACTTACAAGACTAAAATACCAAAAAATGCCCTGAGAGATGTGTATACCCCTGGTCAATGCCCTTAATGTTAAAATATAAAATTAGATTTTGACCTCTAGCCCCATCCTGAACCATTGAACCGTAAGGTCCAAAGTCGCTGAGCAAATGCCAAACCTTAATTAGAACATCATAGGTCCAGATAAGGAAATTTTATTTGCGTAAAAGTTAAATTATTTTCTTACCCATTAATTCAAAAATGTGTTTTGGGTGCTCAAAAGAACCGTCTCGTTGAGACGGTTCTTTTGAGCACCCAAAACATATGTTTTGGATGAGAAATAAAGAAAAAATTCCATTACGCACTCTTATCTGGAGGTTTGTACCTATTGTTCAAATACAAATGATTCCATAAAGGAACTCCCCCAACCACAAAAAATAGTACCTGTTCATATGCAAAAAAACCTACAATAGTTTATGTCCTAGACTTTGACCTCTAGCCCCACCCTGGGCATTGGCCCAAGTGTCTGTCGCTTTCCAGTGGAAGCCAGCCATGAATGGTACCAATTGCCCAAATATGGATGCTTTCTAATAAGTTGCGCAAGTCAGAAAAATAGAATAGCAGATTAAAAGTGTCCTAGATTTTGACTTACAGCCCCACCCAGGGTCATGAACCCTAAAATCTGAAGTCACACAGAGATAGTCAGCCAAAATAGTACCTGTTGTTCAAAAATTAATAATTCTATAAAAGAAAAAATCAAAAATAAGAAGTCTTTAAGTTATCCTAGATTTTGATCTCCAGCCCCACCCTGGGGCATAGACCCAAGGGTCTGAAGTCATTAAGTGGAAGCTAACTATAAATGGTACCAATTGTCTAAGTAGGAATGTTTTCTAATAAATGGTTGGTTAGATATCTGCATTGCATAAGTCAGAAAACAGAATGACAGTTTTAAAAGGTGTCTTAGACTTTGACCTCCAGCTGGAGTCATAAAGTGAATGCCAAACCTCCGGGGTAAATATGACTTACATTTAATGGCTTTCTGATCAGTGATTACCTATCGAGAAAATTTAACCAAAACTTTGTCGTACCTTTAAAAGATGTCCTTGATTTTGATCACCAGCTCCACGCAGGGACTGAGACCTTGAGGTCTAGTGCCTCCAGGGGAAACTATGGTCTAATATGAATGCTTTCTGACAAGTGGTTACTGAGATATACACCACTTGAGAAACCAAAACTTTGTCATATTTTTTTAAGGCGCCCTCTATTTTAACCTCTAGCTCCACCCAGGGGCAGGGACCCTGGGGTCTGGAGTCGGGATGTGAATGCCAACCCTCTGTGTTAAGTATGGTCCAAATATGAATACTTTGTGTTAAGTGGTTATAGAGAGGTACACCATTGGAGAAACTTTAACCAATACTTTGTCTTAATGGATGTAAGGGGTGTTAAGAAAGTTTGTTCTGCTCTTCATCATAGAATTTTGTATCATTTAACCCTTAAAGCGCCAATCACAACTGCAGCAGACGACAAATTTTCTGACAACTAACCAAATTTTCAAAAAAAATACGGCATGATATTTCATGAGAATTGTCTGCCAGCAGACAATTTTCATGAAATATCATGCCTTATTAGTTATTTTTGAAAAAGCAGCAGAATTTGAAATTGTCCTCTGCTGCAAATTATAGGTGGCGCTTTAAGAATTAAAAAGGAAATAATGCTGAAAAATTGCATTTTCCATGACCCTGTTATCCTTAGCGTTTGGCATCGCATCTGACATCGAATGTCTTCACACAATTATACACTGCTAAAAATATTTAAAGGAACACCTGATCATTTTCCATAGGTGATAATGCTAACCCCTGTCCTAAAGACAAGCCATACATTTCACAAGACAATAAGGTAGAACCCAGTTTCTTTCGCTATCTTTGCAAAGAGAGTCAAAGTATTGTATCAAAAAAAGTTTTTAACAAAACAATCGCTGCTTAAGTTCATGGCTCAAATTTTGTAATTTTTAATTTTCTTGAAAATAACGATTTTTTCTGGAACTCTGTAGAATCTTCAGAATTTTTTAATAGCGTAACCTAATGATTTCTGCAACATTAAAAGGCCTTTGAATGTACAGAAATGACGGTGTTGTGGTGTTTGATTGAAAAAATCGCCTTACAATTTGGTTTTGAAAAAAGGGGTATTTTTAACAAAATTCCATTTTTACGTAAAGCGTTCCATGGAGATTTCAGAAAAAGGCTTACTTCATTTTGATCAAAAAGCATCATCCTTGATCGGTAACCAGACTAATCACAGGACAAACATGTTTTTGCCTTATCAACCCAACTCTTGCTTTGAGTCAGACTATGAGTGCATTTGTATTATGATCAATGGCAAAACACGCAGTGTTCCTTTAAATATTTTGAGCATTGTATTTACTTTAGATACTGTCTTTCAATCATTCTAGAAAAATCTTATATTTTCATAAAATTGTGACCTTTTTTTTGTTTTGGATGGTTGTTAACAGCCCTGTAGTTTAGTAAATGTACTAAAGGTTCATTTAAGATGAATAACAACTCTATTTAGGGTTTCTTGACCAATTAGGAAATATTCTTATCACTATGGCCATTGCATTACAATGGTCATTTGTCATATACCCCCATTTTGCTCCTCAAGTCCAAAAATTTCCTAGGGGTACTTGATTTTGAAGATCATTTATTTCGTGACAAAATATCTGATTAAAATATAAAGCATGAGAAGCATCAAATTTGTATAATGGATTATGTTAGTTATCAAGGAATCACTCTCATATTGATTGGCAGGTCTGCGATAAAGTTTATTTGCGTATATGACGTTTATCTTGGTTTACCTTTTCATTCAATAGCTTAAAATCTCCTCTACTTAAGAAATGTTTAAATGGCTAAATTCATACGAAGCAAATAACGTCGTCCAGTTTAGTTGTACAATTAAAACTTAAGTGTTTGCTGAAGAAGCCAGCTTTGGTTGACACCATCGAAGCAAAGGAATTTTACATACAACTGTTTTTTGCAAGATATTATAAAGGGAAGTTAGTGTTGCCTTTTTAAAGTTCATCAGTATATTTCATTTATCTTGCAAATAAATGTCAAAATGCCAAAAAATTAAATAAGATTACTCAGACCTCCAGATAAGAATTTCCCTTATTTCTCAACCAAAGCATATGTTGTGGTTACTCAAAAGAACCGTCTCAATGAGACGTTTTTTTTAGCACCCAAACACACATGTTTAAAATGATGGGTAAGAAAATACATGTAAATGCAATTTTAGGTGCACAAACGATCCTTATCTGGACCTATGATTACTGCAGAATTTCATCTCAGTCTTCATTGTTTGCAAATGTACCTGTTTAGGATTCTCCAGTCAACAAAGGGTTAAAGGCACTTAAGAATACTTTAAATTCAGACAATATCACAAGGGTTTATTTTCGTGAAACTTCGCAAATGCGAAATTTCGTGAAAATAATACCCTCGGGAAATGTCGAATTCACTGTGTCGTTTGCTGATGCAGGTAATACATGCCCTAGTTGCACTTTTTTAATGTGGCAAATATGTCTTAATGCTATTCACGAAAATAAAATTCTCATGAAATTTTCAAAATTTACAGTATAAGAATCTATCACCAGTGTGAGGATGGGATAGAAGAAACTGTCCAAAGGATCACCGATTGTCATGCCAAACAATGATCCTGAGGGACAGTTTTTATGTCCCAACCTCACACAATTAATGGACTCTTTTTCTTGCTGACCATTGAACACCATATTTTCTATTTCAAAGTAAGCTCACAGAAGTTCCTGAGTATGCTGAGATACAATGTCACTGGATGACGTCACTTTGTCATAATTTTGACTTCTCTTAACGACTATGCAGCGCAAGTTCGAAAACAACCACTGAACAGTTCACATGTGATAGCTTGGGTAAGATAACAAGGGTAATTCAGTAAAATGGAAAAATTCGCGTCGTCCAATTATCGTGATATTTCGCGGTAAGTTGTGAACCGCAAAAATCAAAATCCGCGAATTATTTTCCAAGTTTAACCCTTTATACAGAACAATAATTGTGTATTCATTTGTGTTTCAATAACAGCACATAATACGCCGTTTTTCATAGACTGACCAGCGTAGTTTACAGGTCAAGCTACATGTATACTGTTAATTGAACATGAATAGATCAATCAAGGTCATGCTTGTGAGCGTTCAACCGTTACACACAAGCTGGAAAGATAATGGATTAATTACGCATAAACACACCTGATCATCATTTATGGCTTGGTGATTGTCAGTTTCTGTCAGCATGTGTTCACATAATTATTAAATGAATGGTACTTTAAAGTAATAGTTTTTTGTTTGTTATTTTCTTGAGAGAAAAAAGGACAATGTCTAAATTCAGTACACAAATTATACTGCTATTCTATGCATAATAGTTACACTTGAGACCAACGAGAAACTACAATTTGTCTTCCTGATGAAATAGGGAAAGCACCTAGTTTCAACCCATGGAGATGACCAACTAAATGCATACTTCAGACATTTGCAGTTTTAAAAACCGTGAGTATTTATCCTCATGCTTTTCAGGCAAAAACTCGAAATTTAGCGATGTGAAAATATTCCGTTTTACGGTATAAGAATTTCTAAACCAGGATAAAATATCTGATATCCTTATCCGGCGTGCAAGACGTTCATCATAGAATTTCAAATCATGAAAAGGAAACGATGCTGGAAATATTGCATTTTCTATGAATTTTCATTGCCTGTGATAATTTCAGGTCCACCATACAATGACGTCACAAAACTATATTTTCTATTGGTTTGTTTGTTTGATTTGATTCTTTACGTCCCATCGACAATCTTGCAATTAAAAAGGGACGGGTCTTCCTGGGTTGAACCAGTACTAAGCTAGGATAATGTGTCTTGCTCAAGGATCACAACGCAGTGACAACGGTGAGGCTCGAACCCATGGCCCTTCAGTCTCTAGTCAAGCACTCTACCACTGAGCCACTGCGCTCCCTATATTTTCTATTGGTACTGTCTTTCAAATGTTCAGTAAAAACCCATTAATTTCCAAAATTGCGATTGTTTTCAGCCTTTCGTTTTAGAAAAATCCCAAAGGTTTATACATGATGAAAACAAATTCATGGAGAATTTCATAACCAATTAGAAAAAGGGACGGATCATAAAGGTCATTGGGGCGAATTACCTTTGAGCGGAAATCATACCATGACAGAGTATGAAATTAGCTGAGACCCATACAGTCAAAAGAGCGGATGTATAAAACATTCAAATGAGTGAATTTACCAGGTACATGTAATGACATCTAAATAAGTATTCACTTAGTTGTAATGGCCAATATTGCTCAGTGCTTAATAGCACTGTAGTCATTCCACTACCGCAATTTGGGTCTCGTCACCCACCCGTGTTATAGTAAAATAACCTTTAAATAAAGGCTGACAAAAATGAGAACTTTCCAATATGTTTGCTTCGAGATTGTATCGTCCAGTTAACAACCTCTGTGTTGTTTTGCCAAAACTGAGATAAAATCAGATTTTAAATGTGTTTTGTAGTTATATTAAAAAAATGTCAATTATGGTTTAGTCATAATTATATGGTTTCGTCATTGATTAATTTTCCACAATGACGAAACCGTAATTAGTTATTTCATGCCTAGACATCAAACGTTAAAGTTTTCATATAATTTTAAAGCTAAAAGATACAATGTGACTTTAATCGGAACCCAAGCATTTTCGGGCGTTTATCTGTGATTAAATGAGAAAATTGAACATGATGAGAAAGTTACCTTAACACCAGAATAAGTAAGGAGACCCAAATTGCCGTTGGTATGACTAAAGTGAATAGGCGATTGAGAGCGCATTACAGTTGCAGATCCAGGAGTTTGGCTCCTCCCTCCCCTCTATTAAATATCCTATGAAAATGAAATAATTTGGTCTCACCAAGACCAAATTATTTCATTTCCATGAGTTATTTAAGACAAATGAGATACAATCAGCAAAGCGAAAACTCCCACATCTTTATACTTATGAACCCCTTTTCCAGGAATCATTGACCCGCCACTGCATCTGGATGTTTACCTTGAAAATTCCCTCATTTAAATGATTTAAACATCCGCTCTTTTGCATTTTAATTCTCCGTTCTTTCGTAAAAATAAATCTGCTCTTTCGTATTATAGATCCGCTCAAACGTAAATCTCCCGATCATTGTATGACAATAGTTGTTTGTAGTATACCCCCATTTTGCTTTAGCAAAAAAAATTCAATGGGGTACATATTTTGCTGCTTTTTTTTGTGGCAGTCTCATTGCTTACATAGGTTTAGATAAGCAAATTTTTTGAGAGTAAAATTGTAAATACTTTCTTACCCATCAGCTTTATCATATGTTTTGGGTGCTCAAAAGAACCGTCTCATTTTTTGGTATGCCCTCTTAACTAAGGCTTGCAAATATGTCCACAATAAAGAGTACCAGTGCCATTTATGTAATTTAACATTGAACAAGGGCATTCTGCCCATTTACTTGTCCATTGGCTTGTACGCACTCACTCCTGAAACAAGTTTCAATACAAAGATAAACACACACTGGTTTATACATGCCAGTTTAATCCTTCAAGAAAACTCCTTACATTTACAGCAGAAAGCATTTGGACGAGAAAAAAGATTAATTGTTTTTCATGGCAGCAATTGAGACTTGATATCTTATGTGAATTGTCTGCCTGCAGATGATTCACATAAAATATCTAGCCATATATGCACCACATTATCAGTCATAAGTTTGAAAACAAATGAGCGGTGGCAGGAGATTTCCAACAATTTGGCATGTGCGCCCAGCAAAGGCTCAGACCAGCCTGCGCATATGCCCCGTCTGATCAGAGCTTTTGCTAGTGGCTTGAATATTCAATGAGTGCTATGCTACTGACAGAACATCATTTATAGCTTCTAAGCTTATAAGGAGGCTATACAGGCTCGTCTGAATCTACACTTGTCAAAAAACCACATTGTTGGAAATCACGTGTCATGGCCCAAATGAATTGCACAACTATGTTGTCTGTTTATTCTCACACTGTGTAGGCTGCAATCCTGGAAGTAAATTTTATCATTTGCATGCTGGGTAATTTTTCATGCTTTTGTTGTCGTCTGCTGACTTTTTCACAAATTAAATTGACTTTTCCAAAAAATTCTTTCAGGAACACAATCAGAGTGTCATATGGTTTGGGTCCAGATCAGGACCAACATTCTGTCTATCTTGATCTGGGTCCAAACTGTTTGCAAAGGTTATCAGCAGACGAAAAAAGTTGCCACTAGCAAGGAAAATGTTAAACAAAATTTCATTTATGATTGCCATAGCAAAAGTATTTTGATTGCCAAAATTTTGGCAAGTGATAACCTTAAATTTACATCGGACTTCCTTCATTTTGGCATTCAACAAGACTGTCATAGGTCAAGATAAACAAAAAATTTTGAGCGTTAAATTGAGAAAATTTTCTTACCCATCCATTTTAACATTTGATTTGGGTGGTCAAAAGAACCGTCTCATTGAGACGGTTCTTTTGAGTACCCACAACATAGATTTTGGTTGAGAAATAAGAAATGTAATTTTCAATTATGCACTTATCGTCTTTATAAAATTTTGCCTTCACTATTGCAGCCTACCCACTATAATCATGGAAACTGAAATTTTCAGAATTAACACTAAAATCACTCTTTCAGTGCAACACAGCATGACGATAAAGTTATAGCGCAACCTTTTGGCAATTTCTATTAATTTTTTGCATGCTGGGTATTTTTTCATGATTTGTCTATTTAATTAACTTTTTCAAAAGAATCTTTCAGGAACACTATCAGAGTGTCAAACTGTTTGGACATACTGTCTGGTCTGAACTGAGTCCATACTGTTTGCAAAGATTATCAGAAGACAATAAATGTTGCCGCTGGCAGGCAAGAGTTGCCTCTACCTGCCATTGCTGTCTGCTGATAACCTTTGCCAATAGCTTTGACCCCAGATCAGGCCCTCAAAAAAAAATTTGTGCATTATCTTAATTGTAACTGTTTGACACTCTGATGGTACTGGTCAAATAGCTTTTTGAAATTGTTGATATTGAAATTATTCAAACAGCCAAAGTTCAGAAAGTCTCTTCAAAATATTTCTGCCGATTCTTTACATCCCATTCAACAATTTTTCAGTCATGTCAGGATGGCTCTTCCTGGGTTGAAACAGTACTTAGCAGAGGATAGAGCATCTTGCTCAAGGACACAACATGGTGCTTTCAGTGTTGCTGGAACTAGCCAGCCCACAATCTAGAGTCAAACACGCTACTACTGAGCCGTCATGCTCCTTACCAGCACCTTTGCTGTTCCCAATCAACTAAAACATTTTATTATGTGGTTTATATAGGCTGCGACGAAAGAAAACCTGTCTTTGGAGATTTGGACCAAGTAAAGTTCAAAACAGTCTGCTCAGCTACAGAGACTAGCTAGAACATTGAAATATTGCATGGAGCATGTTAGATTACCATAATTTCCAAATCATGAATAACAAAGGCACTGATCAGACTTTGCAGATGCACAAGCTGATCTGCACCTTTGTTGTTTGCATGCAATGTCAGGTTTTCTCACGTTGAGGTCCATATATCAGTTATCCTAAACTCTTGACATCTGACACAAGGCCGAATTGAAATCCACGTCTCGCACGTTCAAGTAAACGCCTGGATTCCAATAAAAATGTGGAATAGTTAATGTGCGGAAACCTTGGCATCAATTCTTCTATTGTGTCTATTGTCACCTTATCACAACGAATAAGTCCAAAGTATTCCAATTTTTTGCATGCAAGGGAGATCACTATTATACCATTGTCAGTCACATCTTGACACCATCCAACATCCAAGGCTTCCAGTGTTGGGCAGTATTTTGCAATATCTTCCAGACCTGTTATAAAACATGATAAATACAAATTAGAACAATATAAACTTACCTGATGAACTGTATTACTGAGGCATTTCTTTTGAGTACCCACAACACATGTTTTGGCTGAGAAATAAGAAAATTAACTTTATATTCCACACTCTTATCTATTGGCCAGAAATGCTAAAACCAAATTTTAGGAAAAAAACTGCATGTGCATGATGAGCTAGTTTTCAACCAAGAACTTTTTAACAGCGCTTGCACTAGTGGACGTTTTGGGCGTTTTACGTCTGAAATTGTCTTCCATACACCGAAAATCTGAAGAACGGACGTACTCTGACTTCCCCATAAAATCTTGTACGCCCGTGGGCAATAGCCGTGGCGTATATATCAGTATTGAGAATTTGGCCGTTTGATCTCGCCGTCGACTTTTGAAAGTCAAGTGTGTGTAATGGCAGCAACACTTGATAAAGAATTCATTCAGTAATTGACCAATGGGCGCTCAGGACAACATCAGACCGCCCACTGCCTGCTGTGCAGATTTAGTTGACAGGTGTTAGGTAACTATTGCAACTACCACATGAGTAATAGATTTATTTTAGAACCCTTCCGTGTTTTTTTTCTGTCAAAAATTTTGTTGCATTTCCTTCCAAATATTATTCCAATATCTGTTTAATTTTTGTTTGAAAAGCGAGAGAACAATGTTTTTATACAAAATTTTACATTTCTGCAGCAAGGTTCATACAGGCAAGTTTGTTTAAAATTCAAGGACTTTTCAAGGACTTCTCAAGACTTTCCTACTGTTTTCAAGGACTGAAAATTTATGAAAAATACTGATTTACAAGTTAAATTCTATTTTTGTAATGCTAGACTGCATTACTAAAGATATAAATTTCAGAAAGGTAGTATAAAATTGTGGTGCCTTTATTGGGTGCACCATATGCTGCACCAAATAAAGACACCACAATTTTATACTGGATAAGGTCTCCAAAGACAGTGTTGAATCCTCCAGTAAATGGTAAAAATTATGGAATTTTCAAGGCCTATGAGTGTTTTTCAAGTACTTTTCAAGGAAAATTTAATTTTCAAGGACTTTTCGAGACTGTCCTGTATATTCAAGTACTTTTCAAGTCTGTGCCAACCCTGTGCAGTAGACATGATGTTTTTCTATCGTAATCATCTGCAAAAATCTGAGAAAAATTAGAAACTATCAGTCTCCGTACTTACCCCACCCACTAGGCCTGCATTACGAAAAAAATAATGAGACAGTTGCATTTAGGAACCTGAGTTTTAAATATCATAACCAACATAAATTTAAGCAATAAAGGCAAGGTTTTTTAATATCATAAAAAGCCATCAAATTTAGCTTAAATATTTTTGTGAGTTATTTAAATTTGCAGATTTTTTAAACAAGTTGAGCTTTTAAAAGAACTATGCAAAAGCCAATAGGCCTTGAGTCAAAGCAGGTATTTTGAGTTGTATTAAAATAAATTCTATCCATATTACAGTGCAAGAAAGATTTCTTTAGATCATAAGAAAAAAAACAGTCTGAAAGAGCTTTGGCAAGGAGAACCTATGCTGAAATTTTCACCAATGGACAGCCCAACCCTTATGGAGATGTTTTGCCACATTTGCAATAGAATTTGTAAGACTGTCATCTATTTTTGTCCAGGACCCCAAATTTTTGGGCCCATATCAGACTTCTTATAGAATAAACTGATCAGTGTTCACAATCTTTAGGCATTGGATGATAGACAAATTGCTGAAACACTTATCTTTGAACAAGAAAAATGAAACATATTGCTTAGGAATAGTCAATTAATGACCCTTATCCTTCAGGGGCAGTCTGATATGGGTCCACATTGTTTTTGCTCATACCTGCTTGTAAACTTTGGATCATTGAATAGATATCAGAAGGACACAATAAAATATATTTCATCAGTTTCAACTTTAATATTGTTTAACAGAGTTGAACATAAACATGTTTAAAAATACACACAAAAAACCTGTGTACATGAAACTAAGCATTGCAAACAACACTATGTTTAAAAAAAAAAAGAGTAGCATTTTTGGCACCGCACAGCGCACGCACAATTTGACTTCCACAAATTAGGTCTCGAAGGGTGGAAGTCATGACTTCCTGTTTCAAAAAGTTAGTGCAAGCACTTTTTTAAAGTAAATTCCTTATTAAAAGTTGATTAAAATTGAAAAAAAAACTGTAGTCTGCATACTACATCAGCTGCATATATTCCTGCATTTACCATGAATGTAAACAATATGAACCCTGATCAGACTGCTCCTAAGGGAGCAATCTGATCTGGGTCAATATTGTTTGCAATATAGACTATCAAAATACATAGACAGATGAGAGAGCAGATGACAATAGTTTGTTTTTTTTTTGTTTCTGATGATGCTTTACATCTGGGTCAACAATGTTTCAGTCATGCCAAGAATATTTCCTTTACATCCCGGTCAACAATTTTTCAGTCATGTCAAGAAGAATTCCTGTCTTCCTGGGATGAACCAGTCCTAAGCAGAGGAAAACTTGTCATGCTCAAGGACACAAGGCAGTGCCTCAAACCAGCCACCCTTCACTCTCAAGTCTAACACTCTACCACTGAATGGTCCTGCTCCTCCACGACAAAGGGGAGAACAATGGCTCAGTTGGTAGAGCGTTAGACTGGCGATCGAAAGGTTGCTAGTTCGAGACTCACCGCTGGAGTCACTGTTTTGTCTCCTTGAGCAAGATACTTTATTTGCTGCTTAGCACTGGTTTTTGTTTGTTTGATTTGATTCTTTACGTCCCATCAACAATCTTTCAGTTAAACAGGGACGGGTCTTCCTGGGTTGAACCGGTACTAAGCTAGGATTAATGTGTCTTGCTCAAGGACCACACAACAGTGACGCCGGTGAGGCTCGAACCAGGGGTCCCTCGGTCTCTAGTCAAGCACTTTACCATTGAGCCATTGCGCTTCCTCTTAGTACTGGTTCAACCCAGGACGACCCACCCTGTCATGACTGAAAAATTGTTGATGGGAACGTAAAAAATCATACCAACAAATCCGCCACAACAAAAGGTGTGATGGCAGAAAAATGTTAAAAGTAAATTCCCTATTCAACTCTTTGCTCCCTGGGAAATTTTTCATCCTTTTTTGTCTGATGATTTTTTTTCAAAATCAACTTTTTCCAAAAATTGTTTCAGTAATACCCTCTGAGTGACAGACAGATTGAAACCAGCTCAGGTCCCACATCTTGTCTGGCCTGATCTGGGTCCAAACTGTTTGCAAAGGTTATCAGCAGAGGATACTAGGAGTAATGAGTTACATACCTTTATCTGTCACATGACAGGACACGCAGTAAAGTCGCTTCAGTTGTCTGCAGTGCTGGGCTATATAAGACACACAATCATCATTCATGACGGAGTTCAGCGAAATGTTGATACACTCTAATCGTTGGCAACTTCGAGCAATCTCCATCACTGGTCCCGGTGTCAACCTCGGAATGTTTGACAGATCAATATTTGCCAGGTTCTTAAGCTGAAAATACAGTGCTCTCTTGATGACCATATTCGACATGGTCTGACAATACTCTATCTAGGCATAAACCTTGCACCAAAAGCAAGGTTTATGCCTTATTGGGTTTGTAAGGAATGCAAGCTGGTCCCCTACATACTCGGGGACGTGATTTGTGTAGGTATGATGGTGCTTTACTTTATGGTGGCATAGTGACATTTTTACAGGAGAAACATTGTTACATCATGGCATAACATTAATGGCGACATTATGTCACACAACAGTTATAAACAAGTACAAAATGGTCGATCAGTGACTATGTGGTTGATATCTAAGTGCATGTTTTTTCTTGTAAACACATGTACTTGAGATAAGTCTAGAGTAAAATTAACATATGGGCCTCGACGCGAAAAAACCTGTCTTCGGGGGTTTGCGAACAACACAGGCGCAGACCAGCATGCGCATCCGCGCAGTCTGATCAGCGCCTTTGTTATTCCCTTTTAAGAAAGTATCATATGTAAACTTGCTATGGGTGAAATTTCAATTTTCTAGCTAGTCTATTGGTGAAATTTCAATTTCCTAGCTAGTCTCCATTGCTGAGGAGATTGGTTTGAAACTCCCTTTGTCGGAAATCGCCAAGACAGGTTTTCTGGCGACGACGCCCATATTGTTTGCAATATACAGTACCATTGGCACTATTATTTACACCCTAGTTAACCAGGAGTCTACTACAGGTAACTGTTAACTGCTAGTCAACTGCATAGTTAACTATTGTTTAAAAAAACAGTTGAGTATAGTTAAGTCCATGTTTACCTGTAGTCTATTTCTATTGTCCTGCCAGCCAAGAATGACAGTGACGTAGTATTTTGTTTACAATTGTTAAGTAAAACATTAACTTTTACACTCCACTTGAGTTAATGTGAATCGATAGATCACATGTGTATTAATCCTATCCTGTGGATAGGATTAATACACGAGTGATCTATTGATTGTAAGTCCCTAATAACTTTGTAAACAAAACATGACATCACTCTCACTCTTGGCTGGCAGGTCAGTAGCTGACTTTTTAGCTAACTAGGTGTAAAGAATACCTTGAGTAGTACTGTAGGTTTCCAAAGGGCCTAAGCAGAAGTGAGCATATGACAATTATTGTCAATGGCAAAAAAAGGTTAAAAAAATATCGCGTTTGATGGGATTTTAATGTAAAACTCTTTTCTTGCTAGTGGGGACATTTGTGGTCTGTTGATAACCAGACTGGACCCAGATCAGGCCTGACTGAATGTCAGACTGGTCTGGATCCAAACTGTTTGACACTATGAAAGTTTTCTATTAATATTTTTTTTGAAAAAGCTTGAAAAATAAATCAGCAAACAACAACAAAAGCATACAAAATTACCAAGCACACAGAGTTTTTCGTTTTATTTTGATGCTATATGTCTCAGTCAACAATTTTTCAGTCAAGATGGGACGACTTCCTGGGTTGAATGAGTACTAACCAGCAGAAAGAGTGTCTTGCTCAAGAACCCAACACAGTGACTCTACTTGGGGTGAGTCATGAACTAGCAACACATTTTCAAGCAAATGTATTTATGTAGTTTGAACAGTACCTTTGAAAACTGTCTGATACCGTCATCGGACACACCACAGGACATAAAATTCAGGTAAACTAAGTCAGGACAACCTTGAACCAACTCTATTGCACCTGCATTTGTTACCTGCAATGAGAAATTACCACTATTAACTTGGTGATGAGCACACGTCATATTAAAACATTAACATTATTGACTTGATAAGCACATACGGATCTGGGAGCTAGGCAACTGATGACCATCATAAACTTAACATGACATTTGTATGTGATTGTAAAGATTTGTGACGAATTTGCCTAGGATGGCAGGGCCGTTGGAGTACCATTAGCTTGTGCATGATCCTTCAACTCGGCTGAGGTAATAATCTATCTTTTTCTTTATATACTGAAACATAAAAGTTATGTCTGCTTGACCTTTATGTCTGCCAGTTCAAAATATATGAACGCATTTCATTCAAATTTTTACATTACAAACTGTTATCATTAAGTATGTTATGCACCTAAACGAAATTTATTTGATAACCAGTAGAGCCGCTAACAACTCAGAAACATGAGTGCCTATAAAATCAAAAGTCACAACATCAATAGCTTGGGTGTCATTTATAATTCCGAACCGTTCAAGCATATTTAAACATCACTGAGCAAACTCTCTAGTAAGATGTTATGCATGTCAGCTGTATGCATTGCTTTTATGGCAACAAACATTAATCTGTGACATACTCTGACGTCACAAAATATCAATCAAGAGCTTGCGTGAATACACACAGAAAATTCATTGTTGGTCCAGCATTTTGATAATCAACAGAGTTGGTCAAATTTGAATTTCTTTTTCGTCATCACAAGCATTTTAACATTAATTAAGTCTAATCATCATCAAAACAATTGATACTGGAAATTGACAATAGGCCTGCCACGTTTACGAAATTCGGTAAACGTTTACATGAGTTCCAGTAACTGAAACGATTCCATTTACATGTAACTTCCAGACTGATTTTTTCCCCATTATTCAGCTCCGTAAAATTGCCAATATTTTCCCTATAAAAACCTTTGAAAAATGTACCTTGTGCGAATATTCGAAATTGTGTTGTGATAGAACTCATTTCAAGTAAATGGAAAGTGATTGCATCACGCGCAGACTCGTTTATTACGGACATTTTCTTCAGTTGCAAGCGTGTAATTAATGAGTGGACACACAAGACAGAACTGTGAATCGTCACGTATGCATCAATACACACGCCGACAGGTTCACATGCCTCTTCTCTTTAAATAACTGTTAAAAATGCAGGAATATAATTGTTCCAAGCGGTGGCTGAGTGAGACAATACTCAGGATATTTTTATGGCCCGTTGAGCATGTGCGCCGTTATTTCTAATTGCAGTAGGTGGCTTAGAAATACAATATTTGGGACAATTTTATGGCCCGTTGAGCATGTCCCCCATAATTTCTAATTGCAGTAGATACTTTATCAAATACAGCCAATTCTGAGAAAACAAGCAATCTGACTGATGAAAGAGATCACTGATTAAGAGAATATTTTAGGAAATGCTATTAATAAACCACGACGCTGGTCACGAGCTACAGTTTGTGTAAACGGTAGGTCAATTTTGCAAACGTTTATTGCAGAAACACGAAAGGGTGCCGTTTACACGTGTAAACCTGGCAGCCCTAATTGACAAGTGTTTTTTTTTCAGTAAGGGGTGGGGTATTAACACAGATTTAGTGAACATGTGTTGGCCGACATCAGCCATAGTTTTTATTTTCATCTTTTGTGCAATCGTTGTCATACACAAGCACAATAAATAAAAGCACAAAAGCTGTCAAAATGATGTTAGGTTAGGGAGAATCGGAGGTTCTTTGATTGTTATTTGTTTAATTCAAAGGGAGGTAATTTCAATTAATTTCGTAAATTAATGGTTTTGAATTGCAATTTCACTCGTTTAAGATTCACATTTGGGATTTTTAGATGTTTTTTTCATCGTTGGACGTTCCTGGTTGCAATTTAACGTAAAATGGGTCACGTTTTGATGATCAATTTCAGGGTTCGTATGGAAATGGGAAAACAGAATTCCAGGACTTTTCCAGGTCTTTTTTCATTTTTCAAGGACTCAATTTCTTTCCAATTTTGTATAAAACAATGGAAAACAATGCACCTATTTTAGCTGTAAACGTCAAAATGAAAAGGCACACTCATTTTTTTTTAAAATTCTGATTCCAGTGATAAAAACCGTGACTATCACACAAATTGAATAGAATAGAAAACGAGTCACACCTCGCTCTTCAACATGTATCTAGCAATTTACACTCAGTTTGTTTGTTTTTTATTTTCACACAGGTTTTTTTTGGGTGCATCCCAAAAATCTGAAAGGACTCATATTTTATATTTTTCAAGGACTAATTCATATATTCAAGGATGATTTTACAAAATTCCAGGACAATTCCAAGACAAAAGGCACTTCTTCAAATTCCAGGAGCTTTCCAGGACAAAGGTCAAATTTAAGGACTTTTCTAGGTTTGTGCTGACCCTGAATTTGCTGATGATAGTGGAATGAGCTGTTTTCACTTTAGGATAAATAACTCTTCCAGATAAAAAGATAAAATCAAATAATTACCATTTTTTTGTGTGTCGGACCTTTGATAAACATTTTGGTTTATTTTTGCTGGGACATCTTAATTGGATCGAGAGATACAGTACCATGAAAATCGGCCGTTTCTTTTTTGTTTGAGTATATTATTGGCATATATTTATTTTGGTCAAAATCATTAATGAATATTGAGAAATTAAATTAACAAGGTAGAAAAACTGCAGCCCCTTAAAGACTACAAGGGATTCATGAGTACCACTGAAAATATAATAAAGACCCCAATTTGAACCCTTTCACAGCTGGCAGCGACTCTTGCTGTCTGCTGATAACCTAGCAGTATGGACCAAGATCAGGACAGACAAAATGTCGGTCCTGATCTGGATCCATACCATTTGTCACTCTGATTGTGGTTTTAAAAGTTTTTTTTGAAAATATTGATTTTGAAAAAAAGTCAGCCGACGACAACAAAAGCATGAAAAATTACTCAGCATGCAAAGCCTTAAAACTAGGGGTCATCAATGACAAAAAATAAGCCTTGCAAGAAACCTCATTAGAACAGAATAAGTTGGTCTTGTTTGGTTGGTTTGATTCTTTAGGTTCTAGTCAACAGCTATTGTCATGCCGGGATGGTCAGTTCACCTAACCACACTTTTTTCCGCGGCATGCTTGACTAAGCAGTTAGCCAGTACTTTGTGCACACACTTTCGCTTGTAACTGACAACAACCTTTCTTGAATGATTCAGCGGAAGGGAGGAGAATGACCGTAGAAATTATTTCATGATCAATCTCCACGAAAGTATGGGACTGGGCCGAGATCGAACTTGCGATACCTGGATCTGCAGTCAAACGTATCTGCAGCCAGACATGTTACCGACTGAACTGAATAAGTTGGCTAAAACTTGTCACAAACCCTCGAGCCTGGCATACCTTATCACAGTGATCTAAAAGCAGTTGACGCAGTCTTGGGCAGTTATGAGAGATGGCTATAATTCCCTTATCTGTAACTTTATTACATTGGTTCAGATGAAGCAACTGTAGGTTCCTGCAAGCCTCTGCAACCTGAAATGAACATAGATAGTTGCAGGGTTCCAACAGAAATTCAAAAACACAATTTCATGATTTTTCCATGATTTTCCATGATCAACAATGTAATTTCCATGACTATTTAATGCACTGCCTCCAACGTCCCCTTTTAGCAGCATCTTCACCACGTTGAGCATAAATGTGGAATGCAACAACAACAGCATGCTTGCAGAACATGCATGCATTTTGAAATAATAAAAACTTGAAACCACCAGTAGCCAGAAAACTAGCTGTCAGACACACCAGTAGCCAGAAAACTAGCTGTCACACAAGTGTCCGACAGCTAATTTTCTGTCTACTGGTGGTTTCGTCAAATTATTTCACAAAGTTCCATGATTTTTCCATGATTATTCAGGATTTTTCAAATTCCATGATTTTTCCATGCATGGAACTTTTTTAAGTGATTTTCCAGGTTTTCCATGATTTCCAGAGCTTGTGGGGACCCTGTAGTTGCCATCTGCTGATAACCTTCCCAAACTATCTGGACCCAGATAAGGACCACATCCAGGACAGACATATGCGGTCATGATCTGAATCCAAACTGTTTGACATTCTGATAGCCATAGAAAAGAAGCTAGTTTTTTTTAACTCTTTCCTTGCTAGTGGTGACTTTTGTCATCTATTGATAGCCTTTGCAAACAATTTTGATCCAGATCAGGACCGACAGAATGCAGGTCTGTCCTGATCTAGATCCAAACCATTCAACACTCTAATAGCATTCCTTAAAGAATTTTTTTGAGAAACATAATTTGTGAAAAAGTTAGCAGACAACAACAAAAGCATGAGAATTATCCTATCAAAATCTAATTAAAAATAAGAAAGTTACTGATATTTGAAAGCTGTGGAGAGCAGTCATTTTAGGCTGTGTAACATCACACAGCCCTTATTAAATTTACATAAACAGAAAAACTAGTTGACTGCTAGTGCTAATCATTTAATTTCTGCTGCATTTTTATAGATTCATCCGTTGAATATAGTTAGCTATAACTTTATTATATTACAACCAATTTTGATTGGGTTTTTCAGTGCTGTGGAAATACCATGCCCGACTTGTCCGACCTGGTCCCATTTCATTCAGGACAAGTTGAAAATTTCAATTTACTTGTACTTGTACAAGTACAAAATTTTTATAAAGTTAGAAAAATTTTGTATTTCATATTTTGATTAATCATTATGAGTCACATGTTGCATTGAAAACAGTGTGGATCCTGATCAGCTGGCTTCTCTGAATCTACACTGTTTACAAGAGAGTTGATATCTGCATTGTTTCATACTGTTTTCGAAAGAGTAAATTGTTTAAGTACAGAAAGGTATAAGCTAATCTGTACTATCGGACAAGTAAATTTTCTTTGGACAAATACATTATGGCCATTTACTTGTCCCTGGACAAGTAGAAAATTTTACTATTTCCACACCCCTGGGTTTTTACTATTATTGTGTACAGTACCTCAAGGACAGTCCTGTCAGTTATCATATAACAGCCATCAAGGTGAAGGGCAGATAACTGTGTGCATAAATTTCTTAAACTAAGGCCCATAAATGCCTCATCTGTAAGATCAAAACACCTGAAACAAAAGACACATCAAAACATCTAAGCCTCATACTGTACACATAGCTCCAGATAAGGATTGGAGGCAATTGGGTATTTACCCACCTCTTTTTGACTTAATTGGGTATTTCAAATTTTAAATTGGGTATTTAAAGTTTTTGTATTGGGTATCCATCTGAAAGCAAATAAACAATGAAACAGGACCTTGTTTCTCCTGATTTTTGTTTACTTTCGGTTTCACTTTCTGAAAGCACACTGCCATATAAGTATATCCGAGATGGCTATTTCCAACTTACTTCGAAAATCCAATGTATCTATCAAGTCATCTTTGATTCTTCAAACCACCAACATGGTATCAGAGTTAGTTACGATATGATATCATTCAATATGCTCTGGGGCTTTTTCGCCCACGTTAACTTTGTTATTGTAAAGCGAGACAAATGTCGTAATCGTGTAAATATTGGGTATAGCTAAACAGCGATAAGAATGTTCCTGGACTGGTTTACAATTTTATAAACTAGATTCAGCGCGAAGCCGTGTATAAATTTGTACCCAACAACAGCTTGTGATGTGAAAAACGACAATCGCAAACAGAATACAATAGCGTCATACGCTACGAAAAAGTTCGGAATGAGTATCAAGGATTTTTATTGCGTTTTTGTACGCACAGAAATTAATTTAATTGTGTTTTCAGGTCCACAGAATTGCGTAAATATGCAATATGCAGCCTTATCTGGAGCTATGGTACATGTAGCCCTGGTCTGTACAATTTTCAGTCAAAATATGGTCATTCTTTCTCTTGTTTTCCAGAAAAAATCATTTACAGTGGGTGCAACCTATTCTTTGCTGTAAAATTTGTAAATGTTTTAGTTTCCTGTCAAAAAAGCCTAGACAAACAGTGCAGGAGCAGATGCAATCTGATCAGGGTCTTCCTGTTTGCTTTTCTGACAAGCATTTGGTGAATTCCAGCCTTGATTACCAACGTTTTATTTAAGAACAGAGCGAAAAAATTGTTCGAAAAATTTGAACATTTACCGAATTTTTTTTTTTTGATCTAGTTTCAAGTTAAGTTGTTTTTCTTTTTTTCTCATGAAATTGCTTCAAAAGCAAGCCTGAGCAGATTTGTGATTTCTTATGTTTTAAAAATACAGCGCTATGATTAAATACAATCAGTTTTACAAGCTTGCAAAGGAATAATTCACACAATTATGTCACAAGTCGGCAAAACACAGCTACTTAATCGTTTGAAGACAACACATTCTAAATTTAGAACAACAGTCTGAGAGGAATGGGCAGGGCTTAGTGGTATAGCGCATTGTCTGTGCATGTCATGTTCTCGTCTAGCGTGATATTTTTGCCTATTTGTGAGTTCAACAAATGGGCTGTTTTTTTACATATATTTTGGTGCGAAATTAGGAACATAAACAACTGGATTTTATTGGGTATAAGCCATGCGCAGACAATGCAATTCGAGTAGACGGTTTTCTATTAATGATTTTGATTGGTCGTTGAGCTGAGCAAACCTGATAGAAAGCAACAACATCAACATGACAATTCACAGCAGATGGTTTCAAGTGTTTCAATTATTAAATACAATTGTCTAGTTTTCGTATTTTTACCAAAAATAAATCATGACAATAAAGCAATTTAGAAAGCCTAAAGTATGAAGTAGCAGAAGCTAAAAATTCATAGTGAAAAACGACCAAATTATATGTCTTAAATGGTACACAGAGAGCACACACAGAAGTCCTAAATATCAAAATTTTCTTATGCGAGGGGAAAAAACCCTCTTGTACTCCCGCCCCCTCGTGCACATCTTTGGCATGCTGCATAATAATTATAAATCCCTGGCTACGCCCTTGACCAAAGTCATTTACACATACAAAGATGAGATAGGGGACAACAAAACATAAAACTAGAAAGTAACAGAGATTTTGCACTTCTGTTTCTGCTGATATAATTATTATTATTATTATTATTATTATTATTATTATCATTATTATTATTTTTATTATTATTATTATTATTATTATTATTATTATTATTATTATCATGAGTAATAATATTTGAATTTGAAAAACTCAGAATCTGCTTATACCTTGAGAAATGTATTAACTCTTTACCTACTAGTGTCAAATGCAGATAACATTTGCAAACAGATTGGTTCCAGATCAGGCCCGACGTTTTGTCGGGCATGATCTGGAACCAATCTGTTTGACACTCAGATGGTATTCCTGAAAGAATTTTTTAAAAAAAAGTAATTTTGAAAAAAAAATCAGCAGACGCCAAATTAGCATGGAATATTACCCAGTAGGCAAAGAGTTAAGTTACAACTCACCTCATTAATTTCAGGGTTCTTATATAGCGACACCTGGACAATGTGGTTCTCACTCCTTGATTGGTGAGGAACCTGCAATCTGTCAGATTCACATGCAGCACCCTCTCACTGAAGTTTAACAATTGTTCCAGAGTATCATCCGTCAGTTTGTGCTGATTTCTAAGATTCATCACCCTCCACAGGTCTGGATCCCTACTAAGATTATACCAATATTTACACACTGAGCTTACTCTCCGTAATAAAGTGCATGGAGATAAATTATTGAAGATCTCGACAAGCAAGGATGATGGAAGACCATTTATTGCGCTTTGACGACCGCAGTCATTGAATAGTTCATTCGGTCTTTTCCCAGTCACATGACTCTGAACTGTTTCCGTTCCTCGTGAAATCTTTTTATCTGTTGTTTTGGAAAGGTATTCAGGTTTAATTCTAAACAGAGATTTAGCACTAGAGTTTCCGTGGACATTATTATTATTTGAATTTGATGAACATGCAGGGGTTGTGCTTATTCCTTGTGAGTTCACAGAGTCATTTGAAAACAGTTCTACAAAACCAGAATCAGATAAATATTCAGGGGGCAAAATTTTTACTGATTGGATATTTGAAGGGTTTGATTCACCCCCTTGGTTGTCAGCTTCAGGCAAAGCTGAAGAGGGCAGCACCTGACTTTGTTCTTGAGGTGTACCAGGCATACCTGGACTAGTGCTTCTGGATACATATTTCATCTTTTCAAGATTTCCTATCAAAGAATTTTCAGCAATAGCTTCCACTTGCTTACCAGTATCAAAACTGGTTCCAGCAATCATACATTCATTAGAAGTTTGGTTTCCATGGTAATTACCCGACTCTGAATCAGCCCTTACTTCACCCATAAGATGTCTTATATGTTTAAATTTTTTACCAGCAACAGGGTGTTCAGTCATTTCATTAGTTTCCAGATTATACTCTCCGAAGCTTAGTATTTTCACTTCAGAATCATGAATCTCAGTCTCTCCTCTTGCCTTAAACTTGTCTGTATTACAGTTAGTGGCTAGACTTACAGTCTCAGTATCCATGGAGCATTTTGATTCTTGCTCAGAATTATCTGACTGGTTTACTGATAAGTTCTTGATGTCACTTTGTACCACAGACTGGTCACCAGTCCCACCAGTAATCTCTGGTTCCCTGTCACCAGCATCATCTGGAAGGTTGTTACATGGTTCTTGTGATATGCTAGACAAGGATGGATCCCCAGCTGTATATTCAGAGCTTACAAGGGATGCCCTGAGCTCACTTAGAATACAATGGTCATCTTCATCACATTGCTCATCCCCTGTTAAAAGAAATCATTCATAAACCTGTTTAACCCATTTAAGCCGAATGGATTTTCCCATTCATTTCAGTTGGACCAGTCCATTTCTGTTTTAAGGGTTGTTGGTGGTGTTTTTTTTCATTTTCATTAACATTTTAATAGAACAGTCTTTAAGCATACAGTGGAGACCTCTGATCAGACACCGCATTCTGTGACATCTGATCTGGGTATGCACTCACTGTTTGCCTATGTCCTACAAAAAGGACGGTAGGCTTATCTGGGTTAACTCATTGCCTACTAGTGTTGTCTGCTCATAACCTTTGAAAACATTTTGGACCCAGATCAGGCCCGACAAAATATCGAGCATGATCTGGATCCAATCTGTTTGACACTCAGATGGTATTCCTTTAAGAATTTTTTGAAAAAATTAATTTTGAAAAAATCAGCAGACGACAAAAAAGCTGGTCAAAGGTACATTACATTTCGATCACTTTCTTCATGGCTTTATGCAGTAAATGTGCTTAACCCTTTGCATGCTAGCGGCAAATTTTGTAAACTACTGATAACCTTTGCAAACAGCTTGGATCCAGACTAGGACTGTCCCGATCTGGATCAAAAACTGTCAGGAGAAGTCTGACCTGCATCTATGTGGGAGCACAGTGGCTAAGTGGTAGAGTGCTTGAATCGAGACCGAGGGGCCACTGGTTCAACTCACGCCGGCGTCACTGTGTTGTGGTCCTTGAGCAAGACACATTTATCCTAGCTTAGTACTGGTTCAACCTAGTAAGACCCGTCCCTGTTTATTGAAAGATTGTTGATGGGATGTAAAGATTCAAATCAAACAAAAACCTGCATCCATGCTGTTTGCTTCAATGTTTAAATTAGTCAATAATGTTTAGCAATTATCTGCAGCAGATAACACTTTTTTTCATAGACGAAGGGTTTAACCCTTTCCTTCGTGACTGAATATTCAATGCTAAGCTCCACCCGCTATAAATAATTATATAAACAAGTAGCCCAATGGGCAACGATCGCTCACCATGGAGCCAGCATAATGTTTGGAGACTCCATAAATTATGATGCTCAGAGGCAGGTAACTCTGAACTTGAAACAGTGACCAGAAATTAATCCAATAACATAAGATATTATGTCAGTTCTAGTTATCTGCAAGTCTTAAAAAGATTTGAATAAAAATTGCAGAGAAAACCTGGTGAAAGTATAGTTTCAGATGCTCAAGGGCAGCTTACTCTGTAGTCAGCGATGGGATCTGCCCGAAATTCAAACTCATCCGTACTTTTATGTATGCCCTGGTTACCTACAAGGATGAAGAAAATCTAATGAAAAATGAAGGCTCTAGAGTGGTCACAACATTATACAGCTATATTTTAGACGCTCAAGGGCAGCTAATTCTGTAGCTGGTGGTTTGGTGTGGCCCAAAATCAAACTCATTCAAACTTTTATGGGTGTCCTTGTTACCTGCAAGAATGAGGAAGATCCATTAAAAAATAAAGGTACTAGAGTGGTCACAACAGATTTCCAATTATTAGTCTATGCAGATATTTTATGATGCTCAAGGGAAGTTAACTCCACAGTCTGAAGTTGGTTCTACTTTAAATTCAAACTCAACCAAGCTTTTATAGTTGTCCTTCTTACCTGCAAGAATGAAGAAAGTCCAATCAAAAATGAAGGCGCTAGAGTGGTCACAACAATGCTACATTATCCATCAATTTTTTAGATGCAGCTAACTCCTTAATAGGTGATGGGATCTTGACGAAATTCAAGTTCATCTGTGCTTTTATAGTTGTCCTTCATATCTGCAGAATGAATATGATCTATTCAAATTTGAAAGCACTAGAGTGGTTACAACATTTCTCCCATTATAAGTCCATGGGGACTTTTTAAGACGCTCGAGGGCAGCTAACCCAAAGTCCAAGGTCTGATCTGGCCAAATTTCAAACTCAGCCAAGCTTTTATGGTTGACCTTATTACCTGCAAGAATGAAGAAGATCCAATCAAAAATGTAAACGTTTGAGCGGTCACAACATTATCTATCAATTTTTAAGATTCTCAAGGGGAGCTAACTCCAAAATTGGTGACTGGATCTTGACGAAATTCAAACTCATCCAAGCTTTAATAGTTGTCCTTATTGTATGCAAGAATGAAGAAGAGCCATTCAAAATTGAAAGCACTAGAGTGGTCACAACATTTCTCCCATTATAAGTCTATAGGGATTTTTCCAAACGCTCAAGGGCAGGTAACTCATAAGTCCCTGGTCAGATCCTGCTGAATTTCGAACCCATTTGAGATATCATGGGTTTCCTTGTTGCCTGCAAGAATGAAGAAGATCCAATCAAAAATGAAGGAGCTAGAGTGGTCACAACACTATTCATTAATTTTCAAGATGCTCAAGGGGAGCTAACTCCAAAATAGGCGATGGGATCTTGTCCAAATTCAAACTCATCCAAGCTATAATAGTTGTCCTTATTGTTTGCAAGAATGAAGAAGAACCATTCAAAATTGAAAGCACTAGAGTGGTCACAACATTTCTCTCGTTATAAGTCTATGGGGACTTTTCCAAACCCTCAAGGGCAGGTAACTCATTAGTCCCTGGTCGGATCCTGCTGAATTTCGAACCCATCTGAGATATTATGGGTTTCCTTGTTGCCTGCAAGAATGAAGAAGATCCAATCAAAAATGAAGGAGCAAGAGTGGTCACAACATTATTCATTAATTTTTCTGACGCTCAAAGGCAGCTAACTCCGATGTCAGTGATGCAGGGATTCAGTTTGGCGTCGGCCATCGGACAGTCCGAAAATAGTTCCAGATGTCCGAGAGTTTGCTGTCCAATTTGGTCAGTTTGTCCGAGACCATTTTTGGAAATGCACGCTGTACGGTTATGCACAGTGATGCAAATAGTATTTTTGCTTTAAAAAACGATCGCTGATTGGCCAAATTTATGTAAGCTTCTGACTGGTTCGCCTTATTTTACCCCGCAAATACTTATTCATTAAAGCAAACCAGCCATAGTGTTTTGTTACGCCGCACCTGATTGGTCTATTGCATCCTTAGTTTTCTTCCCTTGATTTTATCTCGAAGCGGACAGCATTATTGCCTTGGCATTTACCGATAAAATGACTAAAAAACTTAATTGCCACCAAGAAACAACAGGAACTGAAGTTTTTTATGCACCAAAACAGTTTGCCCGCTCCTTCGTTACCTGAACAGCCATTTTCCGTGGCTAACGAGTCATGCAGCGGCCGCAAAAAGCAGCAAAAACAGTACCCCACCCACTTCCACCGACAACGATCCACAAGCTCCACTCTCCTCATGAAATAAAAAGCCAGACAATCAATCAGACCGCACTTACCATCCGAAATGGTAGCAAAACTACCCCTGGTTTTAATTTGAGAAGGGCAGATGGCAATTTCTGTTTATAGTGGTAAAAATTAGTTTTGAAAAAATGTCCTAAAAAATTTCCAAATGTCCGAACAAAATTGAGGCTGATTGGACAAAATGTCTGAAGTAAATTTCAGTCCAGCTGAAACCCTGTGATGGAATCTTGCCGAAATTCAAACTCATCCGAGCATTTATGGTTGGTCTTGTTATCTGCAAGAATGAAGAGATTCATCCAAAAATGAAGGTACTAGAGTGGTCACAACATTTCTCCCGTTATAAGTCTATGGGGACTTTTCCAAACCCTCAAGGGCAGGTAACTCATTAGTCCCTGGTCGGATCCTGCTGAATTTCGAACCCATCTGAGATATTATGGGTTTCCTTGTTGCCTGCATGAATGAAGAAGATCCAATCAAAAATGAAGGAGCTAGAGTGGTCACAACAATATTCATTAATTTTTCTGACGCTCAAGGGCAGCTAACTCCGATGTCAGTGATGCAGGGATTCAGTTTGGCGTCGGCCATCGGACAGTCCTAAAATAGTTCAAGATGTCTGAGAGTTTGCTGTCCAATTTGGACAGTTTGTCCGAGACGATTTTTGGAAATGCACGCTGTACGGTTATGCACAGTGATGCAAATAGTATTTTTGCTTTAAAAAACGATCGCTGATTGGCCAAATTTATGTAAGCTTCTGACTGGTTCGCCTTATTTTACCCCGCAAATACTTATTCATTAAAGCAAACCAGCCATAGTGTTTTGTTACGCCGCACCTGATTGGTCTATTGCATCCTTAGTTTTCTTCCCTTGATTTTATCTCGAAGCGGACAGCATTATTGCCTTGGCATTTACCGATAAAATGACTAAAAAACTTAATTGCCACCAAGAAACAACAGGAACTGAAGTTTTTTATGCACCAAAACAGTTTGCCCGCTCCTTCGTTACCTGAACAGCCATTTTCCGTGGCTAACGAGTCATGCAGCGGCCGCAAAAAGCAGCAAAAACGGTACCCCGCCCACTTCCACCGACAACGATCCACAAGCTCCACTCTCCTCATGAAATAAAAAGCCAGACAATCAATCAGACCGCACTTACCATCCGAAATGGTAGCAAAACTACCCCTGGTTTTAATATGAGAAGGGCAGATGGCAATTTCCGTTTATGGTGGTAAAAATTAGTGTTGAAAAAATGTCCTAAAAAATTTCCAAATGTCCGAACAAAATTGGGGCTGATTGGACAAAATGTCTGAAGTAAATTTCAGTCCAGCTGAAACCCTGTGATGGAATCTTGCCGAAATTCAAACTCATCCGAGCATTTATGGTTGGTCTTGTTATCTGCAAGAATGAAGAAGATTCATCCAAAAATGAAGGTACTAGAGTGGTCACAACATTTCTCCCGTTATAAGTCTATGGGGACTTTTCCAAACCCTCAAGGGCAGCTAACTCATAAGTCCCTGGTCCAATCTTGCCGAATTTCGAACCCATCCGAGATTTTATGGTTGTCCTCGTTACCTGCAAGAATAAAGAAGAACCAATCAAAAATGAAGTAGCTAGAGTGGTCACAAGGTTTTCCCCATTATAACCCTATGGGAGCTATCTGTTGCCATGGAAACCAAGGTTCTTATCCGATCTAGCCCAAAACCTAATGCAGCCAATCCCCCACCCCAATGATGCTTCTGATGAAATTTGATTAGGATTGACCTGCTGGTTTCAGAGATATTCATGTTTGAAAGTGTGGACGGACGGACGCCGGCTCGAGTCCCATACTATAAGCTCACCCTGAGCCTTCCGCTCTGGTGAGCTAATAAACTTTCAGATGTGCTCTTGGACTGCCCAAAGTGTCTGAGTTGGTGAAAGAAAGGACAGCCTGCCATAAAACTTTTCTACAAATATACAATTGGCAGTCTTACCGAAAGTAAGAACTGCTCTGTGTGCAGCTAGCCAGTAAATTTTACAAGAGAGACAAAAAAAAAATCTTTTTGTTATATCCTTGTGAAATTCAGACTGAAAGCATATTTTAAGTTTATTTGACAGTTACAAGTAATACATTGGCAGATTCTAGCATATTGTGATGCTTTTAAAATATTCAAGATTTTGTAACCTGATAATGCAGATACGACATTTTGCCAATTTTAGAAACTCAATAAAGACAAGTTATGTTTTAATTAAATAGTTAAAAGGTAACCAAAGGTAGTTCTGCCACTTTTGAGACATGTAAGCTGCATTTGATGTATCCACGTCACCTGTGTTGATATTTCTATTTATAGGAACAAAATCTCGTATAATACAACATCCACAAAAGAGACGAGTTTACAAATTCTCGTATCTGCAGCATTTTTGTAAATAATCTGATTGAAGGCAAGAAACAAGTTCTCATGACAAATTTATGCATGAATTTGTGAGAAAGTATTCATAGACACCCTTTGAAACACTAAAAGAAATAAACCAGATAAAGCTTACTTGTTTTCGTCTTATCAAATTTACGTTTACGAGGTTTTAGAACTGGTAGTTTTGACTAATTGAGGTACGAGCTTTAGGAACGTCACAAAACAACTTTTCATTGGCTATTGCATACATGGTTTTGAGACCTGGTGCGCTTGACTGTCTTTATTGGCGCCATGCTAAAAACAGGGTTTGGCGAAAAAGTGCACATAAGGAGGTTTTGCAAATGAACCAACGTTATACATGTATGTATACTGCATATACTCAAATGCACTTCATAATACTTTTGTCATGGAAGTAACACCATAAACCCCCGATCAGACATAGCAGTCTTATCGATGTTGATATTGTTTGCAATCTAGGCTTTTAAAATAGATAAGCAGATGAGGGAGCAGATGACAATTGTTGTAAATAGGCGGGAAAAGGGTTATTTGAGATGTAAATTCTATTTTTGGTCTGTTCATGGAATCATGAACACTTTGAGTCTCTTGCAAAGAAAGTGAAGCCTGAACAGTTTTAGGTTAACTTTGTAAGAGACCGGAAGTATTCATGATTCCATGAATAGACCAAAAATAGAATTTATTACTTATATGAACAGTTTATTTAGTCAAGTATCAATTTTCACCTAACTTGGCTGGTTTTCCGGATATTTTAAATTGCATTGGACATAACGGAGGTTAGTGAATAGCCAAAATGCCAAATTCTTGCGCTTAACGTTTAGCATCATGGAAACATCAGCAAACAAGCGTTATTGGATGGCGTTGATGTGGTCCGCCCAAATGGTGTGTATGTCTCAAATGTAAAGATTCATTTAAAGACTCGCAGTGGAAATGTAAATATCCATTGCGATTACTATGGTATTTTTGTATTATAGGCTTCCACAGCAGATAAGCAAATAAGTGAGAGAGCAGAGGACATCTGTTGTAAAGGGCCGGGAAAGGGTTGAAGCCCAACAGGCCACACCACCATCATAAAGAACATGATACTATAGTGAGTAGCTCTTACCCTGCAGAAATCTCTGTCGCTTACAAGGACTTTTTTCATCCATCTCTTGATCCTCCATCCTATCAGCAATATATACAGTATAGGAACCTGAAATTAAATAGAGGATCTTACTTGAGTGCTCATGTTTTATTGAATTTATTAAACGAGTTGTGAAAAAAAGATAAAATGGTAGGCTTGCTGAGCATTTTATCTCTTTTTCGCAACGAGTTTAATAAATTCAAAAATACAAGAGCACGAAGGTTAGATTCTATTTATCATATGACAAATACTTTGAAATCTCATTTCTGGCGTAAAAACGTTATGATTTTGTCCTCATGTGGGTAACATTGTTATGGATGTCATAACATTTCCCGTAAATCTGTAAACCACTAGTGGTTTATCGATTTTATTGCATGGCTTTATTTCACTCCCAGACACGACGTCATATGATAACAAAGGTTAAAATAAGGAAAAAAAAAATACCGTAAAATTGTCATTATTTTTCATATCCATCAATTTAAACATGTTTTTTGGGTGCTTTATAAAAGAACCTTCTCTTTGAAATGTTTTTTTAGTACCCACAAGATGTTTTGGTTGAGAAATATGAAAAATAATTTTCAATTATGCACTCTTATCTCGAGGCATGATAATAACATATTTTAATAAACTAGAATTCCGTGAACAGATGTGTCACCTGGCAAAACCTAAGTCAAAAAAGGGCCATAACTCTGACAACATTTTACAGATAATCCTAATTAGAACTTGATCTGTATTTTACAATACTTTACCCTTCCGTAAACTTTGATTGAAATTGATCCATCCTTCAAACGTTACAGCTGTGCCTTTTCCTTGCTGTTGTTGACAAGTTGATCCATCTTCTTTAATGGTGAGACACCAACACTGTCTCGTAGCCGGGATTTTAGGTGACCATAGGTTTAGATAAACAAAAATTTTCAGCATAAAATTGTAAATATTTTCTTACCCATAATTTTTAGCATATGTTTTGGGTCTCAATGAGACGGTTCTTTTGAGTACCCACAACATATGTTTTGGATGAGAATTAAATGGAGAAAATGGTTTTCCAACGCACACTCTTATCTGGAGGCCTGACTAAAACAAGAACAAGAAGTGAGCAAAGCTCACATACCACCGGCCGTAGCCATTAGAGGTTGTAACACTTTCAGAGAAAAGACAAAATTGTAAAAGATTTCATAATCACAAATCAAGTAGTTTCTGAGAAAACTTTGATGAAAAATGTCCATATGTGTGTTATATAAGAGTGACAGAAGGGAAAATTGAAAATTTGAAAAAAGAAGTCAAAATGAGGGTTAGCACCTTAATTTTCATTTACACAATACACTTTGCTTATCTGAAAGTGTACACAAAATTTCATAATCCTAAATCAAATAGTTGCTGAGAAAATTCTGACGAAAAACGTCCATATGTGTTATATACACTGACCCAAAATGAAAACTTTACACAGTGTTTAAAAGTATATATTTTGATGATAAATTAATTTTCGAGGTTAACTTTTTTTGTCATCGAATCTTCTATGTCTTATTGATGTCTCTGAAAAAGATTTTTGGATGAAAATCAGATATTGCATATTTTTTATGAATAATTTATTTCAGAGGGGTCAAAATAAAAATTTCTAAAAAAAAAAATAAAAGTCACACAGCATTTGGAAACAAGAAATTACTGACTGTGTGCAATAAGTGAGATTAAAAGATCATCAGTAACCATTGTGACCCCCATTCTTACGAATGCCTAGCAGAATATGTCGCCTCATTGAATTTACGTAACGTTGTATGAGCACATTAGGGATACATTTGTAGTTCTAACAGAGGTGCCTATTGGAGTCATTTATCGCATCCATTCCATGATTGAACGCAACCCGTCGACCCAATTCATCCTATGCGTGTTCTATGGGGTTCATGACTGGGGATAAAGAAGGCCAATGCAAGAAGTTGACGTTATATTGAGCATGACTTTGTGTGGATATTTACGCGTTGTGCGAGGCCTTGCATTGTCATGTTTGAAAATGTCAGGTCCGTTATTTTGCTAAATGATTAGGGATCTTTTGTGCATGGACCCCGTAAACGCCGAGCAATAATGCTTGCTGGTTAAAACGACTACGTGGGTGAGTTAACGTCTTAATGTGATAAGGACGTAACATTGTCACACGTGCGCGACCAGTTCTTGCACGAACTCTGACAGACCCAGAAGTGTTGTACCGGTTCATAAAATTATCAACAGTCTGTCTAGAGCAGCCGAAATGATGCTCGATATCATTTACCGTAGACCCCGCCTTGAGTACGCCAATAAATTGGTTTCTTTGATCTTTTGAAAGACGTGCCGTCGCTAAATGCAAGCGTTTTGTAACAATAAATTATTTTTTATTATCAGTACTCAGCTGCAAATGTTTTCTTGTCAGTTTTAAAGCTGTTAGTGAAACACCTGTTCCTGAGCATGTGCAACTTAAGGAACACGTTTTTCAGGTTTGACGCTTGAATAGACCTGGGATTTAAATAAAAATTGCATAATCGTTATCCGCGACGAAATTTTGATAATTATGCATAAATCTTACAACAACATGTATACTAACAAAATAGCTATTCAAAGAAATAAAGTGTTAAGTTTTCATTTTGGGTCAGTGTAGGAGTGACAGAAAGAAAAATTGAAAAAGAAGACAAAATGAGCTTTAGCATATTTATTTTCATTTACACAATACACTTAGCCTACCAGAAGGTGTACACAAAATTTGAAAACACTGGCTCCAATGGGAACCGAGAAATCTGCGACAGAAATTTTCATTGGAGAGAAAGAAAAATGAACAAATAAAGGGACTGATAAGCAATATGTGGCTGATTTTTTTGTAACATAATACATCTAACCACTATCAAGCTTTGTACCAAGTTTCAGAATCCTAACTCAAGTAGTTGCTGAGAAATCTTTGACGGAAAAAAAAAGTTTACAGACAAACACACAAACAAACATAATTACAGAAAAGGCAAAAACTATATACCCCCTATATACTTCGTACCGGGGGTATAATTAGCCGTATTATATGTAGTTGATAAGGTCTGCTCTCCGCTGAGCTCATCTTTTGGTCTATCTGTGCCCTATCTAGGTTTTGTCTTTTGCCTAAGAGCCTTAAAACCAGCCATCATGGCGGTCAGGGTGTCTTGAGCCCCTTTTATCCCACCTTTTCAAATTTTGACAGGTCACGTGACTCTGCTGTCAAAAAGAAAAGAAGTATGGGACGCCGTTACTGCATATTTTACAAACATTCGTAATTTAGAAATTTGTGATTTGTGAAATGTCCTGTTTGTTGTCTGTATTGTTGTAATTTTAAACTGTAGCAACTAGGCATCAATGATTTTGCCCTTCTTTGTTTGGTACTCGAAAAAGGACTCATTTCCAAAGCCAAAATCACAATCCCAAAATTTTAAAGCTAAAATCCCCAGTTTTCAAACACTTTCTTCAATAGTGAAAAAAATAAAAAGAAAAAATACTGCTTTACTGTCAGAGCTCAAACACATAAAACATAATTGATTGTTTTATACAAATGAACATTTTATACACCTTTTAACTTCTCCTAAAATTCAAAGTTAGGCTCAATTATTGAATTTATTCTGATACTGGACCACTTGGGATTTCAATTCCAAATTAGACTTAAAATTCCCAAATGGACCAGTACCACACCCTTTCCCAAACTGGTGAAAAATAACTGTGCATTAGCTTCTTATCTTTTATTAAAAGATCTTTTATATATATTTCCAGGAGCCACCACAAAAGAGGAAACGCCTTCTGTACGACAGAACAAATCTGCAGAGAGCATATGAGGCTACCCTAGGAGTCTGCATATAGAGCAGAAAAGGAGTACTCGGTACCTCCAACCACTCTAAAAATTAGAATTAGTGGGCGTGTTGTAGGGCTGGCAGGTATTATCACGATATAGGTATATCGCGATATTTTATTTCTGTGATACGTATCGTGATACAGTTTGGCTGTATCAAGATATTTTCAAGTCTATCTAAAGTAACCATATGTTGTTGGAATTTGTCGTAGCATTGAAGGTCCTATAGATGCTTACACAGGGGACAAAAGTATTTAAATATTCCACTTGTCCTGTAGGACGAGTGACTTACAACTTTCACTCATCCTGCAAACACATGCATATGTCCGTTAAAAGCATATGCAATAAAGAACATAAGTGAGTAATATGCAATACGTCTTCGTCGAGTAATTCTTTCGAAAGCGCTAGTCCTGTACACTCGTCCTACAGGACGAGTGCTTCGGAAAGAATTGCTCATCCTTTCTAGATTTCACTCGTAATTACGAGCGGACGAGTAGAATTTTTGTCCCCTGTTACACCTTTATATGATCTTAATGTTCTTTCAAGCCACTGGACTGGTGACTTAAGTATATATTTTTACTATGCATTAGCTGATAGTAGATTCTTAGGTATACATTCTGCATAAGTGAAGGCTTTTTGTGAAGCTTAAAGTAGTTATTCCACCCTTGGCAACAGAAAAGCTAATACATGCGTAAGGTGTTAAAATCTCTTACTGAAACAGAAGCAATAACTAATCTGGCTGTTAAATTACATAGTATACCACTTTGGCAAAAGTTTACAAACAATTTTTACAGTTAATTCAGGGATCAAGCTATAGCAGTTAATTCATTACATAGGGATAAGTTAACTATGTATTTAAACTGCTCTCTTATTTGAATAGGGAGAAGTGAGTCAGTTTAAGGAGACTATATTTCTCTCAAGTCCCCCTAGCTTGTAGCCTGAGTTATTCACAATATATTGTGCTTATTTTAGTTGAAAACACAGATGAACCATTCTCTCACTAGTGTTAAATCTTGTGATACGTATCGTGATATGTATCGCGATACACTGGTCCCGTATCACGATATATCGCAATACAATTTTTTTGACGATACCGATCCCTAGGCCGTGTTGCTTTAGATGCTAGGGTTGGTCATGAGACTATCTTCACGTTATATCAGCACATAGCTTACATGGCTGACATAGGATTTGGCTACAATAAGACAGCCACCCTTTTACATGGCCAAGGACTTTGCAGACTCATTAGGGAAGTCTACCAAGGGTGAAAAGTTAAGTGATAACTGGTTTTATGGTTTTACTAAGAGGAAGTCTGATCTTAAAACAGTTAAGCCTCAGAAATTGTCAATTCCAAGGGCCAAATCAGCTTCTAGAGAGACACTGGACAGTTATTATAAAGAGCTTGAGGTTGTGCTTTCTGTTAATAACATTAATGACAAACCTTGGAAGATATTTAACATTGATGATTCTGGAGTGAACACTGAACACTCACCACCAAAAATAGTTTGCAAGAAGGACACCGTTCCACAGAACATTACATCTTCCAGGTCAGCTACAGTCACTGTTATAGCTGCTGGGAATGTTGCTGGTCAAAGTATACCTCCTTATTATATTTTTCCCGGGGTGAGGTGGAATGAGGATTTTCTTAAAGGTTCATCGACAGGTTCAGCTGGTGAAATGTCAAAGACTGGTTGGTCCAATTCTACCATATTTTTCAATTATCTTACCTAGCATTTTCTTCAGTATGTAACAACACATGGAAATGAAGACCCAACTCTCATACTATATGATGGTCACAGATCTCATATATCCCTGACTTTGACTGAATGGGCAAGACAACATAACATCATATTGTTTGTGCTACCACCACATTAAGTCATTTGACCCAACCCCTAGATGACAGTATTTGGGCCGCTTAAAAAGATGTATTCTCAAGAGTGCCAAAAATACATGAAGCTTAATCCTGGTATTAATATAACAAAGTATGATGTTTCTCAGCTAACATCAAAACCTTACTTGAAGGCATTCACCCCAGAGAATCTTATTTCTGCGTTCAGAGCACAGGAATATATCCATTTAGCAATTCCATCATCAGTGACGCTCAAGTGGCTCCTGCTGCAATTTATGAATGTCATGATGAAATTGATGAAACTAGTGTTAGTAATCAGACTGATACTCAACCTGCTGAGAAAACAACAATTGCTGAATCTGTGGATTTCTTCTCAAAGAGGACAATTATCAAGGCTGTAAAACCCAAACCCAAAAAATTTGTACCACCTTTCAAAGTCTGTGGAAATCTACTTCAAGAGAAGAACACCGAAATCCTCACAAATATGGATAAAAGCAAATCTTTTAAACAGGATAAACAGGTTGTTTGAACCAACCAGAAGCAAGACCTAGCACATCTGCACTTGGCAGAAAAGGAGGTCCCATTTCACTTGATGTTTCAGAAGACCCTGGATCATAAAGTGATGAAGGAAATTATGATGATGATGATGAAAAATGTTGTGTATGCAACAAATGGCAACCAGCAGATTTGGAGAAATATTCATATATAGCCATAGTTCGTGGGGCAAATGTGATAAGTGTGCTCACTGGACTCATCTGAGGTTTTGTTGTAAACAGAGCTCTCACTAGGATTTTGAAAACAGGAGTTCAGGACTCCCATCTGGCAAAAAGTAGGAGTCCCACTGGAAAAAGTGGGAGTCCCACTCCAAAAAAGTTGGAGTCCCACCACTTTGTGCATAGCGTATATCATTTCCATTTTAGCTGGAAGTGAAACATTTTGAATAATTTTTAGATCAACTGAATTCAACCCTTAAAGCATTAATGGATTGTTCCTACTTAACAAAACAAACTATTTTGGTATATTTTTTATCTCGGACCTTGGGTCCGAGTTTTTATGTAACCTGAACACACATTTTTTTGTTTGGCCTTATCAAAATAAAAGATTAAACTGTTGGTACTTGTTTTATTCACTAACAAGACAGACAGACAGACAGACAGACAGCAGTCCTCTGTTTTGTATAATCTTATGCAGATGGAAGTCTTTTTTCTTCTAAAAAACGCATCTCGCTAGTGTCTACGGCGATTGCAATGAATAGACTGACATTACTTAGCCATTTAACATGGCTTCCATGATTTAGAATAAACGATTTTACTTGCTGAAAAAGATTTGTTTGTGTTCACTCGGCTTGAACCGATGATACATTTCATCACACGGCTTGTATTATTCATTTGTGACCTCTCAGTATTGACCTTTGGTCGAGTCCATGTTCCTGGGTTGAGCAGATAATTTACCGTTAACTGTATGTAAAACTTCTTTATATCCTTAAAAGCTATATTCAATTTATATCTGTCTCATTGGTTCAGTGGTTAAAACGCTCTCCTGAAACTCCCGAAGTCGTGAGTTCAAGCCTCAATTCGGACTTGTTTTTTTTTCTTGCAATTTTATATCATGTATTGAATTTGATGTTTAATTATTTTAATATAGGAAAGTAAAATGATTTTTTTTTCATGCGTTGGATACGCATCCCTCATTGTACCCAGCATGCAGTATGAACATTCTTTCACCTGAAAATATAAAAGTTAAGCATATTTAGTACATAGAATAAATCAATTTTATGTAAAGTGAAATCAACAGACAGTAATATGCACGGCCAACGCTGAATGTCTGTCAATTTTAATGAAATCCCCTTCCATAGAAAATTGGTTTAGCATGCCAGTGGTTAGGGAATGACATATGCATGCTAAATGTGATCAAAATATATTATGTGGTCAAGAGCTATGAACATTTTCACGAACTGCTAATGGACGGATGAGCGGACGAACTCAAATAGTGATTATAGTGCAGACCTAAGGGTCGTACAATTCCACTATTTTTAAACTACCTTTAGAAAAGGGTATCTTTAGTCCAGTAGTACTATCTTGCCAGCATTTCGGGACAGCGTGGCTGGTATAAACGTAAGTTTCATCTGTGTAACCCGCCTCTCTCAGCTACCTGACCATGCGAAGGTATCTGATCCTGCTGATCTTGTCTCTCCATCAGCACTTTTTGATTCACTCCACAGCGTGTGTTAGCAGACTTCGTATGAAGTAGATGTTTGCGAAGACGACCCTTGCTGCCAGTGTTACCAATACTCTGTTTGAGCTCTGTTCTGATGTTATCAAGGGTTGGCAGAACCTTCTTCAAGGAGTTCATGTATAGGCTGGCGATGGTCCTCCGTACAACACCCTTATAAAAGTCATCCAGCGACACTTTCGACGTAGATGAAGGTGGTTACTTTGGTTGTTACTGCTCGTCCTGTGCCTTCTTCTCTTCCACAATTTTCTGAGCGGTAGATCTGCTAACGCCAGTGAGTGCGGCAGTCCTCTCCCATACATGATTCAGTGACAGTTTCATCCCAGACTTCTTTTCTTCCATGCAGAACTTGTGCACGTTTTCAATAATAGCTCCTGCATCATCGCAGTATCTCCATACAAGCCTCACCATTTTATTGAGTGAAGTCGCTTTACATGTGCATAACACATCAAAACATGCTTTTTTCTGCAAACATATAAACCGCGAAAAATTTCCTGCTTCTTTGCAAAAGCAAAAAAAAAAATAATAAAAAAAGTTTTACTGGGGCTCGAACCCTCAACTTTGTTTTCAGATTCTTTGAGTACAACCGTTATACTTACTGCGCCATCGAATCACTTGTAAAAGTTCACTTGTAAATATGAATAACTGCATGGCATAACGTTGTAACACCCCCCTATTTTATGGAGCAGTTCATTATTGTTAGTGCAGTCACGCCCTGATGCTTTTAAGGCTATTATAGTGTAGCTTCATTTGGAACTTTTGTCAGTCGGACGTTACGGTATACGGCTTACCGCTGTACCGTGTTTTCTTCTTCAATAATTCTCAGACTCTTTTGGTACGAATGAAGAAATGCAAATCCGTAAATTTTTTGTTTTTTTTCTCCATGTTTATGTTGCTCAAATAGCAAACGAGTGCAATTAAATATGTTTTCTCTTTCTTCCCTAATCAGTCGAATTCGTAATTCGGTAGTCCGATGTTGTTTACAATAGTTTTTCTCCCTTTAATTAACGGTAAATCGGTAGCGCATCTATTTCAAACAATTATCCGATAATCCTTGCTTAATTACTTTAATAATCATCTCGTAATAATCACACTGTCCCGCATCGGTAATCCTGTCAATCACCTGTCAGAATTGCTACACTGCAGTCTGAGTCATACGATTGGTCAAGAGACAGGACAATAATCTCGTCTCCCGCGGCTCGAAAAAACGTGTCGCGATCGATAATATCAAAGGGCTTCTGATCTCCCGGTGTGTATTTATCTATCAGCTACTGGAATTTTAGCGCGTGCCGACTAAAAAAACATGCGTACGCGGGACTCTCGCCTAGCGAAAATCATGCGCCCCAGGGAAAAAACGTGCGTACCAATACACGTAATTCTGCATTTCCGAGAGCTCTGGTAAAGTATGCACACTACGACGCAACAGTGAGTTCATTTGTCCTCACTGTGAGTCGAGTGATAACTAATTGAAATACCAAAAGTATGGGACCGGGCCGGGATCGAACTCGCGACCGTAACACTTGTGTGTGTAGGTACTTTTTATTCATGTAATGGCATGTATGTGCCCAATTTCTGCGGTTATGAAACATCTAAGTGGAAGTTCCATTAAACTGTAGATAACAAGGGTCAACCTAATTAAAACATCACAACCTCTTTCAACTCAGTTTTAGTGCTTCCCATAAACACTGATACGGCTAGTTGGAAGGCTGTAAATAAGAGACATTAAAGTTCAAGTAAAAGGTTGCATAGCCCAACCTTGCGGAGCTGAACAATATTTCAATACACTGCGGATTCAGAACAGTTGGCTTCTGGTGAAGCTGTCGGATCAGGTCTGCACTGTTTGTGTTTCGAATGGAAACGTTTGTCATAATTAGGCGTCATTAGAATGACAATTGGATAAAACATACATTAGTTAAGGGTATTCAGCATCGCAAAGGTTGGACTTGATCATAGATATTTGTGAATCTCATTTCGACCAATGGAAATGGCTCTACTGACCGAACCTTCTACCAATGACCAATGGAGTGGCCAGATGCTACTCAAAGAGAGAAATGCATGATGGGATTGGAGATACCTCAAAACCGGGGTGCACCCTCTCCTATCTCAGTTTTTCGGCTTGACTTAAGAGAGTGAAATTGGGAAAGGTTTTGGCAGTCGGGTTCCTAAAAATTACTATTTAAATTATATAAAATAAATCACTCCACTTTGGACTTTGTAAAATAAATTGTCTAAATTCAGGGTTTGTTAATCATTGACTTTAAAAGAACACAACACGGAGGAACAGTATAGACATTGATCAGTATTTACTGTAGTATAACATATATATAAAAGTCGATTTCAAATAAAATAGGTTTAGCTTAACTACCTGTTTTTTTTATAAATCCCAAACTTTCCATTGATGTAACACCATTAATCTGTTTTTGATATATAATTCGCAAGAACAATGCTGCCTTACTCAATCAAGTTGGCATCAAAGTGAACCATTCAATAATAATCTTAAATTATTGAAGTAAAGGGAGCTCACTCACCTAAAATGTTTGGACAACGTATAAGTGTCGATCTTTTTTTCTGACAGAACGGACTTTAGTGAGCCGTTACATTTAAAAGATACCTTGCAGCTATTATGTAAGTGTGTGAGAGGGATAAATTTACGCATTTCTATCAGAAAATATCGGGGAATTCACCTTTTCAAATGGATTTGTGTGAGGTTGCCTGTTGTGGAAAGAAGAATATTCCAAAAATATATTTCACGGTAAACAAATTGCGAAATCGAAAGTGAATTCCCCGAATTTTATGTAGGAATTGCTCTTAAAAACGTTATCATTTATTCTCTCTTCACTTCTTCACAAATTATTGCGAGTCCCAAAGGACGCACATGATAACTTTTGGGGGGTCGGACCCATGCTCGTTTTTGAGAGTAAAAAACGCAATATCCTGCGTCCGGGAAAACCATGTACATACAGTGTAAATGACCTTGGTTTGAAGACATTTTTACAGTAATATGGAATTTACGGGCATTTTACAGTTTGCAGATAGAACATTATGCCCTAAAAATCACGTTCTGCGTTCAGTGCTACAGTGTTCTATATTTTCCTACAGCTTATTATTCTGGCTATGGAGTCAATACATATACTAGTCTCAACAGAAATGATTATTTGTACCTAAAAGTAGCAGATTTAGTTATTTATTTGGCAAAGCAGTAACAAAACGCACGGATTATGCCATTAAAATTTATGCAAGGGAGGTAATCTGTTTCTACAGTTAATTTTTCTGTCATTCAGGTCAATTTGTATAATATTTTAGACTGATCTGATTATTTGGACCTAAAAGTAGCAGATTTAACCATTGATTTGTAATAACATAGACAAATTACTTCAATTAAAGCGGTTTAGATATGTGTTAGGGAGGTAATCTGTTTCTACAGCTTTTTGACTGAGGGGATTATTTGGACCTAAAAGTAGCCGATATAGCCATTAGTTCGTAATAAGACCGACAAACCGCTTCAATTTAGGAAATTTAAATTCATGTAAGGGAGATAACTGCAATTTTTAGCAATTTCTCCAAGGGAAGTAGTGAAAACAGTATGACACTGAACTCACCCAGTCACATGACATAATTATCATTAGTCAGTGGATGAAAATCACTTAGAACACTATAGCACTGAACGAAATTGTAAACGGGTCCCCAATTAAAATTGCCCATTTGAGCTGAATGATAGAAGGCTAAGGTGGTGATTTTCAGGTGCCTAGATTTACCAGAAACCTCGAATTACCGGAAAGACCACCCAAATACCGGAAAGACCAAAGAATAATAGGGAATTAAAATATGATATCCACTTAGTTTATTAACCTGTTTGGGGCGAAAAGCATTATGTACGTTTATTGTCAATATATTTGTATTGTTTTAAATATTTAACCCTCTCTCCGAATCTTGTCTATTCAAATAAATGATAAATTGCATTAAGGCCTAATTAAAGGACCCTTATTAACCCCACCTAATAATACCCAATCAACGTGTCAATAAGGGGAAATTAACCAGCCCAATTAAAGGACCCTTGTAAACACCGATAACTAACAACCCAATCAACATACATAATTAGTAAAGGCGAACATACCAGCATGTGAATAGTAGACACTGCATTTTTTTCCAACTCATAGAATGACTTGTATTATTCAAAGTGTTTACTAAGATATGTTTATTTGTAATTTTGAAATCAATTTCTGGAATGTCCACTACGTGTATAAAGAAATGCACAATTAAAAAAATATATAAACAACAAATACTTTTTATCATATCATTAATCAATAAGTTTTCTTTGAAGCACCAATCAATATTCCCTATTATTCTTTGGTCTTTCCGGTATTTCGAGTCTTTCCGGTAAATCTAGGTACCGGTGATTTTCATTTCTACAGTAGATAGAACATTTGATCCCCTTTCCAACGGAATCGAGACAGTTCACCGACACACATTTTGAAGACAGTTCACCGACAGAATTGAAGACAGTTCACCGACAGAATTGAAGACAGTGCATCTGTATCTGTATATCTTCAACGGTAGGACCACTTCTGGAACATTAACCGTGGGTGTGTGCGCTACTTATTGGCTGGTTACATAAGTATGGACAGCTGTTTTGAAGCTGTTAACTGTCTCTGCGCGAATGTGGGTGTCCGATAAACAGTTCCAATCACTTGTAGTTTTCACAAAGTAAGAGTTCTTATGTTGATCAGTGTTTGACGATGGTACTTTATAGCGACAAATTTAATATTGTATTTATATGGAATGTCACAATTTTTACCATTTATTGATGTTATAATGAACGAAGGCCTAATATAAAGCTAATTAAATTACCTATTTGCTATTTCAATATCATTTAATAGGCATGTATACAAGTGCATATAGCGATCATTCAGTGATTTTGTTACCTGCGCATCCTGCATCTTTTGCGCATAAGCTTTTATGTCAGCGAGTCCCGGCGAGTCCCGGGATGCAATAGTATTGCAGACTTGTCATTAAAAATAGTGTTTGGGACTCATAAATTTGCAGTTGGACTCATTGATATTGGAAACAGCGAGTCCCAGGACCCATAAGCCCAAAATTGTAAATGAATCACTGTCATTACATTGTCTGAGCGAAAATATGTCTCATATCACTAACGTAAAATAACTATATTAAAATAAAAAGGTAGGCCTGAACAAATCTGTTTAAATATTCAAAAGGAATAGTTTTGAATTGCTGGCGAATTTCAACAAAAATAATGTACGATTGGCTATAGGATCACATCAAATAGCTTCATGTAGCAATCAAATGTCTGTTTATTAACCATTAATCAGACCAACAAAATATCGCTTTCTCAACAAATTTTATCAATATATTACCTCAAATCATAACTCATCAATATTTCTTCACAATAATCAATTATATTTTAGAGTCACATGTCAATAAAGCGATAAAAAATGTCGATGAACTGTCTTCAAAAGTGTCGGTGAACTGTCTTCAAATCTGTCGGTGAACTGTCTTCAAAACCTGTGTCGGTGAATTGTCTTGTCGGTGAACTGTCTTGTTCCCTTTCCAACGGTATGCATAACTCATTTTTGACCAAAATGTCACTTAGAACACTATAGCACTGAAGAGACGTAATGTTTTTAGAAAAACATTTATGTTCGGCAACTCCATTCAGGACTTTAAGCCCACCACCTAAACTGGATTACTTGTGTGTTAATTCTACTAAGAGAAGATACAGCGAGAATCACAACCGAGAGATAACTACAGCCAATTGGGGCTTAGCTACAACCAACCAACCAACCGAGGACCAGGCTACCCCACCCACTTGTATTAGCATTACATATAGACAATCATACCTATCGTACGTGGATGATATGCTCATCTCGACTATTAGAAGAAGCCAGGACAGGGGGTCATTTAATACTGAAAGACAAAACGATAATTTTTGTTGTTGTTTCTTTTTTGTTCGCTTTTCCTTCTTTCCGGAAGTAGAATCTATGCATTTACTGTTTGCATGACAGTCGTGCAGACAGGGGTTTACCTAGTCGGTGACCCTAAAATGCGTAAAGGACTCCTTTTCGCGTAAAGGACTCCTTTTCGCGAAAAGGACTTTTATTTTTGCGAAAAGGACTTTTATTATGACTAAAACTATTTATTAGGGTTATGTTTGATCTTTAATATTATAAACCTGAAGTTAAACGATATTAATCTATCAATATTATGCAGTAGAATCGTTTTTGAAACGATATTTCACGGAAATGGCAGAAATAGTGACTTGCGAAAAGGAGTTTTATTATTAAGAAAATGACATTGTATCTGATCTATTTTTTTCTTTTTTATTTATTTAAGTATTTATTTATTTGATTTGAATAACAATAGTAAGCAAGCAGATATCTAGTGTTCAAAAAATAATATAATCCGAAAAAGCACCTGTGTACGATACATTATTTAGCTTTGCGAAAAGGACTGTCGATACCGTCTGAGACTATGTTTGAATATCCATATCCGTTTGCATGCTGTTATTTTTAAGAAATACAGTAGAAATTAGTATTGTCTGAATAAATCAAATCTCCAGATGTCGAATATTGAGTGTTTGAGACAATTGCACCATAAAAAATTAATTTGAAACGGGCTCAATTCCGCGTAAAGGAGTTTTATTCTTACGAAAAGGACTTGATCTTCATATATTACGTTCGCGAAAAGAGCCTGGACTCTGGACGATTTATTATGCCTGTTAATTAATTACTTCTTATATTTATAGATGATCTTAATAGGTTAGCTTTTTGCGAAAATGAAGCATAACTTGAACACATCGAGATATTGATACGTTTGGTATAATAGCAACAAAGACTCTGACGAACCTGCTCAACGGCGCAGGCCAAGAAGATGGGTGATTTTGATTTTGATTTGATACGCGTCTTTACTAATTACAGAAAAAAATATATCACTATTTCGGAAAGCTTTAATTACCAAAATGCAACTGTGCGTCAATAATCATGCAGGATTACTGTTATGATGTCTTTGTTTAATTCGATTCTTTACGTCCCATCAACAATCTTTCCGTTATAAATGGACATATCTTCCTAGGATTAATGTTCTTGCTCAAGGAAACCACAAAGTGACGTCGGTGAGGCTCGAACCCGCGGCCCCTCGGTCTGATGATATCTTTGTAAAGTTAGGGATTAGATATAGGTTATTATAGCAAAAGACAAATAAATTAGGCCAAGTTATTTTTTATTGAAGCAAGAACGGTAAGCACGGTCCCTGCTGAATTCAGGACCGCTTTTAAAACCATTAAATCACATTTAGGGTTATTTTTCTTTTTTTTTTAACACTTGTCTGCAAAGGCAACATTTTTTTAATTTAACCTAAAAATTGCAAAGTTTTGAAGGCTAAAATGTGCCCTAGAATGCACCAAATTGCACCATTTTAAAAAAAAATCCGGGGGGGGGGGTGAGGCATGCCCCGGACCCCTAGCATGGCTTCTCGCCTTTTACGCACGCAGAAAAATACTTCATGTTTCAAATATGGTGATTAAGTTTTGTATTTTTTGACATGTTGAAAGGAAGCCCATTTCTATCCCGTTTTAAAGTGGTGAGGGTTCTAGCGAGAATGTGCCCATGCACAGTCTCAATGAGCCTTCGCTGCTCGAGAGGATAACTGTTATATTTTGGGTGCTCAAAAGAAACGTCTCATTGAGACGGTTCTTTTGAGTACCCACAATATAAATTTTGGTTGAGAAATAAGAAAAAAATCGATACACACTGTTAACTAAAGGCTTGTTCTAATGTCGTCTGCTGATAGCATTATGATACGTTAGAGCCCAGATAAAATGTCGGGCCTGATCTAGATAACTCATGTTTGACATAAGCACAACAACGGATGATAAAATAGTAGTCAACAACCAAATAAGCCGCCCTTTTCATCCCTTAAATACCTGGTCAGATTAATATGTTAATTGGCCATGTTTATTGTCAATGTGTCAAAGAATGTGATAAACTATTCTAATCCGTTTATTTTGATTGATTTTGAAAAGATGGACTTTAATTGGGAACACCCGTGCGATATGATAAAATTGAATTAACCACGAAAAGATTGCACAGCTAGCTAGTAGGGCTAGACGCATAAAATATTTTCTTCAAATGCATGTACATGCCGCCAGCAATGAACGCTCTTGCGAGAATGCGCATTTGTACAGGATCGACTTATCATTCGCTGCTCCCATGTATGTAAGCTCTATTGATTTAAACTGTCTCATCCACAAATATTCGTTTATATCATAACAGTAATCATGCATTATTGACGCACAGTTGCATTTTGTTAATTTAAAGCGTTCCGAAATAGAGATATATTTTCTTTCTGTAATTAGTATTTAACCTCAAAAAGGCGCGTATAAAATCAAAAACACCCATCTTCTGGGCCTGCGCCTTTGAGCAGGTTCGTCAGAGTCTTTGTTGTTCAACTATGCCAAACGTATCAATATCTCGATGTGCTCAAGTTATGCTTCATTTTCGCAAAAAGCTAACCTATTAAAATCATCTATAAATATAAGAAGTAATTTATTATCAGCACAGGCATTAAAATTCGTCCAAAGCCCAGGCTCTTTTCTTGAACGTAGAGATCAAGTCCTTTACGCAAAACCGAACAAACGAGGTCCTTTTCGTAAGAATAAAACTCCTTTACGCGGAATTGAGCCCTTTTCAAATTCAAATTTTTATGGTGCAATTGTCTCAAACACTCAATATTCGACATCTGGAGATTTGATTTATTCAGACAATACTAATTTCTACTGTATTACTTAAAAATAACAGCATGCAAACGGATATGGATATTCAAACATAGTCTCAGACGGTATCGACAGTCCTTTTCGCAAAGCTAAATAATGTATCGTACACAGGTGCTTTTTCGGATTATATTATTTTTTGAACACTAGATATCTGCTTGCTTACTATTATTATTCAAATCAAATAAATAAATACTTAAATAAATAAATAAGAAAAAATAGATCAGATACAATGTCCTTTTCTTAATAATGAAACTCCTTTTCGCAAGTCACTATTTCTGCCATTTCCGTGAAATATCGTTTCAAAAACGATTCTACTGCATAATATTGATAGATTAATAACGTTTAACTTCAGGTTTATAATATTAAAGATCAAACATAACCCTTATAAAAAGTTTTAGCCATAATAAAAGTCCTTTTCGCAAAAATAAAAGTCCTTTTCGCGAAAAGGAGTCCTTTGCGCGAAAAGGAGTCCTTTACGCATTTTAGGGTCACCCTTACCTAGTTGCCGATAATATTTAAAAAAAATGCGGTCACCCTATTTACCGACAAGAACCGACAAGAGCCGACAAGAACCGACAAGAGCCGTCAAGAGCCGACAAGAGGCATTTTTATGCATTTTTTCGATTAAAATACTACTTATTAGACCCTATCCATGCGTTGTATATCGAAATTAGTCATTGGATTGCTTGTGCAGCCCCCAAAAACAAGGAAATTACAATACTCCAAAGAGTCCTACTTACCGACAAGAAGTCTTGGCGGTATACGGTTGGCTGTCACAGGGATGTTTGTGTTATAGCAAAAACTGCATAGATCTGAATTAATTTCTGTGCCCATTTTTAGTGCATTATTTTAGTAAATCAATCATTGTTATAAACATATGCCTCTCATTTAACTTAGGCATTCTAGTTTTAGAGATAAATTCTTAACCTAGACCCCCAAGTTTTAGAGATAAGTTTTATTCTTAAATTACCCATGTCATTATGTGCATAAATGTTTTTAATGTTATTTCAGTCTAGATGGTATCATTACGGAGTGGTTTAACCCATGCATCATACAGGTCGGATTCTCATGCTGGTTGTTGTGGTCTCTACCCTTATAGGGTGCAGATATAAACTTGATACATTTCACAGTGATTTTCTCATAGAGGTCTATAAAGTCATGTCCCTGGGAGGTACCATGATCACAAGGAGGAGTGCTAGAAACTTGCAGAGACTGGCTGGTGTGGAGGGTGTGGGTGCACCTGATGCCATATGTAGTGGCCGGGAGCCAGATGGCGCAGTTGATAACAGTCCCCACTCTTATACCAGGGGCTACACTCTAAATGTGGACAAAACGTGGAAGAAAAAACTCGAGGCTTGCAATGTTGACTATAAAATTCGATCGGATTTTAAGGGTGGAAATTTTGTTTTTGAGTTCTCAGCGGCTATGTACGAACTGTATCGGATGGCCTTGGTCGCTCATTTTGAGTCCCGGGAAAATGCGGCTGCGGCCAATATCAAAGTGCAGTGCAATGATATTTTTGATAAATCTGGAGCAAAAGTTGAGTCTCAGATCAAAATTTTGAAATCCCCAGACAATGACCTGAAATATACCATTAACCTATATCACACACGTTCTAAGGTTATGGTCAATGACGCAGAGGCGGATGGGTTCAATGCAGAGCATGCCGAGATCTCAAAAAGAATCCTATCAAGCGAAGATGTAAATAAGTTGGATAGGAAGTTTTTTTATGTTATTTCAGAGGGTCTTGGATCAAGTGCATCTAGTAAGCCTAATTCCAAAAGAAATCAAAATAACAAAAACAACAACAAAAATAGTTGTACAGCGCATGATCGCCTCGAGTCTTTTACTAAACGGCCACAGGTACCCCAAAACAAAAAATCAATAGCATGTGCAAGTGGACAGGATATGGGTAGTTTGAGTGATGGAGACCCTGGCCCTTGCCCCAGTTGCAACAGGCAGGTAGATGTTGATGGTATATTATGTGATAGTTGCGAAAATTGGTTTCATTTTGAATGTGAGACTTTCACAGCGGATGATGTTAGTAGGCAGGACTGCTCAGATCCCTATTATTGTTTGTCCTGTACTCATGATGGGAAACCTGATGATATAAGCGATCTCATAATGCTCGAGAGAAATTCTCAAGAGAATGACCCTCACCTGTCTGCTGATCACTCACAGGAAAACCCATTAAGTAGCCAGACCCACCCTAAACAAATAGCATACCAACATGCAACTGACAGTATGTCTGTCCAAACTGATCCTGAGCAGGAAGGCATACCTGGGAAGGTGTACAGTCCAATGGGACCAAACACACTAGGTATATCCCCACCCTCCAAGCAAAATCTAAGTACGGTCAAGACTTCCCATGATCATCTGAGCATCGTACAACCACCATTGTCTGATTGTTTAAATGGAGATAAAGGTACAGCTCGGGGGGAGCATATCTCTGGACCTAGCGCACAGTAATACCCATAGTGAACACCCTGTAACGGGCGGGGGGCAGGGTCTCGACCCTGGTTCATTGGATCTGGCGCCGACGCAGACAGGGGAGGGGGGGGGGGGGCAAAACGGAATGGGGTTAAGCAAAATAAGCAATCAAAAAGGGGTGAAAAAAAAACAGTTAAAGGAAAGTGAACAAGAGGAACAACTTAAAATGTCTAGATCCCTCATAAGTAATCTAGAAAGAAAAGTATTAGAACTTGAAAACTCTAATAAAATTTTAAGGGGGGAGGTTCTTTCGATTCCTTCTGAATTAGGGGGTAATCATGATATTAATGTAAAGCACGGAGAAACTTCTAACTTCCCCCAAAATGTGTTCTCAGATAGACGCCATGAGCAAGGGGCCGTACAACCCACCCCTTCTGTGTCTGCGTTGGAGCGAGAACTGCAGGGTGTCTGCGAGAGTGTACGCAGCAAGGAGCTTGAACAGTTGAAGTCTAGAATTCAGAATATAGAATTACAGGTGTTAAGTCAGAGGTTGGCTGTGGATGTGTCTGCCCGGGGTGGCCCCACTAATGCTCAATGGGTACATCCCCAGGGTCCTGGTCAGGCATATGCTCCGTCATTGTTTCTTTATCATACGAACGTCCCTTACCAGATTCCTGGTGTGCCGCCATTTTCTAAACAACCTTATGTCCCCAGTCATGTCTTGGCTGGACCTCAGACCTGGGCGGGCAATATGCATTGGGGAGGGCATGAGATACCTCAAATGCCCCCACAGCAGCAACATATGCCAGTAGCAGGGTTTCCTGGGTTCTCAGTGGGTCACCCAAACAACTTGCCACCTAATGTGCCCAACCCATACTGGATGCAACACACACCCCAACAGTTTCCCGGGTATAATGTGAGCAACTTTCAGGGCTCACCCCTCATCCTCAATGGTCACCGCCGTTACCAAACCCAACATCACCCATATCATGCTCCCCATCACACTAATGGAGGACAGCCGAATGTGCCTGTGGTCGCTCCCTCACAGGGTGGGCGTGAAAGGGCTGATGGTTAGGGTACATCCGGTGGGCTCACAACCCCATCCAAGACAAGGCGTGCGGGATAGTACTGGGCCTGGGAAATCCTCAGCTGATTCACTACCCCATTCAGGAGTGCAACCCTCAGTCCGACAGGAAATTAGAGTCCCCCTCCCTGACGGGAATCAGCCTATATCAAAGATTGCCCAGCCTCTTTGTCCTGATAAAGAAGATCAGACGCCCAAAGCATCTTCCCCTGTGGTAGAGGAGGGTAGAAATATATCTGGTTTGTGTGTGGGAGAGGGCTCCTGCCCTTTGGACCCTATCATAATAGAAGGATCTACTGGGGAGCTTCAATGTGTTTCCCTTTTGGACCCCAAGATGGATACCCATACACCTGATATTACAGTTCCACTTTCAGATCCCAAATCGGATCTTCATAGCCCTATTACTACTACGTCGAGTAGTCCAATGAGGAATATAGCTAATGGTGAGGACCGTCAACAACAGAAGCCTTTTTTAGAGTCGGGCCGGGCCTCGGAGAATACATGGCGGACGCCGAGATATTAAGGATAGGGACACTAAATGTTAAAAACATTGAAAGCAACACAGCATATGTCAGGGAGCTTTTAAAAACATGTGATATTTTAGCCATACAGGAACACTGGCTCTTTAATTTTCAACTTCCAGATCTGGAGAAATCTTTCCCCACACATTTTGTTTACAGCAAAGCTGTGGATGACAACAACCCCCTTCCCCCAACCCAGAAACCAAGGGGCTATGGAGGAGTGGCGCTATTATACAACAAGAACTTAAATCACACAATGAAGAAAGTAGCAGTGGGATGCAATAGAATCTCCGCAGTAGAGGTGCTAACAGATCCTCCCCTGTGTGTATGTTGTGTATACATGCCAAGTAGAATCTCCAAATCCAACTCCCCGGACCATGAGAGTTATCAACTCTGCATTGACCAACTGTAAGAGATAATTAATACATTCAGTGGCACTCATGCCTTGGTTATTGTGGGCGATATGAATGCCTCCCTGCTGAGAAGGAATGGTAACAATCACGATGTCATCCTGGAGAACTTTGTGAAATCTAATGGCTTATTCTGTGAGCAGATGGGGAGCGAGACTTTTTTCCATCCAAATAAGACTGATAGAGCAGAGATTGACTACATCCTATTGAATGATAAAAGTAAGTCCATCGTGAGGAATGTAGCAGTGGACAATGACCAGACCCTGAATACCTCAGACCATGTTCCTGTGATTGGCACCTTCAAGATACATACCAAGAAAACGGTAAACCAGACAACTAAAGTTATGTGCAAACCAAAATGGGACAGATGTGACAGGTCCGTCTACAGAGATGTTGTCAGGGATAACCTGTTGCCCTTTGATGCCTTCCTCCCGACTGGTAGTGAAGAATTTGACATACTGCGCCCTCTTAGCCATCTAACTGCTGTGCTGAAACAGGCGACTTTGTCTAGCATACCAAAATTCAAGCCTGAAGTCACTGTGCGACAGCTACAGTCTAGACCCTGGTCCGAAAGAATCCATAGTGCGATCAAAGAAAGCCGGCTTGCATGGTGGGACTGGAGGAAATCTGGGTCACCAACTGACCCAATGCATGATACAGTCATACGTAAAGTAACAGCAAGGAAGACTTTGAGGAATGAACAACGCCAAGGGGCCGCAACAAGGAGAAGAGATGCAGTCAAAGAGATTATGAGGGCAAAAAACGACCAGAAAACCTTCTACAAGCTCATACAAAATCAGCGTAAATCCTCAAATCCACAGCTGCAGACTCTGATAGTAAACAATAAAGAATGTGAAACCCAAGAGCGGATTAGAAAGGGATGGGCGGACAACTTCCATAGGCTTGCACCCCCCTTGGAAAATACCAAATTCGACAAGGAATATAAACAGATGGTGGACCTAGACGTGGAGGCAATTGAGATCTTATGCAGAGAGGAGAGTTCACCCATGGACCCAGTAATGGAAACAGAGGTAGCCTCAGCACTGAAGCGAATGAACAACAACAAAGCTGCGGACATAATGGGCCTTACAAGCGAGCATCTGAAGCTTGCAGGTATTGAAACCATAGAGTTTCTCACCCCCCTCCTGAACTATATTATAAGATCAAGATCTATCTCTGCAGTTCTTAAGGAGGGCATCTTGACCCCCCATCTACAAGAAAGGAGACCCCAGTGATCCCGGAAACTACAGAGATATTACTGTGACGCCTGTTTATCTGAAAATCCTGGAACACATCCTAAATGCCCGCCATAATGCAATATATCAGGAAACATAGTCAAGGTTACAAAAAGGGTTTACACCTGGTTGTTCATCACTAAATGCTGCACTCATCCTGACTGAATGTTTGCTCGAGGCTGGGAATAATAGGACTGATGTTTTTGTCACGGCACTCGACATACAGAAGGCATTTGATGTGGTGGACCAGAACTCGCTTCTTAGGAGACTATATCTGGATGGCATCCATGGTGATGATTGGCTGCTGTTGAGGGAGCTCTACTCTGACTGCTCCTCCCGTATTAAATGGGCTGGTGAATTGCCTCACCCCATTAATATCAGACAGGGAGTTAGGCAGGGTGGAGTTATCTCAACAGGTCATTATAAGCGATATAACAACCCGTTTCTGCTGCAACTTGAGGACAGATTCACTGGGATTAGAATAGGTGCAGCCGGCATCCCACATGTGACTGTCGCTGACGACGTGGCGTTATTGGCCGAAGACCACCCTGATACCCAAGTGATGGTTTGGGATGCAGATAACAATGCTAGATGGGAAAGATATTGCATACATCCGACTAAGAGTCACACCTTCCGGTTTGCCTCCCGAGCTAAAAAGAGGGAGACAGAACCAGATATCTTCATGGCTGGAGAGCGTGTAGATACCCCTGACACAACTGTCCATCTGGGAATTGTCAGAAATACTAACGGGAGGGCAGACATAGATGGGAAAATATCTCTTGGGAGGAAGACCGCCTATTCATTGATGGGTGCGGGGCTACACGGGGGTGGCGGGCTCAAGGCGACCCTGGGTGGGCACATCTGGTCTACTTTTGTCATCCCGCGGCTTCTATATGGCCTTGAAGCATTACTCCTCAAACAGAAAGATATTGATAGCTTAGAAAAATTTCAAAGAAAATGTCTTAAACAAATCCAAGGAATCCCTGATAATACCTCAAAATCTGCATGCTTGGCTCTCCTGGGTATACTCCCTATTAAGGACATATTGAATAAGAATTTACTTAATCTGTTTGTTAACATGATTAGAGATAAGAGCTCAATAGAATATGAAATAGCTCGAAGGCAGGTGGTAATGAAGGACTCGCCAAGTGAGAGCATTTTCACTTACATTTAAAGTATCTTGAGTCATTATGATTTGCCATCTGTCTTCGAGTTATTGTCTAATCCCCCATCCAAGGAGGCTTGGAAACGTTTACTCAACTGCAAGGTTCATGATATGGCAGAGGCAGCCTGGAAAGCTGATATTGAATGCAAGTCATCCACAAAATACTTAAACCCCTTAGTACTAAATGTTAGTAGTAGTCATCATATATGGTCCACTGTAAGAGATAATATACATGATAGTAGAATGGCACAAAATAAGTGTAAGATTTTGACGAGCACATATATATTACAGGTAAAATAGGGCTAACTTTAACCAATATTCTGTAAATCCAACCTGTAAACTGTGTTGCAGAGATCCAGAGACACGGCAGCATTTTATGGGTGAATGTGCTTTCTTTGAGGCAGAGAGAAGTGTCCACATAGAGAAACTGTCAACGAGCCCGATTTTGTCGGACGACCACATTTCTCGACTTAGGAATCGTGACCTGCTTACGCAGTTAACACTTGATGTGTCACGGTGTATCAACATAGAGAATTTGGATAGTGAGGAGTTGGGGTCATTCGAACTTTACACTAGGGAATACTTGCACAGGCGACATGTGAAAAGAGTGGTGGCATTGAGAAAGCTCCAGTGAACTAACGAAGACATTAATCAGTAACTGTATATATTTGCTGCACCAAGTGTATATAATTATCACCAGCACTGAACTTTTATTATACACCAGCCAGTACTTAAGGTCTACGGACTTGTGCCCTGAATAAATAAGCGGGGGAGCTCTAAGATACAACAACAACAATAATAGGTCCCAGACCAGATAATTGTTTTTTCCATTAATCCTTCATTATATCTTTTAAGTAAGCTGTGGCCCTCACAACTCTTCAAGCACAAAGAATCACAGATTGGACCTAGTTCAACCAATAAGCAAATGTGAGATACCATGGTGACCACGGGAATAGCTATACACCGGAAGGAACTTCCTTCCGCGGAAGGAAGGTTCCTTCCGCGGAAGGAAGATTTTTGTACGGAAGGAAGCTTTTAAATAAGTTTATAAGCAAGATAATTCTATAAAATCATGATTTATTATTAAAATAATGAATATTGAGATGCTAAGATGAAAAGTTGTGATGAAAATCAAAACTTGATGTCAACTTTGCAACCATTAAAAAATTGTCCGTGTGCGATCAATAAATCAATATTTTTTAATTCATTAATATCAAAGTGATTGAATAAAGGGGACATATTAAAGTTCTAAATCCAGTAAAATGTGGAAGAAAATGGTAGTAAGAGCTAAGGATATCATTTTTTGTGGTAAAAAATAAGAATATCTTCGTTAATTAGACGTTGATTAATTAGTGCCGATAATTTATTATCCTGCTTATCTCCCTTGATTTCTGTAGCGGCGAGTCACTTCCCTTGGATTTGTGACGTCACAAGGGCAGTTCGTCCGATGACCATGTATTCAGTGAATAATGAAGCACATAGATCGCCCTTGATAGCGATTTAAATGATGTTTCGGCGTAGACATTGACGAGTCTGGACCAATAGGCTATTGTAACACACTTATCAATATTCCAACGAGTTCCTCGAAAGTTGTAGACCCGTTGAAAACATATCGTAGGCTCGCATCGGCAGCCGCCTATAGGGCCTAATAAAATTTATGTCTTTGTTAATCAAACCCCATTTTATATAGATTCTAGGTCTACTATTTGTCTACATGACAAAATGCTCAAATTTATCAAAAACAAAAAAAAAACGGGTGACGTTGTCGTATCACACCGGCATGCGACACATTGTCGTATCACACCGGCATGCGACAATAGCGAACGCATTGATTATAACTTGATCGGCGTTAACAACGTTTTCTATTTTCAAACGATGATCGTGTTCCGCAAAACATATTGTTATCAATTGCAAAACATGTAATTTTGCGATCGAAAACGATATTTTTACGGTCGGAAACGCAGTTTTGCGTTATCAGGATCGCCCGGCTATGTACGAGCCTACTCAGTAAGTTCACTGACTTGAACACCGATTAGTTTTTTTGTTTGTTGAATTTATTATTGTCTGTTATGTCGCATTAGTTTGTTTCTTTCTCTCTATTTTTGACCACTTGCCCATTGGTATCATTTTACGCATTTCTTGAGACAAGACGCTTCAAATGAGCCCATTGACAAATTCTAGCAAGCTCATGCGATTTTCATTCTCTACACCGAAGGATCAGACGAGCTTGCGCACATGCAGTATCGAAAGGGCCTCCACCAACAATATAGACATACTGTAGAGACCCAACCAATATCCAAGATCGGGCCACTATTGGCCCAATTCTATATGCTTCCTGGCGGCGTCGATGACTGGGCGGGCAATATGCATTGGGGAGGGCTCAGAACTACTGCTCAGAGTTCTGTAACTGTCATTAGAGGCCTGTACTGCTACCCTGAATCAAAGTATCTGTCACTTTAGGTTGAAACTACTAATACAACGCTGATTCCCAATGCTTCTAACTAGAAGTCAGTACTAGAGTCCCAAAGCCTGGCACTAGAGGTCAGTATAATACCCTGAATCCTAGTACCTGTCATTAATTGTCACTTTTTCTAGAGCCTCAGTAACTGTTATGAGATGTCAGTACTATTGTACTGAGTTCCCCAGTTCCTGTCACTAGAGGTAAGTTCTACTGCCTTGAGTTCAGTAAATGTCACTAGAGGTCAGTACTACTACACAGAGTCTCAGTACATGCCACTTTAGGCCAGTACTTATACACTGAATTACAGTTACTGTCACAATATGTCAGTACTACAACTATTAGCCGTAGTATCTGCAAGTAGAGGACAGTACTATTAAGCTGAGTTCCACTAGAGGTCAGTACACTACCCTGAGCTCAAGTTCCTGTCACTAAATGTCGGTGAAATGCCATGAATCCCAGTACATGTTTTTTATACTAGAGATCATTTCTACTACCCTGAGTTCCAGTACCTGTCACTGGACTTCTGTACTACTACTCCAAGTTAGAAAGAGGGCAAAGATCAGGAATCGATACAATCAAGTACCACACCTGACCCAGGATACCAACGGGAAAGTGACAACTCCACAATTAGATCTAAAAAACCAGAGCATACAGGTCAGCTCTTTCCCATCAGGTGACCATAAGACATCAATAGACAGACGTGCGCGAAAGCATAACAAAAACAAGACAGAAATAACATAAATGATCCACAAATGAAGCACCACCTTCGAACGGTCAGTAAATAGATTTTACCAGAGGGTTTAAATCGGTTTCACGGTGCGCCAACCTCACCCTTAGTTCAGATGTGGATCAAGACACATAGATGTTTGGTTTGCATGAAAGGTCCCAAACTTATCAATGCATTGTCTCCTAGAACATAAGAAGGAGATAAAGCGAAGATAAATACTCGACAGTAAATAAAACTGAATACCAGAGCAAAGGAAATCCAACAGGTAAACCCCGGTGGGCCTGACAACAGCCAAAGCATCAGATTTGTGAGGGCCAAAAATCAATGAGAAGATGTGTTCACCATGCATGCAGACCAAAGTTCATATGGCATATAGACGGTTTGTGTATCAACGGGTGCATATGTGGATTTTCTCGCAAAACTATATGGTTAAATGTTTATCAGACCAACAATGACCCAAAAAATTATTGGTGGCTACTTTTTAGATGTTAAAGCTATTGGTGGGTGCCCTCTAAAAATAAGGACAGACTACGGAACAGAAAGCGGACATGACAGTTCAAAGGCGGTACTTCTTTAGTGGATCTTTGTCTTACAAGTTTTTGTTATGCTTTCGTTTGCGTCTGTTTTTTGATGGCATGTGGTCACCTGCTGGGAAAGGGCTGACCTCTTGGCTCTCGTTTGCGATGTCTAATAGTGAGTTTGTTACTTTCCAATTGATATCCTGGGTCAGGTGTGGTACTTGATTGTATCCATTCCTGATCTTTGTCCTCTTCCTTACTTTTATGTACATGTAGCAGTATTTTGAACATTTCTAAGGCGCATCGATCCTGATGATGACATACCATACATATATGGTATAAGCACACGTAAACAAATACTGAGAGCTGGTGGGGATATTTACGAAAGGAACACATGCAATTTTTGACTGAATTGTTTAAGCACCTTCTGTACTGGACATTGGGAGTTTCAATGGAGACATTTTGGACAGGAATCTTGTACTGTTCTGTTTTAAATCATCAATTTAGGTAAGGTTTACAAATCATAAATATATATAGTTTATTTACTGTTTATGATGAATGCTAAATATATTTCGTCAAGTGCGGTGAAAAATCAATATTATCATGAGTGCGTAGCACGAGTGTATCTGCTGATATTTTCACCGCACGTTTGGTATTTACCAAAAAAAAAACCCTCTTAATTCCATGCATATTATACTCAGGAAAATTAATGAAAGCAAACTTAACTTTCTGGTCGTTTCTTGTCCGATTTGGCAGTTTCGAATAACATTGGGTTTTCATCATAGTTTACACCTAGAAAATGGCTTAGAAGAACATTTTAACGAATGAAACTAAAGCCGTCAGCCTTTTAAGAAAGTCTTTCAAGTGCGCAGGGCTAAGGATATGCGTAATGTGCAAACTAACGATAGCCCATCCAAAAGGTGACGTCATTTGCTTTGGAATTGACTTCATAACGCCAGTAGTGTTATGTCTGAAAAATACTTTTCATTAAGAACCGTTTTGAAAAAGTTCCAGTCCCAGAATAAATTTTTAAAAAAATTGTTTAGCTACAGTGTAAAGATATGTAGATGATATTTTTTGTATACAATTTTAAAGCTTAGAATATTTTTTGCACTTATGACGTCATACATTATCATAAATGATGTCATAATTATGATGACGTTTCATAATGTGCCTGTCTTCCAAAAGTGAAACCACAGGAGTTAGAGACTCTAAAGATCCATCGCAGTTTGCACCTCCAAGTGTTGCAGCCACTTGTGAAGTTCCATGACGTAGTTCCAAACGGTAAACCTGAGACCAAGAGAGATATTTCAAAAACTGAGGCACCTTTCTTGTTAGAGATACCTTGCCTTTATATGACGCACAGGCCTATGAAGTTGCATGCTTTAATTACAAATGGTACTTGAGATGTGATTCGGAAAAGGCTCTCAGACCAAGGAGATGAGCCGCTGGTATGAAAAACCCATGGTGACTTCACACTTCATACTTTGAAAAATAAACTTAATTTAATTAATAGAAGGCAACGGAAAGTGACAATTCACAGTTCATACTCCATAGTTCATACTTAACGCTTCTCACTTCATACTTCAAAGTTTATCCTTCAAACATTACTTTTCAGACGTCATACTTCTCACTTCATAGTTCGGACATCATACTTCACACTTTATTGTTCATACTTCATAGTTCAGGCTCTACACTTCACGCTTCACACCTCACAGTCTCCAATCTTTAAACACTTGACTGTGACGTATTACTGATTAGCATGTTGAGTGTTTTTGCTATGGTACGTTTGATAAAGTGAAAAGTATGAAGTCTGACATGTGAAGTCAGAACTATGAAGTGTGAAGTATAAAATGTGAACAGTGAAGTGTAAACTATAAAGTGTGAACTTTGAAATGTCACTTTCTGTTGTCTTCCATACATTAAATAACGTTTAGTTTAGAAAACTATGAAGTGTGAAATATGAGTGCTGTATGAACTGAGACCTTTGAAATGAAGTGTCACTCTCTATTTCACACACACACACACACACACACACACACACACACACACACACACACACACACACACACACACACACACACACACACACACACACACACACACACACACACACACACAATTACGTTTAAGAAAACTATGAAATGGTAAGTATCACGTCTGAACTGTCAATTATGAACTCATCACAGTTTTCCTATTAAATGCTTCAATTGATTCCATTTTTTTTTATTTCAGTCAGTACCATATGTGCACCCTAACGCAATGCATAAGGAACAGTGAAGATCATCTTTGTCAAGCTTCATCAGATGACATACAATTGTGTGCAGAAGAAGCAGAATATCGCCCTATCATTTCATGTGACGAAGATATCTACTCTGCATGCATATCCATCATGAAAGATAAAAACTGGGTGCCAGCATCTGATGCCCAAGAAGCAACAGACATATTAACAGCTTAAACAATTAAGGAAACACATTAGAATTTCAACTGCATAAAAATATAAAATGACAAATCTTCCAGTGAAACGGATATTGGTCAGCTATTTTTTAACATTGAATTTTATTTGAAGAAATATCAAATATTTGAAGAGAAATAGTGGGCTGCGATTTCAGTCTTTTCGGGTTTTTTTTCCAACGTTTACTGAAAATGATAGGTTTAAAGACAAATCACGAACATAAAGAATGATGGCAGTAAGCCTTGGCTGTTTGCTACTTATATTAAGTAAATGAATCTACTTTGGAGGTCGATTAATGGTATTAAATGTTCAGATCACTATGACGAATGTTATAGGATGGTCATGCTTAATACACGATTTTTCAATACATTCTGAAAAACAAGCATGTATACAAGCTAAAGAAAACAACATTCTGTGATTTACAGTAGAAATACCGACCTCTTGTGACTTGGGCTTGGGACTTTGGACGGTAGTACTAATATAAGTGACAATCATCTATTGATGAGATGGTAGGGGCATGATGCTTTGGCTTTTGTCAGGCCCACCAGGGTTTACCTGTTGGATTTCCTTTGCTCTGATACTCAGTTTTATTTACTGTCGAGTATCTATCTTCGCTTTATCTCCTTTTATATCTTGATTCATATGTTCTTAGACGATGCACTTATAAGTTAGGGATCTTTCAGGCAAACCAAACATCTATGTGTCTTGATTCACATCTGAACTAAGGGTGAGGTTGGCGCACCGTAAAACCGGTTCAAGCCCTCTTGTTAAAAATATTTACTGACCGTTCCGAGGCAGTACTTCTTTTGTGGATCAATTGTGTTATTTCTGTCTTGTTTTTGTAATGCTTTCGCGCGCGTTTGTTTATTGATGTCTTTTAGGCACCTGATGGCTGACCTCTTCTCTCTGGTTTGTGTTATCTAATTGTGAAGTTTTCACTTTCCCATTGGTATCCTGGGTCAGGGGTGGTACTTGATTGTATCGATTCCTGATCTTTGCCCTCTTTCTAACTTCATAGCATTTCACCAACCTCTAGTGACAGGTACTGGAGCTTAGGGTAGTGTACTGACCTCTAGTGGCAAGTACTGGAACTAAGCTAAATATTACTGTCCTCTTCTTGCAGATACTACGACTAATAGTAGTAGTACTGACATATTGTGACAGTAGCTGTAATTCAGTGTATAAGTACTGGCCTATAGTGACCTGTACTGGGACTCTGGGTAGCAGTACTGTCCTCTAGTGACATTTACTGAACTCAAGGCAGTAGAACTTACCTCTAGTGACAGGGACGGGGGAACTCAGTACAATAGTACAATAGTACTGACATCTCATAACAGTTACTGTGACTCTAGAAAAAGTGACAATTAATGACAGGTACTAGGATTAAGGGTATTATACTGACCTCTAGTGTCAGGTTTTGGGACTCTAGCACTGACTTCTAGTTAGAAGCATTGGGAATCAGCGTATTACTAGTAGTTTCAACCTCTAGTGACAGGTACTTTCAGGGTAGCAATGCAGGCCTCTAGTGACAGAACTCTGAGCAGTAGTTCTGAGCCTAAAGACAGGCATTGCTACTAGAGTTATTAGCACTGTCATCATGTGACAAGTTATAGTACTCTGGGTAGTTTACTTACCTCTAGTGCCAGTTACATGTACCAGAACTCTGGGAGGTAGTTTTGAACTCTGAGGAAAGTACTGGTACTTAGTTTGTTAGTACTGACCAATTGTGACAGGTACTGGGGTTCAGGGTAGTGTATTGACCTCTAGTGACAGTAACTGGAACTCTGGGCAGCAATGTTGACTGCTAGTTGCTGGTAGAGATACACAGGCTACAAGAACTGGCCACATGTGACATGTACTGATATCTAGAATAGTGAAATGACATCAAGTGACATTTACTGAGGCTCAGCGTAGTGTACATTAAATATCTGATTTTTTGCACTCTAAAAGTGGTGCCACTCACTAGGGGCAATTTCAGGCAGATCAAAGGCAAATTTTAAGGAGATGATTATGAAATTAGATCTCATGAAGGGATTATGTTCTTTGCCTCTTCCTCACAGTGCTGTGGGTTGGTCTGTAGTGTGTGATTGTGGCATTTCCTGGTCTAGTGACAGGTACGGAGATCCATCCAGGGCAGTGAATTTACATCCAGTGACAGGTACTGCGACTCAGACTCTAATGGTAGCTACTGGAAGTCTGGACAGTAGTGCTGACCACTTGTGCAGGTACTATGGCTCTGAAAAGTGTTCTGACATCTAGTGTCAGGCACTGAGTTACGGGATAGTGTACTGACAACTAAGTACTGGAGCTCTAGACAGTAATGTGTTTCCAGGCTTTAAGTGACTCCCGTTTTTCCTTTTTTAAACAGCTTTAAATTGAACTTAGAAGAACGGCACTTAGCATGTGGATTTAAATAAACACCGCGTAACTAAACTTATTTTTGGGAGACGCCCTTGTTTGTAATTGAAGCACAAATCCCCTGTACAAAAAAATAACTTAGTTGTTTTTCCCTGTGAATATACCCATGTGAACCCCTATAGATACACGTGGTATATTTGCATTGCTATTCGGGCCAGTTAAGCAATTTTAGCGTGAAGTAGCGAGTGTCTTCATCAGTTCAAACACGTGTTTTGGGTGCTCAAAATAACCGTATCATCGAGACGGCTGTTTTGAGTACGCACAGCATATTTTTTTGGTTGAGAAAAAGAAAAAATAATTTTCTGTTACGCACTCTTATCTATGGGACTGACGAATAACCTCCACTGACCCGTATAAGCCATGTTTTATTTATATCGTTAGGTTCACTTGGGGACTAATTCAAAGAGGAGCGGCAAAAGCACACCAAAATTCCATCTAATCCCAGCCTATACAAAAACTCACATTTATGTGAAAAAAAATAATTCAATTACGCGGTCTATATCTAAATTCATTTCTCTAATTTATTTTTCAATTAAACTCACCATTAAAGAATAATTAGCAAAAAAACGGGGATCACTTAAGTTCTGGAAACACTATAGTTTTGACCTCTAATGGTAACCAGGGTATTAGTACCGGCCATTACAGTGTCTCAGGGTAGTGTATTGACATCTAGTGATAGGTACTGGGACTTATAGAAGTAGTATGAACCACCTAGTGACAACGAAAGGAACTCTGGGCAGTAGTACTGACCGCTAGTGCCATGTGCTGGTACTCAGGGTATGAGTGCTGACATAGACTAGCTTCTAGTCTGATTAATAATAGTTTGATTTTTTTCTGTAAAGTTAGCAACTGTTTGGCCCTTTTTGATAGCGTGTCAACGTTTTACACACCTTAGCTTAAATTTATGTTAAAATTGAGACAACAGAGTAGACTAGCCATGTGGTGTACGTCTTAGATTTTATAGATTTCCCCTTTTGTATATATTTTCGTTTTAACGCCTAGATGCCGGGCTAGTGCTGACCACTTGTGACAGGTACTGAGACTGATGGAGAGTACTGATATCTAGTGACATATACTGAAAATATACTGACCTCAAGTGAAAGGTACTTTGACTCAGATGACAGTAGCTGGAACTCTTGGCAAATTATGTACCGCTTATGACAGGTACTGGTACTCCAGTCATAAATTTTCTGCTGTAGAGACAATAACTAGAACTCTATGCTGACATCTGGTCACAAACGCCAGTACTCATACTGTTAGTACTGACATTGGCCTGTAGTATGTGATTGTGGCATTTCCTGGTCAAACTCATTTGTTGGGCAGACACGTCAATCGCTAATGACAGGGTGTTAATACCCGCCACTTGTGACAGGTACTGAGATTCAGCTGTGAAAACATCTAGTGACAGATACTGAGCTCTGAGTAGATCTTAAGTGACAACTACAGTATATTGTACTTCAGGATAATATAAGTACTATCCTCTTGTGACAGGAACTGTGACTCAGGGTACAAATATGTAGAATACTATGGAAGGTAAAAAGCGACATTATTCAATGCATACATCTTTGTTTTTGTATGTTGGCAATTTCATTCTATTTTGTAAACTGTGTCATTATATCATGCAAATTGTCATTTAAGGACATATGCTACTAAATACTTCCCATGTTGAAATATTTTCAATACTTTGCATACAGCTTGTTTTATGCATGAGCTATCCATTTATGAAATAAAATGGATATGTCACCGTGCTTATTTTTTCAGAATCTCATATTGAAGTTTTCAGGATTTGACCACTTTTCTTAAGATATAAAACATTAACACTAGTCCTTAATACCAAGCTAAAACGGTTGTTATATTCAGCCAGGTTCTTTCTTTTAACTTAAATTATTGCCCATGGTCTCAAACCTTGTAGAAAATGTGCAAGTTTATTTGTTATCCCATGCTATGACAAGATACTGCATGATATATTTTGGAAATTCATCGAAATTTGGGATTTGTTTTTAGAATAAATCATGTATTAGAAAATCTGATGTTGAAAATCTTAAAAAATATTTTTAAATCATGGACTATTATAATACCTTTCAGAAAAAAGAATAAAAATCTGGGGTCACCGAACTAATTCCCTTTCAAGAGGGCCAACTTTAACCCCACCCCATATGTTTCATGCGTAATTCAATATAAAAAGTTCAGGAATGACCATTTCGTACGTATTGATGATGCCATTTTACGAGTATATGAAGCAATTTAGCATTAAAATGTTAAAAAAGAAAGAAAAGACACACTTAAGATATGTGCGCACCCAGGAATCGATCCTTGTCCCCTGGCTTCGTAGCCAGACACGTTAACCACTAGGCCACGAGGTCAGGTCGTGCGCCGCTCTAAATAACCATACAAACAGTAGAGACTCGGCCACTATCGTATTCGTAACCAAGGTAATTGTGTACGTTGTTTCATTTCGTCTGAGCTACATTTATCTGTTTTCAGTGCTGAGACGATCAGTTCTGATAAGATGTCAATAGATATTTCGGGCACACTTTAATTACTTTATTTTGTCAAGAAAATGTCGGAACACTGATATGACATAAAAACATCGGAAAGCAATGTTGATCCGAATCCAATTATGGTCGAAAGACAGGACCCAGACAACTTTACCCGTTTCAAGACGCGGGAAAGTTGCGCATTGGAAATAGCCGCATATGTCTTTAATAGTCGTTTCACTCGTAATCAGATTCTGATCATGTCATTTCTCGGTTTTAAAAAGGCAGAACTAGGTTGTAAAATGTCAGAACTACATTTGTATGTTGTAAAAGGCAGAACTGGGTTGTCATAATACGAAAGTGAATATGCTTTAGTATTTTGACGCCAGAGGGCGCACCAATTTTACTGGGAATAAATAATTTCTCCCATGCAAGTAGAACTCGCTGCAAACGGTGTTAAGGTAATTTTTTAACAAGAAGTTCCCCCTACGTGGGATTTGATTCTTTACGTCCCATCAACAATTTTTCAGTTATGTAGGGACAGGTCTTCCTGGGTTGAGCCAACACTAAGCTAGGATCAATGTGTCTTGCTCAAGGACACATCGCAGTGACGCCGGTGAGGCTCAAACCCGGGGCCTCTCGGTCTCGAGTCAAGCACTCTACCACTGAGCCACTGCCCTCCCCTTACACGTATATATAAGAGAAAACTTCGTCCCGCCGCGCCAAGCTTGCACACAACCAACAAATATAGACCTATTACTGGGTCGGAGCTACAAGTGAAGGCAGAACATGCGCGGATACAGAGAGGGGATAGGGGGTCCGGAAAAAATCACAATTTCGATAGGTTTCTACAGAAATTAGCATTTGGACGCCCCCCCCCCTGAAAAAAGTTGGACCCCTCCCCCACCCCGTAAAATGTTGGACGCCCCCTGGAACCTTGGAAAATTATTGTTTTCCAAAAAATGAACCATCGGACCCTGGGATCGGTCCCCTCTGTAAAACTGTTAAATAAGTTGAATAGTCAGGGCCCTAAGGGACAAAAAATAGGTTCCGTGCGAATTGTGTGCCGATTTATGGTGACCTAATTCAAAACCTTCAATGGAGTCTTACCTTTGATTTAAAGGTGGTCACCTATCCCAAATCCGCGTCTGAGGCTAGTTATGACGTCATAAATATGGCGACCATAATGAGAAACTGCTCGTTAATAAAAGCTATGGTTAGTGTTGGTATGGTTATATTTATCCAAAACGAACGCTTTTTTTAACATAATATCAATTATTTTAGTCATATGATGGTTACATCAATGCTTTACCTGACTTTGACAAAGAATTATTTTGTCGATAACTATATTTTGCATGCAAAATACCGTAGATTCCCTATAAATACCCAGCTTATACGGCCACCTTTAGACTGATGGCTGAGAATGCTATTGCTCATCCTCGGGAATTTCACAAACTAATCCTATCTAAAAGAGAATTTCAAGCTGCGTCTTGTAATAGATGTTTGCACTATGTTCGCCGGGGGCGTTAGTCTCTGACAGCATGTTACATATGTTACCATGTTAAATTTAGAAAAAAAAAGAAAATTAAAAGTTTGAGCTACAGAAAGAAGGCTAATTATTTAAAATACTCATATGGTCTGCATATTGACTACTTTAGCTACATATAAAAATTTTTAGAGCAAAATCACAGCTTCATCTGGTGTTATGTGCGTTACTTTATTTAGATGACACTTTAAACATGAAATTGTGACCAATATCATTTACTTTTTAGCTGATATGTACATTTTCCAAAATGTTTTGATTATTTTATACTAACAAACTCATTTGGGTAAGAGAAAATCCAAAGTTTGCTTTTATACTTTAAATAAAGTGTCTTATACGCGCAATTTTTAGAACAACCCAAAGGCTACACCCAATTTAAGGAGCCGAATTTGGTGACTTGATGTAAAAAATGATATTTCAGAAAAAAATGAATATATTTCGTAAGTTTTCCTAGCTAAAGTCTCTAGCCCCAGGTGCCTAAATCATAGGTATTGATGATTATTAAGCCCCTGTACCTTTGTGTTACAGATGTTATGAATATTTGTTTTCAATATTTCTTAATATGAATAATTCTAAAATAAAGATACATCCTAGAGGAACATTGGAAATAATATTTTCACATTTAAACAGTACAATTAAGTAAATGTCCCTTTCTAATGTAAATATTCTAAACCAATCCTTATCCAAGTCATATACAATACCCATTATTATTTCTGCTTCTCTGGTAAAATAATTGTCCTCCTCATATCATAAAAACCAGAATAATCATCAAACAAGATTTTGACTGCAAGCTGAGTAATGACCTGCTCCATCCCAAACCCTTTTAGACATATTTTATCGTATGTACGAATTCAAGGTGCGTCGAATAGGAGATGTTTGCACACTGTAAGCATGGGTGTTAGCCTGTAACAGCTTGTTACATATGTTATTTTATCAATTTGAGAATAAGAAAATTGAAAGTTTGAGGTACAGAAAGAAGACATTAAAACTAGCTAATCAATTAACATTCTAATAGTCTGCAAATTACTGGATGTCTTTACTACATATGACAGCTGTTTAACATTAATACAGCTACATGTTGTATTATGTGCGTTACATGAACTTAATTGTAATTTAAAAGTGGTAATTTTGGCTATCGTCATTTAGTTTAACGACTGCTCTGAGCTTTTTTTAAACCGTTTTAGATTAGGTTTAACAAACATATACTGAATTGACGAATACAAAACCAAAGTTTGCTTTTCTATCTTAAATATTTTGTCTTATATGAGCTAATGTACAACCCTACCCCCAGTTTTGCAGAGGAGCAAATTTTGTTTTCGCCGCTTAAATGAAACACATATAAAAACAATTGCAGAGTGTTGATATTTTACATTTTCTTAAACAGTCTTGCTCATATATCATCACGTTACTTATTAAAGATGTCAATGTGTCATGATGCCACAACCAGGGCTCTGATCGAATTCCATGCACTTTCATGCTGGTATTAACTAGTTCAATGTCAGGAAAGAGCAAGAAATCATATTGGCAGGCATTTAGCTATGCTGGAGAATCTATCCACGAAGCATTCTTTCACCTCGGCTCAGTGCCCTTAGAAAGCACTGTGGCGGATGCACTAGAAAAATATATTTGTAAATTGTCCTGACCTCTTGGCTCTCGTTTGTGATGTCTAACTGGGAGTTTGTTACTTTCCCATTGGTATCCTGGGTCAGGTGTGGAACTTGATTGTATCGTTTCCTGATCTTGGCCGTCTTTCTTACTTTGCCCTAGCCAGTCACCGGTATTGTTCGACTCACTGCGTTGAGGTGGTGGATGTTTTGGAGAAAAAAAAATGAATTGCAAGAACTACCACTTCCAAGAGCTGTGTTTCTCCAAGTTGTCAAATGTGCGCAGTATCAGTGAATCATTTGGAAAACCTCACCTGTCATTAATCCTGACAAATCATTGCCTGACAATAATGGTTAGAAGCTGGACTGTGATAATTATTGTCCCGTTATAATGACATTGCCCATGTGCGGATCCAGAGGGGGATAGGGGGTCCGGACACCCCCCCCCCCTGGAAAATAACAAGTATGTATATGGGTTTCTATAGAAATTAGCATTTGGACCACCCCCCCCCCCCCTGGAAAAAGTTGGACATCCCCCCCCCCCCGGAATATAATGGACCGCCTCTGGATCCTTGGTAAAGTAAAAGTATATTTTTCTCAGCAATAAAACCATTGGAACCCCTCTTTAAAAATTCCTGGATCCGCGCATGTTGCCTCCTGCCCCCAAAACCTCTCTGCAGCTGATAAAATGTGGTTGCAGCATGTCTGTTTGCGGAACATCTCGGTGTAAGTACAAAGCAAACCATATATATTGTACTGATTTGTGTTGCTGTGGAGCAGAAGAGGACTCATGTAAAATATTGCCAGTGATCAATATGCTTATGACTTATGAACAACTATAATCATGTGGATTCAGACATTTCTTAAGGCGTATCAACAAGAATGCCTTATTGTCCGATTTTAACCTTTGAAGACGATTCTACCTAGTAGCATGCGAAAGATAAATCAGATTGTAACAGTTTTCTATTGCCCGAGCAATCGAAGTACAATGATTAACTTGTAGAGGGGTTTATCCTGATTTCCATATCATGAACACTACTAAGTAGACTCTTCTAACTTTTGATCCTTCAGTGGTCAAAATCGGACTATAATGAGTTTGGTTGATAGTGTATGCAAATGATTATTACTACTATTTTTTCTTTGGGTGTAGAATACGCAGCTACAGACAAACCAAAAGCTTTGAAGCGTGACTCTATTTACAATATTGATATGTTGGTCTAGAAAAAGGGGTTTCAGGCATTTATTTACATTTACTATAAAAGCTTTGACATGCACATATGTTCTGGCCAGACTGGCTCATTTTACGTATTCTGCACCAATCGTTTGAAAAAGAAAGACCCAAAGGTCATTGGTCAGACGTCGTAGTACATCTGTATATATAAGCATAAGAGATTATATTTACACCGTTTATTATAAAAACGCTGCTTGTTTTTCATTAAATCCACTGTCTTTTTATTCGTAAATAGTGACGGCATTTACGTCCCACCCTCGAACTGACTTCACCCTATCTGAATATATTTTGTATGTTACGATTTAAAAGAGTTTGCATTCAGTCTTGATAATGCTACTAGTTCATTAAAGGAATATTTCCATGCGTTGGAAATGGACAAAATGCATATATATGTGGTATTTACATATTAGGCGTCAGTTCAATGACGTCATCTTTTTGTTCTGATGCGAAGACACTATGGGCGACCTGTTAATTTTAATTATTTACCCCCTAAGATTAGATTTGGTGCATTTCGACTGAAATTGGCATACAAAATGAAAGAAAGTCCTGATCCCCATAGACTACAATGGACATACTGTTTAAATTGCACTGATACAATATACGCTATTTTGATGACGTCATAATGACGTCCAGACGTGAAACCCAGATGGGTGACAAGGTGATTTTCATTAGTTATCCCCTAAAGTTTGATTTGGTATAGGTCACCATAAATCGGTATCAAATTCGAACGGGAGTCCTGATCGCCCCTGACTAGTTCTCCAGAACCACTTTCGGTTAAGCCTTTAGGGTTCCCCGTCCTAAAATACACACACAAGTCATAAACCCTTCCAGCCTGATGCTGGTTACTACCCAGGGAAAGTCACTAAAAGTGGTGAAGTGGAAAAGTCACTCGCGCGCGTTGTACCCAGGGCTCCTGAGTTCCATCCCCAGCTCTTCCAGTCTGTCTGACATGACTTAAATCCATCGTCCTGTCTTCTTAGATGAACCGCTGCCGGTTTAGAATTCGGGATAGATAAATACAGCTTTTATGATACGGGCGTTTGGGCGCATTCCAAATTATATAGTGCACAAGTATAAAAGCTATCTCCGGGGGATAGAAGTGTTTTTTCGGGGGCCTTAGCCTTGACCCCTCTACCAAACGATCAAATTCTTACCCGAGAGCCCCCCCCCCCTGACCCCCTCAAGAGTGCTTCCTGTCTGCGACAATTGTCATAACGCGTCAACTATATTTAAGGATAGCAATAAAACACTTGGGCCTCGACTCGAGAAACTCTGTCGTCGGAGTTTGTAAACAACAAAGGCCCAGACCAGCCTGTGCATCCGTGCAGACTGGTTAGCGCCTTTGTTATTGTATCATCAGTCGCTTTCCTGAGGCATTTTATAGAGTACGCACTCTTGAGGGGGTCGGGGGGGCTTTCCCCTATATGGGTCCATGGGTGAAGCCATGTGGCAGAAAATAGTTTTTGTGCAATTCAAAGGGCTAAAAGAAGCCCTTAAGCATGCTAAGACACGCAGCTAAACACTATTGAGGCCCTGGAAGGGGTGGGGGATCCCAGTATCCCATATCCCTTTAAGTATTTGAAAAAATATCCCACATCCCTAAAAGAAAAATGGCAAATATTCCAAAATCCAGAAAGCATTGTATCCCCATATCCCTAGAATTGATAAAAATATCCTGTATCCCTTTAAATATTTACAAAAATATCCCGTACCCCTTTATGCTTTTGGTTCATATCCCTGTATCCCTAAAGCCCCTTCCAGGGCCTCACTATTTGCTGCATTTTTGTTCCAAAATATCTAATTAAATACAGTAAAAACACTCAAAAAGACCAAAACTTGGTTTTCAAGACCGATTATCACTTGAATGCAGATCAAAAGTATTACAGAAGGCTCCGAGAGGAGCATTGGGCAATACTTTCGAGCTTCATTAAGCTACCATTCATCATTAAGACCGGGTTGTTGTTCATTTTTGAGTAGCCTATACTGGCTGTGTCAAGTTATACACACATGCATTTTTGCATACACGTAGGTACGCCCCTGATCATATCTAAATTTGCTACTGGCAAAATTTGAATTACACTGTTTCTAGCGATTTTTGATCCGCGTTCGTCAATTGTTAAAAGCGTTTTCGATTGCCGCCAATCCGGTGTGAAACAAAATTATCTTTAACAGACAAATGGCAATCAAAAACACTGTTTCTAGCGATTTGGGATCCGGGTTCATCACTTGCTCAAAGCGTTTTCGATTGCCGCCTATCAGGTGTGATAAAGGAGCCTATTTTATGGTAATTGAATTTCTCCATAAAACATTAGCAACGATATGTTAACTTGCAGACGATGTCCTTGAGCGGGCTTAAATGGCATTGAAGCCCTGTTGAACCGCAAATTCACATTTCGCAAGTTTCACACTGTGAAAAATTGGTACCAATATGTCACATTTTTCATACCAATATTTCACATTTTGTGAAATTTGCGCACATAGTGAAATTATATGTAGCATACATATAATATTTTTTGACATCTATATATGAGCCGTGACATGTGATTTCCAATAATATGGCATTTTGACAAGTGTAGACTCAGACGTGCCTGTACAGCCTCCTTTTAAGCTAAAAACCTCCAAATGATGTTCACTCAGTAGCTTAACACTCATAGAATCTTCAAGGGACTAGCAAAGGCTCTGATCAGACTGCCCGTATGCACAGGCTGATCTGAGACTTTGTTGGTCGCACATACCAAATTGTTGGAAATCTCATGCCCCGGCTCATATATGAATGGGGTTAGTTTTGAAATTCTGGGCTGCTCATCGGCACCAATATGACTTCCAAGTTACCCCCACCATTTTGCTTCCAATGGATCACATGTTCAGAACTTAGAATGCACCTACTGAACTTGAAATGCATGATAAAAATGGAAAAAGATGGGCTTTATATCTCAGCTTTAGATAATGCAAAAACTGTTGTCCAGCAACTATAATGCTCTAATCTTTTTTAAAACGCCAAGCTTGTACATGTATTCCTGAATTGTTTCCCTTAAAACGGAAGACATGCCTACATTTTCACATTTTAAATGATTTTTTAATGTTCATTCTATTTATTTCGTTAAAATTTTAATGCGCTTATATTTATGAGATTCTACATGGACTTTTTAATTAGAGATTGCATTTTACAAACGTTTTACAAAAAAGACGAAAAAAATGATTTTTTTTGGTTTATTAATTTTTTTAACTCTTATCCACCTTAGAGATAAACCATTGTAGTTAAAATAACTCTCATCACCGATTTACGAAATTAATCGACAACTACCGAATAAGGGATACTCTGTAAATTATAAATGAAAGCGCGCCCTCTGGCGTCAAAATATCTAGCATTGAAAGAAGCGGGGAATTACCGCCAATATTCAATGCGTCAACTTTCTGTTTTGAATGATATAAAGCTGTTAGTGCTATTCTCTATTTCTAAATTACTTTGTATTATTTGTAATTCGTCAGTATGCATCCGAAGCTGTTATGATGCTACAATTCACATCATATAATGACACAATTTACAAAATAAAATGAAATTGCCAACATACAAAAACAAAGATGTATACATTGAATAATGTCGCTTTTTACCTTCCATAGAATACTGACCTCTTATGAAAGACACTTGCACTACTAGATTTGTACCCACAATTCCAATACCTGCCACCTGATGTCACTACTACTGCTCAGAGCCCTAGTAAGTGCCACCTGTGGGCAGTACTACAACATGGGTCCCCTAAACTACCACTGGAGGTCGTTAGTACTGACCAGTGCCCAAGTCCTTATCTTCATCATGAAAATGAAATATGTAAATAAGAGTTTCAAGCATCTGTCCGTCCATCCGACCAACATTATCTAACCACTGGCATGTGTAACAGCCATTTTTGATTGACGAGGTTTGCTGATCATCATATCGGTGGGTTGTGGTCAGTTAGTGAAAATGCTCATAACTCCTGAACTGCATTGTATATTTAATTACTTATACATTTTTTGAAGTTGGCAGGGAAAATGACAAAGAAAAGAAAATACAGTGAGCCACTTTAGTTACGAACCACCTTTTCAGGGTTCACATTTTTTTGACAAAAATGCAAGAATCAAACATTCTCTATGATCATTTACGTATTTACATTTTATCTATCTGATGACATAGAAAAAATATCATAATTACTCATGTGAATCATTCTGCAGCGTCAAAAGCAATTTTGACAAAAATGCTCGTGCAACCAGAACGTCTATATTTTTTATTTGCGTTTTGCGCTAGGAATTATCCATGGTGATCGTTGTGACAGAAAAACACCCAAAACAATTGTTTTATTCAAGTAAAATCCCTCTTTTTGGTCGTTAAAGTTAGTAACACTGTTGCTTTTTGAAGAAATGCTCGATTTGACGTCATTTTAACGTCAGTTACAATAATCAAACAGGTTTTCCTTCGCAAATTGTTTTGTTATGAGTCACTCGTTGACATAGAAGTATCAAAACACTACAACATCTTATCATTGACACGTCGTATAGCCTTCATTAACGTCAACACCTTGACTCAAATAAATCCATTTATTTTTTTACGAAAATAAACGGCGGATACATGGTTGTTTAAAATGAAATTATAAAAGAAGTGTTTTGATAACTTGTTTTCTCAGGATCATACGAAATTTTAACTAACTTTAAAAATAGTAATAAAATCAACTCTTTTCAAACCTTGGTCAGCTGGGAACCAAAATAGTAGAACGTTAAAAAATACTGATAAAGTTAGCAAACACACCCCAGTCTTAGATATTGCTAAGAATAAATTGGCTCTTATCTCTGGCATTGCAGAAGTCCGACCCTGAAAAAAGTGCAATGTGATCTGAGTTTCATTCAAATAATGTAATGTGAAAAGGTGTTTTGAGGGTAGTGCCCTTCAAGATCCATTTTCTTACTTGTTATTCGTCTGATCACGACAGAATTTCCATGTCTAATGCAAATATAGATGCGCTTTACGCTGGTAGTCTCAGAATAAAAATAGCATATGTCTTTCCCGAGTAATTTTACATTTTATAAGTGGTGCATAACTAAAGTGGCTCACTGTATATAAAGAAAAAAATATTGGTTATGCAAGGATTTGAACCTCTGTGCGCCAGGCTGTTAGATTACAAGAAAGCCTCCTAGACCACCACATATGAAATACACACTAGAGCATTTTTACCTAGTCCTCAGATTAAAATTGCACGACCCTTCACTCTGCACTATGTTGCCTGAACCTTGGTTAACTCGTCATATTAAAATAGCATGGCCCTTGGGTCTGCACTATATTGCACGACCCTTGGTTCTGCACTATAGTCACTATGTGAGTCTAACAGGGCCCTTGGTCTGCACTATAAGCTTGCACGACCCTTATGATATAAGCCTTAGAGCAATTTACCTATATACCCTTTACCTGTACTCGTCAGATTAAAATTGCACGACCATTGGTTTGCTGATCAGATAAAAACTGCAGTGGAAGTCCAAATTAACTGTAAAATGCAATTTCAGATATAAACAAGTAAACTGACTTTAATCATATATACTTGTTTGAAGGCTTTAGATATCAATGAAAGAGAAGTGATTCTCTTATTGCGTGTTCTAAAGCATAAGGAACTAGTTGTGAGCATAAATAGCAAGAGCTTTTGTCACAATGGAATAGAATGGCACTAAATAATATTATTTTTCCATAGCATTAATTTAATATAAATAATTTGTATTGTTTTCTGTCAAAGTCAACATATATGCAATAAAGCATATATATATATATATATATATATATATATATATATATATATATATATATATATATATATATATATATATATATATATATATATATATATATATATATATATATATATCTTCAAATAAAGAATAAAAATTCGCCTTGTTTTTTCTTCTAATTTAATTCTTAACGCGTTTCACTACTGTGTAGATCTACACAGTAGTGAAACGCGTTAAGAATTAAATTAGAAGAAAAAACAAGGCGAATTTTTATTCTTTATTTGAAGATATAATTTCCTGTATTGTGGACTTTCTTTTTTGTATATATATATATATATGTATATATATATATTGAACGTACAGAAAAGTTAGGGAACTTACAGTGAACTTTTCTGAAGGTTTAAATTCTAGCTTGTGAACAGATTTAGGAAAATACAGAACATGATGATATTGGGATATTATTCTGTGAAGTGTTGAGATATACTCAGAAAAACAATTGAAGGATGTTAGAATTCTTTTGACTTTATAGCATTTGGGAATATAATTTTCAAACAAATTATTTTTGTAATTGATAGAATTATCACTATGCACTTCACCAAAATGCAAAATTGAAATTCACGGGTCATTGGTTACGATACAGTACTACATAAAATGTACCGACCCAAAGTTCACAAGCAAAAAATTAGCGCTCTCAATTTATGCTGAAACTTTTACCAGGTCATTGCTTATGTTCTAACTCCGATCACAGACAAAAGTTAACAGTAATTCATCAGTCATTTCCCCTAATAATGGAACAACTTCTTCAACAAAAATACAGGGATATGGCATACCCTGGCAAATTTGACCACAAATTTGCAATAAAACACTTACATCAGCTTCAAAATTAGGTGCAATTTTAGAGGGAGAACCAGCGATGATTTTGGAGCCAGTCATTATGGAATACAAACGATAAAAATGGGTTTCAATCATTTTTGAACGTTTGTGACTTTTCAGTAAAGAGGGTTGAACCATTTGGATTTGCACTGTACTTAAACCATTTAAGCGTAACTAAAATAAAGCATCCATTTTGATTGCAGATGTCTGGAACTATGAAATGCATGCATATTAGTAAAGTTTTTATTGTATTGGATGTTAGTGATGGGACCTAATCTAAATATCCTTCAATTGTTTTTCTGAGTATATTAATGAGCCGTGGCATGAGATTTCCAACAATATGGCATTTTGACAAGTGTAGACTTAGACGAGCCTCTGCAGACTCCTTTTAAGCCTAGAAACTCCAAATGGGGTTCAGTCAGTAGCTTAACAATTATAGAATACTCAAGCGACTAGCAAAGGCTCTGATCAGACTGCGCATATGCACAGGCTGATCTGAGGCTTTGCTGGTCGCTTATACCACATTGTTGGAAATCTCATGCACTGGCTTTTAGGTGAAAACAGCGGTTTTGAAGTTTAAGTTTTTCAGGCTGGTATGATTGACAGACTGTATGACAAGACGAACAAGAGGAATCGAGAAGAATTTGCATTTTATGTGGCTTTTGTTTTTGAACTAATCATATAAGTAAATAAGAGCAATGTCGGAAAATCTAAAGCAGAAGCGGAATTCAAAACATTTGTTTGTTTCTTTTTCTCTAAAGAATAGTTTATGAATTGTGAATCTGATTTGCATTGCAGGATCTAACCTTAAGAATGTTTTGAAAAAGACAATGTTTATTTTCGGAGGGTCGAAAAGAGGGAGATAGGTTAAAGTTGGGTAAATTCGGACATCAGGTAAATTCGGACACACCTTGGCAAACAGTGTAAATCCAGATGAGACGGCTCCTTACGAGCCGTCTCATCAGGATCTTCACTGTTTGTTTTTTTTTATTTTTCATTTCAATATTTTAAATATGAAACAAACAAGGCTGCTGTCCGATTTTGGCCGTCTGTCCGAATATTCCCGACGTTACCCTTATAAAGGTCCGCTATTTACTTACGGGTAGTACAGTACCACTTACAACCATCAACAAAAGTACGGCAAGTCCTTTCATAGAAGCCATGATTCAAATCAAACCTTGCTTTCTACTGTTCCCTTGCACTTTTACAGAGTTGAAATAAAGCGGTCATTTTATAGCATCTAGCAGCCGCACAGATGATAAGTATTTGATGTTCCCCTTACCTGTCTTGTGTCCATATCCCATGGCTTTTGCATATGGCGCTATGACACTTGAGATTAATATCAAATTTTACATGTACCTCTTTAAGCGCCATTCACAACAAAAGTCGCCGGATTTTAGCGTCTGCTGAAACGTGAAGCCCATCCGATAAACAGTGTAAATGCAGATCATACTGCTCCTGTCTGATCTGGGGTTATACTGCTTTCACCAAGACTAACATTAGTCAAATTACGTTACCAAAATCTGTGCAGCAGACGCCTTCAGCTGGTACCATTTCCATATGCTCTTTAAAGGTTAACAGATAATTCGTTGAAGTAGGAATAACTACACTCCTGTCAGCCAAGAGTGACAGTGACTTCATGTTTTTACAAAGTTATCAGGACATATAATCGATAGATTACTTGTGTATTAATCATATCCTTAGGATAGGATTCATACACAAGTGATCTAACGATTCGAGTTAGCTCAAGTGAAGTTTACACGTTAGTGTTTTCGTAAGCAATTGTAAACAAAGCATTACGTCACTGTCACTTTTGGTGGGCAGTTTGATATGTTTAATTGTACATGATACTTGTTTAGTGTATATTTCAAAATAGGTTTCCTTAATTTCAGTAACATATGTTGCTGGTACACATTGGAATTGCCTCATAGAGGCAATTCCTATGTGCACATACAACATATGTCCATTCAATAAATGAGTGTATTTCACCATAAAACAGGGTTTTCACAAACTTCTCAACTACTTTTTATGTTCCAGTGTAATGAGCATGTAGAAATGAAAACGTTTATGTATTTTGGCATGCACCTGAATGATATTAATAGATAGCCAATTTTATATTATTGTCAGCTTATCTTTAGATGTTTCATTGAAATGACATGTGCGGATCCAGAAGGGGGGACAGGGGGTCTGGACTCCACCTGGAACATTACAAAAATAGAGGGTTCCTAAGCAATACTGGTCCCGATCCCCTTAAAATCACAAAGCTACCAATCCAGCATTCAATGTTGGGCCATCATCGGCCCGCCAGCAAAATGCCATTTAAATGGCGTTTTGCTGGCAGGCCGTTGATGGCCCGCTAATGGTGGTATTTGGATCAATCCTTCCCTCATCAAACTAAAAAAAAAACGTTGTCTAAGTTGGACCCCCTCTGACAAAACTTTCTGGATCCGCCCATGAAAGAAATACTAACTTGCTGGTTGCCTGGTTGTATTATAGTGAAAGTTAATACTGCTTACGTCAATGGCACCAGCTGAAATAGGTCTTTATTTTCATATATCTTGGAATTCAATATTTCAAAAGGATATACCATGACTATAATTACAGGGGTATGTTTCCTCCTGATATCCGATGGTAAGCAGCTGTTTGTCGAGGCCCACTTAATCGAAACTTTTATTCTTTGTAAACGGGAAACCCCTTTTGCAAACAGTGTAGACCCAGATAAAATGCCACATTATATGTTTTATCATGGTGTACAAGGCATAATCCATTAGTATACAAACGATTAATTTGAGATTGGCGCTGTGAAACCGATTTAAGCCCTCCAGTAAAATATATTACTGATCGTTCCAAGGCGGTACTTCCTTTGTGGATCTTTTATGGGTTTTTCTGTCTTGTATTTGCTATGCCAGTTTGTGTGCGTCTGTTTATATATGCCTTGTGGTCACCTGTTGGGAAAGGGCTAGGAGTTGCGTTCACAAGAGAACACAAGACATAAACAACACATATTATTCACAAAAGGAGTACCGCCTTGGAACTGTCAGTACGAGGGCTGTTCAAATATGAATGCAAGTAGCTTCATAACTTTCTTCACGTATATGCTACAACAAAATGTCATACTTTTCTGGAAAGAACTATTTGTCGCCTTTAAAATGGCACCAAACTAAAAGAAACACTCATCCTTTTTATCGAGTTACAGGCCCTTATATAAAGGCCGCTCCAGTATACTTAAGTTTTTCTGAAGCAAATTGCAACACACTTTTTGGTACATGTGCGGATATAGTGTCATATCTTTGTAAGTTTGAGACAAAATGACACCAAATTATAGATGCAAGTTTATGTAACGATCTCAAAGTTGCTTGTAGGAAAAACTTTATATAATCATGTTTCTATCTCGAGTAATCAGGCACGTTTGAGACGTCATTAATTTTATGATAAACGTCATTTTGAGTTATCTACTGGTGATGTAATAATGGACATCGCTGTGTCTTCTTCTTTGCATTTTGATGAAAAGATGCTAAATATGTCATAAGGGAGATTTCAAAACACGCCGTCCCCTATTTACAGAGTTATCATATCTTATATCATTTATCAAGCATTTTTCTGTTTCTTAATGACGTGTTTACATTAATTAAAATACGTTCAATATGTCTAGTCCTCAACACCAGGTGAGTAGTTTTATTGTAAAAAAACGTCTATAGTGGCCAAACTTAAAGTTTACGTTCAAATTTAGAATAAAGTCGCAATATTATGGAAACAAAATTAGGTATAAATTCTATAACCCCTTCACTCTAGGCTTTTTTGACTTAATAAAAATGCTTTTCAGTGTTTTAAAATTACCCACTACCCATCAATAATTTTTCGTTACAACTCAGTTTGAGCGATCAACATATTGTCTTTGAGTTAAAACCAGTTTAAATGTTGCTTCGTGCCTTTTATAAGAGATAAGTTTAACTGAAAACGGCAAGGTGGTGTTTTGTTTACCATTTATTTACAAACATAAGGTGACTTTAGTGAAAACGATTCGTTGTAATTTAACAAAAGTGTGTCGGATTTTCTCAACCTTCACATAATCATTATATAAGAATATGGGGATACTTCCTTAAAAAATTCAAGAAATTTCACCCGTTTATCAAAGAATTATACGCTTGTCTATATCACGGGTATATATTCAAATCATTGAGTTTGTTAGTATACTAACGTGGCCCTCATTCAAAGAGCTATAACTCGATAAGTATACTGTGTTTTTCTTTAGGTTTGGTGCCAGTTTAAAGGTGACATACAGTCCTTTATAGAAACGTTTACCATTTTGTCGTAGCATATATGTGAAGAAAGTTATGAAGCTACTTGCATTCATATTTGAACAGCCCTCGTAAAATATTTTACTGGAGGGCTTAAACCGGTTTCACCGCACGCCAACCTCACCCTTTGTTCAGATGTGGATCAAGACACATAGATGCTTGGTTTGCATGAAAGACCCCTAACTTATCAATGCATCATCTCCTAGAACATTTAAATCAAGATATAAAGAGAGATTGCGCAAAAACAAGGACTCAACAGTACATAAAACTGAATACAGGAGCAAAAGAAATCCAACAGGTAAACCCCAGTGGGCCTGACAACAGTCAAAGCATCAGGCCCATAACATACCATAAATAGATAAGTCTTTAAGTCGGAACCAATATAGAGTCTGAAGTCCAAGCCACCAGCGTGCAATTAAAGCAAAGTTACCAACCGTGATCGGGTTAACCACCAAGCACGCAGTCTGTTGCAATACATTAATGTTATAACCAATCCTTTTATAATGGGGAATTATTTTAATAAAATGCGCTGAAAAATTCTGAGAGCTAACAATCTTCTTCAATTTATACACCAAGTCATAATAGAATTCAGGTTCTGAAAGTCCTTGGCGTAAGAGAGATTGAAGTCCAACTTGGAATTTAGATATCAAATCATAGTATCGTCTATAAAACTTAGAAAAGGTTTTGCAAAGTTTATGATACCGATAGCCTAGTTCAATAAATGACTGAGTTAACAATTTATTGCGAGTATTGAAGTCAGCAACATGGCTAGACGCTCTAGCCAAACGAATGAGCTAAGGGATATAGACTACATAGGATGTAGAGCGAGGAACATCACCATCTAAAATGGGAAATTGACAATTTCAAAATCTAAAATCGTCACGTTTATCATAAGCTTTGGTAGAAACAATATCATTAGAAATTGACAAATGCAGGTCTAAAAACGCATTCTAGGTAATTCAAAGGTATAAGCTTTATCAAGTTGTAGCTCTGAAGGGTATATTTTACTTACCATATTATCAAAATAAACATTATCAATGTTTAAGATATCATCCAAATACCTGGATGTAATTTTAAAAGTGTCCATAATATCAGCCTGCTTATCATCAGAAAGAGACATCATAAAGTCTCTCTCACAACAAAGCAGGGATAGATCGGCAACCAGGGGAGCACAATTAGTGCATATAGGATTCCCAACTAATTGTCTATACAACTTTGCGCCAAATTGAATAAAAATGTTGTTCAACAAAAAGGTCAGCGCATCACGTACATTTTGACACGACCATGCATGATATTTTTTAGGGTTTTTCTGAAGTAAAAATGCGTTTCTGTAGTTACATGCGAAGTAAGGAGAACCTTCTCTATTGAAGGTTCTTTCAATAAATTTATCTTTAATTAAATTATTAGGTAAAGTCGTGTAAAGAGTAGAAAATTCACAAGTAGACAAACTGGTTGCATCGAAATCTCTAGCTTTAAGTTTATCTAAAATTCACCTGAATTTTTAATAGACCAAAATAGATTTTTACCAGATCTCTCATATACCTTTTCACATGTTTTAACAGCTGTAAGATATGACCTATCGTTCATTTCTCCATTAAGAAATTTTCAATAAGTTCACCCGAAGTCATCTGATGTGATAATAATATGGGCCTCGACGCGAGAAAACCTGTCTTCGGGGGTTTTCGAACAACACAGGCGCAGACCAGCCTGCGCATTCGCGCAGTCTGATCAGCGCCTTTGTTATTCACTTTTAAGAAAGTATCATATGGAAACTCGCTACAGGTGAAATGTCAATGTTCTAGCTAGTCTCCGTAGCTGAGGAGACTGGATTGAAACTCGCTTTGTCGGACACCCCGAAGACAGGTTTTCTCGCGACGAGGCCCATATATAGAGAGGGAAGCTGCTGATGTAAAATGTCCAAGTGATGGTGATTAAGAGAAAATGATGGACATAACATGAGCCGTGACATGAGATTTCCAACAATGTGGCATTTTCACAAGTAAAGACTCAGATGAGCCTATGCAGCCTCCTTTTAAGTTTAGAAACCCCATATGGTGTTCAGTCAGTAGCTTAACGCTCATAGAATATTCAAGCGACTAGCAACGGCTCTGATCAGACTGCGCGTATGAGCAGGCTGATCTGAGGCTTTGCTAGTCACACATACCACATTGTTGGAAATCTCATGCACTGGCTCATATATGGTTATTTCCCTGTAAAGAGTTATAGAAACAGCAGTTGTTTGAAGTTCAGTCAATCTATCTTCTACGAAAGCCTGGTTGCGAGTTCTTACTTCTTTGTTCTTACTTCCGACCTCTTATTTCTTTCCCTCTACTTCTTAGTTCCTATTTCTAACTTAGGAGTTTCTATTTCGAAGTTGAAACAACGAAATAAAAAAAAGGTATTTAAATCTGTGGGGGGGGGGGGGGGGGGGCGTGCGTACGCGCGTGTGTTTGTGTGTCAAAATAATGGGGAGAAGGAGAAACAGAACTAGAGAGATTTTTTGCTGAATCAGCGGTTATAGATATTTATGTAGGCCCGATAATATGGTAATAGCAAATGCAAAATACCGCGTGCATCTAATGAGGCAAAAACGGGTGTATTCACAGGGGAAAAAATGAAAGTTACTCTAGTTTACATGGGATTTGGGCCTTAGGTAAGATAAGAGCTTTCCAGTAAATACGTTTTAGCTATGTGGTGTGCATTTGCATCGTACATATACATGCTAAGTATCGTTCGTCTAAATAAATATAAAAAAAATAACAAAATAACAAAAAAGGACCTAGATTATATTTTTAGTTTACAGCGATTCTCGTCTATCTTTGAACCGACAGTACATAAGTCAATTTTGTACTGACCAGAATGTTAAATATATATGTTTCTTTCACAAAATTTTTCGTCTGCTTTGTTTTCTGCTGATGTACTTTAGTAGGCGTTGGACCCTTATCAATCTACTCTTAAGATCAGGGTTCATGCGGGCGTAATAAGCAGATATTTTCTTTAATGGTATATCTAAATAGAAAACCTGGTTTAGAAAGGGAGCGCTGTTTGCTTTGCATCTTGCTCTCGGGTGGCTGTCTGTGTTCTGTGTCTCTTCCTCGCGGTGCTACGGGTTGGTTTGTGTTTGTGGCAGTTTCTGGTCATAAACACTTGCTTTTTTCATTGGAAAAGATGACACTCGACCCCTTTATATGAGCCTCGACATGAGATTTCCAACAATGTGGTATGTGCGACCAGCAATGGCTCAGACCAGCCTGCGCATACGCGCAGTCTGATCAGAGCCTTTCGCTTGAATATTCTATGAGTGTTTAGCTACTGACTGAATATTATTTGGAGTTTCTAAGCTTAACAGGAGGCTGCAAAGGCATATGTGCGTCTACACTTGTCAAAATGCTGTTGGAAATCACATCACAAGACATGGCTCAATTATTTTACAATGAACCAGAGGGAAGAACCCGGATGAAGTCTGTATACAAAGGGGTTGATACAGGTCAAGTGCGGTTTCGTATCCTTCAATAGGCACACACAGCAACTCTCGTTTTTACCTATTAAGTCCATATGCTCTTATAAGGGTGCATTGTAATGTTATAAGAATCTATCATGAGTGTGAGGGTGGGTTAGAAAAATTCGTCCCGAGGATCACCGATTGGAATCACAAGGCTTGCCGAGTGATGACAAACGGTGATCATGAAGGACGGATTTTTCTATCCCATCCTCACACGAATAAAGGATTCTTTTTCTTGCTCACCACTTAATACCTCATATTTATTGGAAAAAAAAATGAAAAAGCCTTTCAGAAAATCCTGCTTACGCTGAATTGCGACATGGTGACATCATTTTAACATTACATTGACGTCACGGATTAACGTATAACAGATGTGCGGCTGTTCGTTTTTATCTTTCCCTTTGCCTGGTAGGGGTATGAAAGATATGAATACTCACATGGGTAAAAACAACGGAAATCCCGATCTGGTGTGCGAGAAATATTTTGCTTACACTTTGTGGTTTCCATTTATTCTTGTAGTTCATGTGCCATTTCATTATTAGATTTATTGAGTGGATGAAAAAGTGCAGTTTTTGATCAACTGCATTCAAAGAAGCCAGACCTAGAGTTATAAACTTGTTTTATGCTGAAATAATTACAACTGTCATAACATTCGTTGAGATCCATTGATCTGATTGGTCAAGAATGGTCATCTGATCGTATTGACCTGTATTTCATTTTTCAATGACCTTCCGTTCGTATTCATGAGGGGCTGGGACATTCACGACAGAACTTCTTTTGTGATACGATGCAATGCTTCTATGAAGAGAAATAAACAGTCGACATTTACTTACACTTTACTTTACACTTACACAGATAATTTTATTGGAAAAGCAAAGATTAACTTACATACGACGCTTAAAGGACCTCGGACAGTCTTAATGAAGGATTGCCCATAAAAATGACCAGAGAAAAGTTTCAAAGAAAATGCTATTTTTTCTATGAAAAAGATAGCAGGTTCAATCCTCGACTTATCCACAAAAGCCGTTTTCTCATTGGACAAGTACCTATTGAAAAATATGGGCTGAAAACTCTGTTTTTGCTATTCAACATATAGAAAATAGAAAAAGTTTTACTGAAGTGCTTTCCCCCCCGTGACCAAACTAATCCTTTTGCATACAGTTGTAGTTTTACATTTCACACATAATATAAAAACGGCATGATTGGTCACGGGGGGGAACGATGTCAAAATGCTTAAAAACACTTTATTATAAAACCTTATTAGAAACTTATTTTGTAAAAGACCTGTAGGTAAATGGCATGTATCAGGGCTTTAGTTATGAGTGCTTACAAAGTAATTAATTGTCTCATTTCTCAACCAAACCATATGTTGTGGGTACTCAAAAGAACCGTCGCAATGAGACGGTTCTTTTAAGCACCAAATTATAGATGAAATCTGATGTGTAAGAAAAATATTAACGATTTTACGCTCAACATCTGTGTTTATCTAGACTATGATTTATACAGTATGCAGATATGATACACCTCAGTGCACAAGTCACCTGGATGAACTTTAAACATTACAGGTAATAGTCAAAAGTCATTGACAGCATACTTCTTTAAATGAAACAATGTAATCTTCCAAACCCGAATTTTATGCAAACGCATCACTTTCGTCTCAAGTTTTTTGCCGCAAACATAATATTTACATGTATTTAGGTGAATACTCGACGAATCTTTGACTTTCTGTGAAGTAAAATTTGGTCACAAAAAATACCCCCACCCCCTAAACCCTAAATTCCTGGCATAATTATGCAATATTTTCAAAATATTTTAATTTTGCTAGGTGCACTAAATGTAAGGGTTTGATTTAAGCACAAAACTATAGTTGTCAATTATGCATTATCCTAGCCACAGGCTGTCAAAATTTGGGCAGATTGAATAGGAAACTGTCCGAGGTCCTTAACAGTATTCATGCCGATCAGCTGTTAGTACTATCTCGCCGCCATCTTGTTTTTTATAGTATATGTCATAGTCTAAATGCGCGAAACGTTATTAACTGGAAACGTAATTTTAAGGAAAACATAGTTAAAATACTTTGGAGAAAGAATAACAAAAGAAGTTGTAATTATAAGAATCGAAAGTTATAATTCTGCGTTTTACTGAGGTATAATATTTCATATGAATTACATCTACGGTTTTTATGCAAATAAGATGTAATTTTCCCAACATAAAAAAACATACCTCAGTGAAACACAGAAAAATAACTTTCAATTCTTAACTGAACTGAGCATGTCATTTATCACGGCCATGTGTGTTAAAATACCAACAATCATTGGCATTTTAACATTTATGAGCATGCCAAGTACACATTTGAACTATTGGAGCAAGATAAATCTATTCAGCATTTTAGTTTTTATGAACTGTTGAAATTTCATGCTCAATTGAGTTTGAGCATTAAATAAGTGTCACAACCTAGTGTCTAGTTGGAGCGGATACACACTGTTTTCTTAAGAGCGCATAGCAGCAAAAGGTTATGGACACGGAGGCATCTTAGAATCTAGGCCAAATACAGCAACATAAATTGATAAAATATGGAATATATAGTTGATAGTACATGATTTGAAATTATATGAAATATACATTTGACAGGACACGATTTGATAAAATATGAAATATATAGTTGACAGCACATGATTTGATAAAACATGAAATAAATAATTGGCAGCACATGATTTGAAAATATTAAATATATAGTTGAAATCACATGATTTGATAAAGTATTAAATATATAGGTAGTTGGCAGCACAGTACAGGCTTAGATAAAACATTCAGTTTATAGTTGACAGCGCATGTTTTGATAAAATATTAGATATATAGTTGACAGCACATGCTTTGATAAAATATGAAATATATGGAATAAAGATACGCAGCAGACGAAAAAATATTTTTGCGTATTTATATGATGTTTTTATTAAATTTCATTTAGAATGTGCTTACTAACTATTAATGGCATGTGATGAAATGTGAAAACGTCACTTAATGATAAAATTTACACCACAAGATGGAAACACTTAAAAAAGTAAAATGTGAAGTGGACGTCAGAACGAAGATCATGATTTGTTACATGGCGTCGACTCAACAATGTGCAAACAAAGAAAGCATCGTATCATGCGGAAATAGCAGTCAAATATTGCTTAAAACCAGCTACTGGAATGCAAGGATACGTAATGACAAAGAATAAGCATTTTACGTGACTTAAAGCCGTCGGGTTGAGATCATTGGTGCATTACGGAATTTATCGAACCTAAAGATAACAGGACATGCTTTTCCTGCAAAAGTTACTTTAAAGAAACCGTAAAATTGTGTCAGCGGGACGTTATATTGACGTTAGTCAAACTGAACATAGCACAAATTTGCAAATGAAAACAACCTGTTATATGCGGGAAGCAAGCATTATACTTGCTAACTGTAACCCAAACTTTGCCACTTGCCTATTCTCTCATCAGAAAATGCGTAAACATTATGGTGCCTTTAAAGTGAAGAATAATGCATTTTGACGTTATAATACACATTTTATAGACGTCTAACATTCTAAAGTCATTATTCTTGCAGTAAATGTGCTTTTATTGAATAAAACTCCAGAGGGATATAATTTCATGCATTTAACGCAATATTTGGTATTGACGTTATTGACGTTATTATAAGCGTTTTAAATCATAACGTAAGGTTACAAGCTGATCATTTCCTGTATCTCCAAATTTATTCCAAAGTTTTGCAAACAACAAACCTGTTTTTTTGATAGAAAATTTACTTTTATTGACTGTTTCACAGTTTACAACTGCGGGCCGGGATGATTACGCGCAATCTAACCTGCAGACGTAATCGAGGTAGTGACTTAACCTACTGTAATGCGACGAATACATGCTGCGTTTATGAAATAACATCATCTACACAACCGACTTACATTATATTTTAAGTTTACAATAAATTAAAGTGATTGTTGCGTCTCTTTATTCCTTAAGTATAGTTGAAATCACATGATTTGATAAAGTATTAAATATATAGTTGACATCACAATCTTTGACATTAAAACTATTGGATATTGCAGTCTTTTGTAGTAGTTTACAACAACTCCTTTAATTGTTCTTTCATGCAACTTTTAATATTTTTCTCAAATCATCTTGGAATGACTTTTTCATGAAGGCATAAATGAACGGGTTGGCAGTATTGTAGATAAAATACATATAAAATATCATTTCATTGAAGGGCACCACGTGATGTGCCATCAGCCAGGCAGGCAGGAAAGCAAATAAGAAAACCACAGTGACCACGAACAACATTGCTGCTGTCCTAATATTGGCATATAACATCCTGTCATTCAGCAACATCGCTGTGCTCTGTTCCCGCTGCCGGATGTGCATCGGTTCCAATTCGTGATGGTCCCCTGCTTCTTCGATGTTTCCATTGTTCGTCTGTGTAGCGACTGTAAACTGTACAATCTGTGAACAATAAAAACAAGATATGTCAGAGTAACGTAAAAAATGCCCCCAAAAATGGGTCTAGCATAAGGCACATTTGTGGAAAACTTTTTTTTGTAATATAGGAGATATTCTTCGGACACGATTAATCTAGAAACGAGGTCAGAGGTCATGGTCGAGGACACAGTGACTTAAAAATGATAAGGTACAATCTCCCTCCCAGGATGCACCCATATGATATTACTACATCAAATAATATAGGGAATATGTTTCGGACATTATCATTCTAGAAACGAGGTCAGAGATCAAGGTCACAGTGGCCAAAAATTGGAACGCGGCACTCCACCATACAAAGATGCAACCACACACCGCATTCGGGCTGCCTACCTCACATAATATAGGAGATATGCTCCAGACACGTTTATTCTAGAAACGAAGTGATACATTGCAATAGTTAGAAGGTTTCCATGCGAGCTGAACATTTCTTGTACTTCAACAACAGTAGAATCTAAGGCGGAATTTGGTGCCAGTAAAATGCATTTAAGCCCCCTGATGGCTTAGGCTGCTGTCCGTTTTAAGGCGGCGGTTCTGTTGTTGTTGACTTGTTGTTTGTTGTTACTCCCATTGTGGGCATCTGTAATTGTTCTATGTTTTGTTGTACGTTACTTTATGTCCATTCTATTTTGGCAATCACCTTGATGGGGAAGAGAGAGCTGGTTGTTTTGCATTACGAGGGTCATTTGAAAAGTTCTTAGCATGGCATCATAACTCTTTAATATGTTGATAAAATGCTATCAAATAATACATTTTCGGAAAGTAGAATTCAAAGGCTACTTGATGGTTTAATTTTTGTCGAATAAGGACTTGGCGTGCACGTGCAGCGCATGCTCAAAATGAGTAGGAGTTTATATACTGGTGGAAATTTAAGCAAAATACTTGGAAAAAAGCGAAGGAAAATTGGGGACCTTATTTGCGATCATGATTTGACAAATTAACGATTTGGTGCCAACTTATTTTTTTTAAAATTAATTATGCGATCACTGCTTGCACGACTACCATCTTTACAGTTGGAAAATGTTGACTAATAGAGAAATGGTAAACTTTCAAAAATGGGACTTTTTTCGTTTTCTTTATACTTTTACCATAAATTGCGTCACTACAGAAGCACGAAAAAAGTCCATTGAGTTTTTTGTTTGCTTTATTTATAGCCAACAATGTATAAAAAATATTTTGTCGCGCAAAATGTGTGGCTTTATTAGTTCTGTATTCGAGAAAATTATTCCTTATAACAATACCCCTACTTTTCAAGAAGTGGGTGGGGTAACTCAACCCCGCACATTTTGTCGATGACATAAGAATTTCTCATGGTATTGCATTAATCATAACAAAATTGATTGATTTCTACTCTCAAGGTATTTTTACTTCTTTGTTTGCCACTGTTTTCAATTGAAATGAACCAGAACGTCAGCTCAGCTAAACTCATTATGTCCATGGGAAGTTTTAAAGAGTTATCTTCGCTTTGTTCTGGTTTACAAAATGTCTTTGGTTTCAATACAAAGAACATAAAGCGTGCTTGACAAAAATACCAACATATGACATTTTTAAACTACTGTCGGTTATATATTTTCAAAATATGTGAATCGTGACATGAGATTTTTAGACATAAAATTAGGCGCATTGCTTTGCTTTCTAAACGGGTATGGTATTGCTGTTCCGGTATTTATATATTAGAAACATCCAACTCGGTCATCAATTGTATAATTACTGTAGCAGATTGTGGCCTACCAAATGTTACACAATTGTCTAATTTCATGAACTATTCTTCATGTTCTGCACTCTTTTCCAAAGATAAAAAGTTATATTTTCCTCTGAAATTTTGCGTTTTCCAGTATACAAACAGAACATGTACTCACAATAATATTTTTGTGCTTGCTCATAAAATCCTCATGGAATTCGTGCTATAACACTATGATAGGGTTTGTAAATTGGTTACTGAGATAAAAGACCATGCTAAGAACTTTCCAAATGCCCCTCGTATTTCGTTGGAAATACTAAATATATAACAAAGTTTTGAGCTCTATGATTTAAGAGAAACTTCATTTAATTCAAAATACTTTATTTTTGAAGTAACAATTCTTGTTCCGATGATATCAAATTAGGGAGATTGGAGTCAACTTTTAAGCGTTCTTTTTTGGACATAGGCAAATAGTGCAGACCCAGATCAGACGCCGCAGAACGCGGCGTCTGATCATGGTCTCCACTGTTTGCTTACAGAATTTTCTATAAAAAATTGAATAAAAATGAAAAATACCACCCTTAAAACGGTAAAGGGCTGGTCTAATTGATAATAGTGTTTAATCCCATTTAGACTTAAATGGGTTAATGAGAAGGAAAACAACTCAGATACTTACGCGAGCTGTGTAAGGGCTTGATCTCTTCCACTTCCGTTTTCTGGCTCGATGTTTCCAGATCGATCTATATATAAGAGTATTCAGGACCAACACCAAGAGGAATGAGAGCAGGTAGAATGAGGCATAAATTCTCTGATACACTTGGGCAAAACTAGCACCAATCACGTGATTTGTTGGTGCGCACACGCCTACCAACTCTGCGTGTAGCGTGAATGTTGGTGTGCTACCTGATATGTTAGATGTTCTGTTCTTTTCACACATGTTAGCGTTAGAACACATCGGCGAGTCATTGGGTGGTATATTTTTATACATGCGGGTATCGAGAAATGATAAGACACTTTCTACGCTCACGTCAGTATTACTGGATACATTTAAGGCATGTGTTGAATTTGAAGTACTATTTCCTGACGGCTGGATGTCTTCTTCTTTAACAATCCCATGCAGCAAGGCGGTGATTAGGCCACAGATAGAAGCTAGTGCGAGTAAGCACATTGCAATAGTTCTGGCTCTGTACAAATTTAAAGCATGCAGGGAAGGATAGCATATGCAGAAAAATCGATCCACTGCGATAGCCACCATTATAAATGCCGAGAAGGGGACATTGCATGTTATCAAAAACATATAGGCTTGACATAATACGTCATATTGCAATTTGTACTTCAAGTATATAACCACCTCTGTGTAGGGGACAATTATCAAGCAGGTGAACAGATCAGTGCCAGCTAAGCACATTATAAATATTCCGGCTGTAGTTTTGATCTTCTTATTTGCGTATATATACAACACTAGACTATTACCAAATATCCCAACTAATGCGAATATAGATAACATAGCAAGCACCGCAACCGAAGAAGTCTCTTCCATTTTAAACGTTGCCCTTGCCTGAGTACTTTGAATGTGAGTGGAGAGGTGTGGCTTAAGCAACTACACTGTCCTAATGAGTTCTTTTAAATAGGTATGGTGACGAATATCCACGCTACTTGCCATCAACAAATACATAAAAGCCAACGTTCTTCTAGTTTTTGCATACCTGTCTTTTCGGTTGTTATGTCAGCAATTATACTGTTCATCCCTGGGTTCTTTTAAACTAGTAGTGTGGTGAAAATCCACGCCACTTCGTATCTACAATTACAAAAAATGCAAACGTTCCTCTAGTGTATTCATACTGTCCCGTGCGATTGTCAGCATTTACACTTTCCACCCCTGGGCTCTTTCAAATAAGTATGGTGACGAATATCCTCCGCTATTAAAATAAAAGCAAACTGTCAATTTTACGTCTAATAAACTATTTATTCTGTTCTGTTCTAGTGTTTTTTATCGCTTCCATCGCGTTTTTCAGTCTTAAGAATACGTGAACCTATCTTTGAAAGATGGATGCATCATTTTCTCGTCTTGCTGATTGAACAATGATAATTGTTGATGAAGACTATTTATATGATTCGAAAATGTCATTTCAGTACATTTCAAATTAGCCGCTAATATATTTTACATGCTTTTCTAGAGTTCCTGTTTTTTATCGATTGACCTGTTCAGATCTCGTAAACATCGTTTGGGGCTCTTCCAGGTTCGCGAACAAAGGCCCAGACCAGCCTGCGCATCTGCGCAGACTGATCAGCACCATTGTTGTTCACTTAATTGAAAGTATAATATCTAAACTTCCCAATTTTCTAGAGAGCAGGCTGGTTTGACTCACTCACTGCAGTGTTTCGGCAAGAGTGCGTTTCTTGCGTTTTTGACGCAATAAATTGACTGCTGACGCACTGACAGTTTGTCTGTGCGTTTTTCGTGACGCACACAAAAATAGCAGCGAGAACGAAACATCGTCGTCTTTATGTGCCGAGATCTGAGGACTTCCAAGTTTACCTCGATGATAATGCTTCTATAAATATTTTTCCTGTGGAAAATAGACCTGCGCACAAATATCTTTGCTGGGTATTTCCATGACGTATCTGATTTATTTCAAAAACGACGACTGTGCATGTCAAAAGTCATTGGTGATTCGCACAGATTGGGTTCCGTTCAAAATAATTTTGGCTTGTTTCGCTTTCACTGCTATTTTGGGGCATATGCAGCATACATTTTAAAGAAGTAGTCTAGAAAAGAAAGTTTTCTTTGCTCCAATACACCAAAATATATAAGGCAACGATTTTCAAAGAAATAATACCAATGCATCTCGTCTATTATGAGACTGACCGTCTGCGCATGGGTAAACCGCTCAACTGTTAAACAACAATGGCTGCCCTGTCATGAAATTGGTGAATAGACTCTTTTATTTCTTGTCCTCTGAAGGATAGGACTTTAACTACAAGCAACACAACATTGCATAATTCCCATGAAACAAAAAATGTTAGAAAAGCCGTCGACCACAAGCCTACCGATAGTAAAACATGCACCGAATTTCGAGACGACCATTATCTTACGATAGGGGACATTCTTCAAACACTTTTATTATTGATGCATGCGCAGACAAATAAAAAATTATTACTCAAAAAAAGTTCTGACCCTCTTAATTTGCCAATGACCCCCGAATTTTCAAACAAGGGGTCATCAATGACCCCAAAAAATCCTGCTCTTGCAGAGACACTAGTTTGAGTCTCGCTTTGTCGGAAACCCCAAAGCCTTTCTCGTGACGAGGCCCGCTAGTGACTAATCGTCATTTGGTTATCGCATTTATCACCTGAAGAGAGCAGGAAACGAGATTCTGTTAATGACCATTTCAGTCATAGAACTTTCTCGATATTTCTTCTCAGATTTGAAAATGGAAATAAATGCCTTGTCACATGGATATTTTAGAAGAGTTACAATCAAAACTGAATCGAAATATCAATGCTGACAGCTGATAATTAACATAAAGGTTTTTTAAAGAGCTATATAGAGCACAGTTTTTAAATTTAATTTTCTTGCGAGTAGGCAGCGATCGCAAATGCACTTATATACCAAATATTGCAAAAGTCTACGTTTTTGATCGTCAAAATGATGATCACAGAATGTGAAAAAAAGCTTATCGTTGGCCTCAATGTGCATTTTAGCGATCGAAAATAATCGATTTGGTCAATCGGAAACGCAGTTTATTTAAATATATTGCTTTCAGGATCGCTGCCTGTCCTGAGTGAATATACCCCGTATTGCACTATCAATGCGCATGTCACGTTCTCCAAAGATCGACCTGTCTGCTTTGAGGCATCACATGCAAAATTAGGATTTGTGTTAATACGTGTAGTGCATTACTCAAACCTCTGCCGCTGAAAAGTAGCAATCCGAAAATGCTTTATAAATAATCAATATGTAGAGACATCGAACCTATTTTTATGATTACTCAATTACCATGATAATGCATTACAGAATTTAGAGACAGAATGACATTTCTGCGTTTTAAAACATTTTTGAAAAGTTTTCATCAATTCTGGAGAATATTCATGTGAACATATTTTTTAAGTTTGGATCAGAGGCAGATGTCGTTTTAAGATTTCTTTAGAAATTCCATATATAGCTCTAGTGACCATTTTGTTTGACAAAGCGGAACCGTTTGTGTAATTTTGGCAGAGCGTATGATGGGAAACATTCATGTGAAATTATTTTAAATGGACCATTAGCTGAGGATGAGATGTTGTTTAAAGATTTCTTTCTATTTTGAATTAATTGTTAAATACATCATTGGGTTAAAAACTCTTCTGTAACAAGGCATATCAGAACCTATATTTTATGGTGATTTAGTTTATAAATTCAAACGAATTTTTGGAAAACCTAATTTTCTGAAAATTTTGTTAATTTTCCTATTATTTATATAATAAAATTCCAACGCCTCAATCTCAGTCGTCGCATTTCTCAAAATACATTCGCATACTTTATTTTCAAAAAATGCACAAGTTTATGTAACTTAAATGTTGTAAAGTGTTCCCATGGCAACGCTATATTCCAGCATGAACGCAAGACGTTATTTCACATTCTTCGGTTGCTAAGCACCAACAATCTATACTTTGCATGGTCTTGTATATTGCATATTCTGACGCAAGACAGTTCATTGCATGCGTGTGCCAATTATCACTAGTGTACGTTTACCTGCGTAAGAGATATGAATCAACTCTGTTATTTTTGACTGACCCTCGTAATATGATTTAGGAGACCAAACTTGTGTTAAGAAGTTTATAAACACATGAAGGAGTTGCTCACCTTAGTATCGTTGATTCATCGCTGATAATTGAATCGGAAAGACGAGGCTGGTTTAGAAGCAAACTGTTTGACAATGTGATGATATTTCTAAACTATGGGGGACAAGAAATATCTTTAAAAAAGATATTCGGCTGCATTTCAATTGTGGAATTTGTTTTTATATGTTTAACTGTTTGTTACACTTGTAAATCAAAGACGTGGAGGGTTTGTTTCTTGTACTGGTTTAACCTAAGTTGGACATCGTAAGCAACTTGTGTCTACATATTATCTTTAAGGAGCATCGAAATAAAATAAATGAAAATAGATCATGGGTTAAAATGTCAAAATCAATTGTTATACTGTAACTTAGGACTTATAATTTAACAAGTGACCCTATTTGGCGACAATTTTGTAAACATTAAACAAGTTCGATAATTTTGTCCTCAAGTTTTTGAAAAACTAAACAAGGTGCTTTCAGAAAAATGAGTATTTTTGGGGGTATGAAGCTTTTGTTGATATTTTGGGGGTCATCACAAATTTGGACTATAGTTAGGGGCCATTTCTATGCATATTAGGGTCTTTTCGTAAGGTCAAGGTACTGAATGGGGGTATTTTTGGGGTCGCTAAACATGATTTCAAATATTTCTTGGGGTGCTTGAAATTCCTGATATTTTTTGGGGGGTGAATGGTAGTTGCTGGGTCCGAGCCTACGTATGAAGAAAAATGAGAGGAACCCCGCGGGTGCTACAATTGATATTGTATCATGCCTTTACCGCCTTTCCTTTGATCTACGCTGTTCAATAATTTCCACAAGACCCTGTCAAGGGAGCAGCTTATAAATGACTTGAATATCTGATGAATAAATTAAAAGGTGGTTGTTTTATTGGTCGTGATACAAACATTTTATTGTACAAATACTCGTGAATATTCGCTCTTGTAGCTGGAAACTCGTCATCGACTCGTCCCGCCTCCAAGATCGAATATTTGTATATACACTCGCAAATTGTACAACTAGAGGACCTGACGGTCCTGAAGCGCTCACCTGATCTCCTTGATAATGTTAAAATAGGTAAAGATCAACTACGGCTTATGATGAAACATATTTTGTTTTATGGGGTTTACGGCCATTTTGGTTGAGTGACCTAAAACAATCTAATGAATAATCCACCAAACAGCCTTGTTATTTGTGAGTTAAGATGTTTAGATAGGTATGTGGCAATCCAAATGTGTGGCCTTGGATAAAAGGTCACAGGTCAGCTTGACATTTGATACTTATGTAAAACCGTGGTCTCATTAAGTTAAACATTTCTTGCAAGTATTATGGTTTCGGCCTAAACAGTTATAGAAAAAATACACATTTCAAGATTTTCCCCATATAAATGCATAAGGAATCAAATTTGACCTTGCCATAAAGTAGGTCAAAAAGGTCGTCAACCTAGATTCATCATTTGTGCAAATCTGGTAGGGCCCATATCCCCGATGCTACATACCAAGTCTCAAGGCCATTGGCCTTTTGGTTCCAGAGAAGAGAATATTTAAAGGGTTTTGCCATATATGGGCATGGTGGCCATCTTGGTCATGTGACCAAAACAATTGGTATAAATTTTGGCTAACCAATCTTAAGGAGTCTTCATATGAAATTTGAGTTCAATTGGTCTAGTGGTTTCTGAGGAAACTATTTTTTAATGTGTTGATGGGACTCCAATATGAGCGACCTTGGTTGAAAAGTTGAAGTTCAACGTTGACCTTTGACACTTATTTATAGCCATTGTCTCATTAGTTTCAACATATCAAGTGAGAAAAATGAGTTTGGCTTCAACAGAATTATATAAAATCAGCTTTTCAAATAAATTCCCATTTAAATGCATTAGGAAGAAAATTTGACCTTGATGTTAAGTAAGTCAAGGTCAACTTAGGATCATCATTTGAACAAACTTGGTAGGCCCCACATCCCCAATGCTACATATCAAGTCCCAATGTCATCGGCCTTCTGGTTCTGGAGAAGAAGATTTCAAAAGGGTTTTTATTATATATGGGCGTGGCAGCCATCTTGGTCATGTGACAAAAATATTTTGCATAAATTTTCGGTCACTTTTCATAAGAAATCTTCACATGAAATTTGAGTTCAATTGGGCCAATGGTTTGTGAGAAAACTATATTTTAACATATTGATAGGACTCCATTATGAGTGACCTAAGCAGATAAGTCAACCTTGACCTTTGGAACTTTCTTTATAGCTATTGTCTCATTAGGTTAAACATATCATGTGAGACTAATGACTAAGGCTTTCACAGTTTTCAAAAAAATCAACTTTTCAGAAAATTTCCCATATAAATGCATTAGGAAGCAAATTTGACCTTGACGTTAAGTAGGTCAAGGTCAACATAGGTTCATCATTTGAACAAACTTGGTAGGCCCTACATCCCTAATGCTACATACCAAGTCCCAAGGTCATCCGCATTCTGGTTCTGGAGAAGAAGATTTTAAAGAGTTTTTACCATATATGGGCGTGGCGGCCACCTTGGTCATGTGACCAAGACCATTTGAATAAACTTTCGTTCCCGCGTCCTAAAAAGTCTCCATATGAAATTTGAATTTAATTGGCCCAGTGGTTTCAGAGGAGAAGATGTTTGAATTTGTGGACAGACAGACGCCGGAGTGACTGGTATACTATTAGCTCACTCATGAGCCTTCGGCTCATGTGAGCTAATAAAGCCATCATAACATCAAGCATTCAATTTGACTTTAAACAAAATCGTTTGAAGCTGTATAACTGTCTTAGAAAGTTACTTTTTTTATTTTATAACCACCAACTTATTTCAATTAAAACTTCACAACTGCCAAGAAAACAATAGTAAGTGAACTTACTACCCCATTACTTTCCATCCCCAAACTTTCACACAAATTGATAAAGGGTCATCGTTCTGCAACAGGGCATATCAGAGCCTATATTTTATGGTTTTATAGTTGATAAATTCAAAAAAATTATTGAAAAATCTAATTTTAGTGATCAATTCAAAAATATTGGTTGGATATAACTTGGATATCATGCGACAATTTGCATACCTGGTTGAAAACCGAATCACAGTTTATAGCTTTGGTTTCCTCTTTCATTGCACGACTGTGGGTCAGGCCTCAGACTCAATGACGGCTCTGACGTAAAGCTTTAATTTGTGGGCTGGTGCCTGATACTTGTCTGTGGCTGGGAACACCGTTTTTCAACTTGAAGTTTTCTTTTAGCTCTGACTATCAGTGAGTCGTAAGCCCTGTTCCTTGTTTTATCATAGTGTTTTAATTTGATTAGATTGTTTCTCTATGATGATGCATTTCAATAGTTAGGAAGCTGTCACGCGAGCTGAACATGTTTGTGCTTTAACAACAACAGAATCAAGGGCGAAGATTTGGTACCAGTAAAATGCATTTAAGCCCCCCACCCCCCTCCAGTGGCTTAGGCTGCTGTCCATTCTAAGGCGGTGGTTCTGTTGCTGTTAATTCGTTGTTGATTGTTGCTCCCATTGTGGGATTCTGTAATTGTTCTGTGTTCTGTTGTGCATTACTTTTCGTCCAATACTAGATTTGCAATCAACTTGATAGGGAAGAGAGAGCTGGCTATTGTCTGCCTGGTGTCTTGTATTTCTTGTGTGGCTCTTCCTCGCGGTGCCATGGGTTTGTCTGCAGTTTGTGATTATGGTATTTCCTTTATCACACTCACTTATTATTTGTTGGGAAAATATAGTTGATAATCTTAAAATGTAAGCAGCCCCGTAGTTTTATTTTTGCAAGGGGTTTTAACGCTTTGCCTCCTAGTGTTGTCTGCTGATAACCTTTACAAACAAGTTGGATCCAGATCAGGCCCGACAAAATGTCGGGCCTTATCTGTATCTAAACTGTTTGACACTCTGATAGTATTTCTGAAAGAATTTTTCACAAAAAAGAATCAACTGATAACAAAAAAGCATGCAAAATTACCCAGGGTGCAAAGAGACACATTAATGCAAAATCACTACTTTGGTGCAATTTATCATAAGGACTTCGATAAGGACAGCCCCTTTAAACGTAACTGCTAGCAATATGCAAAATGTCAAAGGTTTGCAGAGACATTTTAAAAGTACTGGATTAAACATAGGGTAAGAAAGTTTAATTATAATGTTGGTTTTAATGACTTAATATTGTTCTATTCAAGAATTACATGTGCAATGAATAGATTTGTCTAGAACTAGAAGTCTACTTTCTGTTTCCGTTTTCACTTTTCTGAGAAGAAAAGTGCAGAAGTATCAGCTGTGTCAGTCTGTATTCCTTGTACAGTGATCGCTGTACCATAAAATAAGTTTGAATGGACAGTCTGGTTATTAGCCAAAGACTTTTTTTATTTTAGCAGGTACTCTTAAATGCAAAATTCTGACTAAACCTGATTGGTTGAAATAAGAAAGGGAAAATGAAATCATACGGCGAATACAAAAACGGGTCTTATCATAAGAGTGCACTTGTATAAAGCTATGTTGGTGTGTTCAGTATTGCAAAGTCATTGAGTTCGGCAAGAAAGTGTCACAAATAAATAACCCTTAAAGGGCCAAGCACGACTGCAGCAGACGACAATTTTCGCGACATCTTTCCAAATTTTTGATAAAAAATAAGGTATGATATTTCATGAGAATCGTCTGTCAGCAGACGATTCTCATGAAATAGCACACCTTATTTGTTATTTTTGAAAAAGCAGCAAAATTTGAAAGTATCGTCTGCCGCAAATTATAGTTGGCACTTTAAAGGCATCAAGAGGAAAGACAATTGTAAAGTACAAAATAATTTAACCCCATCCAGCTAAAGGTACAAGCTGGCATACGCACCAATCGAAGACTCAGATCCGCCTGTGCTTCGGCGCTGGCTGATTTGAGTCTTCAATTGTCGCTCTATAGGTAGCAAAGGGTCCAACGGGGTTTTTTTTGTCAGGAGTATAACTAAGTCTCTTATCAGCCTGTGTGAATGTACAGACTGAATTGAATCTTTGCTGTACGCACATGCCAATTTGTACATAGACTGGCTCCTGTCGTAGTTTTTTTTTGATTCTCCTTAAAACATGCTCTTTAAAACATGCTTGTTTCATAAGTGTCTCTTTAATCCAAGCTCACCTGTTACCATGACTCAATATTTTCAGCCATGGAACTTAAGCCTGTAAAATATTTATAGCTGTTCAAGATTAGTGTCAGATGGAAAACAAATAGGATCTGGGGCCAGACAAACTTGATACCGGCTCACATAGTATAACAAATTTAAGCTTTTACAAGAAAGCTTGCCTAACCGCTAGCAGCTTAATTTAATTAATGAAATGTATATATAGGTATACTCTGCCTTTCGCTGATTTTCCGGATTGTCAAGATGCTGAAAAAGAATTCGCACGAAGGTTTTGCTTGGAACAGGAAATGCATAATGTAAGGGGCAAAACATCCAGGGTGTTAGATCTCAGTATTTAGTGATACCTCAAGTGGTTGTGTCGATCTATTTTTGTTACTTACGGACAATTTCTAACCAGTGTGGCATTTATTTGTTGATCATCATACGAGCACCTGTTGAACCCTAATTGTTTTATATTTAAATTGGCTTTTCACGTTGCGCATCTAAAATATTATAGATTTTGAATTTATCGATTTCCAATTACTGGATGGAGATGCTCCTACCCCCCCCCCCCCCCCAATCTTATGGTATTGCGAGTATATGTTCTGAAATTAATGACTTCAACAATAGAAATAACTGAGCATGAAATTTATCCTGCTAATAAACAATTGCTGGCATTTTAAAACATTAATTTACAGGATAAATACAACACCCAAGAAAAGTCTTTTCTTCTTTTTTTTTGTTTTACAAATGTATGAACTATTGAAATTTCATGCTCAGTTAAGTTGAACATGAAATATTTTATAACCTCAAAGCAGGCTTGTTTTACTCATTGTGTTATTGCTTGTGTTCATATCTTGTTGCTTTACCTGTGCTATGTAAGCACCGATTTTGATACCCTAACGCATTTTGTTCCCGGCAACAAACTGCGTTAAAAAGGTATTTAAATGCGGATCTATTGTAACGCATTTTAACCAGCTGACAAAAACAGGGGATAGTGTAGATGCCATATTTTTCTGATTAAGCTTAGAATCTTTCTCAACCAGAACCGAACCCGACCCAAATACCGCAGTAAACCACACAAACCAAACTAAATCGCCTCAGACTCTAGAAGACCTAAACCGACCAGAATCACAAATACAGACCCAAACCCCAAAACCAGAACCGAGGCCCACACTGAACTAAGAAAACGAACTGAACTGAATTTCACACAACTCTGAATCAAGCCAAACGCTTTACATCCAACCAAAAGAAAGCGTTTTCAACTGAACACTGCATTCATTAACTTGAAATAGGTCAATGTGGCACTGATTCCCCCGTACAGGACAGGACAGGACGTACACTACCGCCTGCTTTTTTTTTACTTGTTGGCATTTTAACATTTATCAGCAGGATAAATACAACACCTGAGAGCTTGGAAGCAAGAAAAGTCTTTATCTTTCAGCATTTAATTTTTGTGGGCAGTTAAAATTATATGCTCAGTTGAGTTGAGCATGAAAAAAGTTATATACCTACCCATGACAACCAGAAGAAAGGATATTAGAACACAGACAAAGATACACAATAAAACCTGTGTAAAACGACCACTCTCAAAAAGAACGAAACTTGGTGTTCAAGACCATTTATCACTTAATGCCGATCAGAAATATTGCAGAATACTAAAAGGGGAGCATTCTGCAATACTTTTGACCGTTTGTCATTGTTACGTGCCAGGCGTAACTAGAAAAGTATTCAGGAAACCAAAATTTGCTATTTGGAAAGTCAGCAAAAAGCACCTTTAAAATTTAACAAAATTTATTAAAAACAAAAATTATCATTTACAATAAGCAATGGAAAATAGTTATACAATCAAAGAAAGTCTAATTTACAATACCTGGTATGTCCAAACTGTCCCTCAGAATATTTATCAACACAAGTCTTTCTGCAGTTTCTGATCCCCAGATTTTGAATTTAAATCCAAATGAACATGAAGTCTGAATCCAAAACTGAATAATCCAAAGTAATCCAGAATGAATAAGTTAAACAGTAAGTATTCCAATATAGAATTCCAGCACAAAAGGTTTAGACTTTTAAAAGGTGAAATTATTTCAAAGATGCCCTTATGAAAAATTTACTCTTATATATACCCTTTAAGAAAGTTCCAGAACGGTCAAGAAAGACTATTATATCATATGCTATATTTACTTATTCTGGAAAATTCCACAAACTTCTACTGAATTCCAGAACCTACTCAAAGTTTCTATTTGCATGGAAAAGAAAATTCTAGTAAGTTCTGGTCTTTTCTGGTAACTTCTAGATGATTAGTCATCATTCTAGAAAAATCTTATAACCAAATAAATACTTTGTTTACAACAACTTATTTACCATCAATGTCTCCAATATCTGGGTCAGCAGAAACTAAGTAAACAAAATATAAAAACAGATAAACAGCATACATGTTACACTTCCCCTCCTCAAAGAAAAGAAAGTTTTATGAAGTAAAGCTTTCTTTTGCAATAATGAACAATTATATAACAAACAATAATGTTAAATCACATCAGATCAATAAAGAGCAATAGCACAAACTCAATATCAATAATGCTGAGGCATCTAAGACCTAGAGAGTGCATCTGGGATGATATTATCTTTTCCTTTAATATGCCTGATATCTAGATTGTGCTCTTGCAGCATGAGACTCCATCTGAGTAAACGCTGGTTCTTGTTTTTCATTTTATGAATGAAAGTCAGTGGATTGTGATCAGTGAAAATGACAATAGGTGCAACTGAAAAGGCTAGGTAAACTTCGAAGTGCTGAAGAGCAAGGATGAGAGATAAGCATTTCTTCTCTACAGTAGAGTAATTTCTCTGATGTTTGTTAAACTTTTTAGAAAAGTAACAAACAGAATGATCAACACCATTGTCATCTTCTTGTAACAATACACTGCCTGCACCAACACCACTGGCGTCTACAGCCAACTTAAATTCTTTATCAAAGCTTGGTGCTAAGAGAACTGGAGCACTTTTAAGTATGGCTTTAAGCTTTTCAAAAGACTTCTGACAATTATCAGTCCAAATAAACTTGACCCTTTTGCCAAGTAAGTTTGTCAAAGGCTCTGCTATGACAGAGAAGTTATTACAGAATTTCCTGTAATATCCAGCCATACCGAGAAAGCGCATCAGTTATCTTTTGCCAGAAGGTACGGGAAAATCTGCAATAGCCTCAACTTTAGCTTCTACAGGTTTTACCTGACCTTGTCCCACCGTATGACCTAAGAATGTCAAATTTGCATGGCAAAATTCACTCTTTGTTAAGTTAACTGTTAGTGTAGCTTCACTAAGTCTGTCAAAGAAATTTCTAATAGTTTGTAAGTGCTCTTCCCATTCTTCGCTGAAGATGATAGCGTCGTCGATATAGGCTTTACAGCCAACCAGATTAAATATCAAGCTGTTAACCAAGCGTTGAAATGTTGCTGGAGAGTTCTTCATTCCAAATGGCATAACTTTGTACTGATACAATCCGTCTGGTGTAACGAATGCTGAGATCTCCTTGGCTCTGTTTGTGAGAGGTGTTTGCCAAAATCCTTTAAGCAGATCGAATTTTGTAACATATTTGGCTTGTCCAATGTTATCGATGCAGTCATCGATTCGTGGGATAGGAAAAGTGTCTGTTTTGGTGACCGAATTTACTTTACGGTAGTCCGTACACATGCGAAATGTCCCATCAGGTTTTGGTACAAGAATACAAGGAGAACTCCATTCACTTTGACTAGGTTCTATAAAGTCATTATCCAGCAAATATTGAACTTCATCTCTAAGAATTTGTTGTTTTACAGGGTTCATTCTGTATGGATGTTGTTTCACAGGTTTTGAACCATCAATAAGTTCAACATCATGATAAATTTTATCAGTTTTGGATGGAATGTCCGTAAATAATAGCTCATATTCGAGAATTAACTGCTTCAGTTCGAGTCTCTTGTCTGAACTAAGATGAGACAATTTCTGGTCAAGATCCTTTAAGATATCTGAGTTCTTTAGTTTGGACGACGCGGGATCAGATTTCACAAAGTTCATATCTTCAAAGTCCATTCGATTTTGTTCAGGAGGGACAGTATTAACTAAATTTACTGATGAAATAACAGAACTATCCCTATCAATGTACTTTTTAAGCATGTTGATATGACATAATTGTTTTTGCTTGCGCCTCCCAGGAGTGTTGACAATGTAATTTACATCACTTAACTTTTTGTCAACAGTATAAGGACCATAATATCTAGCTTGCAGTGGCTTACCAGGAATGGGCAAAAGAGCAAGTACCTTGTCTCCAGGTTCAAAATTTCTATCCTGAGCATTTTCAGCATAACGCAATTTCATTTTGCTCTGAGCTGATTTGAGATTGGACCGAGCAGCTTCACAGGCTTTTGATAATCTGTTTTTGAAATCAGTCACATACTGAAGTAAGTTCAAAGAACTATCATCATCTGAAAGAAATTTTTCTTTCAGAAGTTTCAAGGGTCCGCGCACAGTATGTCCAAATACAAGTTCAAATGGGCTGAACCCAAGAGACTCTTGTACAGATTCTCTTACAGCAAATAAAAGTAAATGTATGCCTTCATCCCAATCCTTTTCTGTGTCAAAGCAGTAAGATCCGATCATGTTTTTCAAAGTTTGATGAAATCTTTCTAAGGCACCCTGGCTTTCAGGATGATAAGCTGATGACTTGTATTGTTTGATGCCAAGTTCATGCATGACTTGTTGAAAAATTCCAGACATAAAATTTGAACCTTGATCAGATTGTACAGACCTTGGAAGTCCCACAAAGGTGAAAAACTTCACAAGTGCCTTAACAATTGTCTTAGTCTTGATATTTCTGAGTGGAATGGCTTCAGGGAAGCGTGTTGAAGCACACATAAATGTCAAAAGATATTGACAACCTGATTTTGTTTTGGGTAGGGGACCTACGCAGTCAATAATGATTCTGCTAAAAGGTTCATCAAAGGCAGGAATGGGCTGTAAAGAAGCTTTTGGAATGGTCTGATTGGGATTTCCTACCATTTGACATGTGTGACAGGATTTGCAGTGCTGAGAAACATCAGATTTTAATCCTGGCCAAAAGAAATGATTAAGAATCTTGTGATAGGTCTTATTTACACCTAAATGGCCTGACATAGGAGTTTCATGAGCTAAATTTAAAATTTCAGAACGATAAGCCCTAGGGACCACAATCTGATGGTTAACAGTCCACTCATCATCTGCTGAGACATCAGGAGGACGCCATTTTCTCATCAAAATGTCATTTTTTACATAATAGCAAACAGGGACTTGTGACATTTCATTGTCATCTAAAGCTCTATCAAATAAAGGTGATATCTCAGGATCACTATGTTGTTCCTTACAAAGCTGTGACCTTGACTGCTGGTCATTTGAAATTGAAGGTGAAAGGTCAATGTTTGACCTTGAAATGTCAAAGTCAGTCTGAATGTCAGACTGGCTGGGAGAAAGAGAATTTGAAATCTCATCATTAAAGGACTGACCTATCAAAGTATCAGCTAAATTAATATCCTGCATCCCATAATTCTGATTGGCTTTCTTTGCCATTGCCCTAGTTACAGCACAAGAAGGGTAAAGGTCAGGAATTTCCTGCTCAATAGGATCAGGCAGTTGATCAACACAAGGTGTGCTGGTCAAAAGTGGGTCTACCACAACCTTATCTCCAGCCAAATCGTTGCCTAACAGCAAGTGAACACCTTTAAAAGGTAAAGAAGGTCTAATACCTACAGCCACGAGACCAGTAACTAAGTCTGAGGACAAATAAATGTTATGGAGCGGTACATTAATAAATCCACACTCTACACCCTGGATAAGGACACTTGTCCCAGAAGAAGTCTTCTCAGAAAAAGGCAGGGTATCTGCCAAGATAAGGGATTGAGAAGCACCAGTATCTCGTAAGATTTTAATAGGGGTAGACTGGGCAAAGTCACTATTTAGTGACACGGAGCCATCTGATAAGAATGGTTCATAAATCTCCATAACGGCATCAGTCTCAGATGTTTTGGCCAAAATAGGATTCTCATCCTGAACAGAAGACTGAGGTTTTAGCCTTAAAGAGGTGAGACCTGTGGGTTTAGGACTCTCCTGTCTTTCTTTTTCTCTCTTTCTTTTCAAAGCTATACATTCAGAAATAATATGGCCTGATTGTTTACAATAATTGCAAATAGGCTGGGATAAAGGACTTTGACCTTTGTTTTCACCAGAAAATCTAGGTTTTGGAGTAAATGAATGACTGGAATTATCGGATGGATTACTGGGGTTGGATTTTGGACCTGACTGAGGGGAATGTGGTTTTGACTGAGGGATAAATGGTCTTGATTGAGGTGTAAATTTTGATTGAGGGTTGAATGGTTTCCTAGGAAATGGCTTGTTAACAAAAGAAGTTTTATGAGTCAAAGAATAATCATCAGCCAGCCTAGCTGCTACATCCAAATTTTCAACTTCTTTTTCATTTAAGAAAGCCCTGATGTCAGATTTTATACACCATTTGAATTCTTCAACAAGCATGAGCTGTCTTAGTTTTTCATGATCAGAACCTACTTTCTTTGAAGAGCACCACCTATGAAATAATTGTTCTTTTGTTCTAGCAAATTCCACATGAGTCTGGTTAGGTTCTTTCCTACAATCTCTAAATTTCTGCCTGTAAGCTTCAGGGACCAACTCATAAGCCTTAAGAATAAGTTCTTTTACTTTGTCATAATCTGAGCTTTGTTCTAGTGAAAGCTGAGTGTAAATTTCTCGAGCTTTGCCTATTACAACGCTCTGCAAAAGTAAGGTCCAGTGCTCTCTTGGCCATTTCAGGTTTTCTGCCACCTTCTCAAAATGTAAAAAGTATTTGTCAACTTCTTTTTCTTGAAATGGAGGAACGAGTCGGATGTGTTTTGTCACATCAAAAGATTTGCCAGAGTCTAAAGGCAAAGGTTTTGATTTAGATTTTCCTTCTAACTCAAGTTCTTTCATTTTTAACTCAAATTGTAATTTCTCTTTTTCAATTTCAATGCGTTCTTCAGCTTCAAGCTTTAATTTCTCATGTTCTAATCTTTCTCTTTCCAATTCTCTTTGTTTTTCCTTCTCTCATTCTTCCATTTCTATTTTTTGTCTTAATAACCTATCTTCTCGTTCCATTGTTTCCATTCTTATTCTATCCTCCCGCTCTTCTTTCTCACGTTCACGATCTAACCTTAATTTTTCCATCTCAACTTGCCTTTTAATTTCCAATTCTCTCAACTGCAAATCAGTCTGGGTAACCAGAATCTGAGATGTGGCTGAGGAATTAAATATTTCTTCTTCAACAAAGAACTGAATGAGAATATTCTTAATTTCATGTTTTAACATAGTCTTTTTGACATTGGGTAGGCCATAATGGTCAGCAATGTCCAAAAGATCAGACTTTTTGCCAAGTCTAACAGCTCCTGAGAAGGTGACGCAGTAAAATCACTAAGTTTGAATGACATATTTGCTTTCTGCTGGCTTCAGCTAGGTAAACAGCAAACAGTAAAGATAATTTTAAATTTCAAACTAATTTGATGCAGAAGAAATTTCAATCCCGGACTCTGAGCCCCCAATTTCTGTTACGTGCCAGGCGTAACTAGAAAAGTATTCAGGAAACCAAAATTTGCTATTTGGAAAGTCAGCAAAAAGCACCTTTAAAATTTAACAAAATTTATTAAAAACAAAAATTATCATTTACAATAAGCAATGGAAAATAGTTATACAATCAAAGAAAGTCTAATTTACAATACCTGGTATGTCCAAACTGTCCCTCAGAATATTTATCAACACAAGTCTTTCTGCAGTTTCTGATCCCCAGATTTTGAATTTAAATCCAAATGAACATGAAGTCTGAATCCAAAACTGAATAATCCAAAGTAATCCAGAATGAATAAGTTAAACAGTAAGTATTCCAATATAGAATTCCAGCACAAAAGGTTTAGACTTTTAAAAGGTGAAATTATTTCAAAGATGCCCTTATGAAAAATTTACTCTTATATATACCCTTTAAGAAAGTTCTAGAACGGTCAAGAAAGACTATTATATCATATGCTATATTTACTTATTCTGGAAAATTCCACAAACTTCTACTGAATTCCAGAACCTACTCAAAGTTTCTATTTGCATGGAAAAGAAAATTCTAGTAAGTTCTGGTCTTTTCTGGTAACTTCTAGATGATTAGTCATCATTCTAGAAAAATCTTATAACCAAATAAATACTTTCTTTACAACAACTTATTTACCATCAATGTCTCCAATATCTGGGTCAGCAGAAACTAAGTAAACAAAATATAAAAACAGATAAACAGCATACATGTTACAGTCATTGAGATCATTTGTGTCTATTTTTGAATGACCGTTTTACACAGGTTTGCTGTACAAGCAAGGACGCAATTAAAGCAAATCAGCGTGAGTCCTCTCTTCCTAAACGAGATATTAACTTCGAATTATTAGTAGTTTGAATTAATGGGAGTTAGTTACTAAATAAAACACAACACAATATAGGAAATTATCACGAAAAATCATATATACTCTTAATTGAAAGTGTCCAAATTTCCTTCGAAATTACGTGTGTTTCGAGATATCGGAGTTATACTGTACAGTTAAATGAAGCTTTTTTGACTATTTTTATGTTTAAACTGGTGTGTATGATGCCATATCAGCAAAAGAGTTGATAGGCTTTTTCTAGTTAAAAGTAATTGATTACTTCAATATTTCGAAAATAAACGTCAAAGGACGTGTAACGGTTTGGCCGTTTTTTGGCCCACGATGGATTTGGCTGAAATTTAGATATATGGTGATTTGATCTTTGCCCTTTCACATGAGCATGTTTTTGAATTAACGACGGCATATGCAGTCACATGAAATAAAGTTTCTCACTAGTGTGTATAAACAGAGGTTTGTTCATGAATATGGATATTTTTAAAGATGCAACAAGCAAACTGACCTCAAACATAGTACCAAACATGCGTGTGTTTATACTCGTTATGTATATGTCGTAATTTGAGCTAACACTACCACCATTTATTAAAAATTATGCTAAAACTTGGCTAAATACTGTGTTTACGATTACCTTGATGATATGTTGTTTTTTAGGTGTAATATATATTGAACATTTAGTGTTTGATCGCCTTTTCCAGTTAATCAATAGCTCAAACAAGCCTATTTTGGTTTATTTATATCAATATAATCAGAACTACATGTACACAAGCGTGCATGTAACATGTTAAACGCGGCATTACATGCGCAATCTTTTTTGCTTGATTGGTATGAAACATGAATATAAATAGTTATAAGCTACAGAAATGATAATGGAAGCTTTGAACACTTTGTTGGCTCACAGCCACAATTATTAAATAGATACATGTGAGTGTTGTATATCTATCTGTTCATCTGTCAGTCCGTCTGTTTGTCACACTTTTGTCAAGTTTGTGTCTGTGACGTATCTTCCAAACGCCTGATTCGATTATGAGATTAATTCACAAAACTGTGCACCTTTGTCGATGAACATGCAGAATAAATGAATACTTTAAGGCCATTTCAAAGCAGGCGGTCATAGGTTACATGTACAAAATGCATATCTGCTCCATATTTTCCGCATGTCCCAGCTCAGATATCCAACAGTCGTGATAGCTCTGCGGTCTATATTACTTACCTATTATCTTACGTGTGACTAGGGGAACCCAGTTCACAATCTCGAAGAAACATGTTTTGTGCCATTGTGCATGACCCTTCATCTTTATTGCGTAATACATGTTCAATCGAGGAAACGTCATGACTGAAATATGGTTCACTGTAACGTAGCGCAATGACGTAGAGCATTAAAACACTAAGTCATGTTTCAAGCATTTGTGGTGCAGACATCTATTTCAAGGGTGACAACTTCCGTCAAAGCAAGGATTTCCGAACCGTTTGAACAACCTACATTGTGTTTTGATAAAGGTGAATGAACATCTAAAATAGAGTAGTTCGATCCTTGAATATTAAATGTATGTGTTTGTTGGTACCAGTGACTATTTACCATCTGCAGATAAGTGGTTGTTGTATATATACTGCATTATTTTAGCAAACATTTTACGAGAACGATATTCATTGAGGAAACAAACAGTTTAGCACAGATATTGTGCACATGTGCATGAAAAGCGCATTACACTCATTATGAATGAAATGCTTATGGCGTTCGCATTCGGGCCATTTGCTGTTTTTATGCATGCTTTCTTCCATAAATAACAATGAATTGAAAAGAACAAAACTAAATCAAAGAATTACATTGGTTTATTTGCGACAATTTTTTGCGCCACCTATATACTTCACATATGTACATGAGAAGCTACGAACTTCAAAAAATATAGATAGGTGTTAGCTTTGAGGGTCAGTTACAATATATGTTGAGAGTGTGCATTTGTATACATCACACCAGCTCCTTTTTGTTCAAAAAAACCTCACTTTAATAATATTACCATTAAACTGACACTGTTCTATCAAAATTTTGGAATCATATCAAATGATTCTGATATCTGTGTTGTGAAGTAGCTTTTTGCTCTACCTTATGAACCACTAGATGAATTTCATCGAAACTTGCACAGATACTTATCTGGGACAGCCAAAACGAATTATAAGATTTTGGTGACCTCGACCTTATTTACAAGGTCACCAGGGACATATATATATATATAATAAAAGGCTTGTCTGTACTCTTTCTTCCTAACCAATGACCAGATTTGACCAAACTGACACAGATAATGCATTAGGAAGACCTGAATGAATGACTAGAATTCGGTAGCATTGACCTTAATTCCAAGATCACCAACATCACATAACTGCTTTAAGTGGGTGGGGGACAACTCAATCTAATGTTATATACTTTCCATTCCTAACTACTGTAGAATGGCCATATTAAACAGTGTCTGGCCTGTAATTTGAGAATACCAATAATTGATTATTTTTTTCCTCATGCTCCAAAGAATGATCACATAATTTGCCATTTTTGACAATCTTAATTCAAAGCAATGGGCCATGCCAAAACAAAAGTGGCGGTGAGCTGTCTTTTTAAAAGCAGATTGTACCAAAGATCTGTCTCCAGAAATCAATGTATCAGTTAAAGAAGGGGGCACATCAAACTCGTCCTTGCACCCTCTCTCTCAGCTGGCCTCTCTCTCTCTCTCTCTCTCTCTCTCTCTATTACCGGGCCGCGTAGCACAGTCGGTAACGTGTCTGGCTACAGATGCGTGTCTGACTGCAGATCCAGGGGTCGCGAGTTCGATCCCGGCCCGGTCCCTAACTTTCGTGGAGATTGATCATGAAATAATTTCTACGGTCATCATTCTCCTCCCTTCCGCTGATTTATTCAAGAAGGGTTGTTGTCAGTTACAAGCGAAAGTATGTGCACGAATTACTGGTTAACCGCTTGTTCAAGCTTGCCTAGAAAAAGTGTGGTTAAGTGAACTGACCGTCCCGCCATAACCATAGCTGTTGATTTGGGACGTAAAGCAACAAACAAATCTCTCTCTCTCTCTCTCTCTCTCTCTCTCTCAAATAAGACTCGCATTTACTGAAATGTTGCTGTATTTGCTTTTCAAACGCAATATATCCAAAGATTGTTTGTAAGAAATAATATTGATACGGGCTTGCTAATATGTACATTGTATTCCATTTTTAGACGGGAATCTTACGTCTCTCCAGTGATTTTAGTACTCTCAGTGTTTTGATAAGTATGAATTGAATAGTACATTTCAGGATAAAATTTGCAGAAAAAAGTTTTTTTACGGTATTTGCCGCATGCGGAACCGACTCAGAGTTACCATTTATGGTTTAATATTATATGCACAATAAAATGAGAAATAGTTTTATCCGGTTCCGCATGTGGACATGTATGTAATTGAGTCACGAAGTACACGAGGATGTTTGGTTTTACCATAGACTTAGTGTAAAGTGTGGTTGATAGGGCATGCATTTAACCCCAAAATTTATCATAAAAATACATTTTAAAGAAGAAGAAAAATGTGGACATTAAACAAGGGACTCTTAGGTATCATTTGGTAATATTTTGGAGGGATTTCTTTACAATCGTTTTTTTACTGTAAAAGTGGGCCATTTGTAATACAAAACCGTTACACGTCCTTTGAACTTCAATTTATAGCTCCTTTTTAGAAACATCTCCATAAGTTACCTTTATGCACGCTTTCGTTACTGATATTGACTACGTACACCAACAGTCAAGTGGGGAAGACGTTTTGATGTAAATCATGGCAGGAGATCTGCTGAACGTCTTGTATGCAAGCAGCGAGTGCGAATACATATGCTCGTCTGAGCCTTCACTGTTCGACAATGCAATATCATGGGCGAATCCAGAGGGGGGACAGGGGGTCCGGAACCCCCCTGAAAAATCAAGAAAAAATAGGGTTTCTTAGCAAGACTGGTCCGGATCCCCTGAAAAATCACAAAGCTAGTAAGCCACAATTCAATGTTGGGCCATCATCTGCACGCCAGTGAAACGCCATAAATGGTGTTTCGCTTACAGGCCGATGATGGCCTGCTTATATTGGTATCATCAACTAATAAGAAAAAAAAACGTGGTCAATGTTGGACCCCCTCTGGTAAAACTTTCTGGATCCGCGCATGGATATGTACATATACCAACACAGCATGTGCTGTCCCATATTTGCCTGATATTTTCTCTTGACTTCGTGTTTTCAGTCATTTTATGTCTTCTCTGGAGCGCTTTATATTGATTCCGTACCGAGAAAACTAAAAAAATGAAAATGGATGCTGCCCTAACCATATTATTCACTTGTTCCATATGCTTAGAATGGCCTTTTCAATATAATGGGCATTTCCCATGCCAGTCCCTCAAGCCCCAACCAGCATACAGTATTGGGCCACTGTCAGCACACCAGCGAAACGCCATTTGAATGGCGTTTCGCTGACGGACCGACTGTGGCCCGGTTATATAAACTGGCTGGGATGGTACCCTGCCTTTAAGACTCATTGTGTGAATCTAGAGAGACACGCGGTACCAGACTAAGTTATAACATTGTACGTAGAGTTAATAACGTCGCATGACGCGACGCGGGGAGAGCGGTTGCTACTTTACGAGTAACGTCATTACCCAAGTTATCTTCAAGACTGAAGCAGCGTTTTTATACAGAGACGAATATGGGTTGTTTCCGATGGGAACGCCCTCCCATGAGGGCGATTCCTGACATAACTTCTAGATGGACTAGATGACCATCTCCAGCAGATTAAAGAGCTCAAGAACAGAATATGGCGCGCCATCTCCAGGGCGCTCGGTGCGAAGAACATCAGGAGCATAGCTCGTACAGTGAACAGCTGGCTCAGCAAGCGTTTACATGGTCGGTGCCGGGTGCAGCGGCAACCAGACGCTGAGACGGCAGCACCAGTTCCACAAAGGACTCCTGATGTATCTACGGAACCAGTGGCTGATCCTCTAGCAGATCTGAGACCAAAACAACCTCCCTTTATCAACCTGGACAAACTGACAGATATCGTGCTAGCAGGCACTGGTATGTTTGCTCGTTTCGATGAGCATGACAAGCACGAAGAGCTCAACTCTAATTCCAAAGGCAAAGTGGAAGACATCAATGAGGTAATTATTGTTACTCTTGATAAGCGGAAATCTTATAATCATATTTTATGAAAAGCGAAAAAAAATCTTATATCCTACTTTTTCGTGCTCAACCAACTGAGTATGAATTTCAAATGCTCATAATATAAAAAGAGCTGAAAAAAATCTTGCTTGAGGGCTTTCAGAGGTTGTATTTATCTTGCTAATAAACGGTTTAAAAGTGTCAATGATTATAATTATTATTATTGTTTCTTGCTAAAGAACATTCAAAGGTTGTATTTATCTTGGTAATAAATGTTAAAACGCCAGCGAATGTTGGCATTTTAACATTATAATTAGTATTACTATTATTATTATTATTATTATTATTATTATTGCTCGATCCTAATAAAACCATGTAGATTGACTTTCAGGGTGTCTTTCTTTCTTTCTATTTATCCTGCAGCATATGATAAAAAAAATTATTAGTAAGGATGAAACGTACGATAGTGTTATATGATTTATATGAGGGTGCCACCGTACATATAGATAGATAGATAGATAGATAGATAGATAGATAGATAGATAGATAGATAGATAGATAGATAGATAGATAGATAGATAGATAGATAGATAGATAGATAGATAGTATGAGGAAGAAGTAAAAATTGTTAAACTATTATCCAACGGGGAATGTCAGTTTTTTGACAAACTAAACAAAACAAATACTCTTGTGTGAACGCTAGCGAGATGTCCCTGGGTTAACCCTCACAGAAACTTTCTTGTTCTTTCCTATAATTATCTGAACAAGGATAGACCCCGCATTCACTCCGAATTTTAAAATACTCCACAGGTCGACAGGGCTAGCATCGATTAAAATGTAACGTTGCTGGACCGATGTAGGCCTTCTGTTCTATTATTATGTCTCCCCCCTGGAAGGGCCGGGTGACATATTGTTTTCCCCCTTGCGTCTGTACATGTACATGGGGCTGGTCGTCTGTCCGTCACAAAATCGTGTCCGCTCTATAACTTGAGACCCGTTAGAGATATTTCAACGAAACTACATACATTTGTAAAGCAAATTCAGACGACGTGTCCTGCCCAAGAACCATAACTCTTACATGTTTATTTTTCAAATGATTCCACTTGTAACATAATTAACTGCAATTCTTGTCCGTTCTGTAAGTTAAACACTTGACAATGTGTCATGTACAAGATCCATAACACTGCTTTGGGTATTTTTGGAGTTATTTCCATTTGATCATTTGCAATGCTATTTCGTGTCCGCTCTATAACTTGATAACCGTTAGATGTATTTCAACGAAACTTCATACATTTGTAAAGCACATTCAGACGACATGTCATGCACAAGAACCATATTTTTTTGCATGTATAGTTCCCCCCTGGCGTCCGTCCGTGGGTCTGTCCGTCACAAAATCGTGTCCCCTCTATAACTTGATAACCGTTAGACATATTTCAACAAAACATCATACATTTGTAAAGAACACTCAGACGACGTGTCATTCACAAGAACCATAACCCTTGTACGTATATTTTTCAAATTATTCTCCTTTTAACAAAACTATATATATGCAATTTTATGGGTTTTTTCACCTTTCATTCGTAGAAAAACAATTCTAGTTATTATTATTATTCCAGGTCATTGACGAAATCCTGAAATCTGACGACGAGCGCCTGTGCGACCGTCCACCAAGAAAGACAAAGAAAGTCAGTTTCAAGATAAAGGATGAACTGGACCAGCTGGATGACACCTTGACAGAAGCCCTCAAGCTGAACATGCGCATAAAGCATAATGATAGTCAGCTGAGAAAACGCCAGCAATACAGACCTCATTCAATTATTGTTCGATCTACATCTCCAGGGGCAGAAAGTTTATCCCCACGTGCTAGTAAGTGGTTTATTGTCATATATTTATAATAATTCCATCTACGTATGTTCTATTAACAAACTGTGTCACTGCGCTCCTTTTAAGTGTGAGTTAACATCAAAAGTGGTGGCAGCTCAGCTCTACAGACCTCAGTTCTATAGCTCCAAGAGCAGAAAGTTTATCCCCACGTGCAAGTAAGTGGTTTGTTTTCATATATTTATAATGATTCCCTCTTCGTATGTTCTGGTAACAAACTGTCTCACTGCGCTCCTCTTATGTGGCAGATCAGCTGCCACCTCTTTTGATGTTAACTCACACATACGTTCCTATTATTAGACATTATTACCCACAGACTGACACCTTACGCTGATACCTGACACTGACTAATGATATGTAGTTGAGGGACTTTCTCAAAATAAGTGAAGATACCTACTGTTAGAAACAACGCTATTGACGACAAAACGTTTAAGTAGTGGCCAACACGGCATTTAAGAGCAATTCTCTGTAAATATGGAGCGAGTTATATAGGAACCATTTCACGCTCCGACTCCGATTTTGATGAAACTTGCTGACTGTGGTAGTGGTCATGTAAAAACAAGAAATCAAGTGTTAGTTCATTCAATTCAACCTCCGTTGCCATGGCAACAGCATCCAAAGATTTGGGCCAAAAAACAAGCAAAAATGACATGAAAAATGACATTTTTACCATTAAACTACTCTAAAAATGGCTTTTACCAATCACAAACATGGAATAATTTTGAACAAACAGACTTAATATAACCGATTTAGCTAATGGTAGCAGCCTTACGAAAAAGTTTAGCTATACTTATCTTTCACTGAAAGTGGGTGGGGTAAGAAGGCCCGGAAAATTACGCTTTTGGTGCATTTTTGCACAAACACGACAACTTTGCGCGGCTACTTTCACATACATTCATGTTAATATATAATAGGCCAGGGTATGAAATTTTATAATATTAAAGAAAATGTTTGGGAAGTTACCGTCTTCTTGCCGTTACCATGGTAACAAATGTTTCCCTGTAGAAATACTAAAAAAGATAAATATTGCATAAACAATTGATTTATTGCTATATTACAGTGATATAGTCTATTATAAATAAAATATTTTCATTACTCATACATCTCTCTTATATATGACATTAAAGTCTGCTGCAGATAAGCTATTTTTAGACTTTTAGGGGCATCATAAGGGGTAAAAATTATGATTTTCAAAATCAAAACCAACACATTTTGCTAATTTGCCCTTCCAGTACCCTCAAAATTGCTATTATTTATCACCAATGTGCAATATTTTTGAAAATTTAGACTTAAATTAAAGAAATAAGATTAATGCATTCTAATTAAATTATCTAAAAATACTTATTTATAGGGAAAAGTGGGTGGGGTAAGTAGGACCTGAAAAACATGCCTTTTAAGCATTTTAAACACAATCAACAACCTAAATCATGCATTTAAACTTATATGCATGTTAATACATATTAGAGCAGGATATTTATTTTTGTTTTATGAAAAACATGCTTTAGAAGTAATCAGCTTCTGTATGTTACCATGGCAACAAAAGCTTTACTGTAGGATAACTGAAAAATGACTTTATTGCACGATGATATTAATTTATTGTTTTAAGAAATGATAGTATCTATCATAAATCTGTTTATATAATTACTTAATCACATTTCTTACAAATAACAATAAAATAGCCAATAGGAAAACTGCCTTTGAATTTTTAATGTAATTTTAGTGTTAAAAATTCTGACTTAGACTAGTTAAAACCCCAAACCCAAAAGTTAGGCAAACTTGCCCTCTCACTTGTATTGAAATCGCCCATCGTCATCACAATTAATATGGTTTGTGTCAGAAAATGCATTTCAATAGATGGAAATAATTTAATACAGTAGCCTAATTTAATTGCTACAATATACTTATCTTGCATGAGAAGTGGGTGGGGTAAGTAGGACCCTCGAATTTTCATTAATCATGCAGCAATCTCCCATAGAAGTGTTTCACATATGGTCTCTCGGATTTTGTAAAAAAATAATGACAATTTATGTATTTTAGTAAAATCAACCACATTCATGTTTGCTCAGCTGTTGGTTTTTCGGTTGTCATGGCAACAACTTTCAAATATTTTGGTATAAAATCAATCTAAATTCCTTTAAATTTAGATATACGTTCTACCAGGTCCAGAGCTGTAAATAGAAAAACTAACATTTGTTTGTGTATTACAACCCCTCTTATTTAAATAACTACCCAATTACCAATAAAATTGATTTCATTGCTTTAAAACAGAAAAATATGGATAGTATGTGAGTTTATTGGACAATGTGATATATTTGTTGCCATGGCAACGTTAGTTTTTGTGACATGTTGTTGTTTCTTCATAAATGTGTTTTCCAATATGTCATTAACATATATGAAACCAACAAGCAAATATATCTTTTATTACCGTTTCTCAGATTTATGCTATGAAACTGATAGAGTACTAAAATATCTGTTACTAAAACACATACTCTATTTCTGTTGCCATAGCAAACATAAAATGGGTTTCAAACTTGTAGTTGTTGTTGTTGTTGACTTATATTTGGATATTCAAAACAGGGCAATTTTGGTTATTCGTGAGAACAGAACTTGCGTACATTTGTACCTGTAATTGTTTTAGCTGATTTGTAATACATATGGAGCTATCAGCTACTCTTAACACTGAGTCTATGGTTAAACAAAAATTAATAAACCCTCGTGCACTGTGTGACTTATTTACATACATTTATGCATGCAGAACCTTATAGATCTACTTTTCTCATTATTTTGCATACTATCGAACACGTTGGCGTTTAAATGGTAAATGACAGTTTGTTCCGCATGCAGCTAATGCCATAAATACCTTTTCTGCAAACCCTTTTCATTCTAAAACATATCAACATACTCATTAAAGTACTAGAAAGACCGAAAATTATGGGAAAGTCTTATGATTCCAGTCTGAAAATGAAATAAAAAAAATATATACATATTATATTGTCAAGCTTGTATCATTATTGTTTTGTTCACAGAGAAACTTGAACAAGTAACTGAGCAACTTTTTTCATCTGTCGATGCAACCTCAAAATTGGGATTTCATTTCTTAATGCATGCTGTTGTCGATCAGATGAGATTAATAATTTACCATGGTTGCACACTGTCTTGAATAAATAGGTGGCAATCTGCTCTCTCATATCATGCAATAATTATAACATGAGGAAGGTATGATAACTTTGATTATGACCAGCTAGCAAAACATTAAAAATCCCTATTAAGTATTTGAGACGAGAATTTTTTAGTTTTGTTTTTGTTTGATTTGATTCTTTACGTCCACTCAACAGTCTTTCAGTTATGCAGGACGGTTCTTCCTGGGTTGAACCAGTACTAAGCTAGGATAAATGTGTCTTGCTCAAGGACCACAACGCAGTGACGCCGGTGAGGCTCGAACCCGCGGCCCTTCGGTCTCGAGTCAAGCACTCTACCACTGAGCCACTGCGCTCCCAATTTTTTAGTTTGAAACAGCTTTTTAGTCTCTTATAACCCTACAAACACAAATATAATAATGCATAATTAAAGTTATTGGTTGAGTTAATCTAACTCGAACTACAGTGTATTCAGAATTACACGAAAATTCACCTGTGTTATTGGTTTTATAGTGAAAATACTATTTCTGAGACAACCCTTTTTAGGGGCTCAAAATGAACTGTTGTGATCCTAGGATGTCCGTCGTCAGTCAACATTTGCTTTAAATCACATCTCCTAAACCTCTGGTTGGAGTGTCGCCAATTTACACCTGAATATTCTTTTGTGGTCTCCTTTTTAAGGTCACTACTGACATCCGCGCAATTTTTATTCCGAAAAATAAATTTTCTTTATTTTCTGTTATTTGCTGTTTCATTTTATTAATAATTGTAAAAATAATAAAAATCAATGTCACCGTTTAGTATTTGAGCTATGACTATTCAAAGACATGCATAATACACCCTTTTTCTCCAAAAATGTTCAGGGCCGAAGTAGGAGATAAACAGGTCTATGATATGGTAGCTGATGATTATGGCATATTGTGACTTATTGCTTCATAGCATCTTAAGTTTACTTGAAATACTAGGATGGTTAATTGATGTGAATCTAGCCATTGTATATTTAATGACCAACTTTTTCTTTAAAGAGAATAGTCAAAATTATTGCAATATTTACGTTTGACAACTAAATATTCAAATATTTTAGGCCATTCCAAAGATAGATTTTTGTGAAACTTGTATATCATAAACATCATTACTTGAGGTGAATCAGTGTGAAATTTGAGCAATTTTCATCGTCTCAAAAAAGAGATACCCCCTGTAATGCACAGTTTCAATTTCGTAACTTTTTAACTAAACTTACTTTCAACAGACCAAAATATTTTATCAATGCTTCGTTGCTATCTGTATATGTAGAAACTAGTTTTGAGAAGATTGACCAATAAAAGAAAGTTAATCATAAGAAATAAATAAATATTGTTACCCCACCAATTTTTTCTACGATTATCTACTCTGACACAATGAAAGAGATATAAAAAAAATGGCTCAAATAGTTGCATACATACAATTCTGTTGTGATATATAAAGACAATTGCAGTAGTCATCAAATTATATAAAAATATTATGGGTTATTCAATTTTTGTTCAATATTTTGGGGACATTGATGCATTCATAAGGCATATCATAATGAATTTTTCACCCCAAAATGCAAAATGAAGGGCATTAACTCATGTTTATGCAAAATTTTATATTATTTAAGTTAACAAATGTAGAGATCTACCAAACCAAATATATTGTGTATGCTTTTACTGAAATCTGATCCCTGGTAAGCAAGTTATATGAGAAAATTTGATTTTCGACCCATTTTCTATGTAAATTTTAGCATTAAAGGGCAATAACTCATATTTGAAAAAAAATAAAAATGTGGCAGAAACAACTTTTGACCTACAGTTTGATATAGAAATGGTTCATAACAGCTTTCACCCAATTTAGCTTACTCACTATACTGCAGTTTTCCCATAACCTTTCATGATTATGAAAACCTCACTAATACAGTTTATGATTACAGATATTGGTTAAGCCAATCTTACTGGTACACAAAATGCATTAAAGGTACTGATTTCATAGTAAAAAAACTACTTTTGAGATAACCTCCTTATATAATACATGTACTTAGGGACTTTTAATTTAAAATTTTAACAGAAAGTGAGAAGTTTCATAAAAAATCTAACATTCATTCATTTATCTAGGGTTTATATGTCTAAATTTCTGATTTTTTTGTCAATAATTTCGTCTTTTCCATTGGCCTAAATGCTAAAAATATGCTTTTCTTATGGTATATTTGAGACGCCCACTAATTTCCCCTATCGTGGGGTTGTTAACATTTGCTTGGACTTAATTGGTCAAAAGGTTAAGTTCATCCTTACTTTACTTGATAAATGTAGCAGCAGGAGTCAGTTTTTTACGATGAAATTGAGTCAAGTGTCCTAAAACATGTGTTTTGATAAAATATACCTCATTTACCCCCTTTTGAGCCCTTTCCCGAACCCTAGATTGATTCAACCCCACATGTTTATTTTCTAAACTGCTAGCTATTAGTACAATGCCCCAAACATATTTTGATGACATTTGTATGCTACACATATAGAAGTTAGGCATTTTCGACTAAAAATTAGCATTTTACCTATGTAAACCTCTAAAGGGGCTATTATCAAGTACATTTTAGGGCCTCTCACCACTGATTTGTCAACAAAGTAACATGTGAGTATCATTTTAACATTTTATTTTTTATTGTGTCAGATGTTTTTTTTGTAGTTTTTAATACAAAAAGGACCTTCATACTGTTGTTGTCCATTTTGGCTTTTTGAAATGGTTATGGTAAGAAGATGGTTACTTCCTAAAAAATTTTTTCAATGTTTTATATACCATATTTAGCTTGGTCTTACTAAAGTTTGTAAACCTTTCCAAGTAACCCCGACTTGAAACAATGTGCTTTCAAAAATGTCAACAACTGCCATATTTTAGTACATTTTTACCCCACCCACTTTTTTGCAACATTGCTATATGACAGAATTACCAAAATGATTAACCATACCATCCTTGTATTCACATTGAGCAATACTGCCTAATACAAGTTAACCTAAGGTCAAAAATTTTCATTCTAAAAGTTGCATTTGCGCAATGTATGTCTATTTTTACTGATTCTCTGCCATATTTTAGTACATTGTTACCCCACCCACTTTTTGCAACATTGCTATATTACAGAATTACCAAAATCATTAACCATACCATCCTTGTATTCACATTGACCAATACTGCCTATTACAAGTTAACCTAAGGTCAAAATTTTTCATTCTAAAAGTTGCATTTGCGCAATGTATGTCTATTTTCACTGATTTTCGGGCACTATTTGGTAAAAAGAATGACACCTCATTTACTCCCTTTTGAGCCCATTTTCGACCCCTCAATTGAGACAGCGCCCTATATTTATTTTTCATAAAAAAACTAGCTATTAGATCAATGACTTGAAAATATTAAATGTAATTTCTACGCTACTTATACATGAGTTTGGCATTTTTTACAAAATAGTGGGGGTTTTTTTGCCTACAGAGACCTCTAAAAGGGCTATTATCAGGTCCCTTTTAGGGCCTTGCACCACTTACTTGTCAAAAAGCAAAATATAAGTATTATTTCAACATTTTATTGTTGATTGTGTCAGATGTCTTCAAGTTCTGCAATACAAAAACGCCTTATAAGCTGCAATTGTCCATTTTGGCTTTTTTAGACACTGGCATCAGAGTTGACATAGTAACGATAAGAAGGTGGTAACTTCCTCAATTTTTTTTCAGTTAATTACAGACCATATTTAGCTTGGTCTTACTAAAGTGTGCAAACCTTTCCAAGTAACCCCGACTTGCAACCATATGGTTTCAAAAATGTCGAAAATTACCATATTTATGTACAGTGTTACCCCACCCACACTTTTGCAACCATTGCTTTATGACAGAATTACCAAAATTATAAACCATACACTCCAGGTATTTACATTGAGCAATACTGCCAAGTACAAGTAATCACAAGGTCAAAAGTTTCTCATTCTAAAAGTTGCATAAGCACAATATATGTCTATTTTTCTGATTTTTGGGCACTATTTGGTCAAAAAATTTGATGCCTCATTTACCCCCTTTTGAACCCCTTTTGGACTTCATATATTGGTACAACACCCTATATTTTTTTTTATAAAATGCTAGCTATAAGATCAATGACTTATACATATTTTAATGTTATTTCTACACTTCTTATACATGAGTTTTGCATGTTTTATTTAGAAAAAAAAGGCTTTTTTCCCTATGTAGACCTCTAAAAGGGCTATTATCAGGTCCCCTTTAGGGCCTTGCCACACTAATTTGTCACAAAAGCAAAATATAAGCATTATTTCAACATTTAATTGTTGATTGTGCCAGATGACTTCATGTTCTGCAATAGAAAAACGCCTTATAAGCTGCATTTGTCTATTTTGGCTTTTTGAGACGGTGGCATCATAGTTGCCATGGTTACGATAAGAAGACGGTAACTTCCCAAACATTTTTTTCCAATTCATTACATATCATATCTAGGTTTGTCTTACTAAAGCATGTACATTATTCCGGGTAACCGCGGCTTGCAACAAAATTTGTTCAAAAATGTCGAAAAATGACAAAATTGAGTACCTTGTTACCCCACCCACTTTTCTGATACAATTGCTACAAGACAGAAATACCAAATTTAATTACCAGACCCTCCTTGACTTAACATAAAGCAATACTATGGAGTACAAGTTGTCACAAGTTCAAGACTTACTTATTCTAGAAGTTGCTACTGTGCAATTTATGTCTATTTTCAGTGATTTTTGGGCACTTTTTGGTCAAAAACTTTGGATTCGGTTACCATGGCAACGGAAGTAAAAATTAAAGAATTAAGCATGAATGATTTGGTTTTGGATGAAAACAAACAAGTACAGAAAGTTTCGTTGAAATCTGAGACTATGCGTGAAAAACTTTGCTCCATATTTACAGAGAATCGCTCTTAATTAACGTTGTCTGCTAATTAGTCTTTCATATCATCTGCATTTGTTAGCCGAAAAGCTTTTTTCTCAATGTTCTCATATTGTTCTCGCTCATACATGAGGTAAAGTCAAGTGATTACAATTATGTCAGTCTACATTGTAAATCTGGACTTGTCTCTGTGACGGCACTCTGTCGGATGAAGAACGGATTCCTCCACACTTGTTTCATGTTTATTAATGCAATGAAGCCAATCTGACAGTCTGTCCACCAGACAATAAATGGTCACTATGATCACATAGCAATAATGATTATGTGGTGACAGGAATCATTCTTTGGCCTTGGAGTGGAAATAAATGAGTTTAACTTGTGATTTCGAACAATGAGGCATTTTGACAAGTGTAGACTAAGACGAGTCTGTGCAAATCCAAATGGTGTTCAGTCAGTAGCTAAATGGTCTTATAATATCCAAGCGACTAACAAAGGCTCTGATCAGACTGCGCGTAGGCACAGGCTGATCTGAGGATTTGCTGGTTGCATAGACCATATTGTTGGAAATCCCATGTCGCGTCTCAAATATGGTATGAAACGGTTCCAGTTCTACCAAATAACTGGTGAAACGCCAGAAACATTTCTGCAGTTTGTTGGTTTAGTTGGGTTGCACAATATCATTGTTTATGACAACAGGCTGTCTAATTGCAACCGAATGATTTTAGTGGTCATATAGCTGCGGTCATATTTAAGTTACCATGTGCTATTTGCTGTTTTCAAAGTTAGCATTACTACTGTTCACAATACAATCACATCATTTTTACCAATTTTTGTTGAAAAGATGAAACCATTTATAAAATGGCCATCAGCTGATGAGTGGCTAGCTTTGAGAGGTAATTGGAGGAAAATCCCTTTTGCTGTTGGTTCGATAGACGGCACCTCTCATCGTATATATTGGCCAAAAGCAGTACTATACTGGGCATCGACTTTTCCACGCGTTACATACCCAGGTCGTTGTTGATAACCTTGGCCCCATAAGGTTTGTTCAAAGTGTTTTTAGGTCATCTAAACGATGCTTTACAATTTGCCTTAATGCAGCCCATTGGTACATACCTTGCTTTTCCAGATGAGTGTAAACATTTTGGTGATAAAATTTATCCCAATCTAGGACCTATAGTCACTGCTATATCTGCTCAACAAATTGCGAGACGGCCAAATAGAACTATGGCCGACACAACAGGTAAGTTGTGGTTCTTGATCACCTAGATAATCGATATGTCAATTGTCCCCCTTACACCGCGGCGACTATATCCCGAAATCGATTGTATCTGAGTCCAGGTATCCATGGTATTTGTCTGGCATTGAGTGTATAGTATTTGCTGTATGGTTTTGTGCTGACGAAAGAGGTCTAAGAGGGTACCCGATTTCATTTATGTTACATAAATAGTTCAAATTGGAGTATGCATGCTCAACTAATTGAAATCAAGAAAAAGACTTTTCATCTCCAAATGTAAAACATGTTTGTCCACTATCATATTGATAACTGTTGTAAAACACAACCAAAATTCTCTATATTTCCGTTTTATAAATTTCAAACTGATGATGTTTCAGCTAGGTTAGCCAAAGAACGTTATTTTATTGATGTGTTTTCTCCAAAACTAAACATGTTTTGATGACGTTACATTTTATACGTATTTGCGTACACATATTTGCGTACACATGTGTACGCATATTTTGTTAATGACGTCGCTAGGAAACTGCGCATATTTCGACGCCATTAACGTTAAACATATTTTGATGACGTGACATATATAGCGTACGTTGTGTACACATGTGTACGCATATTTTAGTAGTTACGTTGCTAAGAAGCAACACATATTTTGACGCCATTATTGCCCTGAAGATAGGAAACCGGTTGGCAATAATAAAAATAGTAAAAAAATCATCCATGTGCTTATGTTGTTTAATTTTATATATATATATATATATATATATATATATATATATATATATATATATATATATATATATATATATATATATATATATATATATATATATATATATACGACGTGTACTGCATCAGTCGTCATCAATATCAGCGCTTCCTGAACATCCTTTCTTGGGGATGACTCAGTGGCGCAGTTGGTAGCGTTGATGTCTGGTGTAGTGCTATAATAGGCGGTGGTGCCGAGGTCGTGGGTTCGAATCTCGCTAGAGGCAAAATATTTACAGCATCTATCGGCTCAGTTGATTCACTATATCCCTCTGTATTTATCTACTGTCTGAATCTGCATCAGTTTCTGATCCTGTGTAGCTCGAATGCAATGATGTTTGTGAAATTGTATTTCCGCACTTCTGATATTTATCTAATTTCACTTGTATCCTTGGATCCATCAGGCTTTCACTTGCGAACGAAATAGATGCCATCCATTGAAAAAGAACCAATATACGACGTGTACTGCATCAGTCGTCATCAATATCAGCGCTTCCTGAACATCCTTTCTTGGGGATGACTCAGTGGCGCAGTTGGTAGCGTTGATGTCTGGTGTAGTGCTAGGCGGTGGTGCCGAGGTCGTGGGTTCGAATCTCGCTAGAGGCAAAATATTTACAGCATCTATCGGCTCAGTTGATTCACTATATCCCTCTGTATTTATCTACTGTCTGAATCTGCATCAGTTTTTGATCCTGTGTAGCTCGAAAGCAATGATGTTTGTGAAATTGTATTTCCGCACTTCTGATATTTATCTAATTTCACTTGTATCCTTGGATCCATCAGGCTTTCACTTGCGAACGAAATGGATGCCATCCATTGAAAAAGAACCAATATACGACGTGTACTGCATCAGTCGTCATCAATATCAGCGCTTCCTGAACAACCTTTCTTGGGGATGACTCAGTGGCGCAGTTGGTAGCGTTGATGTCTGGTGTAGTGCTAGGCGGTGGTGCCGAGGTCGTGGGTTCGAATCTCGCTAGAGGCAAAATATATACAGCATCTATCGGCTCAGTTGATTCACTATATCCCTCTGTATATATATACATATATATATGTGTGTGTTAAATGACTACTTGGAAGAAAACAAAACTCTTATCTTTATTGTAAAAGTTCATTCCAGATAAGGGCATGTTTAGAATGACATACTATGCCTCTTGTCGATAAATGTTCAGTGTAATTGATAAGACTTTAAACACTGTGCTCGTTTGGATGCAGAAAATCACTCAGTTATTCAGGTTTTCTTTCAATTTAAACAAAATAATTGTATTACTTTGAATTAATAGTTTCAAATAGTTCATATCCCATGATAATTTTAAAAATCACCCTAAACAACAATAGTATTTGTAAGTAAGCTGCATGACATTCTTTGGTGACATCGATTTATGCATTTGTAAAAACACAATAGGAACTAACAGCTGAAGAAAATATATTTCCTAAAACAAGTCATAATCACTCATAAAGACAGGAACAGTTAATGTATTGGAATAACCGTCGTATTCATCCACTGGGTTCGGATGATGAAGTTTAAGCCTTGGACTTTGGTCAAACCCAAGAGAGGGTAGGGTATCTAATCCTTTCACAAATCCTAATAAAGTCTGCAATCCATCTGATTCATCTGAAAGAAGAAAAAAGGCAATTAGACTTAAATAGGGAAAATTGATATACGAGGGATGTTCTAAAAGTTAAGGTCCTGGCGTGATATCTCTGTTACCAGCAATGCAGCATGGCTGAAAATTGTACCAAATAATAATATATTCTTTATATATCACCGCTTGACAAGTATTATGTAACTTGAAGGAGCAACCGATATCTACCCCAAAACAGTCATACCTTCAATGCACTGACCTTTCAAGCAGACTGTGCATATTAGAGACCTCATAATTCAGACAATAGCAGTCTCAGCAATTCGTTTTCATGGCTGCTCAATATTCATTCATAAGCCAACATGTCCTGTACATATGGCGAACTTTCTATATGATCTGGGTTTCCTAGGCCCTTTAATGTATGGCTATGCAACTGTCAGCCATAATCAAATTTTGACCACTTGAGGTTTGAACAGCCAATACTGCCATAACAACAGCTCTATTAAAGGTAAAAGAAAACATTGAGGCAAACTCTGATGAACTTTCTTTTGTCTGAAGCAATTATGAATAGTCAGTATTTCCGGAGACTGATAGTAACCCACATAAGAATATTCAAACGAGACCACAAATTAGGTCAATATTCAGAGGTACAAAATTTGCATGTGTATATCTAAAAATAAAACCCAATCGATTGTCAAAAGGTGCACTACATCGTAAAATGATGCAATATGGGATTTCATTGAGCACAAAGCATCCATCCGAAAGCAATAACAATTTTAAAAATTCTTATTTAAAATCTATCATTTTTTGGTAAAAAATGAAACTTTTTACAATAAGATATTTTGTAATCAAAATAATATTGGTCTTAAATATTTTGCCGATATTAGGATTGGCATGTTTTAGTCCAACTTGATAGAGAAAATATATAATTCTCAGAAATAAAAATTCCGCGAATGTATTAAAAATGATGCAGTTGTCAATTTCAATGACGTCATAAAAATTGCGCATTGTGCTATAAAAATTGATTTGACACGACATATCGCCATTCTAACATTTGAATTGACATTATAAGTAACAAAAAGGAAAACTACCACGCAGGTTTATTTTGTGGTTTTAAAGATGCCGGGCTTGAAATATTCAGATTCAAATATTATTATAATTCTATAACATGAAAACGAGTAGGCAATATATAATATGCTTTAATTATAAGACGAAACAGTACAGTGAGAAAATATTAGCATCATTATAAAGGTAAAAGGACAGTTCTTTTGAATGGTGCATAGTATGCCTCTCAAAAATGTCTCTGGACAAAGCTTCAAGGTAAAGATCGGAACATTTGGAACGTCCCTCTTAAAATATAATGTCATGAATACTCGTATTGGGTTCTGGCAGATAGCAGAAATCAATTTAAACTCATGCAAGGGGACTTAAATTGTGAGTCGACGCCTTATCTACTAATAATCACAAACAGATACTATGAAAACGAGTATGTCATGTACAAAGAGCTACGTACATTAAGGGGCTATTTTAGCCCCCCTATGAGGCTAAAAATGAAAATTGTTTTTCACCAGTTTCTTCCCATTAGCCTAAGTGTAAAAGTCTGGTACTCATTCGACTTTTACCGTTAAAGACTATAGTAACAAGAGGGACTATGGGCCCTAGACCGCTCACCTGAACCCTTGTTAGGAGAAAATGATGTTTACCACAAAATATAAATCCCATTCTCCAACACTTAAGTCCATCTTGGATATCACTCAGATCATAACCAAAGCCTATCAAGTTCAATCAAATAATACTTATTTGCACAGTTTCAATGTCTGGCATTTTTACCCAACCCAAAAGGCCAGGGGTGTGCATAATGTATAAGATTTTAATGCCATAATGTGATTTTCACCATTACCTTCTTCAGAAAAAAATGCTTTTACATTTTATCCCCATACAGAAGTCAATGGTGTGAAAAAGGGCAGAATATTTGCATGCATGGTGTCATATGTTTATTCTAATTGATTTGATTATGCAACATGACTACTTTCAGAATAGAAATCAAATCAACCTTTTGATTGTAAGTGTACGCTGCTTTAATTTGATATGCATCATGACCATATTCTGATAAACAATTTCATTTTTATATGGGGGATTTTTGGCCTCGGGGGCAGAATTTGAAAAAAATATATTTCTTATCTGGAGCTCTGGTGACCCTTTTGTTCAGCGGAGTGGAACCATTTGTGCAATTTTGGTTAAGGGCATTATTAAAAACAATTATGTGAAATTATTTTGAATTTGGATCAGTGGTTCAAGAGAAACTGTCATTAAAAGACATTATTTATCTAAAGCTCTGACAGCTCCATTGTTTGGTGGAGCAAAACCATTTGTGCAATTTTTGTAGAAGGCATCATGAGGAACAATTCTGTGAAATTACTTTGAATTTGGACCAGTGGTTCAGGAGGAGATGTCGTTTAGAGGTATTTCTTATTTGGAGCTCTGGCGGTCCTTTTGTTCAGCCAAGTTAAACGATTTGTGCAATTTTGGTAGAAGGCATCATGAGGAACATTTCAGTGAAATTATTTTGAATTTGGACTGGTGGTTCAGGAAAAGATGTCATTTAAACTTATTTCTTATCTGGCGCCCTGGTGGCCCCTTTTACAACGGAGTGGAACCTTTTGTGAAAAGTTGGTAGAGAGTGTCATGCAAGAGGAACAATTTTGTGAAATAACTTTGATTTTGGACCAGTGGTTCAGGAGGAGATGTCATTTAAAATAGTTCTTATCTTGAGCTCTGGCGGCCCTTGTGCTCGTTGGAGCAGAACTATTTATGCAATTTTGGTAGAGGGCATTATTGGGAACCTTCATGTGAAGTAATTTTAAATTTGGACTAGTGGTTCAGGAAGAGATGTTGTTTAAAGAAAAAGATTACAGACGAAAGGACGCACGACGCTCAAGACCAATCAGAATAGCTCACCTTGAGCCTTTAAACATCCCTCTCCCAAAACCTTAACAAAAATGGCCACCAAAATATGCAAAAGATAGGAAAGTGACCATTTTTGACCAAATTTGAAACATTTGACAGAGAAATCAACATAGAGCACTGACAAGCAAAAACCAAAAAGATATTTAAACTGATGATGAGTATTATCACGAAACACAAGATATTATTTTTTTTTTGTTTTTATCTGCTGATTTCCAATTCTTTAAACACCCCTCTCCCAAAGCCTTAAAATTGAGCCAAAATGACAATTTCTCTTTTTAGCCTATTTCGTCAGCCATTTTGTTACCATAGCAACGGTAATAGTTAAATAAATGCCAGAATTTTACACTTTGGTTATTTGGCTGTTGTCAGGCCCACAAGGTTGTACCTGTTGGATTTCTTTTGCTCTGGTTTTCCGTTTTATTTACTGTTGAGTCCTTATCTTTGCTTTATCGCCTTCTCATACCTTGATTTATATGTTCTAGGAGATGATGCATCGATAAGTTAGGGGTATTTCATGCAATCTAAACATGTATGTGTCTTGATCTACATATAAACTAAGGGTGAGGTTGGCACACCTTGAAACTGGTTTTAGCCCTCCAGTAAAATATTTTTACTGACCATTACAAGGCAGTGCTTCTTTTGTGGATCATTTATGTAATTTCTGTCTTGTTTTTGTTATGTTTTTGTGTGCGTCTGGTTATTGATGCCTTGTGGTCACCTGCTGGTCTTGGCTTTCGTTTGTGATGACTTATTGTGAAGTTGTCACTTTGCCATTGGTATCTTGGGTCAGGTGTGGTGTTTGATTGTATCAATTCCTGATCTTTGCCCTCCTTCTTACTTTTATTCTATTAATGAATCAATCCGAAGAGATTGGTGAAAAGCAACTGTCTTTTTTTTTTGCCCCAGAGGGGGCCAAATTAGCCCCTTAATGCGAGAGGCTCTTTTGTAGGTTCTCTCTATTTCTAAAGTGTCCATTTTTCTAGATTATTCGTTGTGTCATTTCGCGTTGGAAGAATTTAACATGACATTCTTTCATATTATGGTCGTAAAAAAACGTTAAGCTAGGCAGAAAGTAGAATAAGTCAATGCTAAGGGATGTGATGGTTGTGATATATTTCACGTTTAGAGGTCAGTGCCATGAGGGATTAACTTTAAAATAATTTTAAAAAGGCCACATCAAAAATACCGCACATCATAGATATGGATGCCGGGCCAGACTATAATAGAAAAAATAACGACCAGGGTGTTGTTGTATCCATTTTGACAGACAGACAGAGGAAAGAGCGACAGCCTGATATTGAAAATTCAGGACAATTGACTAAATTCAATTATCAGAAAATTTTATAATTCTATGCATCTCTTCCAGTGATAAATTTGACAAAGGAGCTTACAAACCCTTAGAATGGAAAAAGAAGGCCCATATTTACTTTTATATTTTTACAGATACACGCCTTCATTTTTCTTAAAAAATAGTTTGTATCTAGTTCCTGTTATTGAGGTTTATTCCAGCTTGGCGATGTAGTGTCTCTAATAAGACAATCCACGAACCTGACCATGCAAACTTTGCATAATGTGTAGCCTAGTATGAGTTGAAAAAACTCAAGACACCATTTAATTTCAAGCGCTATCTTGTTTTTCTTAAACTTTGGAAATGTTATCAGGATATTATGTCTGCATGGCTTTGATATCTGTAATTATACATGTATAAGGTTAGAAGGTTAATATGTTTTGAGCTTACATTGACGTCTTTTCGCCTGGCATTATTTTCTCAAGTTTCCTTTAGCGATATTTCATTTTTTTTTGCAGGTGTTATTTCGTCTTTTCAATTTGCGTCTTTTCACTTGGCGTCTTTTCGTTTTATCGCCTGGGATCATTTGGTATCTATAAATAAAAGGTAAAAATAAGTGTAACCACCATCGTTTGTGTCTGTGACCTTTCAATTGATTCGAAAACTATATTCTGTGCTATTGTATTGATGCTGATAATGACTCCAACAATAAGGGTAAAATATTTACCATTTATCACTGAAGAAATGTTTGTTTCAAGTTGTTTAGTAAATGTAAGTTATACCAAAAGGGATTGGAGTGTACCTGCCATCTCTTTTGATCTAAACTCACACGTATCATGCACAGTGTAAGTTTAGAGAACACAAAATAAAGAGAACCTACAACATTTGGGTCAATTTGGAGGGGGCCACCCCTCATTTTTCTCAATATAAATACAAATGTTTGGAGAACATTAACTAAAAAGAACCTACAAAAGTTGTGTCAATTTGGAAGGAACCACCAGTCTTATTTCTCAATATAACTACAAATGTTAAAACCCTATTCTCGGAAAAGATAGCTAATGAGCCATCCCATAACATTTTGGTACTTATTGACGGGCCAACCTACCCTGTTCATATATACATACAACGTATGGAAGTAGATGAGTGAGACACAGACCAAAAGCTGAGCATCTACCCACTTTGGATAGCTAGGCATGCTGTGACTTAACACATCAGGTGTGATAAACAAGTTTTACTTTCTCGTGTGCTGCTTAAAACATGTTAACAAAATGCATAAAGAGGCAACCTGAATTAAGCAGGAACAACAAAGCCAGGTAAAGACACATTTCTAAAAATGTCAAAAGTAAAGAGAGGACAAAATAAGCCAAGCTATTCAATTTGAGGAATCACCGTAAAATATTAAAGATAAATAATAATTAAAACAAAAACATTGAGGGGATAACTGTATTCAAAATTCTCATTTCGGGTGGTTATCGTTAGAAATATGGAAGGGAAATTTAGTTTTTCAGTGACACGTTAGCGGAGCAAGAAACGTGACCTCTAAACGCATATCCGACGATATACCTCCCCAAATGATAATTTTGAGTATGGTTATCCCAATTCTAATGCACAAGTAGCATTTTCCTTCAAAAAAGACAGTGACAATGTAGTATGTTGCGCCTACAGCCTGTAGCTGCCAGCTGCATAAAACCACTTGCCAGCTGCATAAAACCACTTGTCAGGCATTGAAACGAGACGTTGCATAATGCCGTTGAAGGATATACTGTCGCAATAAGTAAATGAGTACGATCAGGAAATAGCACAGTTACTCACTGCATACCAACCCACGGCATTGGGAAGAAGAACCACAGAATACCAACAGTCACAAGACATCAGGAAGACAATTAAAGTAAAGCAACCAGCTCTCTCTTCCTCAAGATGATTGCAAACTAGAAACGACACTAGAGTAATGCATAACAAAACAAGGACCAAACGCTGAGCCCCCCACAATCCAATTGGAGGAACATTAAACAATGAATCGTGTACGTGAATAAATCCCTCCTCACAGAAAGAACAGTAAATAAAGTTGTGAACAAAAAGGTTGTAAACAAGTTCAGAGTACTTCTTTGGCTATATATCTATGAATTCTTGTTGCAGCATTTTATTGATATTCATTTCTTGATGCTTGCTCTTGTAAGTGTATATTTTGTCTACTTTTTTGCTATAGCTTTTGCCTTTCTTAGTGTTCCTCAAGTTTTATAATCAAGACTCAAATTATTAACCACCTCGTTCAGAATGAGTATTTTTAAAGACATTTTAGTTTTACAAAATTAAGTCTGTTTCCATGGTAACCAACACGCTGTAATTTTAATGTTATGTAAAAATACTGAAGAGACTGCTCTTATATATGGCCCAATCCACTTAGATGATACAGTTGCTTTAACTAAATGTATTGACAATATCATTAGGTGTGCACTTTTTGTTACCCCTCCCACTTTTCTCTATAAAGGCCACTGATACCTGGTGTTTAGTTTGAACTTTCATATGACAGTTTAGTGAGCATGTAATAAAACAAAACCAATTGATGTGTTTGCATGACACTATTGTTTTGTTTTATACCTTAACATAAAAACTAGGGGATATGCCGTGAAACTGGCTTAAGCCCTCCAGTGAATATTTCACTGACAGTTCCAAGGCGGTGTTTCTTTTGTGGATCGTTTTTGTTAGTAATGATTCATGTTGATGTGTGTTGTGCTGTCCCATCTATTCTGTGTAGCCTTGGAATCTGGGTCGTTTCGGCCATGGGTCGTTTCCGCTGGGTCGTTTTGGCCTGGGTTGTTTTCGGCCAAAATTTTGGGGTGAGTCAATTCGGCCCATTTAGGTGGGTCGTTTCGGCTGTGAGTCATTACGGCCGTGCGTCGTTTCGGCCCAGGGGAATACTCAATTTTTCTGCATAAGTAGGCTTGGACTGCGCATCTACTGTTAAAATATAAGGAATATCAGGCATTCCCAACTAAAAATATTTAAAATAATTATTATTGTGTAACCCAAAAAAGCTTCCCATTCTGAACCTTGCCCTAAATTGTATAGAAATGACCCCCTCCCCTTAAGTTAGTCCGATAATGTAATGAACCCCAAAGATATCCACAATTTTTAATCATAACCCCAAAAATCATTTTTCTGAAACCCCCAAAAAATATTGAATTTCAAAATTTTGAACCCCCAAAATGGTCCTAGCTATATGTATGCTTGAAAATATTGGAGTATACTCCCCTCCCCACCTGGAGGGGGAGGGGGCGTTTCAAACCAGTTTGTATATAATGCAAAGAAAATTACACTATTCACCACATTATATGTTAATGATAAAGTAAAGTGAATAATCCACAATTTATTATTTTGGCCATCTCATGTTGTTTATCGCACATGCGTGATGTAATCATTTAAACATGCATGGGCAGCCGTCTAGTGGGCCCAGATGCCTAGATTTCTGCCCATATGTTATTCCAAGTCCCTAATTTGTGTGTGCAGGCAGCAATGCTCCTGAAAAGATTGCACGTTTCTGCAAGCTCAACTAAGCATTTGCTGCTCATTTATACGCATGCAGTACGAGATGTTCATGTACCATAAGGCTTGTAAACATTATATCATTTGAGCCATCTCATGTGACTTATCGCACATGTGGTAAGCCATCCTTTAAACATGCTTTTAAAAAGCAGCAAATGCTCTGAATAGGTTGGTATTATTTGTATGGGTTTTGGGTATGTATCATCATCTTTTTTTCAATTGTGTAGGATTCTTTTGAGACTTCAGCGCTACACAGCTAGGCTAGTATGAGACGTCATAGAAGAGAAACGACCCACTAAAATAGGCCGAAACGACCCACCCTAGAATCAGGACGAAATGACCAAGGCCGAAATGACCCGGGCTAAATGACCCACGGCCGATCAAAACGACCGACGGCTGAAACGACCAAACCGTAGCCTTGTGGTCACCTGCTGGGAAAGGGCTGACCTCTTGGCTGTTGTGTGTGTTGTGTTTTGGACCGCTTAGATACATACTGATAAGGATTTAAACAAACAGCTATTATTAAAGGATAGTGTTCTCTATCCACTTTTACTGTCATGCCAGCCAAGAGTGACAGTGACGTCATTTTTTGTTTACAAAGTTATCAGGGACTAATAACCAATGGATCACTTGTGTATTAATCCTATCCGCAGGATAGGATTAATACACATGTGATCTATCGATTCTCGTTAGCTCAAGTGGAGTGTACAAATTAATGTTAAACTTAACAATTAAAAACAAAATATTACGTCACTGTCACTCTTGGTTGGCACGACAGTAGTTCGACGACTGCATGATTGACCAACTGTTTTAAAATCGCAGATTAATTCTATCGATGTTGGTTCGATCGCCATTCAACTTAAAGAGGATGGATAGGCACCCTAAGTCTACCTCCCCAATGAGAGCTGGAGTCTTAACTTTCATGGGTACTGTCGGGTAATGTAAAACGTGTTGCAAAGAGTATCCACCTTCTTTCTGGAGGAAAAGTTGCCTTTCCAAAACCATTTGTCCGTTCCTGATAGACCAACTAGTACTCATGATGTAACACGGGGTGCAACGTTTGTGTGCTAGGAGTCAGCTGTTTTCGTTTTATTAAAATTAAATTTGTTTGGATAGGTCTTGGTAAACGATTTGTAGATTATTTGGTCTTTGTTACATAGGTAAAAAGAATACAAATGTATCGATGTATGTCTGAACTATTAGACGCCCAGAAAACTGCATATTGAAGTTTTTAGAGCACCACACATATTCAGTCGAGATTTCAAGATACTAGTAATGTGACATAGCAGTCTCCACATCGTGCATTAGGTCAAATATATGACAACATCTACTCATTCAAATTTGATATGAAAAAAGCAAAACGGTGGACCTCTAAATCACAATATGCTGCACCCCGTGATTAGCAACATGGTCAGTCTATCGGAGCCTTTAATTATAGACAAATATCCAGGTTCGTTGGTTTGTTTCTATGAATGGAAAACATCGACTTCCTGAACAACTCGGCTAAATCGAAATAGGATAGAGAGACAAACTTACTCATAAGGCTTCTGGGTTAATTCAAAATTAAGTAACTCAAGAAGACCCTGTCTTTTCTGTTATAATTATTACAGCTCTACAAATAAGGCGGCGATCACAAACGCTCTGATTGCCCAAAACAACGGCTTCGATCATTTACCAAAGTAGAAGAATGTTGACAGAAGTACGACTTAACTGTGTGTGACAAGCCAGCACACAACTCGACTATCACGGTTACTTTTCTCCTAGGGTAGGGCAAAGAGTTCCAATAACTCAAAAAAAAGTTTCATATGTGAAATACCATATTTAATGATTATTTAGCAATATAATGATTCATAGCAATATAAGCGGAATTCAATGCAATAAACGATGGCCAATTGTATAAATTGAGGGGCCACAAGTTATATTTAACGGACAAAAATGCATTCTTTCACTGACGATCGACTTTGTCTTAGCAAACAGTGTAGACTCTGATCAAATGCGCATCTGGGTCTGCACTGTTTGCCAAAATACGGATTTAGGAGCCAATAGTAGATAAAGGGATATTAATGTCTGCGAATAATTTGGTGGTTTTATTAACACTTCCTACACTCAAACCAATTAAGTGAGCGAAGAGCTATACTACAAAAGTAAACGTGAGAGCAAGGTGTGTTCGAAATGTCATGTGTGTGGTCAAAAAAGTGAGTATGACCAGGAAATGATGCAATCATAGACCACAAGCTAACCCTTGCCACCGTGAATTAAACACAGACCACTGACAGCTACACGACAGCCGTGAGACTGCATTTAAATGAAATGTTTAGGGTAATCTCTCCAGATGTAAGTGACCTCACACCGGATGGCGTGCGTGCGAGCGAGCGAGCGCGCGCGTGCGCGTGTGTGTGTTTGTGTGTGTAAATTTCCGTCAACAGCTTAGGTCAAATGGAGCAAGTGTCATGGCTTAAAGCCGCATCTGACAAACTGAAGAAGCAAGATAAACGTAGTCGAAAGGAAGTCTATAACCGATATTTCGATAACTCTCAGCGACTGCTAAGGTCAGTCTTAGTATGGGTTCTCAATCCCAACCCCCTCCCCTTCCCATATCAACAAACACACGCACTCACGTGTTTGTTTGCATCTCCATACCTAACATATCAACGAAAAGCATTTACAACTACATCACTTCGCCTGGCATATAAAAAATAGTATCGGCGTTTGTGTTGGTGCGTGCACTGGGTTTCCTTCAATTGAACTTGACTTGTCCAATGGATACCAGGGCTATTGTATATAAGGCACTGTTTGGGCCCAGGTTTCGGGTGTGCAAGTACTGTTTTGACTCCCTGTCTGACAGACGCAGTGATGAAAGGTGTGAAGGTGCGGGGAAGACTGCATGTGAGCTCCTGTACAGCCAAAGTCGTGTTGGTGTAGTGGGATCCCAGCTGTTCAGAGCTGCAGAGAATACAGAAACAGGCTTCTCTAATCTTATTTCTATTGCCTTTATAACAGCCTGGCAAACATTTATCAAAGAGGGCTGCATGTCAGGGCTTGTGGGGTTCCCGTCCATATGGGTGTCGCCGCCCGAGTGCTTATTTGGACGGTTTCAGCTTGATTTGGGGTTTTGGCTGAAGATGTTATTGCGGAGACGTTTGTAGGTTAAAGCTCGAATACACTACCCTCTGGGTTTTGGCCGAGTCAGGTGGTATATATTTCCCTAGGGACTTCTCATTAATTGAATAGTTTTAACTGCAGATCGCCGATATAACCAAGAGTAGTATCTAAATGGCCACTTCTTCGAGACTCAACAGGGCCAATGTGTTGTGTCCTTTAGGAAGACATTTTATATGTTCTGCTTAGAACTGGTTTAACCCAAAAAATTATGAAACGTCCCGATATGACTGAAAGATTGTTGACTGATGAGTAAACCATCAGCGCAGACAAAAAAGACATTTCGACATTATTTGAACACAGTCATTTTAAAAGCCAAATAATGCCTAGCACCCATACATTGTATAAAGGAATTTGACAAACAGTGCAGATCCAACATAGACACAAGGCAGATGGTGAATGAAATAATGTCTGATAAGGTCTACGCTGTTTGCTTAAATGATACAGCAATTTCTGTAAAGTGATAAGGCAAAACTAAAGACCCTATAATTACCGATCGACAAGTCAGTTTAAATGGATTGACCGATCTACACTGTTCCATACTTAATCAGTATTGAGTGCCCACTATTTCGTTGCTCTAATTGAGACAGCGGAGGGGAAAGGATGACCATAGAAACTATTTTTAGAACGAATTTCTATCAAAACGGGGTCTCTGAATTGGCAGCCAAGCACATTGAAGATTGCACCAGCGGTCCAACCAGTGTTTGGTGAAAAACAGGTCTTTTCGACATCCCAAAGTGTTTTTATATAATGTTATTATATGATATCATATAAAACATTATTTTGGGACTACATCGGCACATTCTACAGTCCCAATGAGAGAACATAAAAAAATTTAAAAAAAGCCACTTGAGCGTTAGACTGGGGATCGAAAGGCTAATGCCAGTTCGAGACTCACCGCCAGCACAGTCACTATTACACACGTTATCCACTGCTTACTACTGGTTCAACCTATGAAAAGAGGAAATCGTCCCAACATTACTGAAAATTTGTTGACGTAAAGCTCCAAAAACAAACAAAAACTTGAAAAAAAAATATGTTAGGTAGGAATCGAACCAGCGACCACACGTATATGAGTCAGCTGTTCTAACCACTAGACCACAGAGTATGCTGTCTTGAATGTCTCTTATTTTGTTTTCTTATTTTGAACATGTTTGTAACTTTAGACGAGTACAACTATCCATAACAGTGAATATACGTCATTGTACGCGCATGAATAATTTTCTAAGCGAGGCGGATCTAGTTTCCATTAATATTTGTTTCAATCAAAATTACAAATAAACATGAAAATTATTCAAGAAATACACTGGAACTAATGATACTGAGGTTTGGGCTCTTATTTACACGAGTAGAAGCTGGCGATGTAGCAAATTTGTTGTGTTTTAAAATGTTGTTAAGTATAAGTTGAACCCGCCACCTGTCTAATCTGCACTTCCTTAGTCATAAACTTTAGTCTTAGTCGTTAGTCAATCCTTATTTGTACTAGACTAGTACAAATAAGGATGGAACTAACGACTATCGACTAATGACTAAAAACCAAACTCACTGTGTATAATAGTGTACACTGTGTAACTAATTGTACTGAAGCGGAAAATGAATCTAAACACAAAAAAGCGACAGCTACGTGCTACAACGTTTATAGTGTAGCGGCTAGCAAACATGACTCGTAGGCTTGTTGTAACGGGTTTGAGCCTCATGACGAACAATATTTGGACCGCTTATATACATACTGATAGGGATTTAAACGAACAGCTATTATTAAAGGATAGTGTTCTCCATCCACTTTTACTGTCATGCCAGCCAATAGTGACAGCGACGTGATGTTTTGTTTACAAAATTACCAGGGACTAATAACCGATTGATCACTTGTGTATTAATTCTATCCGCAGGATAGGATTAATACACATGTGATCTATCGATTCCCGTTAGCTCAAGTGGAGTGTACAAATTAATGCTGAACTTAACAAAAGAAAACGAAATATTCTTGGTTGGCACGACAGTAGTTCGAGCGACTGCATGATTGACCAACTGTTTTAAAATGACAGATTAATTCTATCGATGTTAGTTCGATCGCCATTCAACTAAAAGAGGATGGATAGGCACCCTAAGTTTACCTCCCCAATGAGAGCTGGAGTCTTAACTTTCATAGGTACTGTCGGGTAATGTAAAACGTGTTGCACAGAGTATCTACCTTCTTTCTGGAGGAAAATCTGCCTTTCCAAAACCATTTGTCCGTTCCTGATAGACCAACAAGTACGCATGATGTAACACGGGGTGCAATGTTTGTGTGCTAGGAGTCAACTGTTTTCGTTTTATTAAAATTAAATTTGTTTGGATAGGTCTTATTATATATTTTACTAGTGAACGATTTGTAGATTATTGTGTCTTTGTTACATAGGTAAAAAGAATACAAATGTATCGATGTATGTCTGAACTATCAGGCGCCCAGAAAACTGCATAATGAAGTTTTTAGAGCACCACACATATTCTCAGTCGAGATTTCAAGATACTAGTAATGTAACATAGCAGTCTCCACATCGTGCATTAGGTCAAATATATGACAACATCTACTCATTCAAAGGGGGAGTTCCATATCTGCCCACGCATGCATTTCGATAATATTTTGTATGTTGAATACCCATGTTATAACAACTACAAAAATGAAATTATTTCATTCCTCAAAGGCTGTTAGGCCACAGGGGGCACCTTGATGTACACCCTCTTTGTACTAATATATGACCTATTAAATATCAGTCTCAAATCATTAACATTATTGACTTCTACATTCTTTGAATGGAATATGAAAGAAGACTTCCCAGGGTATACCTTACTACCATTAATGTATATGAATACATCTAGATAATTTTTTTTCTGACCCATCAAAATTTGAATTATCTCCATATTGAACACTAAAGTAAGTGTCTATAGGGGTTTCTGTCCTAATATTTACCATGTTCCAGTTTTTGTCAACCCATAATATTTTCCGAAAAGTAGGTCAAATATTTTCTCTTTATGCATGTAAATTTTCATAGAATTTGGACACCGGTACAAGTGCCATAATTTGCTTAAAATGAGTTAAGTCAGTTTTGATTCTTAAGTGATTTCAAATAAAATATTCCAGTTAGGTCTTACAAACTGCAGTTTTTCCAACAGTATTATTCTAAAAACGCATTAACTATCACAATTTAGTATCTTCATCCAAATTAGGTTCAAAATATTTTTGGTGTCATACGTTTTAGCTAATTCAATAGCATAAAACTGGCATTTTTGTAAGCAGGACTTGATAAGTAGCACTTGGTCTAGACCCTAGTTGTACGGGTGGATGTCCAGCAGGTATCATTTGTGAATTGATCTTCAACTGGTTTCCAAATTATTTTTTAACTGAAGCCAACAGGTGGTTATTCTCTTAATGTCTTTTAGCCATTGAAAAAAATCAAACAGATTAGGATTTATCCTAGGTAATTCATCGTCTCCATTTACATTCTATGTTCCTGTTGCACATAGAATTGCCTCTATCTTATGTCCCTCCGAATCAAATGTTGAGGGTAAATTGGTTCAGGACTATGTGCATACTTTTCATTAACTCTTATAAATAAAGTTAAACCAGGTCAAGTGTTTAAGAAATTGTGTATGTTCTCACTATTTTGGTAGGTTCTTTTTTCAGAGAACATGGATTTCACACCAGCTGTCTTTGTATTGGGTTAAACTTTTCCCCGTACATTGATAAAGTGTTGTATTTTCATATTCTGTTCCTTCTGGAATATTTATTTTCAGCAGAAAGTAGAAGACAATTAAAGCCAGTGCTAGGAGGCATGAGAGCTGCAGCACTTTCCATTTAATGTCATGCAGAGACTGTGTGAAACTGAGTCTTATGTTTTAAAACTTTAAAGTTTATTTGTATTATGGAATGATCTGTTTTCCCACATTATTTAAATAGTATCCTTATTTTGAAGTCCCTTAGTCACTCAATGCGTACATTTTAATGAATGGTTTACAGAATCTTATTTGAATTGCATTGTATCTTAATTGGTATTGATTGTGGTTATTTCTCCTGTATTAAGTTCTATCTGCTAAAACATTTCAAAAGCGTATCCAAAAATACTTATCATAAACCCCATTTAAAATCATTAATATTTCAACAAAAGATTTAAAACTGCTCCAATAAATAGAAATGGAGTTGGTGAAAATAAAAATGATACTTTTTAAGATTATAAATGGATTTTCAAATATTAAAACACTTAGCGAATTTTAAAATGTATACATACTGAACGTCTGGCATTAGACGAGGTGAAACAGTCTTTGTGCTGTTATTTCCATCGTGATTATAGAATCATAAATTTGATCATCAAATGACCTCACAATCATAATGCTGACATACTAAACAATTCTGTAAAACTGGGCATAAATATTTATGATGGATTCAATAATATTTATTTATTTAACAAAAGTCTGACTCACCATTCAAACAAAATATATTTCTGGGCTTCAAATCTTGTGAATACTATCCTTATACATATAGTCAAATTATAAATAGATGGGAAAGGTTGACAAGAACTGTAACACACTATACTTAAAGCCCAAACATTGTTAATATAATTTGTACAGCTGAATTTGAGTAAATATTCTAAAAGAAACATTATTTGAAACAATTTATGTGATAGATATGGTAATGTGTGTACCACACACATAAGCTAGAACTCGCAGATTATTCTAATAATAATCATTTATCGACATTCTGATTTCGGATAGATGCAAATTGGGCTGATGTGGGGGGTACCCCTATAATCACATACTACACAATACCAAATGTTGTAACCAACCAATGAATAGCGATTGAAAACAAAATACTTATAAGCCAAACAGTCAATTTGCATAATATCATCAAGATCTATGCCTGTGCAGAACAGAACTCTATGTAAATTGAGCATACTGCTGGAAGTTTACATAAAATCTTGATTTTTACATTCTGCAAAACTTTGACCATTAAGATTGAAATTCCAAAAACTCCATTTTACCGGTTTTATTCTTTCTTGAGATTTTATGATTATAACGAACACATGTGTGGACAAATATTATATAAATTTCATAGGTTGACAAGAACAGCAACTAGCCAAAATTGACAATTTAATTTGTTAAAAATATTTTCAAAATGTTAAATTTAGGGGTACCTTCAAACAAAATTTGATGTGGACTTGTTTATTTTATACATTGAAATACATGTATGGTACATACATAATTACAAATTATTAGGCATCATGTTGAGAATAAATTAGGTTGAAAAATCAAAAAATCTTGTCGCCTAGGGCCACTTTTAATTAAGGTGTCCTTTTTTTTAATTTTAAAATTTAAAATTGTTTAAATTTAACAGCTGGAATAGATGAATGGGTAATTATCTCACAAATAGAGGACACATGCAATAGACAATCTTTCTACAAAATTTTATAAAATTCTGTGCGTGGGCAGAACCCTATGTAAATTCCATATAGGGTGGAACTCCCCCTTTGATATGAAAAAAACAAAACGGTGGACCTCTAAATCACAATATGCTGCACCCCGTGATAAGCAACGTGAGCCTTTAATTACAGACAAAAATCCAGGTACATTGGTTTGTTTCTATGAATGGAAAACATCGACTTCCTGAACAACTCGGCTAAATCGAAATAGGATAGAGAGACAAACTTACTCATAAGGCTACTGGGTTAATTCAAAATTAAGTAACTCAAGAAGACCCTGTCTTTTCTGTTATAATTGTTACAGCTCTACCAATAAGGCGGCGATCACGAACGCTCTGATTGCCCAAAACAACGGCTTCGATCATTTACCAAAGTAGAAGAATGTTGACAGAAGTACGGCTTTTCTGTGTGTGACAAGCCAGCACACAACTCGACTATCACGGTTACTTTTCTCCTAGGGTAGGGCAAAGAGTTCCAATAACTAAAAAAAAGATCCATATATGAAATACCATATTTAATGATTATTTAGCAATATAATGATTCATAGCAACATAACTATTCAGAGCGGAATTCAATGCAATAAAGGATGGCCAATTGTATATATTGAGGGGCCACAAGTTATATTTTCGAAAAAAAAATCATTCTTTCACTGACGATCGATTTTGTCTCAGCAAACAGTGTAGACTCTAATCAAATGCGCATCTGGGTCTGCACTGTTTGCCAAAATACGGATTTAGGAGCCAATAGTAGATAAAGGGATAGTAAACACAGACCACTGACAGCTACACGACAACCGTGCGACTGCATTTTTAATTACATGTTTAGGGTAATCTCTCCAGATTTAAGTGACCTCACGACGGATGGTGTGTGTGTGTGTGTGTGTGTGTGTGTGTGTGTGTGTGTGTGTGTGTGTGTGTGTGTGTGTGTGTGTGTGTGTGTGTGTGTGTGTGTGTGTGTGTGTGTGTGAATTTCCGTCAACAACTTAGGTCAAATAGAGCCAGTGTCATGGCTTAAAGCCGCATCTGACAAACCAGACTGAAGCCAGATAACCGTAGTCGAACGGAAGTCTATATAACCGATATTTCGATAACTCTCAGCGACTGCTAAGGTCAGTCTTAGTATAGGTTCTCAATCCCAACCCCCTCTCTACTTTCTGCACAGCTGTCACGGACTTCTGTACGTTGAATCCCTTATAAATTTTCTTTTTATATAAGACCAAAAGTTTTACACCTACTTGGTAATGTCTTGGAGATGAGCTTAATTTGACACTGTTGAAAGTCCTAAAAAAAATATCCAATTTTGTTAAAGTTTCTAATTTTCACATGGAGTTAACAAGCCGATATAAAGAATACCCCCAACATACCACAAATATTTTATGGTAAATATAGGGTAGACATAACCCCTACATCCCAGCTCAAAAATATTTCCTAAGAAATGCATATCCCTCATCATCCACAGATATTCTGTGGTTGACAGAAATGGACCTTTCTCCGAATGTCTGTAATGTATACACCTAACCTACTCTAAAAATTCTAGGATAAGCAGAGGTAAACATTAACAAACCTAGATTTAAGGTATCTGTTGGGACAACTTCCATGAAGAAGTTCCATCAGACACCCACAATCCTTGTTTTGAGTGGAAATCACTAGAGGTCATTCAGGTTATGAAAAGACGAATTATCGATCAAAAGTTTTTTTGTTGTTTTTTTTTTATATATATATATATAGGCCAGTTAACTAAATATGAAAAAAATGTCCCAGTTGACTGAAGTTGATGTTCTTGTAGATGAAACTCGAGATTTCCGTCTTAGTCTAGTTGGTATGTCCATATATGAGAACTGGATCAGTTTATGTTAAGTTTCGAGATAAATATCCAGTGGATTTAAAAATAAAGAAAATGTGATAGTACACCGTCACTTATTTCTTCTAAAAGATTAAATTTCACTATGTTTGATAGGTTTTCATCAGGTAACTAGTCAAATTCAATATCACTAGGAACGCGAGTATAACTTGAATTGGTCATATAAAGATTACATTACGCGATAACTTGATCACTCAAGGTGTCTTGAAGTTGGTAGTATACATCTCCTCTAGGAACATCTCATCTGGAGTGAGTTACATGGGCAAAATATATCAGATAGATATGGTGACATCACGGTCTAGGCAGTTATAGGGGCCCATGCCTCGGTCTGTGGTAAAAATTTGGGTCTTTAAAATTCTAGACCCAAATCTGAAAATTGCTGGAGCCTTTTTCTAATGATTTGCTGTAATCCTGCTAGCCGATTGAATGAGGCTTCTTGTAACATTTCTAAAAGATAACGACGCTCTTTGGGTAGCACGATTTAGTCCATTTTGCAGTCTTCTCTCAAATAATTGAGAATACATGTATAGCGAAAATGAGAGCTATCCCGGTCGAAGAAAAAGGTTGTGGGCCTCTCTTCATGAAATAATACATTGAATATGGACTGTTCATCTTTTAATAAAATTGGATAACTGGTCTCAAAATTTCTTCCGCCAATGTTGAGGGTCACTCTTTCTTTGTTAATTTGTTTAAGGTCTGATCTTATTCTTTCATCTTCTTGAAGGTTCTTATCTACACTGGTTAGGATTGGATACGAAGCTGCAGGTGATCCAAATGATGTCTTGATGGCTGACGAGACCGGCTCAACCATGGGTGCTTCATTCGTTTCCACAAAGGGTTGGCTTTCACTATCGACTTCCATATTGAAAACATAGGCCTCGTACTCTGGTGGCTGAATAGATTTGACGGCTCTCTGCAGCTCCGCATCCAAGTTAAACTGGTTACTGTTTGCTTGGGTCTGAATTGGGTAGGTATTATTATAATTGATATCGTATGTTGATTCCTGAGCATTAAATGGATAGCTCGTATTCATGTTGGATATGATGTCTGATATGACATTACTACTGTTGAAATTATTAAAATTCTTATGCAGACTGTCCATGGTCTTGACTCTTTGTTTATATTCTTCTATCGTTATACTTTTTCTTTCTATATTGCTGTCCTTAATTACAATGTCATCATTCTTTTGGCTTTTATCTAGTGTCTCTGTCAATCCGTCTTTCTTAATAGCACCAGTATTTACTTTCCCTATCTTTTCATTTGCTTTATTTACACAGTCATCATTCTTTTGGCTTTTATCTAGGGTCTCTATCAATCCGTCTTTCTTAGTAGCACCAGTATTTACTTTCCCTATCTTTTCATTTCCTTTACTTACACAGTCATCATTCTTTTGGCTTTTATCTAGGGTCTCTTTCAATCCGTCTTTCTTAGTAGCACCAGTATTTACTTTCCCTATCTTTTCATTTCCTTTACTTACACAGTCATCATTCTTTTGGCTTTTATCTAGGGTCTCTATCAATCCGTCTTTCTTAGTAGCACCAGTATTTACTTTCCCTATCTTTTCATTTGCTTTATTTACACAGTCATCATTCTTTTGGCTTTTATCTAGGGTCTCTATCAATCCCTCTTTCTTAGTAGCACCAGTATTTACTTTCCTTATCTTTTCATTTGCTTTATTTACACAGTCATCATTCTTTTGGCTTTTATCTAGGGTCTCTATCAATCCGTCTTTCTTAATAGCACCAGTATTTACTTTCCCTATCTTTTCATTTCCTTTACTTACACAGTCATCATTCTTTCGACTTTTATCTAGGGTCTCTATCAATCCGTCTTTCTTAATAGCACCAGTATTTACTTTCCCTATCTTTTCATTTGCTTTACTTACACAGTCATCATTCTTTTGGCTTTTATCTAGGGTCTCTATCAATCCGTCTTTCTTAATAGCACCAGTATTTACTTTCCCTATCTTTTCATTTCCTTTACTTACACAGTCATCATTCTTTCGACTTTTATCTAGGGTCTCTATCAATCCGTCTTTCTTAATAGCACCAGTATTTACTTTCCCTATCTTTTCATTTCCTTTATTTACACGGTCATTATTCTTTTGGCTTTTATCTAGGGTCTCTATCAATCCGTCTTTCTTAATAGCACCAGTATTTACTTTCCCTATCTTTTCATTTGCTTTATTTACACAGTCATCATTCTTTTGGCTTTTATCTAGGGTCTCTATCAATCCGTCTTTCTTAATAGCACCAGTATTTACTTTCCCTATCTTTTCATTTGCTTTATTTACACAGTCATCATTCTTTTGGCTTTTATCTAGTGTCTCTTTCAATCCGTCTTTCTTAGTAGCACCAGTATTTACTTTCCCTATCTTTTCATTTCCTTTATTTACACAGTCATCATTCTTTTGGCTTTTATCTAGTGTCTCTATCAATCCGTCTTTCTTAATAGCACCAGTATTTACTTTCCCTATCTTTTCATTTGCTTTTCCGTTCTTAAGGATGATGGGCTTTTTATTGATTTTGTAATTGTTGATAGCCCTATGTGACACTTTCTGTGGAGATCTATAAAAATTCCGCTCTGGGGAGGAGTCAGAATCCGAGGATATCTCCATGGAGATATCCGACAAATACTCCAGATCACCCTTCATTAGTTTGGTAGGTGGCTCAAAGGTAATCCCCGGATACTCATTGGAGACATCTGGCTTGTCATTGGGGTCGAACGGTGACAGGTCCCTCTTTCTGGCTCGCTCCCTGGGTATGATTGGAGGGTCATCTTTCGGTGTCACTTTCGGAGCTACTTCCCCACTCACGACATATTCCCAGGACTTTGACATTACATTCACAATCCAATCTTGTAAAAGTTTCTTAGCATCATCCCCTCTGGCTCCCGACATCCTGTGGATGTATTCCATGTCTTCTTCTGTTGCATGGCAAGAATGACCATTGCTCCGTCTCAAAAACAACAACCCACACTTCCTGCACTGATAGTTAATGCAGGAATGTTGTTCCTGCAGGTGCCTGTGAACCTCCCATCTGTGACGAAAATAAATATTCCCGCACAGCTTGCATAGAAAATGGTGGCCCTGCAATTATACAAAGGAGGAATACTTTTTGAGTTTTTCTGAACATCAGTAACAATCCCCACTTATTATTTCCATAATAGTTCAGTCTCCTTTATTTATGGTTCAGCATCAAAATTTTATAGTGAGTTAGTTGGTGTAAGAGTAGAAATTCTCTAGAAGACTTTCTAACCTACCAACCAATCTCAACAGTCTTATTAATGGAATAAGGAGCAGTACTTATTTTCAACCCTTATTCCATGAGATGAAGTTCTAAACAGTTGAATCAATGGTTTTCAGTGAATGACCAAAATACCCATTATCTTGTATTTGGCCAACACACAGTCTTAATTGTCACAGTCTCTTAATATAGATTTTATTTATTTTATTTTAGGTGCTAACTATACAAGGATAGTCCTTAGGATGGTGATGTTCTAGTCAACAGGCTAAGTTTTATGCAGGCTAACCAGGATTACCTAACTAATAAGGTAACGTCTGAAAACATTAGTACATTTGTATGTAGAATTTCAAGCCTAACTCTCAGTCTTAGATCCAAGAGGAAACCTTACGTAAACCAGTCTTATTCAACTCTAGTCTGGGGTGAGAAGCATCAAGCTAATACCTTAGCATAATATTATATATATGGGCAGGCCTCAAATTATTTTAAAATAGTCATTTGCCCTGCGTAACAAAAAAAAAATATTGGTATGCGTGGGAAATTTTCAATTTTCTCATGAAATATCAAAATTTCTCTTGCCCTGCAGCCTGAGGCAACGTACCAATGCTATTTTTGATCCCTGATATATATAAATAGCATAACACCAGTCTTAATTAACTCAATTAATCATTTGATATAGGTTCTCATTTGAATCACCTCAATGAGATGCTTCCAATGAGTTTTTGTGGGTGTCTTAGTCTTACTTAAAAAACAGTCTACAATATCTTGGCGATAGAGCAATATGAATAATGTTTGTTATCTAGTCTTTGGGAACAAACCAATCTGGTTTGTCTTCTGACAAATAAGGGCGCAGGTGGTCATGGTAAGCTATCTGGGGTTTCGCTCTGGGCCCTGATTGTATTCTAAATAAAACATCATTTAGACAGTCAATCACAATCATGGGTCCTTTCCAATGCCACTGTAGTTTTGGGTTAAATCCCTTACGCCGTTGAGGTTTGAAGTACCAGACCGCGTCGCCTACATTATACTTAGTAAAGTTTACTTTTACATCATATCGGCGTTTCATGCTATCGCTGGCAATTTTTAAATTCTTCCTAGCAAACTCATGTATTTTCAATAATCTCTCTTCCAGCTGATAAGCATGATCGGTTGCAGCTAATTTTTCATCTCTTACAGGTCGTCCCATCACCAAGTCTATGGGTAAAGTCAGATCACGACCGAACACCATCATAGCCGGAGAAACCCCAGTTGTCTCGTGAACAGACGTCCGGTAAGCTAGCATGAGAAGTGGTATATGTTCATCCCAGTCATTTTGGTTTTTAGAAATATAAGAGGCAATCATATTTTAAATTGTTCTATTTGCCCGCTCAACCATCCCATCTGATTGTGGTCTTCTGGGAGTGGTTCTAGTCTTATTAATTCCAAGAAGTTTGTAGACCTCCTGGAATACTTTGGATTCAAAATTGGTTGCCAGATCAGAGTGCAATTGTAAGGGTAATCCATGAATTGCAATAAATTTGTTGACTAACTTTGAGGCTACATGAGACGCTTCCTGGGTTTGCAACGGGATAGCGTCTACCCATTTTGTGAAATAGTCTGAGACAACAAGTAAATACTTGTGTCCTGTTTTGGTAAGGACCACTGATATCTATGGCAATTCTTTCCATGGGGCACCCTACATTGTATTGTCTCATAGGGGCTTTAGCACGTCTAGGAGGTGTTTTCCTAGCACCACAAGTGGAACATATTCGACACCAATATGACACATCACGGTGCATATTGCACCAGTAGAACCGCTTCCTAATTTTCTCATAGGTCTTAGCTCTACCAAGGTGACCTCCTGTTATGAATTCATGCAGATGTCTAAATGCTTCTTTTCTCAAAGAAGCAGGCAGAATATACAAGTAATCTGTACCTGTTCCATCATCTCGCTCATGTGTCTTACAAAAGATTCCGTCTTGAACTTCTAATAAGTTCCAGGCATGCCAGTACACTTTTAATTCTTTACAGTACTGAGATACTCCAGACCAGGGAGGTTTTACATCATCTCTTTTCCATTGCAACAGGAGTTTCAGAATAGGATCTTCTTCTTGTTTAATCAAAATATTGTCTTTTGTAAGTTCAAGACAAACATCCGCTTGTCTGTCAATTGCCTGTGCCACTATTTGACGGCCATTATATCCATCTGTTTGTGTTTGAACACTGCTGTATTTATCACTGACATCCCCTTTATTCTTACCAGATTGAGGATCATCTGAGGGGTACTGGTTTGGAACCACACATCTGCAAGATACTTCGCTGTCACAAGAACGGTGCACCAAGTTCCCATGAGCGTTTCTCCTAGTTGAAATCACGCCAGCATGATAAAGGTCTCTCTCTTCAAAACAGTCTTTCGACAATGAGCCAGAGGCAACTGTCTCAGCTGTATTTAGCAAAGGTAAGCTTTCGCTCCTTGTATAGACAACTGATAAACTGAACTCATTCTCGTCAACATCTAACGGTCCAAACAAACACCCAAACAAAGATTCATCCTCAAAATGGTCCATCCAATCGTCCAATTCACTATCTGCCTCTTGGCAGTAAAAATCTGGGGGACAACTAGTATAATTAATTTTGTGAGTTCTCTCATCCACCACATTGGTGCGTAAGCAAGACACAATGGGTGAGGGACCACAACCGGTGACATCCCTAAGTGTCATCTCATTTGAGACCACCGATGTAACTCCACGGTCTAAAGAAGTGGGAGTGCTTGCACTACTACCACACAAAATGTTGTCAATCCCCTTGGGCCCAATATAATAATCATCAGGATCACAATCCTGGCATAAAAATATAGGAGCACTCATCTGGTGCTCATCTTGTCCTAATTCATGCATTCCGTCAATGCATGTGTCAGGTTTCTTGCAGTCCTCTAGCGAACTGTTTTCAACAGTAGTTTCACTACCACAAAACTTCACAGTGGTACTGCAAACAGATTCTGAGTTACTCAGATACCTAGAGTTTAACTCCTGCTCTGAGATGATTTCTTTATCATAGCGAGACTCATAACGGGTACAGTAATGACAATTACTGTCATAGCATGGCCTTCTAGACATTGCATCTGCATTTCTATGGGTTCTCCCAGCTCTATATTGAATCTTAAAAGAGTAGGCTGAGAGGGTTTCTAAAAATCTGGCCAATTGCCCCTCACCATGGTTACGAAAGTTCAGTAACCATTGTAAGGATCCATGATCACTTCTCACAATAAATGGTTGTCCATATAAGAAGTGGTGAAAATATTTTATAGCCTTCACAACGGCTACTAGCTCTTTTCTGGTTGTGCAATATTTTCGTTCAGACCTGCTCAGACACTTACTATAATATCCAATTACCTTTTCTTCACCATCTTGCAACTGGTGAAGTACGGCTCCAACAGCGGCATTGGATGCATCACAGTCTAAAATGAATGTTTGTCCGTCTGGGCTAGGATAACTTAAAACGGGCCCTGTCGTCAGCAAGATTTTGATTGCTTCAAAAGCAGTTTGATGATCCTGGTTCCAGATAAAAGGGACATCTTTCTCAGTCAACTTATGTAAAGGTTTACAAATTTGAGCAAACTGACTTAGAAATTTTCTGTAATAACTGGCCAGCCCAATGAACTGTCTTACTTCTTTTACATTTTTAGGCTGGGGCCAGTCTTTGATTGTCTGAATTTTAAGGGGCCACATAGAAATGCCTTGCTCGGATACTTGGTGGCCTAAAAAGGACACCGAGGTACAAAATAGGCAACATTTCTTTGGGTTCAGTTTAAGATTAACTTCCTTAAGCCTTTGGAGGATTTCCCGTAAACTGTCCAAATGAGTCTCAAAAGTCTTTGAGTAAACTATAATATCATCAAGATATATGAGCAGTGTGACATAGGTTAGACCAGCAAACACGTGTTCCATTAACCTTTCAAAAACACCAGGCGCATTAATTAATCCAAAGGGTAAAACTCGGAACTGCCACAACCCACTGCCTGGTATGGAGAATGCGGTCAGGGGCCTATCTGACTCTTGGATTTGAATTTGGTGGTAACCTGATTTTAAATCCAATGTAGAGAACCATTTTGACCACCCAAGAGCCGACAAAGTATCATCAATGCGGGGCAATGGGTGACTGTCAGGAATTGTGGCTTCGTTCAAACGTCGATAATCCACACAAAATCTCATGGTACCATCCTTCTTAGGCACCAAAAGAGCTGGTGAACTCCAGGCAGAGTAAGAGGGTTCAATAAGATTTTTCTCAGCCATCAATTGGATTTCTTTCTGTGCAACTTGCTGTTTAGCCAAGGGGACCCTATATGGCCTTTGTTTTATAGGTTTGCAGCCGGGTACAATCTTAATTGTATGTTGTGCAATGCTGGTCGAACCTAGGTCATGTGATGAGCGAGAAAACTGGTCCGCGTATTCATAAAGTAAAGTTTTCATACTCTCCTTTTGAGACTCATTTAGGTTTTCAGTGCTCAATTCTATCAAGTCCTCCAAATGTGAGTAAGATTTCTCTTCAGGGATATTTTCTGTTCCAAGGGAGCTAACTGTCTCAAAGCTTCCTGGCTGTACTGGTTCATAAATAGCTGTGACGGTATTTTTGTAAAGATAAATTGGTTCGTGGTTCATGTTCATTATGCGCAGGGGTACTGTACCCCTTTTTGGACAAACTAATGCCTTGGCTACAAGCAGTCCGTAGCGAGCAGTCAAATTATCTGAGCTTTCCAATACACCAACACCATCTTTATCGAATCTATCTAACGGTCTACCCTTCACAATAATTTCGCATTCAGGCGGTATTTCTACACTCTCCAAAAGAGCTATTCTACAGCTAACAGGTGGTGCATTTTCTGTATTGCGAAAACAAGTAATTCTTTCACCGTTTAGAACCAAGTGATCTTTACTCAATAGCACATCACAAGAATGGTTGCCTAAAAAGTCCATACCCAAAATACCATCATTTTTGATGTCTGCAAATAAAATTTCCTGTTTTAACGTTTGGCTGCCTATAGTAATATCAATCACAGCTTTTCCATGAAATGGTGAACATTCTCCTGTAGCTGTTATTAATTGTGTATTTACAGGAATGATGCTAGGCTGCTGCTGTTGAGGCCAGCTATCTAACAGATCCCTGCGGAGAATGGTCACATTTGAACCAGTATCTACCAAAAAGGTAAGAGGCGTATTTGCAACAAGAGCTGGAATAAAATATCCCTCTTTCATACTTCTTAACGCAATATGTTTGGGCCTATCTAATACTGTCGGTTGGTGGCCCCCCAAGCCGACTTGTTGAAGTTTCCCTGGACGAAATTGTCAGAGTGAGCAGATTGTTGACCGAATACTTCTTCGCCATTATTATGGTATGATTGATTGTCAAAATGGACATGATTTTGGTTGCGCTGGTTACGTCTTGGCCCATTATGTCAGTGCTGGCGGTTTCGATTGTTGTATGAATTACGGTTATTATAAGAGTTGTGATAAGAGTTATTGCCCCTGTCTTGAGCATTAGGTCGATGCTGCTCATTGTAGGGCCGATTTTGCCAATTACCTTTCTGCCGATTGTTTTGGTTGTTAAAGTCACGGTCTTCAGGTTTAGTTAGCTTTTGCACCTGATTCGTAAGGGAGGTAATCGAGTCAGAAAGATTGTCAAACTTATATTCTGAGTTATCTTTCTTAGTTGAAGCTAACTCAACATCACAGTCTAGCCTAGCTACAGTACGGGACCTCTGCTTATCCGCAATTTTATGAGCCTCCATACGTACAGCAATCTGCTCAGCTTCGGCCAAAGTCTTTGGGCCAAGTTCCCTCAGTCTAAAACGTATATCTGAATCGGGCATGGCATCAACAAAATTATCCAAAGATAGTGCTTCAATGGCATCTTGATTTATACCGGGGTATGCTTGTTTAGCTAACTTCTTCACTGAAGTTGCTAGCTGGGGAATGGTTTCAGTCTTAGTTTTAACCCTCGTCTTAAGTTGAGACCTATATATTTCAGATTTATTTTTAGAACCAAATCTTATAGTTAGCTTCTCTACCAATATCTTATAATCACGTCTTCCGGCGTGATCAAGCTCATTCAGTACTGACCTAGCTTCTCCAGTCAAGCTATTAGCCAGATATAAAGATTTTTCTTTGTAGTCCCAGTTATTTATTTCACAGGTTAGTTCAAACTGGGCCAAATACTCTTCAAAGTCACTGTTACATTCCCCACTGAAATTCTGAGGTTTCAACTTTAGACGATGATCTCTAGTACTACAGTTATCTCCCCTTGATTGTGATTGAGTTAATATTGGGTTTGAAAAATAATTAGACCCATTTGTCTGTGAAGTCGAATTATTTTTGTTACTTTGAGACACTGATGTATTAGTGCTTAAACTATTTGTAGCATTTACACCGGTACTGAGAGATTGAAATTTAAGATTAAATTCTTCCCTCAGCTCAGTCATACCACGCTCCATTTGAGTCGCAAGTGAAGATATTGAGTCTTTCACCATTCGGGCCATCTTAACCATCTCAGTCTCAAGTTTGCTCTCCAACTGTGTCATATTTAATGCATCAGCAGAGCTGGGTGTACTGGCAATCGATTGTGTGCCTTCAAACATATCTAACTCTTCCTGTTGTGAGGTGGAAGGGGCTGGATTAAGATTTGTGTTTGAAATATGGGGGTTGGGATTATCCATAAGTAAGATTAATTTAGCTGTTTATTTATATGAATTTTCAATGTTAATCTTCTATACACTAACAATGATCAAACTCCAGGATTTATACAGAGGCTAATGCAAATATTATTTTCTATTTCCAGGCTCCTGATAAAGATATAAACAACAGAAAATCAACAAGCCTATGATCTCAACAGTCTACCAAAAGGCATTCACAGCTTGAAATTTTTCTGCATTTATTCTGTACAATAAAATTACTATTCAAATATTTTGTTTTTTCTTTGAAAGGTATCCCACTTCTGACACCAAATTGTAACGGGACCGCCAGGCCGGGTAAACGTGCAAGTCAGGATTTTAGGCGGTGTTACAATGGTCCGTGATTGTGGGTTCACCTGGGTCGATAGCAATGTTAGTGTACAGGGGCTTGAAATGAAAAGATTATTTAAGTTTCTTAATTTATTAAATTCTCAATTCAAATCATTTATCTCTATCCTAAGTCACTATCAGACATGTAAAAATGTGAAACGATATTGTACTGAGGTAACCCTTAATTACAATAAAATATGCAAATGCATGCTAGGGTGAAACCTTATACATGCAAGGGATAAACCTTATACAGGCAAGGGATAAACCTTATACATGCAAGGGATAAACCTTATACATGCAAGGGATAAACCTTATACAGGCTAGGGATAAACCTTATTCATGCAAGGGTGAAACCTTATGCATTTATCTATTAAATTTATATATTAAATAAGTGGTTACATATAGAGAAATGAACGGTTATATAGTAGATTGATTGGTTCTGAGTGAAAGTGGTCTTAAAAGATAGAGTTATCTTTTAAGACAAAGTTCCCTTTGAAAACCAAATCTATTTTAGCTTTATAAAGTAAACTCAGGTATATTTGGATTAATATTCCAACTGTCATACAAGAGCTACCCAAATATGAAGATTTCACTCAAATTAGAATGTGCACCCAAACCTAAATAACACCCAAATCTGAAGTGCACCCAAATTTCAATATGCACCCAAATCTGAAGCGCACCCAAATTTCAATATGCACCCAAATCTCTATATGCACCCAAACTTAAATATATCGCCCAAACTTGAGTAAATGAAGGACAGCATTTACAGTCAATGCTTCCACCAAACTAACAGGGTGTTCAGACAAGGGAAACAGTTTATATGTCTAATTAGATCTACAAGTCTTTAGAAGACAGAGAGAAATAATTTATGATGGGTTTCCTCAGTCAAAAATCAAAGAAAAAATGTACAAATACGCTAGATTGTATAAACAACAAAGTTTGGAAGTTGGGCCAGCTTCACCGGGGTTATGAATTTCACCCAGACAGTTGTAAACACACAGACCACTAAGTTGTTTACAACTGAACAGGCACCACCCAAAGTTGAATGAACTTTATTTCTCAAAATAGTAAATATGAATTAATCACCTTATCGGGACCGAGATTTCTCCTGGGTGGCATCTGTTCACAACAGTAATAATATAGCTGAGGTTTAAAAGATTCGAAGTCGGCTTCTTATCTAGAACAAGAACGTCTGCTCCGGTCAGTCAACAAAGTCATTGACACGGTTGAGTAGCGCGCTCGTCTTTGATAGTAAACTGCGCACGCACCCGCGAGTCATGTGATCGAATTTAAATGACGTCATTAATCAAACATCCGAGGTATCGACATTTGGGTGCGATTCAATCCGATTCGGAAACATGCGAAAACTATACGGTTAAAACCAAAGTATTCCGCATGTTTACAAAAATGAAAGAAGCCGCGGCCGAAGAAATCACCCAAATAAATGGAAAATACGGCTAGAAATGAAGCTTTTATGATACTATTCATATGCGAACCGATGAAAAGAGGTAAATATCTGCAACTGAGCCGCGAATAAGCGCTGACACCGCGATGAACGTCTCAAAACCTGGTGAAACGGGGCCGAAATGTGTGGTTTCAAAACAGTGTGGTGATTTGGCATATAGTTAGACCCAAAGACCATTGCTGGTAGTGTGTGTGTGGTGCGGTTCATCTAGATTACATGTTGGGAACCAGTCCGGGCTATTGTATGATAAGCTGGGTACCAGTCCGGGCAATTGCATCAATACAGAGACCCCCCTCTGGTGAAGAAATGTTCGAGGCGTGAGGCACGGGATTGGCGCATTGCATTGAGAGACTTCCAGGAGAGAACATCGACAGACGATTGAAGACGAACTGCGAACCACTCAAGAAGAATTCAACAGTGTATACAATGGTAAGATATCTACTAACACTATAATGGTGTCAGGAAGTGTTTAGAAAACCTGAATTTCCACGCCAGACTGTCAAAAAGAGCGAGCGACCATCTCAAGCGAGACGAATTTTCGAAATTTGTCAAGAACCTTTTGAGAAAGGCACATGGCCGTCGGCAACTCCTGAGTCTCTCGGTGCACTGCCCTGTTGCATTTTTTGTATGTGTCCAACACTGCAAACCCTAGGAAAAGTGAATTGCGATTGAAACGAAAGCTGTTTTGACTGGAAAACTTTGCAGAGGACTTGAAAGTTTTGGCGGAAAATTGCGTCATTTCTCAGCCATTGGACGCCATTTGCGCAGGCCTGACCGCGCATGTCTGTATAGCCAATTTCCGTTCTGGATTTGCGGATTGTAAACAACCTTCGGATTGTTAATTTCGGCGATTAGTGAGTAATTTGCATTTTTTTTGTATCATTCACATATTGCATAACGTCTGGGCAGTCGCAGTCTGTATAAAGGACCTACCCATCCTGTATTGGATTCTGTGTGAAAATCTTATTATACACAGAATCAACCCCTCCCAGAATAAACATCGCTGTTATTGCATATTGTGAACATATTCCATATCCATTCTACTTGCAAATTTTTGAAAAATGAAATAAAGAATAAAATCTTATGACAAGTGTTGTGTTTTCCCTCTGAAAGTAATTAAATTTCATTTTTTCTGTTGTGTTGTTTCATTTGAATTTCCATAATGGCTGCGAAAGATATTTCGATTATAGAATCCATGAAAGAGGAAGAGGCTGACGATTTCTCTGCTGCTAGTGATTTAGTCTCCATTAATTTTGCCAGTAAAGACCAATTAAAATCTGTCCCCGGAATTGGTGACAAGGTAGCTAATGCAATTTTGTCTGTGAGAGAAAGTAGCGGCAATATTTCAGAGCAGGTGCTACATTTATTAACTAGGGGATCCTTGACTACAGAGTCATTACAAATGTTGGATTTCACGCTGAACAAAGACTTGGCCCCTACTATGCCTATTGGAAAATTGGCACTAGAAACACCTAAGGGATCTAAGGGTAGCACGGTACCCCACCCACCAGGGTCGGTCAGTGCAATTCTTGATACAATTAAGCAGCATTTGTCCCCGCCAAAACCAGTTAAACCAGAGCTGGTTTCCCCACCTGCACAGGTTAGTGTACCAGTAGCTGACTGGAAAAAATTAATGGAAATGGTAAAATTAGTTCAAACGTCTAAAGGTGCGAGTCCGGGTACTCCCGAGGAGTCCGATGCAGAGAGCCTACCGGCCGTTCCAACAGGTGCCCCTGGTAATGTAACTGATGATGTAACTCCCAAAAGGTCTGTTGGTTCTTTGCAGGGTACCAGACTGCAATTTTCTGAAACAAGTACAAGTAATGCTGACTCATCAGATGAGGAATCTTATTGTTCAGCAGTTAGTAGGCAACAAAATAAGCCACATAGACGCAAAAGGGTCTCTGCTGATCAACGGCGTCGTACTAATGATATTATTAAGCATTTTCCAAAGGGCTTGTATTATGATGGTAAAGGTAACTGGGAAGCTTTCAGGCAGAAATTTAAGCAGTGTGCCTCTGCATTGGAGTGGACTACTGATGAATGTTTTACCGCTCTAGCATGGAGTCTAACAGGTAAGGCCTCAGAATACTATGCTGTTTTAGGAGATCAGAAAGGTTTGACCTACCAGGGCTTGCTGAAAAAATTAGAACACCGTTTTGGGGCAAGGGAATCGCCTGCCACAGCACAGGCTAGGTTTCTCCAATCAACTCAGTCAAAAGGTGAGTCTTTAGAAGATTGGGCGGTCAGAGTTATGACATTGGCTGTACGTGCATTTAGAGAATTGCCTGAAAGTTATTCAGTACAACAAGCCATTACACGGTTTTGTCAGGGCCTTATAGATAAAGAAGTAGCTAGTCAAGTTAGTAGTAAGGTACCAACTACAATGGAAGAAGCCATTAATAATGCTAAATGGTGCCAGCATGTTCATCAGGCTGTGTATGGCAATAAGGTGGACCGATCCAAACAATCTGAGTCAGACTCAGAAGAATCTTATAGGGTCATGCCAATCAACAAGCGTCAGCAAGAAAGTGCAGTTCAGAATAGTTCTACATCAAACCCTGTCCTTAGTTCTGTTGAAAAAATGTTAGCAGATTTTCGTCTAGAAATAGGTCAGAAGCTTGACAGAGTCAATGCTACGGTGAGTAAACCAGTTAGACCAAGCTCATCTGGAAATTCTGAATCCCAAAGATACAAGGGACGGAGAAATAGAAGGCATGGACCACCGGGCCGTGCACCACCAGACTTAGTTTGTTTTGCATGTGGCGGTCTTGGACATTATGCTAGAGATTGTGAAAATTGTCCCTTTCCTAATAATCAGAAAGAGAATCCGTTAAACTCCAGGGGGTCGGGCGCAGCGGCCAAACCCCGACCCAATTAGAATTAGGCCAGAGTCGTGATGGTGTTTCAGTGCCGACCGAGGTAGGTCAAGGTCATTGTTCGACAATGTTACCACAATCAAACTTGGGGACTGGAACAATAGATGCTTTGAAAGTTAGTGAGCAGGAAATAAAGACTTGCTCTCTGAATGAGGTCTACAGTCACTCAAGTGACAAGCAGGTTAGTACTAAAGAAGGTCCATCTGGAAATGAGCATAATGAGGGTAAGAACTCAATGATTGCTGAGAGATCTGCACAGGACCAATATTCATTAACTGAGGGGTCTGGTGGCCACAGTAATTCTGATATAAAGCAATTTGACAGTGCAACAGTAGAATCAAATGTGCCTCATGGTTCCGAACCTGAGGTAGTTACAGTTCAACAATTGAGATCGGCATCACAATTTACTATGGCTATTGGAGTAGGTGATAGAAAAGTAAATGCAGTGGTAGACTCCGCCGCAGAAGTAACTATTCTATCTGACAAAGTTTATCAGGCTTTAACTCACAAACCACCTAAATTGAGGGAAGTGACATTGCTAACAGCAGGTAGAAAAATGGCGATGAAAGGGTTTGTGGCCAGGCCAGTGAGACTTAAAATTGGTGACCGATGGTACAATGAGACTGTGTACATTGCACCAATAGAGCAAGAGATGTTAGTGGGTTTTGATATTCTTGTTCACAGGGGTAAGTCGGTTTTAAATATGGCTAAGGGCACCCTTACATTTGATGACCAGGAGATCACTCTGAATGTGGGAAGTCAAGGTCAAGCACCATCTGTTGCTTGAGTAACTGTAGCTAAACGTCAGGTAATTCCCCCCAATTCTGTAATGCGAGTTAAATGCGCGCTAGATAGTGCGCTACCAGATTATGTGATTGAACCAGTGGATAATCTCAAGGTAATGTCACCCAGAGTAGTCAGAAAAGCAGGTCAAGAGCCTTTACTTTGCTTGGTGAACCCGTCTGATAAATATCGTCTCATTAAAAAAGGACTACATATTGCTGAAGCCTACCAAATAGATAGTATTCTAGAAAATGAAGAGGTAAATTTCAGTCCTTCAGATTCGGAGGGAGACTCAGAGGAACATGAATGCGTGGTACCAGAACACTTAGAACAGGTATTTAAAGCTTCCACAAAGCAGTTATCTTCATCAGAAAGCCTTCAATTGGCTCATTTACTTACAAGCTTTGAAGATGTCTTTGCAAGGTCTGAATTTGACCTTGGCCACTTTTCTGGAATCCAGCACACCATTGACACAGGTCATGCTAGACCTATTAAATTACGTATGCGACGTACACCACCTTGTTTTATAGGTGAGGAGGAGGCACACTTAAAGAAAATGTTGCAAGCAGGGGTCATTCAAGATTCAACTTCTGACTGGGCCTCTGCTCCGGTGCTTATACGCAAACGTGATGGTTCCGTAAGATGGTGCATAGACTACAGACTTTTAAATGAGGTCACAGTCAAGGACGTTTTCCCTCTTCCTCTGGTAGATGATTGTTTAGACACTTTAGCAGGTAGTGTATGGTTTTCGAAGTTAGACGCCAACTCAGCTTATTGGCAGGTTAAAATTAAAGAGGAAGACCGTAAGAAAACAGCTTTTATAACCAAGTACGGTTTATTTGAGCATGTTAAAATGGGCTTCGGTCTTTGCAACGCTCCAGCGACGTATGCCAGGGTTATGAACCTTGTGCTACGTGGTTTAAACTGGAAAACTGTATTAGCCTTTCTAGACGATATACTGGTTCTGGGTCATACTTTTCAGGAACACCTTGTAAACCTGGCAGAGGCCTTATCACGGTTCAGGGAGCATGGTCTGAAATTTAAGCCAAAGAAGTGTCTCTTCTTTCAAAGAGAAGTTGATTTTCTTGGCCGAAAGGTGAGTAGTAATTGTATAGCTATGTCCGACATAGATATACAAACAGTCAAAAATTGGCCTACACCAAAATGTAGTAAAGATGTCGAGAGGTTTGCAGGCCTCGCAAACTATCATCGTGCGTTTGTGAAGAACTTCTCAGAGTTGGCAGCCCCACTATATCAGGTAGTGGGCAAACATAAGTTTCAATGGGGTTTGGAACAAGAGCAGGCATTTCAAGCGCTCAAGACCGCTTTAGTCAGTCCACCAGTTCTTGCTTTGCCTAATCGAGACGACCCGTTTGTGTTGGACACAGACGCCTCAGATTTGGCCATTGGAGCTGAATTACTTCAGATTCAGGATGGTAAGGAAAAGGTAGTGGCATATGGTAGCTTCTCTTTAACAACAGATCAGCGCAAATACTGTACAACGAGAAAAGAGCTCTTAGCAGTGGTTAGATTTACTCGGCAGTATCGACACTATTTACTGGGAAAACCATTTACAGTGCGGACTGATCATTCTAGCCTGACTTGGCTTATGCGATTCCATGAGCCCCAGGGGCAATTGGCAAGATGGCTTGAGGAGCTGTCACAGTATAACATGGTGTTGAAACACCGTGAGGGACGCAAACACAAAAATGCTGACGCTTTGTCCAGGATGCCGGCTGAAGATGGACATTGTCAGGCATTTGAGAGGGGTGTAGATTTGCCATGTGGGGGCTGTAAATACTGTATTAAGGCTAATAAAAATTTGGGAGCCTTTACAGCGGCTGTTGATGATGCGGGTCCATTGGTCTCCCAGGGGTTGCTAGGTATCAATGCTGATGATGGCCACATTGGCATTGTGAGCACGGAAGACTTGGATGGACGGCGGGACGTCAAAGCTAAGGGGATGAATGCAGAAGTATGTCAGGTATGTGAGGAGGTTAGATTAGCTCAGATGACATACATGGACCCAGAAATCAGTTATGTTGATATGGATGCAGAATGCATGGGTGGTAGCGATTTAGCTCATGTGGAGATAATATGCTCAGAAGAAGACGTGCATGTGTTTGCTTTGGGTACATCTAGCAAGGCTATTGCTACCGATAGTGACCAACCCTCTAGTTGGGGGTTTTCACTTGCAGACCTTAGAGAAGCTCAGAGTAGAGACATTGACCTTTGCTTCATTATAGATTGGTTGAACAGCTCTGCCGTGCCAGGGGAAGCGGCCCTGTTCTCAGCTAGTCCAGCAGCCAAGTCTTTTTGGTTGAACAAAGAGTCTTTTGTACTCATTGATGGCGTTCTCTATCAGGATGAGCCAATTTCAGGTGATAAAAAATTGGTTGTTCCTAAATCCTTACAGGATTTAGCAGTCCAATGGTGTCATGACCTTCCGTCGGCAGGTCATCAAGGGAGACAACGTACCAAGCAGAGGGTAAAAGAGAAATATACTTGGTATGGGTTGAGCAAATTTGTAGAACAGTATGTAGCTGGTTGTGAAATATGTAATAAGTGCAAGAAGTCTGACAGAAGAGGTAAGTGTCCTATGATTGAATATCAGGCAGGGGCACCCATGGAACGAGTTCATTTGGACTTCCTAGGGCCACTCCCAAAAACTAAGTATGGGAATGAGTTTGTACTTATGATGGTAGACCAATTTACGAAATGGGTCGAATGTATACCTCTACCTACTCAGACAGCAGAGGAGACCGCTAGGGCAGCAGTAAACCATTTTTTTTCAAGGTTTGGTTTCCCATTTCAAATTTTTTCTGATCAAGGCCGAAATTTTGAATCTAAGTTATTCACAGAACTTTGCAAGGCCCTTCATATCCATAAGGCTCGGACAACCCCATACAGACCTTCATCAAACGGCCAAGTTGAACGGTATAACCGTACTTTGATGGATGCGGTCCGCTGCTTTATTGGTAAGGCACATAATCAATGGGACATATATCTGCAGCAAATAGCGGGTGCACTGCGTGCTTCAGTAAACCGTCGAACGGGCTTTACTGCTAATAGACTTATGTTAGGTAGGGAAGTGAATATGCCAGCCCATCTGATGTTCCCTCCAGCAGGTGAGAAGTGCACAAATGTAGGTAATTATGTAGATCAATTGACAACAAAATTACAGCGGGCCCACGAGACCGCTAGAACAAAGTTAAAAACATCAACTAAGAGGATGAAGCGTAACTACGACCTGAGGCTTTTAGAACGCAATTATGAGGTAGGAGATGTAGTGCATATCCTAGATGAAGCTTCGGTCAAGGGCCAGTGTAAGAAATTGTGTCCACCTTGGAGGGGACCAGGTATCATAATAAAGAAATTTTCATCCTACTTGTTTAGGGTAAAACTCAGAAATGCCATCATGGTTTTGAACCATGATATGATTAAACGGTGTAGGGACAGGTCTTTACCAGCCTGGCTCAGACAGCAAAAAGAGAAGCCAGTGGTAGAGGATGAAGTTTTGGCATCTGGTAAAGAATACTGTCTCTGCAAAAAACCTTGGGGTGGACGGTTCATGATACAATGTGACTACTGCGATGAGTGGTACCATGGGTCGTGCATTAACATCACCCCCTCTGAGGCGTTGGATATTAACAAATATCAGTGCGGAGACTGTCAGCGAAGGCTCCGTCTTTAATGGATCACATTAATCATTCTCTCCTTGTCTACTTTCAGGCTGGTTACGAGAACTTTTCTGAGTTGAAGGAGCCAATTATTCAGGAGGTGGAGGAGGCGACCGCTAGAGGGGAGTTAGTTAGAAGTGCTAGGCGGTTCGTTGAGGAGCTGGCGAACTCCAGAGTTCCGTATGCCCGGAGAGTCGAATATCTGATGGGTCAAGTCCGACTTGCCCATGGGATGGATGATCACAATTGGCTACAGAGGGCGGCAGAGGTGGCCAATGACCAGGGCTTTCGAAATTACCAATGGATATGTGACCACATCTGCCATATTCCACCGCGTCGTGGAAACAATAGATCCAGACGAGCGGCTAATATAAATGAAAATTTTAGCACCACGCCAGTAAAAGACTACCGGCTACAAGTGGACCCATCAATCCAGCTGCGGGTGTCCGACGCCCAGAGAGATGTGTCACCACCAATGACACAGGAGGAGGAGGATGATTTGCTGGCTTCAAGCCCGGATATTTCTATCAGTGAGCCCGTTGTGGACGAGTCTGACTCGGTCCTACAATCGACCCCTGCACCTTCCTCTACTGAAGATGCCGGCAGTAGAGATGAAAAGGCAACGGGATGGAGACTTATCTCAGCAGAGAAGCAATTGTTCAGAGTCCCTGCTGAGGAAGTCAGCCGTAGTTGTGGAGGAATTAGGGACTCCAGCTCAGAACCCCAGGGTAGAAGTAGAGGCCGCCATCAGACAGCTGGTAGGCAGAGGAGGAGGCAGGAGGCTTCGGTCCGCCAGCCCCGCCGTGAGGACAGTCGAAGGGAAAAGAGGGGAACTTCAACTAGAAATGCGCCGTGTAGAGAAGTCCTATACAATAGGAGGCAGGAGGCTTTGGTCAGCCGGACCATGCAGCCCCGCCACGAGGAGGCCAGGAGGCGACAGGAAGAACCAGTCTGCAGACCTGTTCGGCCCCAATATAAAGATGACAGGAGGAGACAGGAGGCTACAGCTACTCGAGCTGTGCAGCCCCGTCACAGACAGGATTCTTCAAATGAACGCTTGATTCGACCACTTGTGGAGGACTTCTATAGGTCTAGGTCTACCCTGGATGGAGATCGCCGCGTGGAAGCTAGGGGAAGGGGCATGACTATCCAACTTCCCACCCAGACTACTACGGTTGAGCAGTTTATTAACCCGGATTGTCCGGTAGCTACCTGTGATCAGGCATTTGTACGATCCCATTGCTTCGAAGAACACCTACCGCCTGTGTTCCACGAGGAATTGAGTGGTGTAGACATCACCAACCGGAGACTTGGAGTCCTGCGCAGTGTCATGAGACTCATACTTGGTGTGGGGAGAACTTTTTCGGATTTGATGGTGTACCTGGAAACCCAAGGTGTCTTAAATTTGGTGGATCCAGTGATCACACGGCGTCAAAGGGTAGCCATGGAGGAATTTGCAAATGCCACCGGTTATACGGTTCCAAACCATAACTTCATCCACTTGACAGGGAATAGTCCAGCCTTACCGACCCACTGGGCCGTGGTCAGTCTGCTAGTGAGTTCATTAGAGTCACATCAGAGAGATGCCCTCATAGATCAGTTCCCTCTTACAAGAAGAGAATTGGATTCTCTTCAAGATGCTCCAGAGGGATTCGACACCTGTTGCCAGTACGACAAACTCGCCCAGGACCTTGGTTTCAATCTGGAATCCGATCCTAGATTAGTTTTTGCAAGAGCCCAAGCAGAATCCGGGTTCGAAGTGGACCTCAAGTCCGCTCTTCTGGTGTTCTCCAACCCAGACGCCTACCCCACTAAGGATCAGATCAGACAATTTAGGGCAAAGGGTTTCTACGTTGCCCTTGGTGCCCGGCCAAAGAGTGATGCTAGTGAGGCACAGCTGAACCATCTTGCAGAACTACTTGAAATGCCGGAGGTTTCCGCTCTAGGGGAGATAGGGGTTGACCACAGTGTGCCAATCCAGTACTGGGCTCGCCAGACTGTCAACATACAGAAGCTATTGGGTTGCCTGTCCATACGGGCACAGAAGGTCCTAGTAGTCAAGTGCCGGGGAGTGATGGGTGAGGACCCAAGTGAGGCTTATGATATTCTGAGGACATGCCTTCATCAATTTGTACCTGGTGTCCAGCTCATACACCTACACTGCTTCGATGGAGACAATGATGTAGTGAGTCGATGGCTGCAGTCTTTCCCTTTTACATACTTCAGCTTCGCTAGGGTAGTTGACAATTTTGAGGAAGGTCAGCGAGAGGCTCTTCGTCAACATGATGATGCCAGACTCCTTCTTGAGACCAACTCCCCATATATAAAGTTTGGAGGAGGTAGAGCATCCACGCCAGCTCAGATTGGAATGGCGGCGAGGGCCATAGCAGCAATCCGTGGTGGTACATGGAGGAGGGTACTAGCAGTAGCAACCAGGAATGCGCATCGTCTGTATGCGGAAAGACTGGAACCACAATGTGACTGGGGTGAGACCCAGGGATCTCCATTTGCGCGTCGCCATTAAAGAATTTAGGCATTAGATAAGGGATTGGATCCCAGTAGCTATTAGGTTATGTGATTGGATCACTGTTTATGCTTAATATATAACTCGTGTGAATAATCTGTTTTTGAGATATAAGTATAAAACTTTTAATAACATTTGTTTTGAATTTATTGCAGGTATTCAATACCTATGGTGAATTTGAACTGAATTCTATGAACTATATAGTAGTGATAACTATGGTGAATTTGAACTGAATTCTATGAACTATATAGAGGTGATACCTATGGTGAATTTGAACTGAATTCTATGAACTATATAGAGGTGATACCTATGGTGAATTTGAACTGAATTCTATGAACTATATAGAGGTGATAACTATGGTGAATTTGAAAAGAAAACTATGAACAATATAGCAGTAATAAGGTATTCGATACCAATGATGATTTTGAACAGACTTAAACTATGACCTGGTTTCCAAAACCTAAAACCTATTTTATACGGCAAAGGCGTTACACGCCAAGTTGTTAATCCTGGAAGTTGTCAGTGGAGTGCCTGAATCTAGATGTCAGCCTTGATTTCCAATGGTATTAGAGGAACATAGTTGCCAAGTTCTACTGTTGTCATCCCTGGTGTGAACACCTTTAATTTAAAGTGGGGGGGAGTGTGGTGATTTGGCATATAGTTAGACCCAAAGACCATTGCTGGTAGTGTGTGTGTGGTGCGGTTCATCTAGATTACATGTTGGGAACCAGTCCGGGCTATTGTATGATAAGCTGGGTACCAGTCCGGGCAATTGCATCAATACAGAGACCCCCCTCTGGTGAAGAAATGTTCGAGGCGTGAGGCACGGGATTGGCGCATTGCATTGAGAGACTTCCAGGAGAGAACATCGACAGACGATTGAAGACGAACTGCGAACCACTCAAGAAGAATTCAACAGTGTATACAATGGTAAGATATCTACTAACACTATAACAGGCATGGTTGCCGATGTGAGAGTCCTGGGAAGCAAATTATTAAAGCCCAGCGCCGTTACAACATGTTACATGGCATAATAAATGAGCAAGGACATTGACTTGATGTAAGAGGTGATATTTCAGGAAAAATGAATATATTTCGCATGTTTTCCTAGCTAAAGTCTCTAGCCTCTGTTGTCTAAATCTTAGTTATTGTTTAATTTATGATTATTAAGCCCCTGTACCTTTTGTTACAGATGTTATGAATATTGTTTCAATATTTCCTAATACACTGTATGGTCCTCTAGGCTGTATCTTTATTTTAGTATTATTCTTTAAACAGTACAATTTAGTAAATGTCCCTTTCTAATGTAAATATTCTAAACCAATCCATATCCAAGTACTATGCAATATCGATTATTATTTCTGCTCCTCTAGTAAAATAATTGTCCTCCTCATCTCATAAAACCAGAATAATCATCAAGCAAGATTTTGACTGCAAGCCGAGTAATGGCCTGCTCCATCCCAAACCCTTTTATTCGTATTTTATTGTATGAAACGATTCAAGGTGCATCGAATAGGAGATGTTTAAACACTGTTAGTATGTGTGTTACCCTGCAACAGCTTGTTACATATGTTACTATATCAATTTGAGAATAAGAAAATTGAAAGTTTAAGCTACAGAAAGAAGACTTTTTAGACTTGTATTTGTTAATTTCTAATGATATTGTTTCTACCAAAATTTGTGATAAATGTGACGACTTTGATTTTGATATTGTCAATTTCCAATTTTTAGATGGCGAAGTTCCTCGTTCTACATCCTATGTAGTCTATATATCTCAACTCATTCGTTTTGCTAGAGCGTCTAGCTAGGTTGCTGACTTCAACACTCGCAATAAAATGTTAACTCGGAAACTTCTTAAACAAGGCTATCGGTATCATAAACTTCACGACGGTGGGTCGGGCCTCAGACTCTATGACGGCTCTGACGTAAAGCTTTAATCGGTGGGTTGGTGCCTGATGCTTATCTGTAGCTGGACCCACCGTGGCTCAACTTGAGGTTTTCTTTAGCTCTGACTATCTGTGAGTCATGAGCCCTTTTCTTTGTTTCATCATGGTGTAGTAATTTGATTAGAGTGTTTTTCCATGATGATACATTGCATTAGTTAGATGGCCTCCATGAGAGCTGAACATTTTTTGTACTTCAACAACAGCAGAATCTAGGGCGAAGATTTGGTACCAGTAAAATGCATTTAAGCCCCCCGGTGGCTTAGGCTGCTGTCCGTTCTAAGGCGGTGGTTCTGTTGTTGTTGACTTTCTGTTTATTGTTACTCCCATTGTGGGAGTCTGTAATTGTTCTATGTTTTGTTGTACGTTACTCTATGTCCATTTTAGTATTGCAATCATCTTGATGGGGAAGAGAGAGCTGATTGCTTTGCTTAATTTGTCTTCCTGGTGTCTCGTGATGGTTGAGCGGCTCTTCCTCACGGTGCCACGGGGTTGTCTGCAGTTTGTGATTGTGGTATTTCCTGATCATACTCATTTACTATTTTTCATAAAACATTTTCAAAATTTTATAGACGATACTATTATTTGATTTCTAAATTCCAAGTTGGGCTTAAATCTCTCTTGCACCAAGGACTTGGAACCTGATTTCTATGGTGACTTGGTATATAAATTGAAGAAGATTGTTGGCTCTAATAATTTTTCAGCGCAGTTCATTAAAATAATTTCCCATTATAAAAAGATTGGCTATAACATTAATGTATTGCAACAGACTGCATGCTTGGTGGTCAACCCAATCACGGTTGGGAACTTTGCTTTCCTCTTTAATTGCAAGCCGGTGGGACGGACTTCAGACTCTATGGTGGTTTTGACTTAAAGACTTATCTTTTGATGAGATGGTAGGGGCCTGATGCTTTGGCTGTTTGTCGGGCCCACCTGAGTTTACCTGTTGGATTTCTTTTGCTCCGGTATTAAGTTTTATTTACTTTTGAGTCCTTATCTTTGCTTTATCTCCTGGTTGTATCTTGATTTATATGTTTTAGGAGATGATGCATTGATAAGTTAGGGGTCTTTCATGCAAACCAAATATCTATGTGTTTTGATCCACATCTGAATTAAGGGTGAGGTTGGCGCCGTTAAACTGGTTTAAGCCCTCCAGTAAAATATTTTACTGACCGTTCCAAGGCGGTACTTCTTTGGTATATCTTTTATGTTTTGTTCTGTCTTGTGTTTGCTATGTCTTTGTTGTACGCGTCTGTTTATATGTGCTTTGTGGTCACATCTGAACTTAGGGTGGGGTTGGCGTCGTGAAACCAGTTTAAGCCCTCCAGTAAAGTATTTTTTACTGACCGTTTCCAAGGCGGTGCTTCTTTTGCAGATCATTTATGCTATTTGTTTGTAATGCTTTCATGTGCGACTGTTTATTTGTGCATTGTGATCACCTACTGAAAAAGGGCTGACCTCTTGGCTCTTGTTTGTCGTGTCTAACTGTAAGTCTATCACTTTCCTATTGGTATCCTTGGTCAGGTGTGGTACTTGATTGTATCGATTCCTGATCTTTGCACCCTTACTTACTTACATTAAAACTAGCTAATCAATGAACATTCTAATAGTCTGCAAACTACTGGATATCTTTACAGTTGACAGCTGTTTAACATTAATACGGCAACATGTTGTATTATTTGCGTTACATGAACTGAATTTTAATTTAAAAGTGGAAATTTTTGCTATCGTCATTTAGTTTAACGACTGCTCTGAGTTGGTTTCAAACAGTTTTAGATTAGGTTTAACAAACAGATATGCAATTGACGAATACAAAAAACAAAGTTTGCTTTTCTATTTTAAATATTTTGTCTTATATGAGCTAATGCACAACCCTACCCCCAGTTTTGCAGAGGAGCAAATTTTATTTTCGCCGCTTAAATAAAACACATATAAATCAATTGCAGAGTGTTGATATTTTACATTCTCTTAAACAGTCTTGCTCATATGTATCATCAAGTTTCTAAGATCAGAACACTTATTTAAGATGTCAATGTGCCATTTGTGATGTCACAACCAGGGCTCTGATCGAAGTCCATGTACATTCAGGTGCTGATATTAACTAGTTAAATGTCAGGAAAGGGCAAAAAATCATATTGGCATGCATTCAGCTATGCTGGAGACTCGATCCAAAAAGCATTCTGTCACCTCGGCTCAGTGCTCTTAGAAAGCACTGTGACGGATCCACTAGAGTAATACAATTGTAAATTGTCCTGACCTTTTGGCTCTCGTTTGTGAAATCTAATTGTGAGTTTGTGACTTTTCTATTGGTATCCTTGGTCAGGTGTGGTACTTGATTGTATCGATTCCTGAACTTTGCCGTCTTTCTTACTTTGTATTAGCCAGTCGCCGATATTGTTCGACTCACTGAGTTGAGATGGTGGATTTTCTGGAGAGAAAAAAGCTGAATTGCAAAAACTTCCACTTACAAGAGCTGTGTTGCTCGAAGGTGTCAAACGCGCGCAGTACCAGTGCATCATTTGGAAAACCTTAACTGTCCTTAATCCTGACAAATTAATGCCTGACAATTATGGTTAGAAGCGGGACTGTAATAAATATTGTCCCGTTACGACGACGTTGCCCATGTGCGGATCAAGAGGGGGATAGGGGGTCCGGAAACCCCTGGAAAATCACAAGTTATATGGGTTTCTATAGAAATTAGATTCAAATGTTGGACCCCCCTGGAAAATAGTGGACCCCCTCTGGACCCTTGGTAAAGTAAAAGTATAGTTTTCTTAGCAATAAAACCATTGTACCCCCTCTGTAAACTGTAAAATAAGCTAAGGACTAAAAAACTGACAAAAATTCCTGGATCCGCGCATGTTGCCTGCTGATAAAATGTGGTTGCAGCATGTCTGTTTGCGAAACGCTCGATGTAAGTGCAAAGCTAACCATTTATATTGTACTGATTTGTGTTGCTGTGGAGCAGAAGAGGACTCATGTAAAATATTGCCAGTAATCAATATGCTTTTGAACAACTATTTTCATGTGGATTCAGACATTCCTTTAGCCTTATCAACAAGAATGCCTTATTGTCCGATTTTGACATCTGAAGAATCTAAAATTGGACGATTCTACCTAGTAGCATGCAAAAGATAATTTTAACAATCAGATTGTAACAGTTTTCTATTGCCCGTGCTATCGAAGTACAATGGGTATCTTGTAGAGGGGTTTATCCTTATTTCCATATCATGAGCTACTAATTAGACTCTTTTAACTTTTGATCCTTCAGAGCTCGAAATCGGATTTTAATGAGTTTGGTTGATAGTGTATGCAAATGATAAATACTACTGCCTTTTCTTTGGATGCAGAATACGCAGCTATATATAAGCATAAGAGATTATATTTACTCCGTTTGTTATCAAAAACACTGTTTGTGTTTCATTCACTCCACTGTCTTTTTTTTCGTAAATCGTGACGGCATTTACATCCCACCCACGAACTGACTTAACCCTATCTGAGTTACGATTTAAAAGAGTTTGCATTCAGTCATGATAAGGCTACCAGTTCATTAAAGGAATGTTTCCATGAATTGGAAATGGACAAAATACATATATATGTGGCATTTACATATTAGGCGTCAATTTGATGACGTCATCATTTTGTTCTGACGCGAAAACAATATGGGCGACATGTTAATTTTAATTATTTACCCCCTAAGATTAAATTTGGTGCATTTCAACTAAAATTGGAAAACAAGATGCAAGACAGTCCTGATCGCCATAGACTACAATGGGCATAACGTTTAAATTGCACTGATACAATATACGCTATTTTGATGACGTCATAATGACGTCCAGACGTGAAACCCAGATGGGTGACCAGGTGATTTTCATTAGATATCTCCTAAAGTTTGATTTGGTATAGGTCACCATAAATCGGCATCAAATTCGCACGGGAGCCCCGATCGCCCCTTATTATAAACAGAAAAGGTTCTGGAGTTATATCAAGTCCCCTCCGCAAAGCGCCACTGAAGGATAATGCATAATGGACGATTGTTTAATTCACCAAGAGACAAGGCCAACATACTCAATCACCAGTATCATTCTGCTCACACCCCCGAGGACCCAAGTTCAGCCACTCCAGACCAAGACGGAACCCCTTTACCTGACATGGACAATACAAAATTGTCACAGAACAAGGAGTAAAGAAGCTACTACAGAAAAGCAGTCCACAGAGGGAGTAGATCTCCAGTCCTGTTATAGAAAAACCACATCGACCGAACCACAAAGAAATCAAACAGCATGCTAAGATTCTTACGTCGAAACTTAAAATCCACCAGCGTCGAAATCAAGACAAATGCCTATATCAGTATGGTCAGGCCTAGTCTGAAATACTGTGCATCCGTCTGGAACCCCAACCAGAGAGAGCTATTAGAAAATATTGAGATTATCCAACGCAGGGCTGCAAAATATGTTTCCAACTGCTTCAGAAACACCAGCAGCTTATCATCGATGCTTGATGCTCTCCAATGGGAATCACTCGAATCCAAGGGGACAAAGATTTAGCTTACTCTACTGTTTAAGATCATAAATGATCTGGTAGACATAAGGGCTGACGATTATCTTGCCCCTTCAACAGGAAGAACCAGACAAACCCACTCTAAGAAGTTCCGACAGATATCTACACATACAGCCTTGTATAAATTTAGCTTTTTCCCCGCACCACCCCAGTTTGGAAATCCCTCTCAACATCAGTTGCTGAGGCCCTTTCCTTGGTATCTTTCAAGAATGGGTTATCCCCCATATCCTTTAAAGCAGTGTTAAGGGCCCGTTGCTCATTAACTCACCAGGTGGGGAGCTGTGCTGTTGGGGACGTAAGGGCCCTGGTACCGCCACGGTAGGCAGAGTAGTCTTTATCTGGCGAGACAAAGGCAACTAGGAAAACTTTTCTCCTTCTATCATTTTATTTATTAGTCTTTTTTTATCCTATAGACCATTTTAAATTTTCATAACCTAGAAATGTTATGTACAATGAATTTTTTTTTTGCAGATTCGTGATGAAGATGTGTTCTAGAATAAATCTGGCTTGGTTGCCGGACAGGCAACTTTGGGCAACTCCTACAATTTGCATAAATCCAAGATGGCCGCCATATTCACAATGAAAAATCAACTATTTAATTTATTGCCATAAAATGGTATACAATGTGGCTTTTTAGGGTTTTCTTTGTTATGCAGAGTCTATTCTGGTGTTATTTTTGCATTTTAATTCTCCATTATAGAAATATCAAAGATGGCAGCCATACGCCATCTTGAAAAATTGATTGTTTATGTAATATACGGTATGCAATAAGGGTTCCTAAGTTGTTTGGTATGTAGACACCAACTCTGCTGCTGTTTTTGCAAGCTAATGCATAAAAAAGCCAAAGGTAGTTGCAAGGATGAATTCTGTTCCACTGGACCAAGGATAGGTATTTAACGGACATCGGGAATAGTCTAAATGACAAGTGGATCGACCCGAAAGACTTTCAAAAGACAAACGATAAAAGTACATCTCTTTTAAATGCTTAATCTTTATTCCCACTCATCCAAATAGTCCCAAATTGGGTGTTCAGGAACACCTCCATCCTGATTGTCTTGTCCAAGACCATCATCAAGATCATCAGGATGGTTGCTGTCAATGTCCTCTGTTTCACTCTCCTCTTCGGCAGATTGGGCAATGTCCCTGGTTGCAGTGAATGGATTTAAGCAATCCTGTCCACCGTGACAGTTGCAGAATGCTGTGCATGACAAGTGCTGCTTGTGGCATCCACATGCCTCTGTAGAACACTTCTTGCCCTGTGCTTTGCACTGACACTGAATCACATCAAGTAACTCAGGTGGAGCAGGATCGCCTTCAGCAATGACTGGTATAGGAATTTCAGCTTGAAACTCCCACCCAAAGTTTGTGATGTCATTTGACTCATCTGGAGGACCTTCACAATTGGCTGCTTTCCATATCATGACTTGAAGGTGAGCACGAAGTATGTGTTGTAGAAGATTGGCAGATGTGGTAGTACAGCCATCACTTTAAGATTTCTCTTCTGCTTTGTGAATATATTGTAGCGAGCAGATTCCATGGATGTTACTGGTGGCTGACTGTATAGTGCAACAAAGAATGGCAATGCTGCATTCATCAAGTCTGTATGAGTGGTACCAATGTCACCTATAGTGGCTAAACCTTGGTAGTTTCCAGATACCATATTATTCAGTGCAGTGACCTTTCCTTTGCCGTAAGGGTAGGACGTTGTATCACATCCACTGAGGACATGCATACTTGGTAGCTGCAAGCATTTCTGACCAACACTAGCACAGGTGGCATTTATGTCAAGCACTGATCCATCCCAGTGCTCCATCTGTACCTTGAATTGCAAGTCTGCCCGATACACCCAAAAGCGGAATAAACACATCTGTGTCATCACTGAGTATTTGGATAACACTTTGTCCAGACTTAGTGGCCTCAAGCACAAATGATACCATTGTCACATCAGCTTCGTCATGCTTAAATATACAATCATCCCCTGTCTCCACTGTAGTATTCTCACCAAGATTAAAGGTTCCCAAGACACTGGCAAGTTTTCGCTTATTAGATTTGCTTTTCATGATCGCATCTCTCTTGGGCAGATGACTTGCAATGGAGAGGTCGCAGTCAATCACAACTTCACTTGCTCGCCGCATCCTCTCATGGTCTTTGGCAGAGATGTCATGATACTTGTCGAAGACAACAATCTTCTTAGTAGCTTCAGAATATTTACTTAAAAGTTCTTCGATGGAAGCAATAAGTTCAGATGGACTGCCGCCATGGGGCCATATAATGTGATAGAAGAGCTGTGAAACATCAACAATGATTGTATCTGCAGATTTGGGAGAAGTGACAACAACACCTAGACGTTTTACCAGGCCAGATTTATTGCCTTTACGAAGACATCCCTGTCCATCAATAAGTGCTGGCGGTACTGCACACAGCTCATAAGCAAAGAGAGGACCAAGCTCTATCTTCCGTTGTTGTCCAATCAGCAGCAGTTGGAGAAAAATGGTTTCTAGATCTATTACTGGTTTGGATCTTGTATTTTTGGACTGTCCCTTAAGCATGCACATTGTTTTAATAGGACTGCTTATAGCTTTGTAGAACCCATCAGGGAGACTTTTAATGAAGTCCCCCTCCATCTTTTCCCAAATAACGATTGAACCTGCTACGTTCACATCTGTTGAAGCAATCTGGCCAGTCACAGGGTTATACAGGTGAGGCTGATTGTCTTCTAGAGGATGGGGATATTTGTCTACCTCTGCACAAACAAGAACCTGATCTTTTGAATCCAATGTTCGTCTGTATTTCATTTCCTCTTTATGCAGTTTCTGTGATGAACATCCAGGCTCTGAATCTGAATAGATACTGTCCAGTTGGTCAAAAACTGTACACGTGATTGGAAAGGCGTTGATCCACTCACTAACTAAATCAGCAGATTGTGTCATGCCTTTTAACGCCCCCTTGCCAATTCTAATGGCAGTTTGTTCACCAAACTGATCTGATGAAACTGCATTCCAGTATCCATCCTGGTGACGACAGACAATATCAACGTTGTCTTCTGCATGAGCACGCATCTCCATTAAGTATTGAGTTATGTAACGTGTATATTGGACATGATCAGCAAGAAAGAAATACTTCATAATTCACTTCATTGTAAGCTGTTTCAGGTGGACGTCACCTTCCTGCTCTGCACTGGTGAATCAGGAGTGTTGGTAGGAGAAAATGATCAACCCAGTGTCGACCAGTTGGATGTATACGAGCTGTTTCAAGGTACTGCTCGATATCATCAAAAGTTTTTTGCCCAGTTGACAAAAATCTCTGTAAGAGTGCAGCTGCTACACTCCGAAATTCACCCAGGATTTCCCATTGAAAATGCCTATTATTCCACCAAAAGCTGCATTTACATAGAATTCCAGGGCTGAGCCTCTCATTAAGGTTCCTATGCAGCCAAGAAATGACTGTATAATATGCATACAACCTGGATGGACTACAATATTCTGGAACTTTCTGGGCTGGTTCCAACACACTTGTTTTGTCACCACATACAATTGCATGTCCATGCATAAATGAACTTTTTCCATCCCCATATCAACCATTGATTTCTGCATGTATGTTAACGTTGTTAGGATTGTGTCTGGATGGGAGGGAGGGGTGTCAATCAGGGGACCAAACACATACATGTTTGCAGGATGGAGTACACCTTCTTTTCTTGACAATTCATTGTTAAACCCATTCCACTCCATTGCATCTTCCTGACTCAGGCTGTTTAACCAATTGGTATCCTTTTCTTGGGCTGCTTCTAAACTTGAGTTCTGAGCACAAACATCAATGCAGCTAATGCTGAAGGTTTCCACTGTAGGAGGGGACACTTTTCTTGGTCCAGTGTAGTGCATAAGTGGAATAGCCCTGGTATCATCAAGAGACTTGTATTGTTTCGCAGTAAGCCTTGGAATGACGAGTGTACTGAGTCCTGGCAGCTGAGCTGTATCTGGCTGGATTATTCCAGCTGGATGAACTTGAAATTCTGTTGCCATAGCATGGGTTTCACGGCGCCCATTTGGGGTTGACACAGATAAGTCGAAATTATCATACCACCCAAATACAAGTCCCACTGAGCGGCTTAAACCCATCATCTGATGGAGAGTCATAGCATTGTCAGTCACATACTTTGCTGCAGACTTTCGGAATCGAAGTACTTCATCATATGATACACAGTAGCCATGGTCATGCAAAATCTGTATCAAATCACTGCTGCCAAACTTGTGGTGTAATTTAACACCTAATCCAAGAGTAGACTGATTACTTGTGTTAGTAATTCCCAATTGTATAGCCTGCGACAAACTCATGGATGCTTTAGTGATTTTGCCATTTGATACAAGCTTTAAAATAAACCTAAGCAATGTAGCACTAGTTTTTTCCTTGGTTTTACTGGATGTGAAGTCCTCAAGATCATACTGTTTATTGTTGCTTGGAGTTCCACGAGCTTCCACCATAAGCAACATACTTTGAATGCAGTTCAAGTGATGTCTAAGTACACTGTTTTCTACCAGCAAACATTTCGCCAACAAGTGACTGTAAGGCACTGCCATCAATAAATGGTGTCTGTTCTGTTTGAACAGGAACCTTTCTGAAATCATTGTATCACTTCAAATGGTATTGCGCCTCTGCTGCTGTTAAATCGTGCACACTATGGCATCGAAGGGCTACTTCTCTGCCCCAAGAATCATTACGATCCCCACAATGCTGTTAAACAATATCCTTGAAAGGATGTGCATTTTTCATTCCCACCCGTTCACACTGTACCACTCTGTTCCACCACTCTGGATGTTTAGGGTTTAGTTGCTCACATACATTTGCACAAAACAGGCATTGAGACTTAAAGTCAAAATCTGTGACTTGTGACCTTCTCATCCTTGCAGCTGGAGCATCATCAATGTCAACACGACCTTCCTTCCTTTTCTTACCCAACAACTTTTTAATATGCTCCTTTGATGTCTATGAGCAATAGCAATTTTTATGCATTTCAATTAATGATTGTTTACCTTGCGAGTCCAAAAGTGTCTGCATTCTAGTCTGCATATCATCGTCCTTCCTTTGGAGTGCACATTCAATTATTTTGAGAATGCCCTGTTTCTTGTATGTCTGCTGTGGCCCAGAACTACTGCAGGTTGGTAGAGAACACTTTCTATTAGAAGTAGCCGTCTAGAGTTCAAGAACAACAGAATAGCATCTGAAACTTTAAATTTCAAAAATAGCCATCAGAGGAGATGGCAAATCCCCCGACCAAAAAGTAATTGATATGCAGTTACAAGCAGCCAACCTAGTATATATATTTGATGTGATAATACTGAGTGTCACTGCGAACAAAAGTGGAAGGCTGACTGTAGAGACTTCATTTTTACCTTTAAATTCATTCAAGAGAAGTAACTCTAAAGGATAACAAGCGGGAGCTGTCTTGACCTGATATATATGTATACTAAATATCATCAAAATATCTCAAATGATATGAGTCATTGAGCACAAAAGTTCATTCAAGGGAGATAACTCAAAGGGCTGTAAGGGAGAACAACCATTCTTGCATGTGACACACCGTTTTCACCTTATATATATGTCTACCAAAGATCATAAAAATATCTCAAAGGGTATTAAAGTTATTGAGTGCACAAGCTTCCTCCTATAAAGTTCATTCAAGGGAGATAACTTATAAGTCCAGCAAGGGAGAACAACAATTCTTGAATGCAAGACACCCCCTTGACCTATTATACATATATACCATATATTATCAAAATATCTCAAAGGATATTAAAGTTATTGAGCGCACAAGCTTCCCCCTATAAAGTTCATTCAAGGGAGATAACTCAAAAAAACATTAAAGGAGAGCAACCATTCTTGCACGCAACACACTGTCTTCACCTGATATACATGCATGCCAAATATTATCAAAATATCTCAAAGGGTATTAAAGTTATAAAGTGCACATGCTTCCCCCTATAAAATTTAAATTTCACTCAAAGGAGATAGCTCAAAAGTCCATTAAAGGAGAGTAACCATTCTTGCACGCGACACACCGTCTTGACCCGATATACATGCCTACCAAATATTATCAAAATATCTCAAAGGGTATGAAAGTTATTGAGCGCACAAGCTTCCCCTTATAAAGTTCATTCAAGAGAGATAACTCAAAAGGCCAGCAAGGGAGAGCAACCATTCTTGCACGCGACACACCGTCTTGACCCGATATACATGCCTACCAAATATTATCAAAATATCTCAAAGGGTATAAAAGTTATTGAGCGCACAAGCTTCCCCTTATAAAGTTCATTCAAGAGAGATAACTCAAAAGGCCAGCAAGGGAGAGCAACCATTCTTGCACGCGACACACCGTCTTGACCCGATATACATGCCTACCAAATATTATCAAAATATCTCAAAGGGTATAAAAGTTATTGAGCGCACAAGCTTTTGTCTACGGACGGACAGACGGACGGACAGACGGACAGACGGACAGACGGACGGACGCCAGGCTGATCGCTATATCCCCCGATCCTTTTCGGGTCGGGGGATAAAAATATTGTGCGACTCCCTCAGTAATACCATTAACCAAAGGTTATGCAATTTTGAGCATTGTATTTTTTATTCTGGAAAAAGGTGCTTTTTTATTTTAACAATTGGGCAATTTTGAACATTGTATTTTATTGTAGAAAAATGTTGCAATTTCGGATTGAACAGTTATGGGCAATTTTGAACATTGTATTTTTGTAGGAATATTGCAATTTATGGCGAAGAGACATATTCAACACCAATGTATGACACGTTATTGTGTCTGTTAGCCAATATGATCTTCAATGACAGCAAACTGGAAAAATACAGTCAGAGTTGTAATCATACAGAGAATCCTCAAAAAAGATATCTCATAGCCAATTATAGAATATTTGGCCGCCATCTTGGATTTTGTATATATGGGACCTAAAAATGTAAAACTCCATGCTAAATTAGATTCCTCATACCAGAAAACCTCTAAAAAGACATATTCTATAATACGCTGTGACAATTATTCAAAACGTTACTTTTTGGATAGAGTTAACCAGGTACCCCAGAATGCAAAACTACATGCAGAATTGGAATCCTCATACCAAAAAAACATATAAAATGACACTTTATACAACATTCTGTGACAATTATTGAAAAAGTTAGCTTTTCAAGAAGCCATTTGGAGGCCATCTTGGATTTATGCAAATTGTAGGAGTTGCCCAAAGTTTCCGGTCCGGCAACCAAGCCAGATTTGTTCTGGAACATATCTTCATCACGAATCAGCAAAAAAACTTTATTGTACACGACATTTCTAGGTTAATGTATAGGTTAATGTATAGGGCTGTCAAATGGACTACTATAGAATTCTTGTTTTTTATATCATAGTATACCTGTTTACTCTGTTGTTCTGTATACTACTTCTAACTGCCTATATTCTCTACTTTTTTCATCTTTTCTAGTGCTACCATAACAAAGTCAACCGTTGAATAATTGTCAAAAATGACGGATCAACGTACGATGAAGATGTAGATGTAGATTAGCTTCTCGGGTAGGTCTATAATGCCGAAAAAGGACTCCTTTTATGAAAAAGAGCAAAAAGGAGTTTCAATATTGCGAAAAGGACTTTTACAATGCGTTTATTTAATTATTCTAATGTTTGTTTTGCAAAGCATGGAAATTTACTATGTGCTCCTTACAGTACCTATGTGGAGATTATTTTTGTGTGTCAGAAAAATTAATATTTTTTGGGGTATGAAGATTTTGTGGAAATTTTTCGGATCATCACAAAATTGGACTATATAAAGGGGTCTTTTCTATACATTTTAGGGTCTTTTCTTCAGGTCAAGGTACAGAATGGGGGATATGTTTTTGGGTTGCTACAATTTCAAATATTATTTGGGTGCTTAAAATTCCAGATATGTCTTGGGTGAACGGCAGATGCTGGGCCCGAGCCTACGTATGAAGAAAAAATGATAGTCCCCCCCCCCCCCCCCGGAGTTAAATTAGGATTTTTCTCTTTAATTATACATTAGAAAAGAGATATTATATAACAACTTGTGATATTTTAAATTTTTTGGCCACATAGTTAGTGCTGGGAGAACAGAAAAAAGTAAAAAAGACAATAATAAGGTGTGCAGCCTTGATTCAGATCTTGAGTTTTGATTTGGCAAGGCTGTCTTCAGGCTGCATCAACTAATATCTCTATTCAGGTGTGAACGGGTGACTCTGTTCAGTAATGTCACCATTTCACCAAGGATTGTTTTGTCCGATCGACCTGATCTGGACCAGATTGTCCCCGATAAATCAATTTTTTGATCTGCCCGATTGTCGTCCTGAATCGCCCCCTATCGTCTCCCCCTTTTTGATCAGATTGAGTCCCGACTATATTAACGCGTCAAATCGAAGCCATAAATCACTCTCTGGCCAGCTAGGGATAATCATGTACCAAAAGAATTTATATTTTTTAAATACAACAGCAAGATATAGCTCTATCTTTACTCAAAATTAGTATGACTTATAATAAATTTACAAATTAATACCGATACCAGCCCGAGAATTGTAAACCAAATATAAAAAAGTGAACACATTTCTCAATAAACGCGCTGAAACAAAACACAAATTAAAGTCCTTTAAAAACTCGCAAATGTATACTTTTTTTGAATATTTTCTCTTGGCCCCCTAACCTGCATATTTCCTAATGTAATAACATTTTACTGTGTTCTTTCAGAACGAATCTTATAGAGCAAAAACAAGCCCAGCACTGATTATTGGTACGTGATCATCGCAAGGTGGCCAGAAAGCGATTACGGCTTCAATTTGACGTGTTAATATAGTCGGTACTCAATCGGGTCAAAAAGGGGGAGACGATAGGAGGAGATTTAGGACGACCATTGGGCGGATCAAAAAATTGATTGATCGGGGACAATCTGGTCCAGATTTGGTCGATCGGACAAAACAATCCTTGGTGAAATGGTGGCATTACGCAAGATCACCGGCAGACTGAGCTGTGAAGAGTAAACGAAAGCTCCCGAGGGTAGAAGAGAGCTCCAGAGGGTACACGAAAGCTCCAAAGGGCAGGCGAGACAAGAAGACCTTCAGAGGACCCTCCGACGACCAAGACGACCTTTGGCCGACGGGTTTTGGTCGGCTACTGTTTTTGAGCATGTTTAAAAACAATAGCCGATCACTTTTTCGGTACCCGACTCTCGTAGGACTGAGGCAATTGCGCCATACCTTCCCCGACCTTCCCAGGTGATTGCCCGTGATTGTCCGCAAGTCCCCGATTGCTTTCCCAGATATGCGGCCGATCAACCATATATAGAGATCGTGTACTATCGGGACCAAAATAATCCTTGGTGAAATGGGGGTATTACAGGGCCTCTGTTAAACCTGAACAATAATTAATTTAATTTGTATACTTGGCTGTGGAATTTATTGTGTAATGTGAGATATTCCTTTGTAGACAACATTTGCCTAAAATAACTTTTGATGATATATTTGCCCAAAATAACTTTGAGGATACTCTAGAGGGAAATCTCTAAATGGAGGTACAACACAATTGTAACCTCAAAAATACCGTTATTTGGAGAAAAACAAGGAAATAAAAATGCTTAATTACTGAACCATACTCTAACCTAGTTAATGTAACAAACTGGTCCGCCCGAAGTTATTTGTCAAATATTGCCTAAATTACCACTTACAATCATTATTTCCGCCGAATCTCATAATTGTATTTGAACTCAGAAATTTGACTCTCCACCCTTTTTCAGCAAGAAAAAGAAAGAGCGAGAGAGCAAACGCGTCAATACTGGGGCGTTTGCTCTCTCCCTCTCTTATAGATTTATAAGATGCCATTGTATGTACGAGTTTATTACACTGTACGATTACTATATGCATGCAATATGCATGCAGGACTTTAACGGACACCCAGGTAATTGCGATGCGCTGAAGCGGTAATAGGGAATTATAATGGAAGGTGTTAGTTTTTATACTATATCTTTTGAAATTACAAAAGCAGAATTCCTGTGCAAACAAATGTTTTACCTAAACACCGTCTATCATCGAAACCGGAAATAGCGTACCACTGAATCGAAAGTAGAGAAAAACGGCATGGCGGGCGGTGAGTTTTTACCTTTATATGAGCTTTATCATTTGTTCCCGAGCAAGCACTGACATCAAGATCAATTGCCAAGGGATTAATTTCAATGTTGTGTATCTTTATTGTATTCTGTGTGTCCACATAGCTTTGTTTACACAAAGTTATCGCAGCTTGGTACTGGCTGGAAAGTGCTCCTGCCGTAAAAACAGCCTTTGAACTAACGAATACATGGTTTATCTTCGGGTAAGAGGTTAATTCCCTATTTCTACATGCAATTTTCACCATGCCAGTTTTATCTCTGGTCTTGGTTTGATTATTTTCAATTGGAATCTATTGAAACAAAATAACTGTGGTATACGGCGAATAGTTGTTGATGGCATAACTCGTGTACTGCGATTAGTTAAAATCATGTACCGCGAATAGTGACAACGTTTAATGAGATTGACGCTTATTCCATGACTGACACTAGAAAAATAAATGAAACATTGTCTTTTAGCATTGGAGTTCATTTCAATTAATATGTAAACCATGAGGATTAAACGGGGGGCGCAGTTGCTTAGTGGTAGAGTGCTTGACTCGAGATTGAGGGGTCGCAAGTTTGAGCCTCACCTGAGGCACTGTGATGTTTTCCTGAGCAAGACACTTATCATCTGTCTAGTGCTGGTTTAACCCAAGAAGACCCATCCCGGCATGACTGAGGCCTAAAGATGAAGAAAAATACCCCACCACACAAGACTAAATGGTTCACATGTGGGCTCTATCTTAGCGTATTGACCATGTGGGTGCCACATGGGAATTTAAACCCATGTAGAACCCACATAGGGCACAAATTATTGTTTACACTCACATTAGCAGAACCACTGCCGCTTGAGCCTTTGGGTGATCCCAAAAATAAAACCACAACCCTCTCCACCAGCCCAGTACTGGTTACTGGCAGAGAGACTGACTAGAAATTTGATATTTCACCTGTAGCCAGTTTAGCTATGATACTTTACAAAATGCTAACAGCAAAGGTGCTGTTCAGACAAAGAAGTGCAGGCTAGTCTGTGCCTTTGGTGTTCACAACCCTCCGAAAACAGGTTTTCTGGCATTGAGGACCATATAACCGTTATGTATTGCACACAAATGGGTACCACATGCAACCCTTATGGGTTTACCCAAATAGGTCCATGTACCACTGTTGCAAATACCTTATCAGTCCCATTTGGACTACTACTATGAGACACATATTGTATCCCACATTATTGAAAAAAAATGTTTGTCACATGCTATTAACAGTCATTTTGGGGCCCCCGCAGGGGTTTTGGTGATCTGGGGAGAATAGCTATTTATTTTCAGGGAGTTGGGGAGCACTGGTAATTATTTTCAGGGATTTTGGGAGCAAACTGATAGTTTTGGGGATCTATGGAGCCCAGCAAAATAGTAAAAAGAAATCTCGCCTTAAAGGAAAAGCCTTCATTTCGTTTGATTTTTCCAAAAAATTTCTTTGGCCTCTGGGGGGCTTGGGGATCTAGGGAGCCCAGCAAAATAGTAAAAAAAAATCTCGCCTTAAAGGAAAAGCCTTCATTTCGTTTGATTTTTTCAAAAAATTTCTTTGGCCTCTGGGGGGAAGCCACCCAGACCCCCTTGGATATCTAAATGTATTTACTCTCGTGCTAACATGCTGATCTGGATTGGTATTGATGACTAATACGGCAAATAATCTTTACTGTTGTGCAAAATTAGCCTTGAAAATTGTTGATTTTTTTGGTTGATTTTGGAACACTAAGAATGCGCCATATTGCACCGTTTAAATAGAAAAAAAATCCCGACCCCCTAGCATGAATCTGAATCGACATCATTACAGGATACATCTTTGCGCCTGGTATGAAAAACGTAAAGCCTCCATTTTTTACATTTCTTTAGCTTTAGCATTTTCTTTAGCCCCCCCCAGATCCTCCTTTAATGTGAATGTATTTATTTTTGTGCCAAAGTGTGCGTCTGGATTGGTCTTGATGAAAAATTTGGCACAAAGTTTGGGTTGTTGATTTATAAAAAAAATGTTGATTTTTAGATTGATAATAACTAACTTTGGAACACTCAGAATGCACCAGATCGCACTATTTATATCAAAATTTTTTTGGGGGAGCATGCCCCCGGACCCCCCGTGATAATTAACAATCACAACAGGGCTACCTACGCATTTCGTATGTAATTATATCTCTAAGTAATAAGATGTTTTTTTTTATTAAAACTTTGATGAATGTTGATCAGATATATATTTTTGCTTGTTGAATCTGAAGTTAAACTTTTGTCTAGGGCCTAATAGCAGTTATAAACAAAACACTTTCTATGGTTAGCGAAAATAAATGCTTTCACTTTATCTTAGGAAATTTAGTTTCATCTATTGGGAAAAACAGCCCATCCCCGACCAGAAAAACAAATAGTCTAGCTGTCCCTTATAAAAAAATCAAATCTAGAGAGCATTCCTCCATACCTACTCTACCAGGTACAGCAACAGAATTTTAAGGATGGCCTCATACTTTTGAGCTATATATCATTCATTCCATTAAAATGATTATATCGTTTATTCCGTGGCCAAGGACTCCCTATTTATAGAGAGTTCCTGTCCGTGGCTAAGCCCTATCTTGACATGTATAATGTTAAAAATTAAGTGGTTATTAAGTCATCTGCTCATGTATAGTAGCCTGGGTCCAGTCGTCAATATTTTCTAATGGTAATATTCTAAAAAATATAACAGCAAAGGTATCGGTTATCCGTTATTGATTCGATTAATTTTAGGGAGAATTGGCTTATATTTTTGGGGATTTGGGGAGAAGCTAAATTAATTTTAAGGATCTGGGGAGCAAAGGAAAATATTTTCAGGGAGCAAAGGTACTTTCTTTCAGGGAGTTGGGGAGATCAATGCATTATTTTCAGGGATCAAGGGAGCACAGACCCCCCTGGGGGGCCTCCATTTTAACCAGCGTTTTATCAAGGCAATTCACGTGCTATTGATTCACTCCTTTTGTACTTAACGTATACACAGTTTGGGGACGTCACAAGAAGTAACCTCAGGAAAAGAGGGGCTATATTAAATTTGGGTTGTCTGTCATTCCATCATTCTGCTGTGTTTCTGTCCGTCTGTCATCATTTCCTTTCCACTCAATATCTTGAGAACAACTTTATAGAATTTGCACAATTTTGTATGTGCATTGATATTGACTTATTTTTCGATATGATCTAGATTGGGATTTTACACATCATTTTTTGGACATTTGTACCAGAGATATGACCCTTGATTTACTCCAGAATTTTGTTTCCGCTCAATATCTTTAGAACAAATTGACCGATTTTCACTAAATTTTATATATGCATTCATATTGATAAGATCTATCTTGGGATTGTTACACGTCATTTTTCGCACATTTGAGCCAGAGTTATGGCCCTTGATTTATGCCAAAATTTGGTATCCGCTCAATATCTTGAGAAAAATTGACTGATTTTCACCAAATTATATATATATGTATTTATATTGATAAGATCTATGTTGGGATTGTTACACATGGTTTTTAGTAACATTTGTACTAGTGTTATGACCCTTGATAGATGCCAAAATTTTGTTTCCACTTAATATCTTAACTGACAGATTTTCACTAAATTTTATATATTCATTCTTATTGACAAGATCTAGGTTTATGACTTATTTGTAACAGAGTTATGGTCCTTGATTTATGTCAGAATTTCATTTCCGCTCAGTATCTTTAGAACAAATGGACAGAATTTGACCAAACTTTATAAAGGCATTTATATTGACAAGATCTGTGTCAATAGGATTTTTACATGTTATCTTTTACAAATTTGTAACAAAGTAATGGCCCTTGATTGGCAACAGAATTTTGTTTCTGTCCAATATCTTGAGGACAAATGGATAGAATTCCACTGAATTTTGTAAATGTATATATATTTATAAGATATATGCTGGGATTGCTATCTTCCATATTTTGCTTATTTGTAACAGAGTTATAGCCCTTGATGGATGTAAGAATTTTGTTTCTGCCCAATATCTTGAGGACAAAAGGATAGAATTTCACCGAATTTTGTAAATGTATATATATTTATAAGATATATGTTGGGATTGCTATCTTCCATATTTTGCATATTTGTAACAGAGTTATAGCCCTTGATGGATGTAAGAATTTTGTTTCTGCTCAATATCTTTAGAACATAGCCTTTTTACAGCATACAAACCCCTATGCATCTTTCATGATTATGTGCGCCATTATTATACTACCGAAATTCAACTTTTCGAATCGTTTCCCCAAAGCTGTCAATCAACAATATGAATTTATGCAATAATAGCGGTCAAGTATTTATTAACATTTGCTTGACCCCTCAGGTGCTGTTAAAACGCCTGTCAGGCTCGGTTTACAACACCACCCTCGTCTCATCTCATTTATTTTATTTTATTGTTTTATTTCCTTTTTATTAATAATAAAAAGCCCTGAAGCTTCTCATCTTCTATCAAAGGGCACAACCCAAATATCTACTCGTTAAGCAGTGTCAAATAAGTAGGTCAAATATAGCAAAAACAAAGTAAAAATATGTTACCCCGCCACTATTTCAGGGCCTAAAAGTGTTATCCGCTATTTACATCTACTGCTTTATTCAAATGTACTCCAGGCTATTTTTCATGAACGCAAACACTTTGAACCCTGATCAGATTGCTCCTAAAGGATCAGTCGAATCTGGGTCCATATTGTTTGCAATATAGGCTACACATGAAAGAGCAGACAAAAATTGGCTGGTGGTAATTGTCAAAAATACGAAATAAATTCAATATGAAAAATAACCACAACAGTTTGCCTACGTTGTACCCTTCGAGACAGACGCATACCTTTAATCTAGATGATGGACATTTTAACAGCCAGACCGCAAACGGCAACTACACCAGCTCATGCTTTAGGTTATATCATGTTATTCAGTGGATATTTTACATGTTTGAAAGGAAGCCTATAGCATTTGCTTCCATAATTTGACAGTTTGTCTTCTTTTGGAAGACGGTCTGTTTTATCGTTAAACCCATCACATTTTGCACCAGTTCAATTATACGAAAATACCCCAAAATAGCAGTTTTACTTCATAGTGGGTAACAACTCATAACTATTCGCAGTACACAATTTTCTTATAAATTTGCTATCTGCAGTACACATCCGCACCTATTCGCGGTACACAAAGGGATTTAAATATCAGCCCATAATTGGCTTAATTTATACATTCTAGCTTAATCGCTTGCAAAAACGTTTGTTTTCTATAATTTCACTTGCTTTCCATTTGAAAAATCGACAAAATCCACATACTATCCTCGAATAAAGTGAAAGTAAATGTCAAAATGACGTGTCTTTTCGGTACCAGCTTTCAGATTGATGATCCATTCCCGCCTTCAAGTTCGTAAATGAACAAATACAACTACTTACGGTTCAAGCTTAATATATCCACTATTTATGTAATGCAAATGTTTTGCAAAACTTTCGCGATTTTATAATGAAATGTGCTATTTTTGAAGAGCACTCATCCTCGTGTGTTGTTTACTCTCGATTCAGTGGTACGCTATTTCCGGTTTCGATGATAGATAAATATCTCACGATTATTCTGGTATATTTTTTATGAATTTCCCTCTGCAAACTCTTCGTCCTTTTTGATGGTTTTTGATAGAACCCTAAGAATGATTAAATTATATAGTAAAACAGGCTTTTTAAGATCTGCTCATTGGTAGATATTCGGTCATAGTTATTTAAGTATTCAATATATTTTCTCTGTGCAAGCGGTGCACTGTGCTCAGTTCAATTGCGAACAAATTGGTATAATTTTCATACAATTAAAATAAAAATTGATGTAGCCTTTTGAAATTTTCCTGGTACAACCTCTTTGACTTTTCCACAAGCTTTCCACGCATTACGGAGGTATAATCTATTTTTAGAAACAGTATCCAAGGTAACAACAGGTATTGACCCCACATACACTTTAGTTATCGCGTGTCTATATCTTGGCTTTTTTGAAAGTATTTATTTATTTATTTATTTATTTATTTATTTATTTATTCTATAAAGTTGGGTCTGATCAGAGTACGCACTGTTTGCATTAAGAATATTCCATTAAAATTAAATAAAAAAAAAATACCACCCAACTTAATACAGAATGGACTTGCCCAAATGACAAGAGTGGGGAATTCTATTAACCTAAATTGGTTAAAATTCTTCGCTTGCTAATGGCTCGGACTCGAGCTAGTAGCAATGATTTTGGTACAAATGGTGTCGATCTAGATCAGGCCCGAAAAGCGTCGAACTGATCTAGATCACGGATGTATACTACCGTAGTATACATCCGTGTCTGGATACATACTGTTTGAGTAGAGAAATTTTGACACTGTGATGGTATTAATGAAATAAAAGGCAAAAAAGATTTTGAAATATTGTTTCAAATGCCCATTTAAAAAGGAACAGCAGATAACAAGATTGTCGGCAAAATTACCCAGCATACAAAGAGTTAAACTACTACCAATCATTTAATGCTAAAATTGGCGACGTTTGGCGGGGTCTATTATTGGTGTAAAAACTGTGAACTTGTCAATTACTACTAGAATATAATTACTACTCAAACATTAGCTCAGTTCAACTTTGTTCTTCGGCGTCTGATCAGGGTCTCCACGGTTTCTTATTAAATGTTCTATTAAAATCTGAATAAAAATTAAAAATACCATCATACAACCCTTGGTTCTGAAAAGGACTGCACCAACTGATAAGAGTGGGAAATTCCATATTATATGGCTTAAATGGGTAATATTTTTATTTCTTATATTATAAATGATGAAAGTACAGCGTTAATTGTATAGGTCACTGATAATATAAATGAGCCATGACATGTGATTTCCAACAATGTGACATTTTGACAAGTGTAGACTCAGACAAGCCTGTGTAGCATCCTTTTAAGCTTAGAAACTCTAAATGATGTTCAGTCAGAAGCTTAACACTCATAGAATGTTCAGGCGACTATCAAATGCTCTGATCAGACTGCGCGTGTGCGCAGGCTGATCTGAGGCCTTGCTGGTCGCACATACATTATTGTTGTAAATCTCCTGTCGCGGCTCAAATAATAATAATTCAGCTGGCACCATTATTTACAAGTATGTTATATCAGAATCTTGAAATAATTTTGACTTCATTGCAGACCTTAATGAAATGCCACAGAATGCAGGCACCTAAATTCGGGTCTTCGCTGATCGCATATATGTCCATTTGTTTAGAGTGGATAAGCCGATAAACAAAGATTAACAGATCAACACACGGTATGGACCCCATACAGTTGATTTTTATTGCATGCATGTGTTTTCTCGTCTTTTTTTTTCTTTCTTTCTTTCTAAATTTTACTTTTTAATATATACTCAAAGCCAAAAGTAACTTTACACTTTGAACTACCGAATATATCTTTACTGTTTTTGATTTTAACCAAATTAAATATTGCAATGAGGTGCTGGTACCCGCCCTAACCTAATTCACGAAAAACAACTTCGGCTAATTTATCTTTTTTCTAGTTATCTGTGCTTTCATTAAAAGCACAAACTCAGCATTTCCTAACAAAATCCAAAGTAAACCTAGGATTTGAACACTCTATTTTAAGGGTCATCGATTGCCCATTAAAAATACTGTTTGACATTTTGTTTCCGACGTATAGTTAGTTTTTGACAGCGTCTTTAAGTTGTTTCACACTGAAATTATCTCCCTTTGGATTAAAACTATACTAAACTTTGGTCCCTGCTAAAAGCTTTATTTCAGATGGCTTTTGATTTATTTAATCAGCGAATTGTTTGGACTTCTTCCCTGAGTATGTGACAAGATGATCTGGTAAAAATTCCCATCAGTTTGGAAGAAAAATGGCAAACGATTTCTTATGGGAAATTCCATAGAAAGCACTGAAAAGTTCACAAAAAGGGGTATGGACGTAAAAACACCACTCTAATTTGTGTTACTCGAAAGGTGATCCGGGCTGATTTGAACTTAAAACAACAATTTGATAGCTTGCCTTTCAGACTGGTTCTTTAAAAGTGAAAACTGTCCAATCGCAAAGCTACAGTAGCACATCAAAAGTGATGCGTTGTGAAAAAGTTTATTTTGCCCCCTTGCCTCTTTCATTAGGGCATTGTTGTTGCATTTATGACACCAAAAGCATGAAATTCAATTGCCATATGAATTATTGATTTAACTTTAATATGTATCAAACACATTTAAAATACCATTCACCAATACCCAGAAAAAGTATATATATTAACAGTGTAAAGTTACTTTTGGTTTTTAGTATATATTTTTAGATATACGATATACCATCTGTTTGGATCTAATAAAAATCCCGTGTTTTGCCGTGTCTGATCTGGGTCTTTTTTTTGTTTGGGGAAAATTGATATTCTGGCTTTGGCTACGCTAGCATGGGCGTTTATCAGGGGCATTTGTGCATGTGCGATAAGTTCCAACATGGGTGTTTATCAGGGGCATTTGCGCATGTGCAGATCAGGATCAAGATTTTGTCGGGCCTGATCTAGGTCCACGCTGTTTGCAATACAAGCAGTAACTCCACCCTTCACCGAGAGACGCATCGTGGTCTGGATGGAATAAGCTATCATAGATTAATTATTATTTTATTATATCTAGAAAGCACCGTTTAATCAGAGTCTTCACTGTTCGCTCTCAGATGGTTCTTCTTAAAGTTCAATAAAATTTAAAAACCGACACCAACAGCTATAAAATTTGAAATGAACCCGTCAGATTGATAAATGGAAACGTTCGGATTTAATCTGGCGAAAATACAGCAGATCTATCTACATTAACATTGGTCAAGCAATGATCAGACTGTGTCTGTGTACGTGTTGTGAAGACTAAGCAACGCGTACAAGAAAAAGTTGTTTTTCTTTCATCTTGATCCAATTTGTTATGAAATGTATTAAAGCTATACTTAATTTATGCTTGTTTCATTTGATGCATATCTGATGTACACTCTGATCAATGCTCGATGCACACGCGCAGAAAATTTTGGCATACTTTTCTAATAGTAGTGCTACAAATTTTCGATAATCTGTTTCACTATAAAAACATTGTAACAGTCCAGTGGATCAAACGCCTGTAGCTATGCATGGTTACTATGGTGACTCTGCCACCTGCTAAGGGATTAAAAGTAGTGTCCTGGCAGAATGAGATACGAACACTCGATGTCCTCAAAAGTTCGACATGTTTGTATTCATGTAATTTCATCTATGCCTCATATATTGTAACCATTATTATTATTTGTACCTCATGTTGCCAATGTACTTGGACTGAAAGTAATAAAGAATGATTTGATATGATTTGATTTGGGAGTGATATTTTACGAAAATGGCATCCGAAATGGATAATGCAAAAAGGACTGTCGTCTTACGAAAAGGACCGTTGGATATAAATAGAGAGTAAAATTATGATTTTTACTCTTTAATTATGCATAATCTAGATATTTAGTGATGGGGATGATCATATTGTACGAAAATGGATAATGCGAAAAAACGACGGCTCAGATTCTGACATTCCTAAGCCTGCAAAGATTAAAAAGTTTAGTTATTTATCAAATCTCTAAAAAAGATGCGCTTGGGATCACATCAGCCAGAGAAAACGAAATTCTTAAGACAGATGCAAGGGGAAAAGCCAACATTTGTAATAGAAAATCCAATCAGCCTTCCCACGCGAAGGCGACTCTGACCCACCTTTGAAAGGGGCTGGTCCATTCTCCTTCATGGGGGGACATAACAGTTGACCCGAAAGAGGTCGCCAAGCTGTTGGGCGGACTAAACGTTCACAAAGCTCCTGGTCCGGATGGTCTGAACGCCAGAGTGCTGAAAGGAAGTAGCAATGGAGATCTCTCCAATACTTGCACTTATCTTTAACGATTCTTTAGCTCGGGTGATGTACCAGATGAGCGGTGACAAGCAAATGTTTCTCAGATCTTTAAAAAAGGTGAAAATATGATGGTGCTAACTATAGACCGGTGTCACTCACATGCATCTGCTGCCAACCCCTAGAGCACAAACTAGTTAGTAACATCAACAAATACTTAGCCTTAGATAGCATACTTGCTGACTGTCAGCATTGTTTCCGAAGTCAGAGGTCCTGCAAAACCTAGTTGGTCCTGTTTGTGCACAGCATCATCAGCGACCTGGTTGGGGCTGTGATTCGTGAAAACAAACAGACAGATTAGATCAAAATGGATTTCGTAAAGGCCTTTGATAAGGTGCCACACAGGAGGCTATAACATAAATTGGACTTTTATGGGATAAGAGTGTCCACCCACAAGTGAATCAACTCATGTCTCTCTGGGCGCACTCAACAAGTAGTTTTAGATGGTCAAAGTAAGTAAGGGTGCAAAGATCAGGTTAGTTTTCTCCTTTGGTGGCCTCATATCCAGTCCCAGTGTTATCCGGTGTACCCCAGGGGTCCGTTTTAGGACCGATCCTGTTCCTTACTTTTATAAATGACTTGTTGGATAACATCAGTTCTTCTGTTCGCCTGTTCGCGGACGACTGTGTTCTGAATAGGGACAAATATTCAATTCAGGACTGTTTGACCCTGCAAGAAGACCTCGCTTATGACAACGGGAAGCCAATTGGCAATTAAAATTCAATGTTGCTAAATGTCACTCTATGACACGGTCACCAAGTCAGGTCCTTTATCGTAAAACGCAATGATAATAAATTCACGAGAGGGACTTTCTACAATGCAGAAGCGGGACTCGATTCATGTAAGTAGCAGCGCATTCTCTTATTTTACTATCAAATGCACGCATTTTAAGAGGTGTTTCGAAAATCAGAGAATGCTATTCGATGGGCCTTTAATCTAGCTTTGCTGTCGTACCAATCGATCGTTGTAGCCAGATGAGTGTGTCTGAAATTCGGTTCAACGTGGACGCAACACCATGTGTGTTTTGATGTCAACATTGAAATTATGACACAAAACTGTTTGAAATCTCGCCACTATCAAGAGTTCTTTGTGAAACAAAGGGATTGGGCATATTTAAATGCTGATGTATCAACATACATCACAAAAATACTAGTGTAAATTTACTCTGTGTTAAAATCTAAGATACGCTTTGAATGAGATGGGTCTACGATGCAGAAGGTGGATTTATTATGCAGAAGATGGACCAGCTATAAAGGAGTTGGATCATTATAAAGTCGATTTTTTAGATATCTATCAACCGGGATATTTGCCGTACATTTATACCACATCCCTTTGTAAAATCCTTTGTAAAAGTCCCTGCCCTGGGAGATCTTTAACTACATGAAAATCCACGTTCGGAAAAAAATAAGCAAAGCTGGCAGTTTTTGCCAGAGCGTTATCTAAGAAAAGGTTTTTTTTCATGCAAACCAAACATCTATGTGTCTTGATCCACATCTGAACTAAGGGTGAGGTTGGTGCACCGTTAAACCTGGTTAAGCCCTCCAGTAAAATATTTTACTGACCATTCCAAGGTGGCAATTCTTTTGTGGATCTTTTATGGGGGGTTTTCTGTCTTGTGTTTGCTATGCCTTTGTGCGCGTCTGATTATATATGCCTTGTGGTCACCTGCTGGGAAAGGGCTGACCCCTTGGCTCTCGTTTGTGGTGTCTCTGAGTTTGTCACTTTCATTTTTTAAAGTTCTATATAGTAAAGCTTTAGAATTCTCTATAGTAGGGATATCTTCAGATTTAACTTGAAGAGCAACTTACCTGTGAAATATCTTTGCTAAATTCCAATATCTTATTCAAAAGAACATACTGTAGTTCTTTCTAATACTATTTGTGTCTTTTCCATTATCAGCATTAAAACTCAAACAGGCTTAAATTGACCGAGTCAACTACATTCATTTCAATTTCAAACTTTTTAAATAATCTATCACTGTTTATTTTCTTAACTGTACATCACAACCGGGCTTATACTGTGTCTGTAGGGTTAAAATATACAGATTGCTTTACTGCTGTAGTAGATAAGGTGAAAACCCTTATTAAAACAGTGTGCTGCCTGTTTGCCGTGGGTTTGCGACGCGTGAATGGGAGAAGAGAATCCTGGCAATTGAGGAAAGCCCAGGGATCTCCAGCTTTCCAACACATTGTTTTGGTCTCGGATTCAGCTGGACGTGAGTCCAGTGCTAGGTCCGGCGCTGGATCAATCGGCTGGGTGGTCCATCTCTAGAAACCACCTTATTCTTCCTTCCTTCTGTCTATTTTAAAGTATCTTTCTAGGTACGAAACCGGGTTCAATTTCTTCTTTTATCTCACTATTTGGTTTCGAGAGTGACTGCTCATGGGCTAATCTTGGGGCGTATAGACCAGCGTTAACAAGGCTTCTGAGAGTGGAGAGGGGGGTCTTAAAATTTTTGGGTGGGAACGTTCAATAAATGAAAAATCTTTTTCTTAAGGGAATTAGTGTTTTATATGTATTGGACGTTAATCTTAAGCTGGAAGAACAACTGGAAAATATGAACCAGAGTATAATAGATATGTAACTTTATCGTAGGAAATAGGAGAGCCATTTCCATATTACGTTCTCTTGTAGGGCTCCAAGGTGGGCGAAGAGCATATCTATTGAACATTAAAACAAAACTATGGATCATGCTGGAAAACTTTCAACCATGGTCCCTCCGACCCCAGGCCAAGGCCTGGGTTTGACCCCCAAACCAGTTTTGCCATCTGGCTCAACTAATAAACGACAACGACCGGATTCCGACGATGATACAGCTACCTCCACATTTTTTAAATCAACAGAGAATTTTGCAAGATTTTTAATTATCAAGTCAGAAGATTGTGAAAAAACCAATAACTTCACTTTCGCCTTTCGTGATTGAAAAACAGATTGAGGCGATTATTGGTATTCCAAAATCAGTAAAAAAATTGAATAACAAAACACTCCTCGTGGAAACAAATCGTAAATCACAAACAGAAAATCTTCTCAAAACAGCTACTTTTTTTAATTTACCTGTAACAGTTTCGGAACACAACACTCTAAATTCTTCAAAAGGCATTATTAGAGACAGACAACTGAAAGGAGAAACTGAAGCTGACATATTAGAGTATCTCAAAAGCCAAGGTGTAACAGCAGTGAAAAGATTTACAATCAAAAAAGGTCACGACACGATAGAGACAAATACACTTTTACTGACATTCAACATGATAAACGTTCCTAAAAGTCTCAAGATTTTCTATAGAGTCATTCCTGTTGATGTTTATGTGCCAAACCCTCTGCGTTGCTTTAAATGTCAGAGGTTTGCCCACCATGAAAACAACTGTCCTGAAAATCTAGGTTCAGTGTGTGAAAAATGTGGAGTTGGCAATTATGATCATCTTGCGAGCAAATGCAAAAACCCTGTGAAATGTGTCAACTGCGGTAAAGACCATCTATCTCGATCAAATGAGTGTGAGATCTGGAAAAAAGAAAAAGAAATTATGAAAATTAAAGTCACCCAAAATTTGTCATTCTTTGAAGCAAGTAAAATCTTTGAAAATAAACCTGAAGTTACCTTTGCAACTATTGTTCAATCATCACAAATTAAAAAACCTGAAACAAAAGCAACAGAAACATATTTTGATGAAAAGGATTTTAACATAACAGCCAGCTCGAAAGTCATAATACCTACAAAATACAAACAAAACAAACAAGCCAAAAATACAGCAATAACATCAAAACCAATTCCGCAGTCACAGAAATCAGATGAAAAAGCAAGTAGAGAGTCTAGGTCTAGGCAAAGAAATTCCCCTAGTACTAGACAAAAAAGTAAATCATCAAAAAACAGTAAATCACCAAAAAACAGTCAAAATGGTCATCCAAAAGATAAACCTATCAGACTTGTAAGATTGCAAGATAACTCAATCAAACTTACAAATCGATTTGGTGATATAGAACAAATGGAATCCGAAAATTCACCAAATACATAAACAATGGCAGTTTCCAATCTAATACTTATAATATTTCTTTCCTTCGCCTTATTTTGCATGGATTTTAAACATAATATAATACAATGGAATTGTCGAGGTCTAAAACCCAAATTTGATGAAATATCACTCTTACTTTCACAACAGAAACCATCTGTTTTTTGTCTTCAAGAAACTTTTTTAAAACCTGATGACAAAATTACTCTTAAAGGTTTTAACATCTATAATTATATACATTCTAACTGCCAGAGACCTTCTGGCGGTAGTTCTATTTTTGTTAAATCTTCTTGTCCACAACGAAATATACAGTTAAATACAGAACTGCAGGCAACTGCTGTTTCTGTTACGTTAGATAAAGAAATAACTATATGTTCTATTTATATTCCACCTTCTTTTTCCTTAAAAACTGAACATCTTGATTCTTTATTAAAACAACTTCCTTCTCCATATCTACTATTAGGTGACTTTAATGGTCATAATATTCTCTGGGGTTATAAAGAAAATAATTCCAGAGGCGAACTCATTGAAAATTTCATTACAAACAATGATATATGTCTTATGAATGACAAATCAAACACTTATATGCATTATCCAACAGGCTCTTTCTCTTCCATAGATCTTTCCTTATGCCATCCATCCCTTTTTCTTGACTTTTATTGGTCTGTCTGTAAAGATCAACATCATAGTGATCATTTTCCTATCGTCATTAAAAGTAATACTTCCACAGTAGAAGATCATAATCCAAAATGGAAACTAAATAAAGCTAATTGGGAAGTATTTCAATCTTAATGTACTGATACAATAACTTTAGAAAGTTTCAAACATTCTTCAGACCCTTTGTCTGATTTCACCTCTTCCCTTATTGATATATCTTCTAAATGTATACCCAAGACCTCGACAAATCCAACAAAAAGTAATCCATGGTACAATGATGAATGTAAAGAAGCTATTAAAACGAGGAAAAAAGCTCTAAATAAATTCAAAAAATATCCAACTAAGGACAATTTAAATGAAGTAAAAGTATTTAGAGCAAAGGCTCGCAGAACAATAAAGATATCGAAACGAAAGTCATGGCGTTCTTACGTTTCAAAAATTAATCACAAAACCCCTATAAAAAAGTTTGGGATATGATAAGAAAAATATCTGGTAAGACAAAGTCACCCAGCTACGACCATTTAAACCATCCCGTTGCAGAAACAAAATCAACAAGTAAATTAGATATAGCTGAAATCTTAGGAAAAACATTTCTAAACAACTCATGTTCAAGAAATTACTCTAAAAAATTTCAAAAAGTTAAAGCAGAACAAGAAAAAATTAAACTTAATTTCAAGTCTGCAAATACTGAGGAATATAATAATCTTTTTTTAATTTTGATGAACTTTTGGATGCAATTAAACAATCACATTATTCTGCAACTGGACCTGACGAAATACATTATCAAATGCTTAAACATCTCCCAGAGAGTTCCCTCCAAGCTCTTTTAGGTACATTTAATCATATATGGACTACTGGTGATTTTCCTGAAGACTGGCGATTAGCCACTGTAATACCTATACCCAAACCAGGGAAAGATCATGCTGAGCCAACCAATTATAGACCTATAGCTCTTACAAGTTGTCTTTGTAAAACGTTGGAAAGGATGATTAATAAAAGGCTGATTTGGTATTTAGAATCCAACAATCTTTTATCATGGTATCAGTCGGGTTTCCGAGCTGGCCATAGTACAAATGATAATTTAGTTAGATTGGAAACTTTCATACGTTATGCCTTTGTTAAAAAGGAACACATTTTAGCTGTCTTTTTTGACTTGGAAAAAGCATACGATACCACATGGAGATATGGCATTATGAAAGATATTCATAAACTAGGTTTAAGAGGTAGACTACCTACTTTTATTGAAAGCTTCCTTGCTGATCGCACAATGCAGGTGAGGGTGGGATCCACTCTTTCTGATTTACATGATCAGGAGCAGGGGGTCCCACAGGGTGGTGTATTATCTACAACTCTTTTTAATATTAAAATCAATGATATTGTTAAATGCCTAGATAATTTAACAGATTGCTCTCTCTATGTTGATGATTTTTGTATTTGCTTTCGCTCAAAAAGTATGCGACCAATTGAAAGACATCTACAGCAAAACTTAAACAAGATAGAACATTGGGCCACTAACAATGGCTTTAAATTTTCCAAGTCAAAAACACAATGTGTGCATTTCTGTCAGTTGCGAAAGCAACATGACGATCCAGTTCTTACATTATATGGATCACCTATTCCTGTTGTACAGGAGTACAAATATCTTGGTTTGATATTTGACAAAAAGCTTAGTTTTATTCCGCATATTAAATACTTAAAGGCAAAGTGCCTTAAATCCTTGAACATATTGAAAGTTTTATCTCACACTACTTGGGGTGCAGATCGAACAACACTCTTACAATTATATCGATCTTTGATACGTTCAAAGCTAGACTATGGATCCATTGTTTATGGATCGGCAAGAAAATCTTATTTAGCTATGCTTGACCCTATCCATCATCAAGGTCTTAGATTAGCCTTAGGAGCATTTAGAACATCACCTACTGCAAGTCTTTATGTTGAGGCAGATGAGCCATCTTTAAATACACGTAGAGAAAAACTTTCTTTACAATATGCTATTAGAATTGCTGAAAATAATTCAAATCCAGCTCATGATGTAACCTTTCAGCCAAAATATACAGATCTTTATGAAAGCAAACCAAATTTTATTAAATCTTTTGGCGTCAGAACTTTACCAGTCCTGGAATCTGCAAACATAAACTTTAAAGACATAGATAAAACTTTTACACCAAATGTACCAGCATGGTGTATAAATAAACCAAAACTTATTTTCGATTTACTCTCTGGTAAGAAGTCAGAAACCAGTCCAATTATCATGAAATCTAATTTCCAGGAGCTTAAATCGCATTACATGGACTATAAGCACATTTATACAGATGGTTCAAAAGACGATATGAAAGTAGGATGCGCAGTAGTATCTGATGACTTCTCTGAAACTATGCGAATTCCAGATGGGTCCTCAATTTTTACAGCAGAAGCAAAAGCTATAGATTTAGCATTAGATCATATTGCCGGTTGTGAAACTTCAAATAAATTTGTTATATTTTCAGACTCCCTTTCAGTTTTAAAATCTTTAGATCATACATCTTCAAAAAATCCCCAAATTCAAAAACTACTTGAAATACATCATGATTTATCAGAATTTAATGAAATAGTTTACTGTTGGATCCCTAGCCACATTGGCATTGCTGGCAATGAAAGTGTGGATCAAAAAGCAAAAGATTCATTGAATTTACACCCAACAAACTTTTCAATACCTTATGCAAATTTAAATCTTTTATCAATGGTTACATTTTAAACAAATGGCAAATTTTATGGAATAACAGTGTTGGTAATAAACTCTTTGAGATTAAACCTGTCATAGGACAATCTAAACCAGTGGTACGAAATGTCAGACAAGAAGAAGTCGTCCTTGCTCGTTTACGTATTGGTCATACAAGGATCACACACTCATATCTTTTAAAACGAGAGGAGCCACCATATTGTTTTGGATGTGATACACTCTTTACAGTCCGCCATTTTCTACTTGAATGTGATGATTTTTCTCATATAAGAAATAAATAGTTTCATGTTGATACAATCAAACAATTGTTTAATGATGTACCTATTGATAATGTCTTTTTATTCTTAAAAGAGATTAATCTTTTTAACAAATTGTAGCTATTTTCCTTTGAACTGTTAACTTTTTTTAAACTTGCGTTCAGCATATCATTTCCTTTTTTGCTGGAGAAGATCATGTATAGTCATCTGATTAGCCTATGTTGTTGTCATGATCTTCGCTGTAAAATGATTACTATTTTATTGTCTTTGCTATACTCATATGTTTAATGTGTTAAATTGTTAATATTGTAGCTTATCTATTATAGTTTTAATGTTCAGTAATACTTCTCTTACCTAACCTTGATGACGCTAATGACCCAAAAGGGTTGATGCGTCGTTAAACTCCAACTCATCATCACCAACTCATCATCATCACTTTCCCATTGGTATCCTGGGTCAGGTGTGGTACTTGATTGTATCGATTCCTGATATTTGCACCCTTACTTACTTTATATAAAACACTATATTTCCAAGGATGATCAAGTTTCGCTGTGTCCATTAACTTTTATCCTGCCGATTAAGTTTTGTTCTAAACATGTCTTAAATGCAAGTATTTGATAACAATTCAAGAGAACACGCTGCTACTTACATGAATCGACTCCCGCTTTATTATGCAGCCCTGGTTTATGACGCAAGTGTCTTATCCACTACTCAACAGCGGCTCCTAGGTACAGTGTGTTTCAACTTAGTTAAAAGGGGCTAAGAAAGTAACTTTAAACTCTAAAAAAAGAGTGCATGCGCGGATCCAGAGAGTTCATAGGGTCTGGACCCCCTGGAAAATCATGTTCTATAGGTTCCTATAGAAATTAGCAGCTCGACCCCCCCCCCACCCCCCATGGAAACCGTGGAACCCCTCTGAAACCTTTGAAAACAATAGTTTCCCTTAAAATAACCATTGGTTTACCACTATAAAACTGTTAAATACCTAATTCTAAGTTATCAGAGCTTTTTCTGTCAGTTGGATCTGGACTCCCACTGACGATCCCTGGATCAGCGCATGGAGTTTTTGGCTTGTCTGTTTGTTCTTCCATCTGCCCTTCCAAAACTATCCTAAACTGGCAACGTCTTTAGAAAAGGTCATTCTTTTTCATGTTTGGGTTATCTGCCAAACTAAGCTATATGATAGGACCACTGTTGTACTGAATATGGCAACATTCGATTATAGAGCTGCTTCATAGCTGTATTCGAAGGAAGCCTTTAACTACTAAATGAATGATGTCACCTGTCACTATACTCAATACAAATGTAGGCCATACTTTGGCGGTGAGACACAAACAAGCAACTCTAAAGCTCTACTAACTGAGCCACTGCGTCCCTTAGTTATGCATACGAAAAACAGAATAGGGGGCCTATAAGTTTCTTAATACTGCTCCATCTGGCTGGTTGTGATCGTCAGGAGAAAATCTATACTGGAAACCCCACAGCGGGGAGAGGCGGGGCCTGGGTGGGGGTAAGACAACTAAGAAGTCGTGTAAATACCAATACTAATTTGAGACAAGAAAAGAGGACTTTACACTGTTCAAGAAAAAAGGGGTTTTTACATAATGAACAAGAAAAACTAGGGCATTCTCAAATTTTTCTCAAAAAGGAGAGCCAATCTTAATCGGGGACCAACCGGCTGCACACAGGAATATCTGTAATATAATTCCCCACCCTAAAGAAGGAAAAACTATCTTGGTCTTGTATTCTAATACGAACATGAAGTGAGACATTTAAGTTGTTGAACGTTGTCATGCAGTATTGTTAAAGGCAATACTTTTTAGGATAATGACCCAACGGTGCCTCAACTTGATCCATCCTCTTCATAATAAGATCCCTCCCCTTCATAACTAGTCCCCTAATGCATAGCTAGTCCCCTTTCTTCATAGTATATCGATTATTCCTTAATTACAGGCGGTTAAACAACATTGATTGGTAACATTATATTTAATATCTATCAAAACAAAGTCTTAGAAATTAATATAGAAAATTATGAAAAGTTGATAAACGGTTTTACGCGGTATGTTAAGCCTGAAAATACACACACTGCACCCGTACACTGTATACACGTCAACACTGATTTCAAAGCACAGCAAATGCTCCCAACAGATCGGCTGTAGGTATGTGTTCTTATGGCACTGGCCCATCGAATAGCATTCTCCGAGTTTTAAAATACCTCTTAAAATGCGAGTAAATTGATAACAAAACAGGAGAACACACTGTTTCTTACACGAATCGAAACCCGCTTCTGCCTTGTAGGAAGTCCTTCTCATGAATTTATTATCATTGCATTTTTCGATGAAGGAGCTGGATTGTAGGCTGTGTATGAGAGTGACTAGGCATCAGCATCACAAACAAATACTCTTTGACTATTCCCTTCACCCTCAAACTTTGGAAAACGTTCAGTCAGCAAAATACCTTATTATAACTATCTCTGATAATATGGATTGGGGTCACCACATTCAGAAATTTCTTCCAAAGCAACTAAGACACTCGGTTTCCTTTACAGGAACTTGACTTTTGCACCTAAGAGTACTAAGGAAGTTGCATAAACATCTTTGGTTCGGCCTAAACTATGCGCACCCATTTGGAGCCCTTACTCAAAGCTTCAGATTAACAGGTAGAAAAAGTTCAGAGGACAGCAGCCCACTAGACCTGCAGGAGATGGCGAATCACAAGAAGCGTCGGCGAGATGCTTGATGAGCTTGAGTGGCCATCTCTTGAGGCCCGTAGGAATCAGTCCTCCCGGCTTCTCTTTCATAAAATACACTCTGGTGCTGTGTCGATAGAAAAAAACAAGTATCTGACCCCTGCTCACAGTTTGAAAACTACCAGGTCATCACACAGTGTCCAATATTGTAGATACCAGACATACAGTGATGCCCTGAAGAACCATTCTCGCGAGACCTGACGATACCTCATCTAGATCTCTCGCATTTTGCCTTTTGCATTATGGGTAGCTAGCAATATTTGGCTAGTCCCGTTCAATTCTCGCGCTCCTGTAGTGACAGAATTTATTGTTAAAAATAGCAAAAAGTTAAATGTTTGACAGTTTGTCATTTCTCTTTCAGTCAATATTTTCTGGATTTAAAGCCCTGAGTCATGCAAGCAGTGATGATTAATATATTTTAACCCCTTCACTGCCGTCTATAAGTGCATGCAATATGCCGGGGGGGGGGGGGGGGGGGGGGGGGGGGGGGGGTGGGGGAGAGAAATACAGCTATTTTGATTTTATTATGGTGTTACATATAATTTCATACAAAATTATAATCCGAGCCTTCTCTGATGTTTAAGCGGCTTTCCCATATTTGCCACTAATAGTGGCAAATATCAAAATAAAGAAAAGCCACTAAAACGTTAGAGAAAACTCGGACTAACAAAATCATAACCACTGTAGGTATTTACACCATAATTTTTTCCTGCTTGTTTGAGACATTTGGTTCAATGTCTAAAATAATGTTTTCTAGTGATAGCATGTCAAAAAATTCAACAGCTGAAAATACATGAATGTCTACTTTCGTTTACAACATCATTGTAGGGAGCGCAGTGGTTCAGTGGTAGAGTGCTTGACTCGAGACCGAGGAGCTGCATGTTCGAGCCTCACAGGCATCACTGCATTGTGGTCCTTGAGCAAGACACATTTATCCTAGCTTAATACTGGTTCAACCCAGGAAGACCCGTCCTTGTTTAACTGAAAGATTGTTGATGGGACATAAAGAATCAAACAAACAAACAAAACAACATCATTGTTTTGGAATGGTTGGAAAACAATGGTTCAAAAATGTGAGAATGACATGAATTTCCTCCTTTACCATTGCTGATTCCAATTAATATCAGTTGTCATCCATATACAAGCCATTTTAGACTTCCAAAATAACCTCTACTTCAAAGAAACAAAACAGATTAATGCCACGATCGCCTGCCATCTTTGAAAAAAAACGAGTTCTTCATCAAAAGAGCCGTTTTCCCTGTGAAAAGCAAGCTTTTGGCCGCGGAGTTATGATATGTATCTTGGAAAAGTAAATCTCTTTCATTACAGAGCAGATAAGGATAATTGAGTTCTGTCCCTTGAATATTATCGTGCTAACAACACGCATATAAACAACACTGTGTTTACCCCGAGGGATGCTCGGGGTACTGGCGTATAAGAAGCAGTACTCACCCTGAGCATTGCTCGGGTTAAGGCAGTGAAGTGGTTAATAAAAATGGCGGTTCAATCCCATTGTGCACCGAGCAAAAGGCGACAGGTTAGTACGTGCTAGCGTGCTTCCTGTTTGCGACAATGCTGTAGAACTCTTCCCCCTCCAGAACTATTCCACAGTGGAATAGTTTTTCTCTCATGGTGGGCAATTCCCAGACTACTTGGGAGTTTAGGGAACTCCTCATTTAGTCAAAACACAGGAGTTTAGGACACTCCTCATTTAGTCAAAAACACAGTCGAAAAAAATCTTCAAAATTCCATAATTGGCACTCCCTGGCGTAATGATCGAATTCGATCGTGCCAGTATCACGAGATAGGTAGATAGTTGACAAAAAACAGACTGTGTCGAACTCACGGACTAGTTATGTACTACTATACAAACCACAGACCAAAACATGGACTTACAGACCAATCATGATTCCCATCTCCTGTAGGTCCAGCAGGCCGATGTCCTCTTTACTTTCTCAATCAAAAGTTTCGAGTAAGGGCTCCAAACGGGTGCTTCATACTCTAGTTTAAGCCGAACCAAAGTTTTGTATGCAACTTCATTAGTACTCTTAGGTGTAAAAGCCAAGTTCCTAGGTCCGAGGTGAAAATTCTACCAAGAAGTTGGCTGGTGCATTGTGCTTGTTGTAGGCTGGGCCCACCGTGGCCATTGTGAGGTTTCCTTTAGCTCTGACTATCTGTGAGTCATGAGCCTTTTTCTTTGTTTCATCATAGTGCGTAAATTTGATTCGATTGTTTCTCTGTGATGATACACTGAATAAGTTAGGAAGCCTCAATGCGAGCTAAACAATTTTGTTTTTAACAACAACAGAGTCTAGGGCCAAGATTTGGTACCAGTAAAATGTATTTGAGCCCACAGTGGCTTAGGCTGCTGTCTGTTGTATGGCGATGGTTCTGTTAATGTAAGTCCATTGTTTGGTGTGCTTCCCATTGGTTGTTGGGGATCTGCGTTTGTCTTTGTTTTGTTGTGCATTACCTTGTGTCCTTTCTAGTTTTGCAATCATCTTGAAAATGAAGAGGGAGCTGGTTGATTTGCTTTTATTGTCTCACGGATGTCTTGTTACTGTAAATAGTCTGTGACTCTTACTCGTGTGCCGTGGGTTGGTCTGCATTGTGTGATTGTGGTATTTCCTGATCATACTCACTTACCTTTGAGGAGGATTAAGTTGTTAACAGACAACAGATGGACAAACGATGGATATCCTATGATAACAAAACTCACATTGAGCCTATAGCTCAGGTGAGTTTAAAATAAAAATATCTTCGGAGCCTAACAAACTTGGCCCCTGACAAACTAGGCTCCTAGCAAACATGGCCCCATAACAAACTTGGCCCCCATATATTCAGGGAACAAACTTAACCCATACAAACTCAGCCCACAACCAGTATATGGTTCAGGAGGCTGGCTAGTTTCGTTATACGTGTGAATCATTGGTTAAAACATTAGTGTCCATTAGGAACATATGCTGATTATGCATGTTGTGCTGGATATTGACACTTTTTGATGTTGACGCTGTCCACTTTTGTGAAAGGAAGGTTCATTCGAATACTCAGGTAAGTTATCGCAAACGTACATGAGAATTCTACATGAAACATGGGACAGTCTCGATTTTGAGAAGTCTGTTCTATTAAATACATGCATTTATTTCCATATTTTTCATATACCATAGTCTCATCGATGATAGTATTTGTACTTAAGAGATTTGTATATCGCCAGTATGCAGAGGATTCGATTTAATTTCAAGTTTTTTATCGTCAGTACTGACTAATTCAATATAATTTCAAAGAAATGTTCCTCATTATGTAAAATTGCATAAACTGTTCCACTTTGCTGAATAAAATATATACATTCTATTCAAGTACTCATTAAACTCATATGAGAAGGTACTGTGGTTTAGTAAGAATACTTGAATAGAACATAATGATTTTTAGATATATCAATGTTTCAGGACTGGGACCAGTCTACCTTATAGGAATGTGATGTGTGAATGTTTCAGGACTGGGGCCAGTCTAACATCATAAGTTGAAACAAGCTTAGCCTAAGTCTAAATCTAGGTAATATTTACTACGTCAAAACTGGTTTTACTACAATAGAAAGACGCACATACTATGAAAAGGGAATGCAGTGGTCCTTATTGCACACATTATAGGTGGTGTAAGTATGGTGTTAGGACGGTAAGACAGAAAATATTTCGGAAAATATTTTTTGCATTGGAACTGTCTGGTCACCGAAGAAAGTTGATGTTTTACATCATTTAACCTAAATTTCTTGTCAAGACGTATTCTTAAACATATTGTTTATGGGGTAATTTTGAGGTTCATTCTGGTTAGAAGTGCAAAGCAAAGTAGGGCCGAATGCCCCCATGCGGAGCATGTCTATAGATAACACATGTACTGTACAAGTTAACAATGTACATTTACTAACTAGGCTAACGATGTTTAAAGAGTTGTCCAACATAGCCCCTCTCAGTCCTCACTCGTACCCGGCCTCGATGCCCATTTGAGTCTTTCCCAAACTAGAGGTGGAACACAGCGTCCTGCACGAAAAAAACCTCAAAGCTTTGAGTAAGTGGTTTGAAATTCATTCATTTCTTATTTAAATTCTTAAAAAGTATTTTTTTCTTATATCAAAACATGCAATAAGTAGATAAATGGATGAAAGCTGAATTTCATTTGCATGGTGTATCAAAAAGGCAAAATAAACTTACACTGGAACACAGCCTCCGCCATTACTGTTACATTGTCATTAGTTCTCAGCTTTGCAAGTGTTTTGAGATCACTTTGATCTGTTACCAAATTTCTCCAAATTATTTCCAAAGCCCAACAATCGTCATCCAACATTAAACTAAAAGAAAACAATCCGTTTTCAATGTTAAGAAAAGAAAACAGCTTGAGTGACGTCATAACATACGTCACTGTCACCTGTAAAACTTCTGAGAAGTGTGTATTACCCACCCTTGTTCGGCGCACTAGAAGGAAGGATAGTTTCACATTAAGCCCATAGCTATCCAAACACAAAGACCACAAACAGAAAATAAAAAAACACAACAGGGATTTTTTTGCAATTTTGGGAAGGGGCCCTAGGGCCTTTCAGATTGGGAAAATTAGCGTGGTAAACCACTATTTTGGGAAATTTTCTAAGCAAACAAGAACAGCATTTTTGGTCAGTTTAAAAACAAAATTAGCTATTACACATACTATTGCCATTAAATTGAAGGAAAATAGGATGCAATTCTAATAGATTGTCATCATGTAGCGTGTGTGTGTGTGTGTGTGTGTGTGTGTGTGTGTGTGTGTGTGTGTGTGTGTGTGTGTGTGTGTGTGTGTGTGTGTGTGTGTGGGGTGACATAATGAAAATTCTAATAAAAAAAAAAATAAAAAAAAAAAAAAATTGTTTTTTTGAGATTGGGAATTTTTTTTTCAAATTGGGAAAAAAGTCACCTAAATCCCATTGGGAAAGGGGCCGAACATCGGCCCCTGAGGACACCCAAAAAAATCCCTGCACAATGTAAAATAATCGACCTTTCTTCCTTAGGGAGAATAGTGGTGGACTAGAAAGGATGCATACATTTTATCACAAAATAAAAACCAAATACAAAGGGGTCAACAACAAATATTGATTGGACAAACAACAGCAAAGGGTCCTTCAGCTTCAGTTAACAGGTTGACTTAAAGTATGTTACTGACCCAAAATTTGTCCCCTCCCCCCCCCCTTAATCTTAAAACATATACATGAATACTTTTGTTTGGTATTGATTTGATTCTTAATCCCCCAGTCATAGATTTTTCAGTTATATCAGGTTGATGGTTCCTGGGTAGAACCTGTACTAAGCAAGGATTAATGTGTCTTGCTCAAGAACACGACGTAGTGACGCCGGTGAGGCTCGAACCTTAATCCCTCTGTCTCGGTCATGCACTCTAGCTACCACTGAGCCACTGCACTCCCTATGAACATGACTAACAGAACCCAGATAAACGAATACATGCACACATAAAAGCAAAATGCAATTTAAGTACAGAAATCAGTTTCCCTTTTTAAGTACGATGAGTTTTAGTGACTTACTGGTCAGAAAAAAAAAAACAATTATTTATATTGGTGATTCAAGTCATTGAAATTAGAACCAAATCACGCAAAACTGCTTTGCTGTGAATCATATACACCTAAGAATGTGAGCCATTCATCAAACACCACCCAGACACCGTCAGCGGACTGCAGTCCTCTGTACGTTCTCTGTTGATAAATCTGAGTTTAAGCATGTGTAAAGTAAGGATTCCAAATAGTAACTTCCTTACACATTAAGCTTATAAAAGCAGGAAACCATTGCCCATAGCAAGCACTGGTTGACCGTAAGTGACATTTGGTCACTCTGCCTCCAACTAACAAAAGCTATCAAGTTGAAGCTATTGAGAAAGAGAGAGCTGGTTGCTTTACTTTTATTTTATTATGTAGATTTCATGTTTCTGTTGTTGTTCTTTGCCTCTATCTCACAGTGCCTTGGTTGGTCTATAGGGCGTAATAGTTGCATTTCCTGGTTAAATTCACTTACTTTTTCTTACATGCTAAGGCAGTCCTGTATGTGGTATATGACTATATGCTCTTACACAGGACACATTTGTTTGAGAATACAAAGTACTCAGGGCCTAAATTTAAAAAAAAATATGTGTACAAGGTTGCCCGACCTTGCCTAATTGTTTGCCCCAGACCCTAAATCTTTAAGCACTTTTAAGGGATTTCCTAGTTCAGCCATATTGTTTTCCCATTTTCGCCATGTAAAGACTTTTAACAAAATAAAAGGATTTTCTTACCTTCCATCCCTATTTAAAAATTCATGTAACCTGAAACACACATTTTTCCCTGATAATATAAAAGCAGGCCACTACCGAATTTCAATGGTGTTTCATTGGTCGTTCTATCATGACACCTGGCCAATCAGCCTGCCCCTGTCTTGAGCTATATTGTCTTCTGTATGTCATGTTTCTGTTGTCATTCTTTGTCACTTCCTCAAAGTGCCATATGGGTTGGACTGTATATAGTGTGTGATTGTTGCATTTCCTGGTTATACTCACTTTCTCTTGCATTGTAAGACAGTCTGTTCCCACACAGGATAAAAATGTTTGAGAAAAGGCAAAAAGAAGACCTTATATATCTAGTAAATCATTTATTAAAATAAGGAAGAGGAACCAACTACGACACCCTGTCATATAGCTGCTGGTTCAATCCAATTTTGATCATTATGCCAGGTAGTGCTTATTTTATAAGATGGACAAAAATCTTTTGGCTGTGATTCTGACTAAATAAGGAGACCCTAAACTCTTCTGTAGCCTTGGCATTGATCACTAAAAAAACCGATTGTTCCTACGTGGAATATAGTACAGGGTAAAACACAATCATCAGGACACGTCTGGTATCTACAATGTTGGGCACTGTTTGATGACCTGGTGAGTGTGACTTTTGACATGTGAGCAGGGTCAAGTACTCACAGCACAACGATAAATCTTGTGAAAAAGGAGCAAAAGCGGTCCATCCCTAAATGCCAGAACAGATGGTCACTCAAGCTCATCAAGCATGTCGCTGATACTGGTGAAGTCCAACTTGTGTTTTTGGTCATCTCCCGCTGCCGGCTTTTGTTTTTTCTCAATCAAGGAAGATGAGACAGTACTGTTAAGAATGTCATAATCGTCTGCGAACACTGACATTATTAGGTCAGTGAACTATAGACTATACTGAATATAGGACACCGATTAGGTTAAGTTTTTTTTAAAATGAGAGAGATGTACCAAATTAAAGTAAGTAAGGGTGCAAAGATCAGTAATCGATACAATCAAGTACCACACCTGACCCAAGATACCAATGGGAAAGTGACAAATTCACAATTAGACACCACAAACGAGAACCAAGAGGTCAGCCCTTTCCCAGCAGGTGACCACAAAGCACATATAAACAGACGCGCACAAAGACATAGCAAACACAAGACAGAAAAAACATAAAAGATCCTCAAAAAGAAGTAATCTGATCTGCACTGAATTACGTGCATAATTGTTGTGAATGGATCTGTTTAATTGCTTTGCACGGTCTATTAGAGGTCAATTCCATTCCTTTATGTAAGTAAAGAAAACGCACCCCATCCAGGAACTCATGCAAACGATGAAGCTGTGCTCGCATTAAAGGATGTGCCTTATTTCACATCATGCAAATTTCTGTCTATTGCTGATTGGTTGAAATTTAGAAAGGTAAAGTAATATCATATGGGCAGCCTAAAAATGACACCAATAAAGTCAGATGATTGGTAACAATTGGTCACATGAGGTGAGGGACAACAATTAATTTTAGTATATAATTTAATCATTCATTACAACACCTCCTATTATACATGATGAAGCTGGCTTTCTTCTGAAGCTTTTCCCACCCCAACATGGCCTGGGAGTCATTCAAATCAGTGACAAGAAAGGACAAGCTTGGCTCGTTTTGGAACCACAGGGGTTTAGACAAACCCTATGACACAGCAGTCATGTTAAGGGTAAGGTTGGCGCGTCGTAAAACTGGTTTAAACACTCCAGTAAAATATTTTACTGACCGTTCCAAGGCGGTACTTATTTTGTGGATCTTTTATGTTTTTTTTTCTGTCTTGCGTTTGCTATGCCTTTGTGCGCGTCTGTTTATATGTGCAAAGCAAAGCGGGGCAAACGGCCCCGTGGGCGAAGCACGCCTATAGATAACACATACGTACAGGTAACAATGTTCTTTTTTACTTGATTAACCCAATGATCTTCAAAAAGTTGTCCAACATGGCGCCTCCCTATTGTCAGTTGAACCCGGTGTCTATGCCGATTTTTTTTTTTTTCACACATAAGCAGGGACACAGATTCTTCCACAAAAAGCTTCCCAAAGCTCATTCTCGCGAGACCTGACGATACCTCATCTAGATATCTCGCATTTCGCCCTTTGCATCATGGGTAACTAGCGATATTTGGCTAGTCACGTTCAATTCTCGCACTCCTGTAGTGACAGAATTTATTGTTAAAAATAGCAAAAAGTTAAATTTTTGACAGTTTATCATTTATCTTTTAGTCAATATTTTCTGAATGTAAAACCCTGAGTCATACAAGCAGTGATCGCATAATATAATTTTAATAAAAATGGCGATTCAATCCCAGTGTGCACCGAGCGAAAGGCGACAGGTTAGTGTGCGCTAGCATGCTTCCTGTGCGACAATGTCCCAAAGCTTCGAAAGTGGTTTTTGATTCTTTATTTCGAATTTAAATTCTTTAAAATATTTTTCTTAACTTACTACATGCAATAAGAAGATAAATGAATGAAATCTTAATTTCATTTGCATCCTGTATCAAAAAAGCAAAATAAAATTTCACGGGAACACAGCCGCCATTACTTGTTACATTAGTTCTCAGATTCGAGAGTGTTTTGAGATTGCTTTGAAATTCTTAAATCCATTTCGAAATTTCTCAAAATTATTTCCATAGCCCAACAATCGTTATCCAACGTTAAACTAAAAGAAAACAAACGATTTTCAACGTTTGGGAAAGAAAACAGTTTGGGTGACGTCATAACATACGTCACTGCCGCCGGTACAACTCCCCAGCAGTGTATTTTCCGATGTTGTTTTGCGCACCCCCTTGAAGCCTCAAGAAAAGAAGGATAGCTTCACAGTACGTCCACAGATACCCAAACACAAAGACCACAAACTTAAAATCAAAAACACAATGTAAAATAATCAACCTTTTCTTCCTTAGGGAGAATAGTGCCGGTCTAGAAAGGATGCATACAATTTTATCACAAAAGCAGGACCAAACACAAAGGGGTCAACAACAAACATTGGACAAGCAACAACAAAGTTCCTTCTGCTTCAACCAACAGATGGACTTGATGTATTTTACTGACCAAAATTTTGCCCCCCCCCCCCTGTCTTAAAACATATACATGAATACTTTTGTTTGAATTTTATTTGATTCTTTACGCACCAGTCAACAAATTTACAGCTATATCAGGACGGGTCTTTCTTGGTAGAGCCAGTACTAAGCAATGATTAATGTGTCTTGCTAAAGGACACAACACATTGACGAAGGTGAGGCTCGAACCTCAGTCCCTCTGTCACAGGTCAAGCACGCTAGCTACAACTGAACCGCTGTACTCCCTATAAATATAAATAACAGAACCCAGATAAACAAACACATTTATACATTAAAACAAAATGCAATTTAAGTACAGAAACCAGTTCATTTTCTTAGTACGGAAAAAACAGGACCAAACACAAAACAAGGCCCAGAAGAGTTTGTCATTCCAACATTGTATTAACATTAAAAGAAAACAACTCCGAATGCATATGGTACAATTTAGAAAATGCCTTTCCCAGTTTAGGAGTATACCCAGCTGAGTTTTGCTCAGACAAAAACATTTATTTATATGCGAGATTCAAGTCATTGAAATTAGAACCAAATTGCGCAAAACTGCTTTGCTTCAAAACATACACCTAAGAATGTGAGCCACACATCAGACACCTGCCCATGCTGCAGTCCTCTGTACGTTCTCTTTTGATAAGTAGAGTAAGGATTCCCAACAGTAACATCCTTAAACAGTAAGCTTATAAAAGCAGGCCACTTTTGCCCATAACAAGCAATCTATATGCCAGAGGAAGGGAGCCGCACTACGCCGACATTACAAATAACAAGCAAAACACCATTTTCATGTGTGTTACACTGGTTGACCATAAGTGACATTTGGTCACTGTATCTCCCACTAACAGAAGCTATCAAGTTGAGGCTATTAAGGAAGAGAGAGCTGGTTGCTTTACTTTTTTGTATTCTGTAGATGTCATGTTTCTGTTGTCATTCTTTGCCTCTTCCGCATGGTGCCTTGGAACCTGATTTCTATGGTGACTTGGTGTATAAATTGGGGAAGATTGTTGGCTCTAATAATTTTTCAGCGCAGTTCATTAAAATAATTTCCCATTTTAAAAAGATTGGCTATAACATTAATGTATTGCAACAGACTGCATGCTTGGTGGTCAACCTAATCACGGTTGGGAACTTTGCTTTCCTCTTTAATTGCACCCTGGTGGGTCGGACTTCAGACTCTATGTTGGTTCCGACTTAAAGACTTATCTATTGATAAGATGGTAGGGCCCTGATGCTTTGGCTGTTTGTCGGGCCCACCGGGGTTTACCTGTTGGATTTATTTTGCTCCGATATTCGTATTGATAAGTTAGGGGTCTTTCATGCAAACCAAATATTTATGTGTCTTGATCCACATCTGAATTAAGGGTGAGGTTGGTGCCTTTAAACCGGTTAAAGCCCTCCAGTAAAATATTTTACTGACCATTCAAAAGCTGTACTTCTTTTGTGGATCTTTTATGTTTTTTTCTGTCTTGTGTTTGCTATGTCTTTGTGTGCGTCTGTTTGTATGTGCTTTGTGGTCACCTGCCTGGAAAGGGCTGACTTCTTGACTCTCGTTTGTGGTGTCTAACTGTGAGTTTGTCACTTTCCCTTTGGTATCTTCGGTCAGGTGTGGTACTTGATTGTATCGATTACTGATCTTTGCACCCTTACTTACTATGGTTGGTCTATAGTGCGTGATTGTTGCATTTCCTCGTTAAACTCGCATACTTTTTCTTACATGGTGAGGCAATCCTCTATGAAGTATATGTTCTTACACTGGACACATTTGTTTGAGGAAAAATACAAAGTACTCAGGGCCGATAATAAAAATATGTGCGTTCCAGGTTGCTTGACCGTGCCTATATTTTTGTACCGAACCCTAAATTTTTAAGCACTATTAAGGGATTTCCCAGTTTGGCTATATTGTTTCCCCATTTACCCATGTAAAAACTTTTACCAAAATTAAAGTATTTTATTACCTTCGGTTCCTATTAAAAAATAAATGTAACCTGAAACACACATAGTTGTTGTTGTTGTTGTTGTTGTTGTTGTTGTTGTTGTTGTTGTTGTTGTTGTTGTTTTGCCTAAGATAAAAGCAGGCCACTACCGAATCGTCTGCTGACACCGTTCCAATGGTGTTTCACTGGTGTGTCAATTATGACATTTGTTTAATCAGCATGCCACTGTCATAAGCTATATTGTCTTTTGTATGTCATGTTTCTGTTGTCATTCTTTGTCACTTCCTCACGGTGCCATATGGGTTGGCCTGTATATAGTGTGTAATGCTTGCATTTCCTGGCTATACTCACTTTTTCGTGCATTGTAAGACAGTCTGTTCCCACACAGGATAAAAGAGTTTGAGAAAAGGCAAACAAACTAGTATTTTTTTATTAAAATAAGGAAAAGTAACCAACTACGATACCCTGCCAATGTACCATAGCTGCTGGTTCAATCCAATTTCGATCATTATGCCAGATAAAGACCCTAAACTCTCCTGTACTAGTCTTGGCATTGATTACTGAAAGAAAATACTGTTCCAGCGTGGAATATACTAGTACAGGGTAAACACAATCTTCAGGGCACCTTTTTATGTCTGGTATCTACAATGTTGGGCACTGTGTGATGATCTGGTGAGTGTGACTTTCGAAATGTGAGCAGGGGTCAAGTACTCTTTTTTCAACAGACACAGCACAACAATAAATCTTGTGAAAGGGAAGCAAAACGGGTCCATCACTAAGGTCACAAGAGATGGTCACTCAAGCTCATCAAGCATGTCGCTGATACTGGTGAAGTCATTCTTGTGTTTCGCCATCTCCCGCGGGTCCAGCTGGCTGCAGGCCTTTGAATTTTCTCAATCAAGAAAGATAAGAATGTCCTTTGCAATCGTCAGTGACCTATACAATATACCGAATATAGGACACTGAGCAGGTCAAGTTTTTAAAACTGAGAGAGACATACCAAATTAACCCTGATTTGCTGATACTGAATTATGTGCATAATCATTGTGAATGGCTTTGCACGGTTAAGGTAGCGCCTAAGTTCATATTATGTAACTTGTGGTCACCTGCTGGGAAAGGGCTGAACTCTTGGCTCTCGTTTGTGGTGTCTAACTGTGAGTTTGTCACTTTCCCATTGGTATCCTGGGTCAGGTGTGGTACTTGATTGTATCAATTCCTGATATTTGCACCCTTACTTACATGGCTATCTTAACAGCATTTAACTCAGGTGTGCAGAGGCCTTAATTTTCCTAGAATGACCCATAACCGGGACAGAAGCAACATTTTCTAAAAGCTTATTCATTGAGCAGTTCAGACATACCCAATAACAAGGATACTCACATGAATTGGTAGATTATTAGACCAGTGATAGGGGAACTATTTGCGCGAAATAATATCCTCATCGTGTGCATGCAGTTCAACTAATCAAGCGACATAATTGTGGTCGGATTCCATATAATACATGCAAAGCACATATGTACAAGTTAACAATAGAGGAGTTTCCCATTATTGGATTTTACCTATATCACGTGACATCGGTTGGCCAGCCCAGCAATTGGACTACTTCCGGTATAAAGCAACATATACTGACTGTTGATCTCACTTTATAGAACTTCTATATATCGGTTAAAATTTTATTTTAAAGAAATAAAAAAAAACATGACAATTATTAATTGAAGAGTCTGACAAGACTGCGTGTCACTAGGGTCATTTATGGTTACATCTGTACACTGTCCACCGAGTGATAAGATACATTTTATTTTGAGCTAGCCCAAATTGCAGCCGGTTCTTCAATGAGTGCCCGGGGGGGGGGGGGGGCCTTTGAAAACAATGAAACCTTGCACACGAGTCTTTAGAACTTCTGCACGCGTGACCAGTCGCTTCCTTTGAAGTTGATAAGAAGCCCAGCTAGACGTCTACTTATCACATATATGTAAAAGCCTCAAAAACGCCCCACAAACTTATCCAGCGGGGCTTGAGGCTGAGTCGTTGTCATCTACATCCATAGTGTGTGTGTGTGTGTTCTACTAGAAAGATTCTGGTGTGTGCGAGCAGCGAAAACTCTCGCGAGTCTGTGCGCAGAGGCTCTAGAGCCTGCTTTAATCGGCGCCGATTTTTATATTAGTTCGAAATCAAAGTATAAATAGAGTTTATTAATCGTTCCATTTGAAATATAGGATTTATAAACCGAGGTAGGTGGTAAATCCGATGAAGAAACGAGTGCGCTTGTTAAAAGTTTGTTTTAACATTCGGCGTTCATACGTTTACATTTACCAAGAGGGATATGAGTTACTCCTGGCATTCAGTTTTTGGCGCATATGCGGTTCCAAATTTCAAAACTTATGCCTTTTCGTAACTGGTTATCTACAAATATGGACCCATTTAAATATTCACTCTTTTCAACTCGAAGTGCTCGGATTTCAGACATTTCAAAGTGAGCTTTCAGTAGTTTGAGCTAAAAGGAGTTTGGTTGCAAATAAAATTGAATCAAAAAGTTATTATTCTCCTCTTATCTTACACTCGGTCCGATTCTTACAAAAATATGTGTTTGAATACACAAAAACAAGCTTTTCGTCGAGACGGTTCTTTTGAGTACCCACGAAACATTGCATATTACGAAATATACCATATTCGGAATCAAATGTTTCATATATACTATTCGACATATGCGGATGTTTCGATGTACTAGGGTTCGAGCTGTCAAGGTTTTACTCTATTGCTGCAACTTCTAAAAAGTAAGAATAGCGCATTTGCTTCTAGCGCTAACATGTCCAAATTATTACTTTTACTCAGATGATGTTTGGCTAAAATGAGACGTTTGTGAAACAGGCAGACAGTTCCCTATTATTTCCGTTGCTGATGAAGGCCTTGGAGAGATGTGTTTCCCCGCGGGTCTAGACTCCCTCTTGGAAAAGTTCGCATATATGGCGATATAAAGACATCCTTTCTCGGAAAAGTTCGCATAAAGACACATCGATTTCTGTGATATTTTGGACATTCTTGTTGGGAAAGTTAATAAATAGTGTAGACCCGCAGGGAAACACAAAATCTTATCAGGGCCTTCGTCGGCAGCAGCGGAAATAATTGTGGAAAATATATGCCAGTACGCGTACTACTTGAATTAAAATCTGCAAGGCTTCGTTCAGCGTAAATTAGATAAATTTGAAATAAAATTAACTCTTTTTGTCATCATATGTAAGTGTGGTACATATAATTGCCATTTTCCTTTTGTTTGGTGTTTTAACCGAAATGAATATAAGTGAAATGCATGCAAAATGAGTAGTAAGTTATTACAGCTTCATATACCAGAAGTAGTCCAATTGTTGGACTGATCAGCCGATATCACGTGATACAGGTAAAATCCGATAATGGGAAAGGGGTCTATTTTCTTTTTACTTGACTAACCAATGATCTTCAAAAAGTTGTCCAACATGGTGCCTCTCAGCCTCAGTTGAACCCGATGTCAATGCCGATTTTTTTTTTTTCACACAAAAGCCGGGACACAAATTCATCCAGGAAAAACTTCCCAAAGCTTAGAGAGTGTTTTTTATTCATTTATTTCGAATTTAAATTCTTAAAAATATTTTTCTTAATTCACTACATGCAATAGGAAGATAAATGGATGAAAGCTGAATTTCATTTGCAACGTGTATCAAAAAAGCAAAATAAATTTTACCGTAACCTGGCAACACAGCCTCCACCATTACTGTTACATTAGTTCTCAGATTCGCGAGTGTTTTGAGATCGCTTTGAAATTCTTTTATTCGTTCCCAAATTTCTCCAATGTATTTTCACAGCGCAACAATCGTTATCCAACGTTAAACTAAAAGAGAACAAGCTTTTTCAACGCTCGGGAAAGAAAACAGTTTGAATGGCGTCATAACATACTTCACTGCCGCACGTACAACTCCCCAGCAGTGTGTATTTCCTGCCGTTGTTTGCCGCACCCCATTGGAGCCACAAGAAAGGGAGGATAGCTTCACAGTTCGCAGACATATATCCAAACACAAAGACCACAGACAGAAAATCAAAAACACAATGTAAAATAATCAACCTTTTCTTCCTTTAGGAGAAAAGTGCCGGGCTAGAAAGGATGCATGCAATTTTATCACAAAAGCAGGACCAAACACAAAGGGGTCAACAACAAACATTGTAAAAGCAACAACAAAGTCCCCTTCTGCTTCAGCCAACAGGTGGACTTAATGTATTTTACTGACCAAAATTCCCCCCCCCCCACCCCCAGTCTTAAAACATATCCATAAATACTTTTGTTTGGTTTTGATTTGATTCTTTACGCGCTGGTCAGCAATTTTTCAGCAATATCAGGACGCCCTGGGTCTTCCTGTGTAGAACCAGTACTAAGCAAGGATTAATGTTTCCTGCACAAGGACACAACGCAGTGACGCTGGTGAGGCTGGAGCCTCAAACCCTCTGTCTCAGGTCAAGCACTCTAGCTACCTCTGAGCCACTGCGCTCCCTACAACGCAAATAACAGAACCCAGATAAACAAATACATGCACACATTAAAGCAAAATGCAATTTAAGTACAGAAACAGGTTCCACTTTCTAAGTACAATGATAAAAACAGGACAGAAAACAAAACAATGCCAAGAAGAGTTTTCAATCAAACATTGAATTACCATTAAAAGAAAACAACTCCGAATGTATGTGGTAAAATTTAGAAAATACCTTTCCAATTTTAGGATTATACCCAGCAGAAACCTACATTTATTGACATTCCAGGTTCAAGTCATCGAAATAAGAACCAAATTGCGCAAAAACTGCTTGCTTCGAAACACATACACCTAAGAATGTGAGTGATTCATCAGACACCTGCCCAGACACCATCAGTGGGCTGCAGTCCTCTATACTTTCTCTATTGATAAATCTGAGTTTAACTATGTGTAGAGTAAGGATTCCCAATAGTAACATCCTTACACAGTAAGATTATAAAAGCATGCCACTATTGCCCATAATAAGCATGCCCATAACAATCTATATGCCAGAGGCAGGGGGCAGCACTACACAGACATTACAACCATAACAAGCAAAACACCATTTCAGTGGTGTTCACTGGTTGACCATAAGTGACATTTGGCCACTCTGCCTCCCACTAACAGAAGCTATCAAGTTGAGGCTATCGAGGAAGAGAGAGCTGGTTGCTTTACTTTTAGTGTATTCTGTAGACGGTAGATGTCATGTTTCTGTTGTCGTTCTTTGCCTCTTCCTCACGGTGCCTTGGTTGGTCTATACTCTATAGTGTGTGATTGTTAAATTTCCTGGTTAAACTCACATACTTTTTCTTACATGATAAAACAATCCTGTATGAGGTATATATTCTTACACAGGACTCATTTATTTGAGAAAAATACCAAGTACTCAGGGTCTAAAATAAAAAAAAATGTGTGTTCCAGGTTGCTAGACCGTGCCTAATTTTTTGTCCCCCACCCTAAATTTTAAGTACTTTTAAGGCATTTCCCAGTTTGGCCATATTGTTTCCCCATGTAAAATTTTTAACCAAAATTAAAGTATTTCTTACCTTCGGTCCCTATTTAAAAAAAATAATGTAACCTGAAACACACGTATTTGTTTTTGTTTGGGTTTTTTTTGTTAATTTTTGTTTGTTTGTTGTTGTTGTTTGTTTTGTTTTTTTGGGGGGTGCCTAATATAAACGCAGGCCACTACCGAATCATCTGCTGACACCATTTCAATGGTGTTTCACTGGAGGGTTGATTATGACATTTTGCCAATCAGCCTGCCACTGTCTTTTTGTTTATTGTTACTCCCATTGTGGAAGTCTGTAATTGTTCTATGTTTCGTTGTACGTTACTTTATGTCCATTCTAGTATTGCAATCATCTTGATGGGGAAGAGAGAGCTGATTGATTTGCTTAATTTGTCTTCCTGGTGTCTCGTGATGGTTGGGCGGCTCTTCCTCACGGTGCCTGCGGTTTGTAATTGTGGTGTTTCCTGATCATACTCACTTACTATTTTAGCTATATTGTCTTCTGTATGTTATGTTTCGATTGTCATTCTTTGTCTCTTCCTCACTGTGCCATATGTGTTGACCTGCATATAGTGTGTAATTGTTGCATTCCTGGCTATACTCCCTTTTTCTTGCATTATAAGACAGTCTGTTGCCTCACATGATATAAGTGTTTGAGAAAAGGCAAACAGAATACAAAACATATCTAGTAAATCATTTATTGATATAAGAAGAGTAACCAACTACAATACCCTACCAGAGCTGCTGGTTCAATCCAATTTCGATCATTATGGCAGGTAGTGCTTATTTTGTGAGTTTGACAAAAATCTTTTGGGTGTGTTTCTGACTAAATGAGGAGATCCTAAACTCTTCGGTAGTCTTGGCATTGATTACTGAAAGAAAAAAGACAGTTCAGACATGGAATATAGTACAGGGTAAAACATAATTTTCAGGGCACCTCATTATGTCTGGTATCTACAATGTTGGATACTGTGCGATGATCTGGTGTTTCCTTAAAAGAAATATCCAGGTCCAGTTTCCTTAAAAGAAATATCCAAATCCATAATAAGGACCTTAAATCAGTAGCATACAAAACTCTTGTAAGGCCTCAGTTGGAGTATGCTTCAACAGTATGGTATCCCCACACCACAACAGATATAAATAAAGTGGATGCAGTCCAAAGAAGGGCTGCAAGGTGGGCTACAAGAGATTATAGAAACACCTCTAGTGTCACTGCTATATTGAAGGACCTAAACTGGCGCCCCTTAGACCAACGTCGCATTGATAGCCGACTCATGATGATGTATAAGGTCACATATGACCATGTAGCTATCCCTACATCAGACTACCTTGTTCGAAACACCAGAGCATCACAACACATACACCCTTTAGCATACAGACAGATCCAGACTCTCAAAGACTATTACAGGTTCACATTTTTCCCTAGAACAATTATCCACTGGAACGCCCTCCCTGCCAATATACCTACCCTTCCCACCCTGGCACAGTTTAGCGGTGCTGTCTGCCGGGTAATTCATGTGTCCTCCTGAATACCAGCTTCTGTTTTATCTTTTACCTATACTAACACTTCTTCTCGCACTGTACAAACTCATCTCACCACCTTTTCTATCACTTTGTTTCAACTAACCACCTCAGCACTTGGTATTCTGGAATACCCGTCTGACGTCCCCCTCGGGGGTTAAGACGTAATGGAAGATAGATAGACTTACGAAATGTGAGCAGCGGTCAAGTACTCTTTTTTCAACAGAAACAGCACGACAATAAATCTTGTTAAAGAGAAACAAAATGGGACCATCACTACCTCTTTTAATATGATTTATTCAAAAACACAGCTAAAAGTGTTTCCCCCTCAATTTTTCAAAATTCGCACTCCTGGCATAATGTTCAAAATTGAGCGAGCCAGTACAAATAGATCATACTAGATAGGTAAAGAGATGGTCACTCAAGCGTATCAAGCATGTCGTTGATACTGGGGAAGACATACTTGTCTTTTGCCATTTCCCGTGTGTCCAGCAGGCTGCCGCCTTTGAATTTTCTCAATCAAGGAGTCCTTTTACAATATATCGAATATAGGCCACTGATCAGGTTAAGTTTTTAAAACTGAAAGAGACATACCAAGTTAACACTGACACGCTGATGCGTACTGAATTACGTGCATAATCATTGTGAATGGATATGTTTGTTTGCTTTGCACAGTTTAGGTAGAGCCTTAGTTCATATTATATATACTATGCACAATAAATTTAGCAATTGTTTTGTATGGTCGAGCCCATCCACATCGGATCTCGAGTTTCATTTGCTGTCATGTAGATACAAGCGCCGATCATCTGACAAGATTTTCCATTAAAAAAACAACAGAATTACAAAGCGCAGCGGCCATGCTAAAGTGACGTTTAATTTTAAGACTAATGGGTAACGTGGGTATTTCTGATCATTGGGGGAAGTAGAAATTTTTTTCAAATGATTGTTTGGTCACTGAAAACCAAAAAAGCATAGCAAATGCTGCAATTTTCTGAAATTTCTCAGAGAAATAAAAGACCAAGTTTTCACAGTTTGACATTTTTACTAATGGCTTTACGTTATCGCCTTTAAACGGTGTTTCTAGTCGGGTTTTCTTGAACCACATTAACAAGTAAAACTGCTCGAAGCCTTCCAACACATTCATACAAATACTGTTGAATGAAACATATTCACTTCTACAGTGCACGAGCCGAAAGATAAAATCTAACGTCACCGTTATCTCGCAAATGCGCTGCACCATTTTGCAGTAACGTAAGGTTTTAATCAACGATAAAATGAGTTACATTGTAAGCCTATGACATATTTGTAAACTGAGCCTCTATTGAAGTGAAATGCCAATTAACATTAGAAGTTTAATCAAATGATGACTACGTTTTGACGTCATTGATGGCAGCTGTTTTTTTTTCAGCATGAAGTCTCTATCACATCTGTCACATAACCAATAGTTTTTATAGGCGTATGATGCATGATGAAGATGAAAGACCACAAACGAAAAATCACATGGTTATCATTTTAGCATTACGTATAACGGGTGTGATTTTTTGTGACTGACCCCTTCTGCAATACTTGCTATCCCCAAATGCCTATTTAAAGGATGGCGTTTGAAAGTTTGTGGTTTCATTTGCCTTAGATCCTCTTCTCGTCATTGCATCTGAAATTGATCGGCACTGCACAAAGATGAGCACAAAAAAAGATGCGAAACATAAGAAATTGCTAAACTTATTGTGCATAGTATATATAGTGGACCCTCATGGGTCTAACCAAAGTTATCAGGGGAAGTAACGCAGTAGCTGACCGGATAAATTGTACGGAATGTATTTGCATCAACACCTAATGTTTATTATAATTATTTTTATTTATTTTTCTTTTTTTTCAAAATTTAATTGATACGATTTGAAATCTTATTCTAAATTGTTTAATTCAATATTTTATAATATTTTTGCACTTTTATAGCGTCACATTGTCACGAGATTTTCTGTAATATTGACATCTTGCGCAGATTTCTGGCTGTCGAGGAAAAACCGAAAGTGGTTTGTTACAGTCTGAATTTTGACACTGCAAATGACAAAGACAAACAGATACATCCATCCAAATTCTGAAATTATTTTGGTTTGCTGAGGTAAATGTGTCTCATTCGTAGTAGCAAATAAAGAACGAACGCTCGACCGTTTTGTCGGCCATGTTTTTTCTTTCCTGACCAATCCTTGCGGGTGTGTTTCTGTTATAGTTTTGATTGTCATTTAAGGGCTTAGCTTTTACACCTTTCTTTTACTAAATAGAATAGCTTATGCCTCTTTATTTCACTGCAAATCGTCCATCAGGGTGGTCAGGCGGGTTATTGGGTTCGGTATGCAAGTGCAAGAATCCGAGCTGGGCTAGTGAAGTGAAATTCATGGCAAATGTGTTGCACAAGGGCTAGCATACAGGCTTACTTACTTCAAGGCTTACTTCAATCTTCTGATATTCGGAAGCTCTTTCAGCTTGTATTTATCCCCCGATCCTGGTTTGACTATATACTTTTCCGGTTTCCGGTTTATTTTTGGTTAAAATTTAAATATCTAATTTTAACACTTTAGTGGTCGGGTATGAAAGCCATGACCGCGCCGCGCCGAAATCTGCCGCGCCAGAAATATATTTTTCCCTTCTCGAAGCACAAAGAGGTATAATTCCAAAATTTTTTCGCTATATCAACTGCAAATAGTATTATTAACAATTGCCAATAAAAAAAAATCTGTTTTCCCTAAGTTATGATTTTATAAGCAATTGACATGTGCCAGGGGTATGAAAGACCCTGCCACGCCGTGCCGTGCCACTTGCATTAGGTAGTATTTCCCAGTTATCTGAAAATTACCTGACCCGAGTATCATGTTTTTTTTTTTAAGTAGAAATGAGGATAAGAACGAATAATGGTTCTTATTTTTCTTTTCCTGCTTTGGGAAATAATGTTTTCATTAATAAAAACGGCAAAACAGATCCCAAAACACTCAATAGGCCCCTTTTATGTTGAGCGGTCTATATTGATTTGACACCAGTTGTGATTACACTTTGTTTTCATTTGACACACTGCATTATAATTTAATTACTATTAGAATGATTTAATATAACAGAAGCTTTGTGAGATACATTCAAAATATAAATACATATATAAGTTTATAAGTTTCTAACTCTGAATGGATGGGACTAAGACTTACCTGTGGGGCAATTAGTCATCAAAGAAAAGTGATTTACCAAAGACCATATACCAGTTACAGCGTTTTCTTTATTTATCCTCGACCCACTAGCGAAACGTCATTCGACTGTCGTTTCGCGGCGGGCCGATGGTGGCCCTCATATATGTTTAATGGGATAGTGTCATAAAATCATTTTTGTTTGATGTCCAGCTCCTGCCACTTGGAGGCTACCCCATTTAGGAGCCACACGTGAGTTAGGTGTACAATATGAGCTCAATGTGAGATTTCTAAAAATATGACATTCCAACCATTGTTTATTCAAATAAGTCTGTGCAGACTCCTGTTGCGTTGAGATGCTCGTATTTTTGCCTTTAGAAATTGGTCAGGCAACATACAAAGGACCTGGCCCCTAGGTTCTAAAAGTTTTTGCATACTCAACTCAGCACGAAATTTATCCTGCTCATAAATGTTAAAATGCCAGCAATTGTTGGCATTTTAACATTTATTAGCATGATAAATATAACATCTGTGAGACTCAGCAATAAACTTCTTCATTTATCCATAGTTTAGTTTTTATGAGTGGTTAAAACTAAGCTGAGCACGAAAAAAGTTATAAAACCCCCGGGGCCCGCTTAAAGTTTATATGTATATGTATGCACAGTCTGATCTTAGCCTTTACCGATCGCACATGGCAAATTTTTGGAAGTCTATCATCTCGTCTTGGTTATAAATGTTGTGTATTATATTTGGGTCTCGACACTAGAAAGAGGATTATCTCTTGTTGAGGCCCATATAATGCGTAAAGTGTATTTGACTTAAGAGGCGCACAATGACATAAATGCTTCATTTCTAGTATAAAAAAAACAGGACATATATTCCAGACATCGACTGTTAAAAAACTAACAGTAAACTGCCATTAACTTAAGTGGCACGGCATGGCGCGGCAGGGTCTTTCATACCCCTGGCACATGTCAAATTGCTTATAAAATCATAATTTCGGGAAAACTAATATTTTTTTTTATTGGCAATTGTTAATAATACTATTTGCAGTTGATATAGCGAAAAAAATTTGGAATTATACCTCTTTGTGCTTCGAGAAGGGAAAAATATATTTCTGGCGCAGCAGATTATGGCGCGGCCGCGCCTCCTGGCGCGGCGCGGTCATGGCTTTCATACCCGACCCACTTTAGTATGTTATAATTATAATAGTTCAATATATATCACTAGTGTCGAAACGCTTGCTTCTCCACAATACATCTAGTCGATTCTTGAACGTATCTAGTTTCTCAATGCAGGCTAGGTCATTTGGTAAGGAATTCCAATCATCAATGCATCTAGCAGGAAATGCATTCTGCCGTAAAGATTTTAAACACCTTGGCTTATTTAGTTTTAATGAGTGACCACGTGTTGTATTCTCATTCAATGTAACAAACTTAGAACTGTCAATATCATCAATACCATGAAGAATTTTGAAACATTTGAATAAGATCTCCCCTTCTCCTACGATATTCTAATGTTGGTAGGTTTAGTTCCCTTAATCTTTCTTCATATGATAGGTCTTTAATCTCCGGCACAATTTTGGTCGCTCGGCGTTGTAGATTTTCAATAGCTTGTTTATTTTTCTTTGTGACTGGGTACCATATAGAGTTTCCATAATCTGTATGTGTCCTTACAAGTGTTTTATATAATTTGAGAAATAGTTCTTTATCCATAAAACTAAAGGATCTCCTTATCAGTCCTATCAATTGGTTGGTCTTATTGAGCTATGAAATTTTACTCCAAGGTCCTTTTCCTCAGTATCAACTGGCAGGTCTTTTAATAGTCCATCATTGTCTCTCATTTGATATGTGGTGTCAAACAATATATTTCCATAGTGTATAGCTTTGCACTTGGCAATTTTAAAAGGCATCAACCATTCTTTTGACCAATCACGGAGTTTAAATAAATCACTTTGAATAATTTCTTGATCATTTCTGGATTTTATAGTCAAATAGAGTTTACTGTCATCGGCAAACAACTTACACATAGATCTTATTGTGTCTGGCATGTCATTAATGTAGATTATAAATAAAACAGGTCCTAATACTGAACCCTGAGGAATCCCAGATGTTACAGGTATCCATTCTGACTCTTCACCATTTAAGATTACCCGTTGTCTGCGCTCTGATAAAAAATCTTCTATCCATTTGAGAAGTGTGCCATCAAATCCATACCCTTTTAGTTTGGTTAAAAGTCTACCATGGGGAACACTGTCAAAAGCCTTCTTAAAATCCAAGTAAATTGTATCAACTTGATAGCCTTCATCATATGCCTTTACCCAGTCATCAAAAACATCAAGTAGCTGAAGAATACAATTTCTTTTACTACGGAATCCAAATTGACAGTTATTAAAAAGCTTATTTGAGTTCATGTGGTCCATAATTACTTCACGCACAAATTTCTCAGACATCCTACATGGTATACATGTCAAACTCACAGGTCTATAATTGCCACAGTCTGATTTATTCCCCTTATTCTTATATAAACTTGAAACATTTGCATCTTTCCAGATTTTTGGCACTTTGCCAGCCTGATATGAATTATTGAATATTATTTCCAGGGGTTCACAAATAATGTCTGAAGTCTCTTTAAGGAAACAGGGGTGACACCCATCAGGGCCCATAGATTTTGATATATTTAAGTTCTTTAATTCTTTTAAAATTTTGTCTCTCGTAGCTACAACTTGGGTTATAGGTGTACCCTGATATTTTAAGTCAAAAACTGGTAACTGATGAGTATTTTCCTTTGTAAACACTGAAGCGAAGAAATTGTTCAGTAGGTTTGCCATTTCAATATCTGTGGAAGCTGTATGACCATCTTTATCCTTTAAATCAGCTACTCCTGTCCTTGCTTTTGTTTTACTTCTTACATAAGACCAAAAGTTTTTAGGGTTCTCCTGTATATTTTGAGCAATGTTACGTTCATAATTTTTCTTTGCATATATAGTGGCCTTTGTGGCCTTATTTCTGGCCGCACAATATTTCATATAATCCCGTTGGTCTCTTGTATGTAAATATCTATTCCATGCTTTTGATTTCTTCTTCACACATCTCAAACAATGAGCATCTAACCATTTGGATTTCACTTTATTTGGATTTTGTCTTTTCAGCGGAACAAATTTTTCCACAATCTGATACATGTTTTATAAACAAATCCCAACTTTCTTGAATATCCATACTGATCATTTCTGACCATTTAACACTTGATAAGTGATCTCTGACAGCAGAATAGTCTCCTTTATAAAAATTCCTTTTTACAGTGTTACTCTCAACATTATTTAAGCTACATAACAAATCAACTGTGAAGGAAATATGATCACTAGCACCTAAGCTCGAGCCATATGAGACATTCTGAATTATTTCCGATTTATCAGTTATGAATAGATCAAGTATATTTGATGTTTGGCCTTGTCTGTATCTTGTCGGTTGAGTAATAAATTGTGTCAAAAAATTATCCTGGAGGCATTCAATGAATTGAAGGGAAATTAAAGTCACCCACTATTACAGTATAGTTATAATGTAGATCCATAGCAGAACATATCAAATCATTCAATCTTTAAGTATTTTCTTCGGTAGAAGAAGGACTCCTATATATTCCACCGATTAAAAGTTTCTCACTTGATTCTAGCTTTATTTCGCACCAACAAGACTCGTCATATTCATGTTATTTAACAGTTCACAATCTTGGGCTGATAAAAGTTCTTTGCAATATATGCAAACACCTCTACTAGTCTCACTAGTTCTTCCTTGAAAATAAGTATAGCCAACTAACTTCATTTCTACACCCATAATGTTTGTTGAATCAAAATTTTTCGGAAAAATCTCTGTGATTTTAATAATATCTGGGCAGTAGAGTTCAATATTCGCATGAAGCTCCGTCCGTTTATTGATCAAATTGTCAGCATTTGTGTAATAAATTCTAATACTTCCTTCTGAAACTAAGTCATATTGAATTGTCTGATCAGAAGATGAGTTTGTATTTATACTACTTATTTCACTTATTTCAAAGGATTCATCTGAATATATAACTGTTCCCGAAACATCAGGGTCTGGATTTGAATGAGTATATACAACTGTACTAGAATTATTATTTTCACTATTCTGAACAGATTCAAAAATGTCACTATCACTGTCTGTTTCTGACTGGGAGAATAAAACTGTATCTTGAGTGTCATTTAAATGTAAACTTAACATACCACAATCATCTATGCTAGGTCTATCTTCATTACTGTTTAATAATGTGTCACTATCACAAGTTTTATAATCAAAAGTATCACTGTCACAAGGTTCATCATAACAACAACAGTTCAATGTGTAGCTAGCATAAGATTTATTCTCCTCTTTGTTAAAAAATTTAAAATCATTTAAATTTAGGTTAACTTCAAAACATTTCAAAAAAGTACATGTTGAATATCTGTAACATCATTTACCTCATGAAAACAAACAATTAACTCTAAACTACCAAATTCAGTAGAACAATTGAACTTGAACGCATTTACAGGATTTAACGCATTTACAGGTTGACTTGCTTCGTCAGGAAAACTAGCGTGAAGAGCCTGGAAAAGGCTCTGCACCATCCCCGGGGCCATCCCCATCGGCCCTTTGCCTGCGTTGCTTCTCAAATAGTTCCCTTGCTTTCTGCTCTTCAGCCTTTTTCAAAAGTCTTTTAGCCTCCCGTCTTTCAAATGCCTCTTGCCTTTGCTTCCTGGTAAGATCTGGGTGAAAGTAAACATTTCTTGTCATTTCATCATTGCTATTCTTCATCTTCATCCTTGCCGCTTCTAAAACTTTCTTCTTACTTTCTACTGAATCAATAGTAAGGCGCAGAGGTCTACATCTGCCTGGTTTCCGCTCCCCTATTCTAACAGGTTTAACGTTAAACATCTGATCTGGTTCATCAATCTCCATGTCATATGATGTAATCTCTCTTATTCGTTGAAAGTCCTCATTGTTTCTCCCTTCTGTCGTGTCGAGTTCACTCTCGGGTAGACCAAAACACATAATACTCAGTTTTCTTAATTCTCTTTCCCTCTTTTCACTAATTGCCTCTTTTATTTTCTCATCTATGCCTGAGTTTTCAAGATTATCCAATCTGTTTTTCATTTCCACTTGTTTTTCTTGCATATCGTCTTGCTTAAGTTCTAATTGTTCTTGTTTTTGCTCTAATTTAGATACAGTGAATAACATTTTCTTCACCCCTTTGAAACTTACTCTGCAGTGATTACAAAACCATAACATTCCATCATCGAGTTGATAAGGACAAATTTATGCGGAAATATAGATTGTGAAATATTCATGTGGATAAATAATCAGGTTTTTCTTTCCATTTCACGCGATTTGATTGAAAACAAGCTGTAGCGTTTTGGGCACCAAGTCACATGGCATTGGCAAATTTATTTATACAACCTATTTTGATTCTTCTTGGATAATATATCCTAAAGTTTTCAAAAAGTGATTAATTGAACAGGATTAAATCTACTGTGGCTTACTCCGTCATCACCACCACTTTGTCTGATCCAGTGTTGTCCCGAGACTGCCAGTCATTATGAAACGCCGCAGGACTTAGTGTTTCCCCCAGCCCCCATAAAGGGCATGGTAAATTTTCCAGGAAAAGGGCACTTTAAGTTAGGACATCAGGCTGAGAGGGCAGTTTTTGAACGGGCGGAGTGTACAAAGTACACCTGCCGATAATACTCGAAAGAGGGTCTGGCAGTATATAGAGAAAGAAAGAAAGAGACAGGCTAAGAGGGCATTTTCTAATGCGCGGAGACAGGCTAAGAGGGCACTTTTAAGCCCAAGTTGGAAATTAAATATGATATTGCTAATTAAAAAGTTATGTCCCTTAGCATGATGCAGCTGGTATCTGTCTCTATACTTCTTATTATTTTAGTATTTTCAAACTGACTGTTGAATGGCAGTTTCTTGACACTTATTTTTGAGCACACACAATTTTTTTTTTAATTCATTAAATTTGTCAGAATCACATTATTATGGGAATCATTTTTTTTTCTTTAATAGCCAAGATCACTCCCTAAGTTTTTAACCAAACTGCCTTTCTTTCCAGTAATTGTTTTGACAATTTTACTTGTACCATATAATTGTTCAGTGGTTCAAATTCACACTTCATCTTTTATAATTGCTTATTGGGGTATTGTCATCAAAGTGATGTGTCAAAATTGCCTCAGGTAATTAGTGAACATTGTAAAAGGATTAACACTGAGTAAAATAGGGATACGGACATAATCCCCCCGGACAAACCCCCCCCTGCTCATTTTTGTTTACGTGGACAAAATCCCCCCCATGAATTAATCCCCCCCACTGAATTTTACAACAAGGACATAATCCCCCCCGCTGAATTTTACAACTAGGACATAATCCCCACCCTTATATTACAGTATACATCATACCATGTAACTAATTTGGACCCAGATTGTAAGTCCTGATCTGGATCCAAACTGTCTTGACAGCATGATAGGGGTCCTGAATTATTTGGAACAAAGCATGAAAATTGTGATTACTCAGAAAATCATGCAATTCATCAGCTAATTGTTACTGTTATAATAAAAGGACAAAGAATTTTAATTACATTTTATTCAATAACATACAATCACCCTTTGATATCCCATCATTATAATCATCTATATCAGCATTTAAAACCATTAAGTTTTTAAAACTAACACCTATAATTGAGTAACCGTTAATTAGGCAATCAGAAAGTTAATTGACCTTAGTGAGTCACTCAATTAGACCATTAAATTTTAGCACATTTACAATTTAATTTGAGAGTGATTGCTGTATCATATATGAGTATATTTTATAATTTTATTGTTTCAAAACACTATCATGCTGTCATGCAGTTTGGATCCAGATCAGGACTTACAATCTGGGTCCAAATTAGTTACATGGTATGATGTATGCTGTAATATAAGGGGGGGGGGGGTTATGGCCTAGTTGTAAAACTCAGCGGGGGGATTATGTCCTAGTTGTAAAATTCAGTGGGGGGGATTATGTCCTAGTTGTAAAATTCATGGGGGGGATTTTGTCCACGTATACAAAAATGAGCAGGGGGGGGTTTTGTCCGGGGGGGATTTTGTCCTACACTCAGTAAAGAAATATTGTATTAGTAGGTGTCTTCCTTGCTACTTCAGGCTCCAAACTGAAAAAACTGTAACTGCCTTAGTTTTTGTCAGATTCTCATGATATTTTTACCAAAATATAGGCCATTTTATGTAGTTTTAGAAAAGGGGCATGGCGCTGGGTTAAAAGGGCATGGCGCTAGAGAAAAAGGGGCATGGCGCAGCGTCATGCTAAAACTGGCTAGGGGAATGCTAAGGACTGTAGTACTGATGGTACCCAGCATGAGCGCAACTACCCAGTCGCCCCTGCTCCTATGCCTGGGTCACCCATCCAGCTACTAACCGAGCTCTTTGTTGCTTAACTTCGCAACATTGGCCTGACACACTACGCGTCACTGTAAAAGCTAGCTCATACAGCGAGGCTGTATGTGTGTCTTTTTTGCCTGTGGTACCCATTTTCACTACACCACCCCCTCCTTTTTTCATTAGGAGACAGAGTTGTCCTTGCATGAACTTGTCAAACACTTCTGACACCATTGTAGTACTGATGGTAACCAACATGAGCGCAACTAAGCAGTGGCCCCAACTCCAACCTGGGTCACCATCCAGCTACTAACCAAACTCTTTGTTGCTTAACCTCGCAACAGTGGCCTGACACACTACACGTCGCTGCTAAAGCTAGCTCATACAGCGAGGCTGTATGTGTGTCTTTTATGCCTGTGGTACCCATTACCACTACAGGACTGGCAGATTTACCGGGTGCAGGACAACTCGGCCCAAAACCATCTGGGCCCACATAAAAATCGGCCCAAAATGCAAAACTCTGCCCATGCCAACTCCGCCCAATTTAAGTTTTATAAATAGACAGCTCGTCCCACATTCTAGAGGGATTGAAGTGTGTTGTATCATTTAGTTGTTAACTGCAAGATTCACCCCAAGAATCAAGTATCCTTACCCGTTTGTGCATTTTGAATTTTATCTTGGTTAACAGCGCAGACACAAACGACAAGTCGCAAATTGCCATATCTCATAAGAGGTCATGCTTTTATAGTCAATATACCGCACGTTCAAATGAGCATACACGTAAATTGGCAACCTAATTTGTCTGAGCATACTAATTCTTTTTTTCTCAGAAGACCGTCTTGGTACTAGCAGTAGCAAGCAGTGTGGACCCTCATCAAATGATGCATCTTGCGGTATTTCTTCTGGGTCTTCACTGTTTACCAAATAACATATTTAAAAGTGAAAAATGGTGCGAGGCTAGAAGCATAAATCCATAGTTTCATACTCTATGTTTGATAGCAGCGACGGCTCTGACGAGAATGCATGTATGGGCAGACTCGTCTGATCATTTTTTGCTCGTCGCTAGGATAAGTACCAACATTTCAGACATTATGGGTAAACAAGTTTCAAAGATAAGCGACGAAAAAGAGCTATAGTCTCTGGAAGAATTTAATGCAAATTTGAATGCCTAGGAGCTGTAAGAACAAAAATGCAACCATCCGACAAAGTTATGCCACGTGATCAAATGCACTGTTTAAAGACACTGATTTTTACACATTTGCAATTCATTAAGGCTGTTGCCAGTGATCAACATAATTACGCCAATAATATTAAGATGATTAAAGGTGTGCATCAATTGACATTTCGTCCTAACACGCCAGACATGGGGCGAATTACTTTGAAAAGTAATGCATTGAATTACCATTACTTGTCAAAAATGTGCATTGAATTAGCATTACCATTACTAGATTTTGAAAAAGTAATGCATTGAATTAGCATATTTTAAGTAATGCATTGAATTAAGCATTATTTTCATCATGTGAAACAGAATCATACAAAACTGTTAACTCTGAACATCATTATACATTGCAGTGAACAAAATGGGTGCATAAACATGCCAATTTCACATATAAATATTTAATAATTACTGTACATGTATATTATATTTATATATAAATATTTCACATGAACCATGGGTTACTATGTACACATTTTTTGCACTGAATTTTGCATTCTTGTCAGTAACATTTTTTGGAATTTCAGAATTTTGAAAAGAATTTCTAGCGATAAGGCGAGCAATCTCCCTAAATGAGACGTTCGTTTTATTTTGTTGAAATAACGACTGGAGAAACTAGGCACATTCAAGAAATATATATAGACAGGCCGTTTATGCACCATTGCCCCCGAATTTGTATATTTAAAACGGGATTTCCTTAATGCATGTAATAAATCTACTTCTTATTGAATGAGAATTTATTTCGATCATCAACTGTACTTGATATTCAGTAACATATATGGGAACTAGACCGTTAAACAAGGGTACCAATCGTCCTATCACTCTATGTACAGTATAACTATTTATACAGTTGATGTACAATAAAAACAACCATCTTGCAAAGTGGTCTATTTTTTGTCAGATATTTGATGTCTTCTTTCGCTTATACAACCCCTTTCCCCCCCTAGACCCAAGGCGCCCTTTACATATGTTATATATTTGTATAGCAACATTTAATTGTCTAAAGGGCATCTTGGGTTTAGGGGGGGGAAAGCATCTCAAAACAAACTGAAAGACGCCAGTTTCATCTTTTCAATGGCAAACGTCACAATTTTAAGTATATTTCGTACGCATGCCCAGAAGGCAGGGGTGTGGAAATGCCATGCCCGACTTGTCTGACACGTGAAATTTTGCTGTCGGACAAGTGGAATTTTCCTGCTGAGTTGTCCGCGGACAAGTGAGTATCTAGAGGTGGATTTTCATATGGTATTGTGGCCCACTTTTCTATCACAAAATCCGTGAAAATAGGATGATTTTTTAAGAAGGGAACACCAAATTTATGTGTTTTTTCCCAAAGTCTCGGAACTTTATTGGTCACGAAAACTAATGACATTTGAAACTTGGCTAAAAAAATCCCAATAAAGGTCAAACAGAATGAATTTAAGGCATTTGTGGTTACATAGAAACCTCATTTGAGTGACTCTGTATCCAGTGTTGTTCGATTATTGGATTTTTCATAATCGATCATCGAAAATAATCGGCCAGGCGGTTTCGATTGATGATCAATTATAATCGAAAATGATCAAATGAAAGCGAAACCCATAGAATGTCTATCCTAGTACTGCTTGAAACTCTTATCTTTATAGAATATTGTTAGCGTCAGTGTCATGCTATTTTATGTACAGTATCAAATACCACAACTGGTCCTGACAGCAAACTCAATTTAACAGCCATTGGCATTTTAACCCTTTATACATGTATGGATTTTTCCTTCTGGTTTAAAACAATAAACTTGAGAAGGTCCATTGTATACATCAAGATGTCACAGGTTAATTAATTATATTTCCACATAAAATTATTTTTCTTTCTCTAAGATATTTTATGTCTAATCAAACGATGTAGACCCTGATGAAATACCGCATTCTGTGGCATTTCATCAGTGTTTTCACTCTTTGTTAAAGTACACATTTAGGAGTCACTCCTAAATGCGTACTTTAACAAAGAGTGAAAACTCTAGTCACTCCGAGTCATTAGCAAACAAAGGATTAAGGTGTGCACTGAAGAGTTCATAGTTGCTGTAATTACAGTTTATTTCTTTATTCCTCACATTCTATAAACCTTTGAATTTCTGGATTACATTTTCTAGTTGCAAATTTAGAAAAGTAGCTTACAAGAGGGTCAGGTGTGGATCTTTTCCGATTATAATCGATAGTAGAATCGAAAGAAATTTTCGATTGATCATCGATTATAATCGATCATCGATACAACACTATCTGTATCAAATATATATTATCATTGGCTAATTGAAGTGAATTTTCTCATAAAAGTTTTATCAATTTGCCGACGTTTTTCGACTAAAAATAACTTCAACAAGGGAGATAACGCTAAGGCCTGGTCTAAAAATAACCAATAAGAGAGTTTACCTCCCTTAGTGAATTTATTTTTAGACCTTATGTATACAGAGATATTAATTATAAAGAAATTTTCTTGATTTCAGCCCTGCTATTCATTCTTAACTTTTTTGACAATGCACCAATAGAACAATTAGGGAGTTAATTTGTCACTTTGTGTCTGCAGTTCATCACACATTATCTCACTAACTGTTTAGCATAAAAATGCACTTAAAGCAATTACACAAGGCAGCTAATTGAATGTTGTGCTCTGTGTACATAAAAAATGACATTAGACACACAAGGAAGCTATGAATAATCTGCAGAAGAAAAAACAGGCACCACAAGCACCATTACTGTTTTGAAGAGTTGCCAGTTTACTTGGTATAACATATTTTGGTATTTCTTCAAACATGTATATAATTTCATATTAATAAAGCCACTGCAATACAAATTAACATTCAGTTGTTTACTAAGGCTTAAATGAAATGTATGTGTGGTTCCTGTTGGCCTACCTACCCTAATTTTTTAACCCTACCCTAAACATTAAAATGGTCTTTGGAGAAAAAAATACCTAAAATGGGCACTTTTTCAGATTTTGTCACTATTTTCTTTGTTAAATGTTATAACAAAATTTTATAATTTCCCTACCTACCTACCCTAAATTTTGTTGGTATGCAACAGGAACCACACATATATTTCATTTAGGCCTAAATATACATTCAGTAAATGAGTTGTAGTAAAATTCGGACAAGTAAGATTCGGTGACGGACAAGTAGATTTTTTTAGCTTACTTGCCCGTGGACAAGTAGACAATTTTGGGATTTCCACACCCCTGCCAGAAGGAATACCGCAAAGTTTCGAAAAGGAAGGGCACTTATATGCTTAATATTTTAGCACTTTTACTTTTTGAAAACCTGCAAAGGATTTACTAAAACTCTCGTCTAAACGGCACCCAATCCAAAGACGTAAAATGAGGGGTGGGAGTAGAAGGTGCAAGTTTTAACAGTTTTGTAAATGATGAATCTTTTGAAACCTATTTTTATGCTATCTATGTTAATTTTACTACCGGAACAGACCAATTTTAAAAACATTAGGGCAATTTGAAAATTAAGGTTTTGTAATCATGTCAACTAGGGAAAATATATGCCTTATCGCTAGAGCTCCTTGGAGGATCTAACACTCAGAATATATTTGTAACTGTATTTTTTCAAGTGATCATATTTCATTGACTCTTATACCACTGGAAAATTCTCAATGAAAGCTTTCCAAAACAGTTTCTTGTTTGAAGTATATTTAATGGGAGGAAAATAGTTTCCTGCCCTATATCTCTTGACTGGATTATCCAATCAAGAAGGTGCAGGCTGTATCTTAATCCCTATCTCTTATAGACGTACATGTCATTTGATTTATGGAATGTAGGACATTTCGGCCTAGGATGTTTCGGCCCGGACATTTCGGTCATGGACGTTTCGGCCACGGAAAATGCCAAAGGTGGACATTTTGGCCATAACCATAAATTGTGGGTTGGGGTGTGTGCATGCATAAATGTGTGATGCATTTCTTAGGAATTAATTGACTGAATAATCTTATGTACCAGTGATTTTATTTGGCCATTTTTACCGCCTTATATGGGAGTCATTCCCAATCCAAAAATGGCCTATAGTTTCCCAATTTCAAGTATATTAGTACTTATTGTCCCAATTTTTGTGACATATTTTCCCAAATGTGAAGGAAAAGGTAGCTCCCCAATATCCCAAATAAAATCACTGTGTACTATACATTGTATTTTTCCAAAATTTTATCAGTTATTAAACTGCATGTATTTACAAGCAGAGATGAAAACAGTGTGGGTCCTGATCAGGTAGGGAGCTGGCTGATCTGAATCTGCAGTGTTTTGAAGAAAAAGGATAAACCCAGGTTCAGCATGAAAGTAGTAAACATTTATCAATTGCTATGTACAGTAGATTCAAAGATACACGAGAATTGTTGTAAACAAAAAATATATACTAATTCAGGTAATGGGTACTATAAAGGTATATATCATTTACTGCTGTATAATATTATACACCATAATTTACCTGTTTCTATGAAAATATCATACTCCTATTAGCATGCATCTTTGAATCAACAGTAAGCATTCACATGCATATTTGATTTCAAAAGATTCAGAAATGCATCACACATTTACGCATGCACACATCCCAAACCCAAAAATTTATGATTATGGCGGAAACGTCCAGCGTTGGCATTTTTCGTGGCCGAAAAGTCCGTGGCCGAAATGTCCGGGCCGAAACTTCCTAGGCCAAAATGTCCTTGGCCGAAATGTCCGCGCACGGATTTATGACCCCAATAAATTTGCCCTGTAACAAAACTGGTCTAAGAGAGTGAAATTAAGAGACAACCTGTCAGTGGTCAAGTGTCAAAAGGTGTGAACAGGACATTTGAATGGTAATTACCCATTTTCAAATATTATATTGTGATCAAACATTGTTCCTTTAACAATGGATTGTCACAAAATTTACACCATTTTAAAAAGCTCATTATTTGACTTTTATAAAGTGGAATAAAATTTATTTTATTCAACATTCCTAGGTAAATTGTCACTGTAACTGTAAGCTGTTTCACTTTATTTATACATTGTATATAAAACAAACTTTACTCATAAGTTTCACAGTTCATGTTGCATGTTTATAACCTGAGTCAAAGAAGCAAACTGAACTTAATGGAAATTGTAAATATAAATCTTCTGACATATATGATTATCCAAATGTTGTCAATCTAGCTCACTACTGTACAGTCTGTATCATAATGGTAAAGTTTCTGTTAGACAGTAATTCAAAGTAATGCAAGTAATGCAGTGAATTTTGACAGAAGTAATGCATTGAATTAGCATTAAAGTAATGCAAAAACTGATGAATTAATCATTGCCTTGAATTACTGAGAAAAAAAGAATGCATTTTTAATGCATTAGCATTAACGATTAATTCGCCCAATGTCTGTAACACGCTATTCTCCTTAATTAATCACTTTACAAGTTTCAATGGATGGATGGATGGACAGCTGGGCGGATCCAGGATTTTTGTCAGTTGGTCCAGGCCCGACGGCCAGGATACAGGTTCGGCACCTGGGACTAAAACATATATATGATCATACATACAGATACCTGTTATGCCTGTTGGCCACACCCTAAAGTGCAGCCTAGGAGTTAAGCGACTGAGTCATAGAAACCCCATGTAACTCTTAAAAAAAATGTCTATCTAGGTTGTTTTTGAATCCTATCACAGTAGTAGATGATATTACTAGCTCTGGAAGTCGATTCCATGCATTGATCACACATTGACTAAAATTATTATATCTGATGTTCAATCTTGATCTTGGTTTATTTAACTTGAGAGAATTTCCTCTAGTGTCAGAAGTATTTAGTTCAAAAATGCTATTAGAGGGAATGCCTTCTAATCCTTTAAGTATTTTGAATGGTTCAATAAGGTCTCCACGATGTCTTCTAAGCTCTAGGGTGGTTAGATTTAAAAACTTAAGTCTATCATGACATGGCAAGTGAGCTATTTCAGGAATCAACTTGGTTGCTCTGTGTTGAACTTGTTCAAGTAGTTCTATATTTTTGATTAATGACGGATACCATGCTTGTATACAATATTCTAACTTTGGTCTCACAAGGCTTTTGTAAAGTCTGACAAGGTTTTTTTTTATTATCTCTTGATACTTTATGGCGTTTAATCATTCTTAATGTCATATAATACCCAAGTCAGTCTCTTCTGTAACAGATTGTAAAATTTCACCTTTCATACTATACTTAAGGACTTTGAAAACGCATCACCCAGATTAAATACTTTATTTCATAAACCATGAGAATGTCAGCGAGATAATTGTTATTGCATATCATAGTCTGACCACCTTGTAGTGTGTCCTAGAAAATTCATGGTTGTAAATTTACTTTAAGGTGTTTAAAAAGTATCCGTTTTAAGACAGGGGTTGTCAATTTTGAAGGACATGAATTCAGCTGCAAGTTAATACATGTTAGTTTTGTTTCCTGACTCAACAGATTTGCACCCTTTGCTTCTTTATACCCCCCGTACGAAGTATATAGGGGGTATATAGTTTTTGCCTTTTCTGTAATTATGTTTGTTTGTTTGTTTGTCTGTTTGTTTGTCTGTAAACTTTTTTTTTCGTCAAAGATTTCTCAGCAACTACTTGGGTTAGGATTCTGAAATTTGGTACAAGGCTTGATAGTGATGAGTTGTATTGTGTAACAAGAGAACAGCCACATATTGCTTATCAGTCCCTTTATTTGTTCATTTTTCTTTCTCTCCAACGGAAAATTTTTTCGTCAAAGATTTCTCAGCAACTACTTGGGTTAGGATTCTGAAAGTTGGTAAAACGCTTGATAGTATTGACTTGTATTGTGTAACAAAAGAACAGCCACATATTGCTTATCAGTCCCTTTATTTGTTCATTTTTCTTTCTCTCCAATGGAAATTTCTGTCACAGATTTCTCAGCTCCTATTGGAGCCAGTGTTTTCAAATTTTGTTTACATCTTCAGGATGGCAAAGTGTACTGTGTAAATGGAAATTAAGATGCTAATCCTCATTTTGCCTTCTTTTTTCAAATTTTCATTTTTTCCTTCTTTCACTCTTATATAATACATATAGACATTTTTTTCTGTCAAAGATTTCTCAGCAACTACTTGAGTTAGGATTCTGAAATTTGGTACAAAGCTTGATACTGATTAGTTGTATTGTGTAATAAAAGAACAGCCACATATTGCTTATCAGTCCCTTTATTTATTCATTTTTTCTTTCTCTCCAATGAAAATTTCAGTCGCAGATCTCTCGGCTCCTATTGGAGCCAGTGTTTTCAAATTTAGTGTACACCTTCAAGTAGGCTAAGTGTATTGTGTAAATGAAAATAAAGATGCTAAAGCTCATTTTGGCTTCTTTTTCAATTTTTCCTTCTGTCACTCCTATATAACACATATGGACGTTTTTTGTCAGAGTTTTCTTAGCAACTACTTGATTTAGGATTATGAAATTATTTGTGTAGGAGAAGTGTATTGTGTAAATGAAAACTAAGGTGCTAATCCTCATTTTGCCTTCTTTTTTCAAATTTTCAATTTTTCCTTCTGTCACTCTTATATAACACATATGGACATTTTTCATCAAAGTTTTCTCAGAAACTACTTTATTTAGGATTATGAAGTCTTTGACAATTTTGTCTTTTCTCTGAAAGTGTTACAACCTCTGATGGCTACAGCCGGGGTTATGTGAGCTTCGCTCACTTCTTGCTATATTTCATGATTGCAAATTCACCATTGAAAGGTAAGAAATGAATTGACCAGTTTGGTATACTCAAAATTACACCCCTTTAAATATACCGACATACCCCACCCACCCTGATTACTATAGTCTAGTAATAAAATTCAACGTCTTGGGCCTTTCAAAGTCACGATTATTTTACGTCCGGTTTTATTGGAAGAGGCTACGGGCATACACAAATGACAGAGTATGCATAAGTTACGCTTGTATCACGTGTATTTTGTATTGTGCAAGTGAGGTGAACATAAAATTTTAAGACGTTCTCAAATACATGCCAGCATATCTCCTGCCACGATTTACATCAAAACGTCTTCCCCACATGACTGCCAGTGTATGTAGTCAATATCAGTAATGAAAGCATGCCTAAAGGGAACTTATGGAGATGTTTCTAAAAAGGAGCTTTAAATTGATAATCAAATTTGACGTTTATTTTCGAAATATTGAAGTTATCAATTACTTTTAATAAGAAAAAGTTTATAAACTCCTTTGGTGATATGGTATCATATTCGCCACAGTTTAAACATAAAAATAATCAAAAAGCTTCATTTAACTGTGCAGAAAGGTGCTGGAAGCTGTATGTACTCATGTGACGTCATCAGCAGTGTCAGGTGATAGTGCAGCCAAATTAATGACTGATTCATACCAATTCTGGGTTGAACATTATAACCTGCGAGTAACTTTTCAATCGCATATACGGTTTGCAAGATAAGTGCAAAAATATGGTGATGCATTTTCAAAGTCCTCTAGTATGTCATCACAATATGCATTGTTATGTCCTATATGGAGCGCTTTACATTTCTTCGCATTGAAAAGCATTTGCCAATCTTTGGACCATTGACATAAATTGTGTATACCTTGTTGAAGTATATCAATATCCTCTGCTGTCGGAACAGATCTGTAAACTTTACAATCATCTGCAAACTTCTGGATGTGCCTGGATACCACTATATCAATGTCATTTACAAAAATAAAAAAAAGTATCGGTCCATTAAGACAGAGCCTTGGGGCACACCTGATTAAACGTCCTGTAATCTTGAAAATTCACAGATCCATGCTGCTACATTGCCACTTATACCGTGAGATTCAATTTTGTGCAGATATATACATACATGCATGTCTACCTACCTACCTACCTACCTGCCTCCCTGCCTCCCTCCCTCCCTCCCTCCCTCCCTCCCTCCCTCCCTACCTACCTACCTACCTACCTACCTACCTACCTACCTACCTACCTACCTACCTACCTACCTACCTACCTACCTACCTACCTACCTACCTACCTACCTACCTACCTACCTACCTACCTACCTACCTACCTACCTACCTACCTACCTACCTACCTACCTACCTACCTACCTACCTACCTACCTACCTACCTACCTACCTACCTACCTACCTACCTACCTACCTACCTACCTACCTACCTACCTACCTACCTACCTACCTACCTACCTACCTACCTACCTACCTACCTACCTACCTACCTACCTACCTACCTACCTACGCATGTACAGACAGGCACATGGATGTTCATGCACAGGCAGATGGAAATACATACATGTACATGTATAGACAGCAAACTAAAATACATACAGATTAATAGAAACTGCATAATCATGTACAGAGATAATGTCAGTAACATACATGCACATGCATGTAGAGGCATACATACATGTCCCCTGAACCCAAACTGGATCAGCCACTGCTTATACATGTATGCTAATGCACAGACATTCTGGATGCATCATACATGAGCATGCAACTGGTTTGTACTTCAAAAAATATATGGGCTGAGTTGTCTTATGAATTTGGGCCGAGTTGTCTTATGAACTTGGGCCGAGTTGGTTTTGGGCAGAGTTGTCCGTAATTCAGATTTACCGACTGTCAGGCGTGAAATTTGTGTGGAAAGTCGCTGTTTGGATGGAATGTATCCTTTGGGAAATGCTGTTTTGATCAACCAATCAAAAACCAGTATTGGAAAGCTGTGTACCCGCAATCAATATACTATTTACTATGCTGTCACCGATATTTGGTGTGTAAAGTGGGAACCAGCACTAGTGTAATAGGTATTCATGACTCATAACTGATTTCAAAGAAGAATCTGTTTGATTTTCTACTGTTTCCGAAAAAACGGGTTTACTTTACGCCATTTTTATTAGCTTTACATTTAATTTGTAGGCACTGGCTTCTTTCAAAATGTAGTCTGCCATGATACCACTGATAAAATGCTTGGGTGGTGCAAACCTGCCTTAAATCTGGGAAGCTGACTTTAAACCTCACTCTGAGTATTTGGAAATAAAATAATCCTGAAAGCTGGGATCCTTGAACGGAAATTCCTGTGGATACCACGAGGATATGCAATTTGTGACTGCCTCTTTCAAAGGCGCGACGATGCACGTGGCAGTTGGCGTTTGGCACAAGACATTATCACTTTGTGACGTAACAGTATAAGAATTGTGACTTCATGTCATGGGAATCACTCAGCCGCTTGCTTGAAAGAGCTTTCATCAACGTTCAAGCCCCTGTTGATTGAACAAATCCCTCATTATGGCTAAAATATAACTTAAATATCAACAAAACCAGCTTATTCATGATTCAATTTTTCTTTTTGTATTTTTACGATGTTAATGATGATCATGACATATTTTTGAACAGTAGGATAAAATTCTTACTTTGATCGAATCAACTCCGTATTGATACCGGAACTGGGCCATTTCGAAAAAATCAGTCCTTCATACTGCAAATGAATAGAACAGAACAGAGCCTCTAATCGTAACAGCAACCAACTCTCGTTGTTGCTGCCAAGGCTGCAACAACGCCTTGGTTGGTTGCTATAAACCCTTTGAGTCCGGGAAATTCCCAAATGGGTACTTTACAAACAGTGAAGACCCAAATGAAATGCTGCATAATGCGGCATTTCATCAGGGTCTACACTGTTTATGTTGGTTAATAAGATCTTCAGACAATATTTTTAAAAAATTATGACCTGACACCCTCAGTAGGAAGAATCCATTAGTATAAAATGGGTTAAAGCTCTATGTTGAAAAAGAATCTCATTTTCATTTTAACCAAGCACTATAACAATGACTGGGTAGTCACTATCCCATTTCACCCAATGGAAACAATGGTGTACAGTAGATTACATATGTATTCATTTCTTTCAGGCAAACATGACAATTGTAATGCGCGGTAGTCCCGCAGGGGGTGACACCTCCCAGAAGCCTCCTGAAAATCCTCAACCCCAGCAGGTGCCCCCTCCGGCTGGCCTGCCAGTCACAGACCCACCGACAGTATCTCCAGTTGTGCAAGGCGATGAAAATGGTCAAGGTGATATTGTAGTGGAGGGTGGTGAGGAGTCTGAGCCAGATTTTCCTATTCAAGAGCTGGCACGTCTAGATGAGATGATAAATCGTCCTAGATGGGTTGTTCCTGTTCTACCCAAAGGAGAGCTAGAGGTCTTACTTGATGCAGCAATCAAGATGTGCAAAGAAGGTAATCATAGGTCAAGATAGGCTAAATAGTTTACCTTAAAATTGTGAATATTTTCTTAGCCATCAGTTTAAACAGGTGTTTTGGGTGCTCAAAAGAACCGTCTCATTGAGACCCACAACATAGGTTTTGTTTCAGAAATAAGAAAATTAATTTTTGGGTACACGCTCTTATATGGAGGCCTGGGTAAGGATGCAATGCATGGTTCCATATAACCTCTTTACATGATGGGTATTTTCCATGCTTTTGTTGTCGTCTGCCGACTTTTTTCAAAATTTAAGTTTTTCACAAATTTCAGGAACATTATCAGAGTGTTAAACGGTTTTGATCCAGATCAGGGATCCTGATATGGATCCAAACTATTTGCTAAGGTAATCAACAGATGACAAAGATCGCCTCATTTATATACTGGATCCTTGTGAATGGGTACTTTAACAAACAGTGAATACCCGGCTGAAATGTTGCGGAAGTCTGACAAGGTTCTTGTTGAATAAACTTGGGAAAATGTCATTTGAACCAACAAAATTGGGGAAAAACTTGGTTCTAAACCAATTGATTTCTATTTTAAAATTTATTTTAAATGTTAATCAACCCTGTATCATGCTGACTATTTTTAATTTTTATGTACTACATCCTCCTCAATATTTGAGCCGCGACATGTGATTTCCAACAATGTGGTATTTTGACAAGTGTAGGCTCAGACAAGCCTGTACAGCCTCCTTTCAAGCTTAGAAACTCCAATGCTGTTCAGTCAGTAGCTTAACAGTCATAGAATATTCAAGTGACTAGCAAAGGCTCTGATCAGACTGCGCCTATGCGCAGACTGATCTGAAGCTTTGCTGGTCGCACATACCACATTAATGCGGCTCATTTATCCTGTTGGCCTGCAGCATTCCTTTTCAATCAGAGAGGAAAACAGTGTGGAGTCTGATTAGATGGTTTTGACACAAGCAGCTGAGCTGAATCTACATTTCTTTCAAAAAAGGATAAAACAGGGTTCAGCAGGACAAGGGTTAAGCATGCAGATTTTCTTTCCAAGGAAATAGCAACTTTGCATGCGGATAAGTAGAGGTCAATTTACCCATAAAGTGCCTTCATTGTTAACAAATAGAAACAGACTTAGAGCTAGATAAAAACGGGTTATTTATAAGAATGTCTAAACGGAAACGTGTTGTAGAACCATCCCACAAGAGAACCATCCCACAATCTCAGTAAGTAAAACATGTAAATCCTTATCCCACCACTAATTTTTTTATCCTGAAAATGTCATCTGCTTTTAATGTCTGCTCCATATATTTGCAGCAGACGACTATTACAGACGTCTTTTTCAGATTCATTTTTTGTCTGCGCTTTAAGGGCTTAGGCAAAAGTCTGATGTGGGTCCATATTGTTTGCAATATAGGCTACCTAAGAATATAAGCAGATGAGAAGAGCAGACAACAAAAGTTGTGACTGGTGGGCTAAAGGTTAAGGTTTGTAAGGAAATTATTATAGGGGACAAAAATTCCACTCGTCCACTCGTAATTATGAGTGAAATCTAGAAAGGACAAGTAATCCTGTAGGACGAGTTCTTTGGAAAGAATTAGTCGAAGTCATATTACACCCTTATGTTCTTTATTGCATACACTTTTAAAGGACAAGTGTATGTGTTTGCAGGACGAGTGAAAATTGTAGGTCACTCGTCCTGCAGGACAAGTGCAATATTAAAACATTTTTGTCCCCTGTATTGCAATAGTATCTCTATATTCTAGGTCTTGATACAAGAAGTGAGCCATGTCAGAGGTTCTTTCGTGAAGGATTGTCTACATCCTTTAAGAAGATCATGACTGATGAAGCAGTCAGTGGATGGAAATATGAAATTCATGCAAGTAGTAACCACATGTTTAAATAAACAGTATTTTTTAGAGTGAAATTGTAAATATTTTCTTGCCCATCAGTTTTAACATATGTTTAGGGTACTCAAAAGAACCGTCTACTTCTTTTGAGTACCCACAACATACGTTTTGGTTGAGAAATAAAAAAATTCTTTTTTGGGTACTCACTCTTAATTAAAGGCCTGGTAGTAACCACATTTTACAGAAAAAGACATAAGCTATAGCTAGGTACATTTTATCCCCCAATGGACAAGGGACAGGTAATATAGGCTAGCAATCAGCCTGGCATCTGTCCATTTGTCCTTAGGGTTTATTCTAGGATTTGAAAAACGGGGGATCTAATAGAATAGCATACATTTTACGAGGGGTGATCAGAAAGTTCGCGGAAAATAGTCATCATTTCTACATGGTTTGATCAATAGAGCTGGAATTACAGCATATAATAATGCAACGCATATGCAGTTGATCGGTTACAACATGCTTGATGTTAGTCGTCTTCGTGTGTTACAGCTGTCGTCAAGCAACACTATATAGCGCAAACCGGCCCAGTTTACGTTGGATTTTGACGTTTTACTACACAACCAATTAAACTTCAAGGCTTTGTAAAAGTTTGTTATGTTGTTATAGCCCATATTACGTTCCATGCATATTTAATGACATATTTACTCATCTTCTATGCAAACTTTCAAAGATTTTTATCTAATTGATGGTGTTCTAAATCGAAACGAATAACAGTACTGTCAAAAGGCAAGGCATTCAACTTCTATGAACCCATTGCCTGTTTTACCATGTCAATTTTTAAAAAAAAACTTTATACACTTTAGAAAAACACGCTTTTTCAGGACAGTAGATATAATACTGATAGTAAAGTCCGATATTATAATTAGTGTGATGAACACTGCTAAGAAAATAAGTTTTTTATTTAAAATTTTCAAAAGCTCTAAAAACTGACGCATTTTAGGCCTGGCCTTTGAACTGAAGCCTATTAATTTGAATACATAGCGCAGCGGAATAACATAAAAAACTCATATTATGTTCAAAGAATAATGGAACATTACTTTACGTTAAAAATTCAGATTAATTCAAACACAACTACGAGTTTAAGCCCTGAGAAGCAACCCAGGGATACAGATGTGCCGCTTCCAGCGAAATGACTGCACAGCGGCGCCTCATGCTCATACCTCTGACGTCACATTTTCTTTATTTCAATATCAGTCAACTTGCTATGAATGGTAGTTTATATCTATGAATTTTCATTGCAATCGATAAAAGCAATGCGATTTAATAGCACTTTTCCGCAAACTTTCTTATCACCCTTCGTACTTAAATTTCATTATTTTTTCTTCTTTATCTATAGATATAAAAAACCCACATTCTTAAAAGTAGGGGGGATCTTTTAAAAACTGTGGGGAGATCCCTCAATCCCCCTGCATAAAATAAACCGTGTCTCCTTTAGACAAAAGATTGTACACTCGATAACTTTTACAGCCGCTGAGATATTTTGATGATGTATTATCACCCTAGATGATTTTTCATGAAATTCTACACAATGTAAACAGCCACATCTTTCATTTTCAAATGTTTAACCTTTCTTCCATAAATTTTAGACTGGGAGTTCCTGCTTTGTCAGATTGTCTGGCATGCGGGAGAAATATTGCAAGATAGCAACGCCTTAAGGCAAGATTCTACTTACTTTAGATAAGGGGAGGTCTAACTGAACACCTTTCTCGCTGCATTGATCTAAATAAATGTATATTTCTCTTTACTCTATGTTGATTTTGAAACATCTTATTACAGTGCAATCTCTTGATAACACAACTCATTGTAACATGGATTTTTATATAAACACAGTCATGTTGTAGCTCCCAAGTTTTTTTTACCACTGAAATTTACAAAGGAATTATAGAAAAATGACCATTTTCCAATAATTCCTTTGTCAAATTTCCCTTTATAACACAGTTCAAATATAACACATTCCATTTGTATAGTCCCAAACATAGCATTATAAAGGGACTGCACTGTATTAGATCAGTGTTTTCCATACGATTTAAAGAAGACAGTTTAGCTGTCAAAGTAGCTGGTACTTAAGGCTTTATAGTAGGAGTTACATTGATGAAAATAAGTGAAATAGCTTCATTCTGCACAAAAGTAGCCGGCTCCAAGTAGCAGTGAAATCGCTGGCCCCTGGTACTTGTGGTAAACTGCCTATAGACACATTTATCCTAGCTTAGTACTGGTTCAACCCAGGAAGACCCGTCCCGGTTCAACTGAAAGATTGTTAATGGGACGTAAAGAATCAAATAAAATAATCAAACTGCCTATTAGTTCATTGCTAGAATGCATTTTTTTTTTCAGAAATGTATTTTGAGAAATGCTGAGAAGATGGTGGAGCTATGTGTCTCCAAACTCTCCCAGGACTGGTTCCCTCTGTTAGACTTGTTAGCCATGGTCTTCTGTCCTCACTGCAAGTAAGTGAAAATGCTACACCATAGCAATAGATAATTTACTTTTAATGGGACTGGTTCCCTCTATTAGACTTGTTAGCCATGGTCTTCTGTCCTCACTGCAAGTAAGTGAAAATGCTACACCATAGCAATAGATAATTTACTTTTAATGGGACTGGTTCCCTCTATTAGACTCGTTAGCCATGGTCTTCTGTCCTCACTGCAAGTAAGTGAAAATGCTCCACCATAGCAATAGATAATTTACTATTAATGGGACTGGTTCCCTCTGTTAGACTTGTTAGCCATGGTCTTCTGTCCTCACTGCAAGTAAGTGAAAATGCTCCACCATAGCAATAGATAATTTAACTTTAAATGGGACTGGTTCCCTCTATTAGACTTGTTAGCCATGGTCTTCTGTCCTCACTGCAAGTAAGTGAAAATGCTCCACCATAGCAATAGATAATTAAACTTTTAATGGGACTGGTTCCCTCTATTAGACTTGTTAGCCATGGTCTTCTGTCCTCACTGCAAGTAAGTGAAAATGCTCCACCATAGCAATAGATAATTTAACTTTTAATGGGACTGGTTCCCTCTATTAGACTTGTTAGCCATGGTCTTCTGTCCTCACTGCAAGTAAGTGAAAATGCTACACCATAGCAATAGATAATTTACTTTTAATGGGACTGGTTCCCTCTATTAGACTCGTTAGCCATGGTCTTCTGTCCTCACTGCAAGTAAGTGAAAATGCTCCACCATAGCAATAGATAATTTACTTTTAATGGGACTGGTTCCCTCTGTTAGACTTGTTAGCCATGGTCTTCTGTCCTCACTGCAAGTAAGTGAAAATGCTCCACCATAGCAATAGATAATTTAACTGTTAATGGGACTGGTTCCCTCTATTAGACTTGTTAGCCATGGTCTTCTGTCCTCACTGCAAGTAAGCGAAAATGCTCCACTATAGCAATAGATAATTTAACTTTTAATGGGACTGGTTCCCTCTATTAGACTTGTTAGCCATGGTCTTCTGTCCTCACTGCAAGTAAGTGAAAATGCTACACCATAGCAATAGATAATTTACTTTTAATGGGACTGGTTCCCTCTATTAGACTTGTTAGCCATGGTCTTCTATCCTCACTGCAAGTAAGTGAAAATGCTCCACTATAGCAATAGATAATTTAACTTTTAATGGGACTGGTTCCCTCTATTAGACTCGTTAGCCATGGTCTTCTGTCCTCACTGCAAGTAAGTGAAAATGCTCCACCATAGCAATAGATAATTTACTTTTAATGGGACTGGTTCCCTCTGTTAGACTTGTTAGCCATGGTCTTCTGTCCTCACTGCAAGTAAGTGAAAATGCTCCACCATAGCAATAGATAATTTAACTTTTAATGGGACTGGTTCCCTCTATTAGACTTGTTAGCCATGGTCTTCTGTCCTCACTGCAAGTAAGTGAAAATGCTCCACCATAGCAATAGATAATTTACTTTTAATGGGACTGGTTCCCTCTATTAGACTTGTTAGCCATGGTCTTCTGTCCTCACTGCAAGTAAGTGAAAATGCTCCACTATAGCAATAGATTATTTAACTTTTAATGGGACTGGTTCCCTCTATTAGACTCGTTAGCCATGGTCTTCTGTCCTCACTGCAAGTAAGTGAAAATGCTCCACCATAGCAATAGATAATTTACTTTTAATGGGACTGGTTCCCTCTGTTAGACTTGTTAGCCATGGTCTTCTGTCCTCACTGCAAGTAAGTGAAAATGCTCCACTATAGCAATGGATTAATTTACTTTTAATGTTAAACATTTACAGTTACTCATAACTGGCAGTTCAGTTGAATAGCTCAAAGTACCTGCTTATAGGGAGATAAACTAACAGGGGCACAGTCGCCCAGTGCCCCTAAATTTTAGGCTGGGTCTTTAAGAATAAATGTTTAGGGGCCGAACTGCCCCTGTGAAAGAGTAGTATGTAAAAGCATGATGTGTTGTCAGGGATACAGACTAACCTGGTTTCGCTAGGAGCAACCTGGACCCCTAAAACAAAATGATTGAGGACCCAGCCCAAAACTAAGGGGCCCAGGATTCGGCAGAAAATTTAAATCATTTCATCACTATTGCCAAGCATTTGCTTTATAATCATAATAGAAGTCTGTATTCCTCTAATTATTGACCATTATTTACAGTATTTGGAATCAACTGAATGAAGATTTGTAAACTTCCACTAGCTAGTGTCAGATCATACCTTTACATACTACCCTTTTTCAGGTTCAAGCTGGGCCCCTAAACATTTAGTTTTAGGGGCCCAGCTCAAAATTTAGGGGCACTAGGCTACTGGGCCACTGTTAGTCTTTTTCCCTGGTTGTAAAATCTAACAATAGCTATTGGAAGTTTAGGAATCTTGATCCAACTGATTCGAAATACTGTAAGCATTGGTGAAAGTAAGTAATGGTGCAAAGATCAGGAATCGATACAATCAAGTACCACACCTGACCCAGGATACCAATGGGAAAGTGACAAACTCACAGAAGACACCACAAACGAGAGCCAAGAGGTCAGCCCTTTCCCAGCAGGTGACCACAAAGCACATATAAACAGACGCGCACAAAACATAGCAAACACAAGACAGAACAAAAACATAAAAGATCCACAAAAGAAGTACCGCCTTGGAACGGTCAGTAAAATATTTTACTGGAGGGCTTAAACCGGTTTAACGGCGCCAACCTCACCCTTAATTCAGATGTGGATCAAAGTAAGTAAAGGTGCAAAGAAAGTCTTTTTAGAAAGTCAGCCTCAAAATCCTGAATTCAGCAGATTATTATAGGTTCTCTGCTTTATATTCAGTCTATCTTAACCATGTGTAGGTATGGTAAATATAGAGGAATACAGATTTGGAGGGTCTCTGACTTCAATTAATAGTTAAGACAATGTTTTGCAATGGTGTTCATTTTTTTACACTGAGTCCTGGGCCCCTTAGGTTTGGGCTGGGTCCCCAATCATATTGTTTTAGGGGTCCAGCTTTTTCCTGGGGAAAATGGTTAGCCTATATCCCTACTTTAAGTGTGGAGTGCAGTGGCTCAGTTGGTAAAGCATAAGAAAGGGTTTCTAGTTCGAGACTCACCTCCGGGCTAGCGGAGTCTCTGTGTTATAAATGTCCTTGAGCAAGACACTTTTCAGCTGCTTAGTACTGGTTCAACCAAGGAAGACAAGAAATTGTACTGACATGACTGAAAAATTGTTGTTGGGATGAAAAGCATCAGCACAAACAAACAAAAAATGGTGTTTATTCTACAGAAAATAAGAAGGACCTTTGTATATTACCCAAAGTCAGTATTCCTTTACCGAGGCCTCCAGTTATGAATGGGTAATTAAAAAACTAACTTTCTTATTTCTCAACCAAAACCTATGTTGTGGATATTTCTTCTTAGCGTCCAAACACAATGTCATGTTTTAACTAAGGCTTAAATGAAATGTATGTATGGTTCCTGTTGGCCTACCTACCCTAATGTTTTTAACCCTACCTTAAACATTAAAATGGTCTTTGGAGAAAAAAAGTCCTAAAATGGGCACTTTTTCAGATTTTGTCACTATTTTCTTTCTTAAATATTATAACAAAATTTAATAATTTCCCTACCTACCTCCCCTAAATTTTGTTGGTATGCAGCAAGAATCACACATATATTTCATTTAGGCCTAATGGATAACAAAATAATTACAATTTTATGCTAAAACAGATAGCATATCTGGACTTATGTATACCGCAAGTGGTATAGTCCCTGTTCCCTTATCATTGTACTGTCTGTTTCAGATTTCACACCTACAATGGTACAAGGCCATCAGAGACGGTACCAACTGGTTCCCAACTAGCTGATGATGCCCTCTTTGCCAGGCCTCCTGATCTCAGAAATCCTAGGGTAAGATAATATTTTCTTGCACACCGGATATGGATATCTGAGATTTTACCCTGAGATAGAAAATCTTAGCTTACCCATGCTATCTTACTCAGGCTGTCACATGAGGGCTTCATACATTGGTTGTATTGGAACTCATGCACATGGTCGTCAAGTGACGTCATTGCTACGTTAAAGTGGTGTCATCATATGAAATTGCATCTTAGCATATTCAGGGACTTCTGGAAGCTTATTTTAAAATAAAAAACAGTGGTGAGCAAGAAAAATGATCCATTATTCGTGTGAGGGTAGGATTGAAAAATCTGTCCCGGGATCACTGTTTGTCATCACTCAGCAAGCCTCGTGATGCCAAACGGTGATCCTCGCGACAGATTTTTCTATCCTACCCTCACTCTCATGATAGATTCTTACAATCTCTTTTTAACCCTAACTATTCTAGGTATTCTTGTGTACAACACACTCCTCTCCATCTTTTATCAATACATTATACACACATATTGTAAAACAGTATTGATCCTAATCAGCTGGCTTCTCCCCGAAGCCAGCTGATCAGGAGCTATACTGTTTTCAAAACAGGATAAATCTGGGTTCAGCATGGTTAGGGTTAGTAAAGTGAATCATATTCCCCCTAAATGACACATTTTTATCATTTTTGTCGTATACCGAGCCACGTAGCGCAGTCGGTAACGTGTCTGGCAACAGATGCTAGTCTCACTGCAGATCCAGGGTTCAAGAGTTTGATCCCGGCCTGGTCCTATACTTTTGTGGAGATTGATCATAAAATAATTTCTACGGTCATTCTCCTCCCTTCCGCTGAATCATTCAAGAAGGGTGGTTGTCAGTTACAAGCGAAAGTATGTGCACTAAGTACTGGTTAACTGCTTGTTCAAGCTTGCCCAGGAAAAAGTGTGGTTAGGTGAACTGACCATCCTGCTGACCATAGCTGTTGACTTGGGACGTTAAGCAACAAAAACAAACAAACATTTTTGTCATAACTTTTTATCAACTCCCTGGTGAGGTTTGTAAAATGCAGAGTTGAGATGGCAGACCTTGTAAACAATGGTCAGACTGCTCCGGCAGACTGATATGGGTTGTCACTATTTGACAAGACCAAAAATGTTTTGGGTAAATATGGTAACGTAGTGGACCTTATCTACCTAAAATTTTGGACAAACTTGGTTTTCAATTTTAACTTGTAAACCCTAAAGACCCTACTTTTTTGGGCCTACTGTAAATTTTGGGGTGGTAGGGAGCGCAGTGGCTCAGTGGTAGAGTGCTTGACTCGAGACCGAGGGGCCGGGGGTTCGGGCCTCACCGGCCTCACTGCGTTGTGGTCCTTGAGCAAGACATATTTATCTTAGCTAAGTACTGGATCAACCCAGGAAGACCTGTCCCTGTTTAACTGAAAGATTGTTGATGGGATGTAAAGAATCAAATCAAACAAACAAACAAGCAAACATATTTTGGGGTGGACATTTAATATCTTTTCTCTGTTTTTATGGTATTTTGAGTGATTTTCCTTTACAATGTAGATAGAAACAAAATTCTAAAAAGAAAAAAAAATGATGACCTTAAAAAATATTGAGACATTTCTGGAAACAAGACATTTATTTTTTTGGCCTAATTAGAAGTTGACATTTAACTTTTGGCAGCTGCATTTTATCAGGGCTATGCTTCTGGGCCAACCTCTTTCTATGTTCCTAGTTTCTTATTCATTACTTCAGGACTCTAGTTAAGAGTGCGTAACGGAATATAATTTTCTTATTTCTCAACCAAAACATATGTTGTGGGTACTCAAACAATCCTTCTCAATGAGACCGTTCTTTTGAGCACCCAAAACATATGCTAAATATTATGGGTAAGAAAATATTTACAATTTTACGCTGAAATTTTTTGTTTATCTAAACCTGTGTACTTTCTCATGTTACTCTTCAGGGTTGGTTGGTTGATTTAGTGAACAAATTTGGACAGATGGAAGGCTTCAAGATTCTGCTGGACAGATTTACCAATGGACCTCCACTGTCGGTTCCTGTGATAGCTGCTCTTGTCAAGTAAGTTGGAAATCATGATATTTTTGGACAGAGCAGTGCTTTTATAACCCATCTTAATTTAACACAGTTTCGGATATAACATGGTCATGTTGTGCCTTCCCCCCAAAAAAATTCCATGGAATTTTACAAAGGAATTATAGGAAAATGGCTATTTCCCTACAATTCCTTTGTAAAATTGTCCCTTTATAACACTGAAATACTTATAACACGATGCAATAGTTTGGACCCCTAACATATAGCCTTATGACCTTGGAATCTTTTAAAGGAATTATAGGAAAATGGTAATTTTCATATAATTTCTTTGTAAAATTGTCCCTTTATACACGTGACGGTCAATGGACCCCTAACATAGCGTTATAAAGGGACTGAATTGTACTTGCTGAATATGCGTGAAGTCATTCTTGAAACCTGCATACACAGCTATGCAGTACCGGGCTGCGTAGTGCAGTCGGTATCGTGTCTGGCAACAGATGTGAGTCTGACTGCAGATCCAGGGGTTGCGAATTTGATCCCGTCCCGGTCCCAAACTTTCGTGGAGATTGATCTGAAATAATTTCTACGGTCATTCTCCTCCCTTCCGCTGAATCTGAAGGGTTGTTGTCAGTTACATGGGAAAGTATGTGCAGGAAGTACTGGTTAACTGCTTGTTCAAGCTTGCCCAGGAAAAAAGTGTGGCTAGGTGAACTGACCGTCCCGCTATGGGCCGATGACCATAGCTGTTGACTTGGGACGTAAAGCAACAAAACAAAAAAAAAAAAAACAGCTATGCAGTGGGATTAGAGGTAAAGGGTTTGATGTGAGTGTTCATCAGGTAAGATATTTTGTGGTTGCGAGCCACAAAGGAGTGTTGATGTGCAGGTTTGTCTGAGCCTTTTCTAGTAGCATTTGTGATTATTGCTAAAATCTTATTCACCGTTTTGATATAGTGGCAACACAAAGAATCAGTCAAGAAATAAATAAAATATCCTTCTCAAGCTGGAGTCCTAAATTTCTGAATGACTGATCAGTGTGGCAGAGCTCAGTTGGTAGAGTGTTAGAATGGGGATTGAAGGGTTGAAGCCCTCCAGTAAAATATTTTACTGACCCTTCCAAGGCGGTACTTCTTTTGTGGATCTTTTATGTTTTTGTTCTGTCTTGTGTTTGCTATGTTTTGTGCGCGTCTGTATATATGTGCTTTGTGGTCACCTGCTGGGAAAGGGCTGACCTCTTGGCTCTCGTTTGTGGTGTCTTCTGTGAGTTTGTCACTTTCCCATTGGTATCCTGGGTCAGGTGTGGTACTTGATTGTATCGATTCCTGATCTTTGCATCCTTATTACTTTGGTAGTTAGAGACTTGCTGCCAAATGAGTAATTGTTGTTTCCTTGAGTAAGACACTTTATCCGTTGCTTAGTACTGGTTCAACCCAGGAAGCCCCATCTTGAAATAACTGAAAAATTGCTGACTAGGATGTAAATAATCAAACAAATCTGATCAGTGTGCGAAAATGCTTTTGCACCATATGGGGTTTAAGGATTTTTGCATTGAATATCTGCTCCAAAGGTGGATTTTTATTAACCTTTGCGACATAATACTGCAGTGTTATTGTTCTCAACATCATTATATGAGCCATGACATGAGATTTCCAACAATATGGTATGTGCGACCAGCAAAGGCTCAGACCAGCCTGCGCATACGCACAGTCTGATCAGAGCCTTTGCTATTCGCTTCAATATTCTATGAATGTTAAGCTACTGACCAAACATTGTTTGGAGTTTCTAAGTTTAAAAGGAGGCTGCGCAGGCTCATCTGAGTCTACACTTGTGAAAATGCCACATTGTTGGAAATCACATGTCACTGCTCATATGAATAGAAGATTGTTGAAAGTGATATTACACACAACTACTTACTACTAATTCATTTTTTGCAGATTCCAAAGCATGCTCATGAAATGAATGTAATTTGTGTTCACATTGATTATGTCCCTGGAGCGACTCTACCACCGTGCCGTGGTCTCTGGGGCACACTTCACACAGGGAACGATATTTATTGTAATACTTGTCCCCTCTGGGAGTGCCAAGAGTAGGGTCCCACCTGTTCACCGTGGGTGGCTTTCTCGGTAACTCGAAAGGGATGGCCTGGAAGACTGAGAGCATGCAGAATTTGGGCGTATAAAATTCTGTATGACTGAACACGTCTCTTCGGCCTCTTTGACGGGGTAGACCCGAGGGGAAACACGGCCCTGTGTTTCTAATCGGTCTTGTCATGCTGAGCCCCAGGAAGCTGAAAATGTGAAAAAAAAATTCTTATATCTTCGTTCTATAGTATTGTTCTGATGCCAACCACATGTCCATTATCTTATATATTCTTTCTTTTATAAAATATTCCTGGAAGGCAGTGGTTTAACGGGTCAATTGGGCAGATTTTATTTGTGCAAGTATAAATTCTATGTAACCCTAGCACTGGAGGTCGGAAACCCACTCCATCAAAGTGCTCCCTTGTTGGACTCCATGGTGGGTGGGGAGCATGGAGGCTGAATCTTAAAACCAAACACACATGGCTTCAAAATCTAGAAAACGCCACACACCGATTACAGACACAGATTCTGATGAATCATTAACAGCTTCTCAATCTCAATCTAAGTCTTCTGTACCAAAAAAACCTTATGTACCTAGATTTCTAATAATCCATTCAGAGGTAGAAGGAAAGGATATTTCTCTTCTTTCTCCTTTTCTGATACACAAGACAATAATGAGTATGGCAGGTGAGCCAAAAAGCATTAAGAATCTTAGATCAGGTGACCTATTAATACAATGTGCCAAAGAACCTCACGAAAAAAGCCTTTTAAAAATGAAAACTTTTTGTGGACTGAAATGCTCCGTAACTCCTCATGAATCCTTGAATACATCCAAAGGTATTGTTCGCTGTCCTGCCTTAATCAGGCAGAGCTTGGAGTCCATGGAGGAACAGGGTGTTACGGATGTCCGTAGAATCAATGTCCATCGTGATGGTGTCCTGAAACCAACAAATACATTTGTATTTACATTTAATTCACCAGAACTACCAACCGTTGTCAAAATAGGTTTCATTCAAGCAAAGGTTGATGTATATGTTCCCAATCCGCGTAGATGCTATCAATGTCAAGTGTTTGGCCACCATGAAAATAAGTGTGGCAGGCAGGCTTTATGTTTCAACTGTGGTATGCCTGAACATTGCGCATCTGGCCAGTGTCAAAGACCTGCCAAATGTTTAAACTGTTCTGGTGACCACCCTGCCAACTCCAAAGAGTGTCCACAATGGGAGAAAGAAAAGAAAATCTTAAATATCAAATATCAACAAAACATATCATTTTTGGAAGCTCGTAAACAATACGATCAATTCTATCAGGCTAGGACATATGCAAGTGCTGTGAAACCAGGCACTTGCAACAAATCTACAGAAACTGACAACAAGAGCACACAGACGGACGACAGCTTTACAGAATACTTAAAACAACAGACACAAGAAAAACAACAAGAACCCCCTAAAGGAAAACCCCAAGAAAAAGGTAATCCATCTCCTCCAGGGCAAACCCTTAAGCCAGCAACCCTGGACAGAAATATAAAGAAGAAGCTGAAAAAGCAATACTAGCTCAGAAGAATCCATTTTCTGTGTTTAAAAAGGATGATGAGGAAGATGACATGGAGGATGATTCTGTGGTTTTCACAGACTCTTCCTCCAGTGATCACCTCCCTAAAGGCACACTTTCACGATTACCAACAACTTAAATAATGGAAGGTGTCAATCTAACCATTATTTTATTACTTCTTTTAATATTATTTTCAAGTATTGATTTAAACATAAAATTATTCAATGGAATTGTCGAGGTTTGAAACCTAATTATAATGAAGTATCTCTATTGATTTCCGAATATAATCCATCTGTATTTTGTTTTCAAGAGACATTTCTTAAACCAGATGATAACATCTCATTAAAAGGTTATTAATATATATAACTATGTTCATACTGATTATCTGAGGCCCTCAGGTGGTGCCTCAATATTTGTAAAATCATCTTTCCCACAAAGAAAGATTGATTTACAAACAGAACTACAAGCAACTGCTATTTCTGTCACTCTTGACAGAGAAATAACTATATGTTCTGTATATATTCCTTCATCCTTTTCTCTCAATTCCCAACACTTGGACAATTTACTGCAACAACTTCCTTCTCCGTATATATTATTAGGCTACTTCAATGGTCACAATATCCTCTGGGGTGGTCAAAACAATGATTCCAGAGGTGAACTTATCGCAAATTTCATTACAAAGAATGACATATGTATTATGAATGATAAGTCTTACACGTATCATTCTCAAAGTACAAAGTCTTTTACATCTATTGATCTTTCCTTCTGCCATCCATCACTGTATCTTGATTAAAATTGGTCTGTATGTGAAGACCAACACAATAGTGATCACTTCCCTATCATCATTGAACAGAACACTTTTTCCACTGAGGATCACATTCCAAAGTGGAAATTAAATAGAGCCAACTGGGATCTATATAATACTCTTTGCACTGGTAAATTGGTACCAGAAAACTTCAAAGAATCCTCTGATCCTATAGCTGATTTTCTTCTCTTATTGAAATATCTAAAGAATGTATTCCCCAAACTTCGACAAATCCAACTAAAAGTAATCCATGGTACAATGACGACTGTAAAGAAGCAATTAAACAGCGCAAACAAGCTCTATCTAAATTCAAAAGATCTCCAAATACCAACAATTTTAATGACATTAAAGTATTTAGAGCTAAAGCCCGTAGAACAATTAAACTTTCGAAGCGTAAGTCATGGAGATCTTATGTTTCGAAAATCAATCATAAAACACCTATTAAAAAGGTTTGGGATATGATAAGAAAAATCTCTGGGGAAAAAAAATCCCCCAGTTACACACATTTAAACATGGTGGGTACTGACAGCAAAGCAACTTCAAAAATAGACTTTGCTGACACTTTAGGAGAAACTTTTTGTCACAATTCATCATCATTCAATTACTCTGAATCCTTCAGAAAGATTAAAACCGAACAAGAGAAAGTTAAATTGAATTTTAAATCACAAAATAATGAAATTTATACGAGGGCTGTTCAAATATGAATGCAAGTAGCTTCATAACTTTCTTCACATATATGCTATGACAAAATGGTAAACGTTTCAATAAAGGACTATATGTCACCTTTAACTAGCACCAGGCTTATAGAAAAATACAGTATACTTATCGAGTTATTGCCCTTTGAATGAGGGTCACGTTAGTATACTAACAAACTCAATGCTTCAAACATTACCAGTGATATAGACGAGCGTATAATTCTTCGATAAACAGGTGAAATTTCTTGAAATTTTTAAGGAAGTATCCCCATATTCTTATATAAAGATTCTGCGAAAATTGCGAAAAGCTGACATGCTTTTGTTAAATTACAACGGATCGTTTTCTCTAAAGTGTCCTTATGCTTGCAAATAAATGGCAAACAAAACACCACCTTTCAGTTTTCAATTAAACTTATCTCTAACAAATTGCACGAAGCAACATTTAAACAAGTTTGATCTCAAAGACAATATGTTGATCACTCATACTGAGTTGTTGCTACAAATTACTGAGGGATAGTGGGTAATTTTTAAACGTTGAAAAACATTTTTATTAAGTCAAAAATGCCTTAAGTGAAGGGGTCATATAATTTATACTTATTTTTTTGTCATAACGTTTCCGCTTTATTCTAAATTTGGACGTAAACTTTAAGTTTGACCACTATAGGCGTTATTTACAACAAATTTACTCACCTGGTCTTGGGGACTAGACAGATTGAACATATTTTAGCTAATGTGAACTAGTCATTAAAAAGCAGAAAAATGCTTGAAAAAATGCTATAAAATGTGATTAATCTGCAAATAGAGGTCGGTGTGTTTTAAAACCTCTCTTATGATATATTTAGCATGTTTACAGCAAAACGCAACGAAAACAACACAGTGTTGCTCATTATTACATCACCAGTATATAACTCAAAATGACGTTTATCATAAAACTAATGACGTCACAAACGCTTCTGTTTACTGGAGATCGAAACAGGATTATATAAACTTTTTCCTGCAAGCACCTTTTGGATTTATACACCAACTTGCATCTAAAATTTAGTGTCATTTTGTCTAAAACTTACAAAGATATGACACTATATTGGTACATGTACCAAAACCTGCATTGCAATTTGCTTCAGAAAAACTTCAGTATACAGGAATGGCCTTTTTATAAGGGACTGTAACTCGAGAAATACAGCGAGTGTTTCTTTATGTTTGGTGCCGTTTTAAAGCCGACAAAAAAATCTTTCGAGAAAGGTATGACATTTTGTCGTAGCATATATGTGAAGAAAGTTATGAAGCTACTTGCATTCATATTTGAACAGCCCTCGTAACAAAGATTTTAATTTAGATGAATTAGTTGAAGCTATTCAACTATCACATGACTCAGCCACGGGTCCTGATGAGATCCACTATCAAATGCTTAAACATCTTCCAGATATTTCTCTTGAAACTCTTTTGAATATATTTAATTACATTTGGACAACTGGTAAATTTCCAGATGGTTGGCAATATGCAACAATTATTCCTATTCCCAAAACTGGTAAAGATCCTGCGGAACCAAATAATTATAGACCTATAGCTTTAACAAGTTGCCTATGTAAAACACTTGAAAGAATGATAAATAAAAGACTTACTTGGTTTTTAGAATCTAATAATCATATATCCTGGTTCCAGTCTGGTTTCAGATCTGACCGCAGTACAACTGATAATTTAGTTAGACTGGAAACTTTCATACGTGATGCCTTTATTAAAAAGGAACATGTAGTCACTGTGTTTTTTGATTTGGAAAAAGCTTATGATACCACATGGAGATACGGCATTTTAAAAGATATCCACAAACTTGGATTAAGAGGTAGACTTCCTACATTCATTGAAAACTTCCTTGCAGACAGCGCCATGCAAGTCTGAGTTGGCTCCTCTCTGTCTGACTATTATGACCAGAAGCAGGGTGTACCTCAAGGGGGTGTTTTGTCTACGACACTTTTTAGCATCAAAATTAATGATATTGTGAAATGTTTAGGTAATCTTACTGATTGCTCATTATACGTTGACGACTTCTGTATCTGTTATCGCTCAAAACGCATGGCGACAATTGAACGTCAACTACAACAAAATTTGAATAAGATTGGAAATTGGGCAACAAGCAATGGCTTTAAGTTTTCCATATCAAAATCACAGTGTGTACATTTCTGTCAGTTGCGCAAGCAACATGATGATCAGGTTTTACATTTATATGGATCACTTATTCCAGTTGTTGAGGAATCTAAATTCCTTGGCATTTTATTTGATAGAAAACTCAGTTTTACACCACATATTAAATATCTTAAAGCTAAATGTTTAAAAGCATTGAATCTTTTAAAAGTGCATTCCCATACTTCTTGGGGTGCAGACCGAACTACACTTCTCAAGCTGTATTGGTCTCTAGTCTGGTCAAAATTAGACTATGGCTGTATTATATATGGCTCTGCACGGAAATCATATCTTCAAATGCTTGATCCTATACATAACCAAGGATTTAGAATAGCTTTAGGAGCTTTTAGAACTTCTGTTGCTAGTCTCTATGTGGAAGCAGATGAACCATCATTATACTCACGAAAGGAGAAACTCTCTTTGCAATATGCTGTAAGACTTGCTGCTTACCCATCAAATCCTGCTCATGAAGTTACATTCCCACCAAATTATGTTGATTTATATGAGCAGAAACCTAAAGCTATTAAATCATTTGGCATCAGAATTTCACCACTCTTAGAATCTGCCAATATCAAACCATAAAATATTGAAAAACATTTTACACCAAATATTCCAGCTTGGTGTATGAAACCACCTGAAATACTTTTTGATTTACATTCCGGGAAAAAATCTGAATCAAATCCACACATATTAAAAGATGATTTCAGAAAAATGCAAAGTCATTATAAGAATTACCAACAAATTTATACTGATGGGTCAAAGGAAGACTCAAAGGTTGGTTGTGCTGTTATATCAGACAACCATAGTAATATGCAACGTATACCTGACGAGTCATCAATTTTCACTGCTGAAGCCAAAGCAATTGATCTAGCTTTAGATTTCATTAGCACTTGTGATGCTAACAATAAATTTATTAGCTCACTAGAGCCGAAGGCTCAGGGTGAGCTTATAGTATGGGACTCGAGCCGGCGTCCGTGAGTCCGTGCATCTGTCCGTTCACACTTTCATACATGAATATCTCTGAGACGAGCTGGCCAATCGTAATCAAATTTCACCAGAAGCATCATTGGGATGGGGGATTGGCTGCAATAGGTTTTGGGTCAGATCGGATTAGAACTTTGGTTTCCATGGCAACAGAAAGCTCCTATAGGGTTATAATGGGGAAAACCTTGTGACCACTCTAGCTACTTCATTTTTGATTGGTTCTTCTTTATTCTTGCAGGTAACAAGGACAACCATAATATCTTGGATGGGTTCGAATTTCGGCAAGATTGGGCCAGGGACTTATGAGTTAGCTGTCCTTGAGTGTCTGGAAAAATCCCCATAGACTTATAATGGGGAGAAATGTTGTGACCACTCTCGTATCTTCATTTTTCGATGAATCTTCTTCATTCTTGCATACAACAAGGACAACTATTAAAGCTTGGATGATTTTGAATTTCGTCAAGATCCCATCACCTATTTTGGAGTTAGTGCTCCTCGAGCATCTTAAAAATTGATGGATAATGTTGTGACTGCTCTAGCCTCTACATTTTTGATTGGATCTTCTTCATTCTTTCATCTAACAAGGGCAAACATAAAAGCTTGGATGAGTTTGAACATTAAGTAGAAATAACCTCAGACTGTTGAGGTAACTGCCCTTGATTGTTATAAAAAATCTGCATGGACTTACAGTGGAAGATCTTTTGTGACTACTCTAGGGCCCTCATTTTAAATGGATCTTCCTCAGTCATGCAGGTAACAATGACCCCCATAAAAGCTTCAATGAGTTAGATTATCCGCCAAACCCAACCACCAATTACAGAGTTAGCTGCACTTGAGCGTCTAAAATATAGCTGTATAATGTTGTGACCACTCTAGCACCTTCATCTTTCATTTGATTTTTTTCGTCCTTGTAGGTTATCAGGACGTACATTAAATATTGGATTGATCAGAACCCGTCACTGACTACAGAGTGAGCTGCCCTTAAGCATCTGAAAAATACACTTTCACCATTTTTATTCAGATCTTTTTAAAACTTGCAGATAACTAGAACTAGCATAATATCTTACGTTTTTGAATTAATTCCTGGTCACTGTTTCAAGTTCAGAGTTACCTGCCTTCGAGCATTGTAAATTATGGTGTCTCCAAGCATTATGCTGGTTCCATGGTGAGCGATCGTTGCCCATTGGGCTACTTGTTATATTTTCTGACTCGCTTTCTGTATTGAAAGCAATGAACCATACCAGTTCAAAGAATCCGCAGATTCAGAAACTTTTAGAAAAATGTCATGAGCTTTTAGCTTATAAAGAAATTGTTCTCTGTTGGATTCCTAGTCATATAGGTATCCAAGGGAATGAGATGGTAGATAAGCAAGCAAAAACATCGCTTTCATTAGAACAAACTTCTTTTAAGATTTCATTTTCTAATTTTAAGCCATCTATCAATAAATATATCTTGGAAGAATGGCAAACTTCATGGAATAACAGCATTGGAAATAAACTTCTTGACATCAAACCAACTATTGGTGAATATCAATCAGTTGTTCGAAACATTAGAAAAGAAGAAGTAGTTTTAGCTTGACTCCGCTTAGGTCATACAAGAGTCACTCATTCATACTTTCTACAAGGTGAAGAGCAGCCACAATGTGTTGGTTGCGACGCACCATTCACTGTACGTCACTTCCTTTTGGAATGTGGCGACAAATAATTGCTTCCATGTTGATAACATGAAATAATTATTTCAAGATATACATATTGATAGTATTATGACATTTTTAAGACAAATAAATCTTTTTAACAAAATCTAATGGCTATTTTTAAAATCATGTTTTGTTTTAAATTTGTATCAGACCATAATACACATCATGTTAAGTTTAATAACGTCTGACGCTAATGACCCACAAGGGTTGATGCGTCGTTAAGCATCAAACAAACAAACAAACAAAAACATTGATTATGTGTACAAATGTGTTTCTTCAACTAAACTTCTGTTTTATTTTTCAGACCATTTGGCCAGTGTGCAGAAGTCTTGACACAACATACAGTACAGAAGTATTTGATGCCCATTGTGGTAGGTGACATACTTACTCCCTCTCACTTGTTATACCCCCCGCAAACTTTGTTTGTGGTGGGTATACTGTTTTCATGTTGTCCGTGCGTCCGTCTGTCCGTAACCCTTTGTTTCCTTAATATCTTGAAGAGTCATCGCTGGATTTTCATCAAACCTTGCAAACATGTTCATAAATGCAAGACAAATACTTTAAACAAAAAAGTAAGGGCCAGGGGCCAATTCTATTAGAGTCATTTCCCTTTGTAGTTCTAAAAGACTTTTTGTATAGGATTTTATTTTTATGCTATTATAGGCCATACACGGGCCGATCAACTCCTACCACAGCTTTTGATGGAACAATTTGATACTTTGCCTATACAATGTAAACACATTGAACATATGCATGAAGGAGTTTGGTTCAGAAAAAATAATTTTTGACAAAATGACAGCTGTGAGATCTTAGACAATTTTTACCTAATAAGGCTTATGTATATGCATAGATGGTGCCTTCATAGGCCTATCAACTCCTACCACAGTTTTTGATGGAACAATTTGATACTTTGCCTATACAATGTTAACACATTGAACATATGCATGAAGGATTATGGTTCAGTAAAAATAATTTTGACAAAATGACAGCTGTGGGAACTTAGACAATTTTTCACTTATATGGCTTTTGTATATGCATGGATAGTGCCTTTATGGGCCGATCAACTCCTACCACAGCTTTTGATGGAGCAATTTGATGCTTTGCCACTACAATGTAGACATATTGAACATATGCATGAAGGAGTTTGATTTTGAAATAATAATTTTTGACAAAATGACAGCTGTTAGAACTTACGACAATTTTCCCCTAACAAGGCTTTTGTATATGCATTGATGGTGCCTTCATGGGCTGATCAATTCCTACCACAGCTTTTGATGGAGCAATTTGATATGTTGCCTTCACAATAAAGACACATTGAACATATGCATGAAGGAGTTTGGTTCAGAAAAAATAATTTTTGATAAAATGACATCTATGAAAACTCATATCATGATCAACTTAGACTATTTTTTTCATATAAGCTTTGACATATAGAGCTTTCAGGTGTGAATAATTTTGTGTATTTGATCTTAACAAATGTTCCAGATTGCAAGCTTTAAGATCATTTGCACAGATTCTACTTAAATCTTGTTTTCACAGATTCTACTGAAATCTTTTTTTCAAAACAAGGGTCTGCTGGTTTGAACTATCACTTGCCAAAACTATGTTTTTTCACTGACCCTTACTGTGAAGGGGGGGGGTATAAGCATTGCTTATTAACTTTTTTTCATTGTATATGGTTAAATGTAACTTGGTACTGTATATGCTTAGCCCATAGAAGCCTAGCACCATCACAAAGCGTTTATGCTAACATAGACTCTTCCATGCTTTTAACAATCATTGTTCCAGATAAGAATCTACTCCCTGTTTTGAATACAATTCCCTAATGCCATACCTGATTTAAATATTCATCTTATATAGCTATTTAGGAAAAGAACAACGTATTAAACTTCAAGCTTTGGTTCTAATTCTGTGACATTCTATAATTTATAAATGTTTATGTGTATCTTATCAAGGTGAATTACAATATGGGCCGGGATGCGAGAAAACCTGTCTTCGGTGATTTGCGAACAACACAGGCGCAGACCAGCCTGCGCATCCGCGCAGTCTGATCAGCGCCTTTGTTATTCGCATTTTGGAAAGAATCATATGTAAACTTGCTACAGGTGAAATTACAATTTTCTAGGTAGTCTCTGTAGCTGACGAGACTGGTTTGAAACTCACTTTGTCGGAAACCCCGAAGACAGGTTTTCTCGCGACAAGGCCCATATGTTTAAACTGTAAACAAAGAATCCATTGAAGGCAGTGTCTGAATATTTATGATAAATACATGTGTGCCTCATTGCGACAAAACCTGTCTTCTAGGTTTCTAAGTGAGATTCACCAGTGACTAGCTAGAAAATTGGAATTTCCCTCGTAGCAAGTCTAGATATGAAACTTTCCAATAAGCATATAACAATGGCATTAATGAGACTGTGGGGATGCACAGGCTGGTCTGGGCCTATGTTGTTCGCAAACCCCTGAAGACAGATTTTCTAGTGTCAAGGGCCCAAGGCCCATGTATGACACATGTGGAAAGAACTAATTTTTTACAGGAAATTGTACCAAAATTTCTTGACGGTTTAACAGACGATGAGTTAAAGAAGGAATCAAAAGCAGAAGTGAAAAATGATGCTCTATCATCTATAGTGAAAGCTTTGAAACAACTTGTTTACACACTTCCTAATCAAGAAGAGACAATAAAAACATTGGAGAGGTTCAGGCTTAAGATGATTTTGAGGTGAGTGATCTAAATTGACCATTTACAGTAGAACTTCGATGGCTCAAAATGGTCGTGGCCGTCGGTGCTAGTTCGACCCATAGATGGGTTCGAGCGGTACCTGGTCTGACAATTTTCAAGGGAGTTCACATGTAATTTATGTTTACCATGGACACCACATTTTTATCGATCAAAGCTGCTTAGCGCATGTGACATCTGTCATTTATGTCAATTTACCCCTTTAAATTATAAGCAACACGTGTTTGCAATTACGCATCTGCAGAAAGTAAATACCTTGATCAGCATGCACTGCATTTGCTATCCCATCTGCTATCAAGATTTAGTTGTCTGGTCGTCTTGTGAGTGATGACATACATGTTGTCAGGCCACTATCGGCCCGCAAGTGAAAGGTCATTAGAATGTGGTTGCGCTGGCAGGCTGATCGTTGCCCGCTTTTAGATGTTAAGCAGGAATTAAGAACCTATGCCCACACAAGACTCTGACCAGACTGTACTCTGAATCTACCTGCGAACTGTTGATAACAAAACATCTCATTTGTTGCGCGCTGATAAGTGAGAACTTAATTACACACTTGTCAGCGCGCAACAAATGAGATCTAAGTTTTGAGTTGTAGAGAACTTAATTACACTACAACTCAAAACTTAGATCTGATGAGATGCCGCTAATAGCTTAATTGACACATTCCGCTCATTGAATGAATTTGTCCCAAGCGCAAAATCATCATTGCTGAGGAGCGCTTTTGAAACCTAGTTAACTAATATCAAGCATCTGAATGATTCATGTTAGGTAAATATTAGTACGAGCCAGCCAAGCGTTTATACATTGAAAATTGCCCTGCCGTCCATGTTTTGAGTCGAGATTTCGAGCCATCGTTGATCGAGCCTGGGGTGTAATTTTACATTAAAATATATAGGGAATTTGCCGGGACTGACGAATGAGTTCTAGCGATCCATGGTGTTCGAGACAGGCGAGTTGGAGCGACCAAAGCTAGACTGTTTTAGTTTTATATCTTTTACCATATTGAATTGTACATGAAAGTGAAAATCCCAGTGCAAAAGTCCAATTTTCCAGTTTTGGTTAACCCTTTGACTGCTAGTCACGACTTTTGTTCTGCCTTTAGATGTTCTTAGGTGGCCTATATTGCGAACAATATGGACCCAGATCTGGGAGCAGTTTAATCAGGGTTAAACCATATAGACCAAAGGAGCAGTCTGATCAGGATTACTATTGTTTGCTTCTATGAAAAAAATCTAGTATGCAGCAGTGGTAAAAAGCAGACACTATTTTCAGGACAAAAATATTGTGGCGGGATAAGGGTTATTTTTGCGAAATAAGAGGAGTATTTCTTAATTGAGTACCTAGGGACAGTTGTATTAGGTTATCTCAACGGTATGGTACTTTGAGCACCCCAAAACACGTTTCAATGGGCAAGAAAATATTGACAATTTTACGCTCAAAAAGTTTCCTTATCTGGACCTATGCATCAAAGCCAGGTTTTTGGAGGCTCATATGAAATGATAATTTCTATGGATTACATTATTTGTAAACTCTGGCCAAGCACAATATTTCTGTTGCCTTGTCTAATGAGTTGATATTATATAATAACTCCTATTCTTTTTTTTTTTCAGATTACTTCAGATATCTTCTTTCAATGGTAAAATGAATGCTCTGAATGAGGTCAACAAGGTTATAGCTAATGTTTCATTTCACACAAGCCGACATTCACAGAGTGATGAGGATGAATGGTTAACAGCAGAAAAAATGGCAGTAAGTGATATGTAGACAGTAAATGATCTAAAATTTCTAACAGCCTTAAGATAAGAGTGCGTACCAAAAAATTAATTTTCTTGTTTCTCAACCAAAACATATGTTGTGGGCACTCAAAAGAACCGTCTCAATGAGACGGTTCTTTTGAGCACTCAAAACATGTTAAAACTGATGGGTAAGAAATGTTTACAATTTTACGCTCAAAAAGTTTGTTTATCTAAACCTATCGTGTAACACTAGTTGCCTGCCCAAAAGGTCTGGACAAACAGGGCAGAAGAAGCAGTCTGATCAGGGTCATCCCTGTTTGCTATTCTTACAAACATTTTGTGAAATTGCAGCTCTGATAAACAACATTTTATTTGAGAACAGAAAGTGAAAAATGTTTGTAATTTTTGGAAATTTATTGTACTATGGGATTGTTAAATGCTCACTGCTTTGTCTAACTATCGATAATTATTTGAGCCATGGCATGAGATTTCCAACAATGTGATATGTGCGTCAAGCAAAGGCTCAGACCAGCCTGCGCATGGGCGCAGTCTGATCAGAGCCTTTGCCTGCCCCTCGATATTCTATGACTGTTAAGCTGCTGATTGAACAGCATTTGGAGTTTCTAAGCTTAAAAGGAGGCTGCACAGGCTCGTCTTAGTCTACACTTGTCAAAAAAGTCACATTGTTGGAAATCTCATGTCTCATTTCCTAAATCACCATTATCAGCTAGCCAATCTCACTCAAATTTCATGTGGAGCATTGCTGTGGTTGTAGCTTGATTTACTGCTGTTTTGGAATTGACTGGGTTGAAACTCTGGTTACCGTGATAACAAAAAGTCTTCGGGGGAAAATTGTGTCTGCTCTGTAATTCAAAAACAATTTGAGATATTTTCCTTAAACCTTACACAAATATAAAAACTATTAGACGACTTCCAGAATACAAGAGCTGTAACTCTGAATTACATAAATTTGGAGCTATGGCCTTTTGATAATTGAAAATAGTATGGTTTTTGTTGAGGTGGCATCCACTCTGTAGTGCAAAATAAATTCCTGACAATTGATTGGATGGATAAGAAAATATTCACAATTTTATGTTCAAAGATTTTATTTTCCTGGACCTATGTCACATAATTTTGGCTAATAAAAAAATACCTGTGTTTAGGGTAACCCGACCCCACCTAAATTTACTGGTGAAACCTAGCATTTTTTTCAGGTTTTCTGGAAAAAGTATAATTTTATGCATTTTGAAAAGCATTTTGCCTTTCAAAAGGCATGAAATTATATATTTTCCATAAAAAAAATCAATAAAAAACCTGTGTGCCTACCTACCAAAAGTTTTCAGACCTGTTACCTGAAACACGCTTATTTTTTATTTGGCCTAAGCTTAAGCTATATATCATATTTACAGGAATGGATCCAGGAAAACGATGTTCTTTCCATTGTGTTGAAGGACAACCTCCATCAGCCCCAGTATGTTGAGAAACTCGAGAAGATTCTAAGGTTTATGATCAAAGAAAAGGCGCTGTCTCTACAAAACCTGGATAAGTTGTGGGAAGCACAGGTACACATTGATGTTAGGGCTTATTGCACTGTCCAAATTTGTTTGCTGGGGGGATGTGTCATTTTTAACTCTTTCCTTACTTGCGGCGGCTTTTTTCGTCTGCTGATAACCTTTGCAAACAGTTTGGACCCAGATCAGGACCGACGTTTTGTCGGTCCTGATCTAGATCCAAACCATTTGACACATTAAGATTAACTAGCATGCAAAGAGTTAAGAAATGCCAAAACTCCTAGTCCTCATCTGCTGGCCCAAGTTCAAAATAATTTCATGCTGATGCCCCAAGTAAGGGCATCTACGTAGATAAACTGCTGGCCCAGTTTCAAAATATGTTTACATGTTTTCCTTTTTGCCCCAACCAGAATTGCTTAAACAATGTAACGAACGCTTTCTGACTCAAACTGACAGGAATACTGCACAAAATCATTTTAAATTGTTACATTTAACGTAAGAATTCCACTGGAATCTAAGAAAATAAAATGTTTATAGTTGCGTTTCAGTTTCTGTTTGGTTTTAATATGTTATTGTAATATTGTTAATTGGAGGTGCAGCCACAATTTGCTTATCTTACCATTATGTCATTGTACATGTACTTCTGCTAATTCAGGCTTCTAACCATCTTTCAGTCTGGTAAACATGACGCCATTGTAAAGAATGTCCATGATCTTCTGGCCAAACTAGCCTGGGACTTCTCACCAGAGCAGCTGGACCACTTGTTTGAATGCTTTCAGGTAGGTGGACAAAATGATGCGAGTCACGACATGTGATTTCCAACAGTGTGGCATTTTGACAAGTGTAGGTTCAAAAGAGCATGTGCAACCCCCTTAAGCTTAGAAACTCCAAATTGTACTCAGTCAGTAGCTTAACAGCCATAGAATATTCAAGCGACTAGCAAAGGCTCTGATCAGACTGCGCGTATGCGCAGGGCTAATCTGAGGCTTTGCTGATTGCACACACCACATTGTTGGAAATCTCTTGTCGCGGCACATGTAAATATTTCAACCCTTGCATGCATGATGTAATCCTCTTTCAGTTTGGTACAATAAAGGGGGTGACTATAGAAGCTGTCCACATAGGTCCAGATAATAAAAAGAAATTATCGTAAAATTGTGAATATTTTCTTAACCATCACTTTTAACATATGTTTTGGGTGCCCAAAAGAACCGTCTCATTGAGACGGTTCTTTTGAGTGCCCACAACATATGTTTTGATTGAGAAATAAGAAAACTAAATTTTGATTATGCACTCTTATCTAGAAGTCTGTGTCCACCACTTTATCTGATTCAAACATTTGGAAGCTAGATATAATATGGGCCTCGATGCGAGAAAATCTGTCGAAGGGATTTGCGAACAACAAAGGCGAAAACCAGCCTGCCCATCTGCACATTCTGATCAGTGCCTTCATTATTTGATTAAAGTATCATATCTAAGCTTGCTACAAGAGAAATTGCAGTATTCTAGGTATTCTCTGTAGCTGAGCATGCAGGGTTGGGTATAACCTAGTCGGATATATAAAGATACACTCAAGTTGTTACCTAACATAACCCTAATCATCATGACAGAAGGTTAAGCCTGTACTTCCATGTATTTTATTCATAAGCACATTAAGTTGAATAATGACTGATAGATTCTATAGTTATACCTCAACCCTCCATTGGTCTATTATAAAAGAGTAAAGATCGCTTCTGGCATATCCAGTGCAGCTAGAGGTCCAAATTTTGGTTCAAGCATTCCTCTACTTCCATACTTGGTTTATGCAAGATAGGAAGGCACTGGTGAGACTGCAGGCATGCTCATGTTCGTTTGAGCCTTCCCTGCTCACCGATGTAATAAGTACCCAAATCTTGTCCGCTGGTCCATATTCTCTTTTTTACCAGTAAAACAATTTAATTGAATCAAATCACGTCATTAATCTGTATATTGGTGACTTCTAAAGGCATACTTTGGCAAACAGTGAAGACCCAGATGAAATGCCACAATATGTGGCATTTCATCAGGGTCTACACTGTTTGCCGAGGCAAAAAACGAATTTCAGAGAAAAAAAGTACAATTTTATTTGGAAATTTTAATATGTGTCCCCTTGATTTGTTTGTTTTGATCCTTTACGTCCCAGTCAACAATTTTTCAGTCATGTCGGGATGGGTCTTCCTGGGTTGCACCAGTACAAAGCACTGGATACCGTTGATATGGACTATCCCAAGTTTAATGTACTAAACCTGAAGGAAGAATCCATTGGTACATAAAGTGTTAAAAGTAGTTCCAGCAGCAGGGGAAATAACTCTCATCATTACTTCTGTATTTACAGGTGAGCTGGGCTCATGCTTCTAAGAAACAACGAGAAAAGCTGCTAGAATTAATAAGAAGGTTAGCAGAAGATGATAAAGAGGGAATCATGGCACATAAGGTAGGCAAAGAGTATAGCACAAGGATGAAATTAACCCTTTCCTTCACGAATATTCATGCTGGGCTCCTCACACTATGAATAATTGTATGAATAATCTTTCATGTTTGTACATAGAACAAAGAAATTATTTGTCAGGTTAACTTGTGTAGGATAATATATAATATTTCGATAAGCAAGCAGAGTAGACCCTGATCAGGCAGCTCTTACAAGAAGAGCAGCTCTTACAAGGGCTGCCTGATCTGGGTTTGCTCTGTTTACAAATTGTTAAAAGGGGTCTCTATGAGGTAAAGGGTTAAGTAATTACATGTTAATTTGCATGCTTTATTTTTACGTATAAAGAAAGAAAATACCATGAATTTATTTAGAACTCCCAACTTTGTGATCAACACTTTTATTGAGACAGAACGAAATGCACTTCTTATTTTTCTTATTGATTTGCAGGTACTGGGATTACTATGGAATTTGGCACACAGTGAGGACGTCCCTACTGACATCATGGACCAGGCACTGACAGCACATATCAAGATATTAGACTACAGCTGTAGCCAGGTGAGAATACTCATTCTTGCACAACAGATAAGAATATCTGAGATTCTAGCCTGGTTTAACAATACTTATCTTACCCATGTAACCTTACCCAGGCTGTCACATGACATTGGTTGTATTGGAATTCACACACATGGTTGTCAAGTGACATCATTGTTAAGGCAAAGTAATGTCATTATGTAATGTTGCATCTCTGACAGCGTATTATAAAGGAAAAAGCAAAGAAAAGAGCTAGAAAAAGATTCATTTTTTTGTGTGAGGGTGGGATAGAAAAATCTGACACAAGGATCACCGCTTGGCATCACGAGGCTCGACTAAACTTATGACAAGATGAACTAGGGAGCGCAGTGACTCAGTGGTAGAGTGCTTGACTTGAGACCGAAAGGCGGCTGGTTCGAGCCTCACCGACTTCACTAAGTTGTGGTCCTTGAGCAAGACACATTTATCCTAGCTTAGCACTGGTTCAACCCAGGAAGACCTGTCCGTGTTAAACTGAAAGGTTGTTGATGGGACGTAAAGAATCAAATCAAACAAAAAAACAAACAAGATGAACAAGAATCTCCCAGTCAATGGCACACCTTTGCAAATCCACATGCATTGATGGCCCCTCCACAGGGCCATTAATAAATGTGCTCTTGAACGCCCCACTTGTGTAAGCAAGTCACTCGATACATTTGGTTGCATTCAGTCCAGCGGTTTAGGAGATAGCATAATGGACATGTTGATGGACAAACAAACAGACCGACAGGACAGTGTAGGCTATGAGTATCCATGACGCTTTATCTGGTGCTTTGAGGGTTATTAGGGACAAAATCAAGGATTTGTTCTATTTTCGAGTGCTAAACTTCTAAAATTTAAACTTCCATGTGACAAATTGAACTAAACCATCCTTTATGTCCTTAAATGATATGCTTAAAAAGCCAACCTAATACTCCTTAGGCTAGAAAGTGAATAACAAAGACACTGATCAGACTGCATGGGTGTGCAGGCTGGTCTGCGCCTTTGTTATTCGCTTAAAACAAAGTCAAGTTTTCTCTTGTTGGATCTTGTAATCATTGTTAATTGTGATGTATCTGTCATTCGAAGCAGGATCGTGACGCACAGAAGATGAGTTGGATCACGAAGTTTGTGGAAGAATTGAAGAATGATAAGTGGGTTCTCCCTGCTCTGAAACAGATACGAGAGATATGTCAGCTCTTCCCAGAGGTAAGTAGTAGTTGGTTGTGTCTTTCTTTATACCACCCGCAAACTTTGTTTGAGGTGGGGTAAACTGTTTTCACGTCCGTCCGTCCGTGCGTCCATCCGTAACGCTTTGTTTCCTTAATATATTGAAAGAGTTATGGCTGGATTTTCATCAAACCTTGCAAACATGTTCATATATGCAAGGCAAACACTTTAAACAAAAAAAAATAAGGGCTAGGGGCCAATTCTATTAGAGTTATTTCCCTTTGTAGTTCTAAATGTCTTTTTGTATGGGGTTTTATGCTTATGCTATTATGGGCCATACACGGGCCGATCAACTCCTACCACAGCTTTTGATGGAACAATTTGATACTTCGCTTATACAATGTTAACACATTGAACATATGCATGAAGGAGTTTGGTTCAGAAAAAAATAATTTTTGACAAAATGACAGCTGTGAGAACTTAGACAACTTTTACCTAATAAGGCTTTTGTATATGCCTAGATGGTGCCTTCATGGGCCGATCAACTTCTACCACAGCTTTTGATGGAGCAATTTGATACTTTGCCCATACAATATAGACACATTGAACATATGCATGAAGGAGTTTGGTTCAGAAAAAAATAATTTTTGACAAAATGACAGCTGTGAGAACTTAGACAATTTTTCACTTATATGGCTTTTGTATATGCAAGGATAGTGCCTTTATGGGCCGATCTACTCCTACCACAGCTTTTGATGGAGCAATTAGATGCTTTGCCACTACAATGTAGACATATTGAACATATGCATGAAAGAGGTTGATTTGGAAATAATGATTTCTGACAAGATGACAGCTGTTTGAACTTAGACAATTTTCCCCTAACAAGGCTTTTGTATATGCATTGATGGTGCCTTCATAGGCCGATCAACTCCTACCACAGTTTTTGATGGAGCAGTTTGATATGTTGCCTTCACAATACAGACACATTGAACATATGCATGAAGGAGTTTGGTTTGGAAAAAAAATTTTTTGATAAAATGACATCTATGAGAACTTAGACTATTTTTTCGGTATAAGCTTTGACATATAGAGCTTTCAGTAGTGAATAATTTTGTGTATTTGATTTTAACAAATGTTCCAGATTGCAAGCTTTAAGATCATTTGCACAGATTCTACTTAAATCTTGTTTTTGTTTGTACAGATTCTTCTGAAATCTTCTTTTCAAAACTCCGGTCTGCTGGTTTGAACTAAAACTTGCCAAGTTTTTTTCACTGACTCTTACTGTGCGGGGGGTATCTAATAAGCATTGCTTATTGACTTTTTTCATTATCAAGGTTCTGTGTTCCTTAATCCTTGTGTTGCCAATATTTTTTGTTCTGAAAATGTCTGCAGCATATATTCAAGTGACTTCAGGATAGATTTTATGGAAGCAAACACTATGAACTCTGATTAGACCGCTCCCATGGGTGTAGTCTATACTGGGTTCATGGCATTTGCAATAAACGGTACCTACGAATATAGGCAGATGAGAGAGATCAGAGACACACTTTTTGCCTCTGCACTTACAAGTCTGTGGTGTTATGAAGTATTTGTAGCAGATGACTTAAGCTGGTGTGTATGTGTGCAACAAACTTTTACTTTTGCCCTTATTTTTAAATCTAGAGCTTTAATATTTCACTTGAACATTCCTTGTGTTAAGAGCCTTTCATATTCGTGTTAACAAAAATGTGTATGACCTTGAACTTTGACCTACTTTTGAAAATAATAAAAAAAAAATTAAATTTACTTTGAACTTGCATATGTTCTGGGAGCAATTAGTGTCGGAACTTTGAAATAGTTTTCAAAAATTAAGTATTTCATATAGCTCCAGTGTATATCTTATATGATGCAGAGGAAGCGCAGTGGCTCAGTGATGGAGTGCTTGACTCAAGACCGAGGGGCCGCGGGTTCCAGCCTCACCGGTGTCACTGCGTTGAGGTCCTTGAGCAAGACACATTTAGCCTAGCTTAGTATTGGTTCAACCCAGGAAGACCCATCCCTGTTTAACTGAAAGATTGTTAATGGGACATAAAGAATCAAATAAAAAAAAAATATGATGCAGAGGCATATATGTTTCACATTTATATGTCTTGTTTTCTTTATCTTTCAGCCTCCACAGAACTTTCCTCATGTTCCAAACCGTGTGTCTCAAGTGTATTATAGGAACTCTGTCATTAGTATTTTACAGTCTAATCACTCTATAGTGATGTTAGTAGCTCAGAATCTATCAGCCTATATGAACAAAGCTAGACAGTATGCTAAAGGTATGTGCTGTATCTTGTATTAGTTTTAGAGCATAGGAGCCTTGTTGGAAGAATTCCTTTATTTTTTGGTTTGGAAAAAGCAAAGGCATGAACAATTCTGTGCAGTCTGATTGCCTCATTTGTTATATGCTCCCTGAAAGTATGACAGCATAATTTGCAGCAGTGAAATATTCAATATTCCGGCTAGTCGCTATCAAGCTAGGTTGAGGGTCTCAGCTACAGAGACTAGGTAGAAAATTGAATTTTTGCTTAACAGCAAGCAAATAACAAACACCAAAGACAGTTTTTATCTTGTCGAGTCCCATGTACAAAAGGCTGTATGGTTTAAGCTGGAAGCTATGTAAGGAAAATAGTTTGGTAGAAAGTGTAGTCAGCCCATCAAAATTCTGGCTACCCAAAAGTTTTATCAACAGGTTAAATAAAGTAAAAAAAAATCCTTCTTTTCTACAACATTTAGCATTGCATGTTGTAGCCATTTTTCATTCTTTATGTAATATGGACTTGTTATCTCATGATTTCTTTGGTTTCATTATCATGTGACCAAAAACCAGACATCTGGTCCCTCTGAATAGCTGTGCATGCACACTTTATAGACCAAATTATAAACATGTAGTGAGTACTCATTAAAATCTTGATTTTGAAACAGCACAGACATATTATATTGGTTTCTTGTATTTAGAATGTTTTAAATTATAGGAAAATGCTGCCTGTCATTATCCTATAATTTCTTTGTAAAATCCTAGCAGGGTTCGAATTTTAGCTATACTCGCAAAATGCAAGTTAAAAAAGCAATTAGTGAGATAGTATTTTCTGTACTTGCATTTTCTCGCGAGTGGAAATTTGGGGCTGTTATCCGTGGGTCTTATCCTAGATATAAATCTTCTCTCCAGTTTCCTTAAAAGTAAATGTTTTAGTTTTTATCCATCGGGAAACCCTGTCAATGATGGAAGTTAGGGAGCGCAGTGGCTCAGTGGTAGAGTGCTTGACTCGAGACCGAAGGGTAGCGGGTTCGAGCCTCACCGGCATCACTGCGTTGTGGTCCTTGAGCAAGACACATTTATCCTAGCTTAGTACTGGTTAAACCCAGGAAGAACCGTCCCGCATAACTGAAAGATTGTTGAGTGGACGTAAAGAAACAAATCAAACAAAACAACCTCAATGCGCAGATGTAGGGCTGCCACGTTTACAAAATTTGATAACCGTTTACATGAGTTCCAGTGACCAAAACGATTCCATTTACACGTAATTTCCAGATTGAATTTTTTTCCTTATGCAGGTCGGTAAAATTGCCAGTATTATTTGAAAAATGTACCTTGTGCAAATATTTGAAATTGTTTCTGGTTTTGGTGATGTGATATAACTCATTTCAAGTAATTGGAAGGTGATTGCAACATGCGCAGACTTACATAACGGACATTTTCTTCAGTTGCAAGCATGTAATTAATGAGTAGACACACACAAGACATTACTGTGAATCGTCACGTACTCATCAATACACACAGGGACAGGAAGTAAACAAAACAATTCACATGAGTCTCCTTTTTGCCTTTACATAAATAGCTGTTAAAAATGCAGGAATATAATTGTTCCAAGCAGTGACTGAGTGAGACAATATTCGGGACATTTTTATGGCCCGTTGAGCATGTCCGCCATAATTTCTAATTGCGGTAGATAAATATCAAATACAGCGGAATCTGAGAAAACAAACAATCTGATTTGATGATCCAGATCGAGATGTGACGTATCACTGTTTAAGAGAATATTTTTTCATTAGGAAATGCTATTAATAAACCATGTCGCTTGTCACGTGCTAAAGTTCCTGTAAAGGGTAGGTCAATTTTGTAAACGTTAATTGCAGAAACACGAAATGGTGCTGTTTACACGTGTAAATAGGGCAGCCCTACGCAGACGCATACGATAAACTCCCCATCATAGTCAGGTCTCAGCCAATCATATGCTTTCTAATTTTAGATTGTAACAAATATTCACGAGTGGGTAGTTTGTTAGCTCATTGGTTTTTTTACGATCTAAAATTTGGAAACTATTTTTATAGCGCAATACGATTGGACAAGACCAATCTATTTCTTTCTAGAATTCTTCTCAACTTGCAACAAGTTAAATTTCAATATTCTTGCTAGTCTGAGTAGTCTCTGTATCTGAGCAGGTTGGTTTGGAGCAGCACATGGTTGGAAAACCCGAAAACAGGTTTTCTCTCGAGGCCCAAATGTATGTGGTTTATCTAATTGTAATCAAACGCTGTACCAATTCTTTTATAAGGCTATCATTAAAATGAAAATTATGATCTAACAGCGATACTGGCTTCTATATTTTAATTATTGCAGCAGAATAAACAAATAAACTTGATTAACCCTTAAAGCGCCAATCACGACTGCAGCAGACGACAAATTATGCGACAACTTTCCTAATTTTCGAAAAAAATAAGGAATGATATTTCATGAGAATCGTCTGCCAGCAGACGATTCTCATGAAATATCATGCCTTATTAGCTCACCTGAGCCGAAGGCTCATGGGTGAGCTAATAGTATACAAGTCACTCCGGCTTCCGTCCGTTGTCTGTCCGTCCGTCCACAATTTCAAACATCTTCTCCTCTGAAACCACAGGGCCAATTGAATTCAAATTTCATATGGAGACTCCTTAGGACGCGGGAACTAAAGTTTGTTCAAATGGTCCTGCTCACATGACCAAGATGGCCACCACGCCCATATATGGTAAAAACCCTTTAAAAATCTTCTTCTCCAGAACCAGGAGGCCGATGACCTTGGGAATTGGTATGTAGCATTGGGGATGTAGGGCCTACCAAATTTGTTCAAATGATGATCCTAGGTTGACCTTGACCTACTTAACGTCAAGGTCAAATTTGATTCATAATGCATTTAAATGGGAAAATTTCTGAAAAGTTGATTTTTTTGAAAACTGTGGAAGCCTAAGTCATTATTCTCACTTTATATGTTTGACCTAATGAGACAATGGCTATAAATAAGTTCCAAAGGTCAAGGTTGACCTTTCAGCTTAGGTCACTCATAATTGAGTCCCGTCAATATATTAAAACATAGTTTTCTCACAAACCATTGGCCCAATTGAACTCAAATTTCATGTGAAGACTCCTTATGATAAGTTAGTCAAAATTTATGCAAAATATTTTGGTCACATGGCTGCCTGCCCATATACAATAAAAACCCTTTAAAAATCTTCTTCTCCAGAACCAGAAGGCCGATGACCTTGGGACTTGGTATGTAGCATTGGGGATGTGGGGCCTACCAAGTTTGTTCAAATGATGATCCTAAGTTGACCTTGACCTACTTAACGTCAAGGCCAAATTTTCTTCCTAATGCATTTAATTGGGAATTTTTTTGAAAAGTTGATTTTTTGAATACTGTTGAAGCCAAAGTCATTATTCTCACTTGATATGTTGAACCTAAATGAGACAATGGCTATAAATAAGTTTCAAAGGTCAAGGTTGCCCTTTAACTTTTCAGCCATGGTCGCTCATATTGGAGTCCCGTCAACACATTAAAACATAGTTTCCTCAGAAATCACTAGACCAATTGAACTCAAATTTCATATGAAGACTCCTTATGATAGGTTAGCCAAAGTTTTTATACCAATTGTACTGGTCACATGACCAAGATGGCCACCTTGCCCATATATGGTAAAAACCCTTTAAATATCCTCATATCTGGAACCAAAAGGCCAATGGCCTTGGATACCGGGCCGCCTAGCACAGTTGGTAAGGTGTCTGGCAACAGATGCGAGTCTGATTGCAGATCCAGGGGTCGCGAGTTCGATCCCGGCCCGGTTCCATACTTTCGTGGAGATTGATCATGAAATATTTTCTACTGTCATTCTCCTCCCTTCCGCTGAATCATTCAAGAAGGGTTGTTGTCAGTTACAAAGAAAGTATGTGTACGAAGAACTGGTGAACTGCTTGTTCAAGCTTGCCCAGGAAAAAGTGTGGTTAGGTGAACTGACCGTCCCGCCATGACCATAGCTGTTGACTTGGGATGTAAAGCAACAAAACAAAAAAAAAACAATGGCCTTGGGACTTGGTATGTAGCATGGGGATGTGGGCCCTACCAGATTTGCACAAATGATGAATCTAGGTTGACCTTGACCTACTTTATGGGAAGGTCAAATTTGATTCTTAATGCATTTATATGGGGAAAATCTTGAAATGTTTATTTTTTTCTATAACTGTTTAGGCCGAAATCATAATACTTGCAAGAAATGAGACCACAGTTTTATATAAGTACCAAATGTCAAGCTGACCTGTGACCTTTTATCCAAGGCCACTTATTTGGATTGCCACATACCTATCTAAACATCTTTACTCAGAAATCACTGGGCTGTTTGATTGAGTATTTTTTAGATTGTTTTAGGTCACTCAACCAAATGTCCGTAATCCCCTTAAAACAAAATATGTTTCATTATAAGCTGTAGTTGATCTTGACCTATTTTAACATTATTAAGGAGATCAGGTGAGCGCTTCAGGACCGTCAGGTCCTCTAGCTTGTTAATTTCGAAAAGGGGGCAAAATTTTAAATTGTGGTCTGCTGCAAATTATAGGTGTCGCTTTATGGGTTAATCTCTTATGTTTTCTCATTTCAGACCATCCTAATGTGGACCCAGGCAACATTTTACCAGACGGTAGATTTAGTCATATAGAACAAGTTCAAGAAAGACTTAGATTTTTAAGGTAAGGATTTACAGGATTCCAGATAAGAGTGTGTACTGATATTTTTCTTATTTCTCAACCGAAACATATGTTGTGGGTACTCAAAAGAACCGTCTCAATGAGACGGTTCTTTTGAGCACCCAAATCACATGTTTTAATTGATGGGTAAGGAAATAAATGCAATTTTAGGTGCAAAAACTATCCTTATCTGGACCTATGGATTTATGTCCATCCACCAAGAGAGGGGGCATATTGTTTTGGTGCGGATCACATTGGCATCAGCCTGACACTTTCTTGTGTGAAAGATATCTCATGAACTAGTGGGCAGATTGGAACCAGATTTACATGGATATAGCATATGGGCATGATGAAGACAATTTTCAACGTCACAGTGGAGCTAAATAGGTCAGCTAAAAGCTGAATAGAGTTTGTATTGTTTTGATGCTCTACGTCCCATTCAACATTTTTCAATAATGTTGGGATGATTTCCTGTCTTTTTGGGTTGAACCAGGTGATAAAATGTTTTGCACAAGGACACAACACAGTGACTCTGCTGGGGGTGAGTCTAAAACTTGCAACCTTTCGATCCCCAGTCTAACCCTCCACCAACTGAGCCACTGGGCTCGTGTGCAAGATATATGAGACATCTGTTTTCTCATAAAGTTTTTATCAATTTCACCTGTCATTGATTCTTTTTTCTACCTTTGACTGTTTGCATGGGTGAAAGTTTTCATGATTATTCCTGAATTCAGAATTTTGAGGCTGACTTTCCATAGAAAGGCTGACTTTCCATAGAAAGTCAGCCTCATAATGATGAATTTAGGTTACTAGATTATAATATTTACATTTTTTTTCGTAGCAAGCTTTTAATGAATCTTAGATTTTTGCAACCATTCACAGCCTCATGAATGTCATAGATAGGATGACAGCTGCCAAGCTCACTTACACGTTTAAGACGCTTCGAACCTCAAATTCATTCGCCAGAAGTGACACTGGTGTTGTGATTGACAGCGAGCCACACCTGAGCCACAGCTGAGTCACACATGCAAAGCAAGCCTCTTGTTTGCTCCATTGGCTGTCCCTGTTCACACTGGCTTTTCTGCTTTTCGGTTTAACACTCCAACAAACTGTTAATACGATTACATATTAAAAACAATACAGTTTTTTTTTCCTAAATTATAAATAATTTCTTATATATCGATAATAAAATGTAAATATAAGCAATAAATTCAATTTTTGTAATGTTCATGGAATCATGAATACCAAGTTAACGTGCTTCCATGAACATTCCAAAAATTGAATTAATTTCTTAAATAACCTCTTTGATTTAGTTTCCGGTTATGGAAAGACAATTTACCATTTTATTATTTAGTTTTGTAGACATACTGTGCATTTTGTAATTTCAAATTTCTGAAGTTCGTGATTTTGATAAGTTTAAACTTCCCAAATTTGTATTTTCATTGTGAGGGAAAGCTCTGCTTACAAATTTATCACACATTTCGCTAGGCTCATTATCAGAGCCTGACAGCTCTAGTTATGTGGTTCTTTTTTCTCTTCAGATTTTTGTTAAAAGATGGACAGTTATGGTTGTGTGAATCTCAAGCAAGACAGGTATGTTCTTTAACTCCTAATGCGCCAATCGCAACAAAAGTCGTCTGCTTTTCTCGTCTGCTGAAATGTTTAAGAAGCCTCTATGGCAAACAGTGTGGACCCAGATCAGGCTGCTCCTTTAGGAGCAGTCTGTTCTGGGTCCACGCTGTTTGCTTCTTTACTTAATTTGTCAGTAATATGAGGCAATTATTTACAGCAGACGACTTCAGCAGACGACATTTTCAGATGCATATTTTCTTGGCGCTTTAAGGGTTAACACTGCATGCTGGGTAATTATACCCCCGGTACGAAGTACTATATAGTTTTTGCCTTTTCTGTTATTATGTTTGTTTGTCTGTCTGTCTGTTTGTTTGTCTGTCTGTCTGTAAACTTTTTTTTCGTCAAAGATTTCTCAGCAACTACTTGGGTTAGGATTCTGAAATTTGGTACAAAGCTTGATAGTGATGAGTTGTATTGTGTAATAAAAGATCAGCCACATATTGCTTATCAGTCCCTATATTTGTTCATTTTTCTTTCTCTCCAATGGAAAATTCTGTCGCAGATTTCTTGGTTCCTATTTTTTCTTTCTCTCCAATGGAAAATTCTGTCGCAGATTTCTTGGTTCCTATTGGAGCCAGTGTTTTCAAATTTTGTGTACACCTTCAGGTAGGCTAAGTTACACATTCAGGTAGGCTAAGTGTATTATCTAAATGAAAATAAAGATGCTAAAGCTCATTTTGCCTTCTTTTTCAATTTTTCCTTCTTTCACTCCTATATAACACATATGGACATTTTTTGTCAGTTTTCTCAGCAACTACTTGATTAAGGATTGGAGCCAGTGTTTTAAAATATTGTGTACACCTTCAGAAAGGCAAAGTGCACTGTGTAAATGGAAATTAAGATGCTAATCTGCATTTTGCCTTCTTTTTTCAATATTTCATTTTTTCCTTCTTTCACTCTTATATAATGCATATGGACATTTTTTCTGTCAAAGATTTCTCAGCAACTACTTGAGTAAGGATTCTAAAATTTGGTACAAAGCTTGATAGTGATTTGTTGTTTTGTGTAACAAAAGAACAGCCACATATTGCTTATCAGTCCCTTTATTTATTCATTTTTCTTTCTCTCCAATGAAATTTCTGTCGCAGTTTTTTCGTCAAAGATTTCTCAGCAACTACTTGAGTTAGGATTCTGAAATTTGATTCAAAGCTTCATAAGGATGAGTTGTATTGTGTAAGAAAAAAACAGCCACATATTGCTTATCAGTCCCTTTATTTATTCATTTATCTTTCTATCCTATGAAAATTTCTGTCGCAGATTTCTTGGTTCCTATTGGAGCCAGTGTTTTCAAATTTTGTTTACACCTTCAGGTAGGCTAAGTGTATTATGTAAATGAAAATAAAGATGCTAAAGCTCATTTTGCCTTCTTTTTCAATTTTTCCTTCTTTCACTCCTATATAACTCATATGGACTTTTTTTGTCAGTTTTCTCAGCAACTACTTGATTTAGGATTGTGAAATTTTGTGTACTCTTTCAGGTAGGCAAAGTGCATTGTGTAAATGAAAATTAAGGAATTAATCCTCATTTTGCCTACTTTTTTCAAATTTTCAATTTTTCCTTTCACACTTATACAACACGTATGGACATTTTTATCCCCCGACGAAGTCGGAGGGATATAGTTTTGGCGTCGTCCGTGCGTCCGTCCGTCCGTCCGTCCATTCCGTCCGTCCATTCCGTCCGTCCGTCCGTCCGCACTTTTTGTCTGTCCGGAACCATATCTCAGTACCTATTGGTCAGATTTAATTCATTCTTGGTACAAATGATTAGTACCATGAACTCTCGATATCCTATAAGTTTGGTCAAAATCGACCCCTTAAAACTTGAGTTATTGCCCTTGTTTAAGTATAGAAAATTATAAGGCAAAACCTATATTAGCTTTTTTGTGTGATGATCTTCACATTTCATCAAAGCTATTATATTTAACAACTTATTGCTATAGACCATGATTGCCAAGTGCCTGTAGATAAGAATGGCAGTGTCAAAGTTTTACCCCACCCCCTTTGACCCCACCTAAGGGGTCAAAGGTCAAATATTTAAATTTCGCAATAACTAAGGCAATTATTAATATTTTTTGCTGAATTTTGCATGCAGGCAGAGCAACAATAGATATGAAACATATCAAACAGGATTTCAGTTTGAAGGCCTGATTCCGAGCCCCTTGGGTGGACTTAGGGGGTGGGGCCGAGGCCAAATTTAAACTTTTTCAGAATGTGGTCATGTTGCATATCAAATTAAAGCTGAAGACGCTGGCAGCAACATGGTAGCAAATATTTTGCCCACAGACACACCCTCGACCCAGGGGGTGGGGTCAAGAGGTCAAACTATATATTTTTCTGAAAGTAGTCATGTTGCATATCAAATTAAAGCTGACGACGCTAGCAGCAACATGGTAGCAAATATTTTGCCCACAGACACACCCTCGACCCAGGGGGTGGGGTTAAAAGGTCAAAGTATATCTTTTACTGAAAGTAGTCATGTTGCATATCAAATTAAAGGGAATTGAGCACAGAGCACCATGAAAGCAAGTATTCTGTCATTACACACACCAACGACCCCTGGGGTGGTCATTTTTTGTTCTTTTCTAAAAGTGGTCATGTTGCATATCAAAGTAAAGTGGAAGAAGTGTAGACCTACATGCAAGGTAACACTTTGAATTTACACACAATCTTGACCTCTGAGGTTGGGTTTAAAGGTCAGATATTGAAATTGTGCAGATGTAAGTATATTTTTTATTGAACTTAGCACTAAAACATACTTGACAGGCGTTTGTTATGATCTGAATGATATTGTAGGTGAACTAAGGGTCAGATAAATGGGATTTATGTTTTGTGATTTACATGTTTCTCTCAAATAACCCTTCGTCGGGGGATATAAATTCGTCGAATTTGCCTTGTTTATCAAAGTTTTTTCAGTCGGTCCTGATCTGGGTCCAAACTTTTTGCGTCTATAGGTTATCAGCAGTTGACAAAAGTTGCCGCCAGCAAGGAAAGAATCAAATTGAAATCTTTTCTTATTGTTTGTTTTATTTGGCTTTCACGACTGTTGGAATGATTTTGCAAAATCATTCCAACAGTCGTGAAAGCCAAATAAAACAAACAATAAGAAAAGATTTTAATCTGAATTAATAGAAATAAATTAATAAGATATATAATTCTCAGCCAGTTCATAAGATTTTGGTATCGCATATTATAAGTCATTTTTTAAATAGAGATATGCAGCTATCTAGTGGGGCTAAATTGGCCTTAGCCCTCACCTATGTCCCTACTTTGTGTGTGTGAACAGTGAAGGCTCTTTTTGTCCTGATTAGTGTATGTTCGGGTTATAAACCCCAATGATTGTTGACATTTTAAAAATTTTGACAAATAATAATCTTATTTCTCACCAAAACATACGTAGGCAGTGCAGTGGCTCAGTGGTAGAGTGCTTGACTAGAGACCGAGGGGCCGCGGGTTCGAGCCTCACTGACGTCACTGCATTGTGGTCCTTGAGCAAGACTTATTACTGGTTCAACCCCTGTTTAACTGAAAGATTGTTGATGGGAAGTAAAGAATCAAATCAAACAAAATCACCAAAACATATGTTGTTGGTACTCAAAAGAACTGTCTCAATGAGAGGGTTCTTTTGAGCATCCAAAAACACATGTTTTAACAAATTGATAAGAAAATAGTTGCACTTTTACATTGAAATTATTTGCTTAACTGGCCCTATGCATGCTCATGTGAGTTGAGCATGAAAAATGTGTTATAACATATGGACCAGATGAGTGTGTTCTTGCCAGTCAATCATTTAAGAAATGAATTCAATGTTTGGAATGTTTATGGAATCACGAATACTTCGGGTCTCTTGCAAAGTATGTTATGGCTTCATGTTAACTTTGCAAGAGACCCGAAGTATTCATGATTCCATGAACAGACCAAAAATTGAATTAATTGCTTATATTTACATTTTATTATAAATATCTAAAATATAAAAAATATTTATAATTTAGGAAACAAAGCAGTTTTGTATTTAATATGTAATTGTGTTAAGGGTTTTGTCGGACTGTAAAACGAAACAGCGGAACAGCTAGCGCGAACACGGATAGCCAATGGAACAAACAAGAGGCTTGTTTTGCATGTGCCACTCAGGTGTGTCTCGCTGTCAATCACAACACCAATGTCACTTCTTGCAAATGAGTTCGATGTTCTAAGCGTGTTGCACAGGCAAGTGAGCTTGGCAGCTTACAGTCAAATTTGTTTCATTCATGAGGCTAAAATCTAAAGATTCATAAAGGCTTGATTCAAAAATGTAAATATTATAGTATGTGGGGAAGAAAATTCGGTGTTATGTTCCTGTGAGAAAAAAATTGCAGACACTCCATGCTCTCAGAAAGTGTCAATTCATGTTGTGCAATTTTTTCTCTTCTCTTTATTGCAGATATGGCACTGTTTAGCAGAAAATGCAATCTACCTTACAGATAGGGAGGCCTGCTTTAAATGGTTTGCGAAGGTAATTACTTGTAGCTTTATGTATTAAAGGCTCTATGTCTATTTAAATGAACATTTTTTCATCAGACATAAATGGTTACAAGGACCAGCACTTGATATTTTAGTTATTTCCAAGGACTCTGTATGATATGAAAAAGTTGGGGAGGTATCTTTATGTTTGTAGGAAAAGTTTGTAGTCGAGTTTGATATAACTCTGTGCTTACATAGCTGTTTAGACATAGAAAGGCAGTAATTTCTTTCACATTCTACAAATTGACCGAAGGGCAGCGGGTTCAAGCCTCACAGGCGTCACTGCGTTGTGTCCTTGAGCAAGAACATTAATCCTAGCTTAGTACTGGTTCATCCCAGGAAGACCCGTCCCTTTATAATTGAAAGATTGTTGATGGGACGTAAAGAATCAAATCAAACAAATAAATTGGCTGAGTCTTTAACATACTGGATAAATTGATATGCTAGCAATCTATTTTCATTATTATGAACTCAAATATTGTACAGAAAATAGTATGGATCCTGATCAGCTGCTTTCTTCAGAAGCCAGCAGATCTGGATCTGCACTGTTTTCAAAAGAGTTAACATATCAGGGTTCCCACCATCATGGAAAATGGACAAAATGAATTCCATGCATGGAAAAATCATGGAATTTGATATTTTGAAGAAAAACCTGGAAAAATCATGGAATTTAAAAAAATTGGATCATGGAAAATTATGGAATTTTGAAAAAAGTTGAGGAGATAGCAAGCAAATAACTCTTTTTTTGTAAATTTGTGTATGACTGGAAAATCAAGTATATTTTAAAGGCTGTGAATTTGTGACAGATAATTTTACATATGCATGTTTGTCTTATAATCTGATATTTCATTTTAGATTCATATCAGCTTTACAATAGGGATCTCCGATGAAAATTTCAAAATGAATCCGGTTCACATAATTTATCTTGACTTCAGAAACTTTTCCTATTACATATTTTAAAAGCTGCTACAACAGATAACTCTTTTAGACTTTTAAGATTATGTTTTGACTAAGTATTATAACTAAAATCAAATTATGTATTACACATGTAAAGCAAAAATATAGGATGATCATTTTTTCAGTCATGAATATGAATAAATAAAAGAAAAATTTCAAATTTTAGAAATTTAAGCACTGAGATTTTGAAATGATGGTGAAGGCAGGCTTTCAAGGGGGCCCTACTTTTTTGCTTTGCTCCTATTTTTCCCTTTTCTTTCTTGTAAATGCCCTACTATCCCTAGTTTTTCACTTCAAAGTGTCATTTACATGATATAAATCCAGAATTTTTTTCCTCGCTCTCTTCGCTTGCTCAAAATAATTTCTTAATTATTAGATTTTCTGAGGAGCAGACCACTAAACATCTCAAAATTTCAAATTTCTAACTAAAAGTGTCAAAAATGTCTCTGATTTTGCTTGTATGATTGTCACAGCTATTATCATGCTTATTTATTGTGAAATTTCTTATTTTATGTTTTTCTCACAACTCATTGAAATGGATTTTGTATTTGGAAAATCCCTACTTTTTTACGCTGATAATCCCTACTTTTTCACTATTTACAAAATGTTATCCCTACTTTTCTCTACTTTTTTGTTGAAGGGCACATGAAAGTCTGTGAATGAATGGCTATAAGGGGTTGTTGGAGGTCATAATTTAAAAGTTACTATAAATACAGCCCCCTAGATAAGTGTTTTGGTCAATTGGGTATTTACGCAACCTGGTTATCCTCAATCGCATACTTGCAAAAACAATTGCGTAGTTTCATATTTTTTTACGCCACGTTTTTTTTCTGTGATTACACGTTTTCTTATTGCATGAAGCCATCGGGAATGTGCTTGCCTATTAATTCACTCCCATTGTCTGACTTTCTAAAGTATCAAACTAGCGGATTTTATTGTACCTGAAGCAAATCTCATTCCCTTGTTGACATTCGAGCGTGTACACTTTGCAAAGTTTCACTTTCATCATAGTGTTTTTCCGGGAAATACTAGACTGGGCACCGATATTTTATTCATAAACTGGAGTTATTTTGAGCTTTCGCTTGTTAAAAAAAATCAAAACCCGACTGGCATTTGTTTATTACCCAAATGGAAATGAAATGGACCAAACGGTACGCAATGACATCGCATGTAATTGCATAACGATCGTTAAAATTGCTTTTCGGTACGCACTCATTTCATTTTAATTGCTTTTTCAGGATTTTAATTGCGTAATTACGCAAATACGGTGCTTCTCTAGGGTGCTGTAATTATGCAAATTTTATAGAGAAAGAAAGCCGTGCTTAAATCATGAAAAATGATCATGGAAAAATCATGGAATTTCAGTTTTGAAAACTGGTGGGAACCCTGCAATATGTTCATGAGTTAAGACTTTAGATATGCAATGACTTTCTTTCTGCAGTTGATGGGTGATGAACCAGACTTAGATCCTGAAATCACCAAAGAATTTTTTGAGAAAAACCTCCTACAGTTTGATGCTAGTCTTCTTACAGAAAATGGAATGACGTAAGTTGCCATTCTGGAATAGAATATAAAAATTGTAAAACGTGTAAAACAGCCACTCTCAAAAAGACCGAAAATTGGTTTTCAAGACCAATTATCACTTAATGCAGGTGAAAACTTGAAAAGTATTGCAGAATGCAGAAGGGTTATTATGCTGCATTTCATCTGGGTCTTCACTGTTTGCCAAATTACACATGTAGGGGTTTCTCTTATACAAAAGGTTAATAGAATATTAACCAGAGCCTCCAGTTTTGGCATATAAAGTGCAACAAAGTAGTTGTAGGCTCAAACTAAAATTAGACGTCTAACCCTACTGGATAGCTGCACATGAATACATTTGGGCCTCAATGGGAGAAAATCTGTCTTCCGGGTTTGCGATCAACAAAGATGCAGACCAGCCTGCACATCCGTGCTGACTGATCAGTGCCTTTGTTATTTCTTTTGGAAAGTATCATATCTTAAATTGCTACAGGTGAAATTTCAATTTACTAGCTAGTCTCTGTAGCTGAGGAGACTGGTTTGAGAGTCACTTTGTCGGAAACCCTGAAGACAGGTTTCTCGCATGGAGGCCTAAAAGTGACTTAATGCAGTTGGAATTTACAAGAAAATGGAGCAACAATAATAGAAGAGAACTCTTATCTCTGAGTCTCATAGGTCCAGATGAGCAAACTTTATTGACATAATTTTGTGAGAAATTTCTATCCATCAGGTTAAACATGTGTTTTGTGTGGTAAAAAGACTTGTCTCATTAAGACTTTTTTTGAGTACCCACAACATATGTTTGTTTGAAAAACAAGAAAATTAATTTTGAATATAGTACTCTCAGGCCAAACAAAAAATTTGTGTGTTTCAAGTAACATGAAATTATAAGATAGGGACGGTAGGTAGGAAAATTTGTTAAAAGTTTTTACTTGGTGGAGATAGGGAAACAATATGGCCATACTGGGAAATCCTTTTGAAATTCCCTAAAACGCTTAAAAACTTTTGGGTCAGGGGCAAACAGTTAGGTACGGTCAGTCAAGTAACCTGAAACACAATTTAGACAAGGTCTAATCTGAGTGTATGCTGTTTATTTCAGATGTTTTGAGAGATTTTTCAAGCATGTTAATATGAAAGAGAACAAACTGATACAGAAGAGACGGGGAGGGTTTATGATGGATGATCTGGAGCTTATTGGATATGACTACCTATGGAGGGTAAGATTCATTCTTTTTATTACCAAGCTCTGAGCCCTAAATGAGGGCAAGACTCATCCACAGCAGAGTCACTGTGTTGTGTCCTTGAGCAAAACACCTTATCTGTTGCCTAGTCCAGGTATCCCAGGAAGTAGTACGGCAGATACCCTAGTTTAGGAAGTGGTTAAAAACAATTCAAAAGGGAAGTTTCTTGACACATTATCGTTAAGTAAATGAGTCCCCAATAATAGGACGCTAAGGTAGTGTTATCATTTCTGGGAAGTTCCGTGTAAAGAGAATCATTTTTTTCAGGACTTCGTAAAAGCGTTTACAAAATTTTGTAGACATGGCAGCCCTATGTATATCCCAAGATCCTCGTCAAATATCATATCTAGAAGAAGTTTTGTGTATACAGAATCATTGTGTTTTCAGGAGTTTGTGTAAACATTTACAAAAGTTTGTTAACATGGCAGCCCTATATATATATCTCAAGATCCTCTTCAAATATTGTGGATAACGTTTTATATTAACAGGTGATCCTATGGGCTCCGGAGGATGTAGCAGAGAAAGCTATAGTATTACTTAAAGACACTTTCACAAACCTCGGACCAAGGCTACACCAGAATCAAAAGGATATACATGAGGACTTTATTCAGACCACTGTAGATAGACTTAAAGCCCTGTATGATACTGTGACTGTGTTAGAAAAAGACAAGGATAGTGCAAACAGGGTGATGCAGGAAACTACGCGGATGATCAGAGCTCTCACTGTGTTAAAAGAATATGTCGGTGAATGTGATGAGGCGCACGGGGAGGAGCGTTCTATTCTCCCGCTAAGCAGGTGAGAAAATGGTTAAAGGAAAAATGACTTATTGATATCCCTGGATGAAAGCTTTTCAGGATTCGCTCAGGCTTGAAAAGTACTTGAATTTAGAGGGCTTTCTTGAAAAGTCATTGAAAATAAAATCTGCCTTGAAAAGTACTGGAAAATCACTCAAAAGCCTTGAAAAGTCCTTGAATTCTACTATTTTCTGTAGGACTTAACTCTGTTGATAAGAGACCTAAATCAGTATAAAATTGTTGTGCCTTAATTATATATACTATGCACAATAATTTTAGCAATTTCTTGTGTTTCACATCTTTTTTGTGCTCATCTTTGTGCAGTGCCGATCAAATTCAATTGCAATGACCAGAACAGGATCTTAGGCAAATGAAACCACCAAATTTCAGACGCCATCCTTTAAATAGGCATTTGGGGAGAGCAAGAATTGCAGAAGGGGTCAGTAAGCAAAAATCACACCCGTTGTAAGTAATGCTAAAATGATAAGCATGTGAATTTTCGTTTGGTGGTCTTTCATCTTCCTCATGCATCATACGCCTATAAAAACTATTGGCTATGTGACAGATGTGATAGAGATTTCATGCTGAAAAAAAAATCAGCTGCCGTCAATGACGTCAAAACGTAGTCATCATTTGATTAAACTTCTAATGTTAATTGGCATCTCAATTCAACAGAGAATCAGCTTATAAAGATATGATAGGCTTACAATTTAACTCATCTTATGGTTGATTAAAACCTGAAGTTACTGAAAAATGGTGCGACTCATTTACGAGATAATGGCGACGTTAGATTTTATCTTTCGGCTCGTGCACTGTAGTAGTAAAGATGTTTCATTCAATAATATTGTCTGAATATGTTAGAGAGCATCAAGCAGTTTTACTTGTTAATGTGGTTCAAGAAAACCCGACTAGAAACACCTTTTAAAGGCGATAACGTAAAAGCATTAGTAAAAACGTCAAATTGAGAAAACTTGGCCCTTTATTTCTCTAAGAAAGTTCAGAAAATTGCAGGATTTGCTATGCTTTTTTGTTTTCAGTGACCAAACAACCGTTTGAAAATGGTTTCGGCTTCCCTCATTGATCGGAAATACCCACGTTACCCGCTAGTCTTAAAATTAAACGTCACCTTAGCAAGGCCGCTGCGTTTGGTAATTCTGTATTTTTTTTAATGGAAAATCTTGTCAGATGATCGGCGCTTGTATCTTCATGACAGCAAATGAAACTTGAGATCTGATGGGGATAGGCTCACCAATACAAAAACAATTGCTAAATTTATTGTGCATAGTATACTAATTTTCCAGTACTAATGGCTCCATTATCTCAGTCTAGCATTTCTGAGGTAGACTTTTAACACTTAGATCATTAACTTTAAGTCGTTGAAAACTGTTGGAGTTGTTTTTAGAAGTCCTTGAAAAGTCCTTGAATTTTACTCATACTTGCCTGTATGAACCCTGTTTTTTTTTCAGCAGTGGCTCAGTGGTAGAGTGTTTGACTTTGGGAATGAAGGGTTGTTAGTTCGAGCCTCAGCAAAGGCACTGTATTTTGTCCTTGAGCAAGACACTTTATTCTCTGTTTAGTACTGTTTCAAAACAAGAAAATGTCCAGACATGACTGAAAAGTTATTGACTGGGACGTAAAGCACCAGCACGAACAAAACAAAATTTAAACATGTGTTTTACCCACTCTTATCTAGAGGCCAGATAAAATTTTGGTATTGATTAGGTGAAAGTAGCCTGCACATCTGCAGTCTTCTCATAGACTTTGAAACTAGCACAAATGAAGTGTGGAAATAGTTAAAAGTACAGAAAAAAAAACATCTAAACCTCTAGCCTTACTGGTAAGCTGTGCATGCACATTTAAATCTTCCCTTGCTAGCGGTGACTTTTGTTGTCTGCTGATAACCTTTGCAAACAGTTTGTTGCCAGATAAATTACTTCTACTTTCTCTCTCTTTTTTTCAGGGCTTGTCGTGGAAAACTAGTCACTTTAGTAGTTAGATTTCCTAATCAGGGACGTCAGGTGGACGATATAGAAATTTGGTCACATACTAATGAGACAATAGGTGCTGTACGGAGACATATATTACATCGTGTTAAAGCTAGCAGTAATGTGAAAGTAGACTTGTATGTTAATGGTGAAATTCTAGACCCTAGTGAGGATAAAAGGTTAATTTCTCAGATTCCGCTTAGAGATAAAATGGTAAGTGATTGGTGTTTTATTATCTAGGGCCAAACTTAGTCCATTTATACTTTAACTGGGACCTAAAATGTTGTCTGCTGGGTCGTCTGCTGCAATTATTCACTTTAACACTTTGCATCCTGGGTAATTTGTTCAATTTTTTGGTTGTGTGCTGACTTTTTTTTCGAATTAACTTTTTCAAAAAATTATTTCAGAAACACAATCAGCGTGTCAAACAGTTGGATCCAAATCAGGACCAACGTTTAGTCAGTCCTGATCTGGGTCCAAACAGTTTACAAAGGTTATCAGTGGACGACAAAATCACCTCTAGTAGGCAAAGAGCTAACAACGGATTAAATCTAACTTGCATGTAAACAGTATGGGCCCAGATCAGACTGCTCCATATGGAACAATTTGATCGGGGTTCATACCGTTTGCTAAAGAGGCGTCCATAATGCAACAGCAGATGTGAACTGCGGTGTGATAGTTAACCATCTTGTATTCTGAATGATTGAGAACAGATTTAGTCATTTTTATCTTGAAAAATAAATAAATTTTTTTTTACAGAAGACGAAGCAGACTATTGACTTTTTCGAAAAATTCTTTCAGGAACTCAGAGTGTAGAACGGTTTGGATCCAGATCAGGACCGACATTCTGTCTGTCCTGATCTGGGTCCAAGCTGTTTGCAAAGGTTATCAGCAGATGACAAAAAGGGGTATGTGCATTAAGGGGCTATTTTGGCTCCCTCTTGAGCCATAAACTGAAAGTTGCTTTTCACTTAATTCATATTATTGGTTTATTAGAAAAATAGCCCAAGTGTAAAATTCTGGCAATTATTTTACTTTTACTGGTTGCTATGGTAACCAAAATGGCCAAAAAAAATCCGCTTAAAATAGAGAAATTTCCATTTTAGGCCAAATTTGAGGCTTTTGGAGACCAATTTTTTTAAGAATTAGATATCAGCACAAGCAAATATAAAAAAAAAAAAAACTTTTAATATATTGTGTGCCGTGATAATTCTCATCAACTGTTAAATATTTTTTTGGTATTTGCTTGTGCTCTATATTAATTCCTCTGTTACCTGTCTCGAATTTGTGCCAAAATGGTCATTTTCCTATTTTCAGCCTATTTTGGCGGCCATTTTTGTGACCATAGCTACTGTAAATGTTGAATCAACACCAGACCTTTACACTTTGGCTATTGTTCTAATAAACTAATAAAAAGAAACTTGTGAAGAGCAACTTTTAGTTTTTGACCTCATAGGGGGGCCAAAATAGCCTCTTAATGCTCGTACCCCTTCGCTGCTGGCAAGCAAAACTTTTACCATCTTGCATTCTGGATGGCGGAGAACAGAGTTAGCAATTCTTAGTGTGAAAGGTTAATTTGACTTTATATCAAGGTTCACACAAGCTTGAAAAGTACATGAAAATTAAGGAATGACTTGAAAGTTCCTAAAAAAAGTTTCGCCTTGAAAGTGCAGGAAAATCTCCCAAAGGCCCTATTGTGGGAAAACTCCAATATTAGCTGTAAAATAGCAGAAGCTGAGCACAGCTGCTCAGTTGGTAGAGCATTAGACTGGGGATCAAAGGGTTGCTAGTTTGAGACTCACCTCTAGCAAAGTCACTGTGTTGCATCCTTGAAGAAGACAGTTCATTTGCTGCATAGTACTGGTTTAACCCAGGAAGACCTTGTCACAAACCCCAAAGATGTTTTTCTTGTGATGAGCATTATTTGGTGTAACATAGGCATTGGGTGGTGTTTTATCACTTGAATTTGAGGAGTTAAATGAGCAAGTGTGTGACAAAAGCATCTATTTGAATTTGAGCCCAGCGATGACATATTGTGTGTGTCCTTGAGCAAGACACTATATCCCCTGCTTAGTACTGTTTCAATCCAGAAAGACCCGTCTGGACATGACTGAAAAATTATTGACTGGGACATAAAGAATCAAACCAAACAAACTGGGTGCATGGAGAAAGCTGGGGTTGTCAGCTTGAATGAGAGCACAGATAAGAATGATCAGACCGGACACTTGCCCAGGCTGATCTGAGTCTTTGATATGTGTATAGACTCACTACAGTAAAACCTATCTTAAGCGGCCACTCAAAAATAAGACCAAAAATTGGTTTTCAAGACCGACTACAGTATCACTTAATGCAGGTCAAAAGTATTGCAAAATGCTCCAAGAGCATTCTGCAATACTTTTGACCTTCGTTCAGCTAACATTTATCTTTAAGACCTTTGTTTTGTGTATTTTTGAGTGGCCGCTTAAGACAGGTTTTACTGTAATTATAAAGCGTTTTTTTACCAAAAATTTGTGGCTGTCCTGATTAACTGTAAGTTACCAGGAGCAGACTGATCTGTGGCTATATTGTTTGCACATGCTTTTGCTGTCTGAGCGGTTTGATTCTGGCACTTACAGTTAAACAAGCTGTAATTTGCTTAAGAAAAAAATGAATGATAGGCCCTGTTCAGACTGCTGCATTTGGAACAGTTTGTTGGTCAGAGTATTGACATATTCTTGTAAACTGGATAAGGATTTCTGAGATTTGACCATGGGATAGAAAATCTTATCTTACCAATGTTATCTTCCCAGTCTGTCACATGAGGGCTACATATATTGGTTGTATTGGAACACACGCACATGGTCTTCAAGTGATTTCGTTTGTTTTGTTGTTTTATGTTCCAAGTCAACAGCTATGGTCATGGCAGGACGGTCAGTTCACCTAACCACACTTTGTTCCTGGGCAAGCTTGAACAATCACTTAACCAGTACTTTGTGCACATACTTTCGCTTGTAACTGACAACAACCCTTCTTGAATGATTCAGCGGAAGAGAGGAGAATGACCGTAGAAATTATTTCATGATCAATCTCCACGAAATTATGGGACCGGCCGGGATCGAACTCGCGACCCCTGGATCTGCAGTGAGACTTGCATCTTTGCCAGACAACGTTACGGACTGCGCAATGCGGCCCGATATCTTCAAATGATGTCATTGTTATGTTAAAGTGACGTCATCATGTGATATCGCATCTGAGCATACTCAGGGACTTCTGGAAGCTTATTTTAAAATAAAAAAAAGTGGTGAGCAAGAAAATGAATCCATTATTCGTGTGAGGGTAGGATAGAAAAATCCTTCCCTCAGGATCACCGTTTGTCATTATTTGGCAAGCCTCGCAATGCCAATCTGTGATCCTCAGGACGAATTTTTCTATCCTACCCTCACACTCATGTTGGATTCTTATATTCTAGCTTGTCTCTGTAGCTTAGAAGGCTGCTTTTATTTTATTTTAGTTGCTTGTATTGTTTGTTTCTTGTTTCAGTTAATCACAGCAAAGTTGGTGCATGTAGGTAACTCGATGCCTTCTAGTCCTGATTCTAGCTCCGACAGTTCTGGGGGCTCACCTCATCATACATATGATGGACCAAATATAGAAGCGGAAAATTGTCTCCCTGGAGTGGTAAGTAAAGTAACGAAACATTATAAGTCTGAGAACTAATGGTCAAGGTCTGATTGTGCTTAAAGAAACTTATGACCCAAAATTCATTGTTACAGGGTTCGCACAGGCTTGAAAAGTACTTGAATTTAGAGGGCTTTCTTGAAAAGTCATTGAAATTAAATCTGCCTTGAAAAGTACTGGAAAATCACTCAAAAGCCTTGAAAAGTCCTTGAATTCTACTTTTTTCTGTAGACCTAAATCAGTATAAAATTGTTGTGCCTTTATTTGTTGCAGCATATGCTTTACCAAATATAAGCATAGCTATTTTATGCTAATTTTCCAGTACTAACGTCTCCATTATCTCAGTCTAGCATTTCTGAAGTAGACTTTTAAGTCTTAGATCAGTATTTTCATTAACATTAAGTCCTTGAAAGCTGTTGGAGAGGCTTTTAAAAGTCCTTGAATTTTACTCATACTTGCCAGTACGAACCCTGTGTTAGGTCTGATAAGCATACCGAACTATAAGGGAATGTGTTCCCAACAATTTTTAAGACTGGGCACCTACCCATTCTGATCTGTCTTCTTCATCCAACTGAAGATGTTTTGGGTCCTTAGCTATCCATAAAGTGCTCAGTAAAGCAAAGTTCAGGGCTTTCCAAGGACATTCTTACCATAATTATCCTAAAACTTGAATGTGTCCATTTGGCTACAGAGATAGATGATTAAAATGCTATGATGGAGTAGAAAACTGGATAGGTTGGTCTGGGTTTGCCAGCTTTTTGATCAAGCCCATCTCTGCAAATATTTAGGGTAAATAAATGCAGACCTCCAGATAAGAGGGCGTATTGGAAAACTATTTTCTATATTTCTCATCCAAAGCATATGTTGTGGGCACCCCGTCTCAATGAGACGGTTCTTTTGAGCACCCAAAACACACGTTTAAAGTGATGGGTAAGAAAATAATAACAATACAAGTGACATGGATCAAGAGTTGAATCCATTTCACATCAAGTCTTTAAGATAACAATGAATGCATACCTATTATATAGTGATATTTTTTCCATGAAAAAATATTTGTAAGGGTGTTCATTGGAAGCATCTAAATGAGACCAAATGCTTCAAGTGAGTACTCGCAGCATATGCTTTCTCATCAATGAGATGGTTCTTTCGAGCATCCAAAACCTATGTTTAGGTTGAAAAATAAGAACTAAAGGGGTACGTGCATTTAGAGGCTATTTTGGGCCCCCTATGAGGTCAAAAAATAAAAGTTGCTCATCACAATTTTCTTCTTATCAGTTTATTAGAACAGTAGCCAAAGTGTAAAAGTCTGGTATTGATTCGACTTTTACGGTTGCTATGGTTACAAAATTGGCAGCTATAATAGGCTGAAATTAGGAAAATCACCATTTTGGAGCAAATTTGAGACATATAACAGAGGAATTAATATAGAGCACAAGCAAATACCAAAAAAATATTTTAACAGATGATGAGAATTATCACGGCACACAATATATTAAAAGGTTTTTTTGGTATTTGCTTGTGCTGATATCTATTTCTTAAAAAATTGGTCTCCAAAAGCCTCAAATTTAGCCTAAAATGGCAATTTCTCTATTTTAAGCCTATTTTGCTGGCCTTTTTGGTTACCATAGCAACCGGTAAAAGTAAAATAAATGCCAGAATCTTACACTTGGGCTATTCTTCTAATAAACCAATAAGATAAAATTGGTGAAAAGCAACTTTCAGTTTTTTGCTCTAGAGGGGGCCAAAATAGCCCCTTAATGCACGTATTTATATAATACTTGTTTTCTATGCAGAATTATGATATTTCTCTCAGTCTGTGACAGTGACATTTGTCTTTTTCAACCACAGTGGGGGAGGGCAGTGGTTCAGTGGTAGAGTTCTTGACTTGTGACCGAAGGGCCGTGGGTTCGAGCCTTACCAGCATCACTTTGTTGTGGTCCTTGAGCAAGACACATTTATCCTTGTTTAGTACTGGTTCAACCTGGGAAGACCTGTCCCTGTTTAAATGAAAGATTGTTGATGGGACGTAAAGAATCAAATCAAACAAACAAAATAATCCATATATTTATTTTGACTTTGTGGAGTTTGAAACCCCCTTGAAAAGTAAAGTCAAAGTGATTTATAATATTAATAGTTTGAGAAATTACACTAATTTATAATTATCCCCTGTTATCTGGAGGCAAATACAAAACAATACAATACAAAATTTTATTGGCAACTAAACATTCTGCCATGCTTATGGCCAACAAAGTAATCAATGCTTTTGTTCTTTTCAGCTGATGTCCAACAACCAGCGCTATGCCCAGTTTTTGTTCCACCTGTCAGATCTAGGCTGTTCTCTTCAATTCTCAAAATTACGTGATACAGCCCGCACAGTCCTCAAGCTAATGCCGGCAGATGCTCATACCGTGGACCGGTTCCGTAGTATATGTTCGGAGCATGTTAGGTCTGGTGCTTCAGGAGTGTCCCATCCCCTGGATGCAATGTTCTTTAACTCTTCTCCTACACAAGTTCTCTATAATATAGAGGTAAGTGTGTTCTTCATCAATTACTGTATATAAGGGAGCGCAGTGGCTCAGTGGTAGAGTGCCTTGACTCGAGACCGAATGGCCGCCGGTTCGAGCCTCACCGGCCTCACTGCGTTGTGGTCCTTGAGCAAGACACATTTATCCTAGTTTAGTACTGGTTCAACCCAGGAAGACCAGTCCCTGTTAAACGGAAAGATTGTTGATGGGACCTAAAGAATCAAATCAAACAAAAATTACTGTATATTAACATATTGGCCTTGACACTAGAAAACCTATCTTCGGGGGTTTGCGAACAACAAAGGCGCAGACCAGCCTGGGCATCCGCGCAGTCTGATCAGTGCCTTTGTTATTCGCTTATAGGAAATATCATATCTAGACTTGCTACATGCGCAATTTCACTATTCTAGCTAGTCTCTGCAGCTGAGCAGGCTGGTTTGAATTTCACTTAGTCAGAATCCCCGTAGACAGGTTTTGTCGTGTCGTGGCCCATATAGGCTGGCCCATATACTGTATTAGTATAAACTTGTCGTCATGGTATGGCACACACCAGGCTGCTCAGCTACAGAGACTAGCTAGAATATTGAAATTTTACATGGAGCAAATTCAGCTATTATACTTTACAGAGAGCAAATAACAAAGGCACAGAGCAGATGCACAAGCTGGTCTGTGCCTTTGTTGTTTTGATGCAACAGTCAGGTTTTCTCGCGTTGAGGCCAATATTTTTCTATTGCTTGAAATTGAACTTCCAGGCAGCAAACTATCAAGAATTTAGTCAGTTTGCAAAATTGTACATTTTAGTTGATTTCTTCCCAGGGTTCACCCTGCCATTAGCCACTGCAGCCATAGAGTGGCTATAAATATTAGTCATTGGCTAAAAGTACCGTCTGGGTGGTTGAAAAATTATATATCTGCGGAAAAGTGTACATTGATCACTTTTTGATTTTCCAATATTGCTTTTGTTATTCCTTCCCTCTTTAATATTGTGCCATATTTAACCCGTTGAATGCTGTATTTTTTTCAATACCATTAGGGTGTTAAACATTTTGTTGGGTCTGATCTGGGTCCAAACTGTTTGCAAAGGTTATAAGCAGATGACAAAAGTTGCAGCTAGCGGGCAAAGAGTTAAATACAGAACACCTTCTTTATACTACTTTCTGGCTAAAACCTCAGTTAAAGTCAATTTCATTTAGCTCCAACTTTTTCCATTTGGCTAAAGTGTTGGCTGCAGCAAATTCTGAGCCAGGGTTATAATTAGCCCTGTCTTCCTTATTTCATATATGATTTAATTGAATCAGTGTTTCAAACAAATTCATTTGAATAATATCTGATCAACTTTTTCCAAGATGATCGCCAAACTGACCACTAAATGGAAATCTGAATACCATAAGATTATGTGGAAGGGTGAAAGTTTTCAGGATTATTCCTGAAGTCAGGATTTAGAGGCTGACTTTCCATAGAAAGTCCGCCTCAAAATACTCAATTAGGCAGATTAGAATAGCTTTTCTGACTTATCATTTAAAAACACTCGGTCATTTAAGCTTGAAACTGTTAGTATTTTGTAGACATACTGCAAGTTAAAAGATTTGAATTTCTTAAGTTCAGGATTTTGGTAATAATGAGCTTCCACCCATGTATGCTTCCTCATCTAGAAAGTATCTTGTTGCATTTAGATTTGATTTATATTCACAGGTTGTATATAGTTTGTTGATGCCATCCATAGATCCCATGGCAGATGATGCCTTTGAATTCCAGGTAAGTTCCTTCTGACCAAGACAAGAAAACAACCAGCACTCAGGCCTTTAGTTAAGAGTGTGTACCCCAAAAAATTATTTTCTTATTTCTCAATCAAAACATATGTTGTGGGTACTCAAATGATCTGTATTAATGAGACAGTTCTTTTGAGCTCCCAAAATATATGTTAAAACTGACAGGTAAGAAAATATTTACAATTGTGCGCTCAAAAATTTTGCTTATCTAAACAGGGGTGAAATTCCACTTGCCCTCTTGCATTGGCAAGTTAACTTCTGGTTTGGGCGAGTAGAATACCTGCCAGGCTCGCCCTTACGGTCGAGTGCATTTTCTGACATGTAAAATGCATTTTATCCTTTAGCAAAGACTAAACGAAAGTAACACTACAGATCGTCGATCTTTTTCATCGTAAACCGGATGTTTATATCTGAATGTTACAACTGCGTATGCGCATTTTCAGACTGGTTTCAGTTAACTCCCCAGCTGCTGCCTTTCAGTAGATTCTATTCGCAGAGCCTCCTCTCTATGGGGAGTTTGAGCACAGAGGTCCTCAAAAACGGCGGGTGAATTCAGACATTGAACACCGCATTTTTGTTTACATCAAAACCGGTCGAATAGTACCACATTTGCTGCCCAAATTAAATGTCACAGCGAGACATTAGATTGTTTTAAGGGAAGAAAATTGGGGGAGGAGATGAGAGACAGAAAAAATGAAGCCTCATCAGAAAGACTATGATAAAAAAAACACTATTTAAACTGAAAAATAGTAAATGTTTGTCAATATGATTCAAGTACATGTATGATCAGTTATTAAGGGCGAGTGATAATGCCATGAGGGCGAGTAGCTTTTTCCACCCACTAGTCCTGCAGGGCGAGTGAGTAAAAAAATAATTTTACAATCCTGCTAAACCTATGGGCACTTCTTTATAGTCTTGGGATGTTTTAAGCTAACAACTAGCATCTCTTATCAAGAAGGCCTGTACCATTTAGCTTGAATCAGAAGAGGAGCCAGTGAACACATGACTTACATTGAGATATTCTTTCCAGATGATATTCGCTCATTTGTGAAGAGAGGAGCATAGGTCAAGAGAAACAATTTTTGAGCGTAAAATTGTCAATATTTTCTTGCCATACAGTTTTAACATATGTTGTGGGTCTCATTGAGACGGTTCATTAGAGTACCCACAACATATGTTTATGTTGAGAAATAAAATTTTTTTTTTTTTAAATTACGCACTTAAGTAGAGGAGACTTTGATGCATTGTTTTTCATGTCAGCTACAGCTTTGTTTAGGTCATTGTCAAATACTATATGGGCCGTGAAGTGGTAAACCTGTCGTCAGTGGTTTGCGAATAACAAAGGTGCAGACTGATCAGTGCCTTTGTTATTAGCTTATTGGAATGTATCATATCTAAAATTGCAACACTCGAAATTTCAATTTTCTAGGCAGTCTGCTTAGATGAGCAGGCAGGTTTGGGTATGACTTGGTCGGAAACCCTGAAGACGGGTTTTCTTGCGATGAGGGCCATATACCAGCAAGATTCTTTTATGCTACTGTCAAGATGTCAAGAATCATACACTCAGTATCCTCTCTAAGGTGTGCTGTATTGCATTTGGGCCTTGACAGGACAAAACCTATCTTCGGGGTTTCCGACAAAGTGAGACTCAAACCAGTCTCCTCAGCTACAGAGACTAGCTAGAAAATTGAAATTTCGCTAGTAGCAAGTGTAGATATGATACTTTTCATTAAGCTAATAACAAAGGTGCTGATCTGACTGCATGGATGCACAGGCTGGTATGCACCTTCGTTGATCGCAAACCACTGAAGACAGGTTTTCTCGCGCTGAGGCCCATTTGATATGGGAAAATCAGAGAGCAGCAAAGCACTTGTCATAGAGAAAGGTCACGTCAGCCATTGCTAGTGTTGTCCCTGAGCCAAGTTTAATCAATGTAGTCAAGTAGCTTATTGTGAACAGGTGCTCGCATTACCTGAGTCTTATAAAGTCTTATTCATTATTAATGATCAAAATGCCTCTATTTTTCATGAAATTTTATAAGATTGCAATGTTTTGTATTACAATTTGACCTTTTAAACATATCCAAAACAGATGTCCTATGTTTGTTTCATTTTTTTAAAAACATAACCAACTTGAAGTATTTGTTGTTGTTTTTTCAGTATAACTTCATTAGAAGTGGTGGTGTTCAGTTAGCATTAAACATGCTTACCAAGAATAACTTTTTACCAAATGCAGATCTTCCTACAAGGAGGTAAGCTTACTTGTGAATCTGTTATATGAGCCGCGACGTGATTTCCAACAATGTGGCATTTTGACAAGTGTAGACTCAGATGTGCCTGTGCACCCTCCTTTTAAGCTTAGAAACTCCAAATGATGTTTGATAAGTAGCTAAACATTCATAGAATATTCAAGCGACTAGCAAAGGCTCTGATCAGTCTGCGCGTATGCGCAGGCTGGTCTGAGCCTTTTGCTGGTCGCACATACCCCATTGTTGGAAATATCATGCTGCGGCTCATATATACTAGAATCACACCGGGCCTCGTAGCACAGTCAGTAATGTGTCTGACTGCAGATATGTGTCTGACTGCAGATCCAGGGGTTGCCAGTTCGATCCAGCCCCGGTCCCATACTTTCGTAGAGATTGATCGTGAAATAATTTCTACGGCCATTCTCTTCCCTTCCGCTGATTCAAGAAGTGTTGTTGTCAGTTACAAGTGAGAGTATGTGTATGAATTACTGGTTAATCACTTTGTCAAGCTTGCCCAAGTAAAAGTGTGGTTAGGTGAACTGACCGTTCTGACGTTAAGCATCAAACCAAACAAACAAATAAAATATACTAGAATCATGCAACTGAACTGGCTGGCAAACATAATTGGATAGGACATGTTAATTCAGCAGGTTAGAACAAATTTTCCCTTATTTTTTTGCACTGTACACTTTGTTTTTTTAAAAAATGTGATGAAGAGGCATGATAAAGAAATGACATAAAAGGCACACACCAGGCACGAAAAATTTGCACTTTATACTGTGTCTGCAGTATTTACCGATGATAAAGTTGCATCGTATATTTATATCTTAACAATACAACAATGGTGAATCAGCGAAAGCAGAAACAGACTTTATGCAGGCAAGTTATAAAAATACAGAAATAGAAAAATAGCAGACACAACAAAACCCACTGCAATGGCAGAATTGCATGCACTGTCATGAACAGTAAAACCTGTGCGGCAACTCAAAAATAGAGTAAACAAAGGTCTTAAAGACAAATGGTAGCTTAAAGGCATATGCAGCTAATTCTCATGCACACCATTTCTGCGTCTGTAACTTATCTATTCTTCAAATGCAATTATTTCGAACACGAACAACCTGGCCTAGTGGTAGCGTGTTGGACTTTTGAACCAGAGGACTAGGGACAATACCTGGGTTGGCACCATTTTTACAGTAGGGTTTTTCTTCTTCTTTTTAGAGTTTTAATGCGGAATTACTTAAAACTGATATGTAATTATAGAAATGGCAAAACATTTCACTCTTTAACGTTTTATGTTAAATTATGCTGGAAATCTGGGGGGTGGGGGGGGGTGGGGTTAAATGTAGCCCTAATAAGGTTAACCCTGATTTATTTTCTTTTTTCTAAAAGGTATATGACAGTCCATGAAATGAAAACAAAACTTCAAGATTTTCAATGTCAGAATTTTTGATTTATAGTTTACTCTTAAAATCTGAATCCTATTTTTGGGGAATTATCAAAATAAATCATGCAGTATCTTGTCACAGTTTGGGATAACATATACTGATTGACAAAAGAAACACTACATCTTAATTCAAATTCATGTTATGTTAATGTTTACCAGAGGTGTGGAAATACCTTGCCGGATTTGTAGGACCTGGTCCCAATTCATTCATGACAAGTTAGAAATTTCAATGTACTTGTCCTGGGACAAGTATATGAAGAAAACTTTTTCAATTCTGTATTTCATAATTTGATTTATTATAATGAATTGCAAGTTGTATGGAAAACACTAGTTCTGTGGATTCTGATCAGCTGGCTTCTTTAGATTCCAGCGAATCTGGATCTACACTGTTTCAAAATAAGTTTATGTCCGGTTTCATACCGTTTTCAAAAAAGTTTATATTTGATACAGCACAAAAAGGGCTAAATTAAGTTATCCATATTCTCTTGGACAAGTGAAATTTTCTTTGGACAAGTAAATTATGACCATTTACTTGTCCCTGGACAAGTATCAAATTTTGCTATTTCCACACCCCTGTGTTTATACATAAGATAATAAATGGAAATATGGATTATTTTTACTTTTAATGGCATGTTTGAGTTCTGTCTGGGAAAATTTAATAGTGGAAATCAAAACTTTGAAAACTTGACTTCGTTTTTCCTTAGTTTTTGTGGAGAATTCAAAAAAGACATACAGGTGATATGGTACTCAGGAAGAGAACAATAATAATGGCAAAAAAAGAGCTGATCATGCATCATGCCTTTTGACACAAAATTAAACCGCCTACATTTTGATTATGAAATCAGATGGCAGGTAAAGTTTGACGTTAATGTCTTCAATAACATCAAAACAAATTCCGCCATTTATCATTACAAGATAGATATTGCTTACACATATTGCAAACAATTAACATGTACAATTTTATCCATTAATCCCTCGCCATTTCGAGGTTTACTTGAAAAATCCAAAAACGTCAGTTTCAGTTAGTTTTGAAATTGTCGTAGACATGAGATGGCAGAATTCCATGTACTTCTACGGAGTTTTTATTAAACTTTGCGCCACTCACTATGCCTGCTACATTGCTTTACTATTGTAATGATTACCTGTTAGGTGGGGTGGCTGTAAAACCTCTTTTTAGAAAATGACGTCACAACATTAAGCAACAGGCATAAACTGCAATAATAACAACGCTAAGCATGACCTGGACTCTAGGCTACAAATTTCATTTATAAATATAGCGTTTATAGCTTTTCAAAAGTGCTATTAATTCAGGAAGTATGTAGCGTTTCTTTTGTCAGTCACCAGATAATTTTTTACATTTTTCTAAAATGCGTGAGGCCATGAGCAATATTTAAAATTGAAATAAAGAAGCTGGGTGAAAATTACACAACTATTTTAGCTTAATATTTAGGACTTAAGTTATTCTTTCATTTGTTCAGAAAATTGGTCGAATGCTGATTACTTCCAAATGAGATTAAGAAAAATTGAGCATGGTGACATATCCTTTTTATTTCTGTTGCTCGTCAATAACTTTAACCAGATCTTTGTCTGAAAGTCACTAAAGATGGACATGTTGCTTTCATTTTTCCTGGGTATCTGCTTCAAACCCCATGCCAATCTGATCAGTATTAACGGAAATATCAAAGAAAGTCTTACCTGAATTGAGGGATTTTGACAAAAAACGCCATTTTTAATCCTCTAAAAGTTACGTGATTCTCCGCCATGTTTCAGAGCTGCCTATGTGACAGTACTGAAGATCTGTAAGCTGATGTTGACTGCAGTTGGATACGCGAAACTACAGGTGGTGGTAGATGCCTGCAGTATTGAGCCACGTGGTCCACCCATCACCGCCGCCGAGCACAGTCATGCTGTGATATTACAACAGGCGCTGCATCATATACCAAACCACTCTACAGAGTTTACTACAAGGAACATTGCCATACGTCTTGGTCAGCAACTTGCTGAGAAGGTAAGCTCAGACTTACTTCCTTTTTCTTTTCAGTAAAACCTGTCTAAAACGACCACTCTCAAATGGTTTCTTGATGCAGGTCTTTTTACCTTCATTAAGCTACCATTTGTCTTTAAGACCTTTGTTTTGTCTATTTTTGAGTGGCTGCTTAAGACCGGTTCTACTGTATTAAACTTTTTTCATGCTAAACATAAATGACCATGAAACTTGTGATTTATTTGTCTGGACTTGATTCTGAATTTATTTAAATAATGAGGGTGTCCCTGGCATCGGGGTAGGGAGCTGGTGGCTAGAGTTTCCGCGACACACTTCAGATTTACCAAGTGCAGTTAATGACATAAGACTAAAGATTAATATTCTGGTTCTTAAAATAATCCTGGTATGATATTTTGATAATTTCCCAGTTCCTGGGGTAAGCTGCAGTTGACTTGTCCATATTACACCAGATCTCCATGCTTCTCTGTTCTGGCAATCAATTTCTTCTAGGTTGAAAACATTGACATCTGCTTTAACACACTCCCTTGGTCACCCACATCCTCTAGGGGCAGGGATGGCGATACCGGCAATTGAATTTGTCCAAGTAGATGCACGCGCAACATGACCGTACCATCTCAGACGTTTAGTTCTTAATGCAACAGCTACCTTCTGAATCCCTTACTATGTGTACAGGGTTCCCATGGGGACTTCATCATGTGGTTTCATACCGCAGATCCAGCGGATCGGGGCTCTATCATTTCTACGGAGACTCTGTAATTCCGGGGCTATTGGTGCTCAAGTTTCACTTCCATTATTTTCTATCTTTTTAAGGCAACCAGTGTAGTTCCCGACCTAAACACAATAAAAGCCATCCAGAAGATATCCTGGGCATCAGGAAGTTGCTCATTACATCTAGTCCATGCCTCAAATGATGATATACACAAGGCTCATGAAAAGGTATGTACGGTACTTTACAGTAAAACCTGTGTTAAGCAGACATTCTCAAAAAGACAAAAAAAATGGTTTTCAAGACCGATTATCGCTTAATGCAGGTCAAAAGTATTGCAGAATGCTCCAATGTGAGCATTCTGCAATACTTTGACCTTCATTAAGCTACATGTACCATGTGTCATTAAGATCTTTGTTTTGTCTATTTTTGAGTGGCCGTTTTACACAGGTTTTACTGTATTCTTTCTGTTCTCTAATAAAATGTTGGTTATCAGTGCTAAAGTTCTTAAAATGCTTGTCTGAATAGCAAACAGGGAAGACTCGGATCAGACTGATTCTTCAGAAGCAGTCTGATCTGGGTCTACATTGTTTGTCTATGCCTTTTTGTCAGGTAATTAGTGTTCAGAATTTTAGAACATTTACCCTAGTAGATGAGAAATTCATATCGACCAGCACATGAGATTTGCCTACTTAGCACATATGCACAAAAGCATCCCTGACAAAACAAAGAGACAAATGGTAGCCTAATGGAGGTCGAAAGTATTGCAGAATGCTCCCTTTTGAGCATTCTGGAATACTTTTGACCTGTATTAAGCCATAATTGGTCTTGAAAACCAATTTTTTGTCTTTTTGAGAGTGGCTGTTTTACACAGGTTTTACTGTATGTGCAGCTATTTAGTAGGTTCTAGTTTGGCAATCTACCTATATTTCCCAGCTGGAACATTAAGTTTTGAGGTTTTCTTAAATTTCATTTCATGAATTTTCTTTCGATCAGGAGCACTGAGGTGCTAAAACAGTCACTGTCAAAGGTTTGTTTTGGTGTCTATGTTGTAATAGTGAATTCAAATTAAAACTAAACTGGTGCAATTGTGCAAATATGACTGACGTTGAAAGACTATTGCTGTTATAAAGAGTGTCAGTATAAAGAGTTTTCACTGCATTAGCAACTGCTACCTATTTATACTGTCAAGGGAGCGCAGTGACTCATTGGTAGAGTGCTTGACTCGAGACCCAGGGGCCGCGGGTTCGAGCCTTACCGGCGTCACTGCATTGTGTCCTTGAGCAAGAACATAATCCTAGCTTAGTACTGGTTCAACCCAGGAAGACCCGTCCCTTTATAATTAAAAGATTGTTGATGGGACATAAAGAATCAAATCAAACAAATTGATACTGTCAAGGCCCTCATGGACATTATACAGTAAAACCTGTCTAAAAGGGGCAGTCAAAAAGAAGACCAAAAATGGTTTCCAAGACTTGCTTAATGCAGGTCAAAAGTATTGCAGAATGCTCCAAGGGGAGCATTCTGCATACTTTCGACCTTCATTAGGCTAACATTTGTCTTTAAGACCTTTGTTTTGTCTATTTTTGAGAGGCTGCTTAAGACAGGTTTTACTTTAGAGTGTTTCTGGATAGAACTTAGAAAAACGCATAAAATCAAATAGAATTCTTTTGTTGGCAGAGTACTTGCTGATTACTCACATTATCTTGTGGTATCCTAACTCTTATGCAGGGACGGGTCTTCCTGTGTTGAACCAGTACTAAGCTAGGATAAATGTGTCTTGCTCAAGGACCACAACGCAGTGACGCCTGTGAGGCTCGAATTCGCGGCCCTTCGGTCTCGCGTCAAGCACTCTACCAATGAGCCACTGGGCTCCCAGGTGATGTTATTGAATCCTTTTATTTGTAGCCAAAAGACAGTCAACCAGACATAGAAGATCTGTCTGTGGCCCGTGAAGCAATGGAAGTGTTGACAGTGTGTATGTTATTGTGTCCCTCAGCTACAGATGTGCTTCATAAAGACAAGGCCTGGCAGTCATTTATCATAGACTGTCTACTCAACTGTAAACACAAGTAAGTTCACCCGGACCCCACTTCCTGGTCTGTCTGTGAACCCAGAAGAGATGAAAATGATTATCTCCTTGTGTAAAAATAAAACGTTGACAGCTTTGATAACATCTTCATGCTGAAATATACCATCTGTTCTTGGAGCCATTGTGATGTTATAGATAAGCCACTCCCCTTGTAAACCAGGGATCACAGGTTCAATTCCCGGTTTCTCGCAGTCTGTGGGATGAGGGCTGGTCTCCATATGACCATAGCTGTTGGTGGGATGTTAAACTCACACACATGCTCACATAATACCATCTGCTCTATTATATATTAAAAGATCCAATGTCTATTTGCTTAAGAAAAAAAATGAGTTTCAGAGAAAGAAATACAATGATATTGGAAATTAAAATATGTGACCCCTTATATACAATATACCGTGACCCCTTATATACAATAGACCATCCTGACGTAACTTAAGTTTATTTTTAAACTTCTGGAAAATTCCATTAATCTACTAAGGGTTAAAATGGTACTTTTCTGAGGAATTACTATGGCTCATGTAATGAAAATGTTAACCCTCCATGGTATAAGTAGATCATTTACCAGGCATACCCTAATACATGCTGTTATTTTGGACAGTCATAAACAACATTTGCAAATAAAAATTCAATATGTATTTTTGAATATATCTTTTCAGACCAGTGCGGCAGGTAGCGTCAGAGCAGTTTTTCCTGATGGCAACAAAGTGTACTAGTAGTAACAGACCGGTTGTTTTCTTCATAACTCTTCTCTTTACTGTTTTAACTGTAAGTTAGTTTTACTATTAATCCATCAAGCACCCATCATGACCATAGCAGGCAACAAACTTTGCTATATTTTTATACAGTCAACCCTCTTTATAACGACTATGTTTGTTCCAAGCCATCTTTGACGTTAAAGTGAATTTGCTGTTATAGGGAAATGCCGACCAGTTTCAGGATTCCGCATCATGATCATTTAGTAAAAGAAAATATTATACAAATGAATTTAAATGATATTGTTCCAATTGTATACATCAGTTCAATTCCATATTGCATCAAAATGCACAAAGCTTCCCTCTTATGAAATGTGACAGAAACATGTCAATGCAAAAACTTTGTCCTGGTCACTAAAGTGACTGACACATGGTAAACATTCTGTTATAATGAATTTATTTTCAATAGAAAATGTATATCTGTTCCCAAAACTTACTGTCGGTGTCATTAAGTGAATATTCAAGAGGGAATTATAATGGAAACAGATCTGTTTCCTGCCATTTTATGTCTGATATTGAATATTCTGTTATAAAGAATGACGTTATAAAGAGTTTTGACTGTATAATGTCAAAAAAAATTAGCTCGATATTTCATGTGTCAACAGGACCATAATTGCTGTCTGGAACCTAAAGCATCAAAACAGCTACAGACCTTTAGTTAAGAGTGTGTAATTAAAACTTGATTTGCTTATTTCTCGATTGAAACATATGTTATGGGTACTCAAAAGAACCATCTTAATGAGGACCCAAAATAAATGTTAACAGAGTTTCTCTGGTGAGGCTCGAACCAGCCACCCCTCAGTCTAAAGTGGAGCACTCTACAACTGAGCCAATGCCCTCTTCCAAAGTCCCAGATGAAATACTGCAAAATGCTACAATAATAACTTAAGGGTCTGAAATCAATCCTATTTTTGAGATTCTTACCGGTGACCCCTTCATGTGTACAATGAACCACCCCAAATTTATTGTATCAAACCTAATGGAAAAACCCCATCAGTAAAAAGGTGTAAATATATGTAGCTAGTTTTTCCAAATATAGTGAAACCTGTCTGTAAGTGGCCACTCAAAAATAGACAAAGTAAAGGTCTTAAAGCCATGTGGGAGCTTAATGCAGGTCAAAAGTACTGCAGAATGCTCCATGGGAGCATTCTGCAATACTTCTGACCTGCATTATTCAATAATCAGTCTTGAATAACAATTTTTGGTCTTCTTTTTGAGTGGCCGCTTGAGGCAGGTTTTACTGAACATGGCTTAGGAATATACAATTTATGTTTATTGTGTTTTTTTCAGACATTAGCAAAAGAAAATGCAAAGCAAGCACATGAGTACTTTAACTTACTATGTCGGTAAGTAGCTATTATTGTTACCATGTTTTTTAACCCATTTAAGTCAAATAAGATTTCCCACTAATATCATTTGGACCAGTCCATTTTTGTTTTAAGGGTTGTTAGGTGGTATTTTTCAAGGTTTTTTGTAAATTTTATTAGAACATTCTGTAAGCAAACAGTGGAGACCCGGATTAGATGCCCCTTTATGCGGCGTCTGATCTGGGTCTGCACTGTTTGCCTCTGTCCCACAAAAAGGACTCTAGGTTATATGGGTTAAAGAACCGGGCCGGGCCGCGTAGTACAGTCGGTAACATGTCTGACTGCAGATATGTGTCTGACTGCAGATCCAGGGGTCGCAAGTTCGATCCCGGCCCGGTCCCATACTTTCATGGATATTGATCATGAAATAATTTCTACAGTTATTCTCCTTCTTCCGCTGATTCAAGAAGAGTTGTTGTCAGTTACAAGCTAAAGAATGTGCACGAAGTACTGGTTTTAAAACTGCTCTGTCAAGCTTGATCAGGAAAAATGGCCATAGCTGTTGATAGGGATGTTAAACCTCAAACCAACCAAAACTAAAACATAGGCAGGAAGTGAAGGCTAAAATGAGCTTGGGCATATGCACAGTCTCATCAGAGCCTTCCCTTCTTGCATACAGCCATACACAAAGTATGTTTCCACATTCTGTCTTCCATCAAAAGTAATATCATGCAATGGTAACTTGCAATTATATATGGCATAGCTTCCCGATATCATATACTAGGTGGATACACACATTCTGATCAGGGCTTGCTTCAGGCAAAATTTCACTATTTTAGCTAGTTTCTGTAGCTGAGCAGGCTGGCTTTAGCCTAACCTGGTCGCAAACCAGGAATACAGGTTTTCCTCTCAATGAGACTTATATAACACTTCCCCATCTGAAATTTTAACCTATTTAAGCCAAATGGAATTTCCCACTGTTATCAATTGGACCATTCCATTTCCATTTTCAGGGTTGTTGGGTGGTATTATACATTTTAATGGACCATTCTGTAAGCAAACAATGGAGATCCTGATCAGACACCACATTCTGAATTTAAAGCATTAAAACGTAAACCTTTTGAGGTGGTGGCCAGCTTTTACGTGACAAAATGTTGCCAGTGAAAGAATCCATTCTTCTTAAATCAGGAAATAGGAGAAACATCAAATTTGTGTCATATACTTTGTTAGTGATTGAGGAACCACTCTTTAAATGATTGACAGGTCTGCGATAAGCTTTGAATGCTTATTTGACATTTATCTGTTTGTACACTTTCATTCAATGCGTTAAAATCTCCTCTGCTTTAAAAATTTCCAAATTTATAAGAAACAGTAACGTCGAAAAGTTTAGTTGTACAATTAAAACAAAAATATTGGCTGAAGCTGCCAAATCATGATAACATCATCAAAGGAAAATAAGTTTACATTCTATTGTCTTTTGAAAGATATAAGGGAAAGTTAGTGTTGTATTTTTAAAGTCAGTCAGTATATGTTGTTTACGAGATATGTTTTGGTGTTACCTTGCTATAAGGAAGAAAACAAGTTTTTTCAGGGAGCGCAGTGGCTCAGTGGTAGAGTGCTCGACTCGAGACCAAGGGGCTGCAGGTTCGAGCCTCACCGGCGTCACTGCGTTGTGGTCCTTGAGCAAGACACATTTATCCTAGCTTGAACTCCAGCTGTTAAGTTTTTAGAACTATTTTTTCGCAAGAACGTTTTTATCTTCAGTTTTAACAAAATGTGTTCGCGGTGAAAGTTGTAGAGGAGAAATTCAGCTAACTTCTTCAAAAGGTCTGGTGCTTGTGTATATAGATGAAGATTTTGCAATTAATTGAATTCGTCCTAAATAAGTCTTTAAATGACAGGTATAATGCGTATAGGCGTGACAGAAAGGGGTAGTTTAAAAAAATATTCGGAAGCGGTGCATCCCGTTCTTCAAAGGCTGTGCATAACATAAAACTGCCGTTAACAAACTCAGAATTTACAGTCCATATGCAGAATCAGCTTAAAGCAGGCTCATTTGTAGGAACAAAGGCTGGGTTATCGGATGACGTGCAATTTTTCTCTTATGCACGTGCTATGAAATGGACGGTTGTGAGATGACCCTAACAGCTAAACGCACGAGCGAATCAGGCGCGATTTCTATTATATTTGAACAAGCCATCCATTGCTTTAATAATTGATTTTAGGCGGTGCAATGTAACTTTTTGACTGACATCTTGGACTTTGTGTATTTGTGCTTTGTTTAAAATATTCAAAGAGTGCATCTAAGCACAGAGGAACCAGCAGCATCTAGGATGTTGGAACCATTTGGAGAAGTTGGGGGAGATGTTCCTGAATACTTTTCATCGCAAACACATTTTGTGAAGATTGAAGATAAAAAAGTTCTTGCAAAAAATTAGTTCTAAAAACTTAACAGCTGGAGTTAAGTACTGGTTCAACCCAGGAAGACCACTGTTTAACTGAAAGATTGTTGATGGGACGTAAAGAATCAAATCAAACAAACAAACAAACAAAACAAGTTTTCTCCTGATGAAGCACATACATGTGGGGAAAAAATCTCCCGAGACAGCATTTTAAAGTAAGTTTCTCTATCATTTCAGATTGTTAAATTATGCTTTTAGTACAGAAGTTAATTATCCTAATGCTGAAGTGCTGCTGAATAATGAAATACAGTGGTTGAAAAGGGGCCGGGTGAGTACTCTTACACACATCTTTTATTATACTACTGTAATTGTATATAACCTTAGTATTTGGACACACTCAGGCCTTCAGATAAGATTGCGTAGTCAAAATTAGTTTTGTTATTTCTTTACCAAAACATATGTTGTGGGTACTCAAAAGAAGCACCCAAACAAATGTTTAAACTGATAAGAAAATATTAACAATTTTACTCCTCAAAATTTCCTTGTCTGGAGATATGACACTTTAAATCTTACCCTGATTAAATTTGAACTTCAGAACCTTATGATGTGTGTAAAATTTATCGACAGAACGTCAAACAGCATAAATCCTGATCATACTGCTTTCTTGGGGCAGGACATATAGTTTTTGCAATGATTCTTCATCTACCTTGATACCCTGGGTCTGCAAGCAGTAAAGGCTCAGACAAATGTTGATTTTGCATTCATGTGAGAATTATTTTTCTCACACACCAGAACGGGATTTCCGTTGGTTTTACCCATGTGAGATAATTATATCATACCTGTACCAGCTTGTGGGAAAATCTAAAAAACGAACAGCCGCATGCTGGCCCTATGTCGATCCGTGACGTCATTGTAATGTTAAAATGGAGTCGTGTTGCATCTCAGCGTATTCAGGATTTTTCGGAAGCCTTTTTCATGTTTTTCCAATAAAAATCAGGTGGTGAGCAATAAAAAAAAAAATCCATTATTTGTGTGAGGATGGGAAAATCTGTCCCTCGCAATCACCATTTGTCATCACTTGGCAAGCCTCGTGATGCCAATTGGTGATCCTTGGGGTGGATTTTTCTATCCCACCTTCACACTCCTGATGGATCCTTATATTATACAAAGAAGATGTATGTTAACCCTTAAAGCGCAAAGAAAAAAATGCATTTGAAAATGTCGTCTGCTGAAGTTGTCTGCTGCAAATAATAGCCTAACATTACTGACAAATTAAGTATACAAGTGAACAGCGTGGATTCAGAACGGACTGCTCCTATAGGAGCAGTCTGATCTGGTTCCACACTGTTTGCCATAGAGGCTTCTTAAACATTTCATCAGACGAGAAAAGAAGATGACTTTTGTTGCGATTGGCGCATTAAGGGTTAAAAAATTTCAAGTTAAATCTACTTTATACCCAAAACATCCTTCTGTTCTTTTCTCCCACTTTCTAGTGGCAAAACAACTCCATCTTTTATTATACTGATTGTTCTTCACTCATCCAATTGGTTAAATGACAGTTGGTTAAATCTCAAATAAGCAGGGTGCCATCAGGATAGAAGTAGGATATTTAAAAATCAGTTTCCTTATTTCTCAATCAAACCATATGTTGTGGGTACCAAAATTTATTTTCTTTATTTCTCAACCAAACCATATGTTGTGGGTACTCAAAATTTATTTTCTTTATTTCTCAACCAAACCATATGTTGTGGGTACTCAAAATTTATTTTCTTTATTTCTCAACCAAACCATACGTTGTGGGTACTCAAAAGAACCGTCTCAGTGAGATGGTTCTTTTGAGCACCCAAAACATATGTTTAGACTTATGGATAAGAAAATATTTGCAACATTAGGCTCAAAATCATTCTGTATCACGAACCTATGGTTGTATGGTATTGTTGTTTCTCATAGGAACTTGTGATAAAGACAACAGAGAACCATCTGGAAGAGACACTACTAGAAGGTCATCTAGGAATTACTAGAGAACTTCTAGCATTCCAGTCAGCTGACAAGAAATTTCACATAGGCTCAGAGAAGGGAGGAGCTAATCTCATTAAGGTAATCTTATCACTTCTATTGCCACCTACAGTCAATGACCAAAAGTAATTCCATAAAATTAATTTCTTATAGTCTTTAATGCATTTTCATGAGTACAAGAATCTCTTAATTATGTGATAACATGTGATTTCAAGATTGAATAGCAATTGACGTAAATGGTAAAGTTGTCCAAAAATTGTAAATATTATCTTTCAAAATTTCTAAATCTCTGCAGCTTTAGAATGCACAGATACAATTTAATGAAAATCATCATCATCATCATCATCATCATTATCATCATCATCATCATCATCATCATCATCATCATCATCATCATCATCATCATCATCATCGGGTTTGATTAACGTGCAGGTGCAAGAGCATCTTCCACATCAGTGGGCCCCTCTCCAGGTAACTGGCTAGCTGCACACAGAGCAGATCTTACTTTGGGTAAGACTGCCATTTGTATATTTGTAGCAAAATAAAAACAATATTACCTTATTCATTCAACTTTTAAATGACACCAAAAGAATAATAATATGTTGAATATGTACTTTACGTAGTATATTTTCTTGCAAACCAGAAAAATACATTAAATGTTATGGGATTTCTGACATTTTGGAATTACTTTTGGTCCCTGTCTGTATATGACTATAAGTTACGTCCTGTCTCCTAGATAAGAAATAATTGGAAAAAATTCTCAACCAATATATATGATTCGGATACTCAAAAAAAAAATTTCAATTAAATGTTTCCCTTGAGCACCCAAACCACATGTATGGAAATTAAGAAAATAATCGTAATCAGCACTCAAGGTAAAGTGCGTAATTGAAATTAATTTTCTTATTTCTCATCCAAAACATATATTGTGGGTATCCAAATCCATCTCAATCAGACAGTTCTTTATAACACCCAAAACATGTTAACACTAATAGATAAGGAAATAAATCAGCATTATATACTAAAAAATATGTCACAATATCTTCTCATATTTACCCATTCAGCAACATGATGAGAAAACCTATCATCTACTGTTATATATTTCATAAGGAAAACTATTTACTTTCTTGCCACTTTTTTATGAACTTTGGGAGGCATATAGTAATCGCACTGTCCGTCCGTCCATCCGTCCGTCAGTCCGTCCGTCCCGCTTCGTGTCCGGTGCATATCTCGTATATTCTTTGAGGTAGGAATTTTCAAATTTGGTGTGTGGATGCATCTTGGGATGACGGAGTGTCGCGTACCATTTTCGGGTCACTGTGACCTTGACCTCTGACCTAGTTTTTAGAATAATCGTGTCCGGAGCATATCTCTTATATTATTTGAGGTAGGAATCTCATATTTGGTGTGTGGATGCATCTTGGGATGACAAAGTGTCGCATACCATAATTGGGTCACTGTGACCTTGAACTTGACCTCTGACCTAGTTTCTAGAAACGGCATTGAGTCTGGTGCATATCTCCTATATTCTATGAGATAGGAATTCCAAATTTGGTGTGTAAATGCATCTTGGGATGGTAGAATGTCACATACCATTTTCGGGTCACTGTGACCTTGAACTCTGACCTAGTTATTAGAATAATCGTGTCCGGAGCATATCTCTAATAATATTTGAGCTAGGAATCTCAAATTTGGTGTGATGATGCATCTTGAGATGATGAAGTGTCATGTACCATAATTGGGTCACTGTGACCTTGAACTTGACCTATGACCTAGTTTTAAGAAGAATCGTGTCCGAAGCATTTCTCTATATTATTTGAGGTAGGAATCTCAAATTTGGTGTGTGAATGCATCTTGGGATGGGGATGTGTCGCGTACCATAATTGGGTCACTGTGACCTTGAACTTGACCTCTGACCTAGTTTCTAGAAACTGCATTGAGTCTAGTGCATATCTCCTTTATTTTTTAGATAGGAATTCCAAATTTGGTGTCTAAATGCATCTTGAGTTGACGGAGTGTCACACATACCGTTTCGGGTCACTGTGACGTTGACCTCTGTCCTAGTTTAAAGAATTTTCATGTTCGGAGCATATCTCTTATATTCTTTGAGGTAGGGATTCCAAATTTTGTGTGTATATGCATCTTGGCATGGTGGAGTCTCACATATTATTTTCGGGCACTGTGACCTTGACCTCTGACCTAGTTTTAATAATAATTGTGTCAGGAGCATATCTCTTTTATTATTTGAGATAGGAATCCCAAATTTGGTGTGTGAATGCATCTTGGGATGGTGGAGTGTCTTGTACCAATTACAGGTCACTGTGACCTTTGGCCTAGTTTTTAGAAAAATCATGTCCAGAGCATATCTCTTATATTATTAAAGGTAGGAATCCCAAATTTGGTGGGGGGGATGCAACTTTGGATGGTGGAGTGTCATGTACCATTTTTGGGTCACTTTGACCTTGACCTCTGACCTAGTTTGTAGAATAGTCGTGTCCAGAACATATCTCTTATGTTATTTGAGATGGGAATCCCAAATTTGCTGTATGGATACATCTTTAGATGCTGATGTGTCGTAAACCATTTTTAGGTCACTGTGATCTTGACCAATGACCTAGTTTCTAGAATAATCGTGTCTGGAGCATATCTCCTATATTATTTGATGTAGGAATCCCAAAATTGGTGTGTTGATTCCTCTTGGGATGGCGGAGTGGTGCATACCATTTTGGGTCACTTTGACCTTGACATTGACTTCTGGCCTCATTTCTAGGTTTATCATGTCTGTTGCATGTCTTTTATATTACAGCTAACTTTCCTCAAATGTGTCTTATGCTTGACCAATTCCTTTGGGGGCATTCTTCACGTGACTGTGTTATTTCTTGTTTACATAATATGTAAATTTTTTACATATAAGCCGCGACATGCGATTTCCAGCAATGTGGTATGTGCAACCAGCAAAGGCTCAGACCAGCCTGCGCATATGCACAGTCTGATCAGAGCCTTTGCTAGTCGCTTGAATATTCTATGGAGTGTTAAGCTACTGACTGAACATCATTTGGAGTTTCTAAGCTTAAAAAGAAGCTGCCCAGGCTCGTCTGAGTCTACACTTGTCAAAATGCCACATTGTTGGAAATCTCATTTCAAGGCTCATATTGTCTTTAAAGAAGGCAGTTAAATTTTCTTTAAATCTCAAATCCTTGAGTTTTTTATTTGGGCGCTGTATGAATTAAACACTTCTTTTCAGGAAATTGTGGAGGACTTTGTTTTCCCAGCATCCAAAATAGTGCTACAGAGTAGGAAACTGAATGGGGAGTTTCCGACAGACCAAGCTTTACCCGTGTGTTCGAACTCTGCATCTGTGATAGCTGCCTATGACCTCTTAGTTGCTCTTTGTACGGGATGTGTTCCCAATCTGAAGGGTTTGTCAGCCATGTTGATAGATATGTACTATAATGGTGAGTGAGTGGGGGAAAATAGCTTGGGTTTTCTAAGTTTAACCCTTTTCATCCTGATGGATTATCCCATACATATTGAAACAATAAGTATGCAGGGGACAAAATATTTCAATATTGCACTTGTCCTGCAGGACAAGTGACTTTCAATTTTCACTCATCCTGCAGACACATGCACTTGTCCTTTGAAGGCGTTTGCAATAAAGAACATAAGGGAGTTAAATGTAATATGACTCCCTCGAGTAATTCTTCCCAAAGCAGTCGTCATATACAGGGTTCTTATGCATCAGGGAAATGTCAGGGAAATTTAAATTTTTTCAAGGTCAGGGAATTGTCAGGGAATTTTATGCTGTGTCAGTGAAAAATGAAATTTTGCTAAAATGTCAGGAAAATGTCAGGGAATTTTACAAGTTATAATTTGTATCAAATTATGAGAAACAAGAGAATGGCTAAGGCAGTTTTCCTAACATTTTGGGTGCACTTGTCAAGCTTTTGAAAACAATCATTTTGAAGGTTTCTAAATTCCTTTTAACATAAGAAGATGCTTTTGAGGCTAAATATTCTATACTGTCAAAATATTTAGATTATTTTGTTTATGTTTTTCATAAATGTAGTTGCAGCTATAAGGTTCAAAGTGTATAGCAGGGGTCACAGATTTAGAGTTTTATGACAACGACTCTAATATTACTGGTATTGCGGACAATAATTATGATGATAGTTAAATGTCTAATGCCTGGTTTAGCACCATCATTGCTCAGATGACCTTAAAGCTCACTGTTTTAGTGTTTCTAAAACAATTAATTAGTCTGTTCCATGTAGTATTGGTATACCATATTACAATCCCATCTTAGGGAGCACAGTGGCTCAGTGGTAGAGTGCTTGACTTGAGACCGAGGGGCCGTGGGTTCAAGCCTCACCGGCGTCACTGCGCTGTGGTCCTTGAGCAAGACACATTTACCCTAGCTTAGTACTGGTTCAACCCAGGAAATCCCGTCCCTGTTTAACAGAAAGGTTGTTGATGGGACGTAAAGAATCAAATCAAACAAACAAGCAAACAAACAAACAAACCCGTCTTGTGTGTAGTAGGGTGGTGCGCTCTCTGTTGCAGCTATCTGAGAGGTGGCCCTGTCATATTTGACCTGTTGGCATGATAAATTTGTTACTCTTGAGGCAAATTTGAATGGGAGTAGGGGTCTTTTAGTTTATCCAATTCCTCTTTTCTCTCTCCCTTTCTCTGGTAGGAGTCCTGAGTCCGACATTACTGAAATATTGTTGACTGGGACTTTAAATCTGAACTCAAACTAGTTAAATCTTAAGAGCCTTAGATACCTTAGTCCTACTTGTATTGGTACTTTTAGAAAAAAAGGTGCTGACACATATTGGCCTGGGTATACTTGTCCCTCTGGGCACTGTGTCAAGTTAAAACCAGTTTTATTGAACCTCATGGTGTATATTTATTGCTTTTCATTGTAACATCTACATCAGAAGTTCAGAATTTTGCAAAAGTCTTAAAATATAGTACAGCAGTGTCTAGTTACCTATCTCTAAGTTATATGCTACACATAAGCTGTAAACAGTTTTAGTGGAATTTTACAATGAAAATATTACACATTCAGCAAAAATAAGGCTCTTCTGTATAAGTGTTTGCATTATGGATGTCTTTGAGTGGATCTAGGGTAGGGGAGGTTTGGACAGGCCAAAATCAAGTTGCAAAATTTTTAATGAGAGCAATAGCAAACAATGAAAGAATCACCACCTTAAGACAGACAGCAGCTGAGGCCATCGGGGGATACACTATTTTACTGGTCAAATCTTCACCCTAGATCCTACTGTTGATAAAACAAAAATTGTATAGCTTGTATTGTGACTTCCTAATTTATGTGAAACATCAACACAGAAGAACAATAAAATAAAATTAGCATACTATGATGAAACACAGACAGTGAGAGCTAAAGAAAACCGCAAGTTTAGCCATGGTGGACCCATCCAAAGACAAGCATAATTTAAGGCACCCACCTACCAATGAAAGTTTTAGGCCAGGCATTGTCAATTCAATCTTGAGGTCAGACCCACCCTAAGCAATTAAAGAGGAAACCATAGGTATAAGCTTTGATTGGGTTGAATTGATCAGAAAAAGGAATTCAGGCTTTCCAACAAAAGGCTTGAATAAAAACTTCAAAATAATCACTCTAAATTGAAAACAGAGCTGTTCACTTTACCTTTACACTAAGGTTGGAATAAAAACTCACTGGCGAGTATGACTATGTCAGGGAAATTTGGACTGGCGTCAGGGAAAAGTCAGGGAAATGTCAGGGAATTTTGGTTTGTCCTGTCTGTATGAACCCTGCTATAGGACGAGTGCTTTGGGAAGAATTACTCATCCTTTTTTACATTTCACTCGTGATTATGAGCGGCCGAGTGGAGTTTTTGTCCCCTGGTATGGAATAATCAATCTTGTATTTTAAGGGATTGCTGGTCAAAATTTATCTAAAATGATGTATTTCTGTCCCTGAAGATTGTTCTTATTTTAGCAAACAATATAGACCCTATGAAATGCTGCCTTATGCAGCATTTCATCTGGGTTTTCTCTGTTTGCCAAAGTACCTGTAACGAGCCTGTTTACCAGTATCCACGACGAAAAGGGTTAAATTGATGAATATTTTGTTGTAATACAAAGTTTTTTATATTCCACCTGATTAAACTACTTTCATCTAGATATTGGGACTTCACCTGTACACTTATAGCATTAAAATATATATTTACAGTGCTGTTCCTTTATAATGCTTTGTTTCAGGTACATAGGAGTGGACGTGTCTATAAGTGAATCATTTTGAAGAGGGACAAATTTACAAAGGAATTGTTGGAAAATTAGGACAACATACCTTGTTCTCTTCAAATCTGTGTTATAACGAGGTGTGTTATAAATGGACTGCACTGTATACACAAAGATCATTGGAACAAACATTAAAACTGCAATAACTGATTCTGTCAAAATGAGCAATTAGAATGCTCTGTTTAATACTCTTGTACAAAAGGAAATATTTCCATTGTTATAAGAAGAGCATGGACAAGCAAATGGTTACAGGGCAAAGTGTTTTTCAAACACAATAGATCTGTAGGTTTATTTCAATCACATTGTGAGAATGCCTGTTTTTTTTTGTTAGTGAACAACAAAACACGGACCAGCCTATGCAAATAAGAGAGGAGTGTAATTCATAAAATTATCCAGCATCAAAATGTTGGCAGTTTCCTAAAGACATGGCTCAAATTGAACATGTCCTTATTGGTTTATTCTCTGATTGTTTCAGATGAAGCCCCTTTGACAGAATGGGAGTACCTACCACCGGTAGGATCTCGGCCTCAAAAGGGTTTTGTTGGCTTGAAGAATGCTGGAGCAACATGCTACATGAACTCAGTTCTCCAACAGGTTTGGTTGCCAGTTTTCCGTGATTGATTGAGAGATTTGCCTATGTTTCTGCTAGAAATCCATTTAAATTGGCTTACAACCACGCAAATAGCAATTTAGTAATATACTCCCATGAAACATCTCAAGATAAGCTGTCAGAAGCATAAAGTAGAGTCTATTATTGTCATCCAGGTGCATGACAAACTACACTAAATTTTGTTCATTTCTACATGCTCATTTCTTTGAATAAATGAAAGTGGTTGAGAATTTGTTTTTTAAAAAAAAGCTTATGGTGAAAAACTCATTTTTTGAAAAGACATATATTGTAGGTACACATTGGAATTGCCTCATAGTGGCAATTCCAATGTGTACCTACAACATATGTTGCCGAAAACAAGGAAGGAAACTATTTGGAAATTTACATTTTCTAAGTATCATGTCCATTGTCTAAACATCCCAAACTGCCTATCAGTATTAAATTCCTGTCACTTTACTACGAATTGTTTATATTTGCATGGCAGCTATTTCTCCAAATTCGAGTTCATGAATACCTTTTTGCTAACCAGCTACTTGTGCAGTTGTAATGAGAGAAAAATCTTGCTAGCAAATTACAATCTAACTAAGGATTTTGCTAAAATTTCTCACTGAAAATTCATATTTTCTCATCAGTATAGGTTGAATGAGATATTTTCTATCAGGATATTCTGAGCAAGAAAGATCCCTAGTCTTAATGGCTGTTTTATTTTCACTGTCAAGAAACCTTAATATGCATCCACCTTAAGGTGTGTCAGTCTTCATATGACAGTCACTGTCAGTAGTGAGTGAGATTAGAAATCTGACTTCTAGTTACAACCGCGCAAGTAGCAAGTTAGCAAAACGACTTCTGTGATCGGTTCAAAAAACGGTGTCACTGTCAAGAAACAAAGACCAACTATTTTCGTCACAAAGGTTAAGTTCTCAGTGTGCAGTCAGAAAACAAAGACAGTTAGATTTCTTGTCGAACTGCCTATCAGGTGCTCCTGCGCCAGTTTCAGAGATGATTGACAGTTGTGTCTTACTCGTAGGCGGGTCAATGCCCCTTTTTCTCTCATGTGATAGGAAAAAACCTGTTATGTGACGATTCCCATGGTGGTCTTCCCACAACAAAAGAAGCTAGTTTCTCTTAGCGTTTTGAGAATGTCAGCGCTCAAATACGAGTTTTCGGTTCTTTTATCCATGTTGGAATATCCAACTTTAATATATAAACGTTATTTCACCAACAGAAAATTAGTTTTCGGCGCCAAAAATTGCTCCCAAAGAATCTAGATATTGAAATTAAGCCGCACCAAACGAAACTATTATATGTGCGCTAACGGAAGAATCGTATCAGCCTTTGTCCAAGGTTTTTGTTACGCTACGCTGTCTGCATAGGGAAAGCTTAAGGTCTTTTAAATAGCTATCAAGTGCCAATATAATGATCCTGATCAGCCTGTACCTCTCGACGTCATGCTCGCAAACGGACAGTTTATTTTGCTACAGTGTGGCACATTAATGTTTATAACCGCTTCGCTCCGCCTCCTGACTAAATGATCATGTTTTTTTGATAACCGTTTAGCCCCGCCTACTAGCTACAAGCGGGAATGTTCAAATAAATAGGTGTTGCTAAATATGGATTGCCGTTTCTTTATACCCCCTGCAAACTTTGTTTGTGGTGGGGTATACTGTTTTCAGGGTGTCCGTGCCTGCTTGTGTGCGTCCGTCCGTCTGTAACGTTTTGTTTTTTTAATAACTTGGAGAGTCATCGCTGGATTTTCATCATGCAAACATGTTCATATATGCAAGACAAATACTGTAGACAAAAAAGTAAGGGCTAGGGGCCAATTCTATTAGAGTTATTTCCCTTTGTAGTTCTAACAGGCTTTCAAGTGGGCCCTATTTTTCCTACTTTTCCCTACTTTTTTGATCTGCTCCTACTTTTCCCTACTTTTTCATGAAAATGCCTTACTATCCCTACTTTTTCACTCTAAAATGTCATTTATGCGTAAAAATCCAGAAATTTTTCCTCGCTCCCTTGGGTATTATAAATGAATTTCTATTTTTATTCAGGGAACGCGCCACTTAACACCTCAATTTTTAATATTTAACCTAAAAGTCTCTCTGTTTGGCTAGTACTATTGTCGCAAGTATTATCCTGCTCATTTAATCTGAAATTACTTATTTTAAACAGCTCTTGTAATGAATTTTATGTTTGAAAAAGCCCTAATATCCCTACTTTTTACACCGATAATCCCTACTTTTTCACTACTTTTTTCCGACTTTTTATCCCTACTTTTTCCCTACTTTTCTGTTGATGGGCACTTGAAAGCCTGTTCTAAATGGCTTTAATATAGGGTTTTATGCTTATGCTATTATAGGCCATACAAGGGCCGATCAACTCTTACCACAGCTTATGATGGAACAATTTGATACTTTGCCTATACAATGTAGACACATTGAACACATGCATGAAGGAGTTTGGTTCAAAAAAAATATTTTTTGACAAAATGACAGCAATGAGAACTTAGACAATTTTTCCTTAATAGGGCTTTTGTATATGCATAGATGGTGCCTTCATGGGCCGATCAAGTCCTACTACAGCTTTTGATGGAACAATTGGATACTTTGCCTATACAATGTAGACACATTGAACATATGCATGAAGGAGTTTGGTTCAGAAAAAATAATTTTTGACAAAATGACAGCTGTGAGAACTTAGACAATTTTTCCCTAATAAGGCTTTTGTATATGCATAGATGGTGCCTTCATGGGCCTATCAACTCCTACCACAGCTTTAAAGGTAGCAATTTGATACTTTTCGTATACAATATAGACACATTGAACATATGTATTAAGGAGTCTGGTTGAAAATGACAGCTATGAGAACTTAGACAATTATTCCCTTATATGGCTTTTGTATATGCATGGATAGTGCCTTTATGGGCTGCTCAACTCCTACCACAGCTTTTGATTGAGCAATTTGATACTTTGCGGATACAATGTAGACACATTGAACATATGCATGAAGGAGTTTATAATTTTTGTTTAGCACAGATTCTACTGAAATCTTCATTTCAAAACTTAGGTCTGCTGGTTTTAACTATAACTTGCCAAGTTTTTTCACTGAATCTTACTGTGCGGGGGGTATCTAATAAGCATTGCTTATTGACTTTTTTCATTTACTTTGACAAGCTTGTCACTTATTACGCCGTATCTTGTTCAGCGAGTCTTTGAAATCTGACCCAGTGGTCTTGCGATGACGCTTCTCCAGATGTGCTTTTGCTAATTTGCTACTTGTGAGGTTGTATCTGACTTCTATGGACTGCTATAGCAGGGTTCACACAGAGATCTTTTGACCTTTATGTTGACAAGGTTGAAATAAAGTAGACTAAAAAAAATGCCTCCCTTAGGATTTTTATCACACCTGCTCCTAGCAGGGTGTCACTAAGGAGTTAAATGTTGGTACATTAGTTAGTCTGTTCATCAGTTCATCTTTCTGAGTGTCTGTGAAGAATTTACATCCAAGTATGTTTCTATGTAGCAGTGATAGCTGTGAGTCATAGGGCCAGTTAAGCAAACATTTTCAGCGTATAATTATGATTTTTTTCTTATCCAACAGTTTAAACATGTGTTTTGGGTGCTCTTTTGGGGTCTCAGTGAGACGGTTCTTTTGAGTACCCACAACATATGTTTTGGTTAAGAAATAAAATAATTTCTGTTACGCACTCTTATCTGTGGGCTGTGTGAGTGTCAAACATTGCGTAGTAATATTCTTCAGTGTTCTTTTGGAGGGCACACTAACTTGGTGACCTTGATCTACATTTCACACTCAAGGGACGGTCCTAATTGTACCCAGTAAAGCCTGAAAACCTTTCAAATTTGTTTTCTTCCAAATCAAATCATGGAGCTTCAGTGCAGGGCTCCCACAAGCTCTGGAAATCATGGAAAACCTGGAAAATCATGAGAAAAAAATCCATGCATGGAATTTGGAAAAAACATAATCATGGAAATATCATGGAATTTTGTTAAATAATTTGACGAAACCACCAGTAGCCAGAAAACTAGCTGTCAGACATACTGTGTCTGACAGCTAGTTTTCTGGCTACAGGTGGTTTCAAGTTTTAATTATTTCAATATGCATGCATGGTCTATTTAATCGTAATTGTAAAGCCTGATTCTCTTAAATAAAATCATGGAGCCTCAGTGACTTTATCCCCCGCAGGTACGATACCACCTCCTGAAGAATTCTTATTATACTGATTTAACCGGGCCGCGTAGCGCAGTCGGTAACGTGTCTGACTGCAGATCCAGGGGTCGCAAGTTCGATCTCGGCCCAGTACCATACTTTCGTGGAGATTGATCATGAAATAATTTCTACGGTCATTCTCCTCCCTTCCGCTGATTTATTCAAGAAGGGTTGTTGTCAGTTACAAGGGAAAGTATGTGCACAAATTACTGTTTAACTGCTTGCTCAAGCCTGCCCAGGAAAAAGTGTGGTTAAGTGAACTGACCGTCCCGCAATGACCATAGCTGTTGACATGGGACATAAAGCAACAAAAACAAAAAATTATACTGATTACATTCAACTCAATAAAATAATGTTTGGGTGTCTATTATATTAAGTGTGGGAGCGCAATGGCTCAGTGGTAGAGTGCTTGACTCGAGACCAAGGGGCCGCAGGTTCGAGCTTGCCGGCGTCACTGTGTGGTGGTCCTTGAGCAAGACATATTTATCCTAACTTAGTACTGGTTCAACCCAGGAATACCTGTCCCTGTTTACTTGAAAGATTGTTGATGGGAGGTAAAGAATCAAATCAAAAGATTCAAATATTGAACAGTACTAGAGTTGTGTAGGATAAAGGGCAAAAACTCCAGATCTTGGGGGTTTTGGGTACAGTAAATGTCTAAAATTTTGAACACTTAGTCTAGATGGCTATAAAAAAAGGTCTAGACAAACAATGCAAACCCTTCAGAAGCATTCTTGTCTTATTAGGGTCTTCCCTGTTTAGCTATTCTTACATGCATTTTGTGAATTCCAGCCCTGATAACCAACATTTTATTTTAGAACAGAAAGAGAAATGTGTTCGAAATTTTAGAACATTTACCAAAATTTTAGAACATATACCATATTAAAGTGTTCTTGATTATGCTTTCAGTTGTTTATGATAGAGCCAATAAGATCAGGAATACTTGGAGTAGAGGGAGCTGCTGATGACATTGAGGAAGATTACTCTGCAATGGAGAAAGGAGAAGGGGAGGTAATAGTGTTATCTTCATGAGTAGGAATAAAGAAGTCACCTACATAATTGTAGATCAACAATTAGTCACCTTCATAATTGTAGACCATTTTGGATTAATTCACCTTCGTAATATACCGGGCAGCGAAGCGCAGGCGTTAATGTGTCTGAGTACAGATTCAGGGGTCGCGAGTTTGATCCTGGCTCGGTCCCATACTTTCATGGAGATTTGTCATGAAATAATTTCTACGGCCATTCTCCTCCCTTCCCCTGATTCAAGAAGGGTTGTTGTCAGTTACAAGAGAAAGTATGTGCACGAAGTACTGGTAAACTGCTTAGTCAAGCTTGCCCAGAAAAAAAGTGTAGTTAGGTGAACTGATCGTCCGGATATGACCATAGCTGTTGACTGGGACGTAAAGAACCACACCAAACCAAAATAAAAAAAACTTTGTAATAGTAGAATTCATTATGAATCTCAACTGAAGGAGAAAGGGGCATATTGTTTTTAGTATGGTTACCATTGGCATCGGTTTGACACTTTCTCGTGTGCAAGATATCTCATGACCTAGTGGGCAGATTGAAACCAAATTTGTATGGATATAACATTTGGACTTGATGAGGACTTGGTGACCTTGTCCTAAATTTCAAGGTCACAGCGGAGCTAATTGTTCAGGAATGTTCAGCATGTTGTTTCCATTCCAATCCTTGTAACTTTAATATTGTTAACATATGCTTGATAATGTCAACTGTTCTTGCTAATAAAATATGTTTAAACCAAATAGTTCATATTTGTGCGTGTGTGGTGGAGTTACATCTGTTTTTCCTGGAAATAATACTAGCTATGCAGAAGAGGTTAGTTTATCAACACTTATACAGTAAAACCTGTCTTAAGCAGCGACTCATAAAGAAGACCAAAAATTTGTTTTCAAGACCTCTTAATGCAGGTAAAGAGTATTTCAGAATGCTCCATTGGAGTATTCTGCAATACTTTCGACCTTCATTAAGCTACCATTTGTCATTTGCTTAAGACCGGTTTAACTGTATGTGTTGAGGGAGCGCAGTGGCTCAGTGTAGAGTGCTTGACTCGAGACCGAGAGGCCACGGGTTCGAGCCTGACTGGCGTCACTGCGTTGTGGTCCTTGAGCAAGACACATTTATCCTAGCTTAGTACTGGTTCAACCCAGGAAGACCCATCCCTGTTTAACTGAAATATTGTTGATGGGACGTAAACAATCAAATCAAACAAACAAACAAAACTGTATGTGTTGATAAACTAATCTCTACTACAGTTAACTATCATCCTTGTAGACCAATGTGATTAGTTTACCTTCATAATGATTGCCAATTTGGATTCTCCTTCACTATTGTAGACAAATGTTGATGTGGCTGAGGAGGAGAGGAAGGATGAAGAGAAGCCAGTATCTAACAAGGAGGAAGAGAGAAAGGAGTACAATCTGGGGTTTCTCAAACAGATACAGTTGATATTTGGTAATCTTGCAGCCTCCAAACTACAGTACTATGTTCCTAGGGGCTTCTGGAAACATTTTAGGTAAATATTCCATGTTTCACACTTTGCTTGCTGGGTAATTTTTCATGCTTTTGTTGTTATTTGCTAACTTTTCAAAATTTACTTTTTCAAACACTATCAGAGTGTAAAGCGGTTTGGACAGACATTCTGTCGGTCGTGACTTGGGTCTAAACAGTTTGGAAAGGTTATCAGCAGACAACAATAGTCACCACTTGCAAGAATAGAGTTCAGTTCATAAGATTGGGGCATCCAGAATTTTTTAACCACATAGCTTTTGTTTCATTCATTGGAATCATTCGTCTTGGCAAGAAAATTCCAGCGAAGGCTCCAATGTCTGTAATCTGCAATTAGTTGTAGCGTGGAGGCGGCATTTGTTCAATGATCAGCTGTTTGTGTAAACCAATTGACCTTGACATCAAATTAGTAACCTCATAGATGTGTTCCATTTGAACATCAGAAAATTTGCGCTTCCTTTTATTTTGTTGGCTGAATATTGTTTATTGGCGTCTTTTGATGAGAGATATTTTCAACAGTCTTCCATTTTTCAGCTTGTTTTGTTTTTCATGTTTGTTTAAGTATTTTACAATGTAATTAAAATGGAAATAAATCGAACTCGAATGATTTATCTGTTGTCTTTATTTCTATCCCATTTTCAGTAGAAACAGTTTTACTATGTCTGTACTGCAAAAATATGCCATGGAGAAATTGAACATGTACATTGTATTTGAGTGAAGTCACATTTTGCTTATGTCGAACTTCTGATAACTCAAAGAATATTCTTCATTGCCTGGGACTTTAAGATAAGGAGGTTGACCTGTACATCATTATATAGAAATGCCTAAAATTACGAAATAGACAATTCCATACTTATCATATGACGTCGCGTCTGGGAGTGAAATAATGTCATGCATTAAAATCAACTAGTGATTTGCAGATGTTCGGGAAACGTTATGAAATGACCCTTTTAATGGCACGCATATGGCAAAACCCTAACGTTTTCACGCCAAAAATATGATTTCAAAATAATTTTAATGTCATATGGTAAATAGAATCTTACATTCGTGCTCCTGTAATATTGAATTTGTTAAAATTGATGCCAGTATGGGATATAATGCTCGGCAAGCCTCGCATTTTATCTCTATTCCTCAACTTGTTTCATAAATTCAATAAAACATGAGCACTCCTGTATTGCATTGATATGAATGGGATAATCTTATCAGAATGAAAAGGGTTAATCACTGAGGAATCTTCTCAGAAATGGTATGATAAGATAATTGATTGCTGTGATATGGTTAAATAGTTGAAAGCAATATTAGATTCCAACTCAACGACATCTTTTGTTTTCAGATTAGAGGGAGAGCCTGTGAATCTGAGAGAACAGCATGATGCCCTGGAGTTCTTCAACGGTGTAGTGGACAGTGTAGATGAAGCCCTCAAGGTCCTCGGACATCAGGCCATACTACAGAAGGTTCTTGGAGGCTCATTTGCCGATCAAAAAATATGTAAAGATTGTCCTCATAGGTGTGTATTGATTATAATGTTAAGATCTTTGCACTTTGGGTAATTTTCATGCATTTGTTGTCATCTGCTGACTTTTTCAAATGAACTTTTTCAAAAAATTATACCAGGAACTCTATCAGAGTGTCAAGCGGTTTGGATCCAGTTCTGTCAGTCCTGATCTGGGTCCAAACTGTTTGCAAAGGTTATCAGCAGATGACTGAAGTCGCCCCTAGCAAGGGGCATAAATGCAGTGTATTTGGAAATTTGAAAAATAAAAAGAAATAATTGGAAAGTCAACCCTGCCACCCCTCAGCAAGACCTTCCCATTGAGCACCATCATAGGTCCAGTCAAGGAGAATTGTTCTAAAAGACATTTCCAAACCACGCCCAGAATGTCACTCAAAAGTCACTTGATAGTGTATAACTGACCAATGCAACGATGACTTTGCATGTGACATTGTCCCACAAACAAAATCCTACATGTTCAATCTACCACAAATGATCTGAGATTTACCTTACAATTAGTGGATTTAACTCATTGGACGCTGGATAATTTTGCATGCGTTTTGACGTCTGCCGATTTTTTTTCAAATCATCTTTTTCGAAAAATTCTTTCAGGAACACCAGCAGTGTCAAGCAGTTTGGATCCAGACCTGGCCCGACATTTTGTTGGGCCTGATCTGGATCCAAACTGTTTGACACTCTGATGGTTTTCCTGAAAGAATTTTTCAAAAAAATATGATTTGATCTGGGTCCAGACTGTTTTCAAAGGTTATCAAACGAGGAGTTCAAAGTAGGTGTGGCTTCCGGAAAGGTTAATTGACTGTCATGATATTTCTGAAAATATATTGAAGATGAAATCAAACCCAAAATAACAACAACAAAATCCTGTATTTCTTGTTTTCCAGGTACCAAAAAGAAGAGCCCTTCACATCATTGAATGTAGATGTTAGAAATCAACATAACTTATTTGAGTCATTAGAACAGTATGTGAAAGGAGATCTCTTAGAAGGGGCCAATGCATATCATTGTGAAAAATGTAATAAAAAGGTAAAATACACTAAATCATCAATAAATTAGTCTTTGCATGCTCATAGATTTAGATAAACAAAAAATTTCAGCGTAAAATTGTAAATTTTTTCTCATCCATAATTTTTAGCTTATGTTTTGGGTGCTCAAATTCTTTTGAGTACCCAGAACATATGTTTTGGTTGAGAAATAAGAAAATTATTTTTTCTTTTGCATACTCTTAACTAAAGGCCTGCATGCTGAGTAATTTTGCATCTAGATTATATGTTAAGATTAAAAATAAAATAATATTTTCAAAAAGTATTTTAGGAATTCCATAAATGTGTTAAACTATTTGGATCCATGTCAGGCCCTGCCTTTCGTCCAAACTGTTTGTAAAGGTTATTGGAAGATGACAGAAGTTACCACTAGCTGGGGATTTAACAACCTACATGTCTATTATCCTTTATATTGCCTTATTTTCCCCAAATATTCTGACACATAAAATTCTTATCATGAAACTTGAACTGTTTCATTTTTGTACACCAGATGATATGTTTAAAATGTAGTTTTGGAACAGCAAACTGTAAACTTTGATCAGACTGATCCTTCAAGGAGGTAATTTATCTATGTCTGATTATTCTTGTTTGACAAAAAATATAACTTCTTGGTAACTGGTCCATAGAATTGTCATTGTCCTTGTCAATTTTACATTTTCTGTTTAAATTCTGATACCTTAAAATGAAACAAAATCCACCACAGAAAGCAAGTCATTCAGTTAAAACAATTTCACGCTCGAGGCCATTTTATTTCATTAGCAATCATTGAAATAGGTACATTTTTTTTTTTACTTCATCACCAGGTTGATACAGTAAAGCGTCTTGTGATACGTAAACTGCCAAAGATCTTTGCCATACAGCTGAAGAGATTTGACTACGACTATGAAAGGTATGTATTAAAAAAATGTTAGCCGCAGGTGGTTAAGCCTATAGTGATCAGACTGAAAATGTTATAAAGTCTTGTCCTCTCCCTACCGCTGATTCAAGTCTAAGTCATATACTGGCAAAATGATGTGCATGATAAATGAAATAACATCAGTTGCATTTAATCTAAAATTATATATGAAAATGTCAACAATGAGGGATAATTTAATTATTTCATAATTCAAGCTGGAATTCTGGTTTGAGGTTCTAAACGTTTGTTGTTGCCATCTGAATGGACCATGTTATAAGTGAATCATGTTATAAAGGGCTAATTTTGCAATGGAATTATAGGAAGAATGACCATTGCATGGTGCCAGCCCCATACTTTTTCGGAGATTGATCATGAAATATTTTCTACTATCATTTTCCTAACCAGTATTTTTGATGTCAGTTACAAGCCAAAGTAGTGCACTGAGTACTGGTTAACCGCTTAATCTTAGCTTGCCCAGGAAAAAAGTGTGGTTATGTTAACTGACCGTCTCAACATGACCATAGCTGTTGACTGGAATGTTCAACCACAAATCGAACAAACAAAAATACAATATAATCTTGATATCAATATATTTTATTTAATATTTAAAGATCATCTTCTATTAACTCAAAATACTAACAACTTAAGGGAAAACTCATTGAATGAAAATGCATATAGTAACTTTCATGTTGGATTATGAATCACCAATGTCAGAATGGTACTTGTTTTTGCAGGGAGAGTGCAATAAAGTTTAATGATTATTTTGAATTTTCCCGAGAGTTTGACATGGAACCATATACAGTTCAAGGTGTCGCTAAAATTGAAGGTAAGTTTAATAAGAAGCTTCTTTAACTGTCTTTTATTTCTCCTCTTTACAGTGTTCGCACAGGCTTGAAAAGTACTTGAATTTAGAGGGCTTTCTTGAAAAGTCATTGAAAACTAAATCTGCCTTGAAAAGTACTGGAAAATCACTCAAAAACCTTAAAAAGTCCTTGAATTCTGCTATTTTCTGTAGGACTTAGCACTGTTGGCAGAGAACTAAATCAGTATAAAACTGGTGTGCCTTTATTTGGTGCAGCATATGCTGCACCAAATAAAGGCACAACAATTTTTATACTAATTTTCCAGAACTAAGGTTGCCATTATCTCAGTCTAGCATTTCTGAAGTAGAATTTTAACACTTAGATCAGTATTTTTCATTAACTTTAAGTCCTTGAAAACTGTGTGAGAGGCTTTGAGAAGTCCTTGAAAAGTCCTTGAATTTTACTCATACTTGCCTGTACAAACCCTGCTTTAACAAAACTGCTCAGTGTGATCTCTAGTGTCCCACTTGTAGCATTAAAGCAAACTGTTTCTCATAGGTCTAGATAAACAAAAAAGCAGGGCTGTAACAGTCAGGGAAAAAAGTCTGGTAAATGATAATTTTTCAGGTCGGGGGAAAAGTCAGGGAATTTCATTTTGAATCGGGGAAATTTAGAAAACATGAATAAGTCAGGGAAAAGCCAGGGAATTAAAAAATTAACAAAAATTTTTTGGTAAACAGGCTTCTGAAAATGATATTTTCTATAAATTGCAAGCAGTTAATATTCAAAACACCCCTTTTTAGCTCATCTGTCACGTAGTGACAAAGTGAGCTTTTGTGGTCGGTCTTTGTCCATCCGTCATCCGTCCATCGCCCTAAACCCCTGGTCCAATTTTGAAATAATTTCACACAAATGATCCTCGGGTGGCCCTCTACCAAAATTGTTCAAATGGTTCTGGTCCGTAGCATATCTAGGTCACAGAGGCTAAAAATAGATTTTCGAGATGAAAACTTTTTAAAAATCTTCTTGTCTGAAACCAGAAAGCCTAGATCATTGATATTTGGTATTTAGCATCACCTAGTGGACCTCTACCAAGTCTGTTTGAATTATAGACCTCGGGCCAGAAATGGCCCCACTCAGGGGGTCACATGTTTAACATAGGCTTATATAGGGAAAATGTGAAAAAATCTTCATGTCTGAAACCACAGGGTCAAGAGCCTTGATTTTTGGTATTTAGCATCATCAAGTGAACCTCTACCAAGTTTGTTCAAATAATGACTCGGGGGTCAAAAATGGTCCCGCCCGGGGTCACATGTTTTATATAGGATTATATAGGGAAGACAAGAATCACCTAGTTGACCTCTTTCAAGTATGATAAAATTTAGACCCTTGGGGCACAAAATCGGCCTGCTCGGGGTCACATGTTTCGCAGAGGCCCATCTAGGGAATTTGAAAAAACCTTCTTGTCTGAAACCACAAGGGCTGGAGCCTTAATATTTGGTATGTAGAAAAATTTTGTGTGTGATGGGGGAGGGGGTAGGATCTTGTTATGCACTCAAAAAGACCAGCTTGATTGCCCTCCACCAAATAGTTTAAATCATTACCTTCCACTGAACAAGACTGGGCACATAGTACAGGTGAGCGATTCAGGGCCACTTTGGCCCTCTTGTCTACTATTCTTGGTTTGAGATTTTTCTTTAAAGATCAAATTAGCAAGTATAATTTTTTAACCAAATTTTTAAATTGTAAATGGATGTCAGAGAATGTTTATTATGGGCCTGGAAAAGGGTCCAAAGTCAGGGAATAGTCAGTGAAAAGTTAGGGGATTTCGAAATGGATATTAAGTGGTAACCCTGAAAAAGTGGATTGTAAAATTGTAAATATTTTCTTACCCATCAGTTTTAATGTATGCTTTGGGTGCTCAAAAGAACCGTCTCATTGAGACAGTTCTTTTGAGTACCCACAACATATGTTTTGGTTTAGAAATAAGAATTGTATATTTTTTAATTATGCACTCATTATGGCTATCTCGAGGCCTGAGTTTCTCATTGAAAACTCATACAGGGTGTCCCAAAAGGTATGAAACTTTTCTTGAATAAAAGAGTCCAACCTTTAAGTTTGGCATTATACCTAAATGTTCTCAAATATAAAAGAATATGTGAAAAATTTATTTCTAGGCATTCCTAGAATTATCTTCTGTAAACGTTATGTTTCCGGTAACGTCAAAGATGATGGCACCAAATAAGCTGAATTAATTGAATTTTGGTACTGAAATAGGCTTAAACGTGACATTCTAGGCAAAATGCTTTACTTGTAATTAAATTGTTCAGTATTTAAGGCATAAAACAAAACAACAGTGTCATACAAACACATCAATTGATTTTGTTTTGTGGGGTAACAATAATGTGCACACCTAATGATATTGTCAATTCATTTAGATAAAGCAACTATATAATCTAAACATTATCAACAATGTGGTTATATAATTTGAGTCTTGATTATAAAACTTGAGGAACACCTAGGAAGACATAAGCTATGACAAATAAGTGTAAAAATAATATACATTTACAAGAGCAATCATCAAGAGATGAATATTAATACAATGCTGCAACCAGAATCAATAGATATATAGTGTCAAAAAGCTAGACATGGAAGTAAAAACTGTGTAAACCAGAAAATTAGAACCCCTTTTTTAAAAGCTAAATCTTGCATTTTCATAAAATAAAATAAAGTCGAAATATAGCATTATAATATTTCTATGTAAAGTTCATTAATCAATAAAAACAATAAGCAATTTATCTTTTGTTTCGTCAAATGTTTAAAGACTTTCAAAACGTTTCATGTGTTTTGGGACACCCGGTATTGTGGAGAATTCACTGATAGCCTTGTCATTATATGATAAAAAAAACATGACCATGTACATGTATGCAATAGAACTTCACAGGTTTAGATAAATAAAAATTTTCAGCATTAGATTGTTAATATTTTCTTACCCATCAATTTTAACATATGTTTTTGGTGCTCAAAAGAACCATCCCAATGAGACGGTTCTTTTGAGTACCCACAGTATATGTTTTGGTTGAGAAATAAGAAAATTAAATTTTCGTTACGCACTCTTAACTTTAGTCTTGGAACTTTGTTACCAGTGTCAAGTCGGGTAACTTTGGACATGCAGGGTGCCCACCCGTCAGGGAAAAGTCAGGGAAATTTGTTTTTTCTTCAAGGTCAGGAAAAAGTTAGGGAATTCTGTAAAATGGTCAGGGAAATTAGAAAATCTTCAAAAGTCAGGGAAAAGTCAGGGAATTTTAAAATATTGCTTGGTTAGTAGCTCAAAAATTGAACAAACAGATATGAGATGGTGACTTCAATAGTTTTAGGGTGAATATAATAATGCAATCCAGTTATTCTAATATATATATTTCTCTTGGCTAGTAACTGTTATTTTAATCTAAGACCCAATTTTTTGACACCTTGTTTTATCTCACCTGAGTCAAAGGCTCAGGCTCAAGTGAGGTATGATAATGAGTATATTGATGGTCTGTTGTCATTGTCTGTTCACAGAAGTATATATAACAAGTTGTGATCAAATTTCATGTATATACAGTAAAGCACATAAGGTAGGGAAAATGCTGCATAAGGTTTTTGCGCCGATTGGATTGGAACTCTAGTTGCCATGGCCCACGGGCAACATAAAGCTCCCATAGACATAAAAACTTTAAAAGGTGAATGAGCCATCAGAGTTCGGGCCATTGAAGTTCAGGACCATTGCTATATATTTGATATAAAGCAATGTCTAGTGGTCCCCTACATAATTTGATAAATCCTGCCAACCATACCCCTGGGATCCAAACTGGCCACACCCTGGGTGCCATTATCTTCCATTGTCTATAAATGGAAAAAAAAATCTTAAACCCTGAGGCCCACAGCTTATATATTACTTTTATAGCAATGTTTTGTGATCCCCTTCATAAATCTTGCAAACCATGCCCCTGATGTCCAAATTGTTTATGTCCTGGGGGTTAATTGCTCCCATAGACTCATATTATGAAAAACCGGGGAAAATCCCCTGAAACCATGAGGCCAACAGCTCAGGTAAGCAGTATAATATATTAACAAATCATCTTATGCAACAAAGAGATATGTAATATTCTTTTCTTACACACTTGCTGCCTGTTGCTTGTCTTTTTGATTTAAACACATATATCTGATGTAAAGCTCATATATTTATTAAGGATTAAGTTGGATTGATATCAGTATTAACAAAGGGCGGGCGTAGCAGACGGTTGTAAGGGGAGGAGGCGGGCACAAACGCGCTGTAAAGTGGTCAGGGAAAAATGAATTTTTGTCAGGGAAAAGTCAGTGAAAAGTCAGGGAATTTCATTTCAGACTAAGAGTGGGCACCCTGACATGGGCTAGATTTTGAACATACCCTTGTAGACAGTAAAAAAGATCCATATTTTCATGTGATAATCTGATTCTTACTTTCCCTATAAAAAGGACTTTAGTTAAGAGTGTGTAATGAAAAAACTAATTTCCTTATTTCTCAACCAAAACGTATGTTGTGGGCAGTCAAAAGAACCGCCTCAATGAGAGGGTTCTTTTGAGCATCCAAAGCATATGGTAAAATTGACGGGTAAGAAAATATTTACAATTGTACGCTGAAAAACTGTGTTTATCTAAACTTGTGCTGGTAGTGTTTTCATGGATCCTATATGAAACCACTTGTTGATTTGAGACTCACAGGAGACACTGTGTTGTGTCCTTGAGCAAGATGCTATTCTCTACTTAGTACTGATTTAACCCAGAAAATGTCCTGATATGACTGAAAAATTGTTGAATTGGATGTAACACAAACAAACAAATTACCCAGGGGATGTAACATATGCTGACATTGATGTGGGTAAAATAATTCCCAAGGGAAGTAATATATGCTGACTGCAATGAAACATTTTATTTATTCCAAGGGGAGATGAATTGCTTAGTTTATTCCAAGTCGAAATGAAAGGTGCTGACTTCTGTGAATTTAGTCTTCCCTAGGGAAAGTAACAGATGTAGATGAGATGTTGAGAACTTTTCTTTATTCTGAGGGTTGGTAATATACTGAAACAATAAAGTTATGTCTGCTTGACGTTTATGTCTGCCAGTCCCAAATGGATGAACCCATTTCATTCAAATTTTCACCTTATAAACTTTGATCATTTAGAAATGATTTGAATCTAAGAGTAATCCCTTTGATAATCAGTAGAGCCGCTGAAAAAGCAGCGAGCACGAGTACCCTTAAAATCAAAAGTCACAACATCAATAGCTTGTGTGTCCGTCATAATCCCGAACCGTTCAAGCACATTTAGACATCACTGAACAAACTCTATTGTAAGATAAGCTGGCTAGTTGTATGCATTGCTTTTTCCGCCACAGTCATTTGTTTGTAACATACTCTGACGTCACAAAACATCGATCACGAGCGTGCATGAAAACACTCAGAAAATTCATTATTGGTCCAACATTTTGTTATCAACAAAATCGAACAAATTTGATGTTTTTTCGTCGTCACAAGCATTTTAACAGTAATTAAGACTAATCAGCATCAAAACAATTGATAATGGAAATTGTCTGATCATTTTGCAAGAAGGGGTGGGGTATTAAACACAGATTTAGTGAACCTTTGATGCCCGACACCAACCATAGTTTTTGTTTTTCTCTATTGTGTAATTGTTGTCATAAACAAACACAACAAATTTAAAAAACAAAAAACGGTCTCAAAATGATGTTAGGTTTAGGAGTTTTGAAAGTTCTTAATTTGTTATTTGTTTAATTCAAAGGGAGGTAATTTTAGATAATTTTGTAAAAAAAGATTTAGAACTGCAATTTCGTTCGTTTAATAAGCAGACTTCAGATCTTAGATGTTTTTTCATCGTCGGACCCTTCTGGTTGCCATTTAACGTAAAATGTGTCACGTTTTGATGATTAACTGCCTGATGATAATGGAAAAAGCTGTGTACACATAAGGTTTAATAACCCTTCAAGATCAGAAGATAAAAATAAATATTTACCATTTTTTGTGTGTCGGACGTTTGATTAACATTTGGGTTTTATATTTGTTGCAACATATTAGCTGGATGGAAAGATGCAGTACCATGAAAATTGGACATTTCTTTTTTGTTTGAGTATAGTAGCTGACTGTGACGGAATTTTTTTATTATATGGCGTCTCTTCTAGGAGTGAAATAAAACCATGTATTAAACCACTAATGGTTTACAGATTTTTGGGTCACATGATGAAATAGAATCTAACATTCCTGCTCTTGTATTACTGAATTTATTAAACTTAGTTTCAAAAAAGAGATAAAATGCTCGGCAAGCCTCGCATTTGATCTCTTTTCCTCAACATGTTTAATAAATTCAATTAAACATAAGCACTCATTTAAGATCCTCTATGAATAAAGGAAAATGCAGATCAAGTAGTAAATGTGTCTGAAAAGACAGCCATTTGCACACAAACAATTTTAGTGCAAACCTGATCAAAATTGGTTGAGAATTAAGATTTTTATTAATAAATGAAGTTTTCATAACAGCCTGTCGCAGCCGCCATTTTGAATACATGTATATAATTAGATGCTAATGAGATGCCTGAAAAGCTATTAAGATGCATAAAATCTTTATTTTATCATATAATCACACAATTTCTTGTATAAATGATCTTTTATTGTTATATTAGACATAAAAAAAAAAGAGTGAAAATTATTTTACAAATCTTATTTGTTTCATTTTTGCATATATAATTAGGAGGCTATGATGTCATAAACACACCAATATGGCGGTTTCCATAAAAGAAATAATGAAAACTTCAAATGCATATAACTTCTTTATTTCTTGATCGATTTTAATAAAAATTTGCAGCAAACTGATTTGAAAGACAGATCCCTTCTTTTAAAGCTCATTTATACTGAAGAACTTTAAAAATGCACCACCTGCTTGAATGCTAATTTATGTCAAAAAATGGATATTTTCATTATGTGGAAAAAAAATTGACAAGTTCCGTCACTTAGCTTACATTCAATAAGAAAATCGAAACGCTGGGGCTTATGATTGCCGTGGCGTCGCGATAATTCTGAGACAACTCAAATTCAAAAAGTCACAGAGTACCCATACCTTCCATAATGAACGAAAAAAAGTTTTCAAATCGATGTTTGTTCTGGAAAGCAAAAGGAAAGACAAAATCAAAACATGAAGTTTTAGGCCTCTGACAATGTTCATTACGTCTACACGACGTCATTGATTTTTGACCTAAATTGGCCGTTTATAACCTAAAGATCAGGAATAATCAAATTGTTTTTGTTGCCAACAGATACTCCTCAATCAGTTGCATAAAAGACAAAAGTATTGCGGCATGCACGGACGTCACCCGTCTGTTACTGATGTTTGAAAATTTAAGACTGACGTTAGCAAAGAAACGCTGCGAGTGGGAGTGTTATAAAACAATTATTTCTGAAAACTTTTGTGTTTTTCCATTTGTTCAGACATCTGGCTACCACCTAAATGTGTTTGTTTTCAAATTGAATCAAATTCACATTTGTCAGACGACAATCGTTGAAAAACACTTACGTCAATATTACGTCAGAATGAACAGTATGAGCAAATCAAAATCATGGCAAATCATGGTCTATTTTGCAAGAGGATAAAAAATGATAAAGAAAACATCCTCAGCTCAATCATGTGAAAGAGACAGAAAATATAAGATGATGCGTTTTTAAAGTCCCTTAGTATATTATATGGTGAGTGTTTCCCTTTAATGGAATGATGCTGATTTTATTTTCAGGGGAAGTTATAGATGCTGACTGTGATGAAAAAGAACAGAGTACGAAGTACAAGCTGATAGGGGTTGTTGTCCATAGTGGTCAGGCCAGTGGTGGTCACTACTACTCTTATATCTTGCACAGGTATGAGACAGTTACTGATAAATCAAGTGTGTAATATTTAGCTAGAATATTCCATCTATTTTGTTTTTTTATCATTTTGGAATTGTCTATTATTCATTGAAAGGAGTTAAAATTAGTTTATCATATGACGTCGCGTCTGGGAGTGAAATAACACCATGCAATAAAATCGATAAACCACTAGTGGTTTATAGATTTACGGGAAATGTTGTGACGTCCATAACAACGTTGCGTACATAACATGTAATGACAAAATAATAATGTTTTTACGCCAGAAATGAAATTTCAAAGTATTTGTCATATGATAAATAGAATCTAACATTCCTGCTCCTGTATTATTGAATTTATTAAACTCGTTGCGAAAAAGAGATAAAATGCTCAGCAAGCCTTGCATTTTATCTCTTTTCCCCAACTCATTTAATAAATTCAATAAAACATGAGCACTCATGTAAGATCCTTTCCTTAAACAGGTTAAAATTCCAAAAGATCTCTGTTGATAAAAATGTCATATCTGATGGCAAACAATGCAGACCCAGTCAGATACTGCATCTTGCGGCCTCTCATCTTGGTCCACACAGTTTATAAAAGGCTTGTTATAAGCTGCTTTAGGTTTACCTTAGACCAAGGTTGTTTTAGCTTTGATCTTGCTTTTATAGAAAAAGATAATAATGGATGTAATGATGATTTTCCTGGATGGTTTCTGCTCTTGAAATGAATGTGGGAAAATGAAGCGCTCAAGTTCATAACTAGAACAATAGGTTTAGGTTCTGGTTCACTTTGTAGTTTATGTTCATATTACATGTACTTCTACAAAATTAGCTTTGAATGAATTGAAAGGAGCAAGAGACACCATAGCACATGCATTTTCAGTTACTATCATTCCTATTAGTTGTCACCATGGTGTAGTGGATAAACCACTCACCTTGTAAAACCGGGTATGACAGGTTCAATCCCTGTCCGATAAGACTTTCTGCAGTAGCCCTATCTCCATATGGTCTAAGCTGTTGGTGGGATGTTTAATTCAAACACACACTATCATTCAGCATACAAAATGTATATATTTAATCCTTTGTTAACCATAAGCTATTTTCATTACCTGTACCATCAAACACCATGGATCGTTAAAACCATCATTTGAGTCGGTATGCAGCATAAGGAACAAGTTGACACGTGCGTACAGCGAAGATTCAAATTAGTGTACAGGCCTCCAGATAAAAGTGCGTAACCGAAATTATTTTACTTATTTCTCAGCCAAAACATGTTGTTGGCACTCAAAAGAACCGTCTCAATGAGATGGTTCTTTTGAGCACCCAAAACATATGTTTAGATTGCTGGGTAAGAAAATAATTGCAATTTTACGTTCAAAATTTTTGCTTAACAATAACTGGACCATTGAGTGTACATCCCCACAGAATTTCTGATTAGATCCTTAATTTTCTGCCTTAAGGAATGTTAGACCCTTGGATACCCCTACATTGCCCATCGAAGACTGATCAGACTGTGGATGCCCAGGCTGGTCTGAGTCTTCATTAGGTGCACACATGCCAACTTGTACCTTTTGCTGAACACTGGCCCATTTATCGTCTATGCGGATGCGCAGGTGTTGTTAGTCTTTGATGGGCACACATGCCAACTTGTACCTTTTGCTGAACACTGGCCCATTTATCGTCTATGCGGATGAGCAGGCTGGTCTGAGTCTTTGATGGGCACACATGCCAACTTGTAACTTTTGCTGAACACTGGCCCATTTATCGTCTATGCGGATGCGCAGGCTGTTGTGAGTCTTTGATGGGCACACATGCCAACTTGTACCTTTTGCTGAACGCTGGCCCATTTATCGTCTATGCGGATGCGCAGGCTGTTGTGAGTCTTTGATGGGCACACATGCCAACTTGTACCTTTTGCTGAACACTGGCCCATTTATCGTCTATGCGGATGCGCAGGCTGGTCTGAGTCTTTGATGGGCACACATGCCAACTTGTACCTTTTGCTGACCACTGGCTTATTAATTATCTGTTTTTACAGGCCTGACAATCAAGTACCAAAATGGTACAAGTTTGATGACGGGGATGTCTCAGAATGCAAGATGGATGACGACGAGGTAAGCCATTGAATAGCTAAGATCTTGTTGCCCCCTTAAACCATTTATGTCTATTGGAATTTCCCACCCTTATCAGTTGGACGAATCTATTTAAAATTTAAGGGTTGTTGGGTAGTAATTTACAAAATATAGGATTACCTTATTTTTATAATTGATTTTTCAGTCCTGAATATGAATAAATACATAAAAAAAATCAAACTTTAGAAATTTAAGCACTGAGATTTTGAAATGGTGGTGAAGGAATGGCTATAGGGGGAGGTTGGAGGCAATAATTTAAAACAGTTACTATAAATAATGCAAATTTTATACAGAAAGAAAGCGGTGCTTAAATCATGGAAAACAAAAAATTAACATGGAAAAATCATAGAAAATTCATGAAATTTCAGTTTTGAAAACTAGTGGGAACCCTGTAAAGTCAGTTAGAGATGGCGGCAATTTAAGTATGATGCAGCCAGGCCTTGAGGTTATAAACTTTTTACATGCTCAACTGAGCACGTATTTTCAACTGCTCATAAAAACTAAAATACCGACAAATAAAGAAGTATCTTTAAGTCTCTCAGATGCTGTATTTACATGGTCCGCACAGACTTGAGTCCTTGAATATACAGGACTGTCTTGAAAAGTCCTTGAAAATTAAACTTTCCTTGAAAAGAACCTGAAAACCACTCAAAGGCCTTGAAAAGTCCTTGAATTTTACCATTTATAGGAGGATTCAACACTGTCTTTGGAGATCTAAATCAGTATAAAACTTTGGTGCAGCATATGCTGCACCAAATAAAGGCACCACAATTTTATACTAATTTTCTAAAATTTATGTCTTTAGTAATGCAGTCTAGCATTACAAAAATAGAATGTTAGCATGTAAATCAGTATTTTTTTTTCATAAGTTTTCAGTCTTTGAAAACAGTAGGAAAGTCTTAAGAAGTCCTTGAAAAGTCTTTGAATTTCAAACAAACTTGCCTGTATGAACCTTGAATTATCATGCTAATAAATGTTAAAATGTCAAAAATTGTTGGCATTTTAACATTTATGACCAGGATAAATTTCGTGCTTGACTGAGTTGAGCATGAAAAAGTTTTATAACCTCGGGGCCTGGTGTTCCCACCCACACTGACTAGGATAGATCTCCCTATCAGCAATAACACAGCATGCCTAAATTGGGGATGTGTTCTGTTATAACAAAACTGACATTTTTAACCCTTTGTATGAGTATTATACTGGCAGACATGTTAAGATTAACGGATCTCCCATGTCACTTACGGAAAACTCTGCCGTTTTCCGCAAAACGGATTTTTTTAAAAAATCACGGATTTTCAAAAGCCGCTCATAGTCTTACCGTTATTTTGTTAAAAGCCATTTCTTGTGATAATTTGGCGGAAGTCGCCGAGAAAAATCAATATTGCATTCTCGCGAGACCTGACGATACCTCATCTAGCGAGCTTCCTGTTTGCGACAATGATCAATATTGATATCGTAAGGAAGCTTGGTAGTTTCGAATAGCTGTCAGGTAAAGCGTCTCAAAGTCTCTGAAAAATCGATATCAATTAAGGGCTTGAATGTAAACCGAATAATACAGGTACAAATAATCCAAGCGGCTGTATAACTCGATAAACCCAACAAAGATGGCGAAACGCGAATCATCGCCAGGGATTAGCCCAGCAAAAAACCGAATACGGTTATAGAAGCGGGTCAAATTTTAATGCAGAATATACACGAACGTTTGACTGGGTTATGGCCAGCGACCGGGACAAGCAGCAGGCGTACTGCAAGGTTTGCAGTAAGCATTTCAGCGTCTCTCACGGCGGGATTGACGACGTCCGTAGACATGGGGAAGGCAAAAAGCATTTAGAACTGTTCAACGGATTTTTAAAAAAAATCACGGATTTTCCGATCGTTGTCCCGCATTTTTTTTTCAGAAACTTAACATGTCTGTACTGGCGACTTCTAAATGTGCTTTTGCAACAGTGAAGACCCAGATGAAATTCCGCTTAATGTGACATTTCATCAGGGTCTGCACTATTTGTTATGACAAAAACAATCTTCTGAGAAAAATACAATTGTATTTCAAAATTATAACCCATGACCCCTTGATGTATACAATGAACCATCCCAAGTTAATTGTATCAAACCAGAAGGAAGAATTCATTAGTGCATAAAGGGTTAAGACTGAGGTGTTTCCAATTTCTTGTGCACAAACACATACAACCCTGATTCAGCAGTGCTGTTCTGTAGGCATTTTGACACAACTACATTGTAATTATACTTAAACACTTAACCATATCTGTATGAGAGACCTGTGTATCTAGACTATCCATATCTAGACTATCCATAAACTTTGTTTATTAGTATTGAAGATTGCCTTTTGCATAAATGGGTTTATCATGTGATGTCGGCGATGGGATTGATATAATGCCATGCATTAAAATTGATAAACCACTATTGGTTTACATATTTAGTAGCATTCTGTATTGACGGTCAAATAACAATTTTAATAATTTTAAAGGGGTACTTTGGGAAACAGTGAAGACCCAGATGAGATGCAGCATAATGTGGCATTTCATCAGGGTCAACACTGTTTGCTAACACAAAATTATGTTATTAGAAAATCATAACCTGTGTCCCCTTGATATGTACAATGGACCATTCCATGATTTTTGTATCAAACTACATGTGGAAGGAATTAGTGCATAAGTGGTTAAAATGCTTCTGAATAACAAGAAATTATTGTTATGTAGGAATTGAAGAATCAATGTTTTGGTGGAGAATATATGGGGGAAGTGTTTGACCATATGCTGAAAAGGTAAGTAACAAACAGTTTCTAGGGTATCCAAGGCTTCCTTTGATTTAACCCTTAATGTGCCAATCCCAACAAAAGTCGTCTGCTTTTCTCATCTCCTGAAATGTTTAAAAAGCCTCTATGACAAACAGTGTGGACCCTGATCAGACTGCTCCTATAGGAGCAGTCTATTCTGTGTCCACGCTGTTTGCTTCTATACTTAATTTGTCTGTAGTGCTAGGCAATTATTTGCAGCAGAAGAATTCAGCAGACGACATTTTCAGATGCATTTTTTTTCTTGGCGCTTTAAGGGTTAACCTTTGTCTTGCTGAATATTTTTATGTACCACACTCCTCCCCAATTTTTATCTTGATAACTGCAACATTCCATCCTGATCGGTTGGCTTCGTCAGAAGCAAGCTGATCTGGATCCACAGTGTTTTCAAAATGGGATAAATCAGGGTTCCAAAGAGTACGGGTTATATTGCCACACATCTGTTGCCAAATAAATTTGTTTGCGTGGTTGTCATTATTAATGGCAGTAAGTTGAGTATACTTTGAAATTGTCTTTGGCTCTTGAGTTTGCAAAGTTGTATTATTTCTTGAGAACCTCTGTACCTAAAATATTTTGCAGTTATTCTTCAAATACACAAATCTATGAAATGTATTTATTCAAAGCACATTTTGTCTAAAGAATTTAGCAACAATCAGTAACTAGAAGTTCATGTTTATACAGACAGTTTCTACTTTGTTGTTTATTCAATGGAAGACTTTGGCATGTTTCAGTGACTTGAGACCTCAAATTTTGCAATTATACACAGTCCTTTCAGGACCCCTTTAAATATGCTTTTACAGTAACCTTTAAGCTCAGATTTTTCAAATTAACTTATTCAGTATGGTAGGTGTATAACTATTGAGGCTGCTAATTTCACATAAAGAAAATTATTTTTATCATCATAGTGAGTTTCAGTTATATATTTACACCATAGGTTTTAACATATTAAAGCAAATGTTTTGAGTCTAAAATTCTGAATATTTTTGTATGCATCAGTTTAAATATATGTTTTGGGTGCTCAAAAGAACTGTCTCAATGAGTACCCATTACATATAATATTTTGGTTGTTATGAGAAAATTAATTTTTGATTACCCCTGGAGGTTTTAACTTTCACTTTCAGAATGACATACAGAAGACAGAAGCGGTGGTGGAATGCTTACATTCTCTTCTATGAAAGAGTAGACGCCACGGCTGAAGTGGAGAAAATTACTAAAACCATACAAGATCTAACTATTTGTAAGTTCTCATTTAGGCCATGCAAAAGAAAAACTGTCTTTGTTGTTTATAAACAGTAATTTTGAAAGGCACATCAGCTTCAGCACAAGAACAGTCTGAGCAGGGCCATTATGGTTCATTGGTTAGATGATAGTGGTGCCATGGCCATGCTATATTCATCAGGGTTCCCATCATGGAAAACCTGGAAAATCACCAAAAAAAGTTCTATGCATGGAAAAATCATGGAACTTGAAAAAAAACCCTGAATAATCATGAAAAAACCATGGAATTTTGTGAAATAATTTGACGAAACCACCAGTAGCCAGAAAACTAGCTGTCAGACACAAAAACTTGTGTGTCTGACAGCTAGTTAAAAGCATGCTTTTTTAAATACATTACTGATGCTGCATTCCACATTTATCTCAGAGTGGTGAAGATGCTGCTAAAAGAGGAGGTTGGAGGCCATGCATTAAAAAGTCATGGAAATTAAATTGTTGATCGTGGAAAATCATGGGAAAATCATGGAATTGTGTTTTTGAATTTCTGTGGGAACCCTGAAATTTCATTCTATTTAGATAATGAGAAGTTTTATGTGTCTTAGGAAATGAGCATCAGCACAAGAAAATCTGACTTCATAGTTTGCAAGGCTCACTCCAGGCAGACCAGCTAGAATATTGAAACTGTGTGTGTAGCAAGTTAATCCAGGCCTTTAGTTAAGAGTGTGTGCCAAAAAAATGTTTTTCTTATTTCTCAACCAAAACATATGTTGTGGGTACTCAAATCTCAACGAGACGGTCCTTTTGAGAACTTAAAACATGTTCAAACTGATGGGTAAGAAAACATTTACAATTTTATTCTAAAAAATTGTGTTTTATCTAACACTATGTAATCTATAATACTTTCCAAAGGCACTGATTAGATTTCATGGATGCACAAGTGTGTTTCGGGCGGTAAAAAAATAATTTTATGCATTTTTATCGCCTTTCAAAATGCATAAAAACCTTCTTTTTTTACAGAAAGCCAGAAAAAAATTCTAGGTTTCACCAGTAAATTTAGGTAGGGTCAGGTTACCATAAACACAGGTTATTTTTTATTTGGCATGCCATTAAATCAAAATTCATTGTCTGCGCAGGTGCGAACTAAAGAATCAACCTGTCTGCTAAGGCACATCACGACTGAAAAGTGGGGTTTGTGTCAATAGGCGGTGTGCATTACCGGAAACACTACGTTAAAAAAGTAACAAGCACTGAATGGCTATAAATAATCCGTTTGTGGAAACATCAAGTAACCTTTGGTAGCTAAACAATAACAATGATTGGTATTACAGTGTTTAGCTAAACAATGATAAGATTTTCTACACTTAAACATTTTTAGGTCAAAAAAGTGGTTTCAGTGGCGCGAGATGACGCAGATTGATAACAAATTTGAATTAATCAATCGGGTAGATCACATGATTTGGTGACACTTTCGGTAAACAAATATGTCACATGTACCCACAATGCTCAAATCTGACAGGTTAAAATTTGAAAGATGCTTCCTGGCGGAGACAATGAATCAAAATTTATCGTGAAAAATGGACAGTGCCTCTAGTGACTTGACAAAATCAACAAATTGGACTGAGTGACATTAAAAGCTCAAATAAAGCTGAACATCAACCCAGTCACATTAGATTCTTCACTCTGCTCCATGAGAAGCTTAGGACCACAGGTTTAGTTAATCAAAAAATTTCAACATAAAATTGCAAATGTTTTCTTAACTGTCAATTTCAACATATGTTTTGGGTGCTCAAAGGAACTATCTCATTGAGACGGTTCTTTTGAGTACCCACAACATATATTTTGGTTGAGAAATAAGAAAATTAAATTTTTGTTACACACTCTTAACTAAAGTCCTGCTTAGGACTCAACATTACTTCATGAGCACAGTGAAAAATATGATCAGAATGATGCATTAAAGTTCGGATGGTCCATTAAATGTTTTGAGAGGTCATAGGTTACAAGTTACAACCAGGCAACCATCAATGAAACATTTGAACATGTCAATAATATAAAATTGGCTATCTATTATTGTCATCCAGGTGCATGTCAAACTACACAAAAACTTGTTAATTTCTACATGCTCATTACACTTAAACATAAAAGTAGTTGAAAAATTTGTGAAAAACCTGTTTTATGGCGAAAAACACTCATTTATTGAATGGACATACGTTGTAGGTGCACATTGGAATTGCCTCTATATCAGGGGACAAAAATTCCACTCGTCTGCTCGCAATTACGAGTGAAATCTAGAAAGGACGAGTGTACATGGCAAGTGCTTTAGGAAGAATTACTTGAGGAAGGCGTATTACATATAACTAACTTATGTTCTTTATTGCATACGCTTTTAAAGGACATGTGCATGCGTTTGCAGGACGAGTGAAAGTTTTAAGTCACTCGTCCTGCAGGACAAGTGCAATATTTAAATATTTTTGTCCCCTGAACATATGTTACTGAAATTAAGGATTTCCCTTTTAAACATCTCAAACTGCCAATCAGTATTAAAATACCTGTCTTGTAAGCTATATCACCAAATTTGATTTTATGCTTTTGCTAAGCTGGTAGTTGCATGGTAGTAGTCACTTAAAGATTATCTTAATCCTTGTAGTCAGTGAAGACTGATAAAATTTCCCATTCTGCAGAGAACGCACAATCTCATCTGGATCAACACTATCAATTAATAGTTTTTGTAACAACACTACGTCTGTCATCTGCGAGTGCAGTGACTCGGTGGTAGAGAGCTTGTATAGAGATCGAGGGGTTGTGGGTTCAAGCCTCACCAGTGTCACTGTGTTGTGTCCTTGAGCAAGTCACATTAATACTTGCTTAGAACTGGTTCAACCTAGAAAGACTCATCCTGACATAACTAAAAAATTGTCGACTGGGACATTAAGAATCAAATCAAACAAACAAAAGTGTCATCTTTTATCATCATTAACACCTTATCTCCTAGTGCCGTCTCCTGATAGCTTTTGAAACCAGTTTGGACCCAGATCAGGCCTGACAAAATGTCATTTTTGTCAGGCATGATCTGGATCCAAACTATTTGACACTCTGATGATATTCCTGAAAGAATTATTAGAAAAAGTTGATTTTGAAAAAAATCAGCAGACGACAAAAAAGCAAGAAAAATTACCCAGGATGCAAAGTGTTCATGTGATGTGTATCTTTTGTGTGATTTCAGTGAGTAAAGTCTCTATAAAAATGCCTCAAGCCATAGACAAGTGTGTACGTAAACAGAATATCATGTTCATGCATGAGAAGACTCAGTTTTGTCCCGAGTACTTCCAGTTTATGAAGAGATTACTGACCTGTAACCAGATCTACACTCACAGTCAGCAGGACAAACTCGTAAGTTTTTGCTGTGTTTGTAGGTTATCTTTCAGCCTTTACAGGTTTTTAGCGTAGAATATAATTTTGTGCACAGTTTTGAGTATTCTTTTTGTTTACGAAATAAATTTGATTTTTGGAATGTTAATGGATCTACCAAAAATTAAATTTAATGCTTATATTTACATTTTATTATACATATCTAAAATATAGAAATGATTTAGGGAAAAAAAGTTTTTTTATGTAATACGTTATCATATTAACGGTTTTGTTGGAGTGTAAAACGGAAAAACTCAAAAGGTACAAATTGACATGTGCACCCATCAAAGACTCCCATCAGCCTGCACATCTGCCCAGTCTGGTCATTCTGTGATGGGCACTATAATGGGTAGCAATGGGTTCAATGTTTCTTCAGGCAGAAAACTGAGGCTCTGATCAGACTGCATGGATGTGCAGACTGATTTGAATCTTAGCTGTACACGCAAGGCAACTTGTACCTCATGCTGGACACGGACTCATATGAGCCAGCTACTGAGATTTCGGTACTTACCACATAAACGCAAAGGCCTCCTTTAACCCATGTAAGCCTAACATCCTTTTTGTGGGACATAGGCAAATAGTGCGGACCCAGATCAGACGCCACAGCATGTGGCGTCTGATCAGTGTCTCCACTGTTTGCTTACAGAATATTCAATTGAAATTTTAATAAAAATTTAAAATACCAAAACAGAAATGGACCGGTCCAATTGATAATAGTGGGAAATTCCATTCAGCTTAAATGGGTAAAATACCCATGCTGACAGCTCCAGCAGGCGGTCAAAATTTTTGTCTGAGTCTTACGCAGGATCTAGGTCTGCACTGGTGATGGGAATCAGTTGAAGTTTTATAATCGATCATCAGTTCAAATCAAGTGACCGAACATAGAATATAATCCCAATCCATTTGTAGAAAACTAAAATGGTCACTAGCATTGTTGAATTATACTATTTTTTGTCATAATTCACTTATTATTACATTCTTCAATACTGCAGGCCAATACGGGTTTGTAGGAACTCAATAAGAATCCATTTAAAGATCTGTGTATAAACTCTCAGTACAGTTTTGTTAAAATGCATGCATAGGATGTGTACATGTACATATACATGTGTCAAAACTGTAGTTCTTAAATTTCTATAAGTATATAATGAATAAAATTCACAAGTGTATATTGTTAAGCTTTTAGCAGGTACATCAATACTAAACACTTAGAATATTATGTATAAATTTTAGATAAGCCATCAAAATATCAATGCCTGGACAGCAATCAACAATTTTGCAAACTTAAAGCCTTTCTTGTTACAATTTTTGCATTGTAATTCCATACCATTCCATATTCTATAAGGTTTGCCATCTATTTGAGACTTTAGAAGACAATAAGGCTGAAAATTCCTGTTTACCTTTTTCAGCCGATTAATCGATTTATACACTTCCGGCTCATTTAATTGAAATCCAGCATCAATCAACTGACTTTCGAATCAATCATCGGAACATCACTAGTCTACACTTTCAAAAAGCCACTAAAACATTTCAGCAGACGAAAAAAGCAGATGTTTTTTGTTGTGATTGGTGCTTTAAGCTTACCCTGAATAATGTACATGTATCTTGTTATCTTTTCAGTCCCCTGAAGCCGAGCAGTTGGCCATGTTGAGTACAGAGTTGGCATCAAAGTTTTTATTTAGTGTTGGTTTCCATACAAAAAAGACGCTGAGGTGAGTCTTATGGACAGTTATTTTGTTGTATTTGCTAAGCATGGTTAACTCTTTGCCTACACGTGTCGTCAGCTGATAACCTTTGCAAAAGTTTTGGACCCAGGTCAGGCCAGACATTGTCTGGCCTGATCTGGATCTAAACTGTTTGACACTGATGTGTTCTTGAAAGAATTTTTCAAAAGTTTGATTTTGAAAAAAAAATTGGAAGACGACAAAAAAGTATGAAAAATTGCTCAGTAGGCAAAGAGTTAACTTATAAAATGGGCCTTGTCAAAAGAAATCCTGTCTTTACAACCAATTAAGACTCAAATCAGCCTGCTCAGCTACAGAGATTAGCTAGAATATTAAGATTTTGCATGTAGTAAGTTTAGCTAATATAATTCCATTGAGTATAAAACAAATGCAGACTACAAGGATGGGCAGGCTGGTTTACGCCTTTGTTGTTCACATGCAACAAAATCAGGTTTTCTTGTGACAAGGCACCCTACCTTGTCTATCTTGGTATCCTACTAGTGAGACCGAGAGGCTGCGGGTTCGAGCCTCACCGGCGTCACTGCGTTGTGGTCCTCCAGCAGGACACATTTATCCTAGCTTAGTACTGGTTCAACCCAGGAAGACCCGTCCCTGTTAAACTGAAAGATAGTTGATGGGACATAAAGAATCAAATCAAACAAACAAACAAACAAATTCTACTAGTGAACTTTATAACTGGGAAACTAGTAAGTACAATGGGAAAATATTTGATATAAAGATTCTTCAAATCATGAACCATTTTTGGGGTATGTAAGTGAACTCAACCTATGTCACAGCGCAGATACAATTTTTGTTTATCCCATCAAGGCTGTTTATATTTTAAATGATTTTGAAATAAAACATACGTTTGCTTCACCAGCTGCAGTACTCATGTGAAAAAAGTCTACCTCAAAATGCTGAATTAGGGAGATCATTATACAGGGTTCCCACACAACCGGGAAAACGGGAAAAGTCCGGGAATTAGATACTGGTCATTCAAGGCCATGAAAAGTCCGGGAATTAGTACATTTGGGGCTTTGAGCCATGAACTGTCCGGGAAAATTTGCAGTCTTGCCCATCCCCAACGCCATAGCTATGCTTGGATGTTGAACTTAGTCTACCAACTCTTTTTTCGCGAGAAAACGTCTCAATTGTAGCTCAACTACGGCATTTGTGATAAAATGAACGACGGGATAAGTACTGGGGAGTATTTATTGGTACCGGCCAATATCATCCGATAGCCAAGGGAAGTAACTCTAATTGGAATGGACTACACATCAAAACAAAACTTTACCGTTCTCTTGAGCATTTCTTCCCACATGTTTTAGATTATTTTGTCCACATTGAAGGTTTGTATATTACATATCATGAAATTATCTAGCGTTCTCACCGAATATTAATATCTAATCCCAATTCTTTCTGTAACAAAATAATAAAAAGAGTGAAAGATCGAAGCTTGGTAAAAAATCTTATGATTTCGTCGTCTGCTACAAACTACCTGAGTGACTTACAGAGTGCATGATCTGAATGTTGACAGCCTCAGAAATAAACAAGGCAGCATTCATAGTTTGCATCTGTCCAAGGATTTGTAAATAAAAAAGCTACATGGGACTCAAATGAGATGGAAAATTAAAGAGGTAAGATATTATTTTGACTATCTTAACTGTCTCTCTTCTATCAGACCTGAAGGAGCTGGTACTTTGGTGTAAGTTTCTGTAGTTCCAAGTACCCCACCCCACTCCTTCAAGTTTCTATCTTACCCCCACTTTATGTTGGCTGGGGAAAGGGCTGGGGGTGAACAAAAAATCATTATGTGTAGGGGAACCCCTGCCCAATTTTTTTTCAGTGTGTTAACTTAGTCATTTTTACAAGCTGGTCATTTCAGGAATGCATGCCTTTTTGTCATCTGCTGATTTTTTTTTTCAAAATCATTTTTTTTAAATATCTTGCAGGTACCTGCCTGATCTGGGTCCAAACTGTTTGAAGAGCAGCATAGGCTAGTACATGTTTACATCCATAGTTATAGATATGGGTGAATACTGAAGAGGATTTAAAAATAGAAAAATATGCGGCAATATAAAGAGCATTTCAAAGCAATTTACATGTTCTAGCTATATGTAGATACATAATCCTGATAAGTTTAGGCTTTTGTGCCACGAAAAACATCAGTTTAACCTGGAAAAGTCCTGGAATTTTGCATTGATGAGACCTTGAAAATCACCTGTTTAACCTGGAAAAGTCCTGGAAAAGTCCTTGAATTTGAAAGTGAAAAAAGTGTGGGAACCCTGATTATAGCTTCTCTGATTTATTTTCAGTCTTTCTAAGGACAATTGGCCATTTAAACTTGAAATTGTGAATATTTAGTGTGCATACTGCAAGTTTAAAGATTGGAGTTTCGAAAGTTCAAGATTTTGGAAATTTTGAACTTTCACCCATGAGTACCTATTCTCATTTTACCATTTATATTGTATACAGAAATAATATCATGGAAACAAACGAGGCGGCATGGCGCAGTCTGTAGCTTGTCTGGCTGCAGATACTTGTCTGACTGCAGAGCCAGGGGGTTGCAAGTTTGATCCGGCCCCATACTTTCGTGGAGATTAATAATGAAATAATTTATACCCCCCGCAAACTTTGTTTGTGGTGGGTAAACTGTTTTCACGTTGTCCATCCGTCCGTGCGTCCGTCCGTAACGTTTTGTTTCTTTAATATCTTGAAGAGTCATTGCTGGATTTTCATTAAACCTTGCAAACATGTTCATATATGCAAGACAAATACTTTAGACAAAAAAGTAAGGGCTAGGGGCCAATTCTATTGGAGTTATTTCCCTTTGTAGTTCTAAATGGCTTTTAATATAGGGTTTTATGCTTATGCTATTATAAGCCATACACGGGCCGATCAACTCCTACCACAGCTTTTGATGAAACAATTTGATACTTTTCCTATACAATTTAGACATATTGAACATATGCATGAAGGAGTTTGGTTCAGAAAAAATAATTCTTGACAAAATGACAGCTGTGAGAACTTAGACAATTTTTCCCTTATATGGCTTTTGTATATGCATGGATAGCGCCTTTATGGGCCGATCAACTCCAACCACAGCTTTTGATGGAGCAATTTGATACTTTTCCTATACAATGTAGATACATTGAACATATGCATGAAGGAGTTTGGTTCAGAAAATTTTTTTTTTGACAAAATGACAGCTATGAGAACTTAGACATTTTTCCCTTATATGGCTTTTGTATATGCATGGATAGCGCCTTTATGGGCCGATCAACTCCTACCACAGCTTTTGATGGAGCAATTTGATACTTTGCCTATACAATGTAGATACATTGAACATATGCATGAAGGAGTTTGGTTCAGAAAAAATAATTTTTGACAAAATGACAGCTGTGAGAACTTAGACAATTTTTCCCTAATAGGGCTTTTGTATATGCATAGATGGTGCCTTCAAGGGCTGATCAACTCCTACCACAGCTTTTAATGGAGCAATTTGATACTTTTCCTATACAATATAGACACATTGAACATATGCATGAAGGAGTCTGGTTGAAAAAAAATATTTTTTGACAAAATGACAGCAATGAGAACTTAGACAATTATTCCCTTATATGGCTTTTTGTATATGCATGGATAGTGCCTTTATGGGCAGCTCAACTCCTACCACAGCTTTTGATTGAGCAATTTGATACTTTGCGGATACAATGTAGACGCATTGAACATATGCATGAAGGAGTTTATAATTTTTGTTTGCACAGATTCTGCTGAAATCTTCTTTTCAAAACTTAGGTCTACTGGTTTGAAAAATAACTTGCCAAGTTTTTCACTGAATCTTACTGTGGGGGGGGGGGGTATCTAATAAGCATTGCTTATAAACTTTTTTCATTTCTACAGTCATTCTCCCTTCTGCTGATTCAAGAAGGGTTGTTGTCAGTCGCAAGCGAAAGTATGTGCACAAAGTACTGGTTAGCTGCTTTGTCAACCTTGCCCAGGAAAAAAGTTTGGTTAGGTGAACTGACCATCCTGACAGGACTATAGCAGTTGACTGGGACGTAAAGAATCAAATCAAACCAAAACCATGGAAACAGATATGATGTAAAAAGTCAAAATTTTAATAATTATACATGACTACAAAGATAATTGAAAGAAAATGCATAAAAAATATACTGACCCACACTTCCAATGCAAACTGTTTCAGAAATGTAACATTAATATACAAGGTCTTGCCGTAATCATTGTACCATTCAGGGGTTATTACAGACTTTCACCCAATCAGGTTATGGTTAAAAGGGAGTGATTGACTGATGAAGTCCTATTTTCATTTTCATAAATAAATTTTTTAATTTTTGAGAAAATTGCATTACAATGGATGAACCAATATATATGTAATATTCAAGGTTCAGTTTGATTTTGAGTTAGAAGTGTGGTTCAGTATACAATTTATCCATTATTTTAAAGGAAGCTCACAACTTTTGTCATCTGCCCCAGGGTTCAAAGTGTTTGTTTCCATTATAAATCTAGTGCACTTAAGTATTTGCAGGAGACACAAAAAGCAGACAAGATTTTCCAAGCAATGATTGTAGCGGGATAAGGCTTAATCTTCTAAAGAGAAGTCTGTAATTTGGTACTTTGTCTAACAGGATAGATCCAAGTGAGATGCAGCAACATCAGAGTCTGCACTATTTGTTTAGATAAAAGCAGCCTTCAGGGACAAAAGTACAAAATTATTTGTTCCAACTGACATTAAAGGTTACAATTTCTATGTTATTTTCAGGGGGTCAGCTAATGAATGGTATGAAGCATTGACATGTAATCTACGCTCCAGCAAGAATGTACGGCTATGGTTTGCACAGAATGTCTTATTTGCACAACCTGGTAGATTTGCAGAGTATTTATTAGAATGTCCCAGTTCTGAGGTAAAAATAAAACTTTTATTAGCATGAAATTTGTAAAGAATAATTCTTATTAGAAGAAAGTTTATACTAGACAGAGTGATCAGATAAGAGTGCATAATTTGAATGAATGTTTGGCCTTGAAATGATGATAGTTTATCCATATTGCTTGACAATGTGCCTTATAGTCACCAATTTGCAGAGTGAAGGCACTGATGAGACTCCTCTATGAGGCATCTCATCAGGGCTGTCAGTGTTAAGCTTCACATTTTTTTCCTGAAGAATGCTTTTTAAAAATATTTGCATAGTGGGTAATTTTTCATGTTTTTTTGTTGTCTGCTGATTTTTTTCAAAATCAACTTTTTAACAAAATCTTCCATTATAGTGTCAAACAGTTTGGATCTAGATCAGGTCCGACATTTTGTCGGGCCTGATCTGGGTCCAAACTGTTTGCAAAAGTTATCAGTAGACGACACTAGGAGATAAAGAGCTAATGTCACCAAGAATTTTGAGCGATAAGGCTAGCAATCTCCCTAAACGAGACGTTAATTTTATTTTGTTGAAATAACGACTGGAGAAACAAGGCACATTCAACAAATATATATAGAAGAGCCGTCGATGCACCATTGCCCCCGAATTTGTATATTTAAAACGGGGTTTCCTTCATGCATGTAATAACTCTACTTCTTATAGAATGAGAATTTATTTCGATCATCAACTGTGCTTGTTATTCAGTAACATATATGGGAACTAGACCGTTAAACAAGGAACCACGCTATGTACAGTAAAACTATTTATACAGTTGATGTACAATAAAAACGACCATCTTGCAAAGTGGTCTATTTTTGTCAGATATTTGATGTCTTCTTTCGCTTATACCATCCCTTTCACCCCCTAGACCCAAGACGCCTTTTACATATGTTATATATTTATATACCGACATTTAATTGTCCAAAGGGCATCTTGGGTCTAGGGGGGGAAAGCATCTAAAAACAAACTGAAAGACGCCAGTTTCATATTTTCAATGACAAACGTCACAATTTTAAGTATATTTTGTTCGCATGCGCAGAAGGAATACCGCAAATTTTTGGAAATGAAGGGCACTTATATCCTTAATATTTTAGAATTTTTACTTTTTGAAAACCTGCAAAGGATTTACTAAAACTCTCGTCTAAACGGCACCCAGTCTAAAGACGTAAAATGAGGGGTGGGAGTAGAAGGCACAACTTTTCACGGCTTTGTAAATGATGAATCGCTATGAAACCTATTTTGATGCTTTCTATGCATATTTTACTACCAAAACAGTCCAATTTTAAAAACATAAGGGCAATTTGAAAATTTAGGTTTTGTAATCATTTCAACTAGGGAAAATATTCCTTATCGCTAGAGCTCCTTTGCAGAATGAAGACCCTGATGAGACTCCACAATGAGGCATCTCATCAGGGTTGTCAGTATCAATTTTTATGCATTAAAGTTAAATTTCTTTAAATATAAAGAAATGCTTTAATTCAAACCTATTTCCCTTACAATAAAATCAACCTAGATGGCAGATTCCGTCAGTCAAGAAAGGGGAAATAGTTGTCATGTAGCCAGTTTAGCTAATTTAACCCTTAAAGCACCACCTACATTTTGCAGCAGAGGACAATTTCAAATTTTGCTGCTTTTTCAAAAATAACAAATAAGGCATAATATTTCATGAGAATTGTCTGCTGGCAGACAATTCTCATGAAATATCATACCTTTTTTTTCCAAAATTAGGAAAGGTGTCGCAAAAGTTGTCGTCTGCTGCAGTCATGATTGGCGCTTTAAGAGTTAACTCTTTCCTTGCAAACAGCCAATTTTTATACCCCCCGCAAACTTTGTTTTTATACCCCCCGTAAACTTTGTTTGTGGTGGGTATACTGTTTTCACGTTGTCTGTCCGTCCGTCCGTCCGTCCGTAACGTTTTGTTTTTTTAATATCTTGAAGAGTCCTTGCTGGCTTTTCATCAAACCTTGCAAACATGTTCATATATGCAAGACAAATACTTTAGACAAAAAAGTAAGGGCTAGGGGCCAATTCTATCGAGTTATTTCCCTTTGTAGTTCTAAATGGCTTTTAATATAGGGTTTTATGCTTATGCTATTATAGGCCATACACGGGCCGATCAACTCCTACCACAGCTTTTGATGGAACAATTTGATACTTTGCCTATACAATGTAGACACATTGAACATATGCATGAAGGAGTTTGGTTCAGAAAAAATAATTTTTGACAAAATGACAGCTGTGAGAACTTAGACAATTTTTCCCTAATAGGCATTTTGTATATGCATAGATCTTGCCTTCATGGGCCGATCAACTCCTACCACAACTTTTGATGGAGCAATTTGATACTTTGCCTATACAATGTAGACACATTGAACATATGCATGAAGGAGTTTGTTTTAGAAAAAATAATTTTTGACAAAATGACAGCTGTGAGAACTTAGACAATTTTCCCTAATAGGGCTTTTGTATATGCATAGATGGTGCCTTCATGGGCCGATCAACTCCTACCACAGCTTTTAATTGAGCAATTTGATACTTTTCCTATACAATATTGTACATATATACTGAGGGAAAAAAGTTTAGCAATATACTTTGAGGATTCACAGTTTATACGAAATATGACTTTTAATTTCATATTGTCAAATATATATGTTGACAAACGTTCACGAATACGCTGACATTAACAGCTTGACATTTCACATAATGTAAAGTCTGATTTTATGCCCCCTTGCTAAAACAGCTTATCTGGGAATAGTGCGAAAAGTTTTCGACTACAAGGTTCATTTTTCTGTCCAATGTTTAGATCCAAAAGCAAGACAGTGAAAAACGGTTTAAAACTGAATGTTTAGTTCACCCTTATCGTACAGTTTTAAGTTGAAAATCGTATTTCTCCAAATTACCTCCCTTTCAATTGAATAACGTTTAAAATTAAAATGCTCAGCAGATCAAATCCTCACTATGAAGTCGGATTTTGTTTCTTTTGACCACTTGCAGGTAGCCATTAGGTCATTTTCAAACAACTGACATGTTTGCGAACCTGCCAATTAAAAAGAGCTAATGCTTCAAAGATCACCTATGGGAAACCCCATTATAAACAATTGCTAAACTATTTTCCCTCAGTATATTATTGAAGGAGTCTGGTTGAAAAAAAAATAATTTTTGACAAAATGACAGCTAAGAGAACTTAGACAATTATTCCCTTATATGGCTTTTGTATATGCATGGATAGTGCCTTTATGGGCGAATCATCTCCTACCATAGCTTTTGATGGAGCAATTTGATACTTTGCCGGTACAATGTAGACACATTGAACATATGCATGGAGGAGTTTATAATTTTTTTGCACAGATTCTACTGAAATCTTCTTTTCAAAACTAAGGTCTGCAGGTTTGAACTTTACCTTGACAAGTTTTTAGCTCACCTGAGCCGAAGGCTCATTGGTGAGCTAATAGTTTACCAGTGACTCCGGCGTCCGTCGTCCGTCCGTCCGTCGTCCGTCGTCCGTCAACATTTTCAAACATCTTCTCCTCTGAAACTACTGGGCCAATTGAACTCATATTTCATATGGAGACTCCTTAGGATGGGGGAACGAAAGTTTGTTCAAATGGTCTTGGTCACATGACCAAGATGGCCGCCATGCCCATATATGGTAAAAACCCTTAAAAAGTCTTCTTCTCCAGAACCAGAAGGCTGATGACCTTGGGACTTGGTATGTAGCATTGGGGTTGTGGGGCCTACCAAGTTTGTTCAAATGATGATCCTAGGTTGACCTTGACCTACTTAACGTCAAGGTCAAATTTGCTTCCTAATGCATTTAAATGGGAAAGTTTCTGAAAAGTTGATTTTTTGAAAACTGTGGAAGCTTTAGTCATTATTCTCACTTGATATGTTTAACCTAATGAGACAATGGCTATAAATAAGTTCAAAAGGTCAAGGTTGACCTTTGACCTTTCAGCTTAGGTCGCTCATATTGGAGTCCCATCAATATATTAAAACATATTTTTCTCACAAATCATTGGCCCAATTGAACTCAAATTTCATGTGAAGACTCCTTATGATAAGTTAGCCAAAATTTATGCAAAATATCTTGGTCACATGACCAAGATGGCCACCACGTTCATATATGGTAAAAACCCTTTAAAAATCTTCTTCTCCAGAACCAGAAGGCTGATGACCTTGGGACTTGGTATGTAGCAATGGGGATGTGGGGCCTACCAAGTTTGTTCAAATGATGATCCTAGGTTGACCTTGACCTACTTAACGTCAAGGTCAAATTTGCTTCCTAATGCATTTAAATGGGATTTTTTTTGAAAATTTCATTTTTTGAAAACTGTTGAAGCCAAAGTCATTATTCTCACTTGATATGTTAAACCTAATGAGACAATGGCTATAAATAAGTTTCAAAGGTCAAGGTTGACCTTTAACTTTTCAGCCAAGGTCGCTCATATAGGAGTCCCATCAACACATCAAAACATAGTTTCCTCAGAAACCACTAGGCCATTTGAACTCAAATTTTAATGAAGACTCCTTATGATGGGTTAGCCAAAATTTTTACCAATTGTACTGGTCACATGGCCAAGATGGCCACCACACCTATATATGGTAAAAACCCTTTAAATGTCTTCTTCTCTGGAACCAAAAGGCCAATGGCCTTGGGACTTGGTATGTAGCATTGGGGATGTGGGGCCAGCTACCAGATTTGCACAAATGATTAATCTAGGTTGACCTTGACCTACTTTATGGCAAGGTCAAATTTGATTCCTTATGCATTTATTTGGGAAAAATCTTTTATTAAGTACCAAATGTCAAGCTGACCTGTGACCTTTTATCCAAGGCCACTCATTTGGACTGCCACACACCTATCTAAACATCTGTTTCTCAGAAATCACTTATGGCTGTTTGATGGATTATTCATTAGATTGCTTAAGTCACTTGACCAATCTGTCTGCAACCCCCATATATGGTAAAACAAAATTTGTTCCACTATAAGCTGTAGTTAACCTTGACCTATTTTAACATTATTAAGGAGATCAGGTGAGCGCCTCAGGACCTTCAGGTCCTCTAGTTTCACTGAATCTTACTGTGGGGGGGGGGGGGGGGGTATCTAATAAGCATTGCTTATTGACTTTTTTCATTTCATCTGCTGATAACCTTTTCAAACAGTTTGGACCCAGATCAGGATCGACAGAGTGTTGATCCTGATCAGGATCCAAACAGTTTGACACTATGATAGTGTTCCTGAAAGATTTTTTTTAAAAATGTTAGTTTTGAAAAGACTGCAGGCGACAATAAGAACTGAATATTAGACATTTGATATAATGGAAGACCTCATTCTGCATAAATTAATTTGGAAACATGTATGAAATGCTCCTTTATTACAGGTCCGAAGTGCTTTTTGTAAAGTGGTGGTATGTTTAGCCCACTTCTCCTTGAATGATGGAGTTTGTCCACCACCATTGGTCCATGGGCTTTATGGTAAGTAAAAACAAATTTTTTCATCATTTAGCCCTTTGTATCTCGGAAACCCCTATGCTGCATTTCATCAGGGTCTTCACGCTTTGTCAAGGTAAAAAGATACAATAGTTTTGAAAATTATAATGTGACACCCCTAGATATGTACAGTGGACTATCCCAACTTTATTGTGTCAAGGAAGAAGGAAGAATCCATTAGTTTACAAAGGGTTAGGCCTCTTCACAAGAAAAACTGTCCTTAGGCTTTGCAATTAGGTAAGGTTTCGGTTCAGCCTGTTTGGCTACAGAGAGTAGTTGGAATATTGAAATAGCTTAGGGTAGTGGTGTAGTTGGTGGAGTGCTAGGCTAGGGATCAAAGCATTGCTAGTTTGAGACTCACCTCCAACAGAGTCATTGTGCTGTGTCCTTGAGCCAGACATTTTATCTGCTACTTAGTACTGGTTTCAATCCAGGAAGACGTGAAATCGTCCTGACATGACTGAAAAATTGTTGACTGGGATGTAAGGCATCAAAACAAAAACAAGAAATCCTCTCTTTTTGCAGCTAAGTTGTTAAAAGCTAGGCAGTGGAAGTTTCATCAGTCAGAAAAGTTAATGAGGCTTGATTAGGTGTATTTTCTGATTTCAGCTGGTCAGTCAGCGGACCCTAATGCTACACTGAGTGACCACCTTCTGCTTGCGGTACTTCAGTTACTGAAGAAGGAAGTGTCAGAACATGGCAGACATCTTCAACAATATTTCCATCTCTTCTTAATGTACTCTAATCTGGGTATACCTGAGGTAAGCTCTTATAACACTTAACTCTCTACCTACTATTGTCGTCTGCTGACAACTTTTGCAAACAGTTTGTACCCAGATCAGGCCCGACAAAATGTCGGGCCTGATCTGGATCCAAACTGTTTGACACTCTGATGGTATTACTGAAAGAATTTTTCAAAGAAGTTGATTTTGAAAAAAATCAGTAGACAACAAAAAACACGCCAAAATTACCCAGTATGCAAAGAGTTAAAGCTCTTGTTACTTAATGTTTTCCTTGCTGGTGAAATATATAAGTTAGAATTTCCAACTCAAGATAAAAGCCAGTGCATTAACTCTTCTTGCTAGTGGCATCTTTTTTCTACTGCTGATAACCTTTGCAAACAGTTTAGACCCAGATCAGGCCCGACAATCCAAACAGTTGAACACTGACAGAATTTTTCGAAAAAAGTTGATTTTGAAAAAGTTCAGCAGACATAAAAAAAGCATGCAAAATTACCCAGCATGCAAAGAGTTAACTATTTATACATCAGGCCTTTACTTAAGAGTGCATACCAAATAATTAATTTTCTTATTTCTCAACCAAAACATATGTTGTGATTACTCAAAAGAACAATCTCAATGAGACAGTTCTTTTGAGCACCCAAAACACATGTTTAAACTGATGGGTAAGAACATATTTACAGTTTTACACTCAATTCTTTTGTTTATCTAAACCCCTGATACATGATAGTTTCTTTATATGGCTACTCATTATACTATAGAGTGGATAGAACTTATCCAAGGGGTTTTTGTGGGAAAATATTGGCGATTTTACGGATCTGCATAATGAAACAAAAGTCAATCTGGAAGTTGCGTGTATACGGAATCGTTTCGATTACTGGAACTCGTGTAAAGGTTTACAGAATTTCGTAAACATGGCAGCCCTACACCTGGTTCCATTTTACCATAGGACACTGATAAAGTCACTACAATAATGGGAAACCAATGAGACCTGGGATGGGCCTCAATTTAGAAGCCGTATCATGATATGTTTGATATGGATATCAGATACATGTCTACCGGGCTGCGTAGTGCAGTCGGTAACGTGTCTGGCAACAGATGCAAGTCTGACTGCTGATCCAGGGGTCGCAAGTTCGATCCCGCTCAGGTCCCATACTTTCATGGAGATTGATCGTGAAATAATTTCTACGGTCATTCTCCTCCCTTCCGCTGAATCATTCATGAAGGGTTGTTGTCAGTTCCAAGCGAAAGTATGTGCACGAAGTACTGGTTAACTGCTTGTTCAAGCTTGCCCAGGAAAAAGTGTGGTTAAGTGAACTGACCGCCCCACAATGACCATAGCTGTTGACTTGGGACGTAAAGCAACAAAACAAACAAAAGATACATGTCTGATATGGAATCCTGTATTTGTTACCTGAAAAACGACGAGTTCGAGAGCATCTGGATCTACATTGGTTTTGTCTGATTTCACTACTGCTTAGCAAAATTTGACTTTTATTTGATGTTATAGGGCATTATACTTTTACTTCTTTTCTTTGTAGAATTATGATATTTCTCTGTCTGTAGCAAGGACACTTGTCTTTGTAACCACAGTGGAGACAATCCATATAAATATTTTGACTTCTGTGGTGGTTGAACCAACATATGCGTCAGTGCTAGGTGCACACCCCGCTTTCGTGGGTTCAATCCCCACAGAAGTCCTCATATTATACTTTCACTTTGTAATGAAAAATATCTTATACAAAATAAAACTCACCCGAGTCACTGTCAGTAATATGTGTTCTGTTGTTTTTTCTTCAGAAAATGCATCTATTGAAACTGAACGTGCCTGCCCAGTTCATGATGGTAGCATTAGATGAGGGTCCAGGTCCACCGATCAAGTATCAGTATGCAGAACTCAGTAAATTGTACTCTGTGGTCTCACAGCTGGTGAGATGTTGTGATGTGTCATCGAAATGTGCTTCATCAGTGGTAAGTATCAGTATGCAGAACTCAGTAAATTGTTCTCTGTAGTATCACAGCTGGTGAGATGTTGTGATGTGTCATCGAAATGTGCTTCATCAGTGGTAAGTATCAGTATGCAGAACTCAGTAAATTGTACCGTTACAGCCGTGTATAATCCGCAAGAATACACAAACGCACCCCCACTTTTGACCCCAAAATCCTGGAAAAATTGGATTTCGGAAGTATTGACCGCACCCCAAATTCAGCATTCTAAAGGTCTGTGTGGGTCAACTCAAAACAAGTGGCCTACCTTGCAAATACTATTTTTCACACATGATGTCATCACAAGTTCTTATTATGCATACCTAAGTCTCCAAATACATCATTTATCCGCAATTAGTGCTGTAATTGGCAATCTATTTACTATTGTGAAGCTTCAGTTTAAGCGTCATGCTCTGTGCACATGTCAAAAAACATATCTACAGGCAAGGGAAGCAACTCAAAAAATTCAATTTCAGAGGAAGAAAGCGGTGTTGTTCCAAATTAAGTGTAAATGTTGATTAATAATACAGCATCTAAAAATAGAACGCTTGAATGATTATCTGTTTTCAAGTTGATACTAAGCACTGGGAACCAGGCAGTGTATATGCACTTTTAAACTCCAAACAAAATTCAAACAGCTATTGACAAAGACTGGGTTTACTGATTTACATGCGGGTTTCAATGCCTGTTAGGCCTTAATGACTCCAGCAAAATGATGGATCAACTCATGATGTACTGGCATGTAAGTGCAAAGCCATTTTACTTGGAAAATCTCTTCAATTATTCCATGAGAATCCGAGAATCGGTCTGCTTGTGTTTGGTGAAAAAGTCCTAAATTTTGATCTCGATTACACTGCTGCACCCCCTTATTTCATGAATTATGGGAGTAAAAAAGTGTGGGTTGTATGCACCTTTCTTAGGTACTCTGTAGTATCACAGCTGGTGAGATGTTGTGATGCATCATCAAAATGTGCTTCATCAGTGGTAAGATTTGAATAAGAAGTTCTAACAATTTGTCTTAACTCATGTCATGCTGAATATTTTCATGTTCTACACTTCTCCCCAGTTTTTCATCCTATAAACCTGCAACACTCCAGTTTCAAAGTTGAAAGCACAGTAAATCCGATCAGATGGCTACATCAGAAGCCAGCAATGTTTTCAAAAAAAAGGATAAATCTGGGTTCAAAAGGACAAGGATTAACTATTTGAGCCAGTCTGTGAGGCATTGATACCACATATGCATAAAGTCACTCTAAACTTACATATCTAGAGCTATCCAGGCCTCAAGGTTATAAAACTTGAGTACAGTCTCGAACTCAAAATAAAGCACATTGATTGGCTGCTTGTGGACATGTGTCTGCAAGCAGCCAATCATTGCGCTTTATTTTGAGTTTGAGAATGAACTCAAGTTTTATAGTCTTGAGGCCTGGGAAGCTAGAAGTCAAAACTTTTAGCCTGAACCTTTGTCTATTTTCACAATTTGTGTGTGGGAGCGACAAAGGCTGTGGCGAGACTTGTCCATTTGTACAGGCTCATCTGAACCTTCTATGGCTCTCTATGTTATAAGTACTAAAATATTGGAATTGACGAGATTAGACTGTATTCACATTTTGCATGCATAACTTTTAGATTGGAATTTCAAAAGTTCAGGACTTATCGGACTTTCACCCATGTAAATACATTTTTCATTTTCTTTCAGCAAAATCAGGAGATCTTACCAAATCCATACGGTGATCAGATACTAATGTCCATACAACCACAGGTGGCTGAAATTCTTATCGGTAGAACAAGCTATGTGAAGAAAGTGCTAGAAGATTGTAATAGTTCCGAAGACACAACTAAATTATTGCGGGTAAGCAGATGATCATAAGACATCCCCTCCTAAACTGTTGGACAGAGCAACTTAAAACTTTGCAGGTGCATACTGCATAGGTCACATGATGTAGAGGGTACTTGGCAACATTTCATGTGACCTTGACCCAAAGATAATGGGGAGGGCAGTGGTTAAGTGCTTGACTCGAGGTCCAGGGGTTGCTTATTCAAGCCTTACAGGCAGCACTGTGTTGTGTCCTTTAACAAGACACTAATCCTCTGCTTAGTACTGGTCCAACCCTGGAAGCCCTGTTGCGGCAAGACTGAAAAATGTTGTAAGATGTTAAGAAGAAAATCTAACAAAACCTTGACCCAAAGGTCAAATGATGTATATGCATCTACTCTCTAAACCATTGGAAGTAGCAACTTCAAACTTTGCAGGTTCACAGGTCTTGTTATGTAGAGGTTACTGGGTATTATTTAGTGTAAGCTTGACTACATGGTCATGATCAAAGGTAAAAAAGCGGGTATTTGTGATGATTTACTATCAACTGATAGTCTATGAAGTCTAGTTTCAATTTTTTTTTCTGCAAATTGCCACCTTCCAGTGTATATACTGATAAAGGGAATCCTACAAGTCAATTTGATAAAATTAGCGGGGGGGACGTACATACAAAATGAGCCAGTGCATGAGATTTCCAACAATGTGGTATGTGTGTCCAGCAAAGGCTCAGATCAGCCTGCAGATACGCGCAGTCTGATCAGAGCCTTTGCTCGTCGCTTATTCTATGAGTGTTAAGCTAATGACTAAACATTTTTTTGGAGGTTCTAAACTTAAAAGGAGGCTGCACATGCTCTTCTGAGTCTACACTTTTCAAAATGCCCCATTGTTGGAAATCACATGTCACGGCTGAAATGATAAGGATTAATCTTCAGTAACAGTCATGTGCTATGCTTTCGTGATTGTTCACTTGTATTTTTGTGTTTATTACAGTACTGCTGTTGGGAAAATCCTCACTTTTCATCAACTGTCCTCAGTGAATTATTATGGCAGGTAAGCATAGGTCAAAAAAAGCAAGCTTTTTGCCCTAAAATTGTGACTATTTTCTTATCCATCAGTTAAATTATAGTCTCATTGAGACGGTTCTATCAAAAACCCTCCTCATATGGTTTAGTTGGGAACTAAGAAAATAAAATTTGGGTTATGCCCTCTTATCTTTATACCCCCCGCAAACTTTGTTTGTGGTGGGTATACTGTTTTCAGGTTGTCCGTCCATCCGTGTGACCGTCCGTAACGTTTTGTTTCCTTAATATCTTGAAGAGTCATTGCTCGATTTTCATCAAACCTTGCAAACATGTTCATATATGCAAGACAAACACTTTAGACAAAAAGTAAGGGCTAGGGGCCAATTCTATTAGAGTTATTTCCCTTTGTAGTTCGAAATGGCTTTGAATATAGGGTTTTATGCTTATGCTATTATAGGCCATACACGGGCCGATCAACTCCTACCACAGCTTTTGATAGAACAATTTGATACTTTTCCTATACAATGTAGACACGTTGAACATATGCATGAAGAAGTTTGGTTGAGAAAAAATAATATTTGACAAAATCACAGCAGTGAGAACTTAGACGATTTTTCCCTAATAGGGCTTTTGTATATGCATAGATGGTGCCTTTATGGGCCGATCAACTCCTACCACAGCTTTTCATGGAGCAATTTGATACTTTGCCTATAGAATGTAGACAAATTCAACATATGCATGAAGGAGTTTGGTTCAGAAAAATAATTTTTGACAAAATGACAGCAGTGAGATCTTAGACAATTTTTCCCTAATGAGGTGTTTGTATATGCATAGATGGTACCTTCATGGGCTGATCAACTCCTACCACAGCTTTTGATGGAGCAATTTGATACTTTGCCTATACAATATAGACACATTGAACATATTCATGAAGGAGTTTGGTTCAGAAAAAATAATTTTTGACAAAATGACAGCAGTGAGAACGACAATTTTAAAATAATTTTTGACAAAATGACAGCTGTGAGAACTTAGACAATTTTTCACTAATAAGGCTTTTGTATATGCATAGATGGTGCCTTTATGGGCGATCAACTCCTACTACAGCTTTTGATGGAACAATTTGATACTTTGCCTATACAATGTAGATATATTGAAAATAAGCATGAAGGAGTTTGGTTCAGAAAAATAATTCTTGACAAAATGACAGCAGTGAGAACCTAGACAATTTTTCCCTAATAAGGAGTTTGTATATTCATAGATGGTGCCTTCATGGGCCGATCAACTCCTACCACAGCTTTTAGTGGAGCATTTTTATACTTTGCCTGTACAATATAGACACATTGAACATATGCATGAAGGAGTCTGGTTGATTTTTTTTTTTTTGACAAAATGACAGCTGTGAGAACTTAGACAATTATTCCCATATATGGCTTTTGTATATGCATGGATAGTGCCTTTATGGGCCAATCAACTCCTACCACAGCTATTGATGGAGCAATTTGATACTTTGCTGATACAATGCAGAGCTTCAGATTTTTTTCAAGACTGGTGGGCCGAAGTGACCCGTGGAGCAAAAGAATTTGGGCCATTTTCTGAAATGATGGGCCCAAGCATAACAAACTAACCACAGTTGACATTTGGGTATTATACTTTACCTACACACTGAAACAGACACTTGTATGCATATATGTATATTGACTGCTGATTATACAGTGATTATACAGTAAAACCTGTCTTAAGCGACTACTCAAAAAAAAAAAAGAAGACCAATTATCGCTAATGCAGGTCAAAAGTATTGTAGAATGCTCCAAGGGGAGCATTCTCCACTCCTTTCGACCTTCATTAGGCTACAATTTGTTATTAAGATCTTTGTTTTGTCTTTTTTGAGTGACTGCTTAAGACATGTTTTACTGTAATGACTACCTACATGTACTTTCTGTTTCGTGGAATTCGTGGACTCGCTGTAAGATGAATATTTTTAATAAAGTGAGATTTTTTCACAACTGAAAAGGATGGGTCCAAAGGACCCACAGCCTTGGAAAGTCATGGGCCATATTTTGAAATCATGGGACAATGACCCGGGCCCACCATAAATCTGAAGGCCTGACAATGTAGACACATTGAACATATGCATGAAGGAGTTTATAATTTTTGTTTGCACAGATTCTGCTGAAATCTTCTTTTCAAAACTAAGGTCTGCTGGTTTGAACTATAACTTGCCAAGTTTTTTCACTGATTCTTACTGTGTGGGGGGGTATCTAATAAGCATTGCTTATTGACTTTTTTCATTAGACTTGAGATGTTTTTTGATGAACAGAAATTATTCATTTACATTCTAATCAAACAGGTAGGTTATTGTTTGATGATAGAGCAGGCTGGAAGTCTGCCTTCAGTTTAAGTTTACAACTTGATTTTCTTAGTCATGCAAAGAAAGAGGAAAGGGCTGAAGAAATAGGAAAGTTATCAACCTAGATTTCCACCCTTCCAGGACAACTTCTATGCAATAGGGCCAGTTGAGTAAAAAAATGATTTGCGTAAAATTGTGATTATTATACCCCCCCGCAAACTTTGTTTGTTGTGGGTATAACTTTGTTTGTGGTGGGTATACTGTTTTCACGTTGTCCGTCTGTCTGTTCGTGCGTCCGTCCATCCTTCCGTCCATAACGTTTTGTTTCCTTAATATCTTGAAAAGTCATTGCTGGATTTTCATCAAACCTTGCAAACATGTTTATATATGCAAGACAAATAATTTAGACAAAAAAGTAAGGGCGAGGGGCTAATTCTATTAGAGTTATTTCCCTTTGTAGTTCTAAATGGCTTTTAATATAGGGTTTTATGCTTGTGCTATTATAGGCCGTAGACGGGCCGATCAACTCATACCACAGCTTTTGATGGAACAATTTGATACTTTTCCTATGCAATGTAGACACATTGAACATATGCAAGAAGGAGTTTGGTTCAGAAAAAATAATTTTGACAAAATGACAGCTGTGAGAACTTAGACAGTTTTTCCCTAATAGGGCTTTTGTATATGCATAAATGGTGCCTTCATGAGCCGATCAACTCCTACCACAGCTTTTCATGGATCAATTTGATACTTTGCCTATACAAAGTAGAAACATTGAACATATACATGAAAGAGTTTGGTTGAGAAAAATAATTTTGGACAAAATGACAGCAGTGAGAACTTAGACAATTTTTCCCTCATAAGGTGTTTGTATATGCATTGATGGTGCCTTCATGGGCCGATCAACTCCTACCACAGCTTTTGATGGAACAATTTGATACTTTGCCTATACAATGTAGACACATTGAACATTTGCATGAAGGAGTTTGGTTCAGAAAAAATAATTTTTGACAAAATGACAGCTGTGAGAACTTAGACAGTTTTTTCCTTATAGGGCTTTTGTATATGTGTAGATGCTGCCTTCATGGGCCAATCAACTCCTACCACAGCTTTTGATGGAGCAATTTGATACTTTGCCTATGCAATGTAGACACATTGAACATATGCATGAAGGAGTTTTGTTTCAGAAAAAATAATTTTTGACAAAATGACAGCAGTGAGAACTTAGACAATTTTCCCCTAATAAGGTGTTTGTATATGCATAGATGGCGCCTTCATGGGCCAATTTGACAAAATGACACCTGTGAGAACTTAGACAATTTTCCCCTAATAAGGTGTTTGTATATACATAGATAGTGCCTTCATGGGCTGATCAACTCCTACCACAGCTTTTAATGGAGCAATTTGATATTTTGCCTATACAATATAAATAGACACATTGAACATATGTATGAAGATTTTTTTTTAACAAAATGACAGCTATGAATTATTCCTTTATATGGCTTTTGTATATGCATGGATAGTGCCTTTATGGGCCGATCAAATCCTACCACAGCTTTTGATGGAGCAATTTGATACTTTGCCGATACAATGTAGACACAATGAACATATGCATGAAGGAGTTTATAATTTTTGTTTGCACAGATTCTATTGAAATATTCTTTGTAAAACTAAGTTCTGCTGCTTTGGACTATAACTTGCCAAGTTTTTTCAGTGACTCTTACTGTGCGAGGGGTATCTTATAAGATTGCTTATTGACTTTTTTCATTTTCTTATCCATCAGTTTAAACATGTGTTTTGAGTGCTCACAAGAACTGTCTCATCGAGACCGTTCTTTTGAGTACCAACAGCATATGTTTTAATTGAGAAATAAGAAATATAATTTTCAGTTACTTACTCTTATCTTGGGGCCTGCTATGCTATGTATACTGAGGGACTTTAAAAACGCACCATTTTACATTCTCTGTCTCTTCTATATGATTGATTTGAGGATGTTTTCTTTATCATTTTTTATCCTCTTGCAAAATAGACCATGATTTGCCATGATTTTGATTTGCTCATGCTGTTCATTTTGACGTAATATCGACGTAAGTGTTTTTCAACAATTGTCGTCTGACAAATGTGAATTTGATTCAATTTGAAAACAAGCACTTTTAGGTGGTAACCAGATGCCTTAACAAATGGAAAAACACAAAAGTTTTCAGAAATAATAGTTTTATTACACTCCCACTCACAGCGTTTCTTTGCTATCGTTAGTTTTAAATTTTCAAACATCAATAACAGACGGGTGACGTCCGCGCAAGTCGCGATACTTTTGTCTTTTATGCAACTGATTGAGGAGTATCTGTTGGCAACAAAAAGATTTTGATTATTCCTGATCCTTAGAATATAAACGGCCAATTACGTCAAAAATCAAGAACAAACATCGGTTCAAAAACTTTTTTTCGTTCATTATGGAAGGTATGGGTACTCTGTGACTTTTTGAATTTGAGTTGTCTCAGAATTATCGCGACGTCACGGCAATCATAAGCCACAGCGTTTCGATATTCTTATTGAATGCAAGCTAGTGACGGAACTTGTCAATTTTATTTTACACATAATGAAAATATCCAATTTTCGACATAAATTGGCATTTAAGCAGGTGGTGCGTTTTTTTAAGTCCTTCAGTATATTTGTATTGCAGCGCTCCTTGTTTGTAAGCCTACAGAAAATATGTTTCAGGTTGCTTATTCATATACATATGAATTACGGCCATATCTATATCTGTTGTTACAAATGTTACTGTTAGATGACAGCTGGCAGTTCTCAGCTTGTATGATCTGCCTAATCCATGTTTGTAAGTCTATTGAAATTCTGTTTCAGGTTGCTTATTCATATACGTATGAATTACGGCCATATCTAGATCTGTTGTTACAAATGTTACTTTTAGAAGACAGCTGGCAGAATCACAGGATACACAATGCATTAAAAGGTAAGTACAATTAAGCTTGTCTTTAGCATTTGAGCCATGACATGTGATTTCCAACAATGTGGCATTTTGACAAGTGTAGACTTAGACAAGCCTTTGCAGCCTCCTTTTAAGCGAAGAAACTCCAAATGATGTTCAGTCAGTAGTTTAGGACTCGTAGAGTATTCAAGCGACTAGCAAAGGCTCTGATCAGACTGGGCATAGGCGCAGGCTGGTCTGAGGCTTTGCTGGTCGCACGTACCACATTGTTGGAAATCTCATGTTGCGGCTCATTTTCATTTCCATCCTTACACAAATAATGGAGGATTCTTTGTTGTCTGGTGTTGTAATCATCATTTGAGCCGCGACATGAGATTTCCAACAATATGGCATTTTGACAAGTGTAGACTCAGACGAGCCTGTTCAGCCTCCTTTTAAGCCTAGAAGCTTCAAATGCTTTTCAGTCAGTAGCTTAACAGTCATAGAATATTCAAGCGTTTAACAATGGCTCTGATCAGACAGCGCATATGTGCAGGCTGGTCTGAGCATTTGCTGGTCCCACATACCACATTGTTGGAAATCTCATGTCATTTATTTTATAAGCAAGCACCTTCTGTAACAGTTAATCCCCAATTTTGCGACGTGGACTCTCCCATATTTAATTTTGAGAAGATTCCATCGGCCACAAAGGGTCCATTGAACAAATACCACTGTTGATTTTGTCATAAGGCAGCTGCGGAGCACAGTGGCTCAGAAGTAGAGTGTTATATTGGGGATTGAAGGATTGCTAGTTTGAGATTCACTGTTAACGGGATATTGTGCTGACATGACTGAAAAATTGTTGACTGGGACATAAAGCATCAAAACCAAATCATATGGCAGCTCAATTACAGTGCAATCTCTATATAACACACCTTTTTATAACACAAATATGGATATTTTAGTCATGTTCTGGCTCCCAATTCTTTTTACCATGAAATTTTGCAAAGAATTCTTGGAAAATTGCCATTTTTATGGTCATTTTCCTATAATTTCTTTGTAAAATTATTCTTTTTAAACATGCTTCACTTATAATATTTTCCATTCTTATGGAACCCAAAAATAGCATTATAAAAATACTGCTTTTGCACTGTATGTGTTGTATTGAATGCTGTTGTAATGACAATGTCATATAAATTGAAAAAAAAGCATGTTTGATCCATAGCCCAAGCACATGTCTATGACTGCAGCTGAGTTACATTTTAAACACCATGTAGTCGATTGACTTTCTCCATTCTTAATGATAATGAGATAATTATGGTAAAACTTAAACCCTTTGCATTCTAGAAACTTGTAACTGGTACTTTGGTCAGCAGAAAAGACTCTGGTGAAATGCCACAGAAAACATTTCATCAGGTTGAACAGTGTTTGCTTTGGTAATTATTTATGGTAACTACCGCCACAATGTTGACTCGGCCACGAGTCATTAATCTTCTGTTGACTCGGCCACGAGTCATTAATCTTCTGTTGCTTTTAAATTTACAGGAATTCCAGATGACCGTGATGGTTTGTTAGATACAATACAAAGGTCCAAGAGCCATTATCAGAAGAGAGCTTATCAGTGTATTAAAATGATGGTGGCATTATTCATGCAGTAAGTTTAAAGTAAAGAGTATTTTGTTCATTGTATTGTGTCATATCTTGTACTGGTGACCCAAGTTTTGTGATGCCAAGGAATGACTATTTAATGAACTATACAATATTTTGAAAAAAAAAAGAAAAACGAAAAAGATGAAAAAAGTCCTTTTATACCATATTCACTTTGCTTTACTTTATTAACATCTCATCATAATGTCACATACTATTATTTCACATTTTAGGTGTGATCTTTGTTACATTGTGGAAGCCTCACATTTTAATAAATTCAATAATACACCCTTAGGCGCAGCCAATTGGTAGAGTGTTAGACTGGGGATTGAGTGTTGCTGGGTCGAGACTCACTGGAGTCACTGTGTTGTGTCCTCGAGCAAGACACTTTATCTGCTGCTTAGTACTGGTTCAACTCAGGAAGACAAGAAATTGTCCCGACATGATTGAAAAATTGTTGACTGGGATGTAAAGTATCAACACAATAAATCACTTCCAGATGCCACATCGTGATAAAAAAGATTAAATCCATAAAATCACGTTTGGAATTCCATTGTTTAGCTTGCACTGCATGATGCAGGCAGGCATTGAGTGCAAGCTAAACATCAGAATTTTTATTCTTAAATGAGCCAGTGCCAAAAAAAATGATGAGCACTTAGTGAAGACTAGGAAAAGCCAGTGCACAAGCCCAGAGTCAGATCAGAGCTTTTGCTATGTCCTCAGTGAGTAGCTGAGAACTTCTTGTTTCTTTATGCAGACAATGAAGGCTGCCCTGGCTGAGCTTGCACACAGGTAATACTATGCACCATCTTACAGAGCTCAGGGTTCCCACAGGCTCTGGAAATTATGGAAAACCTGGAAAATCACAAAAAAAAGTTCCATGCATGGAAAAATCATGGAACTTGAAAAAGACTGAATAATCTTGCAAAAATCATGGAAGTTTGTGAAATAATTTGATGAAACCACCAGTAGTCAGAAAACTAGCTGTCGGACACACAAGTGTCCGACAGCTAGTTTTCTGGCTACTGGTGGTTTCAAGTTTTAATTACTTCAAAATGCATGCCTGATCTACATGCATGCTGTTGTTGCTGCATTGCGCATTTATGCTCTGCATAGTGATGATGCTGCTAAAACAAATGGTTGGAGGCAGTGCTTTAAATAGTCATGGAAATTCAATCATTGATCATGGAGAATCATAGAAAAATCATGGAATTGTGTTTTTGAATTTCTGTGGGAACCCTGGAGCTTTTGCTGCTCTCACATAGGAAGTATTGAAGTAGATGTAGGTTCAGAGTCAAAATTAGGCCTCTAGCCCCACTAGATAGCTGTGCATGCATGTTTAAAGAATAACTATGCATATGTGTTAACTCTGCCTACTGGGTAATTTTTGCATGCTTTTTTTATCGTCAGCTGATTTTTTTTCAAAATCAACTTTTTAGAAAATTTTGATTATTTCAGGAATACCACAAGAGTGTCAAACTGTTAGGGTCCAGATCAGGCCAGACATTTTCGGACCTGATCTGGGTCCAAACTGTTTCCAAAGTTTATCAGTAGAGAACACTAGTAGGTAATGCGTTAAGCATCAATATCACATGTTCTAGTCCATATTTCGTATTTTATGTTGTACTACATGAAATTGCAACCTGCTGTTCTATGTCTTCAGTTGTCCGCCAGCAGCACAGATGTTACAGAACAATGGAGATTTGAAGAGGAAGTGGACCTGGGCTGTAGAGTGGTTGAATGATGAACTGGAGAGGGTAACTTCTTTATTATGTTTCAATAATTGTTGATCATTCTAACTTCTTGTCATTAACACTAAAAGTGTCTACCGTTATATTTGGGAAGCTTCTATCGCCAACAGTGTGAGCCCAGATCAGGCCGCTCCATATGTCTGATCTAAATCCATACTGTTTGCATGGAGGTTAAAATTATTCTGTTGTAAAGCAGATGACATCAGCAGACAATTTCAGTTGTATTTTTGATTTACAATGTATGTCGAACAAGGTGATTGACTTGAGAAAAATTTGACTCTTTGATAAGTTATATATATAGAGAGAGAGAGAACCTGCAAAGTTAGATAACTGTAAGCTGTTTGATAGAGACCCTAAAAATAATGAAATATCAGTACAGTAAAACCTGTATAAAACGGCCACTAAAAAAGGCCAAAATTTGGTTTTCAAATCTAATAATCGCTTAAGGCAGGGCAAAAGTATTGCAGAATGCTCCAGGGGCATTCTGCAATACTTTTGACCTTCATTAAGCTACCTTTTGTCATTAGGACTTTTGTTTTGTCTATATTTGAGCAGCTGTTTTACACAGGTTTTACTGTATTCTGCTTTTGGCACAAATACTGATTTACCAATTTTATTCAGATATATGAGCCGGAAAAAAAATGTTCAAATCTAGTAATTAAAGACATATAAAATATAAAAGGACTTTAATACCTTATATACCTGTGTTGTCACCCTATTATATAAGCATGACCACTGTAGTTGAAACATGAAATTTCCATTATTCCAGCGGCCATACCAGGGTAACGCCCAGTACACATACAACAACTGGTCTCCACCAGCACAGTCTAACGAGACAGCCAACGGTTACTTTTTGGAGAGGTCGCAGAGTGCCAGAGTCACCCTGGCTAAAGCTATAGAGCTGTGTCCCGAAGAGGTGAGCTTTTGTTAGTTTGAATAATATTTTAGTGAGATATTTACTCATACACAGATAGAAAGACTGTCAAGCTATTAAGGATCTGACAATATTCTTAAGGTTTATATTGAAGTCATTTCATGAGGTGAGCTTTTGATACACATGGTTTTACCTTTAACACCTTAAATACCCCAACTTTGCAGACAGCTTACTTATTCTGGATCAGGGTCTACTTTTTTTGCCAGTCCTTACAGCATTTTAGCGCCTCATTTAGTACTGAAATAGACTTCAAATACTAGCACTGATATGATTATTAAAAGTTCTAAAGTCATACTTTAGCTCTAATAGAAGTACAGAATGTTCAAAGAGAGGATGGTGAAAATAGCTTCAAATTAAAGAGTAATGTATTGTACTTCAGGATCCTGAGGAAGAGCTAACAGATGACCAGGACACATCTCATCCAGGAGATGAGCAGTCCCCCAGTAGCAGTACATCACAGCCAGCTACAGACTCTAGTCCACAGAAACCTTCAACTGCTGGTGATGGTAAACAAACAGTTAATCAGGTACGGTAAAGGTTCTAAATTTGGAACACTAGTTGGCTACAGAAAAGTGCAGAAGAAGCAGTCCGATCCGGGTCTTCCCTGTTTGCTATTCTGACAAGAGAAAGTTTCGAAATTTTAGAACATAGCCCATAAGCAGTTTACATAGAGGATCTTACATGAGTGCTCATGTTTTAATGGATTTATCAAATGAGTTCGGGAAAAGAGAACAAATGTGAGGTTTGGCAAGCATTTTATTGCTTTTTCGCAAAAAGTTTAATATATTCAATAACTCAGAACCATGAACCTTAAATTCTATTAAATGGCTTTCAAACTTTTTTTTGTGAAAACACTGAGATTTTACCCTATAAATGTGTGGCCTCATTACATACAATTACTAAATATATATATGTAAACCACTAGTGGTTTACATGCATGGTGTTATATCACTCCCTGACTTGACTTCATGTGATAAAAGAACATTTTTATGCCCCTGGGATCGAAAATTGGGGAAGTGGGGTATATTGAATTGGTGCATGCAACAAACTTTAACTTTGGCTTTTGCATCTGCTTGGGTGAGGGGAGGGCTTTGTATTTCACAAATACATCTTGTTAAAACTGTTTGTCCATTTAAATCTGTATTATAAGTTTTATAAGCAAGTTAAAAGAAATTCACTATCAGTAACCCTTTTATGAACAAGCTTATCAACAAACATCACTGCATATAAAGCCTTGCCTCACACTATTAACAGTCATGTTGTAACCAGAGCAAACCCATGTATGAACAAGACAATTCACATGCTGTTAATGCATATTTTTATGCATATGCATTCTGGGGCCGTCACAAAAATTGACATTATCAACAGTGACCTGCATATAAGTGCATGGGTGAACTTTCTCAGGATTGATCCTGAATTCAGGATTTTGAGGCTGACTTTCCATAGAAAGTCTCAGCCTCAAAATGCTGAATTACGCAATTTTTTATAGCTTATCTGATTAGTTTTCAGATGATCTAAACACATTAAATTTATTTAAACTTGAATTTCTTCATTTTTGTAGGCCTCCTGCAAGTTTTAAAATTTGAATTTCTAAAGTTCAGGATTTTGGAAATTTTGAACTTTTATCTTACATCATCTTCTGGGGGAGCGCAGTGGCTCAATGGTAGAGTGCTTGACTCGAGAACGAAGGGACACGGGTTCGAGCCTCACCGGCATCACTGCATTGTAGTCCTTGAGCAAGACACATTTATCCTAGCTTAGTACTGGTTCAACCCAGGAAGACCCGACCCTGAAATAAACTTGAAATTCTTCTTTTTTGTAGGCATCCTGCAAGTTTTAAATTTTGAATTTCTAAAGTTCAGGATTTTGGAAATTTTGAACTTTTATCTTACATCATCTTCTTGGGGAGCGCAGTGGCTCAATGGTAGAGTGCTTGACTCGAGACCGAAGGGACACGGGTTTGAGCCTCACCGGCATCACTGCGTTGTAGTCCTTGAGCAAGACACATTTATCCTAGCTTAGTACTGGTTCAACCCAGGAAGACCCGACCCTGAAATAAACTTGAAATGTTCTTTTTTGTAGGCATCCTGCACGTTTTGAAATTTGAATTTCTAAAGTCCAGGATTTTGGAAATTTTGAACTTTTATCTTACATCATCTTCTGTGTTCCTTAGGAGAAGTCTCCCCAACAGTCCGAGGTGAACAATCAGAACAACCAGGCCCTCAATGATGAGAAGACCTCTAGTGTAGACCCACAACAGCCAGCAAACCAAGATACTGGAGAAGATGAAAGAGATAAAGATGAATCAAAGGTAGTAGAATAGTTTAACCCTTTCTTTCATGAATATTCATGCTAAGCTCCACCCACTATAAAAAATTATATAAATAACCTTTAAAGCTGCATAGTCTGTAACTTTTGATCTTCTAATTTTGGAAATAAAGTTTCTATATTTTAAGAATATAGTAGAAATACTCAAATTTGGGTAAACATTTTACCATTTTCGTTAATCTGAACAAATTATCACTATCAAAACAACAGCATTTTTGTTAAAAATCCACTGTCTAGAATTATTGGAGTGACGTAAATAATTACCAACAAGAGAAAAACACCTGTTTTTTTTTTTTATAAGAAAATTCACTTTTCCATGCAGTTTTCAGCTGTACTGAACACATTTATTGTGAAAACATAACTTAATTCTATCTTTACAAATGATTTACAAAGATTTTTTTTTTTCGAAAAATGTTCATAGTTACAGACCTAGTCTCTTTAACGTTTGTACATAGAACAAAGAAATTACTTGTCAGGTCTAGTTGTGTAGGATTCCATCAGCAAACAGAGTAGACCCTGATCAAGAAGCTCTTTTCAAGAGCTGCCTGATCTGGGTCTGCTCTGTTTTCAAAAGCGTTAAAAGGTGTCTCTATGAGGGAAAGGGTTAAAAAATGTCAATGATTATGAATGATCTCTGTTCTTGACTAAAATTTTGGTTTTCATGTCTTCAAATTATATCATACTTGTCAAAATTTTATATTGTAACGTTGGAGCAGTCTGTTCTTGATCTGCAATGTTTGATTGAGCCTTAATGTTGGGTTACTTTTTTATGATTATTTACCATAAAAAATATAACTTGGCAATATGGAAACATTAATATTCCTACAATAGAACCAGTCATTAAATATTAAATAATTGATAAATTTGTCTTTTGTAGTCTGTAATAGGGTTTTTCAATATGTAAACATGTCAAACTTTTAGTGTAGACATGTCAAATTGAGCCACGTGAATTAAGGGGCTTTTTTGGCCCCCCCTATGAGGCTAAAATATAAAAATTGTTTTAACTAATTTGCTCTTATCGGTTTATTAGAACAATAACCAAAGTGTAAAAGTCTCAAATTAATTAGACTTTAACCGTTGCTATGGTAACAAAAATGGCGGCCAAAACAGGCTGAAAACAGGAAATTGACCATTTTGGAGCAAATTTGAGATGTTTGACAGACCAATTAACATAGTGCACAAGCAGATACCAAAAAGATTTTTAATAGCTGATGTGAATTATCACGGCACACACCATAATAAAAGGATTTTTGGTATTTAGCTGTTCTGATATCTTACTTTTAAAAAATAGGTCTCCAAAAGCCTTAAATTTGGTCCAAAATGGCAATTTCTCTATTTTAAGCCTACTTTGTTTACATTTTTGTTAACATAGCAATGGTAAAATTTAAATAAATGTCGAAATTTTACACTTCAGTTATCCTTCTAATAAACCAATCAAAGGAAATTGGTAAAAAGCAATTTTTGATTTTTGGCTCCAGAGGGGGCCAAATTAGCCCCTTAATGCACGTACCCCTTTTGGCATGTTATTTTTATATTGTGTTAATCAGTTGTTTCTTTTTGTAGTCTCCCAAATCTGTTTTATAAAAACACAAATTATATGGAGGATCTTACATGAGTGTTCATGTTTTATTGAATTTATCAAACGAGTTGGGGAAAAGAGATAAAATGCGAGGCTTGCCTAACATTTTATCTCTTTTTCGCAACGAGTTTAATAAATTCAATAAAACAAGAGCACGAATGTTAGATTCTATTTAACATATGACAAATACTTTGAAACCTGATTTCTGGTGTAAAAATGTTATAATTTTGTCACTATGTACGCAACGTTGTTATGGACGTCATAACATTTCCCTAGTGGTTTATCAATTTTATGGCATGGTTCGTTATTTCACTCCCAGAAGCGACGTTTTATGAAAAAAGAAATTAATCAGCTGATGGTAACACTTATATGGCAAGAAAGGCATAAACAAGCTTATCAACAAACATCACTGCATGTAAAGCCTTGTCTCACACTACTAATCCAGGGGTCGCGAGTTCCATCCTGGCCTTGTCCCATACTTTCGTGGAGATTGATCATGAAATAATTTCTACGACCATTCTACTCCCTTCCGCTGATTCAAGAAGGGTTGATGTCAATTACAAGCGAAAGTATGTGCAGGAAGTACTGGTTAACGGCTTAGTCAAGCTTGCCCAGGTAAAAAGTGTGGTTTGGTGAGCTGACCATCCCGACATGACAGTATCTGTTGACTGGGATGTTCAGCATCAAACCAAACAAACAAACAAAAACACTATTTATGAAACCCACACTTTGTAATTGAGCCAGTGCATGAGATTTCCAACAATTTGTTATGTGCGACCAGCAAAGCCTCAGATCAGCCTGTGCATATGCTTGAGTATTCTATGATGGTTAAGCTACTGACTGAACACCATTTGGAGTTTCTAAGCTTAACAGGAGTCTGCGGAGGCTCGGCCGAGTCTACACTTGACAAAATGTCAAATTGTTGGAAATCTCAATCCATGGCTCATATTATTCAGATTGCAGAGGAAGTGAAAGAAAAGGATGAAAAGGTGAAGAGTGGAACAGAAGCTAACAAAGATCAAACAGACATCAGGAGTGACGAGGCTGTCTAACTGCATCTGCAATGAATTTGAAAAATACAAAAAAACAGTGTATTCATAGGTCCTGATAGGCAAAAGTTTGAGTGTAAAATTGTGATTATTTTTGTATAGATCAGTTTAAACGTGTGTTTTGAGTGCTCAAAAGAACCGTCTCTGTGAGACGGTTCTTTTGAGCAACCAAAACATATGTTTTGGCTGAGACATAAGAAAAATAGTTCTTAATTACGTACACTTATCTGGGGCCTATACAGTATTTTTAGTACAAGTTGTTTTGAGTTTAGCAATGCTAAACTTGTTTTACTTGGCGTCCTGAATCTGGGATATTAGCAAACAATGTTGACCCAGACAAGATGTGGCCTTTTGCAGCGTCACATCAAGACCTGCAATGTTTGCTATCGTAAAAGCTCTTTTCAGCAACAGAATCATTTGAATAAAAGTACATTATACAAAATAAAAGGCCATTCTTAAATGTTAACAACAATATGTTTGAAAGGTTGGTTCATATTTAATGTGATAAATATTAGCACTAAGTGCTGTATGAAGATGAAACACTTTTAGAGGAGAAACATTCTGAGAATACATGTCTCAAGAATACATATATCCTGCTTACCTGTTTGTGTAGACCATCATCTTTCACTTTCATTGAAATCATACTTAAAAAACATCTTAGATGTTTTTGAAGTATGATTGCAATGAAAAATATATACATGTACGCAATGATGTTGGGCCACAAGGTCTCACATTAGTTCCGGCCCTTCCTTCAGATAGCAAGTGACTGCTACTGATTTTCTCTAGGTAGCAAGAAGAATATTATTAAAATATTATCAAATCTGTTTTTTGGAAAGCTACTTCATGTTAATATTTTCCAATAATAATTCCTAAGGGAATAATGAACTATAAAGTCAATGACTTTATATTAACTTGTTTTTTTTTTCTTGGTTAATAAGTACGTTATAGGGCCTTGTTAAAACAACTACAGCCATCCCAATTGTCCATTTTTGGCAACAAATTTTGTAAAATTACAAATATGTTCTTTTCCATCCATTTTAAGAGTTGTTTTGGGTACTCAAGCGGTCTCATTGAGTACCCACAACACATAATTTGTGGTAAAAAAAAGGGTAATTTGGGATGGGTGTATCGGCTTTAACAGCATGCATGGATCTGTGTGAATATCAGATCTTTGATCAGTTACTTGAATCTTTATCTTTTTGTATACTTGGCATACACATGATGTTACCCTCACCCCTGTTACACACATAATGGGCAAAGTTGTGTTGACCATTCCGAGTGTACTAGGGTTATGAGATTGTGATTATGTAAATAACTGTGTTATTTAATTGCTTAGCTTTTAGGTAGTTGTATTTATTGTGCACATTTTCTGCATAAAAGAAAACTATTTGTAGGCATGTCTGTTCAATTAAAATTGACATAAACATTGTAGTTATGTACTAATAAGGCCAAATAAAAATTTAAGTGTGTTTCGGGTAACTGGTCTGAAAATTTTAGGTAGGATTTTTTTTTTAATTATTTTTTTTCTGGAAAAAATATAATTTCATGCATTTTGAAAGGCATCTTGCCTTTCAAAATGCATAAAATTATATTTATTCCAAGGTTTCACCAGTAAATTTAGGTAGTCGGGTTACCCTAAACACAGGTGTTTTTTATTTGGCCCAATGTAAATGTATGATAGTGCTTTTTATATAGTTGTTCATCGTTTGAATTGCTATGATGAATTAATGGATCTGATTTGCTATTAATATACATAATATGAGGCGCCAGATAAAAAGAGGGTAATTCAAATTGGCTTTCTTATTTCTGAATCATGGGTACTCAAAAGAACCGTCTTGATGAGACGGTTCTTTTGAGCACACATAACATAGGTATAGATTGATGGATAAGAAAATGATCATAATTTTATACTCTTAAGTATTTTTAACTTAAAATTAATAAAGACAGTCTCCTGCCTCAATTTTTTTTTAGTCCAGTTAATCCCTGCTGAAAAATATAAGATGTCAATCAAATTGTTCTTGTAACAAATTTGTGTTCTTAACAAGAAGCCGTTAAATTTTTCCTTTTTTTTTTTTTTTTGTCGTCTGCTGATTTTTTTCAAAATCGAACTTTTCGAAAATTTCTTTCAGGTGTCAAACAGTTAAAATGATGTGCTCTGAATACTAGCTAACCGCTTCAGTATAGGCTTAGATTGCATAGATTAGCCTGTATTTTTATGTGTATTTTTGGTCTGGTTAAATTTCATTTGTGTTTTGAAATGGGGGCAAAAAATGATAGATTCTAAAGTAATTTTGCTGACCAAACTCAATGCAAGTTGTAACTAATTGGTGAAACAATTACGAACCTTTTCCTTAATGATGTAATTGCATACCGTTTCACTTAATCATATGATTTAATATCTTGTCACTAAATTATATTGGGAGCACAGTGGTTAAGTGGTAGAATGCTTGGCTCAAAACCGAGGGGCCCCGGGTTTGAGCCCAACTGGCATCACTGCGTTGTGTCCTTGGGCAAGACACATTTATCCTTGCTTAGTACTGGTTAAACCCAGGAAGACCCGTCCCAACATAACTGGAAAAATATTGACTGGGACGTAAGGAACCAAATCAAACAAACAAATCACTAAAATATATGGGGCTTGAAGCGAGAAAACCCGTCTTCAGGGGTTTGCAAACAACAAAGGCCCAGACCAGCCTGCGCATCCGTGCAGTCTGATCAGCGTCTTTGTTATTCGCCTTTCCAAAAGTATCATATCTAAACTTGCTACAGATGAAATTTCAATTTTCTAACTAGTCTCTGTGGCTGAAGAGACTGGTTTGAGTCTCGCTTTGTTGGAAACCCCAAAGACAGGTTTTGTCGCGATGAGCCCTAATTAATGACCTAATACATTTTTTCACTCAATTATATTTAATTTCCATGGTTTATCTCTAAATTATAAATACAAGCTAAATTCTATAGATACGGTCACTTTTCAGTTGTCAACTAACTGCAGATCCGAATCAGACTTTCAGCAGGTTCTACACCACTATTAAAACTAACATTTTATGAATCAAAGACAAAGATGCGGTAGATATTGTAAGATTACAAACACTAGTTGCCTGCCACAAAGGCCTAGAAAAACAGCGCAAACCCAGATCAGACTGCTTCTGAAGAAGCAGTCTGATCAGCATCTTCCCTGTTGCTACTCTGACAAGCATTTTATGAACTCCAACCATGATAACTAACATCTTATTTGAGAACAAAAAGAGAAGGGAAAAACATCAAATTTTAGAATATTTATGGTAACTGAAATTTCGGTCAAGTACAGACAGAGGATAGTGTTCATAATTTTAGAGCATACAGTAAAACCTGTCTAAAACAGCCACTCTCAAAAAAGACCGCAAATTGGTTTTCAAGACCAATTATCGCTTAAAGAAGGTCAAAAGTATTGCAGAATCATCCAATGGGAGCATTCTGCAATACTTTCAACCTTCATTAAGCTACCATTTGTCATTGAGATCTTTGTTTTGTCTACTTTTGAGTGGCCGTTTTACACAGGTTTTACTGCATATTGGTATGATATTGTAGCTTTTACATTTATCCTGCTTAACCCTGATCCAGGGAGCGCATTGGCTCAGTGGTAGAGTTCTTGACTCGAGACCAAGAGGCTGCGGGTTCGAGCCTCACCAGCGTCACTGCATTGTGGTCCTTGTGCAAGACACATTTATCCTAGCTTAGTTCTGGTTCAACCCAGGAAGACCTGTCCCTGTTTAACTGAAAGATTGTTGATGGGACGTAAAGAATCAAATCAAACAAACAATTAACCCTAATCCTTTTGAAAACGAAGTAGATCCTGATCAGCTTGCTGCTTAAGCCTGTAATAAATGGCATGATACAACTGAGTAAGCTGGAAAACAGAAGTGTGAGATGGTTTACAGTATAAGAATAAATCATTAGTGTGAGGGGGCTAGAAAAATCTGTCCCGAGGATCACCGTTTGGCATCACGAGGAATGCGGAGGGATGACAAATGATGATCTCTGGGGACAGATTTTTCTATCCAATCCTCACACAAATAATGGATTCTTTATCATGCTCATCATTAAATACCGCATTTTATGCTTAAAAAGGCCCCCAGAAGTTCCTGAATACACTGCGATTTGACATGATGACGTCATCTTACTACAACACACTGACGTCATTTGACGACCATGTGCGTGAGTACCAATACAACCAATGTACAGCCCTCACATGACAGCCTGGGTAAGATAATATGGGTAAGATAAGATTTTCTATCCCTGGATAAAATAAAGATATCCTTATCCAGTGTGCAAGAATACCCTTTACATGCCAATCATGTCTTTGGCAGACGACATCTTTCTTCAGTTGTAGTCCACATAAGCCTTGATCTGACATCCATATGAGCAGACCGTTCATGTTCATTTTAAAGTAATATTTGTTTATTAACTCTGCATGCTGGGTATTTTTTCATGCTTTTGTTCCCGTCTGCTGACTTTTTTCAAAATTAACTTTTTTCAAAAATTCTTTCAGGAATACTATCAGAGTGTCTAATGCTTTGGATCTAGATCAGGACTGACGGAACGTTGGTCCTGATCTTGGTCCAATTTGTTTGCAAAGGCTATCAGCAGATGACAAAAATCACCTGGGGCAAGGACAAGTAAATTGTGTCTGCTGCTGGCATGGAAATGTTATGACATTGTATGATATTGTTGTTTTGGCAATTTTACGTTTTTATTAGCCTGGAGTATTTTAACAAGTGGACAGTTTGCTTATTTGATAATCCTTTGACATGTGCTATATTATTTTTCCAATGCAGTTTTGATGCACTTTTTTGTAAATGAAATTGTATCTGTAAATAGTTCTTAATGTGCTGAATGTTAAATGAATATAAACATCGTATTATATTAGAAAAACATGGACCCTTAAAGCACCAATTTCTACTGCAGCAGATGACAGGATTTGTGACATCTTTTTCTTCTTTTTAGGTGAAAATTAGGCTCGATATTTCATGAGAATCCAATGCTTAAAGATAAGAGTGTGTAATTAAAATTAATTTTCTTATTATTCAAAACATGAGTTTAGGATGCTCAAAAGAACCGTCTCAATGAACCGTCTCACTGGAACCATCTCAATGAACTGTCTCAATGAGACGGTTCTTTTGAGCACCCAAAACAAATGTTTAAACTAATGGATAAGAAAATAATTACAATTTATAATTCGCTTTTTGGTTTCTGTTGTGAGTTTGCTCCTAGTACTGTTAGTCTAAAAGGGGGATGATAGTAAATAAAATTCAAAGTGTACAGTAAAACCTGTTTAAAACGGCCACTCTCAAAAAGACCACAAATTGGTTTTCAAGACCAATTATCGCTTAATGCAGGTCAAAAGTACTGCAGAATGTAGCAGAACATTCTGCAATATTCTTGACCTTCATTAAGCTACCATTCGTCATTAAGATCTTTGTTTTGTCTTTTTTTAAGTGGCCGTTTTACACAGGTTTTACTGTACACTAAAAATTTTTGTTTGAACTAATGGAATCATTCACATGTAATATCAGACTTTACATGGCTTCTTAGCCATTTTGCACTCAGAGTGGATGAATTTTGGCCACTCTGAGTGTAAAGGGTTAAAGAAGTGGTTACATTTGAAAATGTCACCTGCTGCTAATATGAAATGGCTTTTTAAGGGTTGGCAAGTAACAACATAGGGTTGGCAAGTAACGACATAATCCCCGAAGTTCAGGTCACGAGACAGAGTAGCCTGATATTTTGGGTAAATGCTGTGTAATAATATAAAATATTGCAGAATATGGCTGTTTTATCCATCTTGTTCTTTTGTATACAGATTCATTTTGTGAGTAAACAGGCTCAACTTGTGAGTATATGCAGATCTGGTTAGTAAGGGCAGGTAACTAATGCTAATCATAATGCATGTAGTAATGAACATATTTCCTTTTTGCTTAATGGTTGAAGTCATTTTTATGAGAAAGCAAATTTTTTATTGATATCCAGGATGGATCAGTCATGATCGTCAACTGGAAAATTCTGTTTAACAAATTCCCCACTTAAATAGTTAGAGTTAATTTTTGGAATAACTGAGATTTCAATCTGCAGTGCGTGCATGAGTTTCACGTCCCCTAATTTGTACCATTACCCATATTTGTTTGAGTATGCTGTGCATATATTACCATATATAGTTGCTGGTATAATTGAGGGGAAGAATATATAAATAACAGGGTTTAATTTGGGTCTCGTCATGCGAAAACCTGTCTTCAGGGTTTTGGAATTGAGCCTAAATGGAGCCTGCTCAGCAACAGATACTAAAATTTTGAAAATACAGTAAAACCTGTCTTAAGCGGCCACTCAAAAATAGACAAAACAAAGGTCTTAAAGACCAATGGTAGCTTAATGAAGGTTGAAGTATCGCAGAATGCTCTCTTAGAGCATTCTGCAATACTTTTGACCTACATTAAGGGATAATCGGTCTTGAAAAACAATTTTGGTCTTCTTTTTGAGTGGCCGCTTAAGACAGGTTTTACTGTATGGATATGACAAGTATACCTTTTATTCTTTATAGACAGTGAATAGCAAAGGTACTGAGCAGACTGCACAGATTTTACATACTGCAAAAGCTAGTCCTGAGGTTATAAAACTTTTTATGCTTATTTCAACTGAGCATTAAAGGGGTACGTGCATTAAGGGGCTATTTGGCCCCCTCTGGAGCCAAAAACTGAAAGTTGCTTTTCACCAATTTCATCTTATTCTGGCATTTATTTTACTTTTACTGGTTGCTATGATAACCAAAATGGCCGACAAAATAGGCTTGAAATAAGGAAATTGCCATTTTAGGCCAAATTTGAGGCTTTTGGAGACCGATTTTTTAAGAATTAGATATCAGCACAAGCAAATACCAAAAAACCTTTTAATACATTGTGTGCCGTGATAAATCTCATCATCTGTTAAAATATTTTTTTGGTATTTGCTTGTGCTCTATACTAATTCCTCTGTTACATGTCTCAAATTTGCTCCAAAATGGTCATTTTCCTGTTTTCAGCCTATTTTAGCGGCCTTTTTTGTTACCATAGCAACCGTAAAAGTCGAATCAATACCAGACCTTTATACTTTTGCTATTGTTCTAATAAAATAATAAAAAGAAACTTGTGAAGAGCAACTTTTATTTTTTGACCTCATAGGGGGCCAAAATAGCCTCTTAATGCACGTACCCCTTTTTAACATTTAATAGGAGGATAAATACGACATTTGAAAGTTTGATAGCAAGAAAAATCTTTATTTTTAGCATTTTAGTTTTTATGAGCAGTAGAATTTTCATGCTCAGTTGTTGAGCTTGAAAAAAGTTTTATAACCTTTTGGCCTTGTTTTCACATTAAGAAGCTTGTATGATGAATTTAAATTATATCATATCTCTAAACATATATGTAAAATAGAATCAGAAAAATGTGCCGTGACATGAAATTTCCAACAATGTGGTATGTGTGACCAGCAAAGCCTCAGATCAGCCTGCGCATAGGCCTTTGCTAGTCACTTGAATATTCTATGAGTGTTAAGCTACTGACTGAGCATCATTTGGAGTCTTTAAGTTTAAAAGGAGGCTGCTTATTCTTGTCCGAGTCTACACTCTTCAAAATGCCACATTGTTTGAAATCATGTCGAGGCTCATTAATGTTTTTAAACCAATCACAGGATAGTATATTGTCATACTAAATGGGCAACTGCTGGAATAGATACAGTCTTTTAGTATACAGTCAGCCTGACTTAAGGGGCCACTCAAATAAATACCAAAAGTTGTATTTCAACACCAATTATCGCTTAATGCAGGTCAAAAGTATTGCAGAATGCTCCAAGGGGGATCATTCTGCAATACTTTTGACCTGCATTAAGTGATAATAGGTCTTTTAGAGCTTTGTCTATTTTTGAGAGGCCACTGTATTTTGTTGATAAGCTTTCAGTTTCTCTATGTGCTTAAACCTGAAGACTTTAAACTAAGACAAGTGATTACTATTTTGTTTCTGTGTGTGGCTACAGTGTACATAGTTTGAAAGATGTTTGACTCTTATATTTGAAATGTTCCATGCCTTGTGTTTGTGATAGTTTCAAATGATACAGCCTAAATTATTTTATAATTTCAAGTAAAACATTTCAACATTTCTGGTTGGCTTGTGTTTTCTCTTCATTACTATGCTGTATATACCCTTTATTAAGGGAGCACAGTGGCTCAGTGGTAGAGTGCTTGCCTCGAGACTTAGGGGCCACGTATTCGAGCCTAGCCGGCATCACTGTGTTGTGTCCTTGATCAAGACACATTTATCCTTTTAGTACTGGTTCAACCCAGAAAGACCCATCCCGACATAACTGAAAAATTGTTGACTTGGACATAAGGAATCAAATCAAACAAACAAATATACCCTTTATATTAATCCCTTAAAAAAGCCTGCCAGTTACCACTTATCCTCTGTTCTCTCTTCTGTTTATGTTCTTAGGTAGAATTTATTGCAAACAATATGGACCCAGATCACATCGCCCCCAAGGAGCAGTCTGATCAGGGTTCATATTGTTTGTTTCCATGATTAATACCTAGTCTGAAGTATACTTGAATATATGCAGCAGATTTAAAAAAGCAGACGACACATTCAGGACAAAATAGTGGTGGGGTATTGGTTAAAACAGATAAGCCTGATCAAACTGTGTAAATCCTGATCAGCCTGTCCATCAGAAGCAGGGTTCACACTGTCCGCCATTTCATCACTACATTTAACACACCTCACCTGGTTGCAGATGGACTAATTCTCTCTTGTTCAGTCCTCCGGGTATTTTAGAGCTATGCTGAACAAATCGGTTACAATAATGCCAAGTGCTTATTAAAAAGCCTTCTAAATCATGAATTTTTAATGTATAATATATTTATAAATATGTCTGATTAAACACTTTATCGAAAGAAAGTCATGTTTTTAATAGATGCTGAAAATTTCAACGCAAAACTCAGTTGTTTTAAAGATATTGCAAGTTAAAAATTCACTAAAATTCGTAGGGACAACAGAGAAATTACCTGTGTATTCACGGAGCCCCAATCATCCAGATCAAGGTATGACGTATCACTGTTTGACACTTTTGCTGCCAAGCACCTCGAAAAAAACCAATACCTCAGTGCCAAGCATGTTTCAAGGATCCTGAATATTGAGGGTATATGGGTTCAACACAGAGTATTTCCGGAACGATTCAACATATAGCTGTGAAACTTTCACAGAATGTTGCTAATATATAAAACTTTCATTTGAACTAATAATAATAAAAATATTCATGTGACCGTTTGCGGCCATTTTGGAAGCCATATTGAAAATATGAAAAATGCCTAAAACAACTATTTTATGCAAAAAAGATAAAACATCCATCTACACCTAGTATCAAACATAAGGATTTATTCTGATATTATATTTTTTCATCAGAAATAAATCAAAATATAGCAGTTGAAGGGCTTAATGCGTCCTGTATGTCATTTACTTGGACATGTTTCTGACGTCCGCGAAATCTAATGACATTACAAACATTTTTGAAAAGTCAATTCTTGTACAGACAATTGCAAAGACTTCCATATAAGATATTATTATGTCCCCTGAACATTTTGAAATAAAAACAAAGATTTGGCAGTGAACGGTAAATTCGATAACAGTCGCGTTTGACACCGAAGGTGCTAAGAGAATTTGCGTTTCAGGATGATTATGGTAAGAAGCCAAAATGTCTGCATAAAAACGTGTAAGCATAATTATTGCACAAGTGCTTCATATAATAGGATGAGACCTTATTTGTAAGGTAAATATACTGCCACATTATGGTAATTATTTGCCCCTCTCATCTTTTCACCATCCTTTTACACACACAAACATATGGGAGCACAGTGGCAGAGTGCTTGACTAGAGAATGAAGGATTGTGGGTTCAAGCCTCACCGGCATCAATGTGTTGTGTCCTTGAGCAAGACACTTTATCCTTGCTTAGTACTGGTTCAACCCAGGAATACCCGTACCGACATAACTGAACAATTGTTGACTGGGATGTAAAGAGTCAAATCAAACAAACTATTGTGTAAGACCCTATTTCCTCTGCTCAGTATAGGTTCAACCCAGGAAGACAATAAATTGTCCTGACATCACTGAAAAATTGTCAGCATCAACACAGACAAAAACACACAAAGAGCCACATGCATTAAGGGGCCTTAAATTTGGCCCAAAATGCCAATTTCTCTATTTCAAGCCTATTTTGTCAGCCATTTTTAGTTACCATAGCAACGGTAAAAGTTAAATAAATGTCAGAATTTCGCATTTAAACAATTCTCTAAATATACCAATCAGAAGAAATTGGTGAAAACCAACTTCCAGTTTTTGGCTCCAGAGGGAGGCTAATTAGCCACTTAATGCGCGTAGTTCAAAGGTTGTGACAAGCATTTCAAATATCCAGTTCTACTTATTTACATGAGAACTCCAATATGATTCTTGACACATTCACTCCTCATATTCTATATTGTGGCACAATCTTCTACATGTACAGTGTAAAGGATCTCGCAATGTAGGTCAACTGCCTTAAATGCGACCAGTCCCAGCCTTTCCAACAAAAAAAGATTCTTTACACTATTACCAAGAACTTTAATCGAGTTAAGTAATGCTGAATTGAAGGAGGCAGTTTAAAGTTGTTAGCTCAGTAATATTTGGCTTGATTGTCATGCTGTCTGTCTTGTCTGATGAATTCTAAGCAAGATGGCCACTAAAAAGGTTGTGGAATGTTGTTAGAGCTCTAACAGTGTTGGGAAATCCACGTGACCTTTTGATCAGGAACGCGAATTTTGTTTTGGAAAAATCCTCACTTCAAGGTAGGACTTTTCGATACACCTTACCACAGTATCTTCACTCTACATGGTGCACTGGAACTCATTCTGAAATTAAAGGCATTCTTGTATTTAAGTTTGAACAACTATAATTAGTATAGTAAAAGGTACACATAATGATAAGATCTGATACGTGTGTTTATGTTTTACGAGGGTTAGTCAAAAATAACTGAGCCCTACCTCACCATATCTTAGCCTCTAATTGTAGACAAGAAATGTGATCATCTTTTATAAGTATAACATGTCATAGACGTTTTTACCGAAAATAATTACCCCGGTGAAGCTTCTGTTATGGTTGCTAGGCAACTAAAGATCGTCAGTCAGAGCGATGCGTTCATTATCTTCGCCACTAGGAATATACAGTATGTCTTAAAAGAGCTTGTGGGCTTGATAGTTTTTGAGAAAGATATATTTGACATTTATTTGAATAACAAATGTCATATTGTCTTTTCATTATACTTGGTTGATAAATGTTTTGGTGAACACTTATTGAATGCGTTGCCTAGCAACAAAATAAGTCAAAATTTCACTAATTTTCAAATACATGAGGATTGTGTTGCCATGGAAACAGAATCATTTATTCCAAACAAGGAATTTAATATTTCTGAGGATTTGTTTGTGTATGCAGTACTGCAAAAGCATTATTATGCTATTATTTTATGTTTTCTATTAAAATTGTGTTAATATGAATGAGGGTGGGGTAAATAATAGGACTTGAGGCACGTAAAAATTTGTTAAATTCTGAAATCAAACTACCACAGCATCTATAATTTGGGGTCAGTTGTTTTCTTTTCTGTGGCACTGAGTAGGTACATGTAATAGGTATCAAACGACAGTGAATGCAGCATTACATTGGCATTATCGTTTCCATGGCAACGCTTAGATATTGATGTATTACAGCGTGAACGCACCCGTTCGACAGGTCATGTTCGGTTGCCTAGCAACCAGTATATAAAGCCTACCAACAGATATAAATTAGGTTATTGAATAGATGACATATAACTGCGATGAAATATCATCTAAATATGTGTCCATTTTACTTGAATTAAATGTTATAAGGTAGGGCTCAGTTATTTTTGACTAACCCTCGTATTTTACTTTCATTGTGTGTGTTTTCATGTTAGTACGTGAGTGGTGTCATTGTTTCATAACAGTAATTTGTTATAAATTTATCTCAATTCATAACTTTAAAATTGGGATGGGCACTTTTCAGCTTAACCAGATATAGGCCATGTGATAGATATGGTTTTGCTCCGCCCTCCAGGGGGAATTTTGCAGACTATGATTTTCATATAGCCCAATCTCTTACCAGTGTTTTTGAAATATGTTAACCCTCTGACAAGTGGCGCCTAAGTCTGTAACATCCTGTTATGTATGTTACCCACCAAAATTAATCTACATTACATGGAAAGTTTAAACATTTCTATATAGCCCAATCATAATGCAACAAAACATTATTTAAAACAAAATCATCCTATCGATTATGTTACTTACGTGACTTTTGCATTACTACCCTATTTATAGGCAATTGTTATGCCTGTCGTTTCTTCTAAAATGTTTATTAGTGATTATTGAGTCAACTTTTTGATGGTGCCACAAAGACAATTAACTGACTTATCCTAAACTGCAAAAGTCAGCCCCCTATCTTTTAAGAATATCTTTTGTAGACATTTGAAAAATAGCTACCATTTTTTTCAATACTAACAAACACATTTTTAGCTAAAAAGCATGGAAAAAAAGTCATGCTGTTTAAAATAAATCACGAATATATTCAACTGGCATGTTATGAGAGTGCTTACCAGCAGTAAATTATAAATGGATAGCTTGCTAATCTTGAAACCATAATGCAAATAGCATCATACATAACATCCAAAAATCTGCTAATGGAACCCCTCCCCCATTGAGGAGTTATTTCATACACTATGCTTTTCTAAAGCTACGTTAAATGTATCTAAGAGTAAAAGATGCAAAATGGCTCATGTTAGCTTCTGGCAGTTGCGGCTTCACTGTGTTACAGCCATGTTAACTATGTTACCCTATACTTGTCTCAAGTTCCATTGTGCAAAAAAAGTTAACTCTAATACTTAGTTATTGACATGCTCATTGCAATGAAAACTCTTAAATAAATGCAGCCAACGGCCAGTGTGCAACAAAACAATCTACAGCTATGATAATAATGTTGTATACTTTACTTAATTTCAAATATGTTATTAAAGCTGTAGTACAGTGTTATCACTTGACCACTGGCTTTTATAAAACCTCAGAAGTTTTGTTCAATATGGTTTTCAACAAACTCATTATATAAGCCACACATTAATATTTGTTAGCCCTTGCGCAGTAAGGGGATTACCCTGCAATATCAAAGTTTACTACGCTACCCTTAAAATAGGAACTTCTATAGTGAAATAGGAACTCTTATTGTGATAATATCAAATTATTTATTATTCTTACATGCCAATATCATTTTTATTGAAAGCAAATGACTAGCAGTATAATTGTAACTAATAAAGTCGTCTATTTGCACAGAGATATATTTTATTTTTTACATTATCATTTAATTATAATAAAAGCACTATATGAGTTAAAGCTACAAATGGATATAAATTGCTGCCATTAATATTGCCCTAATTAATACAAAGCATATTACTGAAAAAACTGATTGAAGCCTTGGTGATGAAGGGGAAGATACTTGAACTTAAAGCACATAAAACACCATAGAAGTTTCTTTATATCAAAAATGTTATCAGCATTTAAATAACTGCTTACTTTAATAGTAAAATTATTTTTCTTTATGCCAAATGATGTTGTTTATCTGAATTGTAATACTTCAGTCCACATTTGGCAACCTTCATGCATATCCTTAGTGTTATCATCTAGTTGTATCTAAAGCATGTCCAGTTTGTGTTGATTTAATGTGAAGAATAAATCAAATAAGCAGCATATTTGACGTTGGTACTTAATCCAGTGTCACACAATAAAGGCCCAGTTGAGCATGTGCAAATGTGTAGATTTGCCAGTCATCGCTGCTCCCATACACATCCTGTATACCAGCACTTGCCAATATGTGATAAGTACAAAAAATTATGTGCCCAAATTTTCATTCAAGCATTTATATACGAGGGGTGATCAGAAAGTTCGCGGAACAGTGCTATTAAATTGCATCGCTTTTATCAATTGCAATGAAAATTCATAGATATAAACTACCATTCATAGCAAGTTGACTGAAATTTAAATTTAGAAAATGTGACGTCAGATGTATGAGCATGATGCGTCGCTGTGACGTCACTTCGCTGGAAGCGGCCCATATGTACCCCTGGGTTGCTTCTCGGGGCTAAAACTCATAGATGTGTTTAAATTGATTGGTATTTTTAATGGAAAGTAATGTCATTATTTGAACATTATCTGAGGTTTTTATGTTATTCCGCTGCGCTATGTATTCAAATTAATAGGTTTCAGTCCGAAGGGAAGGCCTAAAATACGTCAATTTCTCGAGTTTTTGTAAATTTTAAATAAAACACTTATTTTCTTGACAGTGTTCATCACAATAATTATAATATCGGACTTAACTATCAATATTAGATCTACTGTCCTGAAATAGGGTGTTTTTCGAAGTGTGTAAATAGTTTATTTAAAAGAATTGACATGCCAAAACAGGCAATGGGTTCATAGAAGTTGAATGTTTTGCCTTTTGACAGTACTGTTATTAGTTTTGAGTAAGCACACCATCCGTTAGATATAAATCGTTAAAAGTTTGCATAGAAGAGGGGTAAATATGTCGTTACATGTGCATGGAACACAATATGGGCTATCACAGCATAACAAAATTTTACAAACCATTGAAGTTTAATTGGTTGTGTAGTAAAACGTCAAAATGCAACGTAAAATGGGCCGGTTCGCGCTATATAGTGTTGCCTTGATGACAACTGTAACGCACGTAGACGACTAACATGATGCATGTTGTAACCGATCAAGTACATATGTGTTGCAATATTATGTGCCGTAATTCCAGCTCTGTTGATCAACTGATGTAGAAATGGCAACTATTTTCCGTGAACTTTCTGATCACCCCTCGTATTATGATAAAAAAAAAATCCATTTTTCCATCCGATGGCAATGAAACTGGTACTTTTGCTATTGTTAAATAATAAATCTGTTAGAAGATATTCAGTATTTGGTATACTATATACAGCACATATAAAATAAATGACAAGAGAGGTACTGCTATAACAATATCTGACTTTTAACGATATCCATTACAATATGAAAGAAATGAATTATTCTGAATGTCATTTAGCAAACATATGCAGAAATATGTATACTGAGGGACTTTAGAAACGCACCTTTTTATATTCACCGTCCCAACCACATGATTGATTTGAGGATGTTTTCTTTATCATTTTTTATCCTCTTGCAACATGGACCATAATTTGCCATGATTTCAATTTGCTCATGCTGTTCATTCTGACGTAATATCGACATAAGTGTTTTTCAACAATTGTCTTCTGAAAATGTGAATTTGGTTTAATTTGAAAACAAACACTTTAAGGTGGTAGCCAGATGTTTTAACAAATAGAAAAACACAAAAGGTTTCTGAAATAATCGTTTTTTTACACTCCCACTCGCAGCGTTTCTTTGCTAACGTCAGTCTTAAATTTTCAAACAGCAATAACAGACGTATGACGACCACGCATGTCTGGATACTTTTGTCTTTTTTGCAACTGATTGAGGGGTATCTGTTGGCAATAAAAAATATTATTCCTGATCCTTACGATATAAACGCCATCTACATCAAAAATCAATGACGTCATGTAGACGTAATGGACGTTGCCAGAGGCCTAAAACTTCATGAGTTGATTTTGTCTTTCCTTCTACTTTCAAGAACAAACATCGGTTTGAAAACTTTTTTAGTTCATAATGGAAGGTATTGGTACTCTGTGACTTTTTGAATTTGAGTTATCTCAGAACCATCGTGACGCCACGGCAATCATAAGCCACAGCGTTTCGATCTTTTTATTGAATGCAAGCTAAATGATGGACCTTGTCAATTTTATTTTTCACATAATGAAAATATTCAATTAACGACATAAATTAGCATTCAAGCAGGTGGTGCATTTTAAAGTCCTTCAGTATATTAAGTTCCTGCACACTTTGATACTGGTGACAATGTTAATACTTTTCCATCCAATACTCTAAACATTTTTAAAAAAAAAACTGTTTTAAATTAACTCTAATGTCACCTGGTCAAGTTTATTCTTACACATTTCTGGCTGAAAGCTTTAAAAATTTAAATTGGTATCGTAAGTAATTGACCTGTTCCCTTGGCTATGCTCATGTCACATGTGATCATTGCCATGTTAAGTCCTCCATTATAACTGATTTTCCCATTTTTAAAAGAATCATTTTGTTCTAAATAAATCATTTATTTATAAAGTTCACATTGCTCATTGACAAACAAATGTCCAGAAGACTAAAGTTGATTTGATAACAGTTGTATTCCTTAAACAATGAAAGTTATGCTGAAGATATACTAAAATCATTTTTAAAGCTCAATATAAATTAATGTGTCATCATCTGTATATGCAAATGTGGGTGTAAAATTTGATATGGAGACAGTCTATTTAAAAAGTAACTGATTACAGACAATTTAATGCATAGTATCAAAAGTAACATGTATCATTTTATTCTACCAGCTTATAGATGGTAAATGCTATATGAACTGTAAGCAAATATTATTTGTGGCCACGTTTAGTAATTAGCAGTTTTATATCATAAATGAACTTAAGTATGCAAGGAAATTAGCTTGTATTATGTTACTGACTATGTTTGTACAATGTGAGCAACAGTTAACTGAGTACACAAAACAATTTAGTTGTTTTTATAGTTTAAAATAACTGATTGAAGCAAATTTACTTTCCTTCAGGTAAATACTGTGGGTGGCAAGGAGGTGTGTTCTCTGCTGCAGCTTTCAGAGAGATGGCCTTGTCATACATTTTGGTTGCTGGCAGAATGAAGTTTGTTTCACTTGAGGCAAATTTTAGTTTGGGTTGGGGCCTTTAAGTCAATCAAATTCTACTTTTCTTTCTCCCTCACTCTTGACTGAAATATTGTTGAGATGAATGTTAAACATTAACTCAACAAATCAATCAACCCAAATAAATATTACAGCAATCTAAATCCACAGTATCTTAGCATTCAAAGCAATATATTTTTTTTTATCTTTGACAACATTTTGGACATCAATAGGACCATATCATATATTTTACATTGTCATATATGTTAGCTTAACAGATTTGACAGAATATGGGAATTGTCTTTATCCAGCTGCTACTTTAATTCTATTATATTCTTTTTGTTTTTGAGCTTTAAATCATAAATTTGGGCAAATCAGTAAAATTATTTTTTTGTTTCAAAAAAGAAGTATTATGTTTGCAAAACTAAATGCGCATTGATAATGTCTTTTAATAATAACTATGAAAGTAAAAAAAAAGGGGTTTCCCTATATAACTGAAAGTTTTTTGATGGGACGTAAAGAATCAAATCAAAAGAAAAAGGGCAAAGATCAGAAATCGATACAATCAAGCACCACACCTTACCCAGGATACCAATGGGAAAGTGACAACTACATAATAAGACATCATAAAAGAGAGCCAAGGGGCCAGCCCTTTCCCAGCAGGTGACCACAAGGCATCAACAAACAGACTTGTACGAAAGCATAACATAAACAAGACAGAAAAAACATAAATGATCCACACAAGAAGCTTTTTTTAGACAAACAGGTAGCTGTATATTAATGCACAACAATAGGTTTAAAATGAATTAGAACACTCAATGATGTATAACTTAAAGCAAAAACTAGGCATTAAACGGAATGTATTAAAGTGAGTAATATACGTTACATATAATAAAATAAAAAAAACTGATAATTTACACCAGAATTTATCTTAAATATCGCCTTAATCTATTCTTTATCAATAGAATGATCATACTATGGTGTTTAAACGCTTACAGATAGGATTACATGCTCAATTTCAATGAAAATGTCTTTACCTTATAAAACATTTTATTCAGAGTCATTCAGGGTCATCATACTCAGCAGCTTATAACACTTACAAATTTTGTGATATAAGTAAGCTACTCACAGTTTTGAATATGCCTGTTAATTGCCCTTATGGACATTTTATTGTGATCTAAAATGCACTTTTAAAGTTTTTTTCAAATGAAAGTATTAAATGAAAGTGTTAAGAAAAAAATGAATGATTCTATAGGGTATAGTTCGTGAATATAACGTATGTAAGTAACGTTAGTAACACACTTCTGTTGGGATGAAACACTTTTAGAAGCCATCCCGCAATAAAATTGAGCACATACAAGCTTGATAGCAAGTGTGTGACTATGTCTAAGAGAATTTTAGCATTGGCATCAAAATAGTACATGCCATACTCACTTACTATTTTTCAGTGTAAGATATGTAATTTCGATGTAACATGATAACGCCATACTTCTCACAGGGCTAACATGTCTTATTCTGTGATATATATTGTAGCATTAGGAAATTTTATCCGCCAAATTCACTCTTGGGGAGCAGGGTCTAAAGCCATCCCAAGGTCTAAAATGCTTGTTCTTATCAAAAAGGGACACTGCATAAATCTGTAATACAAGAAGTATTTCATGTTTATTTGAACAAATTTGAAATTGCGGTTACTCATTTATTTCCCATTATATTTTGTAATAATTAATGTACATAGGTGTGTATCATCTCCAGGACTAGGCAGTCACCAAGAAAATAGTTCTCAACTTTATTCGCTGGTTTCTGAAAAAGAATAGTCAAATTTTAAGCATTTAAAAATGCTGTTTGGAGCCAAATGTTCAGAATCGTTCTCAAGCGGTATCTCTTAATAAGATGAAGTTTTTCGCTTGGAACCTATTATAAATTGTACATAAATAAATAAAGTATTTTCTATTAGAATATAAAGTATTTCAGTTGGAGATTTGCTTTTTGGAAGCAGCTTGAACATCAAATTTAAGGGTTTACAGTTTCCAAAGCAACACTAAATTATATGCATAATACATGAATGTAATATTTGGTGATCAGTTCTTTCAGCAATATACTTAAAATATCTAAGAACTTGAGTCGGCTGTGAGGTTTGAGATTTTGTCTTTCACACATTTAAACATGGAATACCAATTCGGGCACTTGAATGGTAGAACTTATTAAGCCTAGTTGTCAAGCAAAATCAGGCACATAGAAGCTGTTTTTCATTTGAATAGTAGACTGAATGTTCCTCTAACCTTAATAGAACAAAATTGCACACTTAGATATGCATTTGTACGAAGATACACTCGTTCTGGCGATAATCATTTACAGGGGTGAGCGTGTATTTCGGGCGGCAGTGATATGGTTATGGTTTAAATTGCCATTTGGTCGATTTAGCAATACCATTTACGAGTTGTCAAAATTTACTTGTTTTATTTATATGCAACCACAAAAAGTGAAATTCACACCTGGTCAAATAAACATGAAACAGGTCTCGTATTAGCCTTAATTTATTTCATGAAACGAACCATGGAGTGCGATATTGGTATTTTTTTGTGTTCATGATCATTTTCACTCCATTGATATGATCATCGTATTTCATATCGTGTGCATGATCATTTCTAACAGCAACTAAAATGATTAAAACGGACCATTTTTAACCAAAATCTTTGAAAAATATGTGTTTCGGTATGGTGTTAGGACATGTTCCTAGCAAGACAATGATTTAAATCTCAGTAAAACTAGTGCAGGAGAGATTTCCGTCCGAGTTCGTGGATATGATCTTGGAAGCCCAAATGTCGAGAAAAAATTGTTTTTTATTGATCTCGAAAACCAAATCAGACTCAAGATTCTCAATAACACCGCTTACAGAGCTTGATAGGGGTTCATCTCTGCACTTTGTTTGAATAAAATCCGTAAGGTTTGACGAGATATATTTCGAAAAGTCTTACCTTGAAGCGAATATTTTTCCAAAACAAATTTTGCGTTCCTGATCAAAAGTATTTGTGAGTTTAACCCCCACAGAAGTCGAAATATTTCTATGGAGTACATGTCTCCACTGTACAAAAAAACAAATGTCGCTGCTACAGACTGAGAGAAATATCATAATTCTGCTAGAAACTTTATAGGTATCTGTAAAATGATCATCCACCAATGAGACTTTTTCTATAGCGCAGTGAATTTACATGCAATACTTATGAAGTCTTGTTCAAAGCTAGCACGTCATTTTGGCTGTTCATATGTACCATATTCGACGTGTTACACAGTTCAAACATAAGAAGACTTGGCAAACATGCATGGATGGTTCAGTATATGTGGTCACCATGGCAACAGATTAAGACGTATAGTTTATTTTTCTACTAACATATATTTTCATGCAATTTGTAATCAATATGGGGAAGTAATGTTCAAGAGTCTTGAGCTGTTACCATGGAAACAAAGCTTAAAACTCAAGTTTTCAAGAAATACCTAGTATATTTCGCTGACCCCATGACTTTAAAAGTTAATCAAATAGTCGAATGCAATTAAAGTGAACCAGGTTTTGTTCATGTATAGTTAATAACGATCAGCTGCACATAACCATACATTTTGGATATCCTTCACTAATTCACAACATAGCTACCATAGTCACCCAAAATATTGTGTTTATAAAAATGAGTAAATCCTTTGCTAGGCAACCCAAATAATGGATATGCATATATGGTTCATCTTTTTAGCGTACCTGAGCCGAAGGCTCATGGGTGAGCTATTAGTATACCAGTCACTCCGACGTCCGTCTTCCGTCTTCCGTCATCCGTCCGTCCGTCCACAATTTTGTAAGGTAGTAGTTGATCCTAATCTTCAAGTTCGCGTTGTGTTTTAAAAGTCTCTTTAGAATTTCTAAGTCTTGTAAATTTCACCAACAACTTTCACAATTTTATAATTTTATTAAATCTTCTAAAGTCCAAATAAAATACTTCTAGAAACTATCTATAACCCAAAGTTCCGAAATCTTAAGCTCTGCCACTGGGTTTCATCTTATATACCATGAAGTCACGTGATAGAAGCTGACCACAGCGCCACCTAATGACATCATCACTAACCAATCATATTTCAAGTTTACTATATAGCGCCCTCTACATAGGTAAGCTTCCATTTATATCAACCAATCAGAGGATACAAAAGTGACTCATAGTCACACCAGTTGCGCAATTCCCAAAAGGTCATATGATTAAATGTATTGCGCAATCCTGCCAATCAATGTCAGAATTGACACAATCTATTTATTGGGCTTATGTAATTTTACTAAACTAAGTAACATCTGTCATCATGACCTTTTGAAAGTATTAAAACATCCCATCAAAGTTGACAGGCTAATAAATATGACATTTGAAAAACAATAACAAACTGGTGTCAGAATTCCCTATAAAAACATAAACATGTCAATCACAGATGTCAACACTGCACCTGCTGAACACCTGCGTCCTACCCAAACCAAGCATTCACAAATATTGTAAATACCCACAGGCGATTCACAATTATTATGAACCCTCACAGATGAAACCAGTGGTTATTTTATACACGCCCAAACCTTAAGAATTTGACTTAATTTGTCAATTAAGTGAAATTCTCCAAGCTCATCTCTCATACACCATATATACAAATACATCCACACACACTCTCACACTCACTCAAATACATACCACTATACTAAACATATCAATAAAACACTAGCATGCACAAATCATCCTAAAACTACTAAACATAATCAATACACATGCATCATCAAAGTACAACTTCCAAAACATTTATAAAACTATTTACAGCAAACATCTGCATGTGACAGCGCACTCCAGAGAACCTTGTGTCCACTCAATGGTTGGCCACCCCATCGAGTGTGCAGTTGTCCCAAACTCTCCAGAGCACACAGAAGCCACAAGCAAATTTAAAATCCAATTAATCCCAAATGAATTCACAACACAATGTCAAATCTTAACTAATTATATATACACATTATGAATCCCATGCACAATAGGGTCAACTGTCACTCCACTGCACCTTCCCGTCAAGTTAACATATATATGCCTCCCTACAGATTACACAGAGACAGACATATGCATGCCAAGCTTTAACAATGGAGCACATCATGAAACAGCCCAATGTCTACAAAATGGTTGATCAGACCACAAGCAGACAATTGCTTTGAAGACCCCACTATGCATAAAATCTCATATACAAAACCAAAAACATGCACCACACATATAATAATCCTATTCTCCGTCCATCAAGTAATACAGTCAATATACAATAAGGTTCATCTTCACTCCTCCGCGGCTAGTCTATCTGTATTGGATCATCCTGCTCCCCAGTTCCATGGTGAAATACAAAGTTATTATCCTCCTGTCGGTTACATTCAGTGTGTTCCTCCATAAAAGTATATTTGAAATGAATATTGTTTTCCGCTTGCAATTTCCAAATTATGGTGTCGTCTAAACTCTGTTCAATTTCGTCAAAAAGTTTAATTGCTTTGCTGATATCCAGTATATAGAATTTTGTCTGCTGTCCAAAACACTTTTTAGTTGCTGAATGTTGTATAGCTTATCCATAAGTGTATAATGTTAATTTTCTTGTTTGGAATAATTGACTGGTAAGTAATGTATAAAATCCAAAATTTATTAGCTGTTGTTTACAAAAGTTCACTATGTATAAATGTCATTACTTGTTTGACATTTAAAGGTCACCATTTCAAAGCTGTCAACAAAATCTTGATTTGACCTGTTATCTGTCATCACTTTGGAAACTGGTTGGATTTTAAAGGTCATTATGTTTCATATAAACTCGATGATACTTGAGGTGAAAAGGTCCCTTACTGTATTCCTTCTTATACATCTCAAAGTCATATACATCCTTCTTATCAGTCTTTACAGTGCATATTTTTGTACACATCATAGTAAGCATATTTATATCTTCACCAGCCACCAAACTTGGACTTACACACATTATCAATAACTATTTACATATCTTCATGTCATCATATCTTCACCATGGCACTACCATGGACTCATAGTAAAGTTCTGTGTACACTTTAAGTCGAAGTTTCTCTATGTTATTCATGGCAATCTCTCTCTTTCAAACATAACTTATTTCTTCATATTCTCCAGCGAAGCCAATAACACCTTCGCTTCCTTCTGGTCTGGTGCGGAAGTAGGTTGCCTTCCCGATTTGCGCCTAACAATCTCGTCATGCTCCGACGACACCAACCCATTCTCAACAACTGACAAGGAACTCGTCACAACATTCTTATTACCACAACAATCAGCTAACCTCTCACCAAAATAGACTTTCACTTTCTCATGAAAGCACTTCTCATACATGAAAATCAGTATCAAAATGAAGACACATGTGCCAAAAATCATCACAACAAAAGACCAACTAGAAACTGACCCACCGTGCTCATCTACCTTCCTATAATTGTGCACATAATCAATAATCTCTCTTAAATTCATTAAGTCATTTGAAATCTCAATTGTAGTCAAATTAGGGAAATTAGATGTAAAATTTTCCCAAAGAGAAAAGTGTGTTATATTTCTCAATTTAAGCAATGTGGGGTCCCCAAGCATCCCAAATATGACCTCTAACCTTTTTTTCATAATAGGGGGTAAACTCAAATAATCATTTGCAGCCCCACAAGTCATATTTAATCTTATCACACCCAGGGGTGGATGCACAACAACTTCACCCTGCATGCCGGACCGATCTTGGCAAACAATGGTAAATTTCATAACATCTGAAGTCGCAACAATCCAAACACCTGAGTGTACATACTCCGCAATGGGCAATCTAGAGTTCGAATAAACCATACTTTTACAATCCCGTTGGACATTCTCCTTATTCTTTAAAAACAAAGCAATAACACAAGACTTCTCAAATTAATTTGATAAATTGGACTTTTTGGATTACAAAATGGCATGTACCTGTTGTTACATGCATAATAATCTTTTCCAGACAACAAAGTATATTTCGTCCTGTCTTCATTAATCATCAATGCTTCAGCAGAAATATCATATTTAGCAACTGCATTTAATGTTTTAGCCTCTGAAGTCAACTTTTGATTTTTAGGTAAGGGTAAATTATGAATTTTATAAATTTCGTAAATTTCCTTGCGATCCAACAAAGGTATTGTAAGAACAATTAATATTTTATGTCCATCTAAATATGCTGTACATGTCAAAGTGTTATAAAAATACCAAATATTGCTTTCAGGATCTGCTGGAAGTTGCATAGATACAGGTAATTTGTCTTTAACATCCAAAAGTAATGCTCTTAAATTCTTAGGCGAAATTGTACTAGGTGATAAATGACTCAAAGATAGCATATTCAACTCAGTTTGAAGATTCTCTATATAAATGAAAGCATTTTGTGTTGACTGTCTATTTTCTTCAAGTATTAGTTTGAATTGAAAATATGTGTTCACGAATTGTTCTAGTCTTACAAAGTGTGTAGTTGTATAAGTTGCCAATTCTTTAATCTTATCGTCAAGGTTCATAACACACTCAACTAAATCCATAATAGCTCGACGATTTTCAGCTATCTGAATCCTAGACAGGTTCAATAGTGTCATACTTTGTTCTAGATTATGAATAATACTTTCCTGATTCGTGGCAAGGTCATGTACTGACCTTTGAATCATCTCTAAATCTAAGTCAGAGACTGTTCCAAATAACAGACTCATTGCCTTACCTACAATTGGCAGTAAAGAACGCTTAGATCTCTCGTGATCTGATTGTGATGTTTGATAGTCTACAAAATTATCTTTAACTGTCTTATATGTATCGTTCAATAAACCTATTTCATCATTCAAGCTTTTAAAAGTAGAATGATATGTCGTAAAGTTATGCTGTCTATACCACTCTGTCAAAGTCAGCATTATTTCATTTGAAGATTCTAAGTCTTTGCTTATTTTATTTATAAATACTTCAAAAGGTCTTAAATCATGAATGAATGTCACTAACCAACGCGCATGGTTTAAAGATACTTCATTAGTTTTATGAAAAACTACATTTTCATGTACCACTAAACATGAGGTGTAGCCGATTAATGCAAAGATGGTTAAGAATGTGTGACCCATGTTGCAACTGCGGTTACAACCTGAAAATACACACAAAAATAAAATCCATAAATTGGTAGGAAATACCACCTACTTAAACAATTTGCAAGTAAATTTACAACTTTAAAATTAAAGCCACATATACAAATTGCTTATTATCTTTGAAGCCTTAACATTTATAGAATGTCAAATATCCCTGTAAACAATTGCGTGGTGTTCTTGTTTACTTATCACTTACTGTTGTTAACTTAATTTTTACTATCATTTTCTGGTGATGCTTTGTCCCCAAGTTCAAGGTTACTTAATGTACATATATCAACCCCATCTACGGACATTGCATCGTCAGCATCAAAATAGGACTCAATCTCAGAACCAGAATCTACCTCAGGGTCAAAATCAATTGATTGTTCTACACTACCCCTAGATTCATCTACACTAGAATCCCTATTTGATTCCTCATTTTCTTCCTGTTTCATGGCATCCCTAGCTTTCAGACGCTTTGCTTATTCCATCAATGGAAAGTTGTCTTCTTCGTCTGAATCATCTCTTTCCTTCTGATATTTCTTGGCGAGCTTTTCATTTGGACCCTCTTGGTCTGTATCACTGGTTTCTTCATCTGAAGAATCTTCAGGTGGAATGACATACGCTGTTTGCGTAATGGCCTTCCATCAGTGGACGTTGGAATAACCCATTCATCAATATTGGCAGCTCTTAGCATTTCTGCATGGACTCTACTGGTAGATCCATCTAGCTGGTTCTTGATGACATAGGATGCTGGTCCAGTCTTTTCAATGATGCGATAATAGGGTTTCCATTTACAATCAAGCTTGCCTTTTCTCTGATTATTCTTATAGTAGACAGTATCATTAACTTGGAACTCGATCTTCTTTGTTCCTCTATCAGCGTATTTGGCCTGGGTTTTCTTAGCTTTCTTCAAATGTTTTCTGACTAATGTAAATGATTTATGTTGTTCTTGAAGGGCTATCTGATGGAGTTCTTCCCCTTGATATTTCCGGCGAGGTTTCATTAGATTATCAACCGGCAAAACAACATCTCTGTTGTACAGCAAGAAGAAAGGTGAAAACTTGGAAGAAACACTGATGTTGAACCAAATAGCGGCCAAAGCCTGATTCAAAAATAAATCCCATGTCTGCTGATTCTCAGACAGTTTCTTTGAAAGAACATCATGAAGTGTTCTATGAAACCTTTCCATCTTTGCATTGCTCTGAGGATGATACACACTAGTTTGAACATGATGTATATTCAGTGACCTCATTGTTTCTTATACAACCTTATTTACATTTTCCGACCCATTATCAGTTACAATTTGCAAGGGACATCCAAATCCTGGAAATATTTCCTCAATCAACAGATGTGCAACAGTAACAGCAGTCTTATCAGGAACTGCAAAAGCCTCAGGCCAGCCACTGAACCAATCCACAAAAGCAATGATGTACTTATTGCCAGACATTGTTTAAGGATAGGGTCCTGACAAATCAAGCGAAAGTTTTGACACTGGATAAGGCGGTATGTCTGTTTCCTGCAGAGGCTGTATTATCTTCTGCAAAGATCTAGTCTGACAAACTGTACAACTAGAAACATACTGATACAACTCTTTAAACAAATTTGGCCAAAAATACTTCTGCCTAATGCAATCAAAAGTCTTTTGCACACCCATATGCCCATTATCATCATGATACTGCTTAACAACAAGAGCCCTAAGATGTTTGGGAACATACAACCTCAAAACAGTATCACCATCAGGGTCCGTCAAATAATACACTACATTATCTACTACAAGATATCTACGTTGTTCCTCTTTACTAGGTTCTCCATGCACAAGTATCGTCTTGAGCTCCAGAAGCTCATCATCCTTATTTTGTTCACTAATCATATCAAGTCCTGGCAAGCAATCATCTGGTTTCAAAAGGGACATCACAGCTTGTAAATTTCTTTGGTTCAAATTCATTGGAGTTAATGACATCAACTTTGAAAGTATTGTCATTCACATCTAGATCTAACTCCTCTGTCAAGTTTTCTTCTTGACAGTGACCTGGCTCATCCGGTCTTCTTGAGAGCAGGTCAGCACAGGTGTTAGTTGTGCCTGCCATGTACTCAATTGTACAATTTTGACAAGCCATGCTCAATGCCCATAACTGTATCTTCTTGTTCTGCATAGGTGACTCAAGCAGATATTTAAGAGGTTTGTGGTCAGTCTTAATGACAAACTGTGCACCATGTAAATAATGGTCCAATTTCTGTAAGGCAAAATGGATAGCATATGCCTCCTTCTCAACAGTAGACCATTTGCACTGTGTCTTACTCAACTTATGTGAAAGATAGTAAATAGGCTTCTCGTTGGATACATTTGGTATTTCATCATCTGCCATATCACATGACTGTGTAAGGCAAGCACCAATACATGTTCCACTGGCATCTGTGTACAATGTGTACGGTTTGTTTGTATCTGGGTAAGCCAACAATAGAACAACAGAGAGACTATCCTTCAAATACTGAAAAGCCTCATCATGTTTTGCAGACCGTTTGTAATGTGCATGTTTCTTTGTCAAAGCAATGATAGGTTCAGCTATTTCTGAAAAGTTTGGAATAAATCTACGATAGTAGGAACTCATGCCAATGAACGACCTAACCTCTCTAGCACAAGTGGGAATAGAGAGAGATCTTATAGCCTCCACCTTCTTAGGATCAGGTTTGATTCCATCTTTGCCAATAATGAAACCAAGATAATTTGTCTCAGACTCCAAGAAATTACATTTCTTCAACTTTAGTTTCAAGTCATGCTTCCGCAACCTATCAAAGATTGTATCCAAATGCTGTAAATGATCCTCCAAAGTCGGACTAAAAACCAATATATCATCAAGATATGCAATAGCAAAATCACCAAGACCTTGCAAAACCACCGACGTCAACTCCTGAAAAACTGCAGGAGCATTCGAAAGACCAAACGGCATGACATTGAACTCGAAAAGACCCCGATGACAAGCAAAGGCTGTCTTTTCCTTGTCTGATTCATTCATCAAGACCTGCCAATACCCACTCTTTAAATCAAGGGAAGTAAAATATTTTGCCTTCCCCAGCAAAGCCAAAATGTCATAAATTACAGGGAGAGGGTAAGAATTTTTCTTTGTCACCTTATTCAACTTCCTAAAATCAACGCAAAATCTTTTTGAACCGTCCTTTTTATCAACAATCACAACTGGAAAACTCCAGGGTGATCTAGATCTTCTAATAACTTTTGTGTCGAGCATCTCATCAATAGTTTCATCAATTATTTTCCTGTTATTTAGAGGTGTCCGATAAGGTCTTAATTCAATTGGATCAGCACTCCCTGTATCAATTTTTATTCTGACAGTGTCTGTATGTCCAAGTTCAGTATCCTTACTAGCAAACAAATCAGAATTTCTTAAAATAAGGGGTTCTATGTTATCTCTATACTTATCAGCTACATGTAAATCCTTCAAATCCATCATAGAGTCAAACTTCTGACCCTTAATTACAGAGTTAACCTCTGCTAACCCCTGACCTGTCAACTGTTCAACTTTTGCTATAGGCCCATGCCTTCTGATTCTAATAAATTCACCAGTACTATTGGTCACTAATATAAAGATACTTCTATCTTCTCCTAATCTACTAACAGAATCAACTACTTTTAACCCTGGTTCTCTACAAGTGAAGCCTTTCTCTACTGCAGAAATCTGATAATCGACCCTGACCGGAAGATCTGGATTCGGTCTGACCTTTGCATAACATATAGTTGCAGAATGTGGTTTTAACACCGTGTTATACTTAATCCTAGCTACTGACGAAACATGGATATCCTCCTCAAGGTTAACATATCTCATATTCTCAATTCTCATACAACCTAAATCATAATATATCCGGACTCCATGCTGACATAGCCAGTCTGTACCCAAAATCAAATTTCTACTCATGTTTTTAACCACATAGAACATATGTTGCATTTCAATACCCCCAATGGTAAACTTCAAATTTATACAACCATCTATTTTCAAAGCACCACCACTTACACCAGATAAATTTATCCTCTTAAATTGCAGTTTAGGTTTTACTAACAGTGAATCATAAACCATACGATGCATTAAAGAAACCTCAGCTCCTGTATCAACAAGAGACCTAAATTTAGTTTTACCAATTTTAATTACACAAGAATTTGGACTCCCCGCCAAAGTTATTTTATAAGTTAGAATATTTTCTGACATTCTTTTATTTCTACCCCTTGCATCGGCTTCAACATGCAAGGAGCTGTCTAGTTTTCCTGCTGTGTCCGTCTGTATTCTTGACCTGTCCTAGGTCTTTCAGTCCGTCCATAACTATCTTGTTTACATAATCTCAGTATGTGACCTTCTTGGCCACAGCCCCAGCATATGATATTTGGGTTTTTACGCTTTGCATCATTTAATATGTGTACATTCCTACATGTTTTAGATGAATGACCTGTTTTCTTACATTTGAAACACCTTAAAGGTCTATAATGATCAATTTCCATAGGTTCTTCTTTTCTGTCTGATTAATAAGGAGAATGATAATGTTATGATAAATTTGCTGTGGCCCTTAAATTTTGTTCTTTTGTAGCAGTAGCAATTGCCCCCTGCAAGGTATCTGGATTATCACGCAAAATTTTCATTTTTAATGCATCATTACCAACCAAGCCGTCCACAAAGGTATCGATCAGTTGTCGCTCAACAACATCCCCACCTTGACCTACGAATGCTTCTTCAGCCAAACTCAATATACGTTCAGCATATAATTGAATGTTTTCCCCAGGTTTTTGCCTAATGGATCTAAGCAGACTAAGTGCATATCTGCTATCAGTAACATCAGAAAATTTATTTGCTAATTCTGTTTTTAATTCAACCCGTGTACTCTGTGGGAAAGCTTCCATGTACCTATTGATAAATCCGCTAACAGCCCCCTTACTAGATTGATATGCAATCAATCTCTTCCTAGCTTCAGGCAAACCAGTTAATTTACAATACTTTTCAATCTGTTTAACCTAATCACGAAAATTTTTAGGATTGCCATCAAAACATTGCACAATTTGAGAGACGCCCTGTGCGTTTAATGCAGATGAGACATTGGCCATTTCCCTAGCCAAATATTGAAACACACCCTCAACACCTGTGTCATTCTCAGGTTCCATGATAAAATAATTTCAAATGTGGTTAGCTGACCGTTACTTAAATAAGAATAAAATGACAAGTCCTACCGTGTCAAGAAAAATCCACCAATCACTAGTTAACTAAATCTTCAATCACAATCTGTTCACAAACTGTTCCTGTTTTTCTCTGTTCTTCACAATGTGTCCACGAAAACAAAGTTCAAAATCCTGGTCTAGTAGGCACCAAAAACGTCCCAGATGTAAGGTAGTAGTTGATTCTAATCTTCAAGTTCGCGTTGTGTTTTAAAAGTCTCTTTAGAATTTCTAGGTCTTGTAAATTTCACCAACAACTTTCACAATTTTATAATTTTATTAAATCTTCTTAAGTCCAAATAAAATACTTCTAGAAACTATCTATAACCCAAAGTTCCGAAATTTGAAGCTCTGCCACTGGGTTTCATCTTATATACCATGAAGTCACGTGATAGAAGCTGACCACAGCGCCACCTAATGACATCATCACTAACCTGTCATATTTCAAGTTTACTATATAGCGCCCTCTACATAGGTAAGCTTCCATTTATATCAACCAATTAGAAGATACAAAAGTGACTCATAGTCACACCAGTTGCGCAATTCCCCAAAGGTCATATGATAAAATGTATTGCGCAATCCTGCCAATCAATGTCAGAATTGACACAATCTATTTATTGGGCTTATGTAATTTTACTAAGCTAAGTAACATCTGTCATCATGACCTTTTGAAAGTGTTAAAACATCCCATCAAAATTGACAGGCTAATAAATATGACATTTGAAAAACAATAACAAACTGGTGTCAGAATTCCCTATAAAAAACATAAACATGTCAATCACAGATGTCAACACCGCACCGGGCTGAACACCTGCGTCCTACCCAAACCAAGCATTCACAAATATTGTAAATACCCACAGGCGATTCACAATTATTATGAACCCTCACAGATGAAACCAGTGGTTATTTTATAATTTCAAACATCTTCTCCTCTGAAACCACTGGGCAATTAAATTCAAATTTCATTTGGAGACTCCTTAGGACGCGGGAACGAAAGTTTGTTCAAATGGACCTGGTCACATGACCAAGATGGCCGCCACGCCCATATATGGTAAAACATTTTAAAAATCTTCTTCTCCAGAACCAGAAGGCCGATGACCTTGGGACTTGGTATGTAGCATTGCGGATGTAGAGCCTACCAAATTTGTTCAAATGCTGATCCTAGGTTGACCTTGACCTACTTAACGTCAAGGTCAAATTTGCTTCCTGATGCATTTAAATGGAAAAATTTCTAAAAGTTTTTTTTTAAACTGTGTAAGCCTTAGTCATAATTCTCACTTGAAATGTTTAACCTAAAGAGACAATGGCTATAAATAAGTTCCAAAGGTCAAGGTTAACCTTTGACCATTCAGCTTAGGTCACTCATTATGGAGTCCCATCAATATATTAAAACATAGTTTTCTCACAAACCATTGGCCCAATTGAACTCAAATTTCATGTGAAGACTCCTTATGATAAGTTAACCAAAATTTATGCAAAATATTTTGGTCACATGACCAAGATGGCTGCCACGCCCATATATGGTAAAAACCCTTTAAAAATCTTCTACTCCAGAACCACAATGCTGATGACCTTGGGACTTGGTATGTAGCATTGCAGATGTTGGGCCTACCAAGTTTGATGATGATCGATGATCCTTAGTTGACCTTGACTTTCTTAACGTCAAAGGTCAATTTTTTTTTCAAAATGCATTTAAATGGGCATTTTTTTAAAAGTTGATTTTTTAATACTGTTGAAGCCAAAGTCATTATTCTCACTTGATATGTTAAAACTAATGAAACAATGGCTATAAATAAGTTTCAAAGGTCAAGGTTGACCTTTAACTTTTCAGCCAAGGTCGCTCATATTGGAGTCCCATCAACACATTAAAACATAGTTCCCTCAGAAACCACTAGACCAATTGAACTCAAATTTCATATATAGGCTCCTTATGATAGGATAGCCAAAATTTAAACCAATTGTACTGGTCACGTGACCAAGATGGCCACCATGCCCATATATGGTAAAATCCTTTAAATATTCTCTTCTCTAGAACCAAAAGGCCAATGGCCTTGGGACTTGGTATGTAGCATTGGGGATGTAGGCCCTACCAGATTTGCACAAATGATGAATCTAGGTTGACCTTGACCTATTTTATGGCAAGGTAAAATTTGATTCCTAATGCATTTATATGGGGAAAATCTTGAAATGTTTATTTTTTTTCTATAAATGTTTAGGCCGAACTCATAACTCTTGCAAGAAATGTTTAACCTAATGAGACCACGGTTTAAGGCAAGCTGACCTGTGACCTTTTATCCAAGGCCACTCATTTGGATTGCCACATAACGATCTAAACATCTTTACTCAGAAATCACTGGGCTGTTTGATGGAGTATTCATTAGATTGTTTTAGATCACTCAACAAAAATGGCCGTAACCCCCATAAAACAAAATATGTTTCATTATAAGCCGTTGTTGATCTTGACGTATTTTAACATTATTAAGAAGATCAGGTGAGCCCTTCAGGACCGTCAGGTCCTCTAGTTAGTATTTTATGTAGCACAAAGATTGCTCAGTACAAGCCAGAAACGGTATCAAGGAGGTTAGATTCTATCTGATCGAAAATAAAATTTTCGAATGACTGTGGGTATGCAATAAAAATAATATAAACATGGCCATGCGTCTTCAAAGTCCTTCCACAACACAACCTGTAACTTAGGCAACTGATTACTCACAAACATATTGTTTCACTTTATGTATTTGCTGTCATACTATTATTATGCTGAATTTTAACTAAATGCACACCCAGATTTTCAGACTATGAAGAAAGTGTCATTATTTGTTGGATGACCTATGAAGAAAGTCTCATTCTTTATTGGATGACCCCCGTATCATGTGACAACATGACCAATGCCGTTGGCTTAGTAACTTTGTTTCATAGTTAGGTCCCTTTGATTGCTTTCTGTCAGTCCAATTACTGAATATTAATAATCCTTATTCTGAACAAAAAGTGAGTATGATCAGTGAATACCACAACCACCACAGACCAACCCACGGCACAATTATATTAGGAAGAGCCACATGATATCAGGAAGACAAAGCGTCGACAAAATGATTGCAAATACCAAAACAAACACAGAACCCCCCACAAATAAAGGGAGTTACATAAAACAATAAATCAACAGCCTTAGAATGGACAGCAGCCTAAGCCAACGGGTGGTTAAATGTATTTTACTGGCGCCAAAATTAATCTTCGCCCAAGATTATGTTGTCTTTAAAACACAAAATGTGTTTACCTCGCATGGAGGCTTCCTAACTAATGCAAAACATCATCACAGAGAAAGAATCAAATCGAATTAGCACATTATGTTGGAACAAAGAAAAGGGCTCGTGACTCACAGATAGAGCTACAGAAAACCTCCAGTTCAGCTTTGGTGGGCCCAGCTAAAGACGAGCATCAGTTTTTAAAACAATACTGTGTTTAACAATCAACTCTGAGTGTCTGTGATAAAATTTACGACGTTTTATGGTATCGATAACCTTTTTTTTATTTTAGGATGACTGAAAACCAAGGCAACGTTTACTTTAGTATAGATTTATTGGATGAAAATAAACTGACCGCAAGGCGGAAATGATAAGACTGCGTTGTTGATACCATGTCAGTCTGTTGTGAGAAATCCCAGCCCCCTAGAAGCCGGTAAATATTTTCCACTCTGATTTGTCAATCCCATTGCATCATTTTATTTAAACCTTTGCAATCACCTTTGCAATCACTTGGACCTCGGACAGAGGCTACAAGGTGGCAAATGACTAGGGCACTGTATGTAACCTGCCACCTTGGGCATTCACTTGCAATTTACCATGTGACATTTGACAGACAGCAACCTGCAACCATTTGACGGTAAAATACAACCTTTGCCACGCACCTCACCTCAAACTGCAAATATTTGTCACTATTGAAATTTTCTGTTTATTGTTAAGCAATCAATTTAATATATTCATTCAATTTAATAGGGCAGACATCCATGCAGTAAATTTATGGCACAGGCTTCAAGAGGAGCTGGAATTTCTTTAGAATTTCCGCCACGAAAATATCACTTTTACTGATATTTTCCCCCAAATTCTGAAGAAATAATTACAAATTTCAGCTTTTAATGGATTTTCTATAATTATTAGTTAATAACTATGCCATCATTAATTATAGTATGAATGAAATTTCTGAATGTTTGCACATATGTCAGGTTCCCAAATTCAGGCAGATGAGTTCCATCATTATCAAACAGCTCTGTCATATGCCATAGGATATGTGGACTGATTACTCTGAGGGCTTTTGAATTGTCATTTTTATTATGTCTCCAAAAAAGTCTGGGCAAAATGTCACACCAGACCAGTAAAGATGAGTTGAACACAGTGTGGATATAGTTCAAGTCATCCTTAATGGCTTTCATTAGGGTAAATTGTGGTTAGAAGCCATACTATTCCCACCTACATGCAGTATAATAGCTGCTGGATGACATCTGGTGAGCATGTGTAGCTGTAGCGTAGGTAGAAGTTGCTCCCATCTCATGCTAGATTTTCCAAGCCATATAATCTGGTATCTGGTCTGTCCCAGCTGCTGACTCCCGTGCTTTGTGGCATATGTTTCTCCATGATTTACAATCGAGTCCCGAACAGTCCATATTTCTGGAAAGCATAACTATGTGAACATTTAAAAAATAAAATCACCCTGGTTTTCAAGTACGTATGTATTTTAAAAACGCATTAGAGCTCCACCGCTCCAGCTTCTTGATATTTTCTGATGATACGCCTTCTTTAGCCAGATCGGTTGCTGTGCCGATTCTGAAAGAGTGTGTTTTAAAGAATTTTGTTGAGAGACCTATTTTTGAAATGCATTTATTTAAGATGCTATTAAACTGATATCTAGTTAGAGGGTCTCTATTCAGGTAACACAGAAAATATCCTTCATGCTTAGGACGAGCTTGCATAAACAGACGTACAGATTGAATGCAGCAAATATTGCCCTTCTCAGCCGGATATATATTCAGTTTTACTGCCTTTCCTGTCTGATCAGTTTTTGATTTTCTGATTTGGATAACAAGAACCTTGTTACAGGAATTATAAGATACATCACCCCATTGTAGAGGCCTGTCTGTATGCATTGGCCCTGTATAAACCAGCTCACTGATTCTACAAAGGCCAAAATATGCCAAAGTAAATGTGGCTTTGAATAGCAATACCTCATAAGGACTGTAACAAATTTCATTGAGTTTGGCACAAATGCCCGCCAGCAGATATTTTGAGATGGGTGCGCAATTATCATTCTGTTTTTGTGAGCGACAACATCCTTCAAGCATCTTTTGTATTACAAAATTATTGTTGGATCTGTTAGTTCATTAACTTTATGGAAGAAACTAATGCCAGAACAATATGTTTTGATTGTCGCAGGGGAGAAACCCTTCTCAAAACAACCAGATATGAAGTACTGAACCTGTGTGACTGTAGCGGGCCATTGAATTTCTAATTTGTGGTGCCTTCTAAATTTGTTAAAAGCTGTCATTGCATTTCTGTATGTTGTGTGAGTGTTTTCTGCCAAACTTGCACTCAAAAGTTTTCTGGATCTAGCTTGAATACATTCCATAGATGGCTCGGAATGACTTCTGGGTCTTTTGCGGCCTGTGGGGCAAGCTTCCGAAACTTTTCTATCTGTAAGCGGGACAAACTGTCAGTTATATTACACTTACCAGGAATGTGCTGTGCTTTTGCAACTACGTTGAGCCGGAGACTTTTCAGAGTTAATGCTCTAAGGAGAGTCATAACATTGTCTAATTTTGACGTCATTGTATTCACTGCATATACTACAGCAGCATTGTCACAGTGAAACAAAATCTTTTTATTGCACAGCTTACTGCCCCAGAGGTACATTGACACCAAAATAGGAAATAATTCCAGTACCGTAATATCTCTAGTGAGCCCTGACTCCTGCTATGTCTCTGGCCCAAAGTAAATGCCAAAGCCAATGCTACCTGCACTGTCTGAGTACAGCTCAGCCTCAGCACTTGAAATCCAGAACCTGTCATGAAATACAGAAATACCATTGTATTGTCTGAAGAAAGTTAGCCACATTTTCAGATCCTTTTGCATATTTTGTGTTACACTGATATGGTGGTATGGATTTGAAACACCGCAAGTTGCATTAATGAGCCTACGACAAAACGGACGGCCAGGAATGATTGCCCTGCATGCAAACTGTAATACACCAATGAGAGACTGCAATGCTTTCAAGGTTACTTTCCTTTTTGACATCGCGGCCTCTATTTTCTGAATGATATCATGAACCTTATCCATGGGCAAACGTACCACCATCTCATCAGAATTCAACTCAAGTCCCAAAAAACAAAGGACATTGGTAGGGCCTTCTGTTTTCTCACTTGCTATTGGGACCCCTAGGTTAGACATACAAGCTTGAAAATTAGTCATGATAACTTTACAATAATTTGTCCCCTTTTTCCCACCAAAAAGGAAATCATCTAAATAATGTAGCAGCCTCCCCACTGTGGATCGTCTACGCACTGCAAATTCAAGGAAAGTAGCAAATCGTTCAAATGTAGCACAGCTAATTGAACAGCCAAAAGGAAGGGCTTTGTCAAAATAGTACCAGTTGTTGAAACAAAACCCAAGCTGGTCAAACTCATTTTTTGCCACAGGGATAATTCTAAATTGGCTCTTCATGTCGGACTTACCTAACAAACAGTTCTTCCCTAATTCTTGTACAATGGCTACCGCTTCATCAAAACTTGCATATTTTACATAGCATAGCTTTTGGTCTATAAAATCATTGACAGATTCATGTTTGGGGTATGATAGGTGATGTATCAATCTGAAATCACTTCCATTTCTCTTCTGGACCAGCCCTATAGGTGAAATTCGCAAATTTGGCAATGGTGGAAAAGAAAAGGGGCCTGCTACTCTCCCTTCCGCTACTTCCCTATCAATTTTTTGCTGGGTAATTTCTGGCGGAATGAGTGCAGATTTGAGATTTTTGGATTCTGGTGGGATGCGAGGTCCAACATAATAAAGAGGAAAACCTTTGATGAAGCCGTTCAACAAAATTTTTGCCTCATATGGGTCATAGAATTTCAGTTTTTGTTTTTAGGCATCAATTTTGACAGGTGATGCGGCCAAAGTATTCAATTGTGTGGCTGTATGTTGTATTTGCTTATCTACGATTGTATCCTCGGTTACCTCGAAACATGGGGCGCCCTCATGAGTGTCCCCTGCCTCGAAAAAGAGTATTAGATTGTGGGACATAACCCTGATTTGACCTGTCTGTTGATCGGTGCTTTATATGTGGGCAGTTGGATTGACCATGCATTGAAGAGTTGCAGGCTGTACAAACATGGTTGAACCTATACATTTTTCATGTACAATTCCCCTCATTGAAAGCATTGCATGTTTTTGACTGACCATTATTAGGTGCAGACTCTGCTGATCGCTTTAGCATTGAATTGTTTTGTGCAGGATAAGACATCACCCGCAGCCAAAGCTCCCCATTCAAAGAGCCCCATGACTGCCTGGTGAGTTTATTAGCCTGACGTAGTCTAAACTGTTGGTCATAACTGACCCATGCACTTGATGGATATCTGGTGGCAGCTTCCCTAATGACAGACATGTACTTGAGGATCTCAATATTTTTTTCAGTAAATTTTTTGAGGTACACACTGGAAAAAATTATGAATGCATCAGTCCATTCATCAATACTTCGGATGGATTGCTTAGATATTTTTGGCCTAGATTCTATGCAGCCTTTTTCATTAATGTGCAAGGTACCACCAGAGCAGAGTTCTGAGAGCTCAATGCTGCCTTTCAAAAGCATAGCAAGATTAATGTACTGTTGGTTAAATATTTTTTCGATAATTTTCTTTGGGAGATGAAGAGTCAGGTCTTAATCACCGCACCTCAATGGCTCAATTTCTTGTATTTCACCGGCAAAATCGTTGAAAATGTTATCAAAATGAATGATACCTTCTGGCCTCTCCTGGCTTATACCTATACCTGAGCTGTCAACCTGGGTATGACCATTTAAGGAGATGGTCTCCACAACCTCATGGTCCTGCTCTGCATGCTGGGCTGCATTTTTCTGTTTCTTCTGACTTTCCCCTCTGTCACTGGCTTCAGCTTGCCTCTTGCTCCTCCTGATCCTTGGGGCATCCTTTCTGGTTTGGCCTCTACCAGACATCTTCAGATGATGAAAGATTTCTAAGGATTTTTCTTCTGAAATTTTCTGCTGCTTGTCTCTCCTTGAAGTGCAGGCAGGAAAAGGAAGCTGGGAAAAACTGTTCCCAATTGAGCACATGGCAATGACATTGATTGACAGGGGAAGAAAATCAATTAGCGATCCAATTAGTGAGACTGATCAATAATTGAGGCAATTAAGAAGCTTCTGCACAGACTTAGCAATTTATAGAGCATTGATCACATTGAGTCCCCAAAATAAACTGGGAATACTGTTTATAGCAGTCTTGCAAAACGAACAAGTTGTAAAATGTATACACCATAGGAAGAGGAGCGAGGAACATCGGAAATTAAATATTTCAAAATAAAAATCTTCCCGTTTATCATAAATTACTCGAAGCCAATAAACGTAATATATAGATGAAACTATGCCATTTGTTATGGATAAGTCCAAGTCCAAAAAGGGGGGCTTCAGTATCAAAGGAATTTGCCTTATTTAACTAAAGTTCAGTGGTATATATCTGACTTACTATTTGATGACGTCCCTCTCATAACAAAATAAAAGCAAAGCTGCATCAAGAGGAGCACACTTAGTGTCCATAGGAATACCTACATTTTGTCTATTCAATTATGAGCCAAATTTTATAAATATATTGTCCAAAAGATAATGGAGAGCATCACAAACTTTCTGACATGACCACAAATCATATACACTTTTAAGTTGTTCTGAGGTGAAAAATGCGCATTTCTCATTACAAGCCAAATAAAGTGAGCCCTCTGTGTTAAATATTTGTTCAATCAATTCAGCCAGTTTTTTATTATATACTGAGGAAAAAATATCAAAAATATATGTTGACAAACGTTTACGAGTACGATGAAATCACATAATGTAAAGTCCGATTTTAAGTCTCCTTGCTAAAACAGCTTATCTGACATTAGTATGAATACTTTTCTACTAAAAGTTTCATTTTTCCGTCAAATGTTTAGGTCTAAAAGCCAAAAAGTGAAAACCGGCTTAAAACTGAATGTTCTGTTCACCATTTTCGTACAGTTTTTGTTGAAAATCGTATTTTTTCAAATTACCTCCCTTTCAATTGAATAGCGTTTGAAATTAAAATGCCCAGCAGATCAAATCCTCGCTATGAAATCGGAATTTGTTTCTTTTGATCTCTTGCGGGTAGCCATTAGATCATTTTCAAACAACTTGCGTGTTTGCGCACCTTCTAATAAAAATATCTAATGCTAAAAAGATGGCCTATGGGAAACCCCATTATAGCTAACTGCTAAAGTATATTATGAGGCAATCCATAATCATTATTGAGCCCGGACATGTGATTTCTAGCTATGTGGCATTTTGACATGAAAAGACTCAGCCTCCTTTATAGCTTAGAAAGTCCAACTGATGTTCAGTCAGTAGCATAAGAGTCAAAGAATATTCAAGCGACACTGCGCATTTGCGCAGGCTGGTCTAAGCCTTTTCTGATCGCACAAACCACATTGTTGGAAATCTCATGTCACGGCTCATATGTAGACAAACAAGATGCTAGAAAACTTTAGATTTTAATTTATCAAGAACCTCATCTGAGTTTTTAATAGTAAGGAACAAAGGGAAAGATCGGGGATCGATATAATCAAGTACCCCACCTGACCTATGACACCGTATGGGAATGTGACGAAAACACTAGAAAACATCACATACAAGAGAGCCTCGAGGCCAGCGCTTTCCCAAAAGGTGCCTTAAAGTACGCCATCCCGTTTTGCCCTTGCAACGACATTAAGTTTTAATCCCTAGATTTCAAAATGAAAAAAAAAATAGAACCAAATCTATATTTTGACACTATGTGCTTTGTGCTAAATTGTCTATAAATTCCCAATTCCCCGTTACATACGCAATTACAGTTCCTGTAATGCTCAGTAAATAGTGAAGCAAGTGGCACTCACCAAACCACTGTCAGATCCTAAAACAAAATAAGCAATCCCAATTTTATTTACAACGCACATAGCTTCTAAATTAGAGACAACACTGAGGCTTCTAAAATAGTTTAAAATTTAAAGAAAATGAAGGGTTATATCTCTACTATATATTCTAATCAAACATGCGCATAGCGTTTCCAATGACACTGACTAAAACACAGCAAATAGTCACAAACATTTTTTAAGAAAAAAATAGGCGTGTATTTGTAAAAACAGAAAGGAACGTGGTGCTAGCTGTTGTGGTATCCCATTTGACCTATCACTACAGCCCAAAACTCAACTTATCTTGTCAAACTATAGCGCCCTGACGTTAAGAGAAACTAGTGTGTCTAACGGTACCAACGTTTTGTTTTACGTTGAATATAATTTAAATGTTTGAATGTTCTGGGGAATTCAGCGAATGGTGAGCTGTGAGAGGTATGGTGAGCGGTATATCCAGGCTCACAATATACTTAATAAATAACAACACTGGAGACAGATATCAAGTTCCAATTTTCTTCTTCTATTAACGTTATTCAAAACTTAATGTACTAAAACCGTTCAAATAATATATAGTTACTGGTATATCCAAATATGATAATAAGTTCTTCTAACTATCAAATGTTTAAACCATATGCATATGCTGGAACATTCCAAGCGTGAGTTTCTAACCCTAAATATAGTATCTCTAACTTCAGAATTGGTAAATTACCAAAACAAATTAAATGTCATAAATTTTCGGTTGGCAAATCCAAACAGTATTACATATTGATCCATGAGTTGGTAGATCCAAACTATCTTTAATTATCACGTCTTAACCATTCAGTTGGTGAATCCAGACTGATTTTTCAAAAATCAAAATTACTCAAATTCTAAAAAACAGACACGCCCATATTCTAAAATATACAGCATTAGCCAATGGCCTTAGCAGAACCATAAGGCGGTCCTAAAACATATAGATTAACATTTCATTAAGCAAATCTCTTTGATGGACAATAGCGCCGCCACCAAACGGACGTGGTTGGCAGACGTTATGATCTCAACTCCAGTGAGCATGTTTGCACAACTGAATTCATGTGTGAACAACACCATTGTTCGTCAAATGTAAGCCGTTAAAATATGGTCACCTTAATTGATGTCAACACCTGTGAGAAGCTTGGGTTCGACTCAGTAATTAAGGGGGCATAATCTGGTCTAAAACTGCAAAATAAATTAAAATCTTCAAATTGAATTAAATATTTGCTGGTCAAACTATCATTTCCAAATTCAGCATCTGCTTAAAATGACAATAACGTTGATACCCAACATGACTGTATTACACTTGAAATTCAAAGTTGATTTCTTTATTGATTTAGAAAAAAAAATAAAAAAAATAAATGTTTATTTATTTTATTATTTATTTATATTCCAAAGTACCCAAAATTCCCATCATAATAATAAACCCCGTGAAATAATGAACAACAACTCAGATTTTGCTTGAAACTCGTTCATTTGCACTTACAGCAGCAGAATTGTGAAAACACACAGTTCAATCGCACTTTTCTGACACTCATCGAAGAGATGCCACTAAAAGTGATCAGTCCTGGATTTCAATAACTTTTTTCTACATGCAGACACTAAGATCTTGAGAATATAAGCCAAATGAAAGCAAAATGGCGATTCTTAAACACTTTCACTGCCAAGCACCTCAAAACCCAATACCTCAGTGCCAAGCATGTTTCAAGGACTTCTGAATATTGAGGGTATGTGGGTTCAACACAGGGTATCTCAAGAACCATTCAACCTATTGCTGTGGAACTTTCACAGAATGTTGCTATTATATAAAACTTTCATTTGAACTAATAATAATAAAATAGTCACGTGACCGTTGGTGGCCATTTTGTAAGCCATATTGAAAATATGAAAAATGCCTATAAACAACTTTTTTATGCAAAAAAAGATAAAACATCCATAAACACCAAGTATCAAACACAAGGATTTATTCTGGCATTATATTATTTCGTCAGAAATAAATCAAAACATAGTGGTTGAAGGACTTAATGTGTCCTGTATGTCATTCCCTTGGAAATTTTTTCGTTGTTTTTGATGACTGCGAAATCTAATGACATTACAAATATTTTGGTAAAGTCAATTCTAGTACAGAAAATTGCGTTTACTTCCATTTACGATATTATCATGTCCCCTGAACATTTTGAAATAAAGATCAAGATTTGCGTCCCTTATAACGGTTAAAAATAGACAGCTATTAATTGTGCCTTTAAATATCGACTATAGTCTCGTTTGGCAGTGAACGGTAAACTGGACTACAGTCGTGTTTGGCAGCAAAAGTGTTGAATACATATTACGCTGACCTTTTCTTCTTGACCTCAATGTTTGCAGTTCAGCTCTGAAACTTTTGGATTACTGATTGGTCAATGCTGGTCGAGGATATAAATACGCCACATGAAAAAGATGAAACCCATTGAGAAAATACCAATACTCACGTGGCGTATTTTTTGAGCGCTTCATAGTTGGCCATCCAGAGCCTGAAAAAAAATCTGTTGGCATTTTTAAGTACATTTTGGCATCCATGCTCAAAGTGTATCTTGATGTGTTTTAAGAAGGATAGGGGTGGATGCCAAGTCTGGAAATGCCCCAAAGTCCCAGAATTAGGTCAAAGGTCAACTGAGTGCAAATTCTTGTATATACGTCAGATTTTTGCGTTTTTATCAATTAGCTATCCAAAATTATGATTCAAAGTAATGCAAAATCTCTTTTGGATACTACAGCCATGCTATATAAACAAACAGCATCATCAAGGCATGATGTCTGTTTGGATCAAAGGTCATTTAAGCACAAAATCGGTGAAAATTGTAGCAATATATTATTTATTAGGAGCAAAATTCAAATTTTAAGTTCCCTTCTATCCTAATGTATAATTTTTTTATTGCTATCCTGCTAGGTGTGTGTCTATCATGTTTGGAAAGCAATTATTTACCAAGTAATCCGCTGTCGAATATTCATAATAGGCATGTAAAGTACGTTACTGTATAAAATCAACTAAAATGTAATACAACTAAGAATAACCATTTCATTTTAAAGAAATATTTTTTTTTGCTTAATGCTTTGTATGAATACGTCATTTTATGCAATTATCTATCCTTTTGTACATAAGATGTGTTTAAGTTGTTACTTACGTTACATTTTACCATCTGAAATTGAGTCATTTCTCAAAGGTATATGTTCCTAGCTACAACTTACATGAGGACTTGGCCATGATCTCATGCTTATTTGACTAAAATAGATTTCTTTTCTCATTTCACACATTTGTTGTGTTTGTTCCCATCTATGAGTAATTGTAAAACACTTTTTACAAGGCCACTACCTGCTAGTTGCATATACTAAGCATAGCTTCATGAAAACACAAAGCCCAAGCTTCCTTTCAGAAAACATCAGGCGTGTTGAAACTATGATAGAATATGGTAAATACCATATACTAGAAGGAATATATCCTCACATCGGTCTTCACATCGGCCTGTTAGCAGATGGTAACATACATAACATAAAGCTAATATACAGGTAAATTTCTAATAATGACCATCCAGTGAAACTTTGTTAACTTTTTGTGGTGTATATTATGGAAATAGCCCTGAAATTAAGGGTAATCCTCCATATAACTTTAAACATTTAATTGTAGGGGTGTCCTTTCATTTGCACATATTAATGAAATGATGTGGATTCAAAAGCAGCATTTCTTTGAAATCAGGCTGCTTGTGTAAATGTATTCATCCATATACAGAAGCGGTATAGATATGATATTAAAGGTAACCTCTGATTTTAAGATACCATAAAATATATATCTCTGTCTTTCACAGTGAAACTTTTTATACATTGTAATTTCAGTGTCGATAAATTTAATTCTAAGTATCATTTTTAAACATATTTTGCTTATTATTTTTTGCAATAATGATAGAGATCAAATGCTATGAGGTAATTGGCATGTGTTTCTTTATGTCATTCTTTTTAACTGTAAAATGCCAATGCAAGTTTTATTCCAAATTAAATTTCCCCAAAACAGATGTCTGGTGACTTCTTGGGAACACAGGCATTCACCATATTGGAGCACCTGATGATTTGATTGTGTTCATAGTTTTCCATCATTTTGGGGTCATTTCTTAGTATTTAGAGTAAATGTGTCCTGAAATGGTTATCTAATATGTACATTTACTAGCATAATCCATTGGTTTAACCTCTCTGATTTGCTTGATGTATATAAGATCCTAGGGTAGTTAACTCGCCTGTTCTAGTGAAGAATATATCTGTTAACTATGACAATTTGCTAAGACAGGGATTGATTGCATAAAGGGTAGGTGACTAACATTAATGTATACATCTACTGCTCGTAGATACAAGTGCAATATATCAGATTGGATAGCACTTGTAACTGGTAACATACTCGAAATGTATAGTTTTAATATGGCATTACTCTTGAAATAAAACTGAACTACTTTCCTTTCACTATATACAAGACAGTCCTCAAACAGTGTAAGTCTTCACAAATATCTACAAGGATATAGGTACAAGAGTGAGCAAGTTAATGCTTAAAATGCTTTTTGCAAGCTGTCGTTAGCAATGTTGTTCACATTTTCGATGGTTTTGCATATAGATTTAAGACTATCACAATGAGCCTAATTTAGTAAACCTTTGAAAGTAAGTAAGGTTGCAAAGATCAGGAATCGATACAATCAAGTACCACACCTGACCCAGGATACCAATGGGAAAGTGACAAACTCACAGAAGACACCATAAACGAGAGCCAAGAGGTCAGCCCTTTCCCAGCAGGTGACCACGAAGCACATATAAACAGACGCGCACAAAACATAGCAAACACAAGACAGAACAAAAACATAAAAGATCCACAAAAGAAGTACCGCCTTGGAACGGTCAGTAAAATATTTTACTGGAGGGCTTAAACCGGTTTAACGGCGCCAACCTCACCCTTAATTCAGATGTGGATCAAGACACATAGATATTTGGTTTGCATGAAAGACCCCTAACTTATCAATGCATCATCTCCTAAAACATATAAATCAAGATATAACAAGGAGATAAAGCAAGGATAAGGACTCAACAGTAAATTAAACTGAATACCGGAGCAAAAGAAATCCAACAGGTAAACCCCGGTGGGCCCGACAAACAGCCAAAGCATCAGGCCCCTACCATCTCATCAATAGATAAGTCTTTAAGTCGGAACCATCATAGAGTCTGAAGTCCGACCCACCGGCGTGCAATTAAAGAGGAAAGCAAAGTTGCCAACCGTGATTGGGTTGACTACCAAGCATGCAGTCTGTTGCAATACATTAATGTTATAGCCAATCTTTTTATAATGGGAACTTATTTTAATGAACTGCGCTGAAAAATTATTAGAGCCAACAATCTTCTTCAACTTATACACTAATGAACTGCGCTGAAAAATTATTAGAGCCAACAATCTTCTTCAACTTATACACTAATGAACTGCGCTGAAAAATTATTAGAGAAAACCAACAAACAGACCATAACTCACTTTTCATAGGACATATATAAAGCATGTACTAGGGTTACAAATAGCTCAACAAAATGAAATACTGCATAAACAAAACTAAAAACAAACTGCCTTGTGAATAAGAAAAGCAGAGAAATCAGCTGTGTGTGACACTACTTTTTCAACGTTTAGTTTAATCTGTGAGTTTCAGAGATGCAAAACATACTAGTGAATTTTGGGAGTCATGTTTTTGTTTTATGCTTAAGAATAAAACAGTTAACTGATCTTTAAAATAAAGTATCACTAATGTTCGAATGATTTGTTGTTTATGTTACCATGAAATATGTTCAGCTATTTTACAAGACTGCTACATGGCTCAGGTAACCTCACCTCAACCAACCTTAGTCTAAGATAATTAACAAGCAGAACAATTTCTATCAGAATTGCTGCAGAATATAATAAGATAATCATCATTACAATATGATATGAAATCTAGTTCAACAAAACATAGAAGATTTTAATGGGGACAAATGATAAATTAATTTTATAATGTAATTGTAAACAGTGAAAAGTGAAAATTAAAAGAATTCAGCAAACAAGGAAAATCTTAAATACTAGATCCATGTAACATCCTATATTTTGACATAAACCATGCTGGTTCTGTATGACGATGTTATATTTGCAATCTTCAAAAACCTATACCTGCTATAGAAGACACTCAGCACTACCCCTGCCTTAATTCCTGCCTTGCCACTAGATGTATGAAATACTGCTATGCTATTTAAGTGAATTATTGATATTAAGTCAATATTAAAATCATGATGTAGATGGCATGTTTATCGTTATGTACCATTGGTAGAAATCTGAAAACTGCAATATGAATGTAAAAGAACCAAGCAAATTACAAAAAGTAATTGAGTAATGCCGCATTCACATATTGCAGACCAACCTTTAGCACTCTTTTAAATTAAGTCTTATATAGAATAAAATATGTTTAGTATATGTAAGCGAATTGTGGAGAGCAGACCGAAATTTTATATAAGCCTAACAACAATTTACTACCTGTATCCATTTATGTAAGGCGCCTTTTGTTACCTACGTTACCTCAGTAATATTTGTGCATTAATTTAAGATCCATTATTGTTAATATAGTTATAATTTAATTTCATTATGAAAGATATTTTGCCAATTCCAATGCAATGTAAATAATAGATAAATGAATCTGTAAGCAGCTATGCGTTACATGCTGGAGCCAGTACAAATCACAAACTAATTAGCATATTTAAATATTTACCTGATTTCACTTCAGTGCAAGTTAAAAGTTATAAACAACTTCAAATATATGAAAATGAACATTTTCAAATAGAATATAGATCAATATCATGTATATTTAAGGTCATGTATCATGGTTTATTTTAATACATGTAATTTGTAAAGTCATTATCTGCAATTTAGTATAAAATGTAACATACATATCGCTGTTGAGCAGAAATACATAGCACAGATGTATGCAATTGATTTTTATGTAAAGTTTAAACATTTTATGCTGTTTCACTAATACTATTAAAATAAATTAACATTAGCCTTGTTTTGTTTGATTTGATTTAATTCTTTACGTCCCATGAACAATCTTTCAGTTATAAAGGAACGGGTCTTTCTGGGTTGAACCAGTACTTAGCTAGGATTAATGTTCTTGCTCAAGGACACAACGCAGTGATGCCGGTGAGGCTTGAACCCGCGGCCCTTCGGTCTCGAGTCAAGCACTCTACCACTGAGCCACTGCGCTCCCATTATTAGCCTTGTACTGTGTGTACTGTTATTTTCAATGGCAGTAGGGTAACGTTGCTTACAGGTGATTTATAGAAAAATGACCACAGAAAAGTTATTAAATTATGGGTTTCTAAGGCCACAAGACATGTCCCAAACTGAAAATAGTTTTACTTTCTGAGAGGTGCAGCAAACTCTTAAGGTAGCCCATATATCTCAGTTTAGCCCAATTGATGGAGAATTTCCGTCAGATTTGCACAAAACACGATGTTTGTCTTTGTAAAATCCATAATAGGAAGATTCCAAAGGCGTTCCTTTAATGATAAACATGTTAATTTAAGCCTTCTGAAAGACTTCTACCCTTTTAAGAGTTTAAAAAGCATCTTGTTGTTGGACCAGAGAAAAAAAGAAACACAGTTTGTAAAAATGCTCCGATTATTGCACTTGATGACCTTTGACCCCATTTAAAAGTCAACATATGTACATTTAGTTATAAAAAACATTTTCTCAATGTTTTTCAGACTTATAACTATAAGCATACAAAATTTGGCTTGTAAAAGAATATGTTTACATATAAAAGATAAAGTTGTTTTACAGTAGTACATATTTCTCATTTTTGCACACAATGACCTTTGACCTAATTTCTGGCCTTCATATGCAAATTCAGACTTGACATCCACCCCTATGGTTTTGTACACATGCTAAATATTGTGTAAGAAGTGGTCTAACAAATGTACTCAAAAATGCCAACAAAACCAAAAATATGCATCTTTTTGCGATTCGGATTGCCAACTATCAGTTTAAATCATTGCACATAAGAGTTGAAACAGACTGCATTATGCCTCTTGATATCGAATCAGTCTGGGTTGATGAAGTCAAAGGGCCATAGGGAATGGGATTTCCAAAAAAAAAACTAAGTATGGTAGTAGAGGTTAAAATCACCTTTTGGCTTTCATTTGGAAAAAATCTCAAGATCTTAGAGACTGCATGTAGAAAAAAAGTTATTGAAAATCAGGACTTACACTTTTAGCGGCATCTCTTTGATGAACATCAGAAAAGAGCGATTGAACACTGTTTTTACAATTCTCAAGAGGTAAGTCCAAACAAACCAATTTCAAGCAGTAGCTAACATCTGAGCTGTTCTTGATTATTTCATGGGGGACTTATTCAATATAAGAACAAAAAGTTGGTATCGTTAAACAAACTGGTTTCTTGAAGCCAGGACACTAATGTTTTGAGAATATAAGTTGAGTTTTGGGCTGTAGTGATGAGCCAAATAGGGTACTACAACAACTTGTCTATTTAACAAATACACGCCTACTTTTAGTTATAAATATTCAATATATATAGATTTAAATGTTTATTCTTTTCAATTTTAAACTATTTTAGAAGCCTCAGCGTTGTCTCTAATTTAGAAGCTATGTGCGTTGTAAAGAAACCTGGGCCTTTTTGTGGGTTTAGAGATTTTGAAAGTTGTCCGGTGAGTGCCATTCGACTTAATTTTCATGGTTCACTATTTACTAAGCATTACAGGAGCTGTGATTTCGTATATAAGAGGGAAATTGGGAATTTATAGGCAATTTAGCGCAAAGCACATTTACGTCAAAATGTAGATTTGGGTCTATTTCTAGGGACTTACACTTACTGCCGTTGTAAGGACAATGGGTATTTAAGTTATGTATATGTCACACTTCACGATCGGTGAATAACTGTAAAACAAACAGAAAGTATGTCTTAACCTTATTTGACTGTCACCAATCCACCATTGTTCTGGGAGCCTGTGAGTCCCATTTGAGAAGCCTACACATACAGGTGTGTTTCCGTTGATCAGTATGGCAATGTTGTTAGCAGCCTTATCTGCAGGCGCTAAAACAAACTTCCTGTAGAATTGCATGACCTCTTTCTTCAAATTTCTAAAAGTGAATTTAGATTTAGGGGGAGGAAGATCTAAATTATTGCAATAAAATTAAATTATACTGTTTTAAAGGTGGAGAAAATCGGTCACTTTGAATGTTCTGGGGAACTTAGCGAATGGTGAGCTGTGAGAGGTGTGGTGAGCGGTATATCCGGGCTCACAATATACTTAAATCAATAACAACACTGGAGACAGATATCAAGTTCCAATTTTCTTCTTCTAATAACGTTACTTAAAACTTAATGTTCATAACACATGTAATATGAACAGTAGTATATATATGTGCTTTACGAGCCCTAACTCATAAGGATCGATCACCAATGGAGTTAACACGTAAAGATCGAGCACATAAGGATCGACCACGTTAAGATCAAGATCGATCATGATCCTAACTCATCCAGCACATTAGGATCGATCTCAACTGCACCTGTGAAGATTAATATAAAGAGCCGAACCCATCATTTTTTTATATTAGGATCTACAAGAGTCTTGCACTTTAATGGTACGTTGGCTATCTATTCATAATATCTATGTAATGTGTATAAAACCTTTGTTGTGGGTGCAATGAGACGCTTTCAAGGAGCACCACAACATATGTATTGTTTTGAGAAATAAGTGAAATATGACCGTTTATAGGTTATAAAAGGTGTCTTTTCTAGAGCTTTGAATATTTCTGTATCTCTTTAAAACAGATCATGCGATATTAAGTCACATTGACCAGACTACATCTGTTTACATAAATTATTTGGTCAAAGATCTTATCAAGACACCACCCCCCTATCCCTTAGGTCTAACATACGGAAAGTCTCAAATGAATCCCTAAGCAATTTAAAAGTTGTGCTGGACTTAGAATAATTTCATTCTTCTTCATTCATTCTTTGGAATCGGACGTGGAAAAATTTTACGTGAGTATTATTTACCTTTCTAATTGTATTTGAGCCGCCACGTGAGATTTCCTACAATATGCTATTAGCGATCAGGAAAAGCTCTGATCAGACTGAGTATTAGTCTGATCAGATCCATTCTTGGTAGGTCTAATATTTTATGACTGTTAGGCTAATGAGCAAACAGCATTTAGAGTTTCTAAGCTTAACAGGAGGCTATACAGGCTCGTCTGTGTCTACAGTCAAAATAGCACATTGTTGGAAATCGCATGTCGCGGCACATCTATATTAATCATTCATCTTTACCAGCTTCTGTCCCTTTGTATTTGAGCAAATACGTACAAAATCGGAGAAAAAAATCTCAACTTTATAGCGTTTCTATATAAATGATAAATAAAGACAGATTCAAAGTTATTTGATATTTAATATTTTTTGGATAAATGCTCTTTTTTCGCGCTGAGACGGGTTAAAGACTGACTCCGCTTAGTAGCGCGTGAAAAGTGTATCTTGACACTCAACTTTATAGTGCAACGAGCTGCGCTACTGAAGGGTAGCCATCCATTCTTTGATCCGTCTCAGGTCGAAAAAAGCGCGGGCATGAAACTTTTCTCATGCTCAACTCAACTTAGCACGAAATTTCAACTGATCATAAAAATTAAAAAAAAACCCAACAACTGAAGATTCTTCTTGCTTTGAGTCTCACAAATATGTGATTTATCATGCTAATAAATGCTAAAATCACCAACAATTGTTGGCATTTTAACATTTATGAGCAGAATAAGTTTCGTACTAAGATGAGTTGAGAAAAAAAAAAAAAAAGATTTTCTCGTCTTGAAATTTTACCTAAAAAATCCAAAGCACAAACACATTGTCCGGGTTATAAAACTTTTTTCATGCTCAACAACTGAAGAAGAACTTTAAGTTTTTTTTTTTATATATATACCGTGTATCACGCTAATGAATGTTAAAATACCCAAAAAAAATCTTGGCACTTTAACATTTAAGAGCGGAGTAAGTTGTGTGCTCAACTGTGTTGAGCGTGAAAAAAGTGTTTTAACCTCGGAGCTTAATTTTAGCGGAATTTAAAACAATAATAATCCGAAATAGTTCCAAAATGATCGAAGCACTGCAGGTCTCACTATTAACACTATATACACCGCTTATTCAAAGCCATATCGCACAGGTGGTCTTCTGTTCCTTCGGCCTCTTCTTAAGGGTAGGGGAGCCACCGCACCGTGTCTCGGTCCCGCATCGTTCCTGGTTCTCAATACATACAATAGTATCACGAAGAAAGCCACCAAGCCTACAAAAGTCAAGGAAACAGTTCTAAACTTTGGAAACTGTCGCTACGCGATGGTAGCGGTGTTAACAGAACATTTTCTCGTCTCGGTGTCGGCGTCGGTGAAGTTTTAGGTTTAAATAAAAACAACTTCTTCGTTCTTAGGACCACAATCAACACTACTATCAATAATACACACAGCCCGCCGAGCGTTCCTAGGCCGACGTACGCCCACGACATTCCTGGCTCCTCTGAAAACATAACAAGGCTTATAAAAAATATGATCATTTTTTTCATGCCCTGCACTCATTCACGCTAGTTCGTTTTTTTTTTCTTTTAATGTAATTGTTTGAATATGTATAACTTAACTTATATTTACTTTTGATACGACGCAATCAGTACAAAAATTAATCTCTATGTATATTTTCATGCTCAACAACTGAAGAAGTTTCTGACTTTAAATTTATCAAATATTCCGTGTATCACGCTAAGAAATGTTAAAATACCAAATTTGTAGGCACTTTAACATTTAAGAGCGAAATATATCCGCTTCCTGAACATCCTTTTTTAGGATATGTCTCAGTGGCGCGGCTGGTAGCGTCGGTGTCTGGTGTAGTGCTAGGCGGTGTTGTCGAGGTCGTGGGTTCGAATCTCGCTAGAGGCAAAATGTTTACAGCATCTATCGGCTCAGTTGATTCACTATATCCCTCCGTATATATATATATGTATATGTATATCCGTATGTATATATATATATATATATATATATATATATATATATATATATATATATATATATATATATATATATTGCATTCAGGTTTTGAGTGCGAGATATGCTTTAAAGCGAACGCTTACCAAATTCAAAGATAATAATGTATTAACACAATTTTGTACCTGTTAGCGAAAACTCCGTCACGTTGGACACCGTCTTTGTCGTCTGCCCAGTGTAGATTGGGGTACTGCCTGTTCGTTCATGCTGACGGTCGGTGCTGGCGGTCTGTCTCTCATCCTCTGGGGTTAGCTATATAAAATAGAAGAAAATATTTGTTTACAGTATGCTCATTTATTCGAGCTACTCAATATCCTTTTTTTTTGGTCTGGCTTAATCTTAGGCGTCTTATTAAAAAAAAAAGAGCAAACATTTTAGCTAATAATAATAATAATAATAATAATAATAATAATAATAATAATAATAATATAAAGAAGAAGGAGATTTTTTTTTCACATTCATCTCCATTAATTGCCGGTTTCGCGGTTTACAGGCGGTCAGTAATGTAAATTCAGGTACACAGAACCCCTCACCCATTTCCTGGTATAGGGTGTACTGGTTACTTATTTATATATTACTGACCGACTATGAACCGGGAAACCAGCAATTAAATATATGGCACGGAATTACAATGCCTCCTTAACTTTAAGGTAACATTGTAATTCCGGACCATGGTCAATAGAAGACGCTAAATACATCTTTTCCTTACCATCTCGACACAGCTTTCTCCGTTTATCTTGCTTGGTGTGTACCCGCATTGCTTTGTAAAGCTTCGGCACGAAGCACCACGACCGAACACCGACGTCTTAATCGAACCATCGCCGCACCACTGTCTGTTCCACTCTCTTACGATCAACCTATCCACGCCCCGCCTGCTCTCGCCGTCCCATTCTCCCGAGCAGAACAAGGTAGACTCTGCCTGCCTGCAAGGTGAAGCATCAACGCACTTGGCTACGCACAGGATTAAAAACAACCACTTCATTCTAACACCGAGAGTCTAACTGAACCTCCAAAACGCAGGTGTCCTCTATTCCTTCTTCGTTGTCATGGAGACGCAGCGTGTTCTGCGACTCCCAGACATCAAAAGACGACACCGCGGTAGCATCAAAAGAGACGCACCGCTTGTGAAACTCTGTAAAATTACGGCGACAACCGATTGGCTAACTACACACTTTCACATTAAAATAAAAAAAAAATAAAAAAAAAAAAAATAATAATAATAAAAAAAAAAAAAAAAAAAAAAAAAAAAAAAAAATAGGAAAATGATGAAGTCTTGTTGTTGTTGTTGTTGTTGTTGTTGGTGGTGGTGGTGTTGTTGTACAAGTAGTAGTCAGAGAATTAAAGGTGGCATTTTGTATATATTCGCCAACAGTTTGGACCCAGGTCAGGCCTGACAAAATGTTCAGCGTGTTCAGGTTCCAAACTGTTTCCAATGGTAGTAATAGGTAAAGAAATAAACAGGTTCTGTATACACTCACAATACATGTCGAAGTTCTGTTTTCGTGTAAGGTCAAACAAATAGGGGCATCAACGCAACGAAACCTATCTAATTCGAGACCCAAACCAGTCTCCTCAGCTACAGAGACTAGATTAAAATTTCGCTCGTAGCGAGTCTAGATGTGGTGATTTCAAAAGAAAAAAAAAAGAAATTAATAAAATAAAACCAATAAATAAAGAGCGAATAACATAGGCGCTGATCAGTCTGCGCTGATGCGCTGGCTAGCATGCGCCTTTGTTGTTCGGAAACCCACTAATAACGGCTCACTCGATCGTAAGGGAGCCTGTATGGTCGGCAATTTCAATCTTGGAGGAGTCTTTATATTTTCCCGTTTTTTATTATTATTTATTATTTCACATTAGCAACACGATGTCTTCTCAAGAAAAACTACAACTCACCGAGGAGGCTGTGATGATGCACGGTCTCTCGGGCGTCCACTCCGAGGTAGCTCTACTTCTCTGGGCTAACAGGCACCATCAACTGATGCATCCCCTCGTCGAGAATCGGCTGAGTGAGATTCGGTCCATTCAAATGACCCCAGTCGACGAATCAATTTTGTATCATGCAGAGTCTTTCAACAAGGAATCAGAGACTGTCGCGTCCGACTTTTCGGACGCCGACGAAGAAGAGCTCTACCACGCTCAGTCTCAGGAACAGCAAGGACCCGCGCCACCCGCCTCTCCCAAAGTTCGTGACCAGTTCCAGACAGGCATCGATCAAACCACCCGTGCGCAGACCCCACCAGCGTCACCCAGAGCTAACGAAGGGATAGGAAACGTCGAAACAGCAACCGATGATCGTCTCGAAGCCCCGACGCTCAAGCCCGTCACCTTAACGACTGGGTTTGAAGACAACGAGGAGCCCCCCGTTCTTGAAGGAAGCGACGACACGGTGATTCTACCGGAGCCCCTACTGACAGATAGCGAGTTTGACGATTTTTTTAACGCGCCGGTATCTCTCGAACAGGACAAAACGTGCATGGACGCCGTCTTAGGACTGACCCAGACCGATGCCGCAAGACAGGATGGTGTCCCCCCTTCGAATATTTTGCGCGACGCCGTCGTTGCCGCTGGCCTCCAACTCGAGTGGAACTCCAGCCAGGAGGACGCAATCTGTTCGAATGCTTTATCAGAGTTTCCCACACCTACGCCGCCTAGTCCTGCTCCCATTTCGCAAAAGTATTTGCAGGGAGATATCCAATCGGCCATAAAACACTTGCGCACAGTGTCCGAGCTGCGTCAATGGTCCGACGAATGGAATGTCCCCGAGGACCCTAGAATTCTTAGAGCCCTTGCAGACCTAGGCGATACGGACGCGTTCTTGCTCCTGCAGCTTCTGGGCATGACCGATATGCAAACTTTAAGCGAATTTACAAACGCCAACGGTTTAACCGCGAATCGAATAGTAAAGGAGAAGCTCATAGATACTGCAAAAGCTTACAACATCGAGTGTACAAATGGCGTCTCGGACATTAACAAACTGACGTCGCAAATTCAAAGCGGAATTATTCCCGCTTTACGGGTTCGAACTCGCCCTGACGCGAACGCGGATGCGGCTTCCATTCGTCCTGAAATGGTCGGTACCGGAGATAATCGCCAAACTGACCCCAGTCAAGGAGTTCAGCCAGCTCGCGATGAGTCCCTTTTCAAGTGTCCCCTTTGCGGGAGCGCATTCGCTAACAGTTTGGGTCTCGAGCGTCATACCAAAAACAGACATCCGAACGATGCCGTATGCCATGTGTGTCTCAAGACGTTTCTGAACCGTTCAAATTTGAACAGGCACAAAAATCTTAACCAGTGTAAGGGAAGACCAAGCGCGGCTGGGTATCAGTGCTTGAATTGCGGTCGAACTTACAACTCTACAAGCGGACTGAAAAGACACGCCTCAGCCTGCAATAAAGTCGTGACTAGGAAAGTGCATTGTAGAGTTCCTGACTGCGGTCAACATTTTGTAAACCGAAGCGAGCTCTTTCGTCACAAAGCTGTGGCCCACGGCAACAGATGCCTAGCCGGAGATCGTTCCGACTTACCAAACGTTGATCGGATAAATCAGCCCCGTCCCGAACCCCCAGGTCAACCGCCAAGGGTGCCTGACCCTCATCCTCCCGACAGTTTACCCGATTCGGTAAACCGACAGACCGGCTCACCTCAACCGCCTTTAGGATATCGCTGTCATCAGTGTGATGCGCGTTTCGCGAATAGATCTTTGCTAAGCGCTCACCATTTAAATCGTCATCAAATCGGACAAGGGGGTCTACACCCGGACCCCTACAACGATCAAAATGCTCCGTGGATCAAACCGGGAGGTATAGATGAAGAACTTAGGCGCGTATATCTATCCAATAGGCCTCTTATTCTGGAAAGGTATAGGGAAGGTAGCATAGAAGCTGTCTACAATTTTCCGATCAACAATACGGTGACCTTCGAGCAGCTGATGGGTTTTGTCGATGAGGTGTATCAAAGACAATCCAAAGCTTTTAAATTAAATCTTAACTTCGGATACGTCTTGAGACACAGGGACAACGGTTCGGCGCGCTATTTCAAGCCCTTTGAACACGAGGGTCTTCTCGACATTCCTATTTACATATCTAGTAGGCGAGATCTTACCAGACTGGCAGACTGGTTACGAAATCTAAACTTGTTAGAATCACTCATGATGCAGAGACCAGACACAAAGTGGGTCATCGAACTCCTTACCAACGTTCGCATTAGCGTTTACAAAACTAACTTTCTACTCGGAAACCCGCGAAATGCGGTACCAGAGCACATCAAATTACATAAGGCTATTTACTCTTTGGTGGCCGATAAGCGTACCGGTAAGCTCTTTAACGATAACTTTTGCGCATTCAGATGTCTGGCACTCCACAAAGGATATTCTCAAAAAAACCTAGAGGCCCCTTGTACGAAATATTATAAACGTTGGGAACGAGTTCAAGAGCCTCAATTACCATTTCAAGGCATACGACTCGAGGAAGACATGTCGAGTTTCGAAAAGTTATTTGAAACCAACGTCGAAGTGTTTACCTTAGACGAAAATGGCATAGCCAAAAATGAGTACAGTTCTTTGGCAAAATTCCCCTCCACGATGTATTTGAACCTAAGTGGCACTCATTTGAGCTACATTCACAATTTCGAACTTTACAGCAAGAAATACCAGTGCAGACATTGCTCAAAACTTTGGCAGTCTTCCTCGAGTTGCATGCGTCATTCCTCAACCTGCGAAAGCAAAAACAAATTCGTGTACCCTGGCGGTTTCAACTCTATCCCTCAATACATATTCGACCATCTCAGGGAAGCTGGAATCGAGTGCAAAAATGACCACTATCCTTGGTTCATAGTCTACGATTTCGAATCTATTCAGCCTCAAATCGAAAGCACTGGCGATTCGAAGACAGAGTATCTACGGGAACACATTCCTGTCAGTGTGTCCGTTTGCAGTAATGTTCTAGACTTCACGGAGCCTAGATGTTTTATAAATCGCGATCCCGACCAGTTAGTGCAAGATATGCTCCAATACATGACTGAAATATCATATGCTGCTCATGAGCTGGCTGAAGAAAGGTGGTCGGAACAATTGGACTCGCTACGGTACGAAGCGGGCGTTATCAATGCGGAGCAGGGCGAGCGAACAAATTTGAACCAGACCTCTAAGAAAATAGACGAGGCTGGCAAAAAAGATAAGGACCAGCTGCGCAAGGATGAAATGTTTTCGCTCCTATGTAAGTTCGAAAACTATATAAGCCAAATCCCAGTTTTGGGATTTTGCTCGAGCAGGTACGATATCAACCTTGTCAAGCAAAAACTTCTACTGCATCTGGATCTCCATCAGAGCGAGGAGAGTCGCAACTACGTTATCAAAAAGTGCAATTCATACGTGTGCATATCCAGTCAAAATTTCAAGTTCTTAGATATGGCGCAGTATTTGGCACCGAACAGTTGCTACGCCGATTTCCTAAAAGCCTTTAACGTGAAAGAACAGAAGGGTTTTTTCCCTTACGAGTGGTTTGACGACTACAGTAAACTAGATTACCCGCGCTTGCCGCGCCGGGAAGATTTTTATAACGTATTAAAGGACGAAGAGCTTTCTCAAACTGACTACGATAAGTGCTTAAGAACCTGGTCCGATCTGGGTATGACGACATTCAAAGACTTTCTGATATGGTACAACAATCGCGATGCGGGTCCTTTTGTAACTGCGGTAGAAAGGTGGCAAGAGCAATACTTTAACGAAGGTCTGGACGTGTTTAAAACCGCCATTTCTCTCCCAGGTCTCGCTCGTCAAAAGCTGTATAAGTACGCCTTCGAAAACAACGCCCAGTTTTCTCTCATAGATAAGACAAATGCTGATCTTCATCAAGTCATGACTCGGAATCTATTCGGGGGTCCGAGTATCGTATTCCATAGACACATGAAAAGCGGGGTAACCAAAATTCGTGATGGTAAGCTCGCGGAAAAGGTACACGGTTTTGACAGTAACGCGCTGTACGTCTGGTGTCTCGACCAGCCCCTTCCTACAGGCATTTTTGTTAGACGTAAAGCTGAAACTGGGTTTGAGCCTCTGATCAGGGACGTTTATATCAAAGCATTCGCCTGGTTGGATTACTTAAACGAATCTTGCGGGGGGTCTATTCAACACCTTAGAAATATGGGGTATGAGAAAAGGGTCGGTCCTTACCCAGTCGATGGCTATAAAAGGGAGGATGGGTCAATATACCAGTTTCACGGTTGTTATATACATGGACATTTGTGTGAATTGACCAAGAATATCAAAAACGATGCCTGGCATGAGGGAAGACAGAAGCGCCTCGAACGTACCCAGTCCACCACCCAGTATATAGAAAGCGAGGGGTTTCACGTGGTTGAAATGTGGGAATGCGAGTTTAATCGTTTATGTCGGCGGAATCCGAGCCTGTACCGCAAGTTAGACATTCAGAGGCCTGATTTTTTCCGGAAGCACGGCTTTAAAAAGAAAGTCACGGAAAAACAAATATTGGATGGTGTCCTTCGTGGGAACCTTTTTGGGTTCGTTCAGTGCGACCTCAGTGTCCCGGACAGGTGGGGGAAAGGCTTTGAAAACTTTTCAGACCTAACCCCCTACGAATACTTTAAAGAGATGTCCCCCATTTTTTGCACAAGCGAAGTGCCATTCGAATCTTACGGCGAGCACATGCAACGTTATGTAGAGGAAATGGGTATGGGGAAAACTCCAAGGGTCTTGTTGGTGGGTGGTATGAGCGCCCAAGAAATACTTATAGCGACGCCCCTACTACGTTGGTATTTGCAGCACGGCATCGTCGTAACAAAAATCCATCAGGTGGTCGAATACCAACAAAAACGCTGCTTTAAGGGCCTAGCGCGCGATGTAACCGCGGCGAGAAGAGCCGGGGACACCAATCCTGACTTGAAAATCATGGCAGAAACCAAAAAGACTCAGGGAAACTCTAGCTACGGCGCGCTATGTATGGACAAAAGTAAGCACACCAACGTGAATTATTATAAAGGGCACGTGAACGCCTCGCAAGCCGTGAACGAGCCGCAATTTATTAAACTGACGTGCCTGGACGAAGATAGGCAATTTTATGAAGTGCATTCGGCAAAAGATAAGATAACAATGGACGTTCCGATTCAACTGGCAGTTTTTATATTAAACTTGGCCAAGCTCAGACTACTGGCATTCGCGTACGATGAAATTGATAGGTTGGTGGATCGTAGCGATTACATGCTTTTAGAGACGGACACCGACAGCTTGTACATGGCTTTGAGCAAGCCCACACTCGATGAGGTTGTAAAACCGCATTTAAAAGACGAATACCTGAAAACCGTGAAAGGCCAGTGCAAAGATGGCTCGACTCCGTCACTCGAGTACCTTCCGAGATCGTGTTGCTCGAAACACGCCCTGTTCGATAAGCGAGAGCCGGGTGTGTTTAAAACCGAATTCATTGGTGATGAAATGATAGGGCTCTGTAGCAAGACCTATTTCGTGGAAAATAGTGAGCTGCAGATTTCAAAATTAAGTTGCAAAGGGGCTAATAAAAAACGCGTTAGGAACCCAAAAGAGAAATTCGAAAAAGTTTTACAACAAAAGCGCCCCCAAATGTGTGAAAATTTTGGCATCAAGTCGAAAGGAAACACCATGTTTACCTACAGACAGGCAAAAATTGGATTCAATTATTTTTACGTGAAACGTAAGGTTCTCCATGACGGAGTTAGCACAGATCCTTTAGATTTAGTGCTGAAACCGGCAAAGAGATCCAAACGAGCTCAGGTAGTCCAGACCGAGTTTTAAACGGTTTTTTTTTTTTTTTTTTTTTTTTTTTTTTTTTTTTTTAACGAATTTCTCTTTCAAACGCCAAGCGCGACTGAAAGGGTATTTTATTGACATCCTGAAAGCAGTATTCATATTGAAGCGCCCCTGCGTCTTAGTTATAGGCTGCTGGTGATTCTGTTGTTGTTGTTGTTGTTGTTGTTTCGTTGCTCATTGTTACTCCCTTTATGGGAGTCTGTAATCGCTCTATGATTTCTTCTACGTTACTTGATGGCCATTCTAAATGATAGGGGGTATAGCTGGTTACTCTGCTTAGTTTGTCTTTCTGGAGATTGTTGTGCGCCTCTTCCTCGCGGTGCCATGGTCTAGTGTTTCTCATAGATCACCAGGCGCTCGCGATTGTTGTATGCCTCTTCCTCGCGGCGCCATGGGTTTGTCTTTCTCCTAGATCACCAGCTGTTCTTTCTGATGTCTCGGGATTGTTGTGTGCCACTTCCTCGCGGTGCCATCGATTTGTCTGCAATTTGTGATTGTGGTTCTCGATCATGCTTACTATTTTTGTTGTTCTATTTTTTTTCTTTTAAAGGTAACCGATATCCCGATAAAATCACAGTGTGTGTGTGTGTGTGTGTGTGTGTGTGTGTGTGTGTGTGTGTGTGTGTGTGTGTGTGTGTGTGTTTGTGTGTGTGTTTTTGTTTTTGAAAATGTTATGAAGGTGTATGCCTACTTTGGTGAAAAGTTCTATAAACATTCCTCTCATCTGAATGCCTACTTGATTGAATGGGTGACTGCGCATCAGCTCAGTCTTACATTTGATCACGTACACATCGAGATGAGACGAGGGTTTAAAGAGCTTTTGGCTAAAGTAAGGAGTCATTCCTAGTCATTAATGTGAGGATGAAAATCATGCTATGAGACATTCAAAAGAGGTATCCTCAGATCCTTCAAATAATTAATCTATTCCCTTGGCATTTGAAATGATCAAGATCATCTCGGCGGTCCTAGAAGTTTCTCAGAGAGTTGATCGTATGAAGGCTCATGATCTATTTCGTGCACCAGCTCTTACGGATCGACCTCGTTAGGATCGACGTCATTAGGATCGACCACGTTAGGATCGATCTCAGTGAGCCCTCATATGATCAACTCTATGAGAACCTTCTAGGATCAGCGATCATGAAGACGCTTTGGAGCACTATTTAAAGGTACCCATAGTAGAGGTTCCCCATCACTTGTATTGTCAAACCTCATTGTGGCAAATAAAGGAACTTTATAAATTTCAAGTAAGTTTCATTTTTGTGTGTTTTTGTAGATTATTTTATAGAGTGACTAATGGATCCTTGTCCAGTTCATTCTAGAGCTTTGATGATTGAACATCACATGAGAAAACTGAAAAAACTTAAGACAGATTTGTTGGCATTGGAAATTAAAAGGCAAAAGGAAACTTTAGCAATCCTCGAATTAGAACAATGCTTGAAGCGGTGCAAGATTTCGACCTAAATGATGAAAACTTATCCTCGAGGAAGGTGCAGAAATTGCAGCTGGTAAAATTGTTGTTAATTGCGTTAACTTTCGGGTTTTCTTTAACTGTCACTATTTTAGTTTCTGAGGATAAGAGTTTTTTGTCAAAATTGGCTTGTTCTTCTTACCAGCCCGTCTTTCCTGTTATGTCCGGATCTAGATTTTGTGAAAATGACGCGCAATTTAATCTTACCTCTGGACTTGTTGCCGTAGCCTGTGCAGCGAATGATGCTTCTTTTCTAATTTTGCGTCAGACAGAATATGGCGAGAAAACTATTATAGAACTCTCGCTTACCTCAAAGCAATGGGCTTTATTAAAAGTAAAAGTTAACGAATGGAATGCGTCTTTTTAGGGAAACATCCTCGCAAAAAAAAAAATCTTTCATTAAAGTACGCATAAGCATCGGGTTTCTTCTTTTTTATTCTTCTAGGAATGGCTTACCATCCAACATTCATGACTAAATACACCACCTCTTTGGGTCCACGAACGACTTTGAGCATACGCGAATACACAGACGGTCGCTGTAAAGTCTTCTTCGCTCAAAGCTTTTACAAGAAACAAGAGGACAGCAGTGGCGAAAGGTGCCTGTCCATGAACGCGGAGGCGTGGTATAAAATTGAGCAAAGTCTGTGGCAAATAGAGCAAGTGGTAGAAGATATAAAAAATGGTGGAGATTCTAAATTAGACTTGGAAATTTCTGATGACATTCGCTTGCGTATCAATGCCACCTTTCCGTTCATCAATATCAGAAAATTTTGGTCACCTCCAAATGGAAAGGATAAGATACCCACCGCTGATGGAGTTTGCGTGAAATTTGATGAGTACACGGTTTTGAAAAATGTAATTCCAACTATCTCGTCATTGTTACCAGAACAGAAGAGTGTAAAGAGCAGAAAGTCATAATCTCAAGAATACTTAATGAACTAAGCTGAAACAGCAGCCTGCATTCTATTGAGAAATGATTTTTTTTAACTTTGAGTTAACTCTCGTGTAAATCATTTATAGCACATATATATGTAGTATAAATATATAATAACCTATAAGAAAAAAAAAAAAAAAAAAAAAAAAAAAAAAAAAAAAGAGGGGAAAAATGTAAAAAAAAAAAATGTAAAAAAAAATGTAAAAAAAACAAAACAAAAAAAAAAAAAATGAAAAAAGAAATGTAAAAAAAAAAATGTAAAAAAAAAAAAAACAAAAAAAAAAAAACCTAAAAAAAAAAACAACATCACCCCATTCCTACAAATCGAGAGTAGAAATTATTTCATGAACTTGAGCTACGTTTTAAGTCGCATAACTGTTTGCCTGGTAACTTAGCTTCATGATGTACGCTTTAGTCACATAACTGTCTGCCTGGTAACTTAGTTCGAGTTTTTTTTTTTTTATTGTTTTGTTTTGTTTTTTTTTTTTGTTAAGAAAATAAATAAATTAATCAAAAAGCGAGACTTTTTACTGTAAAATAGGAGCAGTTTTCTTATATATTTTGGTAAAATGTAAGAATTTTTGGAACGATTTTTGGCAGAGTAATTTTAATCATCACTCGTATATTCTCGCGTCGCGATGTGGGTAAAGTATTAGTCTCGTAGAAAAAAAAATGTACTCAGTCTTTTGGCCATCACCTTCTTCTATGCAAGCGCGTGCGTTAGCTTACGCACAGGCTTCTATAGCAAAGGTTCTAAAACCCCTCCAGAAGCAGTTCCACCTTGACGTGGTTGGTAGGGCTTAAGTTCACCCTGATTTGGTTATCGAAATTCTTTCAAGAGCCTTCTTTCGTTCAGGGAGAAAGTCTTGAAATGACGATCATGACCTAAATCACGGTAGACGACTAAGAGGACTGCCACACGAGTACTATATAAGTTCTTACAGGTCACGTTACTCTTCACTAGCTACAAGCTAGCGTATAGAGAACAACCAGGATGTATCCTTTTCCGGGGTGTACCAGTATTGGGGTGAGCGGTACTACAAATAGCGGTAAGACCACGTTTGTTTATAAGCTCTTAAAACATAAGGATAGCATGTTTGAGACGCCACCGGACAAGATATTATACTGTCACGGCATTGAGCAGCCTTTATTTTTAGAGATGGAGAATACTCTCCCCTCCATTCGTTTCCATAAAGGTCTGCCTACAAAAGAACTGATAGACGAATATTCGTATTCGAAATCGTGCAACATCGTTGTCCTGGACGATTTGATGGACTCGATCGTTTCCGACGCCGAAATGGAGAAATTGTTTACCCTGGGAGCTCATCACAGGCGCCTTATAATCATATACTTAAATCAAAATTTATATTGCCAAGGGAGTAAGGCCAGAACCATTAGTCTAAACACCCATTTCCTCGTACTTATGAAAAATCCTCGCGGGCTAAGCTCATTGCAGTGTTTATCAAGACAGGTTTTTGCAGGTAAAAGCAAGCTTCTGATCGAAGCCTACAACGACTGCATGAAGGCTCCATACGGCTATTTAGTTCTTGATCTATCGCCATTTTCGCGAGAAGAGACCCGTCTTAGAAGCCAAATTTTCCCAAACGAAGACACAGTCATCTATCATTCCATATAAAAGTTAAGGTCGAACTTAGTCGAGGATTAGTTTGTCTTAGAACGAGCTCGAGTCATGAGTTCGTTGCTTAAGAAAAATAAAGTTTTTCTCAACTATTTTTTGCATTAAAATACTCCGTTGAACCAAAAAAGAGCGCTAATTTTTACGGCTTCAGAAAGCCAGATAAGCGCAGTTGCAGAAATACTGTTTAATATAAGTGCGGGGGTTATACCTATATCTAAAAAAGCTAGGTTGCTTCGGATAAAGTATAAGCCATTACTTCAAAAAGCTAATAAGTTGAAAGGTAAGGTCGTATCGAAGTTGTTGACGAAAAAATACAATCAAGTCTGTGATTTGTTGCTCTCAGTGAAAAGCGTCATTTTAGATTTGATAGCATAATGCAGAAATCCGTTTTAGTACCATTCGAAAAATATAACCGTTTGATAGAGCTCAGTACAACGCCGAATAAGGACACGGCAGACGCTGCCACGGACACGGAGAGTCTACCCGAACCGTCGGCTGAAGCTAAAAAGGAACTCTTTGTGACACCGATCGAAGAAAAGACCGAACCCGCGGTCGAGGGCGAGAGTCCTTCGCAGCAGACTGATCAGTTAGGTCGAAATTTAGAACCTTCTAAGCCCTTGAAAAAGAAAAGGCAACGTCGCTCCCGACCTCCGGGCATTAAAGACTACAAATCTATGTGGATAAAACTCAATGGGAGACTATAAGGATTACCTGGCCTCCGTGTATTTTAATCCGGCGAGCCCGGCAGCATTCGCCTCGGTAGATAAGTTATATAGGCACGTAAGAAAAGATGGCAAGTTCGTGCTGGGAAAGCAAAAAATAAGAAAATGGCTGCTCAGCCAAGAATCTTACGCCGTTCACAGAGAGGATCGGAGTCGGTTCAAGAGGCGGCGGGTTATTGCCCCGTATAAAGATTACCAGTTTGACGGTGATACGGCCGACATGAGTTTTTACGTCCGCCAGAACGATGGTTACAAATATTTCGCCCTTTTCATAGACATTTTCACGAGGTATGTATGGACGGTCCCTCTCAAGACGAAGACCGGGCAAGAGATGGTGCGCGCGTTAAAGACAGTATTTAACACGGGTCGTAAATGCCAGCAGCTGCGAATGGATAAGGGTACGGAATTCCTGAACAGATACGTAGAAAAGTATCTCAAAGAGGTCGGGGTAAAGCATTTTGAAACTCAAAACCAGCCCAAAAGCAGTTACGCCGAGCGAGCGATCAGGACCCTTAAAGGCCGACTAACGAGATATATGACCTATAAGCAGACGCATAGATGGATTGACGCGATAAAGGGGGCAACTAGCAGTTATAACAACACTTACCACCGCGGTATTAAGCAAAGTCCGGCTAGTGTCAGAGACGCGGACGAGGTATATCAGTGGAAGCTGCAGTACGATACCCCGCGTGAAAAGGCCAGGGATAAGAAACCCTACGCGAAGTATAAGTTCAAAGTAGGCGAAGAGGTAAGAGTTTCATTTCTGCGCAGAGCTTTTCAAAAACAACACGACGAGAGGTGGAGTAGGGAAATGTTTTCGATCACTGAACGTAGCATGAAAAACGGTATTCCTCAGTACACTCTTCAAGACTATTCTGGTACGGTCATCAAAGGAAAATTTTACCAGAGTCAGTTATTAAAAGCTTATCACGGTGATACTTTTCTCATTGAGCGGGTTATAGGGCGACGGAAAAGGTCGGGTAGGGAGGAAGTACTAGTTAAATGGAAAGGCTGGGATAAGAGGTACAATTCTTGGGTCAGTGTCGAGAAACTTGAAGACTATAGACCTTGAAATATAAGTCTAATGGAGCATTATCTGTTTCTTTCTTCTCGAGATAGCTTACAATATCATAAATCGAACCATTGGTCGGATTTCACGGTGGAATTAAATCAAGATCTTTTTTTAGAGGGGCGTTGGGAAGTGGCGTTGCTGGATGTTACTTGCGACGTCAAGATATCTCATCACGTGACACTTTGTTGCGATCTCAGTTCGCAATCTTGGATAATGGACCGATTCGCGCCGGTGTTGCGAAGCTTTTACGCGACAGAGGGACATTTTACGATTAATTTTCCCGTTCCTTACTACATCAGATCTCACGCCTGTACCGTCAAGCGCGTGCGCGTGTATATGTTGGGTGACGCCGCGTCTTTAGGTTCATTTACAGACCAGCCGTTGATGTGTACGCTTCATTTGAAACAGCGATGAAGTACGTTCCGTTCGTAGCCCGAATCGATGCCTGGAAACATTCTTTTGCCACGGGTAGGAACACCAGGCATCCTGGGACTAAGCGTAGATGGTTAGTAAACCAAAAAGGGGGAGGAGGACAGGATGAGCCTGTTATCCAACTCGTAACCCCGACGCAGCAAGCCGTAGAAAGGGCGAAATCCGAAATGAAAGAAATGCGCAAACGCGGAGCGCCCCTTGAAAAATACGAAACCAAGGGGAAGAAAAGGGTCCTCGAGCCTAAAAAGTCAATTAAAAATAAGTTGCCAAATTTCTCATAAAAGTAGGCGGTGACGCAGATTCTCTTCACTTTAGGTTGGACTCTCACCGAGCAAACATGGGTGATTTATTGGAAATTTCTCAGCCATCTTTTTCGGATAAACTTCAGGTATTTTATTGTCCCCCCACAGAGGCTGCTATACAGTCGGTAGAGTGGGTGGACGTCCGACCTATTGGACAAGTTCTGTCGCGCAGCGCCATAGAGTTTAATTTGTCCGGAAATTCGACGGCTTACGTGGACTTGCAAAGCACGAGGTTAAGGGTTAAAGCTCGCATAGTTAAAGAAGATTCTAGCGTGGTGACAGAAGATGATAACGTGGCATTCGTAAACAATACCTTACACAGTCTCTTTAATCAGTGCGATATTAGCGTTCAGCAAAAAGTCATCACCCCTAACGTGTCTACCAACTATCCGTACAAAGCTATCTTCGACGTGCTGTTATCCAACGCGGAAGAGAACTCGTTACAAGCTCAATTCTTCTACAAAGATACGTCAGGTTTCGTTGATGACGCGGACTGCAAGACGGGCGGAAATGCGGGTCTGTTCGACAGACATTTACTGACTAGTCAGGGTTCTGTGGTCGATATGGAAGGGCAGATTTACATGGACATCTGTCAGCAAGAAAGGTACCTGCTAAACGGCGTGCAAATCAATTTCAAGTTCTGGCCGAGCAGAGATTCCTTTTGTCTGATGACCGGTGATGCTAAGCGATACAGAGTGGAAGTCACCGAGGCCGTGTTAAAAGTGTGCTACGTAAAACTGAACCCTGCGGTACTCCTAGCTCATAACGAAACGCTACAGAAGCAAGAGGCCCTGTATCCGTACAAAAAATCGGACGTTAAGTGCTTCGGTGTACCCCAGGGGCAGTATAGCGTGAGTATAGACGATATTTTTCAGGGCGAAATCCCCGACCGACTGGTGGTTAGTCTGGTGGCGTCGGAAGCCTTTAGCGGCAGCGTGGCGCGCAATCCGTTTTGCTTTGCTCATTACGATTGCAATTTCATAGCTCTTTACGTCGATGGTAGGTCGGTGCCCTCGGTACCCTACGAGCCGAATTTCGAGGGTAAACAGTTCGTGAGCAGCTTCAGAAGTTTAGGATTGGATAATAAGCCTTACTGCTTGATCGCGAAAGACGACTACAACGCTGGCTATACGGTATACGCGTTTCACATCTCTCCGTACGTGGATCAAGACTGTCTGCCATTGCTTAGAAAAGGTCACACGCGATTAGAAATAAAATTCGCGAAGCCCCTACCCGAGGCGGTAACAGTAGTCTGCTACGCTCATTTTCCGGGTTTGATGACCGTAGATTCGACGAGAGAGGTTAGGGTAAGATGAATTCTAAAGAATTTGATAAGTATTTTGTAAAAACGAGTGGTATTTGGAGCGGGGCGCAGCCCGCTAATTTCATTCTTCAGTTTCCATTTCAGGGTCCAAATGTTATCATCCTGAACACGGACGAGAGCGACGGTCGTGGTTTGCACTGGGTAGCCCTCTACGTTCCTTACTCAGGACCGCTGGAATTTTTCGACTCTCTAGGTGAAAGTCCCGAGTCGTATCACGACTATTTCAGAGACTGGCTGGTAGCCAGCGGAAGGAGTTACATGCGAAATGAATACAGGTACCAAGACTACGGCACTGACACGTGCGGGGAGTTTTGTGTCTACTATGGTGTCAAACGACTTAGAGGGGAACCTATGCCGGAGATAGTCCATTCTTTAAACGCGCGGAATTTGCATCTTAACGAATTTCTTGTTTCTGACTTTATATGTAGACTGATTTGATTAATAAAGCTAAAAACCCCACCCAGAGACTATTGGCAGGTCTATTTAAGACCGTGGGTTCGACTCCCACAAGTTTCAAGGGGTTTAGGCTAACGATCTGATTGGTTCATCATACAAATTAGAATAAGATAGGCTTTGAGCCAAAACAAAGTAGCTCCCCATTTTTACCCTAGCGTTAAAGGATGGACTCTCGCAAGACAGGTTAGAACAGCTGCGCTCTAACGGGTCACCCGAGGCACTAATTTCGTTTTAACCACGAGCGGACGACATCTTTATCAAAAGATCACCAACGTACTATTAAGCCATTTAAAGTACAATATTTATACTAGGTAATAATAAGGTAGTAAAATGATTTGTCGATGATGGAATCTGATCCTAAGTGAGGCTCTTTATATTGATCTTGACAGGTGCAGTTGAGATCGATCCTAATGTGCTGGATGAGTTAGGATCATGATCGATCTTGATCTTAACGTGGTCGATCCTTATGTGCTCGATCTTTACGTGTTAACTCCATAGGTGATCGATCCTTATGAGTTAGGGCTCGTAAAGCACATATATATACTACTATGAACCGTTCAACTGGTAAATCCAAATATACTAAACATATAAGTTCCTCAACTATCATGTAATATAACGTATATTCAAATAATATGACTATGCTGGAACATTCCAAGCGATACTTTCCGAATCATAAATATTGTATTTCTAACTTCAAAATTGGTAAATTACCAAAATAGAATAAATGTCATAAATTTTCGGTTGGTAAATCCAAACAGTATTATATATTGACCAGTAAGTTGGTAGATCCAAACTATCTTAAATTATCACGTCTTAACCGTTTAGTTGGTAAATCCTAACTGATTTTCATAAATCAAAATTACTAAAATTCTCAAAAAAAACAGACACGCCCATATTCTTAAATTTACAGCATTCGCCGATCACCTTGGCAAAGCCATAAGGCGGTCCTAAAACATATAGATTAACATCTCATTAAGCAAATCTCTTTGACGGACAATAGCGCCGCCGCCAAACGGACGTGGTTAACAGACGTTGTGATCTCAACTCCCGTGAGCATGTTTGCACAACTAAATCATGTGTGAACAGCGCTATTGTTCGTCAAATGTAAGACGCTAAAATATGATCACCTTAATTGATGTCAACACCTGCAAGAAGCTTGGGTTCGACTCAGTAATTAAGAAGACATATTCTGGTCTAAAATGCAAAATAAATTAAAATCTTCAAATTTTGAATTAAATATTTCCTAGTCAAACTATCATTTCCAAATTCAGCTTCTGCTTAAAACGACAATTAATTTGATACCCAACATGACTGTATTACACTTGAAAATTCAAAGTTGATTTCTTTATTGATTTAGAAAAATAAATAAATAAAATAAATAAATGTTTATTTATTTTATTATTTATTTAGAATCCAAAGTACCAAAAATTCCCATCATAATAACTCCCCTGACCTTGTAAAACTTTGGTCCCCAAAGTTGATTTCTTTATATTGATTAACAGTAATGGAAGGTATACTACATACAAGAAAATATACATACAAATCATTAGTGCTCCCTGACACATAATGCAACTTATATACATTTAACATCTAATAATTAAAGATTTTGTTGTTGCTTGATTAAAAATCATTTACAACAATAACCTTAATAAGGATTTTGACTTTGATTGTCTGTGCATAAAAAGCTACTCGACAAAGCAATTATCCTGTGATATAACATAACAAAAATAGGCATGATGAATGTACGATGGCCAGGCGTAATTCACCAGCATATTTGATTATTTACAACATGTAATACTTTGGTTGCAATAAAATATAAAATATTTCCTGTGGCAACAAAGTATATTAAATGGACTTTCATTGCCTGTGTAATTTGGCAACAACTGTCCTTTAGTAAAACATATAATCCTGTACAACCATGCTATCGTTGCAGTCGGCAATCAATCAGCATGACTGTACAAAAATAAATAAGGGTACCCTAGTAGTGTGCACATCACAGTGTAAAACCCATACCATGGAGAACCTTCCATTCCATGTATGTTGAATCATAGCTATCTATTTTTAAAACAAATGCCTGTTGCCTAGTGATACAATCTGTACAACATTATGTGCAGTAAAACATCGACTAACATAAATTGATGTTTTACTGTTTCGACTTCAATAGTCTTGTTGCACTATTGTTGCTTTGTCTATCTCTACAGACCAACAGCCGCATTCGTACTCCAACTATCTTACCACAGATAGTGAGTAATGTCTAGACAAAATAACAAGGTAATTCCCCACTGCATAGAACATGTACCTATACGTTGCATGTTGACATTCTCGTCATTTAGCACCGAAAAGTTTTCACTCATTCATACAGGCGAGAATCTACCCGAAACTCACAAAAAACAACGAGATTCTCAGATTCTATAGAACATATCATAAAGTCTATCATGAAAATACATAAACTAAGTTTGCGACAAAAATAACAAAAGCATTGTGCTATAGCAAATTACAAAAAGCTATATCTACGCTAAGCTTGTCACTAACTTGACAATATTTGTTCTCTAAACAAAATATACAAACTATAATCTAAGTTAAGCGCATCGCTAACTTGGCAATATAATAGTGCTAACACAGATTACAAAAAATCAACTATATCTCAGCTGAGCTTATCACTAACTTAATAATAGTATTGTGCTTAAACACATTACAAAAAACATACATTTAAATCTACTAAACATGTACTTAACAAGTGTACTGATAGCTTAAAGAAAAACAACAGACTCACGTCTACCAATGTTCGTAACGTTTGCATTTCAGCCTTCCCTGAAGCCGCAGATTACTTAGATATGCAACTGGCAACATATATATTCGCACCGCACCTGTATTTCGAACGCTATTACAGAAATGGTACATAAATCAAACAACGTCCATTTAAGTTTAAGACTGTTCCCATTCAAAAAAGACTTCTATCATCTTGAAGAAGTGGTTTGTCCATGCAAACAGAAATACCATTACTATTGCATTTACTTGGCATCGGGTAGCACAGGTAGCTAAAAGGAATGGACGAAAGACAGAAGAGGAAGGAATGGGCTGAGATTATCTTTGGACCAAGGGGCGCATGCGCATGGGGATGAATTGGACATACTACCCGCTGCCATAGCAAACATCAATATTGTAAATGTCACAAATATAGTGCAAAATTATATGGTATTTTCAAATGCAAAGCATAGCCATCAAATTGACACTGTTGTATCGCAAAATGAGCGATGACGTTTGGGAAGCTTGAAAATCAGTCACAAAAAAAAACTAAAATAGAGTAATAGCGCTGTCTAATTGAACCACATAATAACTGTGCTTGAATCAGAAGCATTTCTTTTGTTTTAGGTAAACCACCTTCACATTTACACGGAAAATATACTTAACTATGCATGTTCACAGTTTAACAAAATATTCAAGAAATGAAATCTATACATGGCTGTAAAAATCAACATTTGGTCATACACAGTGCCGAGCAATGCACCTGTTTATGAAAACTAACGACGAAAGATGAATAACAAAGACTCCAACCATGCTCCGCTTTCGCATCGTCTGGCTTGGGTATTCGTTATTCGCTAAGCAGTCACTTTAGATGTCAGAATGTGATAAGAATGGCAGTTATTGATGACCAGAACCAGTCTGCACTGAGTTGAGTCGTTTATTTATCATAACGGTGTACACCAAAGCAACCCTGCGTTTGATCTTCATTGTAACAATAATAAACCCGTCTTAAATATGGACCATCGGTCGTCAGCCTAAGCTTACTAAAAAACGTCAAGAATCAGATAGGTCTGTGTCTATGTAAATTGCACTATAAGGTCAAATACGATTAATCTGTCACTAGCATGTGTAGATACACAGCCTAGATCGCAGATTAGGCGATTTCAACACAATCTACAGCGCATTTATATGCATGATAAGACCAAAATCGGGCGGTGTTTAATTGCATAAACCCTACTGCAGTATTCTTTAAATAACATTTATAAAGTTGCGATAATTTCTGATAGGCTTGTGTAGCATAATGATAATTACACTCAATCTGAAACTAGTCTGCACATGAGCGCAGTCTAGAGCACAGGTTAACTATAATCATAATTAATACACAAACTACTGCTCAGACTCGGATCAGCATGTAACTCATCAACTTCTAAACCAATAAAGCTGACATAAAGCTGTGTTTTAATTCAAAATTATGCCCACACAGCGCATATCTCGATCAACACTTATAATTATAATAAGCCTTGATTTAAGACTCGCTACTGTAGAATCCACGCGAATATAATGCCAAACAGGGAAATAGTGATCAAACTGCATATTAACACAGTTTGACCCGAATTTCCTCCGTTCAACATACATTGCGACCAACTTTTAAGTTGTGAACCTGTGTAAAATATGATATTCTCACGCATTATAAATCAGTATTCACATTTCTTTTTTGAACACATATTTTTCAAAAATCTAAATCTAGTTCGGAAAGCAAATACATGCTTATACACACACAAAAAATGAAATAGCTAAAAGCATTTCTAAAACCTTAAACTATTACCAATGAAAAAAAAATTACGAGTATAAACTTTACCCAAGATTTGTTTTTGTTTCATAATGTGAACAAAACCACTTGAAAAATGTCCTCTGTGCATAAGTATACATCTGCACTTGGCATAGTTCTTAAAAATCACAAAATATGGTGCGCCTTTAAGACTGATATGAGTCTGTGCCAAATCACAGGCTCATATGGGCCTTACCATTGCAACGCGCGCGCAAAGGACAAGTTTCAGAAAGTATTGTACACTTACCAACCCCCAAAAAGACATTCATGTCCCAACGATTATTGGACCCTTTCCGATTATGAGCGGATCTCCATCTTCCTTCTCCGATGATGCCACTCTATGTTTACGTTTAACTTTGTCTTCTAGCGTCCTTCTCATATTTACTTCTTGGGTATGGAGATCAATTAATTTCGCGAGCTCTGTTTTCAGTCTAACGATTTCACGTTGACGCTCAACGTTCTGAGCGACAAACTTATGCACTGTCTTTTTCTCGGTTTCCAGTTCATTTTTCAGTTTGGACACATTCTCAAACTGGGACTGCATCAGATATCGAACGAGTTCGCCAGCTTGTTCATTTTCCTCATGGAGTTGGTTATTTGATGTACGCGAAAAGTCCAAACTTTTCTTTAGTTTTTTAATAACCGTGGCAGCACTTTGTAATTTGGACTTAGAGTTGTAATTTGCCTGAGCGTCACACTTTAAACTTAGAACTTCCTTAATTTGCGAGTCATCAAGCTGGAAAAACGGCAACGCAGAAGACGCATCCTTATCTTCACGGAACTTCTGCATTCTCATCCTGTCTCTTGCAAGGGTAGCTTTGCTCTTAGGTTTTTTTAATGATGTCCGAACAGACAGTGTAAAGTTCCTCACATCGTGTTGTGCCTTAAAAGGCTCTCGAGCAAAATACACTGGTCTTGTCTGGAGCCGCGATCGCCAGTATGGTCTAAAATGACTATGATAGCCATGATATCTGCTGTCATATCCAGTGCTGTGTCTCCAGGAAACGTCCATAGCTCTTCTCTGTAGATCAGGATCGATGTAACAAGCTTAAAAGTCGTTACTCTGGACTCAACACCAGTTTTAAAGGTGGATAAATCAGTCACTTTTAAATGTTCTGGGGAACTTAGCGAATGGTGAGCTGTGAGAGGAATAGTGAGCGGTATATCCGGGCTCACAATATACTTAAATCAATAACAACACTGGAGACAGATATCAAGTTCCAATTTTCTTCTTCTAATAACGTTACTTAAAACTTAATGTTCATAACACATGTAATATGAACCGTTCAACTGGTAAATCCAAATATACTAAACATATAAGTTCCTCAACTATCATGTAATATAACGTATATTCAAATAATATGACTATGCTGGAACATTCCAAGCGATACTTTCCGAATCATAAATATTGTATTTCTAACTTCAAAATTGGTAAATTACCAAAATAGAATAAATGTCATAAATTTTCGGTTGGTAAATCCAAACAGTATTATATATTGACCAGTAAGTTGGTAGATCCAAACTATCTTAAATTATCACGTCTTAACCGTTTAGTTGGTAAATCCTAACTGATTTTCATAAATCAAAATTACTAAAATTCTCAAAAAAAAACAGACACGCCCATATTCTTAAATTTACAGCATTCGCCAATCACCTTGGCAAAGCCATAAGGCGGTCCTAAAACATATAGATTAACATCTCATTAAGCAAATCTCTTTGACGGACAATAGCGCCGCCGCCAAACGGACGTGGTTAACAGACGTTGTGATCTCAACTCCCGTGAGCATGTTTGCACAACTAAATCATGTGTGAACAGCGCTATTGTTCGTCAAATGTAAGACGCTAAAATATGATCACCTTAATTGATGTCAACACCTGCAAGAAGCTTGGGTTCGACTCAGTAATTAAGAAGACATATTCTGGTCTAAAATGCAAAATAAATTAAAATCTTCAAATTTTGAATTAAATATTTCCTAGTCAAACTATCATTTCCAAATTCAGCTTCTGCTTAAAACGACAATTAATTTGATACCCAACATGACTGTATTACACTTGAAAATTCAAAGTTGATTTCTTTATTGATTTAGAAAAATAAATAAATAAAATAAATAAATGTTTATTTATTTTATTATTTATTTAGAATCCAAAGTACCAAAAATTCCCATCATAATAACTATCAATAATTTTAAAAATGTACTTGACAGTGACTGAGAAATCTAGTCAGGGCTGCCACCACTATGGACTTCTGGGCTTTGTCCATGGCTTAAACACGACTAACCCAACCTAGGTTTCGTCTATAATAAGACTCTTCAGGGGTTGTCTGCTATGTTTTGGACTCTGTGGTCCAGAATCCAATGATGCCTGAACATTATTCGGTTATGATGTCGGTGTGCCGTGGTCCCTTCGCACTAGGCATATACATGATGCCTGAACAGCAATCACTAGTGCTTTATATAGTTGTGGGAAGCGGCTCCAAAAACGTCTCTAGGCTCCCAAAACGGCTCCTGGAGCCGTTTTCCAAAGTGAGGCTACATGGCTCCCTGACAAACATATTCATTTATGAGTTATGTGTGAAAGCGCGAAGTTTTTGAAGTACGCTACAATAACAGCCAGACCAATCAAATGTTTTGGTGCGGTACCTTGCAGTCTGAAGCTGCGATAGCTAACAGTCACAAAGCATATTATAACGAATTCTGGCAATTCTTCTACAATGGCAATGTTTGGAAACGCATGCACATAACGTAACGGAGTATAAGGGAATACTTTTTGCAAAATTTTGATAAAGTAGACAATGGAAAATGAATTAATTTAAACAATTTGGGCCCAGAAATTTTACCTTCCGCCTTAAAGCTCGCGCCCAGAAATTTTACCTTCCGCCTTAAAGCTCGCGCCCAGGTAAGCAATTTAAGACTGGCGGAGGCGTTTCTTCGGCTCAAATACAGAGGCGGATCAAGGATTTCTGGACAGTGGGTTCATACAAATAAAGGAGTGGCGGTTCGCTTCGCTGATTATATATCATTTTTCTTAAATATCCTATGAAAATGTAATAGTTTGGCCTCGCTGAGACCAAATTATTTCATTTTCATAGGATAGGCTATTTAAAAACAGGTGGTGGGGAGGGGGTTCGAGCCCCAGGGAGGGGGTATTCTGATATTTTTATACATGCGTAGGCTCGGTTCAAAATGTTGAATTTCAATATCTTTTGGGGTTTTCAGAAAAAATAATAATATTTTTTTAGTATGAAGATATTCTGGATATTTTTGGGGGGTCATCACAAAATTGGACGTCATTTAGGGTCCCCTCTGGATTCGCCACTGGAATACAAGGGTGATTAGCCCATTTTCAGACAGCTATGTTTGAATCCCTTCCTAGTTTTTTTTGTGACGAACACCCCCTTTTATAGTGAACTTTGCGAAGTTGCAATAGTGACCTAAACGGCACCTCATATCCATGAAATTCTAAATTGTTTTTTGGCTGGAACGACGCCTCATACTTTCACCGACTTTTCAGTTTTATGTCAAAGGTCAAAGTTACGAATTCCCGGTAGGTTTATGCGCGAGGAAATAGTGCGCAGGGCAGATAGCCAAATTTCTTTAAATTGCAATAACACAAATATAGATTTGCATAAGCTGAAATAAAATAGCAGACATAGAACAAATATATTCTGTCTTTTGATTGAATTTTAGAACTATATTTTATGCGGTTAAGTTGACGATCCAAAACGAGGGCACACCCTTGAATCAATATGGCGGATTATGTACTGAAATTCCGATGTAAATTCCTGTCATGGAGAAACACAAAAACTCCAAGGATTTAGAAACGTTGCCTCTTTTAAAAGGCCATACCCTTAGAAATTGATTTGAATTCTATATATCCACTCCGAAATAACTCTATGCTCACCAGTTTGTTTAGCAAAAACGAGTTTGTGTGTCAGGTGTAAGGAATATTGAAAGCCAAAATAAACATTGACGAGTCCAAAACATGGCTGGACATCAAAATCAGGTACGGTGATGAGGTTTATGAAACTTTTGAGTATATAGTGTCACCCAAAACACTGCAAATGCATGGTCGATGGTAGCCGCATCAACTTTTAATCTGCATAAAACACTACCACATTACATCACCCCACCCATTTCATTTGTAAACATTCAGATTGCAGGTTTTGCAAGATAAACAGATACACCTACTAATATCAGTATCTGTAAGGTTAGGACTATGATAAAACTTTATACAAAAAACAACCTGGATTTTTACCTTGTATTACATCATGCACATGTCACATGATAGCTCAGTGGTTAGCACACTTGCCTCTGGTGCTAGGGGTCCCAGGTTCGATTCCCGCTCGCGGCGAAAATTTCAGTGTCCAAACCCGCTTTCTCTATTGTCATACTAGAAACACGCTTTCTCTTGATAAGTGCATAGTCCTTCGCCCTTTGGATTGGGACATTACAATGTACCTGGATGTCCCCTGTAGGCTGCAACGATACAGTTACCTCACGATACGATACGTATCACAATATTTGCCTCACGATACAATATGTATCACGATACATTTTTGACAACTTTAGAACTTTAGAATTAACATAGATTTAAGACATAAGAGAAGTAAATACTCAGATATTAACCTTTGTCATGCTGGATGTTTTATGTACTACACTCTTCCCCACTTTTTGGTCTGCTGACAACCGGTTGTCATTAGCAAAATGTCGGTTGTCACCAGCAAAAAGTCTGCCGACAACCAGCTGTATATTTTCCAATACCAATGTGTATATGTATGTATGTTTATAGAGGTCTTTATACAAAAAATACATTTGTGTATATTATGAAATGGTATTAACAGTGATTTTGTTACCTGCACATCCTGCTTCTTTTACTCACAATTTCGTCTCTGCGATGCAAAGTTTTTATTTCAGCGAGTCCAAGGATGCAATGGTATTGCAGACTTGTCATGAAAAATAGTTTCTGGACTCGTAAGTTTGCAGTTGGGTCCATTGATATGGGAAACAGTGAGTCCCAGGACACTTAAGCCTAAATTAGTAAATAAAGTTTCAATTATACAATGCTTGGTAATTATTGGTTAAATGACTAATCATGATTAAAGGTACTATTCTTTAAACTCTTATAAAATGGAATCTTCCAGTTGATTATCTCGGTGTTAGTTATTAGAAATGTTAACAAATAGCCCCTGAACAGACACACTCTGTGGTAAATGGAAACTTCCAGCTGATTGTTTGGACTTTAACTTATCCTATCTGGTTATTAATGATTAATTTGCCAAAACAAGTTAACAAATAGTCCCTGATCAGATTGCTTCTCAAAGGATTGGTGTGAGCAAACTTTTACTCTTAAAAATGAGGATTTAATTTGATTCCGCAAAAATTATATTGTCCATCCATTGTGAAAACTGCAATAACAATATATATGGGTTCATAATGTATATGTTCCCTTAAAGCTGTGCTAGTATCATATAAGTTGATAGAATATAAATGAACATTGATAAGCATTTAATAAGCAATAAACCTTTATCTAGTATATTTTTCTGTAATAAAAATACCAAATTGTAAATTCATTATTTTCTTATTCATTAGTTATTCAAGTTTTCTGTAACTGTATTTAAAATGCCACTAGACTCCGGTAGATTTCCAAGAAAACATGCTAAATATACAGTAGTATTGGAAAAATACAGCTGGTTGTCAGCAGACAAAAAGTCTAGTGACAACCGGTTGTCAGCAGACACTTCCTTTTATCAAATTCTTTTAAAAATATTTCAATTATTAGCATGTATTTACAAGCAGAGTCTTAAAACTGTATAGATTAAGATCAGTTGGATTCTCAAAAGCCAGCTGATCATGTTCTACACTGTTTCAAAACAGGATATATCCAGTGTTTAGCATGGAAAAGGGTTTACTGATTAAAGCAGAACAATTAAAAGGGAAAATGGTAACATTCCTTTTGTACAAAAACATATAGATTAAAAAAAATTAAAATTCATTTCTAATATATAACATCAAGTGCTGTATCGTTAGCGTATGGTGAGATGACCTCACGATACGATACACGTACCTGTATCGTCAGAAAGCGTATCGCGATACGATACGATTTCAGTGAATCGTTGCAGCTCTAGTCCCCTGTGTAGGGAAAGTCACCCCTTGTGCAGGTTAAAGAGCCCTACAGTAATTTAGATATGGTTACTTGTAGGCTTTCATCCTGCAACCCAGAGTGTACAAAGTACACTCGCAAGCCAGGGTCAGGCAGTATATAGAGAAAGAAAGACGTGATTGGAAATACTGCGGTTTAGAATACAACTGTATAAGTTCTTCTACTACTACTGGCTTGCTCTTGTATGGGCTCATTACTGTCCATATAAGCAAGATTTCTCAGTCATGCTGTTGTTGCAAATCCAATAGTATGACAAATGTCACATCTTTAAAGTGCAAAGCTGCAGAGCTCTCGGACAAAAATGATTCAGAAAAAAACATACACAATTTCCAGTTCACGTCATCTCCTGTATTAGAGATCATCAGAAGTTGAACAACCAAAGCAGATCACTACATTCTCCTTTTTTCGCTATTTCACACCAATAAAAGAAATATTTTTAGTTTTTAGGCGAATTTTTTAGCCTTCATGAAGTTTCCTAACATTGTTTTCGGTCCTCATAAGAACCGTCTCATTGAGACGGTTCTTTTTAGTTCCCACAACATATCATGTTTTGGTTTTAATTTTTCATTATGTATTATTATCTACATGTATGGGCCTGAACACTTGTTGTTTTATTAGGCAAGCAAAGAAGTAGAGAGCTTAGTTCCATTCCTGGAGAGTACCCCAGAGGGTCTGGTAAGGCTGAAAGGAATGACATATTGAATATTGCATAATCAACATTTTCCACTTTTAAACAAGAGATATTTAAAACATGGAAATGGATTTTAACTTCAAGATGGCACCTACATGTACAGGTACAATCAATTTTGATATCAGAAAAGAGGGTAAAAAATTTGACCATATGATAGTTGGTAATGTATTTAATAAAGTTAGTTAAGTTACGGTACATGTTCTAAAATTTGAACACTTTTCTCCTTCTGTTCTCAAATAAAATGTTTGGTTATCAAATGCTTGTAAGAATAGCAATTTAGCAAATAGGGAAGACCCTGATCAGACTGCATTCTTGGTCTGTTTGTCTGGGCATTTGCCAACTAGTGTTCCAAATTTTAGAACTTTTACCGTATGCTTGTCAAAGTGATCATTTGAAAGGAAAACTTTAAATGAAATGTAGGTTACGCACTGGGCCATTTAAAGTTGCAGCCCAAAGCAGGCTTGCAGAAAGTTACCAATGATGTTGTAATTGCCACATCTCCATGTTTAAAAAATCTCTTGTTATTTATAGACCATCTTTTCTCATCTTGACTTGGCTAATTATATTTAAAACACCTTCAGTTACAAAATACATACACAGCCCCAATGCATGAAAATCTGGGTCTGGTCAGACATATTTGCATGGCACATAAAATCAGAAAGCCACATTGTACACAATTTGACAACATTAAAGCCCAATTTAGACTAGATTAGAATCATAAATCCATATTCAGTGATTCATTTACAATTTTGGGCTTATGGGTCCTGGGACTCGCTGTTTCCCATATCAATGAGTCCAACTGCAAACTTATGAGTCCAGAACACTATTTTTAATGAAAAGTCTGCATTACTATTGCATCCTGGGACTTGCTGAAATAAAAACTTTGCATCCCAGAGACAAAATTATGCGCAACAGATGCAGGATGCGTAGGTAACCAAATCACTGCTTATTTTTTGAAAACAGAGTTGATCCAGATAAGCTGGTGTTTATGTCAATAACTGGATTTCTACAATTGGATAAAAATTGGGGAAAAGGGTAGTACATAAATATATCCAGCATGCACGGATCCAGAGGGGGGACAGGGGGTGTGGAACCCTCCCTGAAAAATCACAAAAATATTGGGTTCAGTTCGGTACTGTTCCCGATCCCCTAACCATCACAAAGCTACCAAGCCAGCATTCAATGTTGATCCACCATTGGCACGCCAGCGAAACGCCATTAAAATGGTGTTTTGCTAGCGGGCCGATGATGGCCCCATTTACGTGGTATTTGGATCCAATCATCAACTAAAAAAAACGTCAAGGTTGGACCCCCCCTGAAAAAATAATCTGTATCTGCACATATATCCAGCCTGGTAAGGGTAAAGATAAGAATGTTACGTTTCACATGGATCCAGATAAAGTAATTTTATTAGTGTAAAATTGTAATTATTTTCTTACCCATCAATTTAAACATGTGTTTTGGGTGCTCAAAAGAACCGTCTCATTGAGACAGTTCTGTTGAGCACCCACAACATATGTTTTGGATGAGAAATAAAGAAAATAGTTATACAATACACACTCTTATCTGGAGGCCTGATGGGAGCGCAGTGGCTCGGTGGTAGATTGCTTGACTCGAGACCAAGAGACCGCGGGTTCGAGCCTCACCGGCGTCACTGCGTTGTGGTCCTTGAGCAAGACACATTGTTCCTAGCTTAGTACTGGTTAATACCCAGGAAGACCCGTGCCTGTTTGACTTAAAGATTGTTGATGGGACATAAAGAATTGAATCAAACAACAAATCTGGAAGCCTGATTTCACTTTAGGGAAGTCCTCTCTCAACTTACATGAAAGCAAATTGCAATCTGTGTTTGTTCTACGATATGAAAACCAGGGGGGATTTATAATGAAAAGCAAGTATTTTACTTACATTTTGTTTAATTTTTCTCTTCTTTGTCTTTATTATTTAAAATATCCCTCCTTGCTAAAATTAGGGGAGATCTTTAAAAAATTGGGGAAGTTGTGGGGTGGCAGTAGTCCCATCCCCATACCTAGAATAGACACTGTGCAATATACTTTAACAGTGGTTGCAGTACAATTCCAAGAGCTTTAATTATGAATGATTTCTAGAAAAAATCTAAATTGCTGAAATTGTGAATTCTCTGCAAAACTTGAAGGTTGTATTTTCGGTCCAGTTAAATAAATACATTTATTTAGTAAATTTACCCAAAATATTCATTATGATAGGCTAAAGCAGCTGATCGTGAGGAACCCAGATCAGACTCATCGCTACCTTAACACATTACATCAGGGGAGCGCAGTGGCTCAGTTGGTAGAGCGTTAGTCTGGGAATCAAAGGGTTGCTAGTTAGAGACTCTCCACCGGCGTAGTCTCAGTGTTGTGTCTTTGAGCAAGACACTTTATCCGCTGCTTAGTGCTGGTTCAACCATCCCAGAAAGACCCATCCCAACATGGCTGAAAAGTTGTTGACTGCTTGGGACGTAAAGAATCAAAACAAACACATTGCATCACTTGTTTAAATTTTAAAAGTGTCTGGCCTCCAGATAACAGTGTATAATTGAAAATTAATTATTTACATTTCTCAACCAAAACATGTTGTGGGTACTCAAAAGAACCATCTTGATGAGACGGTTCTTTTGAGCACCCAAAACCTAATTTTATCCAGATAGACATTAAAATAATCCCAATTTTTACGCATAAAAAGTTCATGAGTAGGGTTCTTAATCATAATGTTTGGGGTAAATACTGTACTCAACGACCAGTGTAGCACATTGAAATGTGGAAGCCTAAGGGTGGAAACCTTATACTTTTAAGCGGACGGTTACTTCATGTGAACTAAATCACCTATGCAAATGATTACATGTATGTGATATGCAAATCAAATTCACTACTGCATATTGCATGAAGTTATTCACCCCCTTCTGGTCGAAGACCCCTCCAGTTCATAAAAGGCATCATATCTCGAAAACCTTTCAGATCCCGCTCCTAATCCATATATGTTTATTGTTTCTTAGCATGAGTTATGATATTAAGAAACATGAAGTATCCCCGGGTATTCCCCACCCCTCCAGTTTGTAAAAGGCTTGATATCTCAGACACTGTTCAGGTCCCCACCCCCACTAAGCCATAAAAATATTATCATTAGACACATTCAGTGACACAGACCAAGTATCCCTGGGTATTCCCCATCCCCTCCAGATATCTTGGACACTGCTCAGATCCCTACCCCTAAGCCATATATATTATTGCTCCTTTAGATAAGACACATTGCAAGAGATCTAGATACTAACCCTTAAGCAAAACCATATATATTGTTTTCCTTATAACAAGGGGCTTTCAGTGTCAATCAGGGAGATCCTCGGGCTGTCAAGTAAAAATGGGTAATTTACAGATACACTGTAGCTGTTTTTTTATAAAATTTGCATATGGTTCTGTAGGAACCTTAGCCTTTTGCACGATTGTCTCTGTAATACATGTGCATATGATTCTGTAGGAACCTTTTGTACGATTGTCTCTGTAATACATGTGCATATGATTCTGTAGGAACCTTTTGCACGATTGTCTTGGTAATACATATGCATATGATTCTGTAGGAACCTTTTGTACGATTGTCTCTGTAATACATGTGCATATGATTCTGTAGGATTCTTTTGCACGATTGTCTTGGTAATACATATGCATATGATTCTGTAGGAACCTTTTGCACGATTGTCTTGGTAATACATGTGCATATGATTCTGTAGGAACCTTTTGCACGATTGTCTTGGTAATACATGTGCATATGATTCTGTAGGAACCTTTTGCACGATTGTCTTGGTAATACATATGCATATGATTCTGTAGGAACCTTTTGCACGGTTGTCTTGGTAATACATATGCATATGATTCTGTAGGAACCTTTTGCACGATTGTCTTGGTAATACATGTAGATTATAGTATTTCTAAGTCTTATATCTCTAGACAAACTCATTCTTCAGAATGTGTTGCGTGGGAGACAGTTCCCTTGGTCTTTTTTTTTTCACTGAACTTGCAGATATCTTCCGTCAAGGCTTGGATACATGCATGCAATAAGTTCCAAAATGTTATAAAATATGAGGCTTTCCATATTGGACCTAGTAAGTCTACACTGAGTACAGTAAAACCTGTCTTAAACGGCCACTCAAAATAGACAAAACAAAGATCTTGAAGACAAATGGTAGCTAAATGAAGGTCGAAAGTAATGCAGAATGCTCTCTTGGAGCATTCTGCAATACTTTTGACCTGTATTTAACTATTAAGCAATAATTGGTCTTGAAAACTAATTTTTGGTCTCCTTTTTGAGTGGCCGCTTAAGACAGGTTTTACCGCTTTACTGTACTTCAGAGGTTGTAACACTGGACTTACTGAAATCTAAAGTTCATGAAGTGTTAAACAAGTTGTTTTTTCACTCCATGAACTTAAGATTTTAGTCAATCCAGTGGTGTATTTATTAATATGGATTCATTGTGTTGATGAAAAGCAGTGTGGATCCTGATTTGCTGGCTTCATCAGAAACCAACTGGCCCCGAGGTTATAAAACTTATTTCATGCTGAACTGAGCACGATTTTTTAACTGCTCATAAAAACTAAAATACCGACAAATAAAGAAGTTTCTTGCTTTAAGTCTCTCCGAGGTTGTATTTATCATGTTAATAATTGTTAAAAATGCCAACAATTGTTGGCATTTTAACATTTATGAGCAGGATAAATTTTGTGCTCAGTTGAGTTCAGCATGAAAAAAGTGTTAAAACCTCAGGCCCAGGTCTGGATCTACACTGTTTTCTAAAGACAATATTTAGAATTTTGAAAAAGTTATATCCATAGTACACTTATGAAGTTATTATGATTGAATATGGTAATATATCCGAAATTTTTTCGAGCCTAGTTGTTATTATTTTCTTACCCATTTGGCCATTAACTTAAACATGTGTTTTGGTTGTCTCATTGAGACGATCACAACATATGTTTCGGTTGAGAAATAAGAAAATTTTCAAATATGCATTTTTATGTCTTATCTGGAGGCATGAATATCTGCCAGAAAAGGAAGAGAAAAATGCCTTCAGTACTGTTTGAATGTCTTGATATTTGTCATCTGTGATTATTCGTAGTATATCTTCGTATTTATACCATCTATATCCATACAATGACTCAAGTAGATATTTCAGGAATACAGATATAGTCCAGTTAAGGAAATTTTTTGAGCGTAAAATTGTAATTTTTTCTTACCCATCAGTTTAAACATACGCTTTGGGTGCTCAAAGAACCGTCTCATTGAGACGGTTCTTTTGAGTACCCACAACATATGTTTTGGTTGAGAAATAAGACTAATATGTTTCAATTACACACTCTTATCTGGAGGTCTGCGAGTCCATTACATTCTTCTAAAATCATCATATCTTCGGACGTTTTCAATTAGCAGCAGTTAATAGTTATTATGAGGATTTCTACTATGATTAGTGAGCATTCTAGAGTGATAATTAAGAAAATTGTAAATAAAGATGATTTTTGTTGACCATATTATTGATTTGCCAGAGCCCTGTATTTGCTAAGTGTACATATTTACATTTTACAACCCGCCCATAATCTCACCTGTCTAATAGCCATACCGCCTGATCATAAGTAGTTAGGTTCAGTTTGTAATATAGAAGATACATCAGGGATTTTCATTTCCTTTTTTGTTTGGGGTCAGGGACCTGGATTTGGTGAAAACCCTTTATGCTGTAATTGAAGAACAAGTATTGACTTTAAAAAAAGCCTGGTTCAGAATTAGCAAAAAATCTGTTGAATCTCATGATCAGCTATATTTCATGCTATAAGCCAACAGACTTTTAGATGCACAAGTAATAATTAAATATTGCGGTTCAAACTTCTTACAATGAAATGTTAAGGATGCAACCATCTTTTTACAGTGTACAGTACCTGGATGGTCTAGTCGTTGAGTAGGTGCTCAATTTCCTCTGGCCTTCCAGCTAATACATTTTAGCCAGTGTAGTGCATTTTGGGTTAACTCATAACTGTCCATTCCTCACTGCAAGTTATGCATTCACCCTGTAACTAGGGTTATTATTTTCATCACAATTTTAATATGCATATTATTGGTATTGTCAATGTTTAGAAATTGTGCAACCCAAGGAAGAATAGTTCTATGTAATTAGGGTAAATATGAACAGTAAATTTTATACAAAAACACATCCTTTTTCCATCTTACTGCAGGAAATGAATTCTACAAACCGGAAAATCCTGTGCATACCATTTGAGCCAGTGCATTAGATTTTAAACAATGTGTTATGTGCAACCAGCAAAGCTTCAGATCAGCCTGCGCATACGCACAGACTGATCAGAGCCTTTGCTAGTCACTTGAGTATTCTATGATTGTTAAGCTACTTACAGAACACCATTTGGAGTTTCTCAGCTTAAAATGAGGCTGCACAGGCTCATCTGAGTCTACACATGTCAAAATGCTACATTGTTGGAAAGCTCATGCAGTGGCTCATTTACAATGTGGAGAGTGATGCATATTGTTTTTGCTGGCATCCTTGTTTGCCGCTGATACATGTATACAGCTTTTGTTTAATGTGTGCTCTCTTTTCATAATTTTGCGCTCAAAAATATCTTTATCTGGCTCTATGTTTAGTTTAAAATCTTAGGACCTTTGGCATCTGAACTTCAAATGCTCCCTGGCAAGACTGCGCATAAACCTTTGCTGTTTTTTTGTGGTAGGTTCCTTTTTCGCTTGAGCTGGTTAAAGTAATCTTGAAGAACTGTAAAAAAAAATACGTAAACATTTGATGATTATTTTGTTTGTTATTAGGGAGTTAGCTATTATCTTGACTGATAATGTTCCAAGAAACATGAAGACATTTGATGAATATTTGCTTCTCATAAATATTAACCCCTTTACCATATTTATTCTTAATACATTTGACTTCCTGTTGAAGCATGGAAAATTTAGTGTTTGAGTAAACCCTTAGATCTGACTGCTCCTTTAGGACAAAACTGATCAGGATTTTAACAAATTAAACAAACTTTTAGTTTAAGCAGAGAGGTTTGTCCTCTGCTGATAACCTTTGCAAACAGTTTGGATCCAGATCAGTACCAACAGAATGTCGGTCCTGATCGTGATCCAAACTGTCGGACACTATGGTAATGTTTCTGAATGAATTTTTCGAAAAATTATATTAGGCGACAAGAACACATGTAAATTACCCAGTACGCAAAGTTAAACTTTTGAGGCTTGAAAACTGGGTTCTTGACACCTTGACCAAGGAAAAAGACAGTTTCAACTTGTGCAGTAAATGATTTTTTGTTGTGACAGTTTACAGTATACAAGGAAGCTATTGAAGCGAAATGCGTATATCATTATCGTAATTTGTCCTTATGATTACTCGACAGGAATTTGTTCATTTTAAGGTGGTTTTCAGTGGAGTAGTCTGCAATACCGGTAAAGTGAATAAAATATTTCTACCTGATTAGGTATAGTAAGGTCATACAGGTAGCAATTCACTGGATTGTTTGTCATAGTGTTTAAGAAGACGTATAACTATAAGGTCTAGTCTTTACACTTTGAAAATTAACAGCAAGCCATCAACACAGCAGAAAATGCTTGTCTGCTGATTTAGTCTTGACCCTTAAGTATCGTCTGGTTTTATGTCTGCTGCATGTATTTAAATTTTTTTCAGACTAGATTTTTTTCCATTGAATCCTGATCAGAATACTCACTTTTTGAGCAGTCTGACTAAGGCTCATAATGTTTGATAACATAATAAAGTCTAGTCTGAAGTGAATTTGAAAATACACAGCAGACGTAAAAAGCAGACATTTTCAGGTCAAAATAGTGGTGGGTTAAGAGTTTAATGTGCTTATTTCTCAACCAAAATTAACCCTTTTCATTCGGGATACCAGTAAACAGGTACATTGGCAAACAGTAAAGACTCAGTTGAAATGTCACGTAAGGCGGCATTTCATCTGGGTCTGCACTGTTTGCTAAGATAAATATAATTTTCAGGGGATAAAGGAGCACAGTGGCTCAGTGGTAGAATGCTTGACTTGAGACGTTCAAGTCTTACCGGTGTCACTGCATTGTGGTCCTTGAGCAAGACACATTTATCCTAGCTTAGTACTGGTTCAACCCAGGAAGACCTGTCCCGACATAACTGAAAGATTGTTAACTGAGACGTAAAGAATCAAATCAAACAAACAAACTATCTTCAGGGACAGAAATACATCAAAATTTAGAATTATTGACCTGTTACCCCTTAAAATATAAAATGGATACCCCTGAGGCTGATCTTATTGTATCAACCTGTATGGAATAATCCATCAGAATAAAAAGGGAAAAGAGAACTGGTAGATGAGACAGTTCTGTTTAGCACCCAAAACATGTTTAAACTTATTGATAAGAAAGAAATCCAAAGATTTAAAAATAAGCCAAAAACTATTTCTTATTCAACATGTGTTTTTCCATTTCAGAGGACATCGAGAATGGTGATCGATCCTGAAGTCCGGTTCACGAAGTTGGACAAGATAGGCAAAGGTTCTTTTGGTGAAGTGTATAAAGGCATAGACAATGAAACACAAGCAGTGCTAGCAATTAAGATCATAGACTTAGAGGAAGCGGAAGATGAAATTGAGGATATACAGCAAGAAATCATGGTTTTATCTCAATGTGATAGTCCATATGTGACACGGTATTACGGTTCATATCTCAAGGTGGGTAATCGGCAGGTCTCTGGTGTTTAGATGTTGTTTGCGGCTGTGGTTACAATGCAGTCCCTGTATAACACACCTCATTATAACAGGGATTTGGATAAAACGCGGTCTTGGTATGGCTCCCAAATTTTTTTACACTTGAATTTTACAAAGGAATTGTAGGAAAATGACCATTAAGTGGTCATTTGCCTATACAGTAAAACCTGTGTAAAGCGGCCACTCTCAAAAAGACAGAAAATGTTTTTCAAGACTGATTATCCCTTAATGCAGGTCAAAAGTATTGCAGAATGCTCCCTTTGGAGCATTCTGCAATACTTTCGACCTTCATTAAGCTACCAGTTGTCATTAAGACCTTTGTTTTGTCTATTTTTGAGTGGCTGTTTTACACAGGTTTTCCAATAATTACTTTTGTAAAATTGTCCCTTAAAAACATGGCTCACTTATAACATGGTCCATTCCTGTGGACTCCAAACAAGGCATTATAAAGGGACTGTACTGTGCTATGAGCTTGCCCTGAAACAGGGTAATAAGATAGCCAGGATATGACTGAAAATTTGATGAAAGGGACGTTAAATCATGCTAACACAACGAAATCAAATGATCAGCTTTTAAAACTGATTCTCTTAGAGTTCTGATTTCATTTTTCATTTATTTTGACAACTAGAACATTGAACAATTTATTTATCATACATGTACTTCAAACATGAATTGCAGAGATTGTAAACATGACGAAAATTATTTTGTCCCTAAATCTATAAATACATGTACGTTGATGCAAACATTGTTGATCTGTATCATCAGATTTACAAGTTGGTTGATCAGGGTCAACATTGTCATGTCAGGCAGTTGGTACTTTGTTGCATAATTCAGTTTGGTTGGTTGACCTGAGGAGACTTGTATTCACTTTTCTAAAAATAGCAAGTAATGGTTGAGTAGACTTGTATTCACTTGCTAAAAATAGCAAGTAATGGCTTGGTAGACTTGTATTCACTTGCTTAAAATAGCAAGTGATGGCTGAGTAGACTTGTATTATCCCTTAACGCAGGTCACTCTCAAAAAGACAGAAAATGGTTTTCAAGACTGATTATTGCTTAATGCAGATCAAAATTATTGCAGTGATGGCTGAATAGACTTGTATTCACCTGCTAAAAATAGCAAGTAATGGCTGAGTAGACATGCATTTACTTGCTTAAGATAGCAAGAAATGGCCGAGTAGACTTGCATTCACCTGCTAAAAATAGCAAGTAATGGCTGAGAGACATGCATTCATTTGCTAAAGATAGCAAGTAATGGCTGAGCAGACTTGCATTCACCTGCTAAAAATAGCAAGTAATGGCTGAGTAGACTTGTATTCACTTGCTAAAAATAGTAAGTAAAGGCTTCACTCATAGCTCCAGATAAGGATTGGAAGCAATTGGGTATTTACCCACCTCTTTTTGGCTTAATTGGGCATTTCAAATTTTAAATTGGGTATTTCAAGTTTTTGTATTGGGTGTCCTTCTGAAAGCAAATAAGCAATGAAACCGGGCCTGCGCTAGTTTCTCCTGATTTTTTTTTTGTTTACTTTCGGTTTCACTTTCAGAAAGCCCACTGACAATACTGCTTTAGTACATCTGAGACCGCTATTTCCCACTCGTATTTATCAAGTCATCTATGATTCTTCAAACCTTCAACGCAGTATTAAAGTCAAATTACTACTGTACGAGATGATATTTATCCCCACGCTTTTTTAAAAAAGCGTCGGGGATATTGCAATCGCCTCCGTCCGTCCGTCTGTCCGTCCGTCCGTCACGCTATCTCCTCCTAAACCATTGGACGAAATCCAACCAAATTTGGTGTGTGGGTTGCTGACATGAATGGGGTGTGCAACGGCACATTTTTTTTGGGCCCCGCCCTCTGGGGCCCTGGGGAGGGGCCAAAAGGTCAAATATCATTAAAACTCAATTACAAAGTCAATTTAAAAGATTTTTTAACCAAACTTTGTGTGTCTTCTCACACATGAAAGATATTAAACATATCAGACGGGATTTTCATTCGGCGGCCTGGGTCATGCCCTAGGGGTCGGACATGGGTGTACCGTGGGGGGTTGGGGGGTCAAAAAATTTTTTTTTCCGAAATTCAACCAGATATGGTGTGTGTGTTTCTTACATGAAAGGCATATGCACCGGCGCCATTTTTGGGGTCCCCACCCCCTGGGGCCTTGGGAAGGGGCCAAAAGGTCAAATATCATTAAATCTGAATTAAAAGGTCAATTTCAAAGATTTTTAAACCAAACTTTGTGCATCTTTCCACAAATGAAAGATATAAAACATATCAGATGGGATTTTCATTCGGCCGCCTGGGTCATGGCCCGGGGGTGGGACTTAGGGGTACCGTTGGGGGGGGGGGGGGGCTGGGGGGGTAAAAAAAAATCAGATTTCGTGTGTGAGTTACTCACATGAATGGCACATGCACCCGCACAATTTTTTGGGTCCCTGCCCCCTGGGGCCTTGGGGAGGGGTCAAAAATTTAATTTTCTGAACATGGTCATGTGGCATATCAAATTAATGGGGATGAGCAGTAGACCAGGATACACTGAAAAATTTTAACCTACCATCAAACTGGTGACCTTGGGATGGGGTCAAAGTGTCAATTACCATTAGATTTCTTCGAGAGCGTGGGGATTTGCGATGGCGCGCCATCGAATGTGTTCTAGTATTTGTTTGCTTTTTCACCTGTCTCACCATTGTTATCGTAAGTGACATGAATGTTGTTATTGTGTAAATGTTGGGTACCGCTAAATAGCGATAAGAATGTTCCTGGACTGGTTTACAATTTAATATACTAGATTTGGCATCATGCCGTGTATAAATTTGTACCCGACAATTGCCAGTGTTGTCCACAAAAACGGCAATCGCAAAGCGTCATACGCTATGAAAAAGTTCTGAATTGAGTATCAAGAATTTTTATTGCGTTTTTGTACGCACCGATATTAATTTAATTGCGTTTTTGGGTCCAAGCAATTGCGTAAATACGCATTACGCAGCCTTATCTGGGGCTATGTTCACTTGTTAAAAATAGCAAGTAATGGCTTTGAAGACTTGTGTTTTTCTAGCATTTAACAAGTAAGCATCCCCGGGTATTCAAAAGAACAGTATCAGTCTGAGCTTTACCCACAACAGCTAACATGTACAGTGCAGTCTCTTTTATGATGCTATGTTTAAGGTCCATTAGAATGGGCCATGTTATAAGTGAATCATGTTATAAAAGGACAATTTTATCAAACATAAAAGGAATCATTACTTGGTCATTTTCCTATAACTCCTTTGTAAAATTCCATGGTAAAAAATTTGTGTACCTCAACATGACCATGATATATCCAAAGCCATGTTATAATGAGGTGTGTTATAAAGATACGGCGCTGTATACTGTATGTAAGTTGACAAACAATTCGGAAGTGTAACCTGTGTTTTCTTTGTAGTTTTTCAAACATTGAGATTGTTTTATCAAAGTTGGAATGTTTGTTATATCTTACACCATTGGAACAAACAAGAATTTTAGCTCTTTGCATGCTGGGTAATTTTTCATGAACTTTTTGTCTTCTGCAGACTGCTGATTTTTTTAAAAATGTATTTTTTCGAAAAATGCTTTCAGAAATACTATCAGAGAGTCAACAGTTTGGGTCCAGATCAGGCCCGACGTTTTGTTGGGCCTGATCTGGGGCCAAACTGTTTGCAAAGATTATCAACAGATAACAAAATTTGCTGTTAGTAGGCAAAAATTAGAGGGTCCCCTGGGTTAATACAAAATATTTATGAATATAACATATGTATTCATTGATAAGACAAGTTTTTCATTCCAAAACTCTAGAAATTAATGTCTTAACCAGTGATTCATTTACAATTTTGGGCTTATGAGTCCTGGGACTCGCTGTTTCCAATATCAATGAGTCCCAACTGCAAACTTATGAGTCCAAAACACTATTTTAAATGACAAGTCTGCAATACTATGGCATCCCGGGACTCGCTGAAATAAAAGCTTATGCGCAAAAGATGCAGGATGCGCAGGTAACAAAATCACTGACTTAACTGAAAATTGGTAAACAGGTACTATGGTAAATAGTGATTGAAGACCCAAATGAAACTCCGCAATAGGCAGCATTTCGAAGGGTCTGCATAGCTTGCTAATGTAAAATTTAAAAAATATGGACTGAAATTCAGTAGAAATAACGGGTAGGCATATTTTCTTAATTTTTTTCACAGCATTAGGAGAACCTATTTTTTCTATCTTGCAAAGAGTGTAAGAATGAAGCTGGCAGATCAAGGTCAAGGCTATGGTGACTGCATTTTTTTGGGAGGGTCAGGTGTTTCTAAACACACATTTATTTATTTGGCCTTATCTGTACAGGCCTCTAGATAAGAGAGCATAATTAAAAATTAATTTTCTTATTTCTATACAAAACATATGTTGTGGGTACTCAAAAGAACCGTCTCAATGAGACGGTTCTTTTGAGAACCCAAAACACATGTTAAAATTGACCGATTAGAAAATATTCCCCATTTTAGCTGAATTGACATGTAAGGCTTAACTCTTTGTTTTTGTTTCAGGGTTCAAAGTTATGGATTATAATGGAATACCTTGGTGGGGGCTCAGCCCTTGATCTCATGAAGGCAGGTCCCTTTCAGGAGACAGATATATCAATCATTTTAAGAGAAATTATTAAAGGTTTAGATTATCTACATTCAGAAAGAAAATTACACAGAGACATCAAAGGTAAGCTGTTCAGTGATACAAACTAACCTTTTTTCGCCAGGAGCAAGCTGGGCCCCTTAAACAAAATGATGGGGGCCCAGCCCAAAACTAAGGGGCCCAGGATTCGGCGGAAAATTAAGCTAGTTTCAACAGAATTGCCAAGCATTAATTTTGTTTTACTCATAATTGAAGTCAGAGACCCTCAAAATCTGTATTCCTCTAAATATTTACCATATTAACCCATAAAGTGCCAGCTATAATTTGCAGCAGACGACAATTTCAAATTTTGCTGCTTTTTCAAAATTAACAAATAAGGCATGGTATTTCATGAGAATCGTCTGCTGGCAGACGATTCTCATGAAATTTCATACCTTTTGTTTTCAAAATTAGGACAGATGTTGCAAAATTTGTCGTCTGCTGCAGTCGTGATTTTTTTAAGGGTTAATTAACAGTATTTGTAAATAGCTGAATGAAGATTTGTAAACTTCCAACAGCTAGTGTCAGATTTGACAAGACTTCATTTACATACTACCCTTTTTTTAAGGGGCAAGCTGGGCCCCTAAACATTTAGTTTTAGAGGCCCAGCCCAAAATTTAGGAGCATTGGGCTACTGGGCTCCTGTTAGTCTTTTTCCCTGCATTACTGCAGTAGACCACCAATTATGTTCCATTTTACTTCACGTCTCATCGGCAAATAGGGGGCACAGTGGCTCAGTGATAGAGTGCTTGTCTCGAGATCGAGGTGATGCCCGTTCGAGCCTCATTGGCGCCACTGCTTTGTGTCCTTGAGCAAGACACATTAATCCTTGCTAAGTACTGGTTCAACCCAGGAAGACCCATCCCAACAGAACTGAAAAATTGTTGACTGGGACATAAAGAATCAAATCAAACAAAATAAACTCATCGGCTAATAATTTTCAGGGTTTTTGAAAGGGATGTAGCATTCATATTTTAGGCTTTGTATATTGAAGAGTTAAATTTCATGATATTTAGGATAAATGAGCCACAACATGAGATTTCTAACAAGTGGTATGACAATGTGCGATAAGCAAAGACTCAGACCAGCCCGCACGTACGTGCAGTCTGATCAGAGCTTTTGCTAGTCGCTTGAATATTCTATGAATTTTAAGCTACTGACCTAGCATTATTTGGAGTTTCTAAGCTTTAAAGGAGGCTGCACAGGCTAGTCTGAGTCTATTAATGTCAAAATGCCACATTGTTGGAAATCACAGGTTGCCGCTCAAATACAATTCTGTATTTAATGGCGGATTTTCCTTGAATGCCTGCGATTTTCATTATACACATGCATAATAAGAGCTTCGACTACATGTATGAGGGTGACCATTGTGTCATCTTTGAATATGGTGGCCTTTGGCACTGTAGTTTCTTTCCTGGTTAGGAAAGATCCTGTATTAAATGGCCAGGATTTCCTCCTTGTCAAACATTTAGGCCGACTTGGTTTTGGCATTTTGAAAAATCATGTGAGTAGGAAATAGGAATAACAAAAATACTAGATAATCGTTGTTAACAAACACTGGGGAGTTTACCTTGTGATAGTCCCAATTTACAGTTATAATGAACCTACCACAGAATACTTGTGGTATTGAATTCGTCATGCTATACCTGTTGATAGGAGAAATGGAATCACCTCAATACCATACGCTAAATCTTTAAACTGACAGTATAATCCTTCTGTTTAAAGAAAACAAAAAATGCTGTTTGTCCTTGAAATTTAGATACCCTGCATACTGGTTATGTTCCATTTATGGAGCAGGTACATAATTATAGCTCTTAAAGAGTCAATCATAGCAAAAGTTCTCTGCTTTTTCGTCTGCTGAAAAGATTTAGAAGTCTCTTCCCCAAACAGTGTGGACCAAGATCAGACTGCTCCTACAGGAGCAGTCTGATCTTGGTCCACACTGTTTGCCTCTAATACTTACATTAGTCAATAATGTAAGCAAATATATGCAGCAGACAACCATAGCAGACAACATTTTTAGATGCATTTTTTCCAGGGGTTTAAGTGTTTGTATTTTCTTTTCAGCTGCAAATGTGTTACTCTCAGAACAAGGAGATGTGAAACTGGCCGATTTCGGAGTAGCCGGACAGTTAACAAATACTATGAACAAAAGAAATACTTTTGTGGGTACGCCATTTTGGATGGCACCCGAAGTCATAAAACAGTCTGCCTATGATACAAAGGTAAGGCATGGGTAAGGTAAATGTTCTAAAATAGCGAACACTTTTATTTTATTTTCATCAATAGTAGGACTGGAATTGACAAAATGCTTGTCAGAATAACAAACAGGGAAGACCCTGATCAGATTGTTTCTTCAGAGGGGCTGTCTGATCTGGGTCTGTGCTGTTTATCAGGTTTCCAAGAATGAGGAAGTGATTTCTAAAAATATTGGCAGTATACCATTAGAGCCAGTGCATGAGATTTCCAACAATGTGGTATGTGCGACCAGCAAAGGCTCAGACCAGCCTGCGCATACGCGCAGTCTGATCAGAGCCTTTGCTAGTCACTTGAGTATACTATGATTGTTAAGCTACAGACCGAACACCATTTGGAGTTTGTAAGCTTAAAAGGAGGCTGCAGAGGCTCGTCCGAGTCTACACATGTCAAAATGCCACATTGTTGGAAATCACATGCACTGGCTCATTATTTCTGTATATTCAAAACAGTATCAAATGTGTTGAGTGTACTTTACTGTGATGTCTCACTCTGGTGTCTTAAATTTATTTACGGTATCATCCATTTTTGGGGATGCCTTGGTAACGGCTATTTTGTGTATAAGGCAATATATGACCATATCCATGTGCACAATTTTTATTTGGCGAAATCTAAAAATATGGATTGCAAAAGTGAAAGATGTGTCGTGTCACCCCCTGCATTTCGGAGAGTACTTCATGTCTATGGGATTATGAAAATACTTGTATTGTGTGATTCGGTACAAATTGTGCAGATGGCTTGCGTATGAAATACTATGAATTATCATGGGTAATTTTGTTTAGGCAAGGCCTTTTGCTCTGAGCAGTTTTACCCTTAATGTGGTTATCATATGACTGCAGCAGGCGACAAACATTGTTACATTTGTCTAATTTTCTGTTGAAAAATAAGGCTTGGTATTTCCTGTGAATCATCTGCCAGTAAATATTTGTATTTGAATTATGTCGTCTGCTGCAAATTTTAGGTGGCACTTTAAGAATTAAAAAGTGCATACTGGGTAATTTTGATGCATTTTTGTCATCTGTTGATTTTTTTCAAAATTAACTTTTTTGAAAAAAAAATTACAGGAATACCATCAGTATGCCAAACAGTTGGATCCAGATCAGGCTCGACGTTCTGGGTCCAATCTGTTTGCAAAGGTTGTCAGCAGATGACACCAGTAGGCAAAGAGTTGGTATAATAATGCATTAGATGCTTCAGTAAGTACGTCTATTGTCGTAAACCGGAACCTGCTGTGATGAATGAAAAGAAAAAATTTGATAGCAGTGTAATCTGACCAGCCAGCTTCTCCTTATGTTAGCTTATGTGTATCCACACTGATTGATATTCATAGCTTGCCTTTCGAGCATTACATAAACCAATATTGGTTTCTTAACTATTTCCTTCCTAGTGATGACTTTGGTTGTCTGCTAATAGCCTTTGCAAACAGCTTGGACCCAGATCAGGACTGACAAAACGTCCGTCCTGATCTGGATCCAAACCATTTGACACTCTGATAAGGATAGTGTTTATGTAATAATTTTTTGAAAAAGTAGATTTTAGAAAAAAGCAGACAAAATTACACAGCATGCAAAGAGTTAATCAACGGAGAATATCAAAGGATAATATTTTCTTAAATAGTGAAATGGGTGTGGTTAGGTAAATTTTTATTGATTGTGGCAAAATTTTAATACGCTTACAAGTATATTATATTTACCTGTACTTGAAGAGACCACAGATATATTTTGAACAGAAACCTCAGAATAGCCCATGAAGTTTTTTTTAACCCTTTTCCCGCAACTATTTTTTTGTTCTGAAAATGTTGTCTGCTTTTTATGTCTGCTGCATATATTCAAATGCTTTTCAGACTAGATTTTATCATGGAAAGCAAATAATATGAACCCTGATCAGATTGTTCCCCTAAATGGGAGCAGTCTGATCTGGGCCCATATTGGTTGCAAGGACAATAAGCAGATGAGAGGAGCAGAAGACAAAAGCTGTGGGAATAATTATTGCATAGGTGACCTGTAAAGGCTCAGACAAGTCTGCACTTTAAATATGTTAGTTTGTCATCACCCTGCAAGCCTCTTGAGGCCAGGCAGATTTTTCTATCCCCCCCCCCCATTAGACTATCCGCTCTAAGTGCCAGCTACTAGAATTTGTAACAGACAATTCAATTTCAAATCTCAAGACACTTTAACCTGCTTTGCACTGGTTTAACACAGGAAGACAGGAAATCGCCCCGACATGACTGAAAATTGTTGACTGGGACGTAAATCATTCGCACAACAAACCTTAGCCTTTAGGATGAATATGGTTGGAAACTTAAGCATAGCAAAATTAGGGTTTCAAATTTACCTCCCAAAGTGAAGAAAGATGTCCAAAGAACTTGTTGTCAGCTGCATTCGTTTTTTTTTTTTTTTTTGTTGCTTTACGTCCCATGTCAACAGCTATGGTCATTGCGGGACGGTTAGTTCACTTAACCACACTTTTTCCTGGGCAGGCTTGAGCAAGCGGTTAACCAGTACTTCGTGCACATACTTTGGCTTGTAACTGACAACAACCCTTCTTGAATGATACAGCGGAAGGGAGGAGAATGACCGTAGAAATTACTTCATGATCAATCTCCACGAAAGTATGGGACCGGGCCGGGATCGAACTCCTGACCCCTGGATCTGCAGTCAGACTCGCATCTGTTGCCAGACACGTTACCGACTGCGCTATGCGGCCCGGATCAGCTGCATTCGTGTTTTGTGGTTTAAGCACTGTGTGATTTGTGGTTTAAGGGTTATGTGCTAAGTGTGAAAAGATTTCAATAATGCCACTTACCTACTAATCTGATACTAAACCAGGCCTCCAGATAAGAGTGCGTACTTAAAATCAGTTTCCATATCTATCAACCCAAACATATGTTGTGGGTGCTCAAAAGAACCGTCTCAATGAGACGGTTCTTTTGAGCACCCAAAACACATGTTTAAACTGACGGGTAAGGAAATAATAGCTATTTTGTTCTGAAAAAAGTTATTAACCTGGATCCCTGTATACTATCTATTTTGTTACCTGACACCATAGACATCAGGTGATCATCCTAAGAAAAAAGATAATATTTACCTGTACTTTATCATTTTTATGTTGCATAATGCGGGTCTCCAAATAAGAGGTGGTAATGATATGTTAACTCTTTCCTTGCAAGCGGTGACAGTTTGGACCCAGATCAGGACCGACAGAATGATTGTCCAAAATTCTTTCAGGAATATTATCACACTGAGTGTCAAATTGTTCGGATCAAGATCAGGACCGACAGAATGATTGTCCAAAATTCTCTCAGGAAAATTATCACTCTGAGTGTCAAATGGTTCGAATCAAGATCAGGACCGTCCTGATCTTGATCTGAACCATTTGACACTCTTCAGTGATAATATTCCTGTAAGAATATTTCATAAAAAATAATTTTGAAAAAAAGTCAGCAGACAACAAACGCAAGAAAATTACTCAGGGTGCAAAGATGCATATTGATAGACTGATAGTTCTACTTAACAGTTACACTCACGGAAAATGTAGAAAATCTGAAATTTTCAGGCTTTGCAAAATTGCACAGGTTTCATAGTGTACATTTTCCGTAGCTGTAAACCTTTATTGCTATTCTTGCATGTTTTTGTCATTTTTAATCTGTATTGGACAGATGACAATAAAATATACTTTAGGTAATTTTATCTTTTGGATGGGTGTAAGCTCACGACAGTTGACCCCCCCCCCCTTCAAGAAAGGAAAACACCTGGAGATCAGGTGTGAGATCTGCTATGCGTGCAGACCCTCCCGACATGACCATAGCTGTTGACTGGGATGTTAAGAACCAAACCAAACAAAACCAGGTGTGAGATCTGCTATGCCTGCAGCTTGACAGCTACCTGGAGGGGTACCCACTGATGTGCTAGATGCCCCTGCACCTACAATGGTGATCAAAAACCCAACTATGAGACCTAGAGAAGGAATTTTATTGTTATCATTTTCTTACCACATCAATTTAAACATGTGTTTTGGGTGCTCAAAAGAATCGTCTCATTGAGACGATTCTTTTGAGCACCCAAACATATGTTTAGGTTGAAAAATAAGTAAATAAATTTGCCTAGGTACCAAAGTCTCAAACATAAGCTTTAAAACTTCATGCAGATATATGGAGTTTAGATATTATAGCTATAGATTTATATATATACTCAGAAAAACAATTGAAGGATATTTAGATTCAGTTCCATCTCTAACATTTAATACAATAAAAACTAAACTAATTATGCATGCATTTCATAGTCCCAGATATCTGCAATCAAAAAGAATGTTTGATTTAAGTCACGTTTCAATGATAAAAGTACAGTACATGTCCAAATGGTGCAACCCTCTATACTGAAAAGTCACAAGCATTCAAAAATGATTGAAACCCATTTTTATTGTTTGTATTCCATAATGGCTGGCTCTAAAATCATTGCTGGCTCTCAGCCAAAGGTATGACAGCTAATTTTGCAGTTTTTGTTAGTGTTTTCCTTCCAATTTGTTGTCACATTGGCTGGGGTATGCCATATTTGTGCATATTTGTTGAAGAAGTTGTCACTTTATTAGGTGCAATTACTGATAAATGAGTGTGAACACTTGTCTGTGGTCAGAATTTGAACATAAGTAATGACCAGGTATAGGTTGCAGCAAAAAAAATAAACGCTAAAATTTTTGCATGTGAACTTTGGGTAAAGAGGGTTGGTACATTTGGAGTGGTACTGTATCGTAACCAATGACCCGTAAATTTTATTTTGCATTCTGCTGAATTGCATATTGGTAGTTTTATCGGATACGAAAATGCCTTGTATGGAAATTATTTTCTCAACTGTTATATAGTCAAAAGAATTTTAATATCCTTCAATTGTTTTTCTGAGTATATATTTAGTGTCGACCAAGCTTATTCTGGAAGCTTATACTTGTGTTATTTTATATTTTGGAATTAAATTTCTCTCAAACATATGTTTTTTCTATTATTTCAGGCAGATATATGGAGTTTAGGCATTACAGCTATAGAATTTTAAGTATATTTAGTGTAGACCAAGCTTTTTCTGAAAGCTTATACTTGTGTTATTTTATATTTTATACCAAATTTCTCTCAAACATATGTTATTTTCTATTATTTCAGGCAGATATATGGAGTTTAGGTATTACAGCTATAGAATTAGCGAAGGGAGAACCTCCGAATTCTGAGCTTCATCCAATGCGGGTCCTTTTTCTCATTCCAAAAAACAACCCTCCACAGCTAACAGGCAACTATTCTAGGCCGTTTAAAGAATTTGTAGAACTTTGTTTGAATAAAGATCCAAATAATGTAAGTAGCATGCTCAATTGCTTTCTTTTTCTCTCTTTCTTTCTAGGGCTGGCACGATTAATCAAAATATCGGTTAATCGGTCGATATACAATAGAAAAACGATTATCGATATGAAATTTCAAAAATCGGTTACTTACATTGGATGTTCTGTTCATTTATTCAATTAAAATTCAAGCGTAATTGCCTCGTGTGATGTTTTGTTTAGAGCGGAAGTGCTTTGTCGTAAACAGTAGATGTGTATAAATTGCTGTAAGGAAGTAATAAAAAATGTTGTACTCTGCAAGTTAACTCAACAACTGATGTAAGAAAAAGTTGTACTTGGGCTTCTCTGTTTTAAAGTAGTACAAAATTATAAAATATTTGTCAGATAAACAATCTAGTATGCAAGTTGTTTTTTTTCTCCTCTGTTAATTTGATTTTTGGAAGCTTTCGATTTTGCCGAGGTTTTATAGTGTCTTATTTTACACAAAGGTGTTTGTGTCATGCATACTTGACTTCCTGTTGTATGCAAGAACAATGGCCGACTGTGAGTTTAATTACCGACTTTGCCAATTAGCAAGTCAATTTTCTTCCAACAGAGTGGATGACGACTTGTTTTGATCAAAGGTGCCAAGTTTTACTTGAAACCTATTGTCTTTTGAATGTAAAACACACACCACTTAGTGTTGCGTAGCAAAATGATAGCGAAATGAATGTCATTGACCATGCAAAAGTTTTCAAAAACATTCTGAGACCTTCTTTCAAGTTTGAGCGATTACTTATCGGTTATATATCGAAATTCAAGGACCGATTATCGATTAGCATTTTGGCGTCGATTAGCCAGCCGTATTTCTTTCTGTCTTTGATAGAAATAAAAAGTGGTTGCTAAAAGAGGTGACAATTGAGGCTAAAAATGCTACCATGATAGTATTGCAATAGTAAAATTCCTATCGTGAAAGTGTTGTAATAGTCCACACAGGTTTAGATAAACAAAAAAATCAGCGAAAATTGTGAATATTTTCTTACCTATCAGTTTTAACATGTTTTGGATGCTCAAAAGAACCGTCTCATTGAGACAGTTCTTTTGAGCACCAACAACGTATGTATAGGTTGAGAAATAAGAATATTAAATTTTCCTTACACACTCTTAACCAAAGTCGTTGGGATACTAATCATGATAAAAACATATATTTTCTCTGAGAATGGTACAATTTTATACTCATTTGTAAACATTGTAGCAGTTGTCTAGTGTTTGAGAAGTTGGAAAGATAGATGTAAATATTTCATAAACAATGACTTAGTTCTTGAAAACTGTACAAGGTTCTCTTAGTGGACCTTGAAAAGACATTGAATTTTATACTCTGTGTGCTGGGTAATTTTGCATGTGTGTTTGACATCTGCTGATTTTTTTTCTTCAAAATTAACATTTTCACAGAAATTCTTCCGGAACATTATCAGAGTGTCAAACAGATTTGAGCCAGAACAGGCGCGACGTTTTGTCGGGCCTTTTCTGGGTCAAAATGTTTGCAAAGGTTATCGGCATATGATGGCACTAGCAGACATTGAGTTGATGAATGCTTTATGGTACAAAAAAATAATGAGTTTCTTTAAAATCATGGATAAATCAATTGTAAAAAGAGTGTAATAATAACAGTCAATAAATGTTTTGTGATGTTAAAAGTTTGTGGTGGCCCTGGTTGTGGCCTTGGCTGAAGTTAAGATATGAAACATTTGTGTCGCCTATTAAACAGCCTACACAAATGTGTCATATCTTAACTTCTGCAACAGAGGGAAACAACAAAGATTAAACATGGAAACCCCCATGATTGAATCTAATGCCATTTTGTTTTTTCCAGAGACCTTCCGCCAAAGAATTAATACGGCATCCATTCATTAAAAAAGCAAGAAGAAATGCATTTTTACAAGATTTAATAGACCGGTATAAACGGTGGAAACAAGAACGAGGGAATAACAATTCTGACAGTGATAGCTCAGAGTAAGTTTATAAGGAAAATAGAAGAAATTTAGAATAATTTAGATAATTAACTGCCAACTGCAGCTTATAGCCCCAGGAACTGGGAAACTATCTGCAGTCTTAGTATCAAACCAGGATTAAGTTAAGTAAGTTTCTTACTCCTCAGTTTAAACATCTGTTTTGGTTGCTCATAGAATTATCTCATTGAGTACCCACAACTTATGTTTTTGTTGAGAAATAAGAAATTAATTTTCAATTATGCACCCTTACCAAGAGACCTGGTATAAGCCACAAGGCTTAAGCACAGCTGGTAAATTTTTTCCTGCCCTGACTGAGAATCCTATACAGACTGTACTGTAACTAAATCAGATTTTTAAGCGTAAAATTGTGAATATTTTCTTACCCATCAATTTTAACATATGTTTTAGTTGAGAAATAAGAAGGAAAAAAAATGTTATGGACTCTTAACTGAAAGCCTGCTTACCACTTGTGCACTGATCTTTTCAAATTTGGACCATGTCATGATGATGATGATGATGATGATGATGATGATGATGATGATGATGATGATGATGATGATGATGATGATGAAAGAATCATTGAAGAAGTATTTTAATGCACTTGCTATTGTAACCTGATGTCCGATAGGATAAATTTAGAAATTTGCTGCAGTATATTTGTGATGTACTGTTGGTAATAGTTTGACGTCATTAATTATGTCACATTTCGTTAAATGACTTGCAATGCTTCAATTTGAGACAAAACAAAGATTTGAAAGGAAAAGAAGTGCAGTAGAATGGGGATAACCATATTTAAAAGTTTCATTTGGGGAGATATATTACCTGATATACGGTCCGAAATCGTGTTTTATGGCTCCACTTACGTCTCACCATAAATCGATATTTCGGACCATAAATCCGACTATTTTAATATCTCAAGAAATGAAAATTTTGAATAATTATCACCTAATCGACAATAGGTTTCAATCGATTTTAAAATGAGTCGGTATTTGTTCAGAATATATTGTATATAATAGTACTGAGATATGGCTGTTGTCTTCAGTACTTGATACAAAGGGAGGTAATGTTACATTTAAGGGCAACAATTTGCATATTTTATTTCAGTGATGATGAAATTGACGAGGAAGATGAGAAGGTAGACTGGATCTTGGACACAATAAAGAATCCCAAAAATTTAGAAAAATATATGCCAAACGGTAATCAGGAAGAAATCAATGTGAGTAATGTCCCTTTAATTTTGATCTCCCTTTTGCCTCTAGATATTAGGGTGTTGTGTTGTTATTAGTATGCAGTTTGCATGAAAGCTTTGTGACCTTTAGTGACCTTGTTAATCAAGAAAAGTATGGTGGTAGGCATGGGATCAGATACACAAGCATTTTGGGTGTAAAATTGCTTAGTTAAAAATAATTTTCTTATCCAAACGTTAAAAAATATGTTTTGGGTGCTCAAGAGAACCATCTAGATGAGATGGTTCTTTCGAGCGCCCATAACATATGTTTATACCCCCGGTACGAAGTATATAGGGGGTATATGAAGTATATAGGGGGTATATAGTTTTTGCCTTTTCTGTAATTATGTTTGTCTGTCTGTTTGTTTGTCTGTAAACTTTTTTTTTCGTCAAGGATTTCTCAGCAACTACTTGGGTTAGGATTCTGAAATTTGGTACAAAGCTTGATAGTGATGAGTTGTATTGTGTAACAAAAGAACAGCCACATATTGCTTATCAGTCCCTTTATTTGTTCATTTTTCTTTCTCTCCAATGGAAAAATTTTTCGTCAAAGATTTCTCAGCAACTACTTGGGTTAGGATTCTGAAATTTGGTACAAAGCTTGATAGTGATGAGTTGTATTGTGTAACAAAAGAACAGCCACATATTGCTTATCAGTCCCTTTATTTGTTCATTTTTCTTTCTCTCCTATGGAAAATTTTTTCGTCAAAGATTTCTCAGCAACTACTTGGGTTAGGATTCTGAAATTTGGTACAAAGCTTGATAGTGATGAGTTGTATTGTGTAACAAAAGAACAGCCACATATTGCTTATCAGTCCCTTTATTTGTTCATTTTTCTTTCCCTCCAATGGAAAAATTTTTCGTCAAAGATTTCTCAGCAACTACTTGGGATTGGATTCTGAAATTTGGTGCAAAGCTTGATAGTGATGAGTTGTATTGTGTTACAAAAGAACAGCCACATATTGCTTATCAGTCCCTTTATTTGTTCATTTTTCTTTCTCTCCAATGGAAATTTCTGTCACAGATTTCTCAGCTCCTATTGGAGCCAGTGTTTTTAAATTTTGTGTACATCTTCAGGATGGCAAAGTGTACTGTGTAAATGGAAATTAAGATGCTAATCCTCATTTTGCCTTCTTTTTTTTTCAAATTTTCATTTTTTCCTTCTTTCTCTCTTATATAATACATATGGACATTTTTTTCTGTCAAAGATTTCTCAGCAACCACTTGAGTTATGACTCTGAAATTTGGAACAAAGCTTGATAGTGATTAGTTGTATTATGTAAGAAAAGAACAGCTACATATTGCTTATCAGTCCTTTTATTTGTTCATTTTTCTTTCTCTCCATTGGAAATTTCTGTCACAGATTTCTCAGCTCCTATTGGAGCCATTGTTTTCAAATTTTGTGTACACCTTCAGGAAGGCAAAGTGTACTGTGTAAATGGAAATTAAGATGCTAATCCTCATTTTGCCTTCTTTTTTCAAATTTTCATTTTTTCCTTCTTTCACTCTTATATAATACATATAGACAATTTTTCTGTCAAAGATTTCTCAGCAACTACTTGAGTTAGGATTCTGAAATTTGGTACAAAGCTTGATAGTGATGAGTTGTATTGTGTAACAAAAGAACAGCCACATATTTCTTATCAGTCCCTTAATGTATTCATTTTTCTTTCTCTCCAATGAAAATTTCTGTCGCAGATCTCTCGGCTCCTATTGGAGCCAGTGTTTTCAAATTTAGTGTACACCTTCAAGTAGGCTAAGTGTATTGTGTAAATGAAAACAAAGATGCTTAAGCTCATTTTGGCTTCTTTTTCAATTTTTCCTTCTGTCACTCCTATATAACACATATGGACGTTTTTATGCCCCCAAAGGAACTTTGGGAGGCATATAGTAATCGCACTGTCCGTCCGTCCGTCAGTCCGTCCGTCAGTCCGTCCGTCCGTCAGTCCGTCCGTCCCGCTTTCGTGTCCGGTCCATATCTCCTATATTCTTTGAGGTAGGAATTCCAAATTTGGTGTGTTGATACATCTTGGGATGGCGGTGTGTCGCGTACCATTTTCGGGTCACTGTGACCTTGACCTTGACCTCTGACCTATTTTTTAGAATAATGATGTCCGGAGCATATCCCTTATATTATTTGAGGTAGGAATCTCAAATTTAGTGTGTGGATGCATCTTGGGATGACGAAGTGTCGCATACCATAATTGGGTCACTGTGACCTTGAACTTGACCTCTGACCTAGTTTTTAGAAACTGCATTGAGTTTGGTGCATATCTCCTACATTCTTTGAGATAGGAATTCCAAATTTGGTTTGTAAATGCATCTTGGGATGACGGGGTGTCACATACTTTTTTTTGGGTCACTGTGACCTTGACCTCTGACCTAGTTTTAAGTATTATTGTGTCCGGAGCATATCTCATATATTCTTTGAGTTAGGAATTCCAAATTTAGTGTGTGGATGCCTCTTGGGATAGCAGAGTGTCATGTATCATTTTCGGGTCACTGTGACCTTGACCTCTGACCTAGTTTTTAGAATAATCATGTCCAGAGCATATCTCTTATATTATTTGAGGTAGGAATCTCAAATTTGGTGTGTGGATGCATCTTGGGATGACGCAGTGTTGCGTACCATAAATGGGTCACTGTGACCTTGAACTTGACCTCTGACCTAGTTTCTAGAAACTGCATTGAGTCTGGTGCATATCTCCTTTATTCTTTGAGATAGGAATTCCAAATTTGGTGTGTAAATGCATCTTGGGATGGCGGGGTGTCACATACCATTTTTGGGTCACTGTGACCTTTACCTCTGACCTAGTTTAAGAATTATTGTGTCCGGTCCATATCTTTATATTCTTTGAGTTAAGAATTCCAAATTTAGTGTGTGGATGCCTCTTGGGATAGCGGAGTGACATGTACCATTTTCGGATCACTGTGACCTTGACCTCTGACCTAGTTTTTAGAATAATCATGTCCAGAGCATATCTCATATTATTTGAGGTAGGAATTTCAAATTCGGTGTGTGGATGCATCTTGGGATGACGAAGTGTCGCGTACCATAATTAAGTCACTGTTACCTTGAACTTGACCTCTGACCTAGTTTCTAGAAAATGGTGCTTATCTCCTATATTCTTTGAAATAGGAATTCCAACTTTGGTATGTAAATGCATCTTGGGATGCCTGAATGTCACAAACCATTTTTGTGTCATTGTGACCTTGACCTCTGACCTAGTTTTAAGAATAATTGTGTCCAGAGCATATCTCCTATATTATTTGATGTAGGAATCCCAAATTTGGGGTGGTGATTCCTCTTGGGATGGAGGAGTGGTGCATACCATTTTGAGTCACTTTGACCAAGACATTGACTTCTGGCCTCATTTCTAGATTTTTCGTGCTATATTACAGCTAACTTTCCTCAAATGTGTCTTATGCTAGACCAATTCCTTTGGGGGCATTCGTCACATGTTTGTGACATTTCTTGTTTGTAAGAGTTTTCTCAGCAACTACTTGATTTAGGATTATGAAATTATTTGTGTACTTTCAGGTAGGAGAAGTGTATTGTGTAAATGAAAACTAAGGTGCTTATCCTCATTTTGCCTTCTATTTCAAATTTGCAATTTTTCCTTCTGTCACTCTTATATAACACGTATGGACATTTTTCATCAAAGTTTTCTCAGAAACTACTTGATTTAGGATTATGAAATCTTTGACAATTTTGTCTTTTCTCTGAAAGTGTTACAACCTCTGATGGCTACCGCCGGGGGTATGTGAGCTTTGCTCACTTCTTGCTATATTTTTGTTGGGAATTAAGAAAATTGATCTTTGATTGCAGACTTGGTAGGAAAAAATCAGTATGAGTTAGGATGCTTGAGAACTTGCCTCCCTTGAATGCCTGAATATGGAGGTGACATTCTAGTTGTTGTATTCATGCAGTACGTTTTAAATATCTTTTTAAAGAGCCCATTAAATTTACAGAAATGTATACAAACATCAGCTGATGAGTAAAGAGTAAAAATTGAATGTCCGCCGTTTGCCTTAATTTTTCTCTCGTAGCATTGAAGGGTCTGACTAGTTCATATACAGTTTGCAAGATATTTTTTATGAATAAAATGAGTGTAAAGTTTAGACTAAATAAAATGAGCTCTTATCTAAAGCATTAACAAAAGTCAGACAGTAATTTATGGACATTTTTACAAAAAACTACACTTAATTAGTGAAAAAAATTACGCAATACTGTGGTGTTTAAACTTCAGAGAGATATTGGTAAAAGTTCCATGCTTGGCAGGGTTTCATGTGAGAATAAACTGGGTTCACACAGTCTGGTAAAGTACTTGGATATTAAGGGTTTTTATTGAAAAATGCATGAAAATTAAATTCACCTTAAAAAGTGCTGCAGAATCATCCTTTGACCTTGAGAAGTACTGAAATTTCACTATTTTCTCAAAGAAATAACCATGCAGTATCTGCTGAACCAAATAAAGGTGCAACAATTTTATGCTGATTTTTCTAATACTCATTTCTCAATTATCTCAGCATTTGGGAGATTGAATTTTAAAGTGTAAACCATTAACTTGTAGTCCTTGAAAACTGTAGGGTAGACTTTTAAAAGTCCTTGAATTTTACACACACTGGACTGTATGAACCCTGAATAAACAAATGAAAGCTGGTTGGAGATTTTTTTGCCTTTTTCACTACACCATCTTAGATTCTTCACCTTGTCATGTGATATTGTTCTTTTGGTTGTGATTTTTCTTCAGTTAGTTAACCCTCTTTATACTGGTATCCGAGGACAAAGAATGTAGACCCAGATGAGATGCTGGAGAATGCAGCGTCCCATCTGGTTCTTCCTCGTATGCAAAGACAGAAATATAGGGAGCCCAGTTGCTCAGTGATAGAGTGCTTGACTCGAGACGGAGAGGTCGCGGGTTCGAGCCTCACCGGCGTCACTGCGTTGTGGTCCTTGAGCAAGACGCATTTATCCAAGCTTAATACTGGTTCAACCCAGGAAGACCCGTCCCTGTTTTAAATTAACTGAAAGATTATTGATGGGACGTAAAGAATCAAACCAAACAAACAATCAAAAGACAGAAATGAGTAGTGCAGTGTCTCACTGGTATAATGTGTGACTTGAATTTGGTAGGCCCCTGGTTTTAGCCTCGCTGGAAGCATTATGGTGTGTCCTTGAGCAAGACACTTTATCAGCTGCTGAGTACTGGTTGAACCCAGGAAACGTCCTGACATGACTGAAAAATTGTTGGTTAGGACTTTAAGTATCAAATCAAGCAATAAACAAAAGACAGAAATACATTGCAGTCTCTTTATAACACACCTCATTATAACAGATGTTGATATAATGTGGTCATTTTGTGGATCCCAAATTGTGTCCTTGAGCAAAACACATTAATCCTTGCTGAGTACTGATTCAACCTGTCCTGACATAATTGAAAGATTGTTGACTGGGACGTAAATGATCAAATCAAACAAAAACACGTTCCATTCATATTGACCCTAAACATAGTGTTATAAAGGGACTTCTTGTACGGTTCTAGACAATTTTAGATTCTAACAAGTTACCCCTAAAAATGTAAAATGAAAAACTGGATAGGAGATCATCAGATGTTATCAGTATAAAAAGGGTTAACATTATTTCTGTTTGTTCTTAGCTTCTTTTTATATTTCTGTTGTATTTTGCATGTTTGTAGACACGAATACCCAGTAGCGGCCAAATACAAAGTGGTCAGTTGAATAAACGACAGGCACCGGCAGTACCACAATCTCAAAATCATAATATTGTAAGTGATACACACTGTTTGACACAGCATAAACACACCAGATCGGCTGATATTGAAAACTGCCAAAAGACTGACAAAGGCAGATCAGTGAGTAACTCTTCTGATAATCTTTGCAAACAGTTATGTCCCAGATCAGGCCCGACGAAAGGTCAGGCCTGATTGGGATCCAAACTGTTTGACAGTCGGATGCTATTCCCTAAAAGATTTTTTGTAAAAAAACTTAATAAATAAAACAACCAGCACATGACAAAAAAGCATGGTAATTGCCCAGCATGCAGAGTTAAGAAAACTTTTGTCTCAAAAACCAGGCCTCTAGATGAGACTGCGTAATAGAAAAATATTTTTCTTATTTCTCAACCAAAACATATATTGTCGGTACTCAAAAGAACCATCTTACTGAGACGGTTTTTTGAGCACCCAAAATAAATGTTATAGATGATGGGTAAGAAAATATTTACAATTTTAGGCCGAAAAATTAAAAAACTGTATTTATGGCTTATTGATCTGTGTTTGTAGACTGCACAGTTTTTGATTGAAGCCTATTCTGTGTCATTAGTATTAGATTCGAATGCTGCTCTTTGAATCAGTTCACTGTAAAGTTCCTATCAGAAATGTTAGAAGCCCCACAGGGAACAATTTTTTCACAGTACTGAGTAAGAAGTTTACCATAGGAAGTGTATGTGTGAGTTATCCCCCTTCTAGTAAATAACTGACATAGTTCAAGAACTTTCTGTTCATTAACCTCTTGCACAAATGTTTACCTGAGCGAGGCTAGCCGGTATAGTAATCTGTGCACTGGTTGCGGGCAAATTAATTGTACAGTTTTAATTCTTCCAAACAGGTGAGGCGGTCTCTGGGAGCAATCCTGTAACCAAAAATGTAACCTGTACTTGCACATATGTGGTTATATATTTAACCTTTGTCCTGCTGGATTCTTTTAAAAATAGTGTAGATCCTGAAGCCAGCTGATTAGAATCTACAATCTAGAGCTTTTAGAAATTATTGTTATTTACCTTAACCACTCAGGACTGAAGCATATCACAAATTTGAGCCATCTGTCTACATTTTCATGGCAAAAATGCTTGATATTAGATAGGAATGCTGCTATTCACACGAAATTTCAAGTCATATGGTATGAATTCTTGCCCTGCAAACCGTTTCGACCCAGATAAGGACCAACAAACTGTTTGTCCTGATCTGGATCCAAACTGTTCGCCACTCCATTTAATACTGTTGGTATTTCTGAAAGAATTTTTTGAAAAAGTTAATTTTGAAGAAAAAATTTGCTTGTGACAAAAAAGCATGCAAAATTACCCAACAGGGCAAGAGATGATAAGATAACATAAAAAATATCTTCAGCAGATCATGGGTTAATGAACACATACACCCTGACAGTCATAAATTATATGCATCTAAAGGCACTCTTAACTTTTTCCTTGCTTGAGGCTACTGATAACCTTTGCAAACAGTTTGGACCCAGATCAGGACCGACAAGATGTCGGTCCTGATCTGGATCCAAACTGTTTGACACTCTGATAGTGTTCCTGAAATAATGTTTTGAAAAAAAATAATTTTGAAAGAAGTAGGTATACAATGACAAAAGAATGAAAAATCACCCAGCATGCAAAGAGTTAAACAGATTTAGAGATCTCACAGGATGCTCCTAAATATAGAAATATAAATTATGATAATAGCAATAAAAACAAAACAATAAAAATAATTATTAGGCCAAATATTTGTCATTTTTCACCTTTTTAAAAGCCTCAAAATAAGATGGCCAGAACTTTAACATACTTTACTTATCATGAATTTTCTTCGGGGTCACAATAGTTACCTCAAAATTTGGACACCCGATCTCCTCAACTTTTTTTTATCTCTTTTGCCCCCATTCACAACTTTTGTTGTTTGCTCCTGTTCTTAGGTAGCCTATATTGCAAACAATATGGACCCAAATCAGGCTGCTTGCTTGGTTCATATTCTTTGCTTCCATGGAAATATCTAGTCTGAAGTGCACTTGAACCTATGTATCAGATGTAAAAGCAGACAACATTTTCAAGACAAAAAAATAGTGACGGGGATCATTTTCAAGACAAAGAAACAGTGACGGGGATGAATGTTAAAAGATATTTGTCTGCTAATTTGAAAATTTAAACAATCACTTAGGGTCAGTTAAGCAAAAAAATTAGCATAAAATTGCAATTATTTTTTTTATCCATCAGTTTATACATGTGTTTTGGGAGCTCAAAAGAAGCGTCTCATTGAAACGGTTCTTTTGAGTACACACAACATATGTTTTGGTTGAGAAATAAGAAAAACAAATTTCAGTTACACACTCTTATCTGGGGGCCTGCCATCATTTGTAATGTTTAAAGAACAATCAATAAAGCTTTTTGAAGTCTATGTTATTATTTCGAAAGTATGCTCAAAGTAGTTTTTTAGCTGCAGGGTAGAGAAATAGCAATTTTCTTTTTCCTTTATTTTTTTAAACACGGCTGCCTATCTCCACATTTATAACATCTTGTTATGAAATGCATTTTAAGGAGTTCATAAAACTCCACACAAAGTTTTTCTGGGCCTTTTAAGTGTATTTACCTGATAGGTTAACCCTTAAAGTGGCTCTTCTGTATCTACTGCTCAGGATGCATACTTTTTCACCATAATAATTATTAATAAAACCACACCCGTTTGACTATACATCAAGTTCATAAAGTAAAGTACCCCAAGTGTAATTATGGGAGCATGTGAGTTTATTAGGTAAGTGTAGATTACTTTGAAGCTTTTGTTTTTGACAAGGCTGATTTTGAATGAGTAACCTAGGCATGCAAGTTTCCGTCTTTTCATCCTAGAGGTCGACTTTGTTACACAGCAGTCCCTTTATAACACGTCAATATACCATAACATGGATTTGGATATAACACGGTCATGTGGCTCCAAAAAATTTTGCCGTGAAGTTTTACAAAGGAAAATTTTCCTATAATTCCTTTAATTGTTCCTTTATAACATTGTTCACTTATAACAGTAACTTTCTTGATTTTTAAGTAGAGTGCTGTCCCTTTATAACCCTATGTTTTGGGTCAATAAAAATGGACCCTAAACATAGGGTAATAAAGGGACAGCACTCTACTTAAAAACATAGGGTCATAAAGGGACAGAACTCTACTTAAAAATTAAGATAGAGTTACTGTTTTCATACTTAACATTGTCCTGCTGTGTAAATTAATCTGTTGAACTTAAGAATGATTTGCAACTGGCTGGGTTGAATGATTTTCTTAATTGCCATTGGTTCATTAGCTGAATGGAAAACTTTGTGGATCCTGATCAGCTGGCTTCTGAAGAAGCCAGCTGATCTGGATCCACAGTGTTTTCTATTGTTAAGGATAAGTCCGGGGTCAGCAGGACAAGGATTAAGAACAGATTCTCAAGAATCTGTGTGCCTTTGTTGGAAGCAAGTTAATCACATTGACTTTGATGTTTGATCTGCAACAATCACACAGAATAGGCGGCAATCGAAAACTCTCTTAAAAATCAAAGAACATGGATGGAAAAACGCTATAAACAGTGTTTACGATTGCCATTGGTCACCAATTGAGTGACAAATGGCAATCAAAAACTCTGTTTCTAACTATTTTCGATCTACTTTCGTCAGTAGTATTAATGCTTTTGATTGCTGCCTAACATGTGTGACAATCTTTTAAGAATATTATGTACCAATTATATCATGCACAGGTAGTGGGAGAAAAGACTTCTTTAAGAATATTGTGCTCCGTTGTAACCTATGTTCTTTATGCTGATTCTGTCTATATACTGAACTTGTTGTGTTAGATGTTACCTTCTAGTTATTTGTAACCCAAATCTTCATCATGCCTTAGATAAGATGGGCTTTCTCAATAGAAGAATAATTTCTTAACTCTTGACAGTAACCATTTCAAGCTCAGGCTATGACCTGAACAGTGTTTACTGACTGTAAAGGCACAAGAAAATCAAATTTTTATTACATTACAGTAAATAAAGTGGAGTTTCTTTATCAACAGCAAAACAACAACAGCTACAAACAACAACAAAAACACACATTTGGAAACCTGGCAACAACATGGGTAGGGATTTCAGGATTATTCCTGAAGACTGACTTTCCATGGAAAGTCAGCTTCTCAACACTGAATTGGGTGAATTAGAAACTCTTCTCTGATTTATAAACAGTTTATCTGAAGACAGGTGAACATTTAAAATTAAAATTGTTTAAATTTTGTAGGTTAATACTGCAAGTTTTAGGATTTGAATATCAAAAGTCTGGGATGTTAGAAATTTTGATCTTATGCACCTATGAAGTCAATCTTATCTAAGCCATATTCAAATCTATAGCTAGATTCAGCATCAAGGCATCAGTTACTACTATTTCTACTTGCATGATCTTTTCTTCAATCTGCTTTTGTATGTCAACTACTTATTCTTACACTTGAAGCAGGGATTTTTCTTCAGAATTCAGGTGAACAGATACAGTTTCATGGGGGATAAAATCCATTACGGTAAATGTTCTAAAATTTCGAACACTCTAAAATTACGAACACCTAAAATTATCGTCGAAAATAATTTTTAAAACATCCTAAAAAATCGAACACTGCCCTTTTTCGGAAAAGTGAATTTCTAAAATTACGAACATGTTATTTTCGGCGGAAAATCGAGGTCCGTTTATCTGTTTGTCCCATCTGTGTTTGGTCAGCACGTGAGCGGTAGCGACATTTGGAATGTTCCATTCTACTTAAATGGGTGATCTGGTACGTGACATTCTATTTCGCATGCCAGCGCGCGACGTTATACATTATTCAAGGTCACCAGCATTGACGAACTTGATGCACGGACAAGTTCCTGCAACGATTCCGAAACTGCTTTGACTTACCCTATTGAGTATATGTATCCACCCAAATGGCTGATATAATTATTTAATACTGACCAAAGGCCGCGATTCAGCTTATTGTACGTGGATTATGCACGTTGACACAGGCATAAGTGTGCTGTGACACGTACTCGTTTTTTTTTTCTAAAATACCAGCCCCGAAGAGAGAGAGAGAGTTGCGGAAAATGAGACGATCACTGGGCGAGAGAGAATGAAATAAGTTGATGTATAGTGATTGCCGTGGACGCTTGCAACACAAGGGGTCGTTCGGTTTCGTGCAAAATGCCGAGAAAATCGTGCAAGTCGCATGTTTTTTTCTCACCGAGACATCCAATGCGGAAAATAAAGCCACCGTATATTTAATATTTACGGACATGCCTAGTCATCATCTCATTAGTTCACGGTACTTAAGGCTTAAATATGTGTGATTCTCATCCGACTGACACCCCCTACCCTCCTCTCCCTTTTAAGCATTTTAAAGGATTTCCCAGTTCGGCAATATGTCCAAGCCGCGTGCGACACGGAGGGCACTTCTATCATTCTAATTTTATGCGTACGCTCTTTTCTTGAACACAGCTCGGACCCGAGCATGAAATCAACTTGCGCGGAGCCCCATATGAGCTTGGTACTTATGACAGATGTGATCAGCAAAGGCTCAGGAGAGCATTGTGTGTTTGCACAATCTGCTCATTAACAAAGTTTAAAGTGGATGAAGACTCTAGCCAAATAAAAATTCTAGACATCTACGTACATTGACTTTAAAATACTTGTCAGCGGTTTTCTAAGTACATGTAATAATTGCTATTCATATCAATCAAAAACATCAAATTCCTCAAAATGGAAAATTTTAACAAACTGTTGAGCCGATCGCGGCGTGTCTGTCCTCATGAAACTGCACATGGAGGGTCCAACGAGTGCATTACCGGTATAATGTACGCACAGACGCAAATACATGTACCAAGAAATAAATTGATTGTAGCACAATCCTGCATCTTGATGAATTTAATATTTACATATATAATCTCATGAAATAAGCCAGCTATGCGAGTAGCGAAGGCTCAGACGAGCCTGCGCATCCGCGGAAAATCGCCTGCGCCTTAACTGCCCACACTGTGAATTTGAAATCAGTAAAGCCGGTCATCTCGGAATTCGCTTTATTTACCACACGTTTGCAGATATATGTACCCCGACTTCGTTACATGCGCAGATCAGCCTGCGCACACCGCACAGTCTTATCAGCACCTTTGTTTCTAGAACAAAACATTAAACATTTTGTCGGGCCAGATCTGGGCCCAAACTGTCTGCTAAAAATTGGTTTGTCACAGCCTCTTTGGGGGGGGGGGGGGGGGGGGGGGGGGGGAAAGCTGGGTCCGGCACTGCTAATAGTATCAGCCGCAGACAAAGGGACGGGGTAATGGTTCATGGACATGTGTTTGAGATCAAAGAAGCCGACTATCAGACCACGTGCTGTTGTTGTTTTAAGACTCGGTAGCACGCGGTGGTTTTTGCACACGAAAGCGGACTTAGCACACAAAACATAATTAATCTCCTTTTCATGGGTTGGCATGAAAAAAAAAACAATTTATGAAACGGCGCACTGCATGCATGAAAAACTAGATTTGTGGTACTTGTCTGAATTTTTTCTTTTCTCCGAGATATGAATCGTACGCATCGGTTCGAAGCCAATAAATCATAAAGAATTTCTAGCGATAAAGCGAGCAATCTCCATAAACGAGACGTTCGTTTTATTTTGTTGAAATAACGACTGGAGAAACTAGGCACATTCAACAAATATATATAGACGAGCCGTCGATGCAACATTGCCCCCCGAATTTGTATATTTAAAACGGAGTTTCCTTTATGCATGTAATAACTCTACTTCTTATTGAATGATAATTTATTTCGATCATCAACTGTGCTTGTTATTCAGTAACCTATATGGGAATCAGACCGCTAAACACGGGTAAACAATTATGTACAATAAAAACGACCACCTTGCAAAGTGGTCTATTTTTGTCAGATATTTGATGTCTTCTTTCGCTTATACAACCCCTTTCCCTCCCCCCGCCCCCCCCCCCTAGACCCAAGACGCCCTTTACATATGTTATATATTTGTATAGCGACATTCAATTGTCCAAAGGGCATCTTGAAGCATCTAAAAACAAACTGAAAGACGTCAGTTTCGTCTTTTCAATGACAAACGTCACAATTTTAAGTATATTTCGTAAGCATGCGCAGAAGGAAACCCGCAAAGTTTTGGAAATGAAGAACACATCTTTCCTTAATATTTTAGCACTTTTACTTTTTGAAAATCTGCTAAGGATTTACTAAAACTCTCGTCTAAACGGCACCCAGTCTAAAGACGTTAAATGAGGGGTGAGAGTAGAAGGCGCAAGTTTTCACGGCTTTGCAAATGATGAATCGCTTTTAAACCTATTTTGATGCTTTCTATGCATATTTTACTACCGAATCAGACCAATTTTAAAAACATTAGGGCAATTTGAAAATTAAGTTTTGTAATCATGTCAACTAGGGAAAATATACGCCTTATCGCTAGAACTCCTTGAGCCGCGACACTATGTCGCATTTTGACGAGTGTAGACTCAGACGAGCCTATGCAGCCTCCTTTTAAGCTTACAAACTCCAAACGATGTTCAGTCAGTAGCTTAACACTCATAGAATATTCAAGCGACTAGCAAAGACTCTGATCAGACTGTGCATATGCGCAGGCTCATCTGATGCTTTGCTAATTGTTGGAAATCTCATGTCACGGCTCAATGATATTCTTTCGAGGCATCGGAAGCAAAGTCGGACGTTCGCTTACAGGTATGCCTGTTTGCCCCTGATTTGATTTGGCAGGACGTCGGAGATCTTCTGGATACAAACTATTTGCACAATTTGAAAGCAGGTGGTAGAGAGAGAGAGAGAGAGAGAGAGAGAGAGAGAGAGAGAGAGACTAGCGCTTGCATACGAATCTCTTGTAATCTCGAAAAATATCATGTATCGGTGCTGAAAAGGATACTTGGAGATGCTTCTCGTGCGCATCGGCTTTTGCACGACAAAGTCGGATATTCGACAGCATAGATACTTTGCATGCTTTCTATCGCATGCCCAAATGTTTAGATTGACGAAACATTCTTTCCTGATTTCCATTCGGATCTGATCTGGATCCGAACTCTGACAACGGTTTTTTCTTCTTCTTTTTTAAGGGAGAGAGGATCCAAATATCACTAAAAGCGGGCCATCATCGGCCCGCCAGCGAAACGCCTTTAAATGGCGTTTCGCTGGCGTGCCGATGATGGCCCAACGTTGAATGCTGGCTTGGTAGTTTTGAGAATTCCTGGGGATCCGGTCCAGTATTGCTAAGAAATTCTATATTTTTGTGATTTTTCGGGGGGGGGGGGGTCCGGACCCCCTGTCCCCCCTCTGGATCCGCGCATGGGACCGGACAATGTATACATACACTTATTGAGATAGACTGAAAACCCATTTTATCGTGCGCATCGGCTTTTGTACGGCACTTTGCATGCTTTCTATCGCATGCACAATTTTTTAAATTTATGAAACATTCTTTCCTGGATTCCAACCGGGTCTGATCTGGATCCAAAACGTTTTTGCAAATGTAAATAGAGAGGGAAAGAGAGAGAGACTGGTACATGCACATCCTTTCAGGAAAATCAAAGTGCATCGGCAGATCGACAAGTAGAGAGAGAGAGAGGGAGAGAGAGAGAGATGTGTGTTCTTTTTGAATTTCCTCATTTTTTTAACTCTGAGAACTAGTCTACGTATTTCAAAGTTTCGTGTATATCTTTTCAAAATTCTGATCGACGAGATCAGTGTCCTTGAGTGACTGTATTACATTATAAACGGCATTTGCGCAGATGGAGAGCAAGCGATTTCTGAAGGATGAACGAAAGTGTAGCGTTTCATCGGTAGTCCAAGGTTAAATAAGTGGACTTTTACGACTTGTAAGTAAATTGAGTGACATAACATGCACGTGCCTGGCTCTCGACTTGGTAATTACTGCACGCGCTGGACAGTTTACTGACTCAATCCGCAAGAATTTAGCTGCGGTTGAAAAGAAAAATGAGTAGATAGCGCAGAATCATATCGCCGTGTTTTCAACACATTCCTACCACATTTTTACATGCATGTATACGGTTTTTGCTCATGCTAAAGACCACATTCTAAAATTACGAACACAAGCACATTTTCTGAAACGTAATTTCTAAAATTACGAACAGCGGGAAAAATAATTATTTTTTAGTGTTCGTAATTTTAGAACATTTACCGTAGTTTTCTTGGTTTGCTTATTGTGCTACTCTTAAAGGAAAGAATTTGCTCTTTGTGGGAGCAAACTCTCTGCTTTGAGAGTGGTTTGGAGCAAATTCTTTCCTTTGAGAGTAGGGCCTTTAATAGAGAAAAATGGCATTGCTAAAATAAAGCATACAATGAATTGTGAAAGTTAACTCCCCTGTTAAAAAGGCTTGAAAGTGGGAGCTGTATTTATTCATCTTAACAGTGAAAATTTGATGTTGTCTTATTTCATGGTACCAAACTTATTTGAACAGCAAAATGTTTTTCTTTTTTGGCACAGACTTTTGATTTTAAATACATCCAGGTTTTCGAAAGTTTCTTGCAGCTAAATTGAGCTTTGTAAGATTTCAATATCTACAAATTTATGGTATTTGCTTTTGCAAATCATGGTTTCTCACGAGCATCATGTGACTAATAGAGCATCGTTACATGCCGAAATGACATAATTAGTGATACAGAATCGCAGTGAAATATAATAGTTTTTTTTTAAATTCAGTGCAAACGTTAATGTGTGTTATAAAATTTTAACTGAACCCACGGTGCTCATATTTTGATGAACATCTTAAAATGAAATTTATTTCTTAAATGATAAGCATCATGAACATATTATGTTACCTAAATGATTAAAAATTATTGAGTATGGCCAGGAAATGCCAAAATCATAGACCAACCCACTGCAAGGAAGAGATACAGAGAACCAGGCCTCCAGATAAGAGTGCGTACTGGAAAATTATTTTCTTTGTTTCTCATCCAAATCATATGTTGTGGGTACTCAAAAGAACCGTCTCAATGAGACGGTTCTTTTGAGCACCGAAAACACATGTTTAAATTAATGGGTAAGAAAATGATTAAAATTTTACGCAAATAAAATTTCCTTATCTGGACCTATGGAGAACACTGACAGTCACGGACAGCAAGAACACAAAGTAAAGCAACTAGCTCTATAACTGAAACTGATCAGCATTTAGCTGTTAAAAATCATTTTGAAATTGGGCCTGCTTGTATTAACCATTAAATCAGTACAAATGATTTGGATAAGTGTGGTACCATAGACATAGATTTATTCAGGGCTTTATGAAAAGAAAGCGTAACAGAAAATTAATTTTCTTATTTCTTAACCAAAACATATGTTGTGGTTACTCAAAAGAACCGTATCATTTAAAGAACAGTCTAAATGATATGGTTCTTTTGAGCACCCAAACATACGTTAAAAGTGATGAGTAAGAAAATATTTACAGATTTACGCTGAAAATTTTGTTTATCTAAACCTTTGATTTGATTGTTAGTGAAGAAAAATCCTTGTGATATTGTTCTGCATTGGTGACCCCTGTATGTAACGCTTATTGCAGCATGTTCCATCCCAACCCCCACAGCAACCTCAAGGTCCGAGTAGACCGAATCATGTCCAAGGAGCGCCGGGACCGCGCAATGCGGAAAGCATGCAAAACTTCCAAGACAGATCCAGTCATCTTCCTCATAATCCAGTAAGTGCGGGTTAAATGATTCTTCTTTTCAGGTGTATTGGGGGATGGGGTGTTTCTTTCCTTATTTCTTCTGTTGACCCGGTGGAAAAATGTTGGATCTTACAATTTGAAGGTTTCTTTTGGCCCCTTATGCACACAGAATGGCTAAAACTCCAGTCACCATATCTACATTAATTGCTGGTTTCCGGTTTACAGGTAGTCAATATTGGAAAAAATGGTAAACAGTTCTAATGGCTGGTCCCGAGTTTACGGGTAGTCAATTTTGAAAAATGACTACCTGTAAACTGGGAACCAGCTGTTTACCTGTTTTTCCAAAAATGACTACCTGGAAACTGGGAACCAGCAATGGAGTTGTGGCAATTCAGTGAGCAATAGGGTAAATTGAAAGAAGAAACTTGAATTTAGTGAGTCTTGCAAATTAATTAGTGAATCAAAACTTGATCTGTCAATTCTTAAAATTAGCGGTAAATGAAAGAGAAACTTAAAAAATTGTTGGTAAATGTCAATCTTTGAAATTTTGGATTAAATGAAATGAATTTGAACACAAGTTGTAAATCTGTCGATTTTGAAAATTCAGATTTAATAAGAGAAGAAAAAAAAGAAATATTGGTAATTATGTCAATGTTGGAATTTTGGATGAAATGAAACAAATTTGAACATTAAATTAAAATGTAAATCTGCCAATTTTTAAAATTTGGATAATTGAAGAAGAAATTTAAACAATGTAAATATGTGAAAGTTGAATTTTAGTATTTATATTTTAAAACCAAATTTTAACATTGACTTGTATGAAGTATGAATAATTGTGGAAAATAATAATAATAAAAAAAATAGATCAAGTTGAAAATGAAAGGGTTTCACTTTTGACTTCAAATTTATCTTAGGAATCTCCCTGTATGAAACTAACATTTTTTCACCTACTGACATAGAGATAATCTAAGATTGTCTAAGTTTTTTCAATGTTATTGCTATAGTCTTGTATTATCAGATATCTTCCCTCACTTGTGTGTGTGGTTTTATGAATAACGCCCTGTAATAGTAGATTTCGCACATGTATGTAACACACACAACCATATAAACTTAAAAATAATACCACTACCCTTGTGACCTTCATTAAATAGTTGTTTATGACAACAAACATAAAATAATCATTAATATCATACAAGTAACTGTCATTTGAAACATAATCATGTTTTGAATAACTATTTGTGGAATACAATGAACATTGATTTGTATCATACAATTAAATCATGCAACCATTTGTGACATTCATAAAATCATGATATTTCAAATACATATAACATTATGCAACCATTCATGACATAAATAAAATCATTTTTCAAATGCATATAACATGCAACTTTTTGTGAAAACAAAATTATTTTTCACTTACATATTACATTATGCACCAATGTGTGACAAAAATGAAATATTTTTTTCACATGCATATAACATCATGCAACCATTTGCGACATAAATAAAATATTTTTTCTCATATGTGACATACATAGATTTTTTTTTACATACATTCATGTATAACATTATGCAAACATTTGTGACAAACATAAAATCATTTTTTTCACATACATTTAACATTATACAGTCATTTGTGACATTGTAAAATTCATTGTGACATACATTAAACTATCATCATTTGTTGCAGAAATTGAACAGTCAATGTGACATACATAAAATAATTGTCATATTCATGAAGCAGTCACTCATGACATACATAAAAAAATCATGTGTGACTTACTGCTAGCAGTTATTTGTGACATTCTATAAACAATCAGCATCCTACATTAAACAAATATTTGTGGCATACATGAAATAATTATTTGTGACATTAATTTAACAGCAATAATGGAGATAATTCAAAATACACTCTATTTAGCTTTTGTATTTTTGCATTTAAAACTAAATTTAGAAAGTATAATAACTATTGTTTATGTTTTTCTAAAATGGTTTCAGGCTTGGCAGGTGTGATATGAAGAAATTCTTTAACATGTTTTAATATGATTTTCTTTCTTGTGGCTTTTGCTTTTTGTTTCATTTCATTAACCCCTAGAGTGCCACCTAAAAATGTGTATTGGCAGGCCTTTAGTTAAGAGTGCATACCCATTAGAATAATTTTCTTATCTCTCAACCAAAACATATTTTGTGGGTACTCAAAAGAACCGTCTCAATGAGACGGTTCTTTTGAGCACCCAAAACATATGTTAAAACTGATGGGTAAGAAAATATTGCGCTCAAAAATTGTGTTTAACTAAACCTATGATTAGAGATCATTTTAAATATTTTGCTGCTTCTTATAGAAACTCACTTAGATTTGATATTCATGTGATTTATTTGTCAGCAAACAATTTACATGAAATGTTAAGCCTTTTTTTCACATTTTGAAAAAAGGTGTATCAAAATTTTGTTATCTGCAGTTTTGTTTAGTGCTTTAAGAGTTTTAAAACAGAACTTTTCTTTACCAGTGTGGTTAAAGGGGGTGCCAAGACATTTTTAAATTTAAATTGGTGATTTTTTCTTATTTATTTTTGAAAGCATTCATTGTGGTGCTAATCAGAAGTGTCTCCGGCCTCTAGATAAGAGTGCATAATCAAAAATGAATTTTCTTATTTCTCAACCAATACATATGTTGTTGGTATTCAAAAGAACCGTCTCGTTCTTTTGAGCACCAAAACATATGTCAAAACTGATGGGTAAGAAAAAAATTAATAATTTTATGCTCAAAATTTTTGTTTATCAAGACCAGGTCCTATACTCTCTCATTGATTTCTTCCAATGACTGTTAATTTGGGTACCCTTAATAAATGTTTTTGTAAATTGATAAAATAAAAACAACAAAATTTGAAGCTTATAATTTTGGCCAAACTTTAACTTTGTCTACTAAAGAAAGTTTCCTATGCTTGGTAAATTTTATACATAGTCTTAACCATTTCACCCATGATTATGATAAGAGGGATCTTGAGTTGACTTACTCTCATTGTGAAAGGCAACATTAACTGTTTATCCAATATTAAGTTGTTTCACTGCAATCCCTTTATAACACTGTGTTGGGAATCCATTGAAATGGACTATGATATAAGTGAATCACGTTATAAAAGACACTTTTACAAAGGAACTATAGGAAAATGACCATGGTCCTATAGGTCTATTGTAAAATCTTAAGTTTGGGAGCCAAAATAGGACAGTATTATATCCATATCCATGGTATAGCGAGGCATGTTATAACAGGATTGTAGTGTATTTCTTTGTCAAGTAATTTCCATCGTAAGTGCAAATAAGTCTTAAAACCAGAACAGCGGATGAAAGATATCTGTATATGTACATATATATAACATACAGATTCTATTTGAGCCGCGGCATGAGATTTCCTACAATTTGACATTTGACATGTGTATTCTTGAACGAGCCTCTGCAGCCTCCTTTTAAGCTTAGAAACTCCAAATGGTGTTCAGTCAGTAGCTTAACAATCATAGAATACTCAAGCGACTAGCAAAGGCTCTGATCAGACTGCACGTATGCGCAGGCTGATCTGAGCCTTTGCTGGTCGCACATTCAACATTGTTTGAAATCTCATGCACTGGCTCATTTATCAGTCAAGTATCAATTTTCACCTAACATGGCTGGTTTTCCAGATCAGACATAACAGAGGTTTTGGAATAGCTAAAACGCCAAATTTCCGCACCTAAAGTCATGATGATAGGTTTTCAATTTCAGGCGAATGTCAGTAATGTAAACAAACAAATTGAATGTCATTGTTATTATGGGGAGTATTTGGGCGTGGCTTAATCAATCTGCTCATGAAGCTATGAACAACATCTCGGGTGAAATAGTTCAATTAAGGACTCGCAGCAGAAATGTAAAATTTGATATATGTTGATTCATTTGGAAACATTACCTTTCATGCAAAGACAAAACAAAGGGCTTAAAAAGAATCGTTGTAATTATAAAAAAAAAAATGAATGGACATTCTGTACATCCACTGCTCTGGTTTAGTTTAACAGTAACTAAATAATGAACCTGGTTGAAATATGAACTGATGTGATCATCAAATGGGCCGTGGCATGGGATTTCCAACAATGTGGTATGTATGACCAGCAAAGCCTCAGATCAGCATGCGCATTCGCATAGTCTGATCAGAGCCCTTGCTAGTCGCATGAATAATTTCTGAATATTAAGCTGCTGACCGAACAACATTAGGAGTGTCTAAGCTTAAAACCAGGGTGCACAGGCTCGTCTGAGTCTACACTTGGCAAAATGCCACATTGTTGGAAATCACTTGTCATGGCTCAATTAATGTTGTTTTTCTGATTGGAGCTCCAGTAAAATGTCATGTGAAGTGTTCTAAAATTTTGCACACCTATTAAAATGCCCTGACAAACAGTGTAGATCCAGATTAGAATGCACCCAGAATTCTGATCAGGGCCTCCTATTTTCTAGTCTGAGAACTATTTTGTGAGTCAAAGACCTGATATATTGTTACAAATTTTGTTGAGAACAGCTAGAAAAAAGGGTTTAAAATTTTAGGAACAATTACCCTGACAGCTGATCTGTTTTGCCCAAAATTTTCTAAACACCTGGTCAGTTCTGATTTCAACTCATGCCTAGCAGATTTTCTTGTGTTCTGTTTATCATTTGTGGTTTTAGGGAGATTCACCTTGAGTAACATTTTTTCTAACATTGTAATTTTCTTGCTCACAGTCTGCCCGCCATGCGGGGCCACAGCTAGGGCCAATCATTCATTCTAGGTCTGGCTCTGCCCCCTCTCTCAGTGATTCACAAACAGAGAATGTAAGTTAATGTTCTCTTTAAAAAAAGAAAAATTTGTAGCTACTGCTTACTTCCTTTAGCTTATTATTTTTGAGCACTGATTAACCCTTTCCTTCATGAATATTCATGCTAAGCTCCACCCACTATGAATAATCTCACGTTTGTACACAGAACAAAGAAGTTACATGTCAGGTCCACTAGTGTAAGATCATATCTAATCATATAGAGTAGACCCTGATCAGGCAGCTCTTACAAGAGCTGCCTGATCTGGGTCTGCTCTGTTTGCAAAAGTGTTAAAAGACCTCTATGGGGAAAAGGTTTAACCCTTGTATACTAATGAATTCATTTATCTGGTTTTAATACAGAGAGTGTCGGATGGTTCATTGTACAATTCAAGGGGTCACAGTTTAGAATTTCCAAATTAAGATTCAGCCTCTGAACCTTGTTTTTATTTTAGGAAAACAGTGCAGACCCTGCCACATGGGTCTTCAATGTTTGCCAAAGTATTTGTTGATGGGTTTCCTGTATACAAAGGCTGAAGTAGCAGTTCTGTGTTTAACTATTTTCTTGCTAGCAGCAACTTTTTTCATCTGATGATAACCTTTGCAAACATCGAGAATGTACTGTGTTGTATGGCCAATAATATAGTGTGACATTCAATGTTAGCCCCTTGCCTACATTTGTATTTTATGACATTCTGAAATGGTAGAAACTATATAATATGGATCACTTGTTCGATGCTAAAAAATTATGTGCATTAAGGGCAGGATTTCTAGAATCCTGGCAGAAAATAGCTGTCTGTATGAGGCAATTTGTAGGCAGAGCTTTCTCAGCTTAGCTTCTTTGCAGAATAGATAAGATCTAGCTGAGAGCTGATAAAAGCTGTCAATTATTTCACAGGTAAAGTCAACAGCCAATCAAAATTAAAGGTACTAGTTACATCTTGTGTTGTCAGCAAACAGCTAGTATCCAGGATGTGATGACATGTTAAAACACTACTGCTTGAGTTTTGTTTATTGTCGTCACCTTGGGCTCGGTCGCCTGTCAAACTAATGGTACCGGGAGCCAACTCATTGCGAGCTACAGCATGAATATTGAGATTGTATATTATTTTAGTTAGTGGGTTTTTTTCCTGGACAAAATTGTTTCAATGCAAACAGCAATAGTTGCTCTGGATAAAATAACTGCTATATAAAATCCATTGACTTAATCAGTGCTCAAAAATAATTCCAGAATCCTGCTTTACAAACTAGATCGTAATAATCGGAAGGATGATGGCCTAATATTCCTTTCAGCTTCTAACAATGTTTACATTGTAAATGTTCTAATAATTCAAAATGTAATTACTCACTAAAATATCCCTAGCAAATCGTGCAGATCCAGATCAGATAGGAGCAGTCTGATCAGGGTCTTCACTGTTTGCAAGTACATGTACGACAAGTATTTTCTTTCAGATGACCTGAAAACTAAATGTTCAGAATTTTAGACATTTACTTTACATGTACCACCATATCTCCAGTCCAGTCAGATTATTTATTTCCTCCACCAATGATTTTGTGTATGTCTGTCTGTTAGCCTGCCTGGAGTCATAGCCCGGTAAAATCATATTTGATCCATGCATAATCCGTTTAAGTGTCAATGGCAACAAATTTTTTGTGTCAACTTTTGTCACTTTGAGTTAGAATTTGTGAGCAGATTCTTAAAATACATGTCAAAATTAAAAAAAAAGTTTGCCAATTTGAACATGGTGCTTTAACTAAGAATAAGAAAATGTAAATTTTTATCTGTCTTGATTTTCAAACTGGAGGTGCGGTGTGTTAGTTGCTTCTTATTGTTGATATCATTCATTTGTTAGCATCAACCCATAAGCCTTTTATGCCGAGTGAATTGGTCCATCCTGAATAGTTTCATTATATTGGGATGGTCCATATTATACATGAAAATCAATAAATTATTTCTATCTCAAAGCAGCTTTTTAAAACCAAACATTACAGGCCCTGATTTGGGTCTACAATGAAGCCAGGGTTTGCCTTCCGCTGCCTCTTATAGGGATGCCAGGTATAAATTGGTTAAATGTTGATGTACCTTTCTTATCTGCTCAAAATCTTATAAGCTGTTATGAAAGGAATTTTACCTTGTATGTATCACCAAATTTTCAAGGAATGATAAATGTCTGAAAAAGTCGAACAATTTTCTGTTGCCATTACCAGGTCTTTTATTCTCAAAATGCTGTTCAGAAATTGAAATTCATACAGTGAAGACCTTTATCAGGCTGATCCAGGAGCAGTCTGAACTGAGTCTGCAACTAGTGTTCCAAGTATTTATAACATTAGCAACAACAGCTTAAAAAGATTATTCCTGGTTCACCCTGATGATGCTGCTATAGATCTGCACCATGCCATTAATCCATGTAAGCCAAATAGACTTTCCTACCCTTCTCAGTAGTACAAGCCCATTTCCAATTTTAGCCCATTTCATTTTTTCCCAAAATTCTATTTGAACATACCATAAGCAAACAATGAAGATCCTGATCAGATGCCGCATAATGCGGCATCTGATCTTGCTCTGCAGTGATTGCTGATGTCCCATAAAAAGGATACAAGGCTTATTCGGGTTAAACACAGCTTTGTCTTTCAACCCTTGTCATGCTCGGTATGTTTATGTTCTACACTCTTCTCTAATTATTTTGCTATCTGGTTATTAGTATGCATTTACTGAGTGGAAAATAGTATGGATACTGATCGGTTGACTTCTCAGATGCCGGCTATCTGGATCTACACTGTTTCAAAACAGCATACATTAAAACCTGTGTAAAACGGCCTCTCAAAAATAGATAAAATAAACATCTTAATGACAAATGGTAGCTTAATGAAGGTCCAAAGTATTGCAGAATGCTCCCCTTGGAGCATTCTGCAATACTTTTGACCTGCATTAAGCAATAATTTGTCTTGAAAATCAATTTTCTGTCTTTTTGAGGGTGACCGTTTTACACAGGTTTTATTGTATACCCAGGTTAAGCATGGTAAGGGTTGATAGGTCTCGCTTCTGCTTTTATTTCTGCCTTTTAGAGCTTTATCAAATGGTTACATCACGTCAGAGTTATATACCAGTCATCTGCGCCTGTGGCCTCATCCCGGTTTGCATGGAAAAAGTGGGGATCTTGATTTTACTTCTTGACAACATCCCACTCTCCCACCAGCCAGTTAAAACTCGACACTGTTGGGTAACATTTATGTCACTGCAATGCATGGCAGGACATACAAGGGCTGGTTTGTCCGTCAGTGTCATAAAACTTTCCTTGTCAGCAGCTAATCTCCAATCACACTTTGATTTGTGACTATGGGTTACAAATGACTGGTACAATGCTATGACTAGTTCTCTCAATATCTTATAACCATTGACTTGAGATACACTTTTTCAAGTCGAAAAAATGGTGGTTTTTTCTCATATTTCTAAAATAAATTGTATGGTGTGGGGCTCAGTGATGGTTCCAATGTGTACCCACAACATATAATGTTTCATGCAGTACTGGATACTTGATGCAATAAATTTGATGAAGTCATTGTGATGTCATCAGCTGCAAGTAGGTAGTAGCTTGTTCCATAGTCTCTTTGTTCTGCTGTTTAACCCTTTCCGTCATGAATATTCATGCTAAGCTCCACCCACTATGAATAATTCTATAAATAAACTTTCACATTTGTACATAGAACAAAGAAATTACTTGTCAGGTCCACTATTGTAGGATCATATCTAATCATATTTTCATAAGCAAACAGAGCAGACCCAGATCAGGCAGCTCTTGTAAGAGCTGCCTGATCAGCTGCCTGATCATTTTCTACTCTGTTTGCTCTTACAAGAGCTGCCGGATCTGGGTCTGCTCTGTTTGCAAAAGCATTAGAAGTCGCCTCTTTGCGGTTAAGGGTTAAATATGCTAATAACTCTTAACCTTTGACCTACTGCATACTTTTATAGTACTATATCAAGCTAGTTTCATGGTCTTTTTGTCCAACTACTCAGAATTCTTTGTTCTCCTGACTAAATTTATATGCTACACCAGATTTTAATTTTCAGTTAGTTAAGTTGCATGATTTTGTTTGTTAATATGGATGCAAAGACTAAATAATGGAAAACAGTGTAGATCCTGATTAGCTGGCTTCATCAAATCTGGATCTACATTGTTTTCAAAAGACTGTATATCCTGGTTCAGCAGGACTAAGGTTGATTATTACTTGATCAATGTAACATGACTGAAAAATTGTTGATTGGGATATAAAGCATCAACTGCAAGATCAGTGATACCAACTATAGTATACAGTTTGTACAGTAGAACCAGTAAAATGGCCACTCAAAAATAGACAAAATAAAGATCTTAATCACAAATGGTACCTTAATGAAGGTCGAAAGTATTGCAGAATGCTCCCCTTGGAGCATTCTGCAATACTTTTGACCTACATTAAGAGATGATTGGTCTCGAAAACCAATTTGTGGCCTTTTTGAGAGTGGCCATTTTACACAGGTTATACCATATAAGAGCCTGTGACACAGGCCAGTATCACAAATTGTAGGTTAAGTGTGGTAAAGGTTGCCAAATATTTAGAGCGAAGTGAGCAAGACACATGGCCTTGGAACAACATTGCATTGCTTCCTATTCAGACATCCTGTCATTTTCATTGTAAATAGAGGATCCTACACGAGTGCTCATGTATTGGTGAAATTTATTAAACAATTTGAGGAAAAGAAATAAAATGGGAGACTTTGCTGAGCATTTAATCGCTTTTCCCCCAAAGAGTTTGATAAAATTCAATAATACAGAAGCACGAATGTTAGAATCTATTTATATCACATTAAAATTACTTTGAAATCACATTTAAGGTGTGGAAACATTAAGATCTTGTTATTACGTACGCAACATTGTTATGACGTTTTTAGCTTACATTTTGATTTGGCAGAAAGTGACATCAGGACAGATTGGCTTTACAGCAACACTGATACAACATCATTTTAAGACTATGTACCTGCTTGGTTTACTAAATTTAGTTTAGAAAGTTTTAGAATAAACAGGTTTAGAAATAGAATGCTCATTCATCAGCATTTGAGCCGTGACATGTAATTTCCAACAATGTGGTATTTTGACAAGTGTAGACTCAGACGGACTGTGTAGCCTCTTTTTAATCTTAGAAACTCCAAATGATGTTCAGTCAGTAGCTTAACACTCATAGAAAATTCAAGCGACAAGCAAAGGCTCTGATCTGACTGCGCAGATCTGAGACTTTGCTGGTCGCACATACCACATTGTTGGAAATCTCATGTCGTGGCTCATTTTATTAGCACTCTTGATTCTCAATCTATACTGAGAAGAAAAAGTTTAGTCAGTTTTTATGTTTTCTCATAAAATCAACAATACTGCATATATCATTGTCAAATTTTATACATGAGTTGTAGAATCGTAACTTTACGTGTACCTGTTTATTGCGTGACAAATAATGCCTCTTTTAGACTGTGTCAACCAAATTTCAAAATGCACGGTGTGCACGTGCTGCGGTAAACCGGCAGGGTTATTTTCTCATATACTGTTGGATATTGAAAGAGAGTTGTTCCTATTGCAATAATCCGGAGAAAATTCAGTGCTAACAAGCTTAATTCGCCGTCCAGGCTATCAACAAATTACAGAAATACCGCGTTTTGACGTCTTGAAACAGGTACACGTGTTGCTGACGTAACACGCAGTTTTGGATGCAATGAACAAACAATTTATCGTCTGCAAACATGTTTTCAACGGCCTGGCAGTAAAAATGACAAGCCTCCGTTGGGGAGACCTCGTATAACGACGCCATTTGAAGTTAGGGTCATAGTGACGTCAACATGACGTAATCGCTTCATGGCCGCTTGGAAACTTCTTAAATTCCTTAGTCATGCAACAGGTACGAGAATTTCCGTTTGTACTGCCAGAAATCGTCTGAGGGGCGCTAGACTGATTTTTGACTTTTGAAATTTGAATTTTAATACTGACAATTTTGTGTAATTTTGATGAAGAAACTGGGTATATTTTCAGAAAGTTTTGTTTAAAATGTTCACATTAGTAAGACATAACATAAATTTTATTTTGAGTAAGGGTTTTGTCAATATTAAGACTGTCTTACAAAAGGACCTCTGACACTTTTATAGGGTATCTGCCTATTTTTCAGATGCTTCCCAAAACTTCCCTATGCATAAGATATCACTGGTATCCTTTTTGATAGGACGCTTGATGTTTTAGGAACGAATTAATGTTACAATTAGACAGGCAGAACAGCAAAACAGGAGACACTACCAAAGGGGGTAGGGGTTGCTAAATTTGACTTCACCAAAACATTCAGAAATCAATTATTTTCACATGTAAGGTTATTATATCATCAATACTTGATTACAAATCACAGTGAAAGTATTTTAACGTCCAAAATCATGAGCATTTTAATGATTATTTTGGTTGTTGTATTTTCTATCTGATTTGTTAAGAAATATTTTGAAGTGCAACTGTAGTCCATATTCAATCTTGATGACAACGTATTTACCTGGTGCAATATTATGCAGCAATGTATCATAACCATTCATCCATGCGTAAAGTACACCTAGTCAGTGGCCATGTAGTTTATGTGTATTGGATAGATACAGTACATGTGCAAAATAATCTACCAACTGAATTTAGTAAAAGGACAATTTTCATAATCTAAAGAAAAATATGCTAAAACGTAATATTCCATGACTAATGGGTTATGAAAAGGAAGCTTACTTGTACTAATTATTTCCTTATACTGGAAAAAAAGATTTTCAAGATAGCACACCAAAAATCCAAATGCTAATGTTCGGGCTCGCCCAGACTTCACATTTTGGGCTGTGGGATATCATTCCCCCCCGAGTCCCAGCTAGCTTTTCACATATCTTATGTAAAATATGAGAACACACTTACATGCAAAAGGATTAGTTGGGACTCGGGGGGAATGATGTTTTAAAAATATTTTTCTATTTCCTATATGTATAATACAAAAAGTGACCATTTTAGCCCCAAAATAAAGCCGTACATATATGCAAATAGGAAATCAAATGCAAAATCATAAAATAGAGACCAACAGTGAGCTTATATATGAAGATGGAAGCATTTGATCGACTTTAATTTTTATCAAAATTATAGGCAGCGATACACTGTGATTCCCATTACCACCGTCAGAGGTCCTTATTGCACACAGTGTCTGTACTGACTAAACTTTTTCTTCTGAGTATAAAAACCTTTGTTATTCATCAAAGTAATGATGCTTTGAACAACTAGATTTCTAGCTAGAATCCTATATGCTAATTTATATTTTGTAGAATGCATTTTTGTGCATCTTGAAAGCTTTTGACCACTCTTTAGAATATCATATGGTAAATGCTCTGAAATTCCAAATGATGTTGTTAATCAGGGCTGGAGCTCACTATATGCATGTCAGAATAGCAAACAAGGAAGCCCCTGAACAGACTGTTTCTTCAGAAGCAGTCTGGTCTGGATCTACGCTGTTTGTCTAGACCTTTTTGTATCTAAAATTTTAGAGCATTTTCCATAGTTACTTAACCAAGTGCATGATAAGGGGCAAATGTTATCTTAAAATCCTCCTTTGACTCTTTGCCTCCTGGAAAATTTGCCCGCTTTTTTGTCGTCTGCAGATTTTTTTTTCAAAATCAACTTTTTGGAAAAATTCTTTCAGGAATATGATCAGAGTGTCAAAAATTTTTAAGCCAGAACAGGCCTGACGTTCTGTCAGACCTGATCTGTCTCCAAACTTTGCAAAAGTTATCAGCAGACGACACAAGGAGATAGAGAGTTAAATGGTTTCTGACAGTACAGTCCTAGATGAGATGCATCTCATCAGGGTCTCCACTGTTGGCTAAGGTAAACACAAATTTCAGGGGCACATACCTCTCTAAAACTGGACTATGTAACTATCTCATGCCCCAAATTTTTGCTTTGATTTAGTTTTGTGCAATTTATAATTTATTAATGCTTTTCACACCTTTATGTTTCAGCTTCATCAAAACTTTCACAGTCGTAGTCGATCTGACATACCTCCCACAGTCTCCCCTAAACCTTTATATCGTCCTGGGCAGGCCCCAGGATTTGTTTATTCCCGCCCAAAGACCGATAATGTTGTAAGTTTACCCACCCACCCCTGCATGATGATCATAGGCTCAGATAAGTGGAAATTTTCAGTTAAAAAATTTGATTATTATTTATACACTAATCAAAACATGTATTTGATGCTCAAGAGGACCATCTTATAGAGACGGTTCTTTTAAGTAAACACAACATGTGTTTTGATTGATTTTAATTCGCTAAGCCTTTGTATACTTGATACCCATAAATAGGTACTTTGGCAAACAGTGAAGATCAAGATGAAATGCCGCATAATGCGGCATTTCATTATGGTCTGCACTGTTTGTTAAAATAAAAGCAAATTTCAGGGACTTAATTTGAAAAACTAACCTGTGACCCCTTAATATGTACAATGAACTGACCCATGTTCACTGTATCAAACCAGATGGAAGAGCTCATTGGTATACAAAGGGTTAAGCGCCTCCTTATCTGGAGTCTTGACGATGGTTATCAACATAAAGCATTCATACGGAGACATCATCTATCCAAGGCCTGAGGGAGGCTTGAAAGTTGGAGTCCAGTCAAATGAAATGAATTTTCTTAAAGTTTGATTCAAGTTCATCATTCAGCTCTGTTTTCTTATAAAATTAATAGTATAATCTAAGGCAATATTTTTGATTGCATTAAGCTTTAACAGCCAAGTCCACAATGTTTCAGTCATGTTGGGATATCTTGCAGAGAGAAGGAGAGAGAATAGAAAGATAGAAAATTGATATTTAGATAAACCTCTATATATGGGCCTCGCCGCGACAAAACCTGTCTTCGAGGGTTTGCGAGCAACAAGGGCGCAGACTGATCAGCGCCTTTGTTATTCGCTTACTAGAAAGTATAATATCTAAACTGGTTCAAGCGAAATTTCAATTTCTAGCTAGTCTCTGTAGCGAAGAGATTGGTTTAAATCTCGCTTTGTCGGAAACCCCGAAGACAGGTTTTGTCGCGTCACGGCCCATATCAAGCACTATGTGCTACCACCTCTCCCCCACACCTGTGACAAGCACAGCACACCTTAGCTTTTGTCCTACCCTGTCAATTTGGTAAGTTAACGCAGTAACCCTTTCAGCCAGTTATATATACCAGCCATGATATGCCTACTGTTTAACTTATTTCCAAACTGATTGCAAAGGTTATCAACAGGGGACAACTCCCCACTAGTGACCATAAGGATAGTCTTAACTCTTGAATAACTTTTGATTCTGGACATGGGAAACTTGTTCTTCGGCAAACAGTGAAGTCTGATGAAATGCTGCATAAGGTGGTATTTCATCTGGGTCAGCACTGTTTCCATCTTCAGGGACAGAAATACATCATTTTGAAGAAATTTTGACCGGCAACCCTTTAAAATACAAAGTGGACAATTCCATACTTGTTGTATGAATACGTATGGGATAATCCATCAGATTGAAAAGGATAAATCAAGTGAATATTTTCTTCAAGTTCAAATGAAACTAAAAATTACTTTGTACATGGCAAATACAGGATCATGACAAATATTGTAAATTGCATTGAAAAAAATTAATCAAATTTGTTAAAGATAAATGGGGTGTGCAAGGTGTAAGATTTCGAGCCTTTGCTATTTGCTAATAAAATATCTACTTGGAAACATTTTTTGTGGGCTTTGTTATAAATACTGTGACAGAATCTGATGATGTATTCATTTGATTGGACTAGAGCTTCAGGCCTCCCTTGGCTACCATTATTTACGTGCATGTCAAAGCTTATACAGAACAAAACACACCTGATGAATAATCTAACATTGTTAATCTTTCTTCAAGGGAAACAACTCTTTTTCAGCATTGAGGTGGCAGAGCTTTTTCTAAACCCACAAGTTGTCTTACTTGGCATACATGCTTTCCGTGTTAATTCCTTGATCTTTCAGTTGAGTCCAGGTAAATGGTTAAAAAAATCACACGCAAAAAAAGACAAAAAAGGACTGTACCATACTTGCAATGATCAAACATGTTTTACCATTAGCCCGCCAGTCACAACTTTTGTCCTCTGCTTTTCTCGTCTGCTTATATTGTTTGGTAGCCCATATTGCAAACAATATGGACCCAGATCAGATATTATTTGCTTCCATGAAAAAAAATTGTTGGTGATGCCGGGAATCGAACCTGCCACTCCTGGTTTAAAAGGTGAGCGGTCTATGGACTACACCACGGCGGCTGTCCGAAAAAAGAAAAGAAACTTGTCTGAAGTGCACTTAAATATATGCAGCAGAGGTAAAAAACAAATGACATATTGAAGACAAAAAATAGTGGCAGAATAAGGGTTAACAGGCTTACCAAGAACATGAACTCTATATGGGCCTCATCGCGACAAAACCTGTCTTCGGGGTTTCCGACAAACCGAGTTTCAAACCAGTCTCCTCAGCTACAGAAACTAGCTAGAAAATTGAAATATGGCTCGTAGCAAGTCTAGATATGATACTTCTCGTTAAGCGAATAACAGAGGCGCTGATCAGTCTGCGCTGAAGCGCAGGCTGGTCTGCGCCTGTGTTGTTCACAAACCACCGTAGACAGGTTTTCTCGCGTCGAGGCCCATATCACTAAGAATAGAACTACAAACAGAAGAAGTGGCAATGCATGCACATTTTGGGGTTCTTCAAAAGCCCACAAGGTACTAGGGTAAAGTCGGATAACTTCGGACATTAGGTACATTCGGACAGCGACCTTGTTTGTTTCATGTTTTAATTATTGAAATAAAATGAATAATAACTGAGCAAACAGTGAAAATCCTGATGAGACGGCTCATAAGGAGCCGTCTCATCTGAATTTCCACTGTTTGCAAATGAACGACCAAATTTGCCTAATGTTTGAAGTTACCTGATTTTAGTTAATTACCCTAGTGGTGGAAAACAGTTTCTGAACTTTTAATCATTTATCTGGACTATTACAGTTTAGTTGTCTTACAGGCAAGCTGTTTCTTGGTAAAATGTTTATTTCATAACATTCATGAAAAGTTGTCAAATGATGACAGAGGCAGTATTACCTTTTGTCCAAGTAAAACCAACTCTTTTGTGTATGCAACTTAATGCAAACAGTGAAGACCCCTTCAAGTCTGTGCATTTGTGCAGGCATGCATGAGCCTACTGGATTGTTTGTTGTAATAACGGACAGACAGCAATGCTCATTTCAACAATCATATAAAAAAATAGCTCGAAATAAGAAACTTTATTCTCTGTAAGACAATGCTTTGTTAAAAATGTATGTTGTTATTTTGCAAATCTCCATAATTTAATTGCACCAATCATCATTCTGACGAAATATATAATGAAAAAAAAAATCATTATTTTCATTGCACGGTCATCATAATCGTCAGCACATCTTTGTATTGTTTTCAAGCACTGTACCAATGGATGAATTAGGGCAATCACGCTTATGGTTGATCGGTAAATTGTAAATTTTGTATCAATGAATTGCAGCTTTTATTGCTGAGTTTGCAAACAAAAAGTTGAATCAACATCAAACCAATGTTACCTCAATCTACATTTGTTTGATGTTAGATTAATGCTGTGCACATTTATTATCATATTGACCTGACAAAGAGAAAGAAAGGGCTAAGTTCACGAAGGGGGAAAATCGGCCCTGTAAAATCCTATTTTAGAAATGCATGAATATAATATAAATGACATTATATCTGAAGAAGATCATCTTCCCTCTCTCCAAATACATACCAAACAATTTCTTGGATGCTTCCCTAATACCGCAAAAATCCATAATATGACCCCCAGTTTCTCCAAAATGGCTGATATTGTGGGGATTTAGTGTAAATATATCCATAACAAAACATGAGCCCCTAATTTCGACACCACAATGTTTGGCTTAGCTGTGCAAATTAACATTGAGAACCCATGATTAAGATTTCAAGGTGTCGAAATTATGGCATCATAATGTAATATAACGTAACCTAAACGATCACGTTTGGATATTTTGTCATCGCTTTATATTTTCAGGCCATTTATTCATGTTATAAGGCTTAAAATATACAAATATGACTACATTATCTCACGAAAGCAGGACTGGACTCTTTTAGGAGACGAAAATACGCCTAATTTCACACATTTTGCAGTGCAAACAAAGCCGATGCCGAAATAATGTTACGTCCGAAATTTACATTGAGTAAGAGACGCTCGTCGTGCTGCCGTTAGTTTGTGTTTGCTTTCGCAGGTTTTTACTACCGTTTTTTGGTTAACAGGATGTGAATTTATCCATAAATCACTATTAGAAAAATACATTGGTCATATTTTTTACAATTTATGAGTGTCAGCTTGTTTATTTTTGTATATTTTTAAAAGCCAATAGTTGCTTTGTTCGTATTAAAAAGTATATAGTATTTAGCGCGCATCATGTAAGTAAAATATCTACGTGGCCGTGCGGTTAAGTCCATGACTATTTCCTTTTGTTTTGCAAGGGGTCCTGGGTTCAAACCTCACCGAAGTCATTTTTTTTCTTTCTTTTCCCCGTTTCTCTTTAATACATTCTCAAAGTGCTAGTTTATATATTAGTGCAAGCTTTGAGTTTTATCTGATAGCTGAAAACAATTATCCACATGTACTGGCTGTTTTAGTTTAGAAATCTTCCACTGCCCAGTATATAGATCTACTTACGCCAGGCATATTTGACATGCCTTTATTGTACTTCATAAGCTCTCTAAAAATCATAACTGACGTGCGAGGATCCAGTAATTTTCGTCTTAGGGGGAGGGGGGAGACAGGACAGAATCTGACAGAAAATAGCTTTGTCAACTTTTTTTGATTCTCAACTTATCTACAGTTGGTTCAACGTCCTCAGCTTGTTTGCAGTGGGATCAACTGTCAATTGCAAAGAAAACTTTACTTTTTGGTTCCAAAGGGGGTCCAACAAGGATGGGGGTCGAACTCAATTGCTTATTCCCTATAGAACTTTTGATTTTCAAGGTGAGTCCGAGCGGGCCACCTGCTCTTACCCTTCCCCCCCCCCCCAGCCTCCGTTCTGGATCCGTGCATGAATGATCCCTCACAAAATGATCATGTTTTTATGTCTTATTCATGAGTTATGTTTAGTCGGTATTTCACTGTTTTTCCTATTCAGGAACATCCCTGCCAACTTCTCAAAACGGTTCCAACATCCAAGATGATGTAGTTACATCTGTGCATAGATGCACTCTGAGCATTTTAAGCAATTTGAGCGCAAAATTAACAAGTCAAAGATGTCAATCAAAATGTTACATTGCACCGCCACAATTCACTTATTAAAGCGATGTATGGCTTGTTGAAATATATTGGAAATCGCGCCTGATTCGCACGTGCGTTCAGCTAGTGGGATCATCTCGCAACCGTTAATTTTAGGACACGACGTGCAAAGGAAAATGGCACGTTGTGCAAAAACCCAATCTTTGTTCGTACAAAAAAGCCTGTCTGACGTTGATTCTGTGCGTGCACGGAAAATTCTGAGCATGCAAATGGTAGTTTTATCACTTTCATGTTATACATAACCTTTGAATAACAGGATTATCATCGTTCACGATTTTTTTAATACTCTTTCTATCACGCCCATACGAATTTTACCCGTCAATAAAAAAAAACTTCGAAATTTTAGACGAATTCAATTGTTGGCAAAACCTTCATTTAAATACAGTTGAATCTCGTTAATTCGAAGTCCTACGGACTAGAGGTATTATTTAGAATAATCGAAAAATCCAATTATAGGGAGGTAGAAATAAAAGATATATAGCACCCAGAAATTATAATTATTATTTTTTCTTATCAAATATATGTTTTGGGTGCATAAAAGAAACGTCTCAGGGAGACGTTTCTTTTACGCACCCAAAACGTATACTAGTATGGAAAGTTATTTAAATAGATCATGGGATTGAGAGATTGAGATTTACTGTCGGGAGCGCAGTGGCACAGTGGTAGAGTGCTTGACTCGAGACCGAGTGCAACAAACACCAGACCTATTGGAGAAGTTGGCTCCTCTACCACTTTATCGTTAACACATTTTTCTAAAATTGAAAATAAAAGCGTGATTGCGGAAAAAAACAACAGCTGGATTTTTTTTTCATTTCGTATAATAACTTATTTTCAGGATTGAGAGATTGAGATTTACTGTCGGGAGCGCAGTGGCTTAGTGGTAGAGTGCTTGACTCGAGACCGAGTGTCCATCGGTTCAAACCTTGCTGGCGCTATTGAGTTGTGTCCTTGAGCAAGACACGTTAATCCTGGCTTAGTAATGGTTTTACCCATTAAGACCCGTCCCTACATAACTGAAAGATTGTTGATGTGACGTAAAGGATCAAATCATGGCAAACAATTAAGGTTCAAGTTACTATTATCACTATTGAATTCCTTCCATCATAAATGCTATCATGACGTTTGGTTTTGTGTAAATGCTTAGTGGTAAGTCCCATTATCATATTTTGACAAGCCTGTCCCACTATAGCGAGGTGGGAAGAATAAAAATAGCAGCTTACCATTAGCCCAGCAATATGCAATTACCTTTCGCCTATGGGCCTTAACGTTCTTTCTGGGATTTTACAAAACATGCACATGAACTTATACACTGTCTTTAACCCTTGCATTAAGGGTCTTTAACCTTTGCCAATCGCAACAAAAGTCGTCTGCTTTTTTCGTCTGCTGAAATGTTTAAGAAGCCTCAATGACAAACAGTGTGGACCCAGATCAGACTCCTCCTATAGGAGCAATCTGTTCTGGGTCCACGCTGTTTGCTTCTATACTTATTCCATCAGTAATTTTAAGCAACTATTTGCAGCAGAGGACTTCAGCAGACGACATTTTCAGATGCATTTTTTTCTTGGCGCTTTAAGGGTTAATAGCAGGGAAGGTTCTGACTAGTCTGTTCAAATGCGCACTCTGGCCTGCGCTTGTCGCGAATAAAAAACATAAATATCTTCTGAGCTGACTTAAATATTACAGCATCACTCTACAATAAGTTACCACGTCAGGGAAACCCAACTATATGCACGGGTATTTAAGATCAGTCAGAATGACAAGCTACTGTCTGAAAATGACGAGACAACCGTAAAATGACCACTCTGCATTTAATTGCATAAAATTTGTAACGATTTTGTTATCCATCGCATCAGTAATATTGTGTGCATACAGTTTTAATACGCTTTTTCTCGGACCCGCTAAGTGTAGTCGGCAGAGTAAGATTTGTAGTCCGACTTCTATGGACTACTCTTGGGTGTGGCGGGGGGAGGGGGGTATGAGTTTGAACCCTTGTTCAGCTTTGTTGAAATTATTTTCCCTTTTCTACTGATTCTGATGAGAGGGTTTAGTTAGTACTTGATACAGATAAACCCTTTGCAAAGCAGCGGTATAGGATACATTGACCGCTACCGTGATATGACTAAAATTGATGAAAAATACATGGACATAAAGCCTTAAACAAACATGCACATTTCAGGGGGTTGGCGGGCGTATCGCCATGATAGACTGTTTATCAATGTTTATAATACATTTTGGCACAAATTTGGGTGCGACACACACGTGTTTAACATAAATTTGTTAACCAAACTTAGTGACGTCTTTGGCGTTACATAGCAATGTAAATGACGTTACTTTTTGCGCAAAATTTACAGAGGGTCCTTGTCTTTAGAAACCCGTAGTTTACACAATTTAAGCACTAGGCAGATCAAATTTTGATTTTTATACATCATCTACCCTGCATGGCTGGAACTACTCTTGGCTAGAACTATTTTTCATGACTCCAAGCCTGTTCGAGCCATTGATGTTCTAATGTATGTGAGTTGCTGAATGTAGGGACTGAAGCCTGAAGCCAGGTTGCGTGAGCATTTTTGTATAAAATGCTCTGCAATGCACTTAGATGTTTTGTGACGATGTGAATACATGCCATTTTCAAAAAGTATCGTTTTTTTTCGAAATCCATTGCTACATGAGATATATTCGTACATGCAAATGTCAAACAATATGACATTAAAGCAGAGGAAAACTATGCCCCCAACCACAAATTGAGTCGGCACTTTGAAATTACAAAGTGCTGTGGTTACCTTGAATATAAGGTCAAGGTCATCAAGATCGGATAACTCTTTTCTGTCACCAAACAATGTTAACTCTTTTCTGTGTGACCCTGAATATTAAGTCAAGGTCACCAAAATCAGAAAACCCCATCCCCTTCTCTCATCAATGTATCTAATCAAGATTGGTAAAACCCATCCACTGGCTCAGAAGATAATGCACGGAAACTCTATTTTGGACATTTCAAACATCCAATGTGACCTTGAAAATAAGGTCAAGGGCACTCAAGTCTAATCAACTCCTCTCCTTCTCACAACAATGTATCTATGTGAGGTTGATCAAAATCCATCCACTGATTAAGAAGATAATTCACGTAAACCCCAAAATCCATCCACTGGTTAAGAAGATAATTCACGTAAACCCTATTTTGGACATTTCAAAGTGCCAATGTGACCTTGAAAATTGGATCAAGGTCACTAAAATGTAATCAGCTCTTTTCCTCTTCCCAACAATGTATCTGTGCAAGTTTGGTCAAAATTCATTCACTGATTTTGAAGATAACGCACGGAAACCCTATTTTGGACGTTTCATTGTGCCAGCGTGACCTTGAAAATTAGGCCAAGGTCACCAAATTCTGATCACTTCATTTTCTCTTCCAAGCAATGTATCTGTGCAAGTTTGGTCAAAATCTATCAACTGGTTTAGAAGATAATGCACAGAAACCCTATTTCTGACATTTCACGGAAAAGAAGCTTCACGGATGCCGAGGCTGACGCCGATCCTTACACAGATGCCGACGGGATCCGCACCAAAAACAATGTGTCCACCCCTTCCCAAACCTTCGGGCCGTAGGGACATAAGTACTCACACAGGCATTGTATTGCGGCACTGTAAAATTACAAAGTGACGCCTGACTTAACATTTTAGGGCAAATTACGTTACTTTTAGCGGTAAACGTCGTGTAGGGTACCTATGTTTATTGACCCCTAAATTAAACAATTTAAGCACTAGACATGTAAAAAATGCATTTTTCTCATTTAAATACACCATTTAATAACATATCTAAAAATAATCCATTTTTATAACAAGGCCGATTTTGCCCCTTCGTGAACCAAGCCCTTTAATGATTGAATTTACCTGTTCTGTTTTAAAGTTTGAAAAAAATCAACACAAAAAAGCAATATCAGTTAAATATAGATAAATCTATAGGACTTGTGTATGCTGTATATGGGAAGGTTGCAAAATAACAAAATATTGAAGCCCAGCTGTTCATGATATTGTATGTTGAATAAATTTAGATATCAGACATATTTTACTTGCAATTTATTTCAATGGAAAATTTAGCAATTTATTTCAATGTAAAATTTAGATATATAGTCAATGTTTTAAAAGCTGTATCACTAGTTTACTGACAAAAATATACTTGAAAACAGGAAGCAAATAAGAACATTTTCATAGCAGGAATTGCAGTTTATCTTTAAGCTTCCATTGTTTGAAATGGTTACTTTTCCAAAGACTGATTAACAAGAACAGCTGGGCTCTGTGGAATACATTGTGAAGGATCTTCAAAGTAGAAGTTCCTTTGATTTGAATGTTAGTCCATGTCCTGTTGAATATAATAGATTATCACTTGTTTTTCAAGTGATTTGATAGTAAAATTTCATCTACAGCTGTATTTTCACAATCAGAAAAATAAATTACAGTAAAACCTGTGTAAAACGGCCACTCTAAAATAGACAAAATAAAGATCCTAAATGACAAATGGTACCTTAATGAAGGTCAAAAGTATTGCAGAATGCTCCAAGGGGAGCATTCTGCAATACTTTGAACCTGCATTAAGGAATAATTGGTCTTGAAAACGAATTTGTGGTCTTTTTGAAAGAGGCCTTTTTACACAGGTTTTACTGTAGATTCTGATCTGTGTCAAAGATATGCTTAGTCTAATCTGTCTATACCTAAATTCAACAGGGCAAAGGTTTCTTTGAAAGGATAATCTTATATGTTTGTCCTGGTTATTGCACATGCTTTATGAAGCACCCGCTGCAATCGAGGGAAAAATTAAACCATGCATTGACTGCACTTAACTCTATGGCACTTAAGAGCACCAAACTGAATTTACTTTTGCTAGTTTTGAATTCAATAGTTTAATTATTTCAGTGAGCAAGTTTTGTAGTAAAGAATGAAATTTTACTAAGCGGTCACTATATGGGACATTTGCAACCAGTTTGGTTCAGATCCAGATGAGACTCTTAACATTCATAATTTTAATCAAATTGAGTATCATAAATGAGTTAATGGGCAAAGTGCTAATATTGTCACAGTGTAGTTTTATGACATGTTAAAGAAAGATGTTAATAATAAGTTAATACAGAGTATTTGTATGTAGATTCATGCTGACATGCTCAATGATTTCAAATAATTTACAAACGTGAATAGAGATAATGAATATAAGGCTGATGACAAAACTTGGCAAATATTTCTAAACTGGACGACTGCAAAAAAATGAACCAATTCTTTTCTTTAGTGCCAATAAAATTCTCCAAACAAACCCCTAAATAATTTTTACTGAGTTTGTCAGCATGATACGGTAAATTCGGAAATCTTCGGGAGGGTTTAATTATCCGGAATCTTCGCGGATGCGGAGTTTCGCGAGAATAAAACCCTCGCGAAATGGTGAAATCACTTTGTCATTTACTGATGTAGGTAAATCATGTCCAAATTGCAAATTTTGAATGTGACAAATATGTCTTTTAATGATTTCGCTAAAAATAAGATTCTCTCAAAAATTTCAGAATTTACAGTACTGTGTTATCCATTGCAAACATTTTATGTTGGGTGTTCTAAAATTTCCAGCACTTTTTAAACAAGCATTTGGCTAACCTAAGATCTGGTAAAAAAAATTGTAGGTGATTACAATGAGATGTGTTAGAAGTTTTAGAATATTTACCGTAATTTTAATACATCCAAATATATTAACTACCTCCCAGTATTCCCTGTATGTGTATAAATCAGATTTGTATTCCTAACAATATCATCCTGATGTCAAAAAATCATTATTCAGATTTATCCATTCTCACTGGAAAAGGCCAATACTTCACATAGAAGTATAGTCAATTATATGTATAATAAAATAAATATAATGTCTTATGAATGTGTAACAAATTTCTATTTCTTTTCTATATCATCTGTACGAAAATCAATATATATCATCTGTATAAAAGTCAATATTCAGATTGTCCTATCTAAATAATTATTCCATGTAATTACATATCATATTTGTATACTCCTAACATTTTTACATACATTGATATATGTAAATCAGTAATTTATTAAGGTCATTTTCATTGAATATCACTGTATCTTTTCAACTTTCTCATAAGTAACATAATAAGCTCATATTCAATATAAGCTACTCGTAGCTGATACTGTTCCTAAATTTTTGATACCGATATAAGTTGTTGAAAGGTAAATATACATTAGTCTTAATCTATATGTACACCGGGAGATGTTAGACCAAAAAGAATTATTAGTTTTATTGCATACAATATCTATGATCAATAAATTTCCTGAATTGTAATTTGAGATCTCATTCATTGAAATTAATTTATTAAAATTAAGGAAAGTTAATTGTAAACTATTTTTCTGGTGTTTGAAACTTCATTTAATGTCTAAAAAACAAGATATTCTTTTCCTAGCTTTACACAAAAAGCAGACCTAAACTTTTGGAGGAAGCAATTTGTAAAGGCTAATTCTTCTCAAAATAGTGAAATATCTGTAATGTATTGAGCAATTTCAGGAGCATGATATATTATTTGTAGGTCATTGTTGGATTTATTTCCAGAATCAAATTACAGTAATTGGGTTCTTGCAGAATATATGGCAAAAATCATATCATACTAAAAAGTTCACTTTAGGAATTTAAATGTGATATATCTCAGTGTGCTGTGTTGTTGTCTTTTATGTAGCAATTCTCCAGACCTAAGTCCCAGTATGATTTACCAAGTAATCAGTCGAGTCACCCTGTACATAATGTTGGTATCCGAGAAGCACAAGTTAACTCCCCTCACAGATATTATGCTCAGCTGGGTCAAGTAAGTTAGTGGTCAGAGAGAACCATTTTGCTGACCTATTTACTTGCATGGCTGAAGTTGCATGGAAACTTGTTTACTTACAAATATATTCTATCGGTATTATTTTCCTATTCATATATAACTTATTTTAATATTATGAACATGGAACTAACCCTTAAAGGTTCAACCGAGACTGCAGCTGATACCAAAGCGAATGAACGCTGTCTTCATTTTCGGGTGTAGCTTGTGATTTTCATGAAATACCAAGCCTTATTTGATTTCATGACCTTTTCATTATGATGGATTATCCCATACATAATGACCAATATGTATGGAATTGTCCATTTTGTATGTTAAGGGGTGGTGTCGGTCAAAATTTCTAAAAAATGATTTCTTTCTCTGAAGGTTGTTATACCCCCCGCAAACTTTGTTTGTGGTGGATATACTGTTTTCACATTGATCCGTCCGTGCGTGCGTCCGTAACGTTTTGTTTCCTTAATATCTAGGAGAGGCATTGCTGGATTGTCCGTCCGTGTGTGCTTCCGTCCATCCGTAACGTTTTGTTTCCTTAATATCTTGGAGAGGCATTGCTGGATTTTCGTCAAACCTTGCAAACATGTTCATATATGCAAAACAAATACTTTAGACAAAAAAAAGGGCAGTGGGCCAGTTCTATTAGAGTTATTTCCCTTTGTAGTTCTAAATGGCTTTTAATATAGGGTTTTATGCTTATGCTAGTATAAGCCATACACAGGCAGATCAACTCCTACCACAGCTATTGATGGAACAATTTGATACTTTGCCTATACAATGTAGACACATTGAACATATGCATGAAGGAGTTTGGTTCAGAAAAAAATAATTTTTGACAAAATGACAGCTGTGAGAACTTAGACAATTTTCCCTAATAGGGCTTTTGTATATGCTTAGATGGTGCCTTCATGGGCCGATCAACTCCTACCACAGCCATTGATGGAGTAATTTGATACTTTGCCTATACAATGTAGACACATTGAACATATGCATGAAGGAGTTTGGTTCAGAAAAAATGATTTTTGACAAAATGACAGCAGTGAGAACTTAGAGAATTTTTCCCTAATAAGGTGTTTGTATATGCATAGATGGTGCCTTCATGGGCCGATCAACTCCTACCACAGCTTTTGATGGAGCAATTTGAAACTTTGCCTATACAATGTAGACACATTGAACATATGCATGAAGGAGTTTGGCTCAGAGAAATTAATTTTTGACAAAATGACAGCTGTGAGAACTTAGACAATTTTTCCTTACTAAGGCTTATGTATATGCATAGATGGTGCCTTCATGGGCCTATCAATTCCTACTACAGCTTTTGATGGAACAATTTGATACTTTGCCTATACAATGTAGACACATTGAACATATGCATGAAGGAGTTTGGTTCAGAAAAAATAATTTTTGACAAAATGGCAGCTGTGAGAACTTAGTATATGCATGGATAGTGCCTTCATGGGCCGATCAACTCCTACCACAGCTTTTGATGGAGCAATTTGATACTTTGCTGATACAATGTAGACACATTGAACATATGCATGAATGAGTTTATAATTTTTATTTGCTCAGATTCTACTGAAATCTTCTTTTCAAAACTGAGGTCTGCTGGTTTAAACTATAACTTGCCAAGTTTTTTCACTGACTCTTACTGTGTGGGGGGTATCTAATAAGCATTGCTTATTGACTTTTTTCATTTTTATCTTAGCAAACAGTGCAGACCCTAATGAAATGCCACCTAAAGTGGCATTTTATCTGGGTGTTCACTGTTTGCCAAAGTACCCGTTTAATGCTATCCAGAATGAAAAGGGTTAAACAGAGACATTATGAACTTTTGTTTGCTGCAAATTTAGGGTGACACTTTATGGGTTTAACAACTAACCTAACATTTGAATGGAAGAATCCAGAGGCTGATGGAAAGCTGTCAGATGATCTAGATCTACACTTCTTTTTTTCAAAAGGATATATCTGGGTTTACCAGTATTCAGTGAGTTACTAAAGGACCAATAATGTGAACAACATTTGACAGAAACAAAATAATCAAAATTCAGCTTCACATTGTGTGCTTGCATGATTGACTCCATTCAAGTGATAGGCTAACCTGCATGTTATATTAACATAAATGTATAACATTATATAGTATATTTGTGTATAAATTTTATTTATTTTTATTTTTTTTACCGAGGTTTTGATTTGATAATTTCCGAAATATTAATTGGGGACAAAAAGTTGGTTTATAGTCTTCAATTTTTACACTTACTCTCTGGGATTTCCATATAAGATTTTTGATGGACAAAATATGATAGTAATTAACATTCCAATTAGCTTTTTTATGGTATAACCCTATTCATTCTGATGGATTTTCCCGTACATATTGATACAATAAGAAGGAATTTTCCATTTTGTATTTTAAGGTATTGCTGGTCATAATTTCTATAAAATGATGTATTTCTGTTCCTGACAATCATTTTTATCGTAGCAAACAGTGCAGACCCTGATGAAATGCCACATAATGTGGCATTTCATCTGGGTCTTCACTGTTTGCCAAAGTACCTGTTTGCAGGTTTTCAGAATGAAAAGGGTTAAGCTGAGGTTATGTAATTGAGTATTGTTCATACATTTATCATTGGTGGTCTGTTATCTTTAAACTTTTGGTATTGAATATGCCACATGAAAAAATCAAATGATGAGACCAGGAAACCTTTAAATGACAGAATATAGACAATCCTCAGCATCTAGATCAGGAGAAATTAGAACATCTCTTTATGTCATCATCATTTTATTTGAAAGAAATGGTTATGTTTTTTTCATATTTAAAAAAAAAGTTAACATACATATTCACAATGACTATTGATGTTTGCAGCATATCATGGTCAAACTCAATCAAGAGGTCTTTATGAAAATAGAAGCATTTCATTGTTTAACCAGCATGGGCTGTTAATTTTCGTTTTTTTTAAAAAAGGAATGCATGCATGTTTTATGATATTACAATCACTAATAAATGCATGATATATGTTACTTTTAATTTCGTGCATTACACCTTTATAATGCAGGTTGATATCTCATAAAATCAAATATTTTTGCATGCTGAAATTTATATTTAAAAGTGGGCTTCAGTGATAAAGAGGGGTATTGGATGGAAGGAGTTGTATGACATTCTTCCCCATATGATGAATTATTTATGCTTGCTTAACCCATTTAAGCTGAATGAAATTCCCACTTATCAATTGGACCACTCCTTTTCCGTTTTAAGGGTTGTTTCATTTTTTTCCAAATTTTAATGAGTTTGCTGTAAGCCAACCCTGAAGATCCAGATCAGACACCATAATATGACGCCTCTGATCTGGGTCTCCGGTGTTTGCCTGCCACACAAAAGGATACTGAACTATTTGTATTTTAGTCTTTAGTCTTTTATGAAACAGAATTTTGAAGATTTGAGATTACATTTTAATAAGGAATGAAAGAATAACAAAGACACAAGTAATTTCTGATACCCAAAAATATTGGCTCCAAATTATGATGGCACCAACTAATTTATACCAACTAATTAATCCAGAAAATTGGAGTTTTGAGAATGCACAACAAATAAGCTCATTTTTGTCATATGCCCTCCCTTGAAAGCAGTGTAGATCCTTTCCATCTGGTTTCTGATGAATCCAGCCTATCAGGACCCTCACTGTTTTTCATGATCATGATGGAACAGTATTAATGAAAAGTGCACCACTGGACTGGCTGGCAATGAGAAGTTCATATAGGTTAAACAACCCATATGGTATCCATGTGCTTATATGAGCATGTATTCTAAGGTCATATAATCATTGGGCAAGTTAAGCAATTTTTAATTGCGATTATTTTCTTATCTATCAGTAACATGTGTTTGGGTGCTCAAAAGAACTGTCTCATTGAGTTGGTTCATTTGAGTACAATGTACCCACATATGTTTGGTTGAGAAATAAGATAAATAATTTTCTGTTACGCCTTCTTCTTATCTGGGGGCCTGATATAATGTAATTTGTAGATATTTGATAATGAAGCATTCTTTTATTTATTATTGGAATTGTTGTACTAAAAGATGGCTTTCAGGAAACTACCTGAGTTGCTCATTCCCATATATTTCATTTTGAAAAGATAAATTCCATGTTGACAAAAGTTGGTGTTTTCTCAATCATAAATTGATTGTAAATTATGTGATAAAATAGACAAAATAGTGTTTATATTGACATCTAACAGCAGTGCATTGAAAGCAGACCAAGCATTAAAGGTTTAAAAGAATCAGCCAGTGTTTGTGGCTTTCTGGCTGTCTCATAACATTGTTAATGTAAATTATTACCCATGTTCAATCCAGATTAATGAAACATCATTTCTACTGAAAAAAAAAACAACAACTTGCATTTCAGTTATGATTGAAACAAAAAGCAATTTCCAAAATTTGTCACAAGGTGGATACCAAACTGTATGAAATAAAATTGATCTGTTAAAACATGACTGGTAGGGTTTTAAGTTGGCTTTTACTTTTCAATAATCTCCCCAAAAGATTGTTCAAAGGTATTATAATGTTTGAAATCATACAGTAAATGTTCTGAAAATTTGAACACTTGTTGCCTGCCAAAAGGGCCTAGACAAACAGAGCAGACCCAGATCAGACTGTTTCTGAGCAGGGTCTTCCCTGTTTGCTATTCTGACAAGCATTTTGCTAATTCCAACCTTAAAGCTTGATAACCAACATTTTATTTGCGAACAGAGCGAGTAAAAAGTTCGAAGCAGAACACTTACTGTATATATTTTTGTTTTTCAGCAACAACCAAAAGCTGCTCCGAAGCCACCCAGACCCACTTCTATGGGAAGTGAACCCATTTTATCAGCATGTCTTACTACTGCCATTCTGCCTTTACTTGCACAGGTTAGTATATTTGGTTTTAAGTAAATAATCTGGAAAAAAGCAGATCTCATAAATAGAGAGAACCTTGGACACAATCTTAATTTATTGAGTCTGTTCATGAGAATGTTCATGTGCAACATTCCTCAAGCATCAGCATAACCCTTAAATGGATTCTTCCTTCTGATTTAAAAAATGAGCTTGGGATAGTTGATTGTAAATATCTAGGGGTGTCAGGTTATAAAGGGAGCGCAGTGGCTCATTTGTAGAGTGCTTGACTTGAGACAGAGGGGCACGGGTTCGAGCCTCACTGGTGTCACTGGGTTGTGTCCTTGAGCAAGACAGATTAATCCTAGCTCTGTACTGGTTCAACCCAGGAAGACCCGTCCTGGAAGAATCAAATCAAACAAACAAGTACCAGGTTATAATTTTCAAAAAATGTATTATTTTGCCTGAATATCTTTTTAACCTTTACAGTGTTTGCAAAAAGGACTTGTTTAGACAAGAAAATAAAATCTACACTATAATGTAATTTGGAACAATAGATTTTTGGGGAAAAAGCATTGCTAAACAGCTCAGAAACAGATCAGAATGCCTCTGATCAGAAAGCAAGTGAATATGATGAGGAAATGCCATAATCATAGACCACAGACCAACCCATTGCGGTACTATGGTCTTTCACATTTACCAGTTTTGAAAAGCTGATAATGAATCCTTCATTATCCAATTTTTGGTGAAGAACCTTATAAGTAAATGTTTTAGAAATTTTAGAACATTCACTGTTATTCTTTTGTTCCCTAGCATTGATACAAGCTTCAAGTGATATTAATCATGATGGATAGATTTTACAAAAGAAACCATAAGTAAACAAAGGAAATCTTAGAACAATGATAGGTACAGTATCAGTGAAAAAATATTGTATATAATTGCTAGGTTGTTCAAAGAATGTCAAGATGGGTAGATTTTACAAAAAAAAAGAAAATAAGAGGTCAGGGTGGTAGTTTTTTTTAAGAAATAATAAGAAAATTATAGGTTTGTTTGTTTGTTTGTTTTGTTGCTTTACGTCCCAAGTCAACAGCTATGGTCATTGCGGGACGGTCAGTTCACCTAATCACACTTTTTTCCTGGGCAAGCTTGAACAAGGAGTTAACCAGTAATTGTGCACATACTTTCGCTTGTAACTGACAACAACCCTTCATGAATGATTCAGTGGAAGGGAAGAGAATGACCGTAGAAATTATTTCATGATCAATCTCCACGAAAGTATGGGACCGGGCCGGGATCTAAATCGCGACCCCTGGATCTGCAGTCAGCTTCGCATCTGTAACCAGACACGTTACCGACTGCGCTAATTATAGGTACACTTTCATAGAGAAATATCTGTTTTGGAATATCTAGAATATGATGAGTACAGACTCACTGACAACATGTTTAGAATTTCTTGGCTGCTTTTGGCATGGTCATAATTGAAGGATCCTAGGAAAATGATGGGCACAGTTTCTTTGAGAAACATGTTAAGAATTTCTTGGCTGCTTTTAGCACGTTCATGATTGGTGGATTTTATAGAAGAGATCATATGAAAATAGTGGGAACAGCATGTTTAGAATTTATTGGCTGCTTTTAGCATGGTCATGATTGGTGGATTTTATAAAAGAAATCATAGGAAAGTGATGGTACAGTTTCTTTGAGAAACATGTTAAGAATTTCTTGGCTGCTTTTATCATGGTCATGATTGGTAGATTTTACAAAATAATTAATTGGAAAAAGATGGGTAATGTGTCATTGAGAAATCTGTTTAAAATTTCTTGGCTGCTTTTAGCACCGTCATGATGAGTAGATTTTCTAAAAGAAATCCTGGGAAAATGATGGGTATTGTTTCATTGAGAAACATGTTCAGAATTTCTTGGCTGTATTCAACATGGTCATGATTGGTAAATTTTACAAAATAGTTAATTGGAAAATGATGGGTAATGTGTCATTGAGAAACATGTTTTGAATTTCTTGGCTGCTTTTAGCATGGTCATAATGAGTAGATTTTCCAAAAGAAATCCTGGGAAAATGATGGGTATTGTTTCATTGAGAAACATGTTTAGAATTTCCTAGCTGCATTTAGCATGCCCATGATTGGTGTATTTTATAAAAGAAATCATACGAAAATGATGGTACAGTTTCTTTGAGAAACATTATTAGAATTTCTTGGCTGCCTTTCAGCATGGTCATGATTGAAAAGAAATCAGAGGAAAATGATGGGTATAGTTTCATTGAGAAACATGTTAAGAATTTCTTGGCTACATTCAACATGGTCATGATTGGTGGATTTTATAGAAGATCATCATAGGAAAATGATGGGTACAGTTTCTTTTAGAAACATGTTTAGAATGGTCATGATAGGTAGATTTTACAAATAATTTATTTGAAAATGTAGGGTACTGTATCATTGAAAAACATGTTTAGAATTCCTTTGCTGCTTTTAGCATCCTCATGATGAGTAGATTTTAACAAGGAAAATGATGGGAACAGTTTCATTGAGAAATATCTGTTTAGAATTTTTCTGCTGCGTTTAGCATGGTCATGATGAGTAGATTTTACAAAAGATATCATGTGAAAATTATGGGTATAGTTTCATTGAGAAAAATTAGATGAGAATTTATCATGGTCATGCAGGCCATTTCAAAAATGAAAATCTGGTTGTTTGATTGGCTTATATCACTGGCCTGGCTGTGTGAAACTTTAATTTCAAAATGTAAGTGACTGAATTTTTTTAACAACTGAGTGTGCCTATATATTGACAGGACAGATCAAGTTTTTCAAAAGTTTTTTTTTATATAAAACAGGTGTGTGGTTGACTGATTTCGAGACTGGAGATTATTGACCTATTTCGACATATTAGCATGTGCCTTTATATCAACAAATCTAGGCCCAGTTAGATGATGGGCAGCTTTCAGCACATACTATTTATAAGGGGATTCTATCCTCTTAATGGCTAATGATTTCAGTACTCTACTGACTGTATTTATAGATACTTTGGTGGAAGGTTTCCAGACTAAATTGACTCATAATTTATGAAAAATGAAATTTAGTTCCAGATATAAACTCTTTCTTTTGTTGTGTGCTGATAACTTTTGCAAAGACCCTGATCAGACCCAACAAAATGTGTCTGATCGGGATGCCAAGTGTTTGACACTGGTGTATTTAAAAGACTTTTTTAAAAAAATAAGATTATTTTTAGAAAAAAAAAATGCAAATGGCAAAAAACATGCAAAATTATACAGCATCTAAGAGATTATAAGTACAGTACCAATATCTTTATAACACACCTCTTTGTTACACTAAAGTGGATATAACATGGTCATGTTGTTGATCCCAAATTTATTTTTCCATGGAATTTTACAAAGGAATTATAGGAAAATGACATTTTCGTATAAATCTATTGTAAATTTTTCCCCCATAAAGTTGTTCATTTATAACATGGTTCATAGGTTATAAAGGAATTGCACTGTACTACCACATATCATTTCATTGATATTTTCACAGCTGAAGGAGGAGTATAAAGAAGATTACAGAAGAAACGGTAGACCTATGCAGAGAACAGAAGCGATAGATGAACTACGAAATGCCTTTGACCTGGCGGAACGGTCTTGTCCGGGTATAGCTGACGAGGTCGTCACAGGAATTATAAGTAAACTTGGTGGCTCATCCATGAGCGATGTCGATATCAAAAGAGCTGTAGATAAAGTAAAGAGGTAAGGCTATTTTTCAGTAGTGACCAAATAAATGCTAATGCTTTCTTTTAACAGGGTTCATACACGTCAGGGAAATGTCAGGGAAATTTAAATTTTTTCAAGGTCAGGGAATTGTCAGGGAATTTTATGTTATGTCAGGGAAAAATGAATGTTTTCTAAAATGTCAGGGAAATGTCAGGGAATTTTACCAGTTCCAGTTTGTATCAAATGATCAGAAACAGAAAATGACTAGGGTAGTTTTCTGAACATTTTGGATACAATCTAAATAATTTTGATAGCTTCTAGACTGCATTAAACATAATAAGATGGAAGGATTTGGCTCCTATTGCCTCATCAACTGCCTTTTTTAGCTCACCTGAGCCAAGTGAGGTATTAGTATGGCAATGGTTCGGCGTCCCTAATCCACCTGTTAGTCCGTCGGTTGTCCATTCACATTTTCAAAGAAGTACGGTATATATGTCTCTAATGTCAGTTAGCCAAATGTGGTCATTTCACGTAAAGAGGGAAAGGCTACATGAGGTTTTTGGGCTGATTGGATTGGAACTCTGGTTGCCATTGATGATGGCAACTTACAGCTCCCATAGACTTATAGTGGGAAAACTTAAAAGATCTTCTCTCCCAGAAACATGAAGCTCACTGCTTACATATTTAGTTCATGTATGTAGTAATGGCTATATATAGTGGTCCCCTACTTAAACCCTGCCATCAAGCCCCTGGGGTCAGACCTGGCCACACCATGGTGATCAATTTATTATTGGAGAAATTTAAAAAAAAATCTTCTACTCTGAAACCATATATATTTAGTAAGTAGCAAAATCCTAAACATAAATCCTTACAATCAAGCCCCTCCATGCCATGTGGATCAATTACTCCCATAGACTTTTAATGGAAAAAAACAAACAAATCTTCTCTGAAACCATGAGACCAACAGCTTATATATTTAGTATGTATACATATAGCAATGTCAAGTGGTACCCTACATAAATCCTGCCAAACAAGCCTCTGGGGTGCAAACTTGTCACACCCCTGGGGATCAATAGCTCGCTTGGACTTATAATGGGATTTTTTAAAAGATTCTTTTCTTTAACCATGAGGCCCACAGGTTATACTTAGTCTATAGTAATCTAGGGTGGTCCCCTACATAAATCATGCCAACCATGACCCTTGGGTCCAAATTGGCCACACCCCTGGGGATCAATAGCTCGCTTGGACTTATAATGGGATTTTTTAAAAGATTATTTTCTTTAACCATGAGGCCCACAGGTTATACTAAGTCTATAGTAATCTAGGGTGGTCCCCTACATAAATCATGCCAACCATGACCCTTGGGTCCAAATTTGCCACGCCCTGAAAGTCATTAGCTTCTATAGACTGTATAATGGGTAATAACTTTTAAAAATCTTCTGCATCCATGAAGCCTACAGCTTCTATATTAAGTAGAAATGTATAGTGGTACACTATGTAAATCCTGCCAACCATGCCCCTGGGGTTCAAACTGGCCGCCACCACACCAGGGGGGACATTTGCTGCCATAGACTCATAAAAAATAATCTAAAAATCTTCTAAAACTATAAAATCAAAAGAGCTGTTCTAATCACTCAAAGTCTGTCATGTGTCGACAATTTGCTGTATTCAGGGCTATAGTGAAATTTTATAAAAAGTTTTTCTGAACATTGTAGCTTTTACAATGAAATACCACAAATGGCTAAAGATACTTTCCTCTAAATACTGGTTACATTACGGGTGGGCTGTAGAGGAGGTTAAATTTAGAGGCCAACATCCAAATTTTTGAAAGACAGCAAATTTTAACATAGCTGTTTTTAACACAAAGTAATGTGACAATCTATAAATTTCTATGTTGAAAACATAGTTATTTACTATAAAAACTTTGCAAAGTTCAAAATAATCACTAAAAATTGAAAAAAATACCTGTAAACTGTAGCTATACACAAAGGTTTGAATAAAGCAAATTTTCTCCGATGAGTACGGTTATGTCAGGGAAATTTGGATTGGCGTCAGGGAAAAGTCAGGGAAATGTCAGGGAATTTTGTTTTGTCAAGTCTGTATGAACCCTGTTTTAAGTGCACTTTGAGTTTTGAGATGTGAATGCAAGAACACAATTAGGCTATTTTAGATCATGACATCAATTTCTATTTTTAGGCAACATTGAAAAAATTCAAGAAAAAAGTTAAATTAAGTTTTGAATACTTTTGAAAATATTATGGAAAATGGAGCATTTGCTCCAAATGAGCAAATGCTTCATTTTCCATAGTATTTTCAAATACACGATATTTCGGAGGCGTCAAACTTTAGGCGTTATTATGGAGTAAGTAGTTAAAGTAAAGCACCCAGCTCTCTGTCAGCAAGATGATTGGAAAGCTAGAAAGGATACTAAGAACTACATTACAAAACAAGGATCCAAGACAAAACCCCCTTACACAATGGGGGCAACAACAACAATTAATTCACAACAGAATCACTGCCTCAGAAAGGACAGCAGCTGAGGCCACCGGCTGGAATTGGGCATTTTGCCACACACATAAATTAATGGCCAGAGCATACATCGCAATACCACGAGTCAATACATGTGTAGTAAATACGAGTGACAAGATATGAATATGTGGACAGAATCTAATTCAAAGGTCATGATAGACAAGAAAATGGGCATAAAATTGTGAAAAGTTTGTTGTCCATCTGTTTAAACATTTGTTTTGGACTCTCAAAAGAACTGTCCCTTGCCCCCCCAGAAATATTGACCCTAGGCACAAATTAAACTGTTATTTGTGTTTGATGAAAAATGCTTATTTTTACACCTTTAAGTGTGACATGTAATGTCAATCTTGGATTAATTTGTATGACATAGCTGTTTTACAAACATATTTTTTCTTTTTCATAGGATTAAAAAAATTGGTTTAAGATTTTAATTAGCAATCAATGTTTGATTAATTATTGCTTACTGTTTATTTTCAGACCGGTATAGAATTGAAAAACGGCAAGAAACCTTAACCGCAGGCTTTCATACATCTCCATTCCATAGATGTAAATATTTCTGCTCACCAAATCTCATCAGAATCTGTCCATTTTTGTGACAACCCTCTCAGCCCAGGAGCAGATACAAGTTTGAGCTTTCAGAATAGCATAAGTTCCTGACAGGATCAGAATAGCTGACACTTGCAGAGCAGAGACAGGAGCAGAAACAAATTTTGAGTTTGTCTACTGTGAATTCAGAAATTTTTGTGAGAAATTTATTTTTGTGAATAGCGTTCAAAGACATATTTGCCACATTAAAAATTCCCGACTAGGGCATGATTTACCTACATTAATAAACAACATTATTTCACAAGGTTTTATTCTCACGAAACTTAACAGTTTCGTGAGAATAAAACCCTAGTGAAAATTTCCGAATTTACAGTAAGACATGGGTGAAAGTTTGCAGATTAACCCTTGTCATGCTGAATATTTTTATGTTCTACACTCCTTCTTAATTTATATCTTGTTAACCTGCAGCATTCCAGTTATAAAATGTATTTTCAATCAGAATGGAGAACAGTGTGGATCCTGATGAAGCCATGTGAACTGGATTTACAGTGTTTTCAAATAAAAAAAAAGAGGATCTTACATGAGTGCTCACGTTTTATTGAATTTATTAAACGAGTTGGGGAAAAGAGATAAAATGCGAGGCTTGCCGAGCATTTTATCTCTTTTGCGCAACGAGTTTAATAAATTCAATAATACAAGAACACGAATGTTAGATTCTATTTATCATATGACAAATACTTTGAAATCTCATTTATGGCGTAAAAATGTTATAATTTTGTCATTATGTACGCAACGTTGTTATGGACGTCATAACGTTTCCCGTAAATCAATAAACCACTAGTGGTTTATCAATTTTATTGCATGGCGTTATTTCACTCCCAGACGCGACGTCATATGATAAAAGAGGATAAATCTTGGTTCCGCAAAACATGAGTTAATGGCTGAATTCAGGATTTTTTGGCTGACTTTTCACAAACCAAAATCCTGAATTAGGCAAAGTACACCAGTTTCATTATTTTTGGAATTGATTTTCAAAGGATATGAGTTTTGTAATTCTTAAGAATGAAGCATGCCAGGGCTCTGGATAAGAGTTTGTTATTGAAAATTATTTTTCTTATATCTCAACCAAAACATTTATTGTGGGTGCTCAAAAGAACTGTCCCAGTGAGACGGGTTATTTTTAGCACCCAAAACACATGTTTAAACTGATGGGTAAGAAAGTAACTACAATTTTACCCAAAATATTTTTGCTTATCTGGACCTATGGCATGCTATACCATAATCAACCTAAAGAAGCTCAGTTGGTAGAGTTTTAGACTTGAGATCCAAGGGTTGCTAGTTCGATATTCACAGCCAGCAGAGTTACTGTGTTCTGTCCTTGAGCAAGACACTTTATCCGCTGCTTAGCACTGGTTCAACTCAGGAAGATTCCTCCCGACAGGAGTGAAAAATTGTTGACTGACTAAGATGTAAAGAATCAAACCAAACAAAAATCAACCTAATACCGTGTGAAAGTTTCTATGATTTTGAAGGTAACCATAGAAAGGCAGATTATAATAGATAAAATTATTTGATTTATATCAATTTAAAGTTCAAATTCTTAATATGTTGATGTTTTTTGCAAGCTTGGACTTTTTCTGAATGAGAGCATGAGAGCTTATAAAGTCGAAAAGTACTGCCTGTTCTTGGAATACAAATCTTTAAGGATTTTTTTATCTGAAGACTTTCACCCATGGTCTAGTACTGAAGGCCTTGTAACTAATAGCTTTGCAGGCTTAACAAACTTAGAAAGACTCAGTTATGACTTTATATCTACGTATGCATTAAAAAATGATCATGGGCCTCAGCGCAAGAAAACCTGTCTCATGGTTTGCTACTGACTAAGACTCGAACCAGTTTGCTCAGCTACAGAGACTAGCTTAAATATGGAAATTTTGCATGAAGCATGTTTAGATATAATGCTTTCCAAATTGCTTATAATAAAGGCGCTGATAAGACCGTCTGCACCTTTATTCTTCACATGCAACAAAGTGAGATTTTCTTGCGCCCATATATTGCGGAAACATTTCCATGTACCATTCGATTCTCTTTATATAAATAATGACATATATATTGCAATTTTAGAAGTTAATTACAATTGTTAGTATTATATCGTTATGAATCGAAGTCTTCATTTAGAATGTCAGCGTTAAATCGCTGGAGGGACACCATCCTTAATGTGTCAATTGATATATAACCAGACAAGAAATTAGTCGGTTCATAATATTTTGGTACTTAATGATATGTTTAGTCATTCTTTACATATGCATGCACAGCTATCCAGTGGGACTAGATTTTTTTTTATCTGAGCCTTGATCTATGTCCCTACTTTGTATGTGCGCTCGGGTGAGACTGAGTGGATCTGCAGGCTTGTAAGAGCATTAGCTGCTCACATACATTGTATTAAAAATCTTTCCGTGCCAGTGGCCATTTTTGCTGTCAGCTGATCACCTTTGCAAACAGTTTGGACCCAGATCAGGACTGACAAAATGACAGTCCTGATCTGGATCCAAACTGTTTGACACTCTGAAAGTGTCCCTGAAAAAGCTTATTTTGAAAAAATCAGCAGACGACAAAAAGTTGTGAAAAATTACCCAGTATGCAAAGATTTTATAAGTACCGAATCTCATGAACTGTCCAAATATTGTGACTAAAGGCTCTGCAGGAAATTATATTATGGTCAATGTCAACTGGTGTCATCTGCTGATAACTTTTGCAAAAAAGTTTGGACCCAGATCAGTCTCGACTAAAGTCGGGCCTGATCTTGATCCAAACTGTTTGACAATCTGATGGTATCCCTGAAAGAAATTTTCATAAAGTTGATTTTGGAAGAAATCAGCAGACTTTAAAAAAGCATGCAATACTACCCAGTAGGCAAAGAATTTGACGATAAATTACAAAGCTTGGGTTAAATGCTCTTTCCAACCCCAAAGATGACCCATTTCTCCTTGAAAAGAATAGTTGTCTCATTTGAAGTTTTTCATCATTTTCATTGTGTACCCACACCATATGGGCCAACTAATGAGGTATTGGTAGTTACCACAACTGCACAGTCTCACCAGAACCTTCACTGCTGACAAACACAAAGAGGAAAAGTAGATGAAGGGACAGATGAAATATATGCTAATGGAATTTTCCATCAAGTTTGATACAGTTAAGTCAGGATGGTCCATTGTGTATATTGAGGGTTACAGGTTATAATTTTCAAAAAAAAAATTTACTTTCTCTGAAGATCGATTTTGGCTTAAGCAAACAGTGCAGACCCACATGAAATGCCGCTTTATGCGGCATTTCATATGGGTCTTCACTGTTTGCCATGGTACCTGTTTAGTTGTTTCCAGTCCTCAAAGGGTTAAAGAAAACTTTATAGTTAAGTGATATATACCATTATCTCATAGACTTGGTCATTTTACGTTTAGCCCTATTACACATGGAACACACAATTTGCAAACCTCCAGTTTCAGCTGTTCTTAGTGCAATAGGGCCACTGCGTAAAAATCTTTAAAGTATCCGATAATGTACTAATCTAGATCTTAAGTTATCTTTTGTAATCATGTATTAGAGTGATATATGTACTCAAACTCCCTGGCCATGGTGTCGTCTTGGATTGGTTTCTACAGGAAGGGAACAATGGCGATAGAAGTCACTGTTGGGGAGTTTGATATGTGTTCTGTTGATGATATAATTTTTTTGAGTTATTGAAGGATTGCCTCTGTATCAAGATAAGAAGGGGAATATCAAATTTGCCCCATTAAGTTCACTTTGCGCATAACTTTTCCTAAAAAATACTACTTTCATATCATTTTTTCATAAACAGTGTGGACTCAGATCAGCTGGCTTCTGATGAAGCCTACTGATCCAAGCTTTTGATGAAGCCAGCTGATCAGGATCCACACTGTTTTTTATCCAAACGATGAATCTATATTATTGCATAAAAAGCCGTGTCGCACGCTATCAACAGCCATGTTATAGCCGGCAAAGACCCATGTATTAATCAGGCATTCACATGCTGTTGATGCACGACTTTTGTACTTTACATATACGCATTCTAGGCAGTCACAAAAATTGACGTCATCAGCAGTAACATGCATAGAAATGAACGTAATTTAATGAGGTTATAATGACGAAAGTCTTCGCTCTGGAACAAGCCATTTCAAAACCTACGAATTCATCATGCTACTTTTGTGCGCCATTAAAGGAATACAAAAATGAACTTTTCGAAGCGTTTTTTTTTCTAAATTTTTCAAGTGAAAAAATGACTTTATGCAATAATAACGATCAAACATGGTTTTCTGATACACTAACATCTGTAGTGGATCTACACTGTTTTCAAAAAATTAAAAGGATTTTCAAAAAATTAAAAGGATAATCCGGGTTCAGCAGGACAAGGTTTGAATTTTTCAGAGGAATGATTGGTATATTTGCCTTGTGGCTTCATGGCCTATTCAACACTGTTCAGGTCAACACAACCCTCGGGGTCCAGCAGATATTAATGCATAGAAAAACATGTTTGATCTTTATATTATTATAGACTTGCTCGAAATCAGAAGTTGATAAACCATTCTTATCTCAAAAAAGAAATCTCGGTAAGGGCATTTAAATACAGTCATAGGTTTAGATAAACAACATTTTTGAGTGAAAATTGTAGATATTTTCTTACCCGTCAGTTTTAACAAATGTTTTAGGTGCTAAAAAGAACCGTCTCACTGAGACAGTTCATTTGAGTACCCACAACATATATGTTTTGGTTGAGAAATAAGAAAATATAATTTTCTATTACACACTCTAGCTGCATAGTCTGTAACTTTTGATCTTCTTATTTTGGAAATAAAGTTTTTATTTTTCAAGAATACAGTAAAAGTACTCAAATTCAGGTAAAACATTTTACTATTTTCATAAATCTTAACAAATTATCACTATCAAAACAACAGCATTTATGTTAAAATCAACTGTCTAGAATAATTGGAGGGACGTAAATAATTCCTAACAGGAGAAAAATCACCTGTTTTTATAAGATAATTCACTTTTCGGTGCAGTTTTCAGCTGTACTGAACATATTTATCGTGAAAACATAGCTTAATTCTATTTTTACAATTGATTTAAAAAGAAAATAAAAATTTTCGAAAAATGTTTATAGTTACAGACCTAGTCTCTTAAAGTAAAGGCCTGAATTATTCTCATTTTCCTCATTCTTTTGATACACATATAAAAAGAAGTGTGTTATTAAACATATATTGGTTTCATACATTGTTATTTAATGGTTTTATTACAAGGGTCACCCAGCAGATCAAATCTCTACTGTTGAGCTATATAGTTTAAAATGGTTCTTGTTTCTAGAAAACCTGTTTTGGGGAATTTATGACCAAGTAAGACTTCAGCCAGTCTGCACAGCTACAGAGACAAGCTACACAGTATGCAAAGGCTGATATGCACAACAAAAACAGTTTTCTCCTGATATGGTTAACCCTTAATGCGCCAATGGCAACAAAAGTCGTCTGCTTTTCTCATCTGCTGAAATGATTAAGAAACCTCCATGTCAAACAGTGTGGACCCAGATCAGATTGCTCCTATAGGAGCAGTCTGTTCTGGGTCACGCTGTTTGCTTCTATACTTAATTCGTCAGTAATGTTAGGCAATCATTTGCAGCAGACGACTTCAGCAGACGACATTTTCAGATGCATTTTTTTCTATGCGCTTTAAGGGTTAATATTGATGCAGTTTGATGCATTAAATTCATGAGCAATTTATTGCTAATATTGTAGAACATTGAAGATCTGGCTAAGGCTTTACAGAACAAACTTCAGATAGATAAATACCATGTAGTTCATTATACAGTCTAGAGACAAGCGCTTTTGAGGAACTCGGATCCGAGTTCATAAATTTCGCCAGTAATTGTGTTATCAACACTCTGAGATTAATTGTTTATTTAACTGGGCTCAGCATCTGAATTTAGAAATTACTCTGTTATAAGATAGCCCCATGCATACAGCAAAACAAAATATATTCATCATTGCCTTGTTTTTTTTAATCTATTTTATCTATCAAAACCCAGACTAGACTGTTCCAGAAATTAACTTAATTTTAATAAGTTCCTACTGTATAAAAACAGCAAAGTATGCGACAAACAGCCACATACATAAAAAGAGGTAAGTCTATTGACCCTTCATGTTCCAATTGAATCTTCCATCTACATGGGATGTTAACAAGTACTAAATATACAGCCAACAACTTTAGCAGACAACATTTTCAGATGTGTTTTGCTGGCCCTTCAATGGGTAACAGTGCAGACGCTGATCAAATGTCGCCAGATGTAGCATTACATCTGGGTCTTCACTGTTAAATGAAGTTTACTTGTATCCAAAGCTAATCAATCACTGGCCTCACGTTTTACATGCATGGAGATACGACAAGCTTACAGATTGTATCTAGACTGTTTATTTTGAAAGCAAATCTGACAGAGTGTTGGTATATGTAATTTTACTGCATTGATTGTTTTAAAGTACACAGGGCACCTTGTCCCTAGACTGTATAGTCATATTTATATATAAAAAATAATATTATTTATAAGTCTCTGCAGGCTTAATAAAATTGGGAACCATTCTGCTGAATAGATTAACCCCTTTGCACTGTGAAAGCCCAAAACTTTGTCGAAAGTTTTAAATGTAGTTGAAACTTTTGGCCTTGCTCAGTGTAATAGGGTTTTCTTATCATTGATCTATTGGTTATTAAGCCAATTAATTTATCTGCTGAAATATAATCAGAGTAGGTCTAGATCAGTTGGCTTCCCTAGAAGCCAGATGATCTGGCCGAAGTTATAAAAAAATTTCATGCTCTACCTAAGCATGAAATTTTAACTGCTCATAAAAACTAAAATGCAGAAAAATAGACTGTTATTCAGATGTTATAGACTGTTATTTCAGATGTTGTAATTATCATGCTAATAAATGTTAAAATGCCAACATTTGTTGGCATTTTTACATGTATGAGCATGATAAAGTTCATGCTCACGTGAGTTGAGCATGAAAACGGTTTTATAACCTGGGGCCTGGATCTATTATGTTTTCAAAAGAGGTCATATGTATATTTGGTTTCAGCATGGCTGAGTTTAAAAAGAATTTGTATATAATGGAAGATGTTATGAGAGGCCCAGAAGAATTTATGGTGATCATGAAGTATTTATTGCATTAAGATCCTGATAAGACTGCAGCAAGGCCCAGCTGTTTAGAGTTAAGTTGGCTGTGCTCTTTCATCTTGGATTTCTTACTCAGAGAGTACAATGTCAGAAAAGGGATGGTATAAAAAAAATTGAAACGGACAGAAAGTTTAAGTAATTAAAAAAAAGAGCATACTGGCGGTTCAGTGTACTAACCATCTGGAAGTACCTTTTTCGTGTTATAAGAGAAGACGTTCTGCAAGAACAGAAATAATTTTTCTTGCACACCGGATAAGGATATTTGAGATTTTACCCTGGGATAGAAAATCTTATCTTGCCCATGCAACCTTATCAGGACATCAAGTAACATCGTCATTTGAAATTGCATCTTAGCATATTCAGGGGACTTCTGGAAGCTTATTTTAAAATAAATAAAAACAGTGGTGAGCAAGAAAACTAATCCATAATTCATGATGCCAAACGGTGATCCTCTGGACAGATTTTTCTATCCTTCCCTCACACTCATGATATATTCTTATAATATAATAGATTTGAAAATCTAACTTGTGACCAATCAAATTTAAATCAGCTGGGCTAAAGACCACAAGATGATCTGGATCTTAACTGCAGCAATGACCTGGTCTCATGACACCTCTAATATGCTTGTGCTGTATCGGGGTGTACTGTATTTTTGTGGCCAATTTTTCTATTAGATTTTCGAAAAATATTTTTTTTTTCATGGACGTTATTTGTCCCCTAGTGCAAGATATGAGGCTGTATTTAGATATCTTTTAGCCATGATTACATGGGTGGAAGTTTTCAGGATTATTCCTGAATTCAGGATTTTGAGGCTGACTTTCCACAGAAAGTCAGTCTCAAAATGCTGAATTAGGCAGATTATTATGTCTTCTCAGATTTATTTTCAGTTCATCTTAGGATAATTGACCATTTAACTTGAAATTATTAAAGATTTGTAGGCATACAACAAGTTTTTAGACTTGAATTCCAAAAGTTCAGGATTTTTCAAATTTTGAACTTTCTTCCATGTTATTAACAGCAGTGTGAAATCTTGTCCGAAATACGAGTGATGCCTGAAGAAAAGCAACTTGCAGTTTTCTATGAATCACTCTTGTATCAGCCAGTGTTTTCATTTACTGTTAGCACTGGGTCTTGTTGCGCATTTGGTAGCGCCCTACAACCCCTTAAAATACAAAATGGGAGGGCAGTGGCTCAGTGGTAGAGTGCTTGACTCGAGGCCGAGGGGGCGCAGGTTTGGCATAACTGAGTTGAGTCCTTGAGCAAGAACCTAAATCCTAGCATAGTACTGGTTCAACCCAGGAAGACCTGTCCCTTTACAACTGAAAGATTGTTGATGGGACGTATAGAATCAAATAAAACAAAAACAAAATACAAAATGAACTATTCCATACTTATTGTATCAATATGTATGGGATATTCCATCCAAATGAAAAGAGTTAACAATGAACAAATACAGCCTCAACACAGTTCATTAGGTGATATATGACAATGACCATACAAACAATTTTTTAAACATACAAAATAGAATAAAGTTGACCACAAAAATGAAATATATTGCACCTGCTGTGTATGTTATGATGAAATTTGACATAGTTTATTTTGTTAACATAAACCCTCGTGTATAGCTGTAAAAAGACTTTGACAGATTATCTATCTTATTATTACTCTTTATGCTGTAAAGTATCTCTTGTCATTCTGAATATGTTTATGTACTACCCTCCTCCCCAATAATTACCCTTTTAATCTGCAGCATTCAAGTTGTTAGCATGTATTTTCCATCAGAGTGGAAAACAGTGTAGATCCGGATCAGATCGCAGCGTCAGAAGCCAGCTGATCTGGATCTACACTGTTTTCAAAAAACCTAAAAGGATTTTCAAAAAATTAAAAGGATAATCCGGGTTCAGCAGGACAAGGTTTGAATTTTTCAGAGGATTGATTGGTATATTTGCCTTGTGGCTTCATGGCCCATTCAACACTGTTCAGGTCACACTAGGTATGGTCTGTTAACCACCCTTTGTATACTGATGGACTTTTCCATCTGGTTCGATTCATTGACTTGGGATGGTTCATTGTACATATCTAGGGGTCATAGCTTCTTAAGTGGGAGACCGGATACCCTTATATCCTCTGAAAATGTTGTGAAATACCATTGGCTGATAATTTTAAATGGTAAAGTATACAAAGATCGGCACAGTCTTTCCAGAGCCTTTACTGCTTGCATAGAAAAAATATGAAAGTGCAGTAAAACCTGTCTTAAGCGTGCCACTCAAAAATAGACAAAACAAAGGTTTACAGACAAATGGTAGCTTAATGAAGGTTGAAAGTATTGCAGAATGCTCTCTTGGAGCATTCTGCAATACTTTTGACCGGCTTTAAGCAATAATCGGTCTTGGAAACCAATTTTTGGTCTTTTTGTGTGACTCCTTAAGGCAGGGTTTACTGTAGACCACTGTTCAGCCCAAATACTAGATAAGTAGTCACGCTTGATAGCAGCTCATGTTAAACTCTTTCCTTGCTAGCGGCGAATTTTGTCATCTGATGATCTTTCCGAAGGGTTTTGGACCCAGAATGTTGGTCCTGATCTGGATCCAAACCGTTTCACTCTCTGATAGTGTTCCTGAAGATTTTTTATTTTGAAAAAATGTCAGTAGACAACAAAAGCATGAAAAATTACCCTGCATGCAAAGAGTTCAGGAATGAATTTATGCTGATGCTGGTAAATACCATTATGGTATGGGTTGCCCCATAATATTCTGTCAGGTTTAGAAGCAAGAAATTCAGAATCGCACGGGTGAAAGTTTTCTGGATTATTCCTGAAGTCAGGATTTTGCTGAATTAGGGAGATAATAATAGGTTCTCCGATTTATATTCGGTCTGTCTAAAGACAATTGACTATATAAGCTTAAGATTGTGAATATTTAGTGGGCTTACTGCAAGTTTTAAGATCAGAGTTTTGAAAGTTCAGGATTTGGGAAATTTTTAACTTTCACCCATGGAATCGTGTTGTGTGCAATACAAGCTAAATCATGAGAAAACATGTCTACCTGCACAGTCTGATTTTAGAAAATCTGTTCATGCTGTATGTGAACAGCAAAGGTGCAGATGGGACTGCGTACCTGCTGTTTGCTGTCTACAAAGTTATGTCACAGTACTTGCTACTTTAGAGCTTACATGCATCTGGCTAGTCTCTGTGTGTTTAGCAGACTGATTTAACTCTGCATGCTGGCAAAATTTGCAGGATTTTTGTCGTCTGATTTTTTTTTTCAAAACTACATTTTCAAAAATCTTTCAGGAATACCACAAGAGTGTCAAACAGTTTTGACCCAGATCAGGCCCGACATTTTGTAGGGCTTGATCTCATTGGTGAAAGTTTTCAGGATTATTCCTGAATTCAGGATTTTGAGGCTGACTTTCCATAGAAAGTCAGCCTCAAAATGCTTAATTCAGCAGATTATTATAGGTTCTTTGATTTATATTCAGTCTGTCTTAAGACAATTGACCATTTAAGCTTAAAATTGCGAACATTTAGTGGGCAAATTGCCAGTTTTAAGGTCGGAGTATTGAAAGTTCAGGATTTCGGAAATTTTGACCTTTCACCCATGTGATCTAGGTCCAAACTGTTTGCAAAAGTTATCAGCAGATGACACTAGCAGGTAAGGGAGATAATGTAACCTGTTGGCAAATTCTGAAGACCGGTTGTCTCTTTACCTAGCCCTAGTGTAAATGGCTCACTATACATAAAAAAGCCACCATTCTTCATCAAGAGAGTAAAACTAAATGTTTGTTTTACCAAATCTGACAGATTGTGGTTTCTCTATATCATTACGACAACATTCTGTCGGGATCAGTTTATTTTTACACAGTAATTGTTGTTATGTATGAAGCAAATATCAATGATAATAAAAAATATAAATGAAACAACGAATTTAGACAGTGTTGTTGTGTTTCTTTTTTCATTGTGTCTGCTTTCTGCGGTATGAAGATTGACCACTTCCAGAGAGAAACCCTATTGCGCCTGCACGGGTGAAAGTTTTCAGGATTATTCCTGAATTCAGGATTTTGAGGCTGACTTTCCACAGAAAGTAAGCCTCAAAATGCTGAATTACGGAGATCTTAAAGCTGCATACTCTGTAACTTTGAACATTTTTCGAAAAATTTTCTTTTCTTTTTAAATCATTTGTAAAAGTAGAATTAAGCTATGTTTTCACAATAAAAATGTTCAGTACAGCTGAAAACTGCATGGAAAAGTAAATTATCTTATCAAATAGGTGTATTTTCTCTTGTTGGTAATTATTTGCGTCCCTCCAATAATTCTAGACCATTGAATTTTAACATAAATGCAGTTGTTTTGATAGTGATAACTTGTTAAGATTTACGAAAACGGTAAAATTTTTACCTGAATTTGAGTATTTTTACTGTGTTCTTGAAAAATAAAATTATTATTTTTAAAATTAGAAGATCAAAACTTACAGACTATGCAGCTTTAATAGTTTCTCTGATTTATTGTCCCCCGCCTTTTCGAAGAAAAGCGGAGGGACATAGTTTTCGGCATTCCGTCCTTCCGTCCGTCCTTCCGTCCTTCCGTCCTTCCGTCCCCCTAATATAGTAGGTACCTTGTGTGCGCAACTCCTCCTACAGTTTTATGCCGATTCTTTCGAAACTTTACAGATGTTTTAGTCATGGTCTGAAGATATGCATGTGGTTTGGATATTATCCTGAGTTTATTTTTTGTCACTTTTTTCGCAATTTGAACTTAGTCATTTTTAGGCGTTTTTACTATCAAAGTGAAAAGATAGTGGGTACCTTGTGTGCGCAACTCCTCCTACAGTTTTATATCGATTCTTTTGAAACTTCACAGGTGTTTTGTACATGGTCTGAAGATATGCATGTGGTTTGGATATATTCCTCAGATTATTTTTTAACACTTTTTCCGCCAGTTGAACTTAGCCATTTTTCTGACATTTTTACTATCAAAGTGAATGGATAGTGGGTACCTTGTGTGCGCATCTCCTCCTACAGTTTTATATTGATTCTTTTGAAACTTCACAGGTGTTTTGGACATGGTCTGAAGATATGCATGTGGTTTGGATATAATCCTCAAATTATTTTTTATCACTTTTTCTGCTATTTTAACTTAGGCATTTTTCTGGCGTTTTTACTGTCAAAGTTAATGGATACTGGGTACCTTGTGTGCGCAACTCCTCCTACAGTTTTATGCCGATTCTTTTGAAACTTTACAGATGTTTTTGTCATGATCTGAAGATCACTTTTTCTGCTATTTTAACTTAGGCATTTTTCTGGCGTTTTTACTGTCAAAGTTAATGGATACTGGGTACCTTGTGTGCGCAACTCCTCCTACAGTTTTATGCCGATTCTTTTGAAACTTTACAGATGTTTTTGTCATGATCTGAAGATATGCATGTGGTTTGGATATTATCCTGAGATTATTTTTTGTCACTTTTTTTGCAATTTGAACTTAGTCATTTTTAAGTGTTTTTACTATCAAAGTGAAAAGATAGTGGGTACCTTGTGTGCGCAACTTCACAGTTGCAGTGGAATTTGATTTAAAACAATGCTAGAATGATTAAATTCACAATTTATTTCCAAATACAGTTTATTGACAGTCATTTTTTCTCATTTAAATAATAAACAATAATGGCGGGGGACATAAATTCTCTGAATTTGCTTGTTTTCAGTCTGTCTAAGGACATTTGACAATTTAAACTTACAATTATGAATATTTATTGGGCATACTGCAAGTTTTAAGATTGGAATTTTCAAAAGTTCAGGATTTTGGAAATTTTGAACTCTTACCCATGCACATGACTATGTTGGTACATATCACATCGACGAGATTCATCCGAGCAGTACCTGATTGCATGATGCACAAAGTATAGATGTAGATGAAGACACAGACTCAAAATTTAGACCTAGCCGCGCTGGATACGTCAGCATGGGCATTTAAAGGTCTTTTTGTGCATATGGGATTAGTACTAAAACCTTGTACTGGCCCAATTGAATTACACACCTCAGGTCATACAGGCTGGATTAAAATATACATTGTACACAAGCGGGTGTTTTGTCCTCAATAATCAATTTTAAAGAATCAATGACCCTCTTTTGATCCACACATCAAAACTGCTAAGAAATTTATAACAAGGAACTGCTATTTACTAGAAGTAATGTTGAATTCCCTCTAAAAAACAGATTTTGCACTAAATGTAAAAGATACTTCAGGCATTTCATATAAGTATACTCCTCGCAAAAAATTTAGCATATTTTCGGAAATTTGCAAAAAATAAGAAAATATGCGTATCAGAGATATTTTGTGAAGTATGGTATAACATGTCCTACTATCTGTGATAAAACAGTAGCATGCATATTTGCTGAAACGAAATGTACTGCGTATGGCTCATGCTTTTCTTTGGGTAGCCTCATGTACAAAAATCTCAAGTTTGTAAGAAGACATCATGGTGCATCATACCCTGCAAAATAAAGACCGTTGGCGCATAATCGGTATGAGTGAGGCTGGCCAAACACAGACTCTAATAGCCAGGCACATTGTGATAAACCAGAGCCAAGAAAGCTGGTTAATTGCAAAGTATCGCCAAACCAATGAAGTCACTGACAGACCAAGACTCCCTTCCTCTGCCGATGATAGAGCTTGTGCGATCTGCAGTTCGTGATCCTAAGGCTCCTTGTTCTGAACTTCGTCAGCAGTGCCAAAATCTTATAAATGTTCAAGCCAGTACCAGAACTGTTAACAGGCTACTTAATAAGGCTATATTGAAGGCATGCCGTCCTCGCCATCGGACGTTTCTGACGCTTGATCATCTACGCAATCGTGTGCAGTGGGCCGCTAACAAACTTCATTGGAGCCTATCAATGTGGCGCCATAACTTTTGGTCAGAAAGAGCCGTTTTCTGTTGCGCTTTACGGATGGGCTGGTTCGCGTATGGCGTTGACAGGATCCATTTCAAGATAACATCGTTGGGGAAACTGAAATGTTCGGTGGCGGATCCATTATGGTATGGGGCTGCTTTAGTCATGACCACAATCTTGATCTCAAGGTTGTTAAACTTTGACAGGGCAATGTTATATTGACAATATCCTTAAGACTATTGTGTATCCACATTTACGAGCACATGAAGCAGCACACCCCATATTTCAGAACTATAAAGCCCGTCCACATATGGCACGTTACACATTCTCTTGCACAGGAGAGGATTGAAAATCTTCAGTGGCCAAGCAGGAGCCCTGATATGAATCCCATCAAACACATTTGGGACTGTAACGGACTTAACGTCTGCAAACCAAATGACATTTTGATGACCCTGTGCGTGCACTTTCGTCGAGCGGAACACTTTGGAGCCCCGGTTTCTTAGAAAACTAGTGCAAAGTATGCCACAGCGAGTATGAGAGTTACAACAGCATAGAGGAGGATACATCCGTTATTGACGTCGATTTCTGTAAAGATGCCGAGCCTGATGGCACTGGTTATCAGTGAGTAATCTATCAAAGACATAATCTGAAACATTTTTGCTGATTACAATGTGTTTTCTTAACAAAAACGTAAAGTTCTATCAGTTCAAACACAAACTTGTTTTCGCTGTCAATATTTGTATTTTTTGGTGACATTGCACATGCGTTCTTACCCTACCATTGTTGTACAGAATCCAATCAAATTTGGTGTTTCGACTTCCCATACACATTGATGCATCAGAAGACAATGATATTTTCTGCTGAAAAATGTTCACAAACATTAATTTGTATACATTCTTTGAATCTGTTCTCTCATTATGCTAAATTTTTGGCGAGGAGTATGGTTGGCAAGAGTGACTTTTTTGTTCATGACACATCTCCTTTTAATGCATCAGCCTCTGAAAATTCATGACATGATTGCAAACAGTACACAATATATGGCCTGAACAAGGATTTCAAACCAAGGTAAATAATATCTAGTCAGCAAGAGTGACCTATCTTGTTCGTCTCCTCATGCTGCATCCACCGGTCATAAATGAAAAATGACTTAAACTTGTGGCTTACAGAGATCCCACAGAGCTTGTGACCTCATTGCCACCTTACCAGGACTAAAAAAAAGACAATCGCAGAGGTTGCAGCAAGGTTTTACAAAGGCCGCAACAGGGTCGCAGCAAGGTCGGCGATCAGTCGCCTTATAAAATCAGTCACGGCCAGTCTTTTTAGCATGCACAAAAGACTAGCAGCGACTGATTTTGATCGCCGACTTCTAGAGGTTGGCGATTTAACACCAACCGACTGACTGGCCACCCATCGGCGACTGGTCGCCGACAGGTTGCAGTGCCAGCTATAACATGAGGCTGTCTTGCCACCCTGACATCATTTCTTCCCAAGTATTGAAAGTGTGTGCATCATTTGGCATAGAAGTGGTAAAAAAAAGACAGCAGTACCAAATGATAAACGGTAAAAATTACAACTGAAATTCAGACTCCTGACTCTGATCTCAGCTGTCCTAGAGACAAATGCTGAAAATGTAAGCTCAGAGCCAGTAGGTCCCAACAGAATCGTCGCAACCACATCTGCAGTGTTCTGATTTGTTGTAAGCGAAACAACTTTATCTAATATACTCAAACAATAAAGTTATGTCCTCTTGATGTTTATGTCTGTCAGTTCTTAATGAATGGACGCATTTCATTCAAATTTTTACATTACAAACTGTTTAGAAACATTCCGCACCTAAACGAAATTCATTTGATAACCAATAGAGCCACTGACAACTCAGAGAACATGTGTACGGTAAATGTTCTAAAATTTCGAACACTCTAAAATTACGAACACCTAAAATTACCGTCGAAAATAATTTTTAAAACATCCTAAAAAATCGAACACTGCCCTTTTTTGGAAAAGTGAATTTCTAAAATTACGAACACATGTTATTTTCGGCGAAAATCGAGGTCCGTTTATCTGTTTGTCCCATCTGTGTTTGGTATACTTCTACCGTTCAGCACGTGAGCGGTAGCGACATTTGGAATGTTCCATTCTACTTAGATGGGTGATCTGGCACGTGACGTTCTATTTCTCATGCCAGCGCGCGACGTTATACATTATTCAAGGTCACCAGCATTGACGAACTTGATGCACGGACAAGTTCCTGCAACGATTCCGAAACTGAGTATATGTATCCACCCAAATGGCTGATATAATTATTTAATACTGACCAAAGGCCGCGATTCAGCTTATTGTACGTGGATTATGCACGTTGACACAGGCATAAGTGTGCTGTGACACGTACTCGGTTTTTTTCTAAAATACCAGCCCCGAAGAGAGAGAGAGAGTTGCGGAAAATGAGACGATCACTGGGCGAGAGAGAATGAAATAAGTTGATGTATAGTGATTGCCGTGGACGTTTGCAACACAAGGGGTCATTCGGTTTCGTGCAAAACGAGAAAATCGTGCAAGTCGCATGTTTTTTTTTCTCACCGAGACATGCAATGCGGAAAATAAAGCCACCGTATATTTAATATTTACCGACATGCCTGGTCATCATCTCATCAATTCACGTTACTTAAGGCTTAAATATGTGTGATTCTCATCCGACTGACACCCCCTACCCTCCTCTCCCTTTTAAGCATTTTAAAGGATTTCCCAGTTCGGCAATATGTCCAAGCCGCGTGCGACACGGAGGGCACTTCTATCCGTGTGCTCTTTTCTTGAACACAGCTCGGACCCGAGCATGAAATCAACTTGCGCGGAGCCCCATATGAGCTTGGCACTTATGAAAGATGTGATCAGCGAAGGCTCAGGAGAGCATTGTGTGTTTGCACAATCTGCTCACTAACAAAGTTTAAAGTGGATGAAGACTCTAGCCAAATAAAAATTCTAAACATCTACGCACATTGACTTTAAAATACTTGCCAGCGGTTTTCTAAGTACATGTAAATATGGCTATTCATATCAATCAAAAACATCAAATTCCTCAAAATGGAAAATTTTAACAAACTGTTGAGCCGATCGCGGCGTGTCTGTCCTCATGAAACTGCACATGGAGGGTCCAACGAGTGCATTACCGGTATAATGTACGCACAGACGCACATACATGTACCAAGAAATAAATTGATTGTTAGCACAATCCTGCATCTTGATGAATTTAATATTTACATATTTAATTTCATGAAATAAGCCAGCTATGCGAGTAGCGAAGGCTCAGACGAGCCTGCGCATCCGCGGAAAATCGCCAGCGCCTTAACTGCACACACTGTGAATTTGAAATCAGTAAAGCCGGACATCTCGGAATTCGCTTTATTTACCACACGTTTGCAGATATATGTACCCCGACTTCGTTACATGCGAAGATCAGCCTGCGCACACTGCACAGTCTTATCAGCACCTTTGTTTCTAGAACAAAACATTAAACATTTTGTCGGGCCAGATCTGGGCCCAAACTGTCTGCTAAAAATTGGTTTGTCACAGCCTCTTGGGGGGGGGGGGGTGGGGGGGCTGGGTCCGGCACTGCTAATAGTATCAGCCGCAGACAAAGGGACGGGGTAATGGTTCATGGACATGTGTTTGAGATCAAAGAAGCCGACTATCAGACCACGTGCTGTTGTTGTTTTAAGACTGGGGTAGCACGCGGTGGCTTTTGCACCCGAAAGGGGACTTAGCACACAAAACATAATTGCCTAGCTGTGTCTCCTTTTCATGGGTTGGCATGAAAAAAAACAACACAATTTCAATGAACTGGAGCATGAAACGGCGCACTGCATGCATGAAAAACTAGATGTGTGGTACTTGTCTGAATTTTTCCTTTTCTCCGCGCATCGGTTCGAAGCCAATATATCATAAATTGAGCCGCGACACAATGTCGCATTTTGACGAGTGTAGACTCAGACGAGCCTGTGCAGCCTCCTTTTAAGTTTACAAACTCCAAACGATGTTCAGTCTGTAGCTTAACACCCATAGAATATTCAAGCGACTAGCAAAGACTCTGATCAGACTGTGCATATGCGCAGGCTCATCTGAGGCTTTGCTGATTGTTGGAAATCTCATGTCGCGGCTCAATTATATTCTTTCGAGGCATCGGACGCAAAGTCGGACGTTCGCTGAACAGGTATGCCTGTTTGCCCCTGATTTGATTTGGCAGGACGTCGGAGATCTTCTGGATACAAACTATTTGCACAATTTGAAAGCAGGTGGTAGAGAGAGAGAGAGAGAGAGAGAGACTAGCGCTTGCATACGAATCTCTTGTAATCTCGAAAAATATCATGTATCGGTGCTGAAAATGATACTTGGAGATGCTGCTTCTCGTGCGCATCGGCTTTTGCACGACAAAGTCGGATATTCGACAGTATTGATACTTTGCATGCTTTCTATCCCATGCCCAAATGTTTAAATTGACGAAACATTCTTTCCTGAATTCCATTCGGATCCGATCTGGATCCGAACTCTGACAACGTTTTTTTTTTCTTTTTTAAGGGAGAGAGGATCCAAATATCACTAAAAGCGGGCCATCATCGGCCCGCCAGCGAAACGCCTTAAAATGGCGTTTCGCTGGCGTGCCGATGATGGCCCAACGTTGATTGCTGGCTTGATAGTTTTGAGAATTCCAGAGGATCCGGTCCAGTTTTGCTTAGAAATTCTATATTTTTGTGATTTTTCAGGGGGGTCCGGACCCCATGTCCCCCCCCCCTCTGGATCCGCGCATGGGACCGGACAATGTATACACTTATTGAGATATACTGAAAACCCATTTTATCGTGCGCATCGGCTTTTGTACGGCACTTTGCATACTTTCTATCGCATGCACAATTTTTTAAATTTACGAAACATTCTTTCCTGAATTCCATTCGGGTCTGATCTGGATCCAAAACGTTTTTGCAAATGTAAATAGAGAGAGAAAGAGAGAGAGACTGGTACATGCACATCCTTTCAGGAAAATCAAAGTGCATCGACAGATCGACAAGTAGAGAGAGAGAGAGAGAGAGAGAGAGAGAGAGAGATGTGTGTTCTTTTTGAATTTCGTCATTTTTTTAACTCTGAGAACTCGTCTACGTATTTCAAAGTTTCGTGTATATCTTTGCAAAAAATTCTGATCGACGAGATCAGTGTCCTTGAGTGACTGTATTACATTATAAACGGCATTTGCGCAGATGGAGAGCAAGCGATTTCTGAAGGAAGAACGAAAGTGTAGCGTTTCATCGGTAGTCCGAGGTTAAATAAGTGGACTTTTACGACTTGTAAGTAAATTGAGTGACATAACATGCACGTGCCTGGCTCTCGACTTGGTAATTACTGCACGCGCTGGACAGTTTACTGACTCAGTCCGCAAGAATTTAGCTGCTGTTGAAAAGAAAAATGAGTAGATAGCGCAGAATCATATCGCCGTGTTTTCAACACATTCCTACCACATTTTTACATGTATATATACCGTTTTTGCTCATGCTAAAGACCACATTCTAAAATTACGAACACTAGCACTTTTTCTGAAACGTAATTTCTAAAATTACGAACAACGGGAAAAATAATTATTTTTTAGTGTTCGTAATTTTAGAACATTTACCGTACCCTTAAAATCAAAAGTCACAACCTCAATAGCTTGTGTGTCCATCATATTTCCCAACCATTGAAGCACCGACCAAGAGCATGCATGAAGACACTCAGAAAATTCATTGTTGGTCCAGCATTTTGATAATCAACAGTCGGTCAAATTTGAATTTCTTTTTCATCATCACAAGCTTTTAACATTGATTAAGACTAATCAGCATCAAAACAATTGATACTGGAAGTTCACAAGTGTTTTTATACCCCGCCACTTTAAAAAGTGCAGGGTATTATGCTATACCCTCCAATTAAAAAATTGAGTTTGAGCGTCCGCCCGTCTATCCATCTGTCTATCCGTCCGTCAGCGCACCGTTTTCACTCTGGAGCATTTTTTAACCAATTTTCTTCAAACTTGCTATGAGAGTTGATATAGGGAAGGAGTGTCCTGGGTAAATTTTGGCAAATAAGTACAGAGTTACAGCCCTTAATTGACGTAAGAAATTGGTTTTCACGCTCTATCTTTGGCATTCCTTTACGTATTTTCTTCAAACGTGGTATGGGAGCACAGTGGCTCAGTGGTAGAGTGCTTGACTAAAGACCGAGGGGCCCCGGGTTCGAGCCTCGCCGGCGTTGCTGCATTGTGTCCTTGAGCAAAAACATTAATCCTAGCTTAGAACTGGTTCTACCCAGGAAGACCCTTCTCTTTATAACTGAAAGATTGTTGATGGGATGTAAAGAATTAAAACAAACGTGGTATGAGAGCTGATATTGTGAAGGAGTGTTCTGGGATTGCAGATGGGTAAATTTTGACAAATAAGTACAGAGTTATAGCCCTTGATTGACGTTAGAAATTTGTTTTCACTATCTTTGGCATTTTTTACCGATTTTCTTCAAACTGGGTATAAGAGTTGATATTGAAAAGTTGTGTCTTGGTATTGCAAATGGATAAATTTCGACAAATAAGTACAGAGTTATGGCCCTTGTTTCAAAAGGATTTTCTTTGCATTGAAATATCCTGTGGCGGGTTATGTTGCATGCCTGCAGCGCTTTATTTTCAGTAAGTGTGTGGTATGAAACACAGATTTACTAAACATGTGATGGCCAACATCAGCCAAGGTTTTTATGTTTTGAGAAATCGTCATACACAAGCACAACAAATTAAAACAAAAACAGTGTCAAATTGATGTTAGATTAAGGAGAATCACAGGCTCTTAAATTGTTATATGTTTAATTCAAAGGGAGGTAATTTCAGTCACCTGCGTAAATTCACAGTTTTGAATTGCAATGTCGCACATTTAAAAAGCACATTTTGAATTTTTAGATGCTTTTTCATTGTTGGACGTTCCTGGTTGCCATTCAACGTAAAATTTGTAACGTTTTGATGATCAACTTGCTGACGATAGTGGAATGAGCTGTTTTCACTTTAGGTTTAATAACTCTTCCAGATAAGAAGATAAAATCAAATGATTACCAACTTTTGTGGGTTGGTGTTTGATAAACATTTTGGTTTATTTTTTGCTGAGACATCTTAACTGGATCAAAAGATACAGTACCATGAAAATCAGACGTTTCTTTTTTGTTTGAGTATAAATTATCATGATGGCAACTTGCACAGAAATGTTTAACAAGTCTCCATCCAGTCGCCGACTAAATGCTTAGTGATCGTCCAACGTGTGGGGATCGGTCGGCAACTGATCAGCGACTAGTCGGCGGCCATTCAAGAACTGGAGATAAGAATTGCAGAGGTTGCAATCAAAATCAGTCACCGAGGTCGCGCCGCGGTCAGGCTCTGTGTGGCTGGGGCTATTGTAACAGATTCTAAGTATTACCATGGCACACAAATTATTAAATTTATTGGGGTATTTAGCTGTGCTGATATCTAATTCTTACAAAGAAATGGTCTTCTGAAGCTGCATATTTGGCACAAAATAACAACCTATTTTTAGCCTTATTTCGGTGGCCGTTTTCTGTTACTAAAGCAACAGTAAAAATTTAATTCCAAAATTTTACAGTTCGGTAGTTCTTATACACCAATCAGAAGAAGCTCAACATTTTCTCCTCTGAAAACAATAGGCCATTTCAGCTCAACTTTAGTATGTAGTTTGTCCAATGGTGGGTCTCAATAAGTTAACTGTCACACTCATATGGTTAAACTCCTTTAAAAAAAAATCTTGTGCACCAAAGTGCCAATTAATTTAGGCCTTGAATATCTTGAAAACTAAAAAGTTGCATTTCTTTTGAGGTCTCCTTGTATAAAGAATTGGAGACTTTTCACCTCGCAAAGTTGGACAAAATCAGATCCCAAGTTAAACACTAAAAAGCTACATGCATTAGAGGGCAATTTTGGTCCGCCTCGGAAGAAGAAAAATGAAATTGCGTCCTTAATAAGCTTTTGGCTCAGGTGAGGTGAAGGTAGAGGACACAGAGAATTTTCACTCTCTAAAGTGCATGTAACTTTCTTTTGGCATGAATTTAACGAATTTTCAAAAACAACAACATGATAAGACAAGATCTTTATTGTGAAATATGATAGTCAACATTTAGTATAAAACCAATAGTACCATGGGGGGACATTACCGACATAATGTTTGTCTCTATGAGAAAACCTGGTTTTGCTGCTGCACAGTCTTCTCGTCAGCTTTGTTATTTTACCCTGGGATAGAAAGTCTTATCGTACCCAAGTATTCTTACCCATGTTGTCATCATGTTATGTTGAATCGTGTATTCAGGAATTTCTGGGAGCCTTGTTTAAAAATAAAAAAGCTGAATTTAATGATGAGCAAGAAAAAGAATCCATTATTTGTGTGAGGATGGGATAGAAAAATATGTCCCTCTGGATCACCTTTTGTCATCACTAAGCAAGCCTTTTGATGCCAAACAGTGATCTATGGGACAGAATTTTCTCTCTCATACTTGTGATACATTCTTATATTATTATATATATAAAATTGATATTCTTGCATGGGAATTCGTTACGCAAAGCTGTTTGAAGACGCAAAATCCATGTTCAAATCATGAGATTCACATGCTGTTTGAACATGGTTTTTACTTGAAAAAGCCTAAACTGGGCCCTGATTTGCATGCATGACGTTACACTGGAATGCGTTGCGGCCGTGACTGATCATTTCGCCGACGCTTTCGTTCACGAAAAAGTTGCACGCGTATATATGACGTTGTGGCGACGTAATGACGTTCGAAAGTTGACCTGACGCCATTTTGTTTTGAGAAATCAAGTGTAAGAAAAGGGATATTTAATGTTTAAGCGACGTTTTCAGCGCTGTTTATGCTGACATCAGGTAAAATATGCAAGAATAACCATCACACATGTTTGTTTCATTGCATTAACACTTGCCGGGTCCCTCGGGCGATGTTTGAACACTCCGCCTAACGGCCTCGTGTTCAAACAGCTTCCTCGGGACCCGGCAAATGTTAATGCATGAAAAAACATGTGTGATCCCTATATTCATGCTACATCATTTGTTTTAAGTTTTTAGCTTAGCTGAGCAGGTAGGTGTGTCATGAGTGTGAGGGTGGGATAGAAAAATCTGTCCTGAGGATCGCCTTTAGGCATCACGAGGCTTGCCAAACGATCACGAGGAACAGATTATTCTATTCCATCCTAACAGAAATAGTGGATTCTTTTTCTTGCTCACCATTATAACAGCATTTTTACAACTTAAAAATGCCTTTCAGAAGTTCCTGAATATGTTGAGTTGCGACCTATCATGGTGACGTCACTAAAAAAAAAATGACGCCACTTGTCTTCTGATGTGCGGCTGTTTTATTTGTATCTTTCCCATGGGTTGGTACGGTGTATACCAGATAGAATTAACTGCAAAAAATGGGTAAAAACAGCAGATAATCCAATTTGGTGCGCAAGAAATACCTGGTCTAAATCCATGAAGACCATTTTTTTCGTAACTAGATTTGTGGACTCCTTTTAGGTCAATTAGTTTCTCTTACACTCGAAGAAAAAAGGTCAACATTTTTACAGAATACTACAAAACGTAAATAAGTCAAATCTATTATTTACATACATGCATATAATATTCAGCTATTCTAACTTTCCCTGATTAATGTTCACAGCACTCAAGATTATAAAACATATTTTAACCCTTTGGATACTAATGGATTCTTCCTTCTGGTTTGATACAATAAACTTGGGATAGTCCATTGTACATATCCAGGGGTCGGGTTATAATTTAAAAAAAAAAAATAAAATAAAAAAACAGAGTGATATCGCCATTTCGTGAGGGATTCATTTTCACGAAACTTCGCATATGCGAAGTTTCGCAAAAATAAAATCCTCGCGACAATTTCCAAATCTACAGTATAGTATGGACCTCATCACAAGCAGACTGGTAAAGCTTAAACCAACCTGCTCAGCTACAGAGGTTACCTAGAATATTGTAAACTCACTTCTTAACAATTACTCCTGTCCTTGTAATTTTGACATATGAGCAGTGACATGTGATTTCAAACAATGTGGCATGTTGACTTGTGTAGACTCAGACCAGCCTGTGCAGTCTCCTTTTAAGCATAGAAACTCGAAATGATGTTCAGTCAGTAGCAGATCAATCATAGAATATTCCAGCGACTAGTTAAGGCTCTGATCAGACTGCGCCTATGCGCAGGCTGACCTGAGGCTTTGCTGGTCGCACATACCACATTGTTGGAAATCTCATATCGCAGCTCATATAAAGACAAATTCCACATTTAAAAATCTTATTAATAACAGTGCTTCAGGTAGTATATATTTTCACAATCAATATTGTGCTGATGATAAGTAGTGGCTATTTGTCACTGTATGAAGATATGGTAGAGTTTCAGACTTCACCAAGATGTGGCATCGATAGCTCAGTGGTAGAGTGTTTGACTCAAGACCGAGAGGCCGCGGGTTGAGCCTTACCGGCGTCACTGCGTTGTGGCCCTTGAGCAAGACACATTTATCCTAGCTTAATACTGGCTCAACCCAGGAATACCCATCCCTGTTTAACTGAAAGATTGTTGATGGGACTTAAAGAATCAAATCAAACAAACAAACAAGATGTGGCATATTCAAATCATACATGTACCATAGTAGTAGCATAGTGTCCTTAAACAAGATGCTTTACCATCATGCTGACTGCTGGTTCACCCAAGAAAATGATACAAAAATTGTTCACTGGGTGCAATGCATCAACACAATGTTAACTTCTCATATTTTATGGGCCTTGACGCGAGAAAACCTGTCTTCCGGGTTTGCGAACAACAAAGGCGCAGAGAATGCACATATGCAGTCTGATCAGCGCCTTTGTAAACAATTTTTTAGAAAGTACAATATCTAGACTTGCAACAGGTGAAATATCAGTTTTCAAGCTAGTCTCTGTAGCTAAGCAGACTGGTTTGGATATCCCGTTGTCCAAAATCCCGAAGACAGATTTTCTCGTGTTGTGGCCCACATATTATTAGAGAACAATATTTTGTATTAAAGGCACATAATCCATTTAAAATGACACAAATGATTAATATCATTAACGCTTTGCATGCTGGGTAATTTGTCTCACTTTTGTTGTAGTCTGATGACATTTTTCAAAATTAAGTTTTTCAAAAAAGTTCTTTCAGGAACACCATCAGAGTGGCAAACTGTTTGGATACAAATCAGGGTCGACATCATTCTGTCATCCTGATCTGAATTCAAACTGTTTGCAAAGGTTATCAACTTATCAGCAGATAACGAAAGTCACCGCAAGGAAGGAAAAAGGTAGTACAATTATTAATAAGAATACTGGTGGCACAAAATAAAGCAATCTGCATAGTGCCAAAAAGAAAAGAAGGTCCAAAACTGCCATCTGCAGAGATAATATTGGTACTGTCCTGCCAGCCAAGAGTCAGTGACTTCATGTTTTGTTTACAAAGCTATCAGCGACTTAGAATCCATAGATCACTTGTGTATTAATCCTATCCTCAGGATAGGATAATACACAAGTGATCTATGGATTCACGTTCACTCAAGTGAAGTGTACACTTTAGTGCTTTATTTAGCAATTGTAAACAAAGTATTACGTCACTGTCACTCTTGGTTGGCACGACAGTACACTATAAGTCAAATCTGTTATTTTGCAATATTTACAAGAGATATATCTGTAAACAACACATTGAAGTCAGAATAGGTTTATCCCTTTCCTTCATGAATATTCATGCTAGGCTCCACCCACTATGAAGACTAATGTTGATTAACTTTCATGTTGGTACATAGAACAAAGAAATTACTTGCCAGGTTCACTAGTGTAGAATCAAATATATCTTATTTCAGGGTTGGCATAAAACCCGGGTTTTATCATAAAGCCTAACCCGGCGGGTTTTACGGGTTTTATGAGGGCGGGTTTTTGGGGTTTTATGGGTTTTAAGTGGGTTTTATAAATCTGAAAGTTTATCTCATTACTCCTACAACCAGCTGCTATCTTGGTCTAAAGAGAAACAGCCTGATCAGGATTAAAGCTGTTTGCATGTCTGTCTGCATTTTTGATGGTATTACTTTGTGGTAAAATTTTAGGCTGATTACAAAAAACTGTGGGGGTATCCCAAAATTTAGAAAAATAACAGTAGTATTGTTTTGATTGTGATTCATACCTTTGGGGCAGTAATTGAGCAATTATCCTTGACTATTGAAATTATGATCAAATGCAGTCATGCTGGCCCTAGTAACAAAAGTGTGAATATATTTTAATGCAGTCTTATTGGGAAATGGCAACTTATTCACACTCTGAGATTGAATTATAGCATTCATACACAAAGTTTATTCAGGCTTAAGCATATCTTTTAAACAACTCATCACCAATCGAAGTTAGCTTTCAAATTTTCATTTACTGCCAATATGATCAAGCAATAAGACCAAGAGTGGATTTGTTTATATTATTGAAGCCCAAGATTTTTTTTCAGAGGAAGATGACATTGGTAGACTGGCATAATCATGAAAATAGACAAGATAATAATAATCAGATATAGTTTAAAACTGACTTGTCTATCTTGTAAATACATGTAATATATTTCTAAATGTCAATGTTGATACTCAAATTTACTGACAATCTCACTATTACCATTAACTCTGATTAAATATGGCTGTATAGAATCATTTCTACACTTTTATATCTATTATCAGACTGAAACTCAAGAATTTATAAGACCAAAAATTCATAAAACCCACATATTGCCCAGAGTGGGTAATATGACCTTATTGCCCAGCCCGGGTAAACCCGGGTTTTATGGGGTGGGTTTACCCGGGCGGGTAATATCGTGCCAACCCTGTCTTATTTCCATAAGCAAACAGAGTAGACCCTGATCAGGCATCTCTTACAAGAGCTACCTGATCTGGGTCTGCTCTGCTTACAAAGGTATTAAAAGGCGTCTCTATGAGGTAAAGGGATAACAAAGATAATGGTAAACAATTATATTTACAAAGGTCAACATAGCCAAAACACCTGAACTCACATGTATAGTCTGTGCTTGATAAGAGTAAGGTGACGATAACAGATTTACAGTTAGAAGTATGAAAGAAAACCCTATATTTGTCAATCAGACCAATAAAGTACCATAACGTGACCAACTACGTAACTCTACTCTTATCGAGCACGAACTCTAGGGTATGATTTTTTTAAACTCTTTGCATGCTTGGTAATTTTTCATGCTGTTGTTGTCGTTGGTAAACTTTTTTCAAAATTGACTTTTTCAAAACGTCCTTTCAGGAATAATAACAGAGTATCTAGATTGAAAATGTTTGGATCCAAATCAGGACAGATGTTCTGTCGGTCCTGATCTGGATTCAAACCGTTTGCAAAGATATATCAATAGATTTAAAAATTTCCGCTATCAAGGAAAGAGTTAAAAGAGCCTCAACTTTTCTTAGAAGCATTTTCATTCAGTTTATTAAGAGAATACATGTAAGTCATATTTTTGCCCTCTTTTCTCTCTTTTTATTGGGTCACATGACCATCTGAAAACTTTTTTGTATGAGGAGACACAAAAAGGCAGATCAGTGAGAGCATCTGGCTTATTTTTCATAGACTTATCAAGTTATCTCTCGATGAATTTCAAATAGTGCTGACATTGATAAAGTTAACTCTAGCTAAATTTCAAATACAGTAAAACCTGTGTAAAGCGGCATTTCAAAAATAGACAAAACAAAGATCTTAATAACAAATGGTAGCTTAATGAAGGTCGAAAGTATTGCAGAATCTGCAATACTTTTGACCTGCATTAAGCGAAAATTAGTCTTGAAAAGCAATTTTTGGTCTTTTTGAGAGTGGCCGTTTTACACAGGTTTCACTGTAGTGTTGACATTGATATCAAGTTAACTCTAGCTGAATTTCAAATAGACACTAATGACATGCCACATCATGCGCAGATCTAGAAAATTCCGACAGGGGGAATCCTGACGTTGTTTGTTTTTTCTTCAGTTATCAACGTATTTCACACAGGGCTGTATTGACCTCATCCGAGAAGCCATTAGACCCAAGGTGTCCAATTGCTTCTCGAGGTATTTCTAAGGAAACATATAGCAACTTGTGCTTTTCCAGGGGGGCCCAGACCCCCTGTCCCCCTCCCCCCTCTAGATCTGCCCATGGGCATCTTATCTAGGTCGTCACTATCTGACACTGTCCATTATTAAGGTGAAAGGCATAAATGGGTTCATGAAATGATTGGTGCCTCGCGCTGCGGGATAGTATTTTAAGCACTAAATCAAGATCTTCCAGCTGATGTGTTGTCTGCCTGTATCTCTCCCCATTCTATATACCCATTTCTGTATTGTCTTGCTCTGAAATAGAAAGAAATACAGCTACATTAACAATTAATCCTATTGTGATTTGGAATCTCCCATCAAGTTTGAGACATTGAAGTTTGGATGGTCCATTATATATTCTGAGGGGTCACAGCAGGCCTTTAGTTAATAGTGCGCAACAGGAAAATAATCATCTTATCTCTCAATCAAAACATATGTTGTGGGTACTCAAAAGAACCATCTCAACGGTTATTTTGAGAACACAAAACATATGCTAAAAATTATGGGTAAGAAAATATTCCCAATTTTAAGCTGATTTTTTTGTTTATCTATACCTTTGGGTCACAGGTTATAATGACCTAAATACACAGCATTTTCATCCGTAATTGACAATAACTTTTATCATTATAATAAACATTGCAGACGTTGCTGAGATGTGTCACTGTGTGGCCTTTAACCTGTATGAATTTGTGAGCTACTCATTAAACCTTATCCAACCACATTTTTTTTTCCTAAAAATTTTGGCTGGTTATTACGTCTGCTGCATACATTCAAAAGCACATCAGACTACTTTTGATCATTGAAGCAAATACTATGAACCCAGATCAGACTGCTCCAGATTGAGCAGTCTGATCTGGGTACATATTGTTTGCACCATAGGCTTCTAAAGTGTACAAGCAAATAATTGAGCAAACGACAAAAGTCGTGACTGGCGCTGGAAACTGCTGTATCCTGGCCAAACAGTGCAAACCCAGAACAGCCTTAAACATTAAAATTCTTAGTCTGTTACATTGCTCTTGAGGTGATTAGGGGGGTGGGGATGGTAGAACTGAAATGTTTTTGGATAAAATTGTATCATTCATACCACATATGTACAGCCTGATCAGAACCATTGTTGATTGCATTATACATACATGTAGCTAGGTTTTATCATGAACAGGCTCTATTATACCAATTTGAAAGTACTTTATTTGCAAGCACATGAGATTTTAGTACTTATGGCATCCACAAGCAGTCAAGACTTAGATGAGCATGTGCTTCTGCCCAGGATCACAGCAGGCCTCTAAGTAAGTGTGTGTATCAAAAATTATTTTTCTTATTTCTCAACCAAACCATATGTTATAGGTGCTCAAAAGAACTGCCCCAATGAGCCTCTGCTTAAGCACCCCCCAAAAATGATAAGAAAATATTCACAATTTTATTTTGCATTCATTTTTTTTTATTTATCTGGACCTAAGCACAGAATGGAAGTAGAACAAGGCCTAGTCCAAAAATTAGTTTTCTAGCCCCACTAGATAGCTGCACATGCATGTTTCAAGATTGATTTTACCAAGCCTCCAGATAACAACCATTTTGGGAATAAAACTGTTAATAGTTTCTTATCCATCAATTGAAACATGTGTTTTGGGTACCCACAGCATATGTTTTCATTGAGAAAAAAGAAAAATAATTTTCGATCACACAGTCTTCTGACTTTGGGCATATGGGATAAGTGTCACTTTCTCCTGGGCAGGCCCATGTTTGTTTACCTGTACAAAGTAGGGTCATGGCACTCTCTAATTTTATTGCAGCGATCCTATTCCATTGCAAACACCTGCTTGACTTATATATATACAAATCAAATATAACATATGAGCTAAATGTTTACACAGATCCTCTCAATATTCAAAATTTTTGCCTAATGCTAAGATTGTCAAAATTTAAACACAACAAGAATTTGAGGTGTTTAAGCCTTTACCTGCCTGAGGCAACTGTTGTCTGCTGATAACTTAGATGCAAACAGTTTGGACCCAGATAAGGCCCAATAAAATGTCAGGTCTGATCTGGATCCAAACTGTTAGATACTCTGATCGTATATCTGGGAAAAAACATTTGTGAAAAAGTTAACTTTAAAAAAATCAGCAGACAACAAATAAAAACAAACGTAAAATTATCCAGCCTGCAAAGCATGTACACCCAAAACTGTATGTCCTAAGGCCAAGTTTTAGAGAAAATGGGGGCAATTTATTGCTGTATTGGAATTTTGGCATCTGAGGACAGGTACATTTGGTTTGGGAAATTGGCTGTGAGAAGGGATTTTCCCAATAACTCTTGCCTTGCTAGCCACCACTTTTGTCATCTGCTGATAATCTTTGCAAACAGTTTAGACCCATGGGCAACTGTACCTGTCCTTACATTGTGAAGAGTACCCAAAATATTGAAATCGTCAAAATTATCCTAAGTTTCATAATTGCCTAGTTTTATTCAGCTGTAGAATGGGCTTTCTGATCTTCCAAAACAAGAATCAAGATCCACCCAGGCCCCCAGAAAAGAGCGTGTAACTGAAAATTATTTTTCTTATTTCTCAACCAAAACATATGTTGATGGTACTCAAAAGAATTGAAAGATACTCCTCAGAGCAAATTGCATGATTGACTGATCTGTTAAACATGAATTGGCTCTGAGAAAGAAGGCAGAATAAGTTTGACTTTTAAAGAGAGAACATCTTAAATTTTGATATTGGTGACTGTGGAGAAAGTAATATGTAAAAAGTAAAAAGTACTTTCCAGTGTGCAGGGCCTGACTAATGTAAATAAACATATTGTACAGAAATGGAACTTGTGTGTTATGTGTAGCTAGTTTAGAATACCCGAAACAATAGAAGAAACTTGCACCTATTAAATTACTAAACATTTCTGATGATACATGTTTAAACTGACGGATAAGAAAATAATCACAATTTTACGCTAAATATTTTTGCTTAACTGGCCCTATGGCAGATCTAGATATTTCAAAGGGAAAAAATATACACAATTTAAAAATGTTAAATAATTTTGAGAATTTAAATATTTTTAGTAATTTTGATCATTTAAATATTTTGGGTAACTTAACAATTTTCTTTTTTCATTTAAGTAAATGCCATTCAATATTGGAGTCAAAAGCTAGCTTGCAGACAATACATGTAACTCATGGCCTTGCAAATCTCACATCCCATAATCCATATCTTACCAAGTACATTCCATATTGAAAATACTGTGTTTAGTATATACATGTATTACAAGAATTACAAGCCCTGGCCTTGAGGTCAGAATCAAAATAAAGCGCCACGATTGGCTGCTTGCAGACACCTGTCCCCAAGCAGCCAATCGTGGCGCTTTATTTTGAGTTTGAGACTGTACTCAAGGTTTATAGACTCAAAGCCAGCTGTCTTATCTTACTTCTTAAATCCCATTTTGTGAGCAATCTCCAATGCTGCGCTACTTTTCACCGACTTGTAGCCGGCAAAAACGATATTAGTGTCTTTTTGTTGTGGCTTAGGAGCTTTATATTTTTCTGAGAAGGCTTCATCTGTCATGTGTAAGGCTTTCTTCAAGTCTTGTACTGAAGTAGAAGAATAGAAAAATGATAAATACCAAAATAAAGAACAAATTCAACAAATGTATCAGTATATCACTGTGATAATGGTTCTTGGGACACACAGACTTGTACAAATAGTGTCAATCTAGATCTGACTGCTCCTGAAGGAGCGGTCTGATCTAGAGTAACACTATATTTAGACACCATATTTACACACCTCATAACCATATTTACACACCTCATAACCATATTTACACACCTCATAACCATATTGACACATCTCATAACCATAGAATCATTGACACTTGCTATGTGTAAATGCCTATGGTCTTCAGTAAAAAATAAAGTTTGCCAATCGTCCATTTCTTCACAGTGAAGCTACTCTGACCTGAGTACTTTATGGCAGTGAAATCCATGATTCAAAGATGTTAAATTTTTGGTTTTTAACAATCCGTTTTACATTAAAATATATAGAAATCAGAAAACATTTTTTAAAATATCATTACCCCTGTGTGCCAGCAAAAGCTTTTGCCTGTAAATGTACTACCATATTTTACACATTGTATGGAAGTGGCTTGCTGGCACAAGAGTGGGGGGGAAAGATGTTCAGCAGCCCAAAACCCAGGGCCTAAGTTCGTAAAATGCCTTTTCTACCGAATAAGGCATGAATGACAGTGATGTTCTCTAGAACCAACCTCCTAAATTGCTTTGTATTCTGTGCTAGTTTAATATAAAGTACATAAAGATTAAAAGAAGAATTAGCAAGGTTTAAGCATTTTTTTCATAAGAAAAAATCTCACTGTTATTTAATGACATATTCTTTTGCAAACATCCTGTACTTATCTATTTGCATGCTAGGTAATTTATTCAAGTTTTTATTTTCGTCTGCTGACTTTCTTCAAAATTAAGTTTTTACAAATAAACCACCCAGGACCACCATCAGAGTCAAACAGTTTGGATCCAGACCAAGACCGACACTCTGTTGGTCTTCATCTGGGTTCAAACTGTTTGCAAAAGGCTATTGGCAGACGACAAATTCTCCGCTGGCATGCAAAGAGTTATAACAGGTAATTGCTTTAGTGTTCAATATATTATCTCATATAGGTAGCTTTCAACTTGGGATATACATGTATATGTTATACCATAAATACTCGGACACTTAAATACATTTCGACATGCTATGTCCTTTAAACAAAGCAAAAGTAATATTCAAAGGATCTAGTTAGAATCAGTTTTACTTTCCAATGCTAAATGGGACACTTTCATTCCTTCAAAAGTATTTATTTCTTTTGTTGAGCTTTCAGTTTTGTATTATTTACGGTACATGTAGTTAAAAAATGTACAGGTAACTTCTAAATTATCTCCCCAAAATCATTTTATTGCAAAACATATTTTGTTTTTAAAACAAATTCATCAATTATTGTGATTCATTAATACTCTGCATATGATATGTTCAGTAGATATCACAATGCCTACCAAATAAATCAAGAAAAAGTGCGGAAATCACTTTTCATTGTCATAAAATTTCAGACCACCTCCCCTTTTTACCCCTCATATCTTTCGAGTGCGTAGGAATTTTAAAAATATTTTGCTAGCTGGCTCTTGCCATTAGATTCACCTATTGCACTGATACTACATGCATCTCACCAGAAGCTCAAATGCAGCGTTCTGGAAACCAGAAAAATAGGCATATAAGGCCCAAACCGTCAATGATCCTTTACACACCTCATAACCATATTGACACATCTCATAACCATATTTACACACCTCATCAGGTTAAAAATTGGACGTGTTTAAACTTCAGGAGTAGTTTGGTCAGGAAATAACGTTTATGAATAAAGAGGATCTTACATGAGCGCTTATGTTTTATTGAATTTATTAAATGAGGTGAGGAAAACCGATAAAATGTGAGGCTTGCTGAGCACTTAATCGCTTTTGCTCAACCAGTTTAATAAATTCAATTAAAACAAGAGCAGGAATGTAAGATTCATATGAAATTTAAGACATTTTTGGCTTAAAAACGTAAGATTTTGCAATCTTTTATGCAACGCTATAAGGGACATCATTACGTAATGTTACTACATCCGTAAACCACTAGTGGTTTGTCCATTTTAATGCATGTCGTTATATCACTCCCAGATGCGATGTCATATGATAAATTAAGTTAAATCATGTAAATATGGCTTTGCATATATGCATACCCGTAAAATCACTTTTGAAAATGTACATACACAGCAGAGCTCTCGGAAACGCAGAATTACGCGTATTGGTACGCACGTTTTTTCCCTGGGACGCATGATTTTCGCTAGGCTGGAGTTCCGCGTACGCATGTTTTTTTAGTCGGCACGCACTAAAAATCCAGTAGCTGAGCCGGGAGATCAAAAGCCCTTTGATATTGTCGATTGTGACACGCTTTTTCGAGCCGCGGGAGACATGATTATTGTCCTGTCTCTGTTGACCAATCGTATGACTCGGACAGCAATTCTGACATGTGATTGACAGGATTACCAATGCGGGACAGTGTGATTTTTACGAGGTGATTATCAAAGTAATTAAGCAAGGATTTTCGGATAATTGTTTGAAACAGATGCGCTACCAATTTACCATTAATTAAAGGGAGAAAAACTAATAGGGTATTGTAAACAACATCGTACTACCGACTTCTGTATTCAACTGATTAGGCATGAAAGAAAAAACATATCTATGCACTCGTTTGCGATTTGAGCAACATAAACATGGAGAAAAAAACAATAAGTTTACGGATAAAACAATAAGTTTACGGATTTGCATTTCTTCATTCCTTCACTCTAAATCATGGAAAAGCCATGTTAAATGGCTATAATGTCAGTCTATTCATCGCAATCGCCGTAGACACTAGAGAGATGCGTCTTTTGGAAGAAAAAAGACTTCCATCTGCATAAGATTATACAAACAGAGGACTGCTGTCTGTCTGTCTGCCGGCCTGCCTGCCTGTCTGTCTGTCTGTCTTGTTAATGAATAAAACAAGTACCAACAATTTAATCTTTTATTTTGATAAGGCCAAACAAAAAAATGTGTGTTCAGGTTACATGAAAAATATACCAAAATCAGTTGATCTAAAAATTATTCAAATGTGTCTCTTCCGGCTAAAATGGAAAAGATATACGGTATGCACAAATTGGTGGGACTCCAACTTTTTTGGAGTGGGACTCCCACTTTTTCCAGTGGGACTCCTACTTTTTGCCAGATGGGAGTCCTGAACTCCTGTTTTCAAAATCCTAGTGAGATCTCTGCACAGCTTTATATATCAAGTGAAAATGAATTTTTCTTCAAGTTCATTCAATCTTACTGTGTGTGACCGTTACAGGCTCTGGTCATACCGCTCAGATGCATAAGCACATCTGTGTCTTCACTGGGTATCTAACCTCTGATATAAGTATCAAAATCTCATGAGCTGGCTCAAAATTTTGCTACATACCAAATATCAAGGCCCTAGGCCTTATGGTTTCAGGCAAGAAGATTTATTTTCACATTTCCCCTATATAAGCCTTATGTAAAACATGTGATTCCCAGGGCGGGGCCATTTTTGGCTCAAGGGGTATAATTTGAACAAACTTGGTAGAGATCCACTAGGTGATGCTAGTCCTGCTACAAATCAAATATCAAGGCTCCAAGCCTTCTGGTTTCAGACAAGAAATTTTTAAAAGTTTTCATCTCGAAAATCTATTTTTAACCTCTGTGACCTAGATATGCAACAGACCAGAACCGTTTGAACAAATTTAGAAAAGGGCCACCTAAGGATCATTTGTGTGAAATTATTTCAAAATTGGACTAGGGGTTTAGGAGGAGTTGTCATTTTAGTCAATTGTTAAAGCTTCATAGTCTGTAACTTTTGATCTTTTAATTTTAGAAATAACGTTTCTATTTTTCAAGAACACAGTAAAATAACTAAAATTCAGGTAAACATTTTACCAATTTGGTAAATCTTAACAAATTATCAGTATCAAAACAACAGAATTTATGTTAAAATTAACTGTCTATAATTATTGGAGGGACGCAAATAATTACAGAGCTCTCACTAGAATTTTGAAAACAGGAGTTCAGGACTCCCATCTGGCAAAAAGTAGGAGTCCCACTGGAAAAACTGGGAGTCCTACTCCAAAAAAGTTGGAGTCCCACCAATTTGTGCATACCGTATATCTTTTCCATTTTAGCCGTAAGTGATACATTTAAATAATTTTTAGATCAACTGATTTTAACCCTTTAAGCATTAATTGATTGTTGCCACTTAACAAAAACAAAATATTTTGGTACTATATTTTTTCATGTAACCTGAACACACATTTTTTTTTTGTTTGGCCTTATCAAAATAAAAGATTTAACTGTTGGTACTTGTTTTATTCATAAACAAGACAGACAGACATGCAGGCAGACAGACAGACAGACGGATAGACAGATTGACAGACGGACGGACAGACAGACAGACAGCAGTCCTCTGTTTTGTATAAATAATGGCAAAAATAATGATGTTATCACCTGGATTGGATCCTTTCTTTCAAACAGAACCCAACGAGTTGTGCTTGAAGGTGAGGAGTCTGATATCTGTCCTGTCATGTCTGGTGTGCCACAGGGTTCTGTGTTGGGACCCTGTCTGTTTCTTTTGTATATAAATGATATGCCGGACATGATAGAGAGTAATATCAGGCTCTCCGCCGACGACACCATAATGTATCTTACCGTTTCAAACCAGGCAGATTGTCAGGCCCTTCAGTCAGATCTTTCAAAACTTGAAACCTGGGAGAGTGAATGGTTGATGGCGTTTAACCCCGACAAGTGTGAGGTGATCAGAATCACAAACAAGAAAAAACCAACCCTGTTCAATTACACCCTCCATGGGGTTGGACTAAAAGAAACTGATTCTGCTAAATACTTGGGGGTCAATATCTCACGTGACTTGTCGTGGGCGAAGCACATCAACCAAATCACAATGAAAACCAATAACTCACTAAAATTCATTAAACACAACATCCAGACCAATAACCCTAAACTAAAAGAGTCAGCATACAAGACATACGTCCGTCCCTTAGTTGAATATGCGGCCTCTGTATGGGACCCCTGGCAGAAAAAATACATAAACAAAATTGAAATGATTCAACACAGGGCCATAAGATACATATTCAATGATTATAGCTTCACTAGTAGTGTAAGTAATATGTTATCTAAGCTTAACCTTCCAACACTTGAGAAACGCAGACAAATTTCATCTCTCACTATGTTTTATAAAATCAAGCATCACTTAGTTAATATTCCATTTCCAGACAATATTCAGCCATCCATGAGATCCAGATATACATTTCCTCGATCTAGGATAAACATTCATAGATACTCATTTTTTCCCAGAACTGCTAAACTTTGGAACAATCTCCCACCTGACCTTTGTAATAGCCCTGACCTCGGATCATTCCGAGCAGGGCTCCTCAAAACTCTTTAAAAAACTGATAAAAACTCATCATCCTCATATTCATCAATTTCAACCTCATTAAACATTTTCATTACCCATTATATAAATAGAGGATATTTACTTTTTTGAGGTGAATACCAAATATATTTCATCGAGTGTGTTGGAAACATCAGAATTTTCATGAGTGCGCAGCACGAATGAAAATTTCGATGTTTTCAACTCACGAGATGAAATATATTTGGAATTTACTAAAAAAAAAAGTAAATTTTCTTTTTATTTTATACTTTATTCGAAGATTTACAGTTAATCAATTTGTTAACCATGCTTCAAGCCGAATCACAATAAAGAAAAAGAAGACGAAGGAGTATTTGTGACAGAACACATCAGGACTTACAGATAAAAAGAAATTTATTCAGCGTCAAAGTGCGGGACAAGTGACGTCACAAGCGACGTCATAATTTGTTGATGACGTTGCGTAGCATAGGTTACATGCATTGCCTCACTCACTGAAGCGGAAGGTGTTGAAAATTCAAAATCAAAAAAATTCAGGAAATCTGAATTATTTTGGTACCAAAATGTTCCTCATGTTCTAACTAAGAAAATGACTACCCACACTTGATGTTTTTGTTCACATATAAGAAAGTTATAGGCGTTTGAACTTTCGAAGTGAGCTTCATTAAGTGAATGGAAAAGTCAGAGGTGATCCAAAAAACGCTACAGTGAAAATATAGGCTGATATCAATCACTAGTGACTGATATCATATCATTTCACTAGTGATTGATATCACTTTTATTTGTTTTTGATATGCATTGATTTCACTGCTAAGTATAAAATAAACACCATTCATGATGCCTTCCTCTTGTTTTTCTACACAGTCATGTTGATTTCTCAGCTCAAAAACCAGAAAATAACAAAATTCTAAAAACTTGTGAATAAAAATTGTTTTTGATTTTATTTCTTTTTTTCGAAACCGTCATTTGCGCACGCTGCGCACTCCATGTAATACTCACTAGAGGTGTTTGGAGTACCTGGCAGATTCAGATTCAGATAATCTTATGCAAATGGAAGTGTTTTTTCTTCTAAAAAACGCATCTCGCTAGTGTCCACGGCGATTGCAATGAATAGACTGACATTACTTAGTCATTTAACATGGCTTCCATGATTTAGAATGAACGATTTTACTTGCTGAAAGTTTATTAATCTAGACACTCGTCTTGAACCGATGAAAAATTTCATCGCACGGCTTGTAGTGTAGCTTCATTTGGAACTTTTCTCAGTCGGACGTTACCATATACGGCTTACCGCTGTACCGTTTCTTTTTCTTCAAACAATCCTCAGACTCTTTTGTTTGCTGTAGCAATGAACGAAAGAAGAAATGCAAATCCGTAATTTTTTTTTTTTTCTCCATGTTTATGTTGCTCAAATCACAAACGAGTGCAATTAAATATGTTTTCTCTTTCATCCCTAATCAGTCGAATTCGGAAGTCGGTAGTCCGATGTTGTTTACAATACCCTATTAGTTTTTCTCCCTTTAATTAACGGTAAATCCTTGCTTAATTACTTTAACAATCACCTCGTAATATTCACACTGTCCCGCATCGGTAATCCTGTCAATCACCTGTCAGAATTGCTACACTGCAGTCCGAGTCAAACGATTGGTCAACAGAGACAGGAAAGCGTGTCGCGATCGATAATATCAAAGGGCTTTTGATCTCCCGGTGTGTATTTATCTCGCAGCTACTGGATTTTTAGCGCGTGCCGACTAAAAAACATGCGTACGCGGGACTCCAGCCTAGAGAAAAACATGCGTCCCAGGGGAAAAACGTGCGTACCAATACGCGTAATTCTGCGTTTCCGAGCGCTCTGAATTACCAACAAGAGAAAAACACACCTGTTTTATAAGATAATTCACTTTTCCGTGCAGTTTTCAGCTATAGAGAACAGATTTATTGTGAAAACATAACTTAATTCTACTTTTACAAATGATTTAAAAAGAAAATAAAAAAAATTCGAAAAAATATCAAAAGTTACAGATAATGCAGCTTTAACGGATGGACAACCGAGGAAGACCGATCACAAAAACACACACTGTTTCTTTGTGACAGGAGAACTAAAAACAACTCATGGTGTGGTGACTGTGCTTTTGTACGAGCTTGAGCACTGTCAACATCAGGTCAATCACAGTGGCTTATATTTGTCAACTACTTCAGAATAAAAGGGCTGGTGGTACTAAAATCAAATTCCAAAATAAAAATATGCATAGTTAATGATTCTAACACAACTGCTATAATGCTTGTAATTCTTGCCATACCTTATCTGAGGCATTTGAGCAGTAAGGCAGCTGACTTCACACTTTATGGCAAAATGAACATGATAGCTAATTAAAGTTACATGTACAAATGTTCTTAACATTGCATAAACAACAGATTGATCCACTTTTGTGAAGGGGTGGAATATGTCAGACTTTATTATAGAACAAATGTAGTAAACTCATAAATAAATAACTCGTAGCTGTAGTTGTGGTCAAACACCTTCGATAAACAGTTGAGCCGGGCTGTACCAATTTGAACACTATCAAATGTTACTACATGTAGCACTTGGTCAAATGAGTACATCCCGACTGGGCTCAAGCTTTTTCTAGGCATTTGAGCATGGCCACAAACGTTTTATTTATTAACCCTTAAACATGCAGGGGTATGGAAATAGCAAAAGTTGATACTTGTCCCAACAAACAGATAACAACCAAAGAACTTAGCCAAGCCCTCCCTGTGCTTAAACAACATATACGTTTTGTTTGTTTGATTTGATTCTTTAGGTCCCAGTCAACAATTTTTCAGTAATGTCGGGACTGGTCTTCCTGGGTTGAATCAGTACTAAGAAAAGATTAATGTGTCTTGTTAAAGGACACAATACAGTGACCTCAGTGAGGCTTGAACCTGCAACCCCTTGGTCTCGAGTCAAGCACTCTACCACTTAGCCACTGCACTCCCCAAACAACATATATGTATAAGCTCTTTTAAAAACAGTAAGAAATCAGATACAAACTCTTTTTGAAAACTGTGTAGATCCAGATCAGCTGGATTCCTCTGAAGCCAGCTGGTCAGGATCCACACTGTTGTCCCACACAACATTGGAGTTTATAATATTCATAGATTTGTTAAAACTTGTCCAAGGACAAGTAAATAGAAATTTCTAACTTGTCCTGAATTTATAGGAACAAGGTCAGACAAGTCGGGCATGGCATTTCTACACCACTGCTTAAAACCCCAATCACAAAAAATCATCTGCTGCTGAAATGTTTTAGTAGCTTTTTGACAGAAAGTGTGGGCCCATACTTACATAAGTCAAATAATGGTAGCGATGACATTTTTAGATAATTTTTTGCAGTGGCTAAAGGTGTAAATAAAAATTTCTTGTTTCTGGAAACCCTACTTTTTGAGCGCCTACTTTTGGGGACATACTGAGAATTTTGTGTCTATTTTTTGGATATTATGAATGATTTTCATGTTTTCCTGTAGAAAAAAATGTGCCTACCTACCGACCCTTAAAAATATGGAGACCTTTCCGGAGACAAGACATTTTTTCAGGCCTTCGTATTTAAGCATGGCCAAAAAAGTTTTTTGTATACGAGAAACCCCTAAATGGGTACTTTTACAAACAGTGAAGACCCAGATGAAATGATGCATAATATGGCATTTCATCTGGGCCTACACTGTGTGTTATGGTAAAAAAGATCTTCAGACAAAAAAATACAATATTTTTTTAGAAAATTATAACCTGACACCCCTAGATATGTACAAAGCACTATGATCCTAAGTTCATTGCATCAAACTATAAGGAAAACTCCATTAGTAGTATACAAAGGGTTAACCCTTTACTCCACACAAGCGCCTTTGGTCGCCTTTGAAATGTAAGATTTTTTAAAAAATATTATGAAAAATGAAACATTTGCTCCTGAGGAGCAAATGTTCCATTTTCCATAATATTTTCAAAACTATCGAAATGTAAAAAAATATTTGTTGGAAAATATTTGAAAACATGAACTATTTATAGAAAATGATGCAATGTTCTAAATATAGCACATGGGGTAAAGGGTTAAACTTTACATGGTACATGTATGTTGATTGCATTTGGGAATTCTCCTAAAAATACTTTTTGGGAAATATATGAAAATTTGTATTATTTATAGAAAATGACGCAATGTTCTAAATATAGCACATGGGGTGAAGAGTTAAACATTACATGGTATGTTGATTGCATTTGGAAATTCTCCCTGTTCCTGTATCTCCTTTTCCTCTCTAATGTCTATAAGCTGCAGATCTCCACTCTCTATCAAGGCCTCAAGGTCATCATGATTCAGGTAAGCCCAGCTCTCGTAGTGACTCTTCAGGCGACAAGCTGTGAAAAAACATATACAAGTGCATTAAACTTAGAGCCATAAATAAAGAGTACTACAGGCCCCCCCAGATAACTTGAGAGTGAATAACTGAAAATTATTTTCTTATTTCTCAACCAATACATATGTTGTGGGTACTCAAAAGAACCGCCTCAATGAGACCGACTTTTGAGCACCCAAAAGACATGTTTAAATTGATGGATATGAAAATAATCACAATTTTACGCTGAAAATATTTGCTAAATTGGCCCTCTGGTACCATATATGACTTTATAAATGCACATGCTCCTATAAGTGAGCACTGAATTTCTTTGAGTTGTGAATTCTATCTCAACCGGGATCTCAATCTCAGATTTCATTGTAGAATTTCATAAATAACATATAGATTCATTCTTTTCCTCTCTAATGTCTATAAGTTGCAGATCTCCACTCTCTATCAAGGCCTCAAGGTCATCATGATTCAGGTAAGCCCAGGTCTCGTAGTGACTCTTCAGGCGACAAGCTGAGAAAAACATAGACAACAGCTACAAGCCCAGGGTTAGATCCTGTTGTGCCAACCAAGAGTGACAGTGACGTAATACTTTGTTTACAATTGCTTAGTAAAATACTAACGTGTACACTTCACTTGAGCTAACTCGAATCGATAGATCACTTGTGTATTATTCCTATCCGCAGGATAGGATTAATACACAAGTGATCAATCGATTCTAAGTCCGTGATAACTTTGTAAACAAAACATGACGTCACTGTCACTCTTGGCTAGCAGGACAGCACAATGTAACCAAAATTATTAGAAACAATTCAAAACATTTTCTTACCCATATTTTTAGTGCAAGTTTTGGATGCTCAAAAGAACCGTCTCATTGAGACAGTTCTTTTGAGAACCCACAACTGTGACAACATGTGTATTTGTTAAGAAATAAGAAAGTTATTTTTCTGGTATGCACTCTTTGTTAAAGGCTTGTATATACGCAAAAGACTTTTTGAGTCCTAAATATAGGGAACCACAGGCCTCGAAATATCTGAAAATAGGCACTTGCCCTGCATCACAAAATTTATTGGCATACATGGGGAAAATTTAATTTTCAGAAAAAATATCAAAATATTCACTTGCCCTGCAGCCTAAGACACTCGTAAATACGAGCGGACGAGTACTATTTTCGAGCCCTGAACCATATATCACCTTATAATTTATAAATGCACATGTTTCTATAAGCACACAATGAGTTTTCTTTGAGTTGTGAATGGTATCTAAGTACAATTTCATCATTCATTAACTGAAACTCTTTGCATACTGGGTAATTTTTCATTCTTAGTTGTCGCCTGCTGATTTGATTCAAAATTAACTTCTTAAAAAATATTTCAGGAACGCTATCAGTGTCAAAAGGTTTGGATTCAGATCAGGACAGATATTCTGTATGTCCTGATCTGGGTCCGAACTGTTTACAAAGTTGAACAGCAGACTACAAAAGTTGCTGCTAGCATGCAAAGAGTAAATATTGATACATTTCATTGATGAAAAGCAGTGTGGACTTTGATGATTTGGATCTACACTGTTTTCAAACAGTCACATATATTAGAGTCACTGGAAACTTCACTGAAATATCAATTTTTAACACAGCAGCACTGTTGTTAGTCTTACACAGGTAAATTAGGGAAAGTCGATATCATTTATCTACACGATTGCCTTTAATGCGGTTTCGGAATACACAGTGTAATTTATTGATTGTTTACCAAATCTTTTATCACCTTTACAAACACCAAAATTGAATAATTTCCAATAATTATACACGACAGGACATCTTAGTTTATGAAAGTTAACAGATAAAGACACAGACAAGCTATATTTGAAGCTTTATTCGTTGCAGTGAAAGAGGTGTTGTTGAGGCCATATTTTACGAATTCCGCAACTTTCGTAAAATCAGCCGATATTTACACGGCCATAACTGCATAGGATTAGCTTTAACTTTGCAGAAACATGTCATTTGTAAATATTTCATATATCTTATTTCGATTGCTATTACCTAAATAAAGCAATGAGAGATATTTACGACGAATTACGCGCTTTAATGTTCATATAAATACAACAGTTTCTCACGGCTGCGTCGCCATTTTGTGTATACGCTGAATGGTGCATCAGGTGTAAATCACGTGACACATGCCCCGAAATACCTGTCTGGCTGAAAAATGGAGTTTCCAGTCACTCTTATATAGGTCACTGTTTCAAAGTATCATGCAATGGCATACAATGTAGCCAAAACGCTGAAAAAGTTACACACATCAAAGGGAGACTACTGGAACAAGCAGAGATTCTCTTCAATTGCGTCCTTTTTCAAAATGGAAACTTCTCTTAAAGGAAAGAATTTGCTCCCAGAGGGAGCAAGAGTAGTTAAGAGTAGTTCTTATTAGTGCTGTTCAATATTGGATTTTTCATTATCGATCATCGAAAATAATCCGTCATAAGGTTTCGATTGATGATCGATTATTATCGAAAGTTATCAAATGTAAGGGAAACACAGGTTCCATCCCAAAGAATGTCTATCCTTGTACTGCTTTATAAAAATATTAAGCGTCAGTTTCATGCTGTTTTTATTGTTTGTTTGTTTGATTTGATTCTTTACGTCCCATCAACAATCTTTCAGCTAAACAGGGACGGGTTTTCCTGGGTTGAACCAGTACTAAGCTACGATAAATGTGTCTTGCTCGAGGACCACAATGCAGTGACGCCGGTGAGGCTCGGCCCCTCGGTTTCGAGTCAAGCACTCTACCACTGAGCCATTGCACTCTCTCATGCTGTTTTATGAACAGTACCATACCACAACAGGTCCTGACAGCAAACTAAATTGAACTGCCATAGACATTAAAACCCTTTATGCACTAATGAATTCTTCCTTCTGGATTGAAACAACAAACATGGGAAGGTCCATTGTATACATCAATGGGTCACAGGTTAATTTTTCGAAATAAAGTTGCATTTCTTTCTCAGAAGATTGTTTTTGTCTGAGCAAACAATGTAGACCCTGATGAAATGCCGCATTCTAAGGCATTTCTTCTGGGTCTTCACTGTTTGTGTCTATGTCACAGCACACATTTAGAACAATGTGCAAAATTTTAAGGTGTGCACTTGCTATAATTACAGTTTATATCTTTAACCTGCATTTTTTTGTAGCAAAGTGGCAAACTTAGAATAGCAGCTTACAATAGAGCCAGGTGTGAATCTTTTCGATTTACTGTATAATCGATCATTACCAAACACAATGGATTAGTAGAATCGAAATCAATTTTCGATTGATCATCGATTATAATCGATCATCGATACAACACTAGTTCTTATGGTATGGAAAATCACTTTTACCACATAAGTTAACCTCCATTGAATGTATACTATTTTCATTACGCAAGTGCATAACTGCGTAATGGGAGCTACGCCAATGTGATTTTTTTTTTAAATAAAATTTAGTTTATCAGCAGATAACAAAAGTCGTAGCTAGCATGCACAGAATTCATATAGATACAAATGTGTTGATGAAAAGCAGTGTGGACCCTGATCAGCAACTGATCTGGATCTACACTGTTTTTAAAGTATGGTACAATTTTTATAAAATAATAGTTAAGCACATGGTGAGCTTATTATAGGTCCATTACGGTATTTCAGCATTGATTTTCCGTAAATCAGCAATGAAAATACCATATTCAACCTGATTATTAATTGATTTATCAAAACTCTCTAAAATCTATCTACACTTTTTAATGAATCTATATCCAATAATAAATTATGTTCCTATTAAGATGAGAATTAAGTTCATAAAGTGTAAACAACCCTCAAAGAATCCAATGTGCAGTTATAAGAGCATACATGCATATGTCCATAAAGTTTGAACATTTAAAAATAACACCAATGTTGGAAATTTTAGAAATGAAGTTTCAGAAATATACCAAATATGACGAACAAAATTTATTGTTTAGCAGTGATGGGAAAATAGGTTGGACAAGACCAGGGTCTTTTGGGCGAAACAACTTGGGCGATGCGGGGGAAAACGTCTTGTAGTAGCCTATGCCCTTTATTTTGGGTGAAACAACTCGTTTGATTCCTGGTAATTAAGTCTCGAAAGCTTGCCTATATTACCGTACCCTCTCCAGACAATTCTCTATAGGAGCTTTTAGGAATTCCCAAAATGACGTCATTCTCGCGCATGTGCATATCGGTGGCCGTCAACGCATAGGTCAGCCGCATTGAATCTGTGTTAAATGTGGGTTTATATTTTGAGAAAATAGGCTTTTATAGCCAATGTCATGTCAAAACTTGTTTGTTTTCTTTGATATACATTCAAAATACATCTTTCCGATTAATAAAGTTTCCGAAAAATAAACGTTTATTCGTTTAAAAGGAAAAATATGAAACAGCGGTAAATCCAGAAGCGTCGAGTCGACCGCTGATATTTTATATCAATAAACCCATAAAAACGTTTAACGTGTACATTTTTGGTTTGTTTATGCAATTTTATAGCTAACAAAGTGAATCCACCTGCTTGTCTGCCAGTTTATACTCTCTCTCTCTCTCTCTCCTACGCACCCGTGATCAAAATTATCTCAAACCGGTGATTATTGGCAGTCCAAAATGCAGCTAAAAGGCTAAAACTGTTGACTTACATATAATTTTGTCCAAAGAAATACAGTCGAACTTCGATGGCTCGAACTCGTCGGGACCGTCGGTGCGAGTTCGACCCATCCATGTGTTCGAGCAATACTTAGCCTGACGATTTTCAAGTTGGTTCAAGTGTACTTTATGTCATCACCGACACCACGTTTTTTATCGACCAAAGTTGCAAAGCACACGTGACACCTGTCATTTATCAATAACCCTTTGCACACTAGAGTTAAAATGATAAGCCGCATGTGTTAGCATATGAAACTGTTGAAAGTAAAGACATTTATCAGCATGCGCATATGCGCAGACTGATCATTGCATTTTACTATCAAGTAAGCTGTACTGTTTTTCTTCTAGTGAGTGAATGTTCCTGTTTATGTGTCGCTACAGTTTAAGTCCGGTTGTTTATCGTTTCCTTTCGAACAATAAAGGAAAAAAAAGTTTGTTTCTTATTATTTATTCACAATGTGCAAGTTTCAATTAATATCAACAAATAAAAACATATAAAAATGACAACCTCCCCAGGATGTTTACAACAAAGACGCGGATCAGACTGTACCGCCGCACAATCTGATGCCTGTCTTCATCCAGCCAGACATGTTTTACTCATTTTGACACGCGAATTATTGATTACAAAACATCTCGTTAATTGTCTTTAATCATTTTCGGTTGTCATATAAAAACCCTGGCGCGTTTTATTAGTCCTCAACTTATTTTACAGAAGTCCAATGGTTACTTTCAAAGAAAACTATCACTTTCCGAGGTTCCAGGGGGATTTATTCCATATAGAAACCCATATAACTTGTGATTTTCTAGGGGGTCTGGACCCCATTTCGTTGTATCTAGAGGCAGCACCCTAGATAAGCAGCTTATTTGCGTAAATACGCAATTAAAATTCCTCAAAAAAGCAATTAAAATGAAATGTGTGCGTACCGAAAAGCAATTCAAACGTTCGGTATGCAATAACATGCAATGTCATTGCGTACCATTTGGTCCATTTTGTTTCCATTCCGGTAATAAACAAATGCCAGTCGGGTAGTTTCATCATGGTGTAGTAATTTGATTAGAGTGTTTTTCCATGACGATACATTGCATTAGTTAGATGGCCTCCATGCGAGCTGAACATTTCTTGTACTTCAACAACAGCAGAATCTAGGGCGAAGATTTGGTACCAGTAAAATGCATTTAAGCCCCCCGATGGCTTAGGCTGCTGTCCGTTCTAAGGCGGTGGTTCTGTTGTTGTTGACTTTTTGTTTATTGTTACTCCCATTGTGGGAGTCTGTAATTGTTCTATGTTTTGTTGTACGTTACCTTATATCCATTCTAGTATTGCAATCATCTTGATGGGGAAGAGAGAGCTGATTGCTTTGCTTAATTTGTCTTCCAGGTGTCTCGTGATGGTTGAGCGGCTCTTCCTCGCGTCACGGGGTTGTCTGTAGTTTGTGATTGTGGTATTTCCTGATCATACTCATTTACTATTATTGATTTTTTTTTACCAGCAAGCGCGCAATATCACTTCGGTTTATGGATAAAATATCGGTGCCCAGTCCAGTATTTCGCGGAAAACACTATGACGAAAGTGAAACTTTGAAAAGTGTACACACTCGAATGTCAACAAGGGGTGAGATTTGCTTCAGGTAAAGATAAACCAAAAGCATTGAAGAGTGACTCTATTTACAATATTGATCTGTTGTTCTAGAAAAAAGGGTTTCAGGCATCTATTTACATTTGTTATAAACAGTGATGAGAATAGTCAGCAATTCTCAATCAGGAAAATATGTTGGTTGGCTCCAAAATGGAGAAAAGGCAATTTTAAATCACTTATTAAAGGCTTAAAATAACAAAATATCAATAGAAACCAGTCAGTTTATGCTTATTATATATCTAAAATTGAGTTTTAACTTCATTCAAACATACATTTCAGCAAAAACAACTAACATTATATAAATCATATGCCAGTGCTCAATCAGGAAATCCTGATCAATCCTGAACTTTCTCATCCCTGCATAAAAGCTTTGACATACACAGATGACCCAGCCCGACTGGCTCATTTTACGCAGTTTGCATCAAGCTTTTGAAAAAGAAAGACCCAAAGGTCATTGATCAGAGGTCGTAACATCTATACAATAAAATCCGCTCCATTGATACTTTAGAAAGGCAGACGATGGGAGTAAATAAATATGCAAGCACATTCCTGACGGCTTCACACGAAAAAGTAAGAAAACGTGTAATCACAGAAAAAAAATGTGGCGTAAAAAAAAATGAAAATACGCAATTGTTTTTGCAAGTACGCAATTGAGGATAACCAGGTTGCGTAAATACCCAGTTGACCCAAAAGCTTATCTAGGGCGCTGTAGAGGTCCATATCTTCTTCTAAATCTCCATCTTCATTTTACGTATGATCTCGTGAATCTGCGCAGGCTCGCCTGGTGCAACAAGCAGAAAAATCAAACTTGTGCAGTCTCGAATGAGCCCTCGCTGGAACAGAGAGGAAAATGTTAATACATTTTAATGCCCAGATATGTACAATCTCATGCTCGCTTGTGTGTGTGTGTGTGTGTATGTGTGTGTGTTATTGCATAGCAGACGGTATCATCATGAGCCTTCGCTACTCGAAAAGAAAGTGAACATTATTTTTTTTCAGCGCCCAGTTTGTGTCCCTAATTACTGTCCAAGTGTCGTCTGCTGTTTACCTTTGAAAACAGTTCAGGCCCGACAAAATGTTCTGCCGATAATGGGTGCGGGTGCAGTCTCGTATCAGCATTGGCTGCTTGAGAGGAAAGTGTTATACATGTAATATACTCAGAAGAAAAAGTTTAGTCAGTAAAGACACTGTGTGCAATAATTTTGTAAGACAGTCTTAATTTTTGACAAAAACCTTACTCAAATAAAATTCATGTAATGTCTTACATATGTGAACATTTTCAACAAAACATTCTGAAAATATACGCGTTTTCTTCATCAAAAATGCACAAAGTGGTCAATATTAAAATCAAAAAATTAACTCAAAAATCAGTCTAGCGCCCCTCAGACGATTTCTGCCAGGACAGACGGAAATTCTCGTATCTGTTGCATGACTAAGGAATTTAAGAAGTTTCCAAGCGGCCATGAAGCGATTACGTCATGTTGACGTCACTATGACCCTAACTTCAAATGGCGTCGTTATCCGTGGTCTCCCCAAAGGAGGCTTGTAATTTTTACTGCCAGGCTGTTGAAAACATGTTTGCAGACGAAAAATTGTTCGTTCACTGCATCCAAAACTGCGTGTTACGTCAGCAACACGTGTTACTGTACCTGTTTCAAGACGTCAAAACGCTGTATTTCTGTAATTTGGTGATAGCCTGGACGGCGAATTAAGCTAGCTAGCACTGAATTTTCTCCGGATTATTGCAATAGGAACAACTCTCCTTCAATATCTAACAGTTTATGAGAAAATAACCCTGCTGGTTTACCGCAGCACGTGCACATCATGCAATTTGAAATTTGGTTCATACAGTCTAATGGAGGCATTATTTGTCACGCAATAAACAGGTACAGGTAAAGTTACGATAATACAACTCATGTAAAAAATTTGACAATGATATATGCACTATTGTTGATTTTATGAGAAAACATAAATACTGACTAAACTTTTTCTTCTGAGTATAGATTCAGCGCCCATCTGCTACTATTTGCATTTGCTGATAACCTTTTCAAACAGCTTGGACACAGTTCAGCCCCGGCAAAACTTTCTTGCGAGAATGTGCGTTTATGAAGTGTCATATGACTATGAGCCAAATTCGCTGCTGGTGAGGAAAGTGGTTTTACTTTTTAAGCACACATTTTCTGTCCTTAATCATCTGCCAGCTTTTGGTGTGTGTTTTTTATAGCAGTGAGTGTTTTTGCAGGAATGCGCTTATGTGCAGTCTCATATTAGCTGTCTCTGCTTGAGGCCACAGACCTGTAAATGTAAAAAGGGCACTGATTGGCTCAAAAGGTGGGTGGAAGCTCAGCACAATATTTTCAAGTTGTAAGGTGTTTCATGATTGGTCAATAATAAAACTAGGAAATATATTGTATTTATTAGACGGGTATATCTTTGCTGTACTTTTTGAAACAACTTCTCATTGCTTTTGTTGATTAAGTTTACTGGTGTGGCTTAGAAAAAAGGACCTTGCATTTTGGTTTTTTTTTCAATGAAAATTTCCTCTCATGTAGGGTGCCCACCTTCAGGGGCCAAAAAGTGGTAAAACATGGTGGTCACCATGGTATCTCATATTTGTTTATTGGTTGAACTAGGTCCAATCTGTAATTCTACGGCAGCCTCATTGTGCTTGAAGAGTTGTGTGGACCACAGCTTACTCAAAAGCTATAATGGAGGTCTATGGAAAAACATTTACAGGTCTGGGCCCTTGAAGGGAGAGCGTTAAATTTCCCTTTTCAGCGACCATCTTGCGTTTTTTGCTTAGTTCCTTTCTATCCACAATCATCTGACCATTTTACATGTGTTCTTGCGAGACTGCGCACATGAGCCTTCGCTGCTCAAGAGGATTTTTAATATATTTTGGGCCTAGTTGTCCTGCATCCGAGATGAATTCATACACGATGCGAAATGGTGAAATTTTGTACATGCAATTAAAAAATGCAACGTATGTTTTAAACGGTACCCGTTTTATTCATTTCAAACAGCATAAGGACAGACAAATTATCTCAATATTGTCTGACGAAGTATTTATAGATGCATTACAAATCGCATTTATATAAAATATACAGCACACTGTAACAAGAGAACTTAAAATCGGTGGACAATATTGAAAATTCTATTGCTTTCCCTATCCAGACAATACACACTTGACGGCCAGTATATCCCAAATATATTTATAGCACCGGAAGTACGTCACGATAAAACCTCCTATACCTTATTTTCACGTTTTCTGATTGGGATAGTAAAATTTTGTTACCGTTTAGGCGGGCAAAACATGAATATGTCGCCTGATCAGGATCCAAAGTTCAAAACTGTTCGACAATCGACACCGAGCCCGATGAAAAAGATAAAAATCTGCAGTTAACAAGAAAGCATACAAAATCAGTCAGCATGCAAAGAGTGAAATAACCAAGTTTACCTGTCATATGAAGATGGGACTTTGTAAGGTCATTGTGAAATGAGTGGTTCTTATCCCAGTGGCCATATAATGTTAGATGGCTTCTACAGCTTAGGGTTCTAAAACAATGCTTAAAACACACATTTGCAGTTCTTGAAGTCCGAAGCAAGGTAAAAAATGACATTTTCCAAAGAAAATTTTGATTTTGTGCGTTTTCCTGTCTCACTAACGGTAAAAACAAATGCTATCCGATTTAAACCTCAAGGTCTTATGGGGGCTTGCAGGTAAGGGTAAATTCCGACACTATATATCAAACTCCCCAATAGTGTGAAAGTGCTGTCACGGAACCATGGAAAAAGCGCATGCGACGGTTCAGTTGTTTATCGTTCGAGCTCCATAAAAATAAAAGTTCAAATTTGTATTAAAAATCACCAAAGACATATTTTTCTGTAAATTTTGATGGAAATTGTTCATTTAAGTCGGTTTTGCAAAGAATGTTGATCCCATATATTCTAAACAGCAAATTTTGCAGATATTAAAGGATAAGGGAAGTAGCCTACAGTAAGTGATGTAAAGAGACTGTTTCATAGAAATACAGGTAGGCCTATGCCAGTGGTGAAAATATTCCATGATTCACATGAAGATTTGGTGGACACTATAAATACAGAGCTGGGATTAAAGTTTAATGGTAAACAAACATATGTGGAGTCCGAGAGAAGATGGAAAGTAGTGCGTTGTTTTAATTGCATGCGTTTCGGCCACATTGGCTCTACATGTTTGTTAGTTCAGCATTGTGAGAACCGTGGGGAGGACGCTCAGCAGCTAATTGTTCTAACAGTCCGAAATGCTTCAATTGTGGAGGATCACATAAAGCTTCATCAAGCAAATGTACAGTGTATCAGACAAAGCTTCGGGAAATCCAAGTTCAACACATTGTATAAATACAAAGTAACCCTTTCACTAAACTGTCAATTTTATAACAAAAACAATAAGATTACCAAAAACTGATTTATACAACTGAACCAGACACACACAAGCTTTTAACAAAACATACCTGAGTGATTTTACTAGGAGAGACTATATATATTACCGGCAATTAACATACCTGAGAGATACTTTGGCTAAATGGCCAACAACAACAACAACAACAACGATGGGGTGGGGGGGGGGGGGTCAGATATTCACCATTCATTGAAAATTTAGCCCATTATTCATCTATTATTTATTGAAAAAAATTCACCGGTTTCATGTATCAGATCATTTATGCTCTTTATTCCCTGCTGATCCCACTTTTTTTTTTTATATATATATATTGGTTGGTTGCCAATCATAATCTTACTATTATAGAAGATTGGACTTGAAAGAACAAAATGTTCAGTGTCTTCACCAGTAAGTTGGAGAATATCTGAGTATTCATGTAGTACATCAATCCAAAATTTATTTTTTATCTTATTTTGAATAGCATTAGTATAACATCTTCCAAATACTAATAATCCATTGAAGTTTATTGTATTTTTCATGACAGATTGCCAAGGGTTGTTCGATAAAATGACTCTTCTTAACCAAGTTAATTTCATACTATCTATAAATGCTTTCAGGTTTATCATTCTAAGACAATCCTTCACAATACTGTTTTATAACAACATTTTGTTTAATTTTTGCTGGGCCATTCCACAAGAAGTCAAAAAATATATTATTTAATTCCTTAATTGTTTGTTCGGCTGGATTTGGTATTGAAATAAATAGATGATTTAATATAGGGAGGAGAAGTGTTTTTATAACTGTTATCTTACCTAAAGGTGTAAGATATCGTCTGTTCCAGAGTTTAATCAAGGATCTGATTTTTTGATTTTTTTCTTTGAAGTTAATCTGTTGCATTTGTTCTAAATCAATATGAAAGTTTATCCCTAGTAGTTTAAAGGCTGTTTTCCCCCATGATAGTTTCCACCTTGTTTTGATAGATGCTGTACTATATTTGTTAACCCCTATCCATACAGCATGAGTTTTTTCAAAGTTAACTTTTAGACCTGAAAACTGTGAATAATCATACAATACATTGAGCGTTGCATTTAGTGATTTACTTGTTCCGTCTAAAAGAAATAGTGTGTCATCAGCATATTGAGAAAGTTTATGTTCTTTGTCGTTTATAATAATGCCACTTATGTTCATGTTATTTCTGATCATTATTCCTAAAATTTCAGCACAGAGGATAAACAGAAAAGTGGATACCGGATCGCCTTGTCAGCATCCACGACCTATACCGAAAAATGATGACAGGTTACCACATTGGTTCACGCTCAACTTGACATTGTTGTTAAATGTTTTTATCCAAGAGATAATAGATTTACCCAAACCAAAAAATTCCATAACCTTATATATAAACGACCAGGATACTGAGTCAAAAGCCTTTTCAAAATCTACAGAAAGTAGTAAAAGTAAGTAATGGTGCAAAGATCAGGAATCGATACAATCAAGTACCACACCTGACCCAGAATACCAATGGGAAAGTGACAAACTCACAGAAGACACCACAAACGAGAGCCAAGAGGTCAGCCCTTTCCCAGCAGGTGACCACAAAGCACATATAAACAGACGCGCACAAAACATAGCAAACACAAGACACAACAAAAACATAAAAGATCCACAAAAGAAGTACCGCCTTGGAACGGTCAGTAAAATATTTTACTGGAGGGCTTAAACCGGTTTAACGGCGCCAACCTCACCCTTAATTCAGATGTGGATCAAGACACATAGATATTTGGTTTGCATGAAAGACCCCTAACTTATCAATGCATCATCTCCTAAAACATATAAATCAAGATATAACAAGGAGATAAAGCAAGGATAAGGACTCAACAGTAAATTAAACTGAATACCGGAGCAAAAGAAATCCAACAGGTAAACCCCGGTGGGCCCGACAAACAGCCAAAGCATCAGGCCCCTACCATCTCATCAATAGATAAGTCTTTAAGTCGGAACCATCATAGAGTCTGAAGTCCGACCCACCGGCGTGCAATTAAAGAGGAAAGCAAAGTTGCCAACCGTGATTGGGTTGACTACCAAGCATGCAGTCTGTTGCAATACATTAATGTTATAGCCAATCTTTTTATAATGGGAAATTATTTTAATGAACTGCGCTGAAAAATTATTAGAGCCAACAATCTTCTCCAACTTATACACCAAGTCACCATAGAAATCAGGTTCCAAAAGTCCTTGGCGCAAGAGAGATTTAAGTCCAACTTGGAATTTAGAAATCAAATCATAGTATCGTCTATAAAATTTTGAAAATGTTTTGCGAAGTTTATGATACCGATAGCCTTGTTTAAGAAGTTTCTGAGTTAACAATTTATTGCGAGTGTTGAAGTCAGCAACATAGCTAGATGCTCTAGCAAAACGAATGAGTTGAGAGATATAGACTCCATAGGATGTAGAACGAGGAACATCACCATCTAAAAATGGGAAATTGACAATTTCAAAATCAAAGTCGTCACGTTTGTCATAAATTTTGGTAGAAACAATATCATTAGAAATTGACAAATGCAAGTCTAAAAATGCGGCTTCGGTATCAGAGGCATTGGCTTTATTAAGTTGGAGCTCTGAAGGGTATATTTGACTAACCATATTGTCAAAATAAACATTATTAATATTTAAAATATCGTCCTGGTATATTGTTTTCTTCAGTATATTGCATTATATCATAAATAAGTCTGATGTTTTCTCCTATATATCTACCAGCAATGCATCCTGTTTGGTCAGTGTGTATCAGTTTATGTAGTGTTCCCTTTATTCTGTGTGCGATGACTCCAGAAGCAATTTTATATACACAATTGAGTAAGGAAATTGGTCTATAATTTTTAACAAACTGTCGAGGCTTATTTTCTTTTGGTATGCATGTAATTATTCCTTCCCTTTGAGTGATTGATAATTCCCCTTTAGAAAACCCATAGTTAATAGAGCGTACTATAAATGGACCCATCTTTTTCCAAAACATTTTAAAAATTCAGCGCTGAAACCATCTGACCCTGGACTACGATTATTGGACATGGCCCTAAGGACTGAAGCAGCTTCAGGATAGGTTATTGGGCCTTCTATTGAGTCTGATTCATCTTTATTTATTTTTTGTGTCAATATTTCTAAATAATTCAAACAAATCAATATCGACTAGGTATAATCTTACTAGTGTAATTGTGTTTCTCAAGGTTGTAGAAAGAGTTGGTGGGCTTTTCGTCGTCTTCAATAATTTTGGCTCTTGCTCTTACTAAGAACCCTTGCATTTTGTTTTTTTCTTATGTTTTGTAACTCTTCTTTTAAAATTTCATTGAAAATTTAGCCCATTAATCTCTTTAAAATTTTGGGTTATTCATTGAAATAAAACCAATTATTCATTAAAAGAAGAAAGGTGGCACAGAAATCTGATTATTCACTATTTATTAATTTTTTCTAAAATTCATCAAAAAAAAAAAAGGATTATTCATTAAGTTTTAGGCCCTCATTATTCACCATTAATTATTTTTTAGCTCATTATTCATTATTCATTATAAAATGGGCCATTATTCACTAATCATAATACTCCATCCAGACCCTCATAAAAGGGGCTTAGCTACAACCAACCAACCAACCAACCAACCAACTTTTTCTTGTTTCTTTGCTTGGAGCAAATAATTGAAGTAAGAAAGGCGGCAAAGATCAGGAATCGATACAATCAAGTACCCCACCTGACCCAGGATACCACATGGGAAAGTGACAAAACACAAATTAAACATCAAAAACAAGAGCCAAAAGGTAAGCCCTTTCCCAGCAGGTGACCACAAGGCAGCAATGAACAGACGCGAAAGCAAGAAAAACACAAGACATACCTAAATAACACAAATGATCCACAAAAGAAGTGGCGCCTTGGAACGGTCAGTAAAAATATTTTACTGGAGCGCTTAAACCGGTTTCACGGCACCAACCTCACCCTTAGTTCTGATGTGGATCAAGACACATAGATGTTTGGTTTGCATACAGACCCCTAACTTATCCATGCATCATCTTCTAGAACATGTGAATCAAGATATAAAAAGGAGATAAAGCATAGATAAGGACTCAACAGTAACTTGTTGTTGAACAAGCCTGTTGTAGAGGTTGTCCGCTGTTTGGTCGGACCATAACTCTACGGTGTTAAATGAATGTCTTTAAAAGTAAGTTTAATTCGCTTAAAAACGCACAGATAGCTCAGTTGGTAGAACGTCCGCCTACGGAGTGAGAGGTCGTGAATTCAAATCTAGGCCACACCATGCCGAAAGATGTAAACAAGAAAAAGCATAACATGTTATTACATGTATAGTCTGCCAAAATTGACCTTAGACTGATTAATTTTCGCCAAAATCTTCGTGATATTCGTGCGTTGTCGTGGAGTACTCCGACCTTGGTCACGCTTTTACAGAGAATATGAAGATAATGTCAATTCGTTAATGCAAACGATCTGATAGGCTAGTGGTTAGTTGACTACTTACAAATCAAGCATACCTGGATCAAAACTTGGAAGGAAACTTTTTATATAATTGTCAAATTGCTTTCTTTTTTAAGTTAATATTGTTCGTATATTTTACATCATCTTGTGATGAGCTTTACATCTTTCATTTGTGTTTAGCCGCTTTTGTAATCATTATTCCCTAAGTTCCCTACTCTTTTCTTGTCGGCTGATAACATTTGCAAATAGTTTAGACCCAGTTCAGTACCAACAGAACGTAGGTTCTGATCTGGATACAGACCATTTGACACTCTGATAGTGTTCCTGTAAGATTTTTTGAAAAGTTAATTTTGATTAAAAGTCAGCAGATGATAACAAAAGTCTCAAAAATTATTCAGCGTGCAAAGAGTAAGATCTCATGTATAGTCAGGGGCGATCGGGACTCCCGTGCGACTTTGATGCCGATTTATGGTGACCTATACCAAATCAAACTTTAGGGGATAACTAATGAAAATCACCTGGTCACCCATCTGGATTTCACGTCTGGACATCATTATGACGTCATCAAAATAGCGTATATTGTATCAGTGCAATTTAAACTGTATGTCCATTGTAGTATATGGGGATCAGGACTTTCTTGCATTTTGTGTGCCAATTTCAGTCGAAATGCACCAAATTTAATCTTAGGGGGTAAATAATTAAAATTAACATGTCGCCCATATTGTCTTCGCATCAGAACAAAAAGATGACGTCATTGAAATGACCTCTAATATGTAAATACCACACATATATGCATTTTGTCCATTTCCAACCCTTGGAAATATTCCTTTAATTAACTGGTAGCCTTATCATGACTGAATGCAAACTCTTTTAAATCGTAACATACAAAATATATTCAGATATGGTGAAGTCAGTTCGAGGGTGGGACGTAAATGCCGTCACGATTTACGAATAAAAAGACAGTGGAGTGAATGAAAATCAAACAGTGTTTTTGATTATAAACGGAGTAAATATAATCTCTTATGCTTATATATATATAGATGTACTACGACCTCTGACCAATGACCTTTGGGTCTTTCTATTTCAAACGATTGATGCAGAATACGTAAAATGAGCCAGTCCGGCTAGAACATATGTGCATGTCAAAGCTTTTATAGTTAATGTAAATAAATGCCTGAAACTCTTTTTTCTAGAAGAACATATCAATATTGTAAATAGAGTCACGCTTCAAAGCTTCTGGTTTATCTGTAGCTGCTTATCCTACACCCAAATAAAATATAGTAGTAAAAATCATTTTCATACACTATCAACCAAACTCATTCCGATTTTGACCACTGAAAGATCAAAAGTTAGAAGAGTCTACTAAATAGTTCATGATATGGAAATAAGGATAAACCCCTCTACGAGTTACCCATTGTACTTCGATAGTACGGGCAATAGAAAACTGTTACAATCTGATTTATCTTTCGCATGCTACTAGGTAGAATCGTCTTCAAAGGTCAAAATCGGACAATAAGGCATTCTTGTTGATACGGCTAAAGAAATATCTGAATCCAAATGAAAATAGTTGTTCAAAAGTCATAAGCATATTGATCACTGACAATAGTTTAGATGAGTCCTCTTCTGCTCCACAGCATATCAGCACAATATAAATGGTTTGCTTTGTACTTACACCGAGATGTTTCGCATACAGACATGCTGCAACCACATTTTATCAGCTGCAGAGGGGTTTCGGGGGCAGGAGGCAACATGAGCGGATCCAGGAATTTTTGTCAGTTTTATTTAGTCCTCAGCTTATTTTACAGTTTAAAGAGGGGTTCCAATGGTTTTATTGCTGAGAAAACTATACTTATACTTTACAAAGGATCCAGAGGCGGTCCATTATTTTCTGGGGGCGGGGGGTGTCCAACTTTTTCCAGGGGGGGGGTCCAAATGCTAATTTCTATAGAAACCCATATACGTACTTGTTATTTTCCAGGGGGAGTGTCCGGACCCCATATCCCCTCTGGATCCGCACATGGGCAATGACATCATAACGGGACAATATTTATCACAGTCCGGCCTCTAACCATAATTGTCAGGCATTGATTTGTCAGGATAAATGACAGGTGAGGTTTTCCAAATTATTCACTGATACTATGCACGTTTGACACCTTCGAGAAACACAGCTCTTGGAAGTGGTAGTTCTTGCAATTCAGCTTTTTTCTCCAAAACATTCACCACCTCAACGCAGTGAGTCGAACAATATCGGTGACTGGCTAATGCAAAGTAAGAAAGACGGCAAAGATCAGGAACGATACAATCAAGTACCACACCTGACCCAGGATACCAATGGGAAAGTAACAAACTCTTAGTCAGACATCACAAACGAGAGCCAATAGGTCAGGACAATTAACAAATATATTACTCTAGTGCATCCGCCACAGTGCTTTCTAAGGGCATTGAGCCGAGGTGAATGAATGCTTCATGGATAGAGTCTCCAGCATAGCTAAATGCCTGCCAATATATTTTCTTGCTCTTTCCTGACATTGAACTAGTTAATACTAGCACCTGAAAGTGCATGGAATTCGATCAGAGCCCTGGTTGTGGCATCATGGCACATTGACATCTTTAATAAGTGTTCTGATCTTAGAAACTTGATGATATATGCGCAAGACTGTTTAAGAAAATGTTAAATATCAACACTCTGCAATTGTTTTATATGCGTTTTATTTAAGCGGCAAAAACAAAATTTATTCCTCTGCAAAACTGGGGGTAGGGTTGTGCATTAGCTCATATAAAACAAAATATTTAAGATAGAAAAGCAAACTTTGGTTTTGTATTCGTCAATTGAGTATGTGTTTGTTAAACCTAATCTAAAACGGTTTGAAACAAACTCAGATCAGTCGTTAAACTAAATGACGATAGCCAAAGTTACCACCTTTAAATTATAATTAAGTTCATGTAACGCACATAATACAACATGTAGCCGTATTAATGTTAAACAGCAGTCATATGTAGTAAAGACATCCAGTAATGCAGACTATTAGAATGTTCATCGATTAGCTAGTTTTAATGTCTTCTTTCTGTACCTCAAACTTTCAATTTTCTTATTCTCAAATTGATAAAATAACATATGTAACAAGCTGATACAGGCTAACACCCATGCTTACAGCGTGCAAACATCTCCTATTCGACGCATCTTGAATCGATTTATACGATAGAATATGTCAAAGGGTTTGGGGTGGAGCAGGTCATTACTCAGCTTGTAGTCAAAATCTTGTTTGATGATTAATCTGGTTTTTATGATATGAGGAGGACAATTATTTTACCAGAGAAGCAGAAATAATACTCGACATTGTACATGTATATGACTTGGATAAGAATTGGTTTAGAATATTTACATTAGAAAGGGACATTTACTAAATTGTACTGTTGAAATGTGAAACGATTATTTTCTATGTTCCTCTAGGATGTATCTTTATTTTAGAATTATTCATATTAAGAAATATTGAAAACAAAAATTCATAACATCTGTAACAAAGGTACAGGGGCTTAATAATCATTAATACCTAAGATTAAGGCACCAGAGGCTAGAGACTTAAGCTAGGAAAACATGCAAATTATATTCATTTTTTTCTGAAATATCTTTTCTTACATCAAGTCAATGTCCTTGCTCATTTATTATGTCATGTAACATATGTTACAGCCTTTAACAAGTGATTCAATCTTGTTGTTTAACCTGCAAAATCTATAATTTTTTATAATACGAGCAAGACAATCCCAAAAATGCAAGATATCCAACAGCAGCAAATGTTTTCAAATATTTTTGCTTAAATGATGCCTACCTAATTCGGCTCCTTAAAATTGGGAGTAGCCTTTGGGTTGTTTTTATAATTACTCGTTTAAGACAATTTATTTAATGTATAAAAGCAAACTTTGGATTTTCTCTAACCCAAATGAGTTTGTTAGTATAAAATAATCAAAACATTTTCGAAAATGCACATATCAGCTAAAAAGTAAATGATATTGGTCACAATTTTCATGTTTAAGGGGTAATCTAGTTAAAGTAACGCACATAACACCACGGGAAGCTGTAATTTTGCCCCAAAAGAATTTATATGTAGCTCAAGTAGTCAATATGCAGACCATATGAGTAATTTAAATAATTAGCCTCCTTTCTGTAGCTCAAACTTTTAATTTTCTTTTTTTTTTCTAAATTTAATATGGTAACATATGTAACAGGCTGTCAGAGACTAACGCCCCGGCGAACATAGTGCAAACATCTATCAAAAGACTCAGCTTGCAATCCTCCGTTAGATAGGATAAGTTTGCGAAATTCCCGAGTGGGGGCAATAACATTCTCAGCCATCAGTCTAAAGGTGGCCCGATAAGCTGGGTATTTATAGGAAATCTACGGTATTTTGCATGCAAACTATAGTTATCGAGAAATAATTCATTGTCAAAGTCAGGTAAAGCATTGATGTAACCATCATATGACTAAAATAATTGATATTATGTTAAAAAAAAGCGTTCGTGTTGGATAAATATGACCATACCAACACAAACCATAGCTTTTATAAACGAGCAGTTGCTCATTATGGTCGCCATATTTATGACGTCATAACTAGCCTCAGGCGCGGATTTGAGATGGGTGACCACCTTTAAATCAAAGGTAAGACTCCATTGAAGGTTTTGATATAGGTCACCATAAATCGGCACACAATTCGCACGGGACCTATTTTTAGTCCCTAAGGGCCCTGACTAGTAGGCTTATTGAAATTATTCACGGTGCTGTATTTGTTACATAAACGCATGCCAATTTCAAATAAATGTATCCAGTTGTGCACAAAATCAAGAATAAAGACAAAAAACTAGCAGATTGAAAAAAATATACTTAAATGCTACTGGACTCGAACCCACATCTTTTGAGTGCTAAAACACTCGACTATCCACTAGGCTATCTGGGAATTCTGATTAATTTCATTCAGATAAGTAATTGTACAACAATCTAAAGCAAACTTTTTACGAAGATTCACGAGAACTGAGTGAAGGGTCATTGAATATTCATATGTCTCGGGTCAATTTTGACAAATAATAATATAAAAGTGTTGATACATGTTATTTGAATTTATTAGTTAGACATAGACATGGAAGATTTATTTAACGTCGAATATGATAAACATCAAACATAAGCCCTGTAGGGCGTTTACTTCGACAAACATATGAAAAAGATATAACGAATACAACAGTGCATGCAACATAGAACAAATTTAAAGTCATTATGAACAATATGTACACATTGTTAGATTAAAGAGTTTAAAAATATATACGGGAAACATAGATGTTTGATTAGAAAGGACTTATGTTTGTTTACATAAAATTAATTAAAAAAAATATGTGTTCAGACTAGGTTTGAAAATAGAATTTAAATTTAGAAAAATAAAAAAAAAATCTGTAAGATACTATCACATTTAGTAAGATCATTTTAATGCACTAAATGACATCCTTGGGATTATCTCAAGGATATCAACGTGCATCTAGATCATATGCATAGCCGCTGATTGGGAACGAACAGCGAAAATGGCAAGCAAATGGCTTACCTAAGCGAAAAATAAGCAAGACACAAACAGTAAAAAATAACTTTAAAACAGCAGATAAACTAATTGTAAGCAGGAACTGAACAGAAGAAATAACCGCAATCAGGTCGAACATAGAGGAGGACATTCACATATGGGGCTGTGCCAGCTATGGATCAGCCTACGGAACTGTGGGTATGATTCTGCAACCCGCAGCTCATTTGGAAGGCGGTTCCATACCCGGGTCGCCTCTGACCTGAAGACCTCAGCCCATACCTGGTTGTATTTACGCTTGGGGCGTCTTCCTGTTTCTCTGCCCTGAAATTATAAGTTGAGGTTTTAATTTCCATAAGGTCATTTATATATTCTGGTGACATCTTGTTTATAATTTTGAAAAACTCACCTGCCATTTGCTTTATCCTACGTACATGAAGTGGCTGTGTGCTTGTTGATTTGAGCAGGTTATTGAGACTTGATGTATGGTCATTATTTATGAATCTCAATGCCCTCTCGTGAATGTTTTCTAGTTTGTTTGTGCTTGATGCACTACATAATGCCATGCAAGGGGACAGTAGCTAAAATTTGAGGCTATAAAAGAATTATAAATTACAAGTTTTCCTTGCTTTGTTAAAAATCCACCCAGCCGTTTTAAAACTGCTAACTGTTTAGGTTTTTTTTTCTTGCAAATTTCAGAAACATGGTCATCAAATTTAAGCATATAGTCAATATTGATACCTAGCAAGGTAACACTGTCATCACAATTGATATTTGCTTGGCCAATTTGAAAAGACTCGATGTTGTCATGAGTCTTTTTTGGCCTGGAATTTGTCAGGGTTTGCTTTCATTAAATTTTGGTCAAACTATGATATGAGAATTTGACTCTCTTGTTCTAAAATAGTAAGTTAGTATGATCAGGAAATACCACAATCACAAACCGCAGACAACCCTGTGGCACCGCGAGGAAGAGCCGCTCAACCATCACGAGATACCAGGGAGACAAATTAAGCAAAGCAACCAGCTCTCTCCTTCCCATCAAGATGATTGCAATACCAGAATAGACATAAAGTAACATACAACAAAACAAAGAACAATTACAGACTCCCACAACGGGAGTAACAATAAACAAAAAGTCATCAACAACAACAGAACCACTGCCTTAGAACGGACAGCAGCCTAAGCCACGGGGGGACTTAAATGCATTTTACTGGTACCAAATCTTCGCCCAAGTTTCTGCCGTTGTTGAATTACAAGAAATGTTCAGCTCGCATGAAGGCCATCTAACTAATGCAATGTTTCATCATGGAGAAACACTCTAATAAAATTAACACACCATGATGAAACAAAACAAATGGCTCATGACTCACAGATAGTCAGAGCTTAAGAAACCCTCAAGTTGAGCCACGGTGGGTCCATCTACAGATAAGCATCAGGCACCAACCCACCGATTAAAACTGATTTAAGGTGTAAAATATCTTTATGTAAAAAAGAGGGAGTATCGTCATGTGCATAATTGTATAAAATACTTTGAACAATAAAATATGTCATTTATAAAAACATTAAATAAGAGAGGGTCCCAAGATGGAGCCTTAGGGACCCCTTTAAAAAGCTTTTCCCATGAGCTGGCATATGTTCCCAGTTTAATCTGTTGAGATCTGTCATTGAGGTAACTGTCCAAGAGTTTGATCGCCTCATCTGAAAGTCCATAAGCCTTTAACTTTGCAATCAAAAGCCCATGGAGGAGACAGGCGAATGGATTGGACAGATCCATCAAAATTGCTGCAATACATTCATGGTTGTTCAAAGCCTTGCGCCAGTGTTCCAGTAGTCTCAGCAGAGAAGACTGGCAACCAATTATTTCTTCATGCCGTTTTGATACAAACTCGGAATTCACACAAATGTTCCTAATGATACACCTCTACCAAATTGCTCAAGTGATAACAAATGGCCAGTATATATTCAAACAACTCTCTGAATCTGTGGCCCAAATAATGTCCCTCTACCAAAATTGAACAAACCGATATGGACTGTAGAACGGTATAGCCAGCTACCAGTACTAAAACAAAATAAATCTTCAAACAAAAACTTATTCTGAACCACTGACTCATATCAAAAATAATTTCACACAAACGTTACCCAAAATGTCCTTTTTTCAAAATTGCACAAGTTCCATGGAATCAAATTGCCCCATCCAAGGAATCTTATGAATGCTATATCTTTACCTTACTTGTCAAAAATAACCCAGTTGCCACAATGCTGATTGATCTGTAGCAATGGTTTATAAAAAAAGACAGGCTTTACCTAACACTAGTGACTCTTGGTCCGAAGCTTTGTCAGTTGGTCCTGGTGTGGTTAATCACTGAAGTGTTCGTGATGTATTCTACAGAATAGAACTAAATTGTTTATGCTCTAATTAAATTAATGACCATTAGCGCTTAAAATAGAAACATCTATAAACCACATCCACTGAATCTCCTACTCAAATCAGTGGCGGATCCAGGACCCCTTACGCTGGGGGTGCTTGATAGATGGACACCGACAGTCTGTATACCTCTACCGCTCCCCTGAGCAGTTGGTCTTAAGCTTTAAGAAAATATTTGTCTTTTTCTTTTTTTAAAAAAGGCAAATGTCCCGAGCGAGTGACCATTCGTTTTCCTAGAAAACACTAAAATTTGCTACATATTAGAAGTATTAGCTGTGGACAGAAGATTTTTTTAAAAAAAAAACTCCATTGTGCTATAATTATGGAAGTCATTATAACCATATTAGCCTAATGATCATCAGTATTTGGTAAACTTGAACCCAAGAGGCAGTGCTTGCAGTATTTACGCATGGGACTACAAGCTGTGGATCTCATGGTTTCAGAGAAGATTTTTAAGTGCTTCCCCATTAATGGAAGCTAATGACTCCTGTGGCATGGCTAGTTTAGACACCAGTAGCATGGATGTAGGAATGGCTGTGTTTTCCCATTATAAATAGTAAGTAACTATAATAAGGAAATACCACAATCACAAACCGCAGACAACCCCGTGGCACCGCGAGGAAGACCCGCTCAACATCATGAGACACCAGGAAGACAATTTAAGCAAAGCAACCAGCTCTCTCTTCCCCACCAAAATGATTGCAATACTAGAATGGACACAAAGTAACTTACAACAAAACACAGAACAATTACAGACTCCCACAATGGGAGTAACAATAAACAAAAAGTCAACAACAGAACCATCGCCTTAGAACGGACAGCAGCCTAAGCCACCGGGGGGGGGGGGGGGGGGGGCTTAAATGCATTTTCCTGGTACCAAATCTTCACCCTAGATTCTGCTGTTGTTGAAGTACAAGAAATGTTCAGCTCGCATGGGAGTCTATGGGAGCTATATGCTAGAGTTCCAATCCAACTAGCCCCAAACCACATGGAACCTTTCCCTTTCCTTACCTGACGATGCGTTATATTTAATTTGACTAGAAATGGTCCGCAGATATACTTTTTTTGAAAACGTGGACGGAAGATGAGATGACAGACGTTGGACCATTGGTATACTAATACCTCACATGAGTTTTCGGCTCAGGTGAGCTAACAATATTGTTTATTTAGATTATTGCCCAGTTGATAGAAGGGGGCGAAGGTAGTAAGATCATTCCTAAATGCTCCCATCTGCAAATTGTTTGATTGATAGATCTACAAAATGACAGTGAGTGAGGTTTTGCCAGTAACGACAACTGCCCTTCTTTGAATAAGAAGGAATGGGAATGACTGTAGAAAATATTTCATGACAAATTTCAATATTAGAATGGTGCTGGAATGGAAGAGCGAGGTAGACAGTGTAAGCCTCACATCTCACAGAGTTGACACACATACACACACGCGCGCGCGCATACACGCATGACTAGTATGCGAGACTCACATTGCTGATATAATAGTGTCATAATCTTGTGTGCTAGGTCAAATTATTTATTTTAAAAAAAGTGTCTAATCACACACACAATGTTGCCCAGGAACGGCTTTCGATCACATGTGAAACTTTGATGACCCAAATCAGAGTGCGCATCCGTGTATGTCAGCGCAATATGAAGACTCCTAGGTCATGGAAAGAGCACCACGGCAAATGTTTGTGGCGATTTTTAAAAGGAAAATGTGGTTGGGGAAAAAGGCATCTTGTTTATATAGTTTGACTAATTCTATCGTCCGATTTCAAAATGATATCCTTTAAAAAAATCATATTTATATGGATGATTGTTGCGAAAAAAAACTGATTTTGCTGCACGCACAGGCACGATATGCAGAGACTCGCATCACTGATAAATAAGAGTCAAAATCTTGTGTGCTTGGTCAAATTAATTTTGTTTAAAATGCGTCTTATCACATGCTATGTTGCCCAGTGAAGGCTCTGGATCTCATGCGAAACTTTGATGACCCAAATTAGAACGCGCATCCATGTATGTCAGTGTAACATGAATGCCCAGCAAGACTGCAAACAGGTCGTGGAAAGGGCAGCAATGCAACGTTTGCGGCGATTTTTAAAAAGAGAAATGTGATTTTGAAAAAAAAAACGTCCGATATTAAAATTATATCCTTTGAAATTTTCATGCTATGGGAGATTGTTGCGAGAAAACCTGATTTGCTGCAAGCCAACAACAATAGGCGCAGGTCTGACTGCACATTCAAAACAGCGCATTTGTCTGTTGAAACCATTGTGTAGTGTAAGGCAGCCGTATAAAGGTTGCCCCTTCACGTGTAATGTCGCGGAGATAACGCGGAACGAGGCAGTTTGGCGCATGCGCACTAACAATGTAAAAGAGAATGATTTGAAAAGGAATAATCGGATTTTCTTAAATAACTGACGCAACAAACATTGTGGTTGATTCCAATAACATAACAGCTTTATCATAATACAGGGCGAGTGTATCCATGGCAATCAATATGATAGACATTAATAAATAATTTAGCAATGCTCGACCTAGAGGGGGTGGCACATGCACCCCCCCCCCCACCCGAAAAGGCCGTGAGTGCCATAAAAAACTTTTTTTTTTTGCGCATTCGCGCATTATATGATATTGCGAATACATACGGTAATGCCTAATTGGGACAACACATAGTTTCTCGCGACCTTGATTACCCAGATGATAACGGATTACTCACATTTCTACTGAAAGATAAGGCGGCCGTTGGGGCAGAGACAGGGCTGTGAGTCTGATCCAGGATTGTAAATGATAGGATTTAAAATCTCCTGAAGTATGGTCGCTGAGGATAAATCAGTTTTGTGCTCCCTCCCAGTCCAAAACAATACTAGGCAATATGGGGTGGGTCCGGGGCACTTATCCACAGTCCCAAGGCTGTGGGGCTGGAGTCTGCCCCCTTGATCTTCCATTCCATTGTTGCTTCCATTGCAAATCCAATGTAGTCTTGAAGTCGCAACGCTGATAAGTAATAGCTGTGCCCCCTCCCAAGACCAGACTAAGAGAAATTGAAAAGAGAGCCCCGGTCCCTAGGCTGCTGTCGCACTGGGCCTATGTTATTGGGTTGGGGTGAATGAAATAGTACAAAATACAGGGGAACATATGCCCATTTTTTTCTTTGGACTTGATTGCTTTTTTTTCAGCATTTTTTTAAATTTCTAAGCTCCCCTCCCCCTCACAAGGGCTCTGTTGTTTTTTCTGAACATTGGGCTGAGTCAGACTTGGGGTGCCACGGGGTTTTCTGCGGTTTGTGATTGTGGTATTTCCTGATCATACACACTTACTATATTTGCACTGCAATTGTTGTGCCCCCCCCCCCACACACAAGAGAACCTAACCAAGGCACCAAGAGGACGACAAGGAAATGCAAAACTTTTAGTTAGGAACAAGGTGTTTGCTTGCCTAATCTTATTTGAAATTGAGGTTTTAGAATATGGAAAAATGGGCTTCAAAATGCATTCTCAGAGAATTCTATTCCATTGGGGGAGGGTCGGGTATGAAAGCCATGACCGCGCCGCGCTGCCGCGCCGAAATCTGCCGCACCAGAAATAAATTTTCCCTTTCCCGATTCACAAAGAGGTGTAATTCCATATTTTTTTTCGTTCTATCATCTGCAAATAGTATTATTAACATCTGCCAATAATAAAATACATTAGTTTTCCCGAAATAATGATTTTAATGGCGATTTTACATGTGTCAGGGGTATGAAAGCCCCTGCCGCGCCGTGCCACTTGCGTTAGTGGCAGTTTTACCCTCATTTTTTAGCAGTTGATTACTGAAACATTTGTACTGGGGGTATTTTTACTAGAAATGTGGGCAAAGATGATTCTTTGTGGGTGTTTTGGCATGCAAATGGAATATATTAAATATAATAATAACGCACACACTCAATAGGCCCTTTTTCATGCGTTATTGCAGCTATAGAATTAACTGGTCAGTTAAAATTGTGTTTCACGATCCGCTTGCATCATAATCCTCGTATAATCAACATCTTGTCTACCAAGGGTTGCGATTGTCTAATCTAACCCTTGGCCTCACAGCTTTGATTTTATCCGATTGAATACGTCATATTGGCAGAAAATAGTAATCAATCACAAAGCGGTGCAAAAAATCGATAAACACCAGGCTTCCAGATAAGACGGCGTAATTAATTTATATTCAGTTTTCTTATTTAACACCTAAAATATACGTTTAAGGTGCTCAAAAGAACTGTCTCATTAAGATGGTTATTTTGAGCACACATAACATAATTTTGAACTGAAGGATAGAAGAAAAAGAAATAATTTTACGACCAAACTCTTTGCTTATCTGGACATATGGAGACTTAGCAGGCGATGTATATTAGATGCCGATAAACTGCTACATTTAATCTGATTGGCAGGAAGGGATTATCGAAAAAATCCTTCCTGGCGTTTTCATTGGTCGATTAGTCTGCGCTAATAATAAATTTTGAGGGTCGTGAGGCGAAGGGTTTGTCGAAAGGTAGATACGACGAATCCTTCGCTGGTGAAGATGATAATCAAGGGCCGATTATTAAATTGATAATCAAGAAACCTGTATATTCCTAACTTTGATCAGTAATAGAACTAAACAAGCTCATTAAAGATGTATGCGCATGCCTTTAATCTTATCAATTAGTGCGATTAACAGATTCTTACACCTTCTTTAATCATTTTATAGAAAGAAGAAGGCGACATTACTTTGTGTCAGTCAGAATCCTATCAAACCTATATGCACAGTCTCGTCATAGCCTCTACTGCTGGTTTACACAAGATGATAAAATTCTAACCACGTCGCGCATCTAATGAAATAGCTAGAATGTGGTTATATTACAAGATAGATAACGTTCGTACATCATAAATTTGTTCACAGTGAAGGCTCAGACGAGTTTGCGCATCTTGCACGGATCCAGAAAGTTTTGCCAGAGGGGGTCCGGCTTTGACAACGTTTTTTTCTTAGTTGACGAGGAAAGAGACGATCCAAATACCACCATAAGCGGGCCAACATCGGCCCGCCAACAAATGGCGTTTCACTGTCGTACCGTTGTTGGCCCAACATTGAATGCTGGCTTGGTAACCTTGAGATTATCAGGGGATCCGGACCAATATTGCTAGGAAACCCTATGGTGTTGTGATTTTTCAGGGGTGGGGGTGGGGTCCGGACCCCCTCCCCCCACTCTGGATCCGCCCAAGCGCATATGCACAGTCTCGCCAGAGCCTTTACTGCTTGTTTATTGAAGAGTTAGAAAATTAAGCACACCTTCCCCAAAAGATGTAGATTGTATCTTCGTGAGCTATATAGCCTACAGGAGTCCGAATAAAACTCACTCAGTTCTGTTCAATGATCATACATGTACATCATAAGTCAGATCTCAGTGAAGGCTTAGACGAGTTTGCACATTTTGCGCGGATCCAGAAAGTTTTGCCAGATGGGGTCCAACTTTGACAACGTTTTTTTTTTTTTTTTTTTCTTAGTTTTTTTCTTAGGACCAATGATGGCCCAACTTTTAATGCTTGGTAACCTTGTGATTTTTCAGGGGATCCGTACCAGTATTGCTAGTAGACCCTATAGTTTTGTGATTTTTCAGGGGGGGTGTCCAGACCCCCTGTCCCCCCCCCTCGATCCGCCTTTACTGCTTGTTTACTGAAGGTAGTGATGTATGAAGCTAGTTAGAAAATTAAGCATACCTTCTCCGAAAGTTGTAGATTGTATTCCTTGCGAGCTATAAAGCCGACCGGAGTTCGAATAAAACTCAGTTCTGTTTTATGGTCATACATGTACATCATAAGTCAGTGAAGACTCAGACGAGCTTGCACATATGCGCAGTCAGAGTCTTTACAGTATATTGTTTGTATACAAAACAAATATGGTTTCTATCGCATTACAAGACATGGAGCGCACATAGGACTCAGAAAAAATAGAGTTCAGTTAAATAATAAAAAAATCCTGTATTTGTACAGGTAATCGTCTTGTTTGCTGGCATCAAATACATCGCATTCAGTAAACAAGCAGTAAATGCCCTGGCGAGAATGTGCGTATGCGCAAACTCGTCTGAGCCTTCACTGTGAACAAATTTATGATGTACGAACGTTATCTTTATAATATAACCATATTCTAGCTAGTTTCATTTGGTGAGCGACGTGGTTAATATATAAAGTTTATCATCTTGTATAAACCAGCAGTAGAGGCTATGGCGAGGCTGTGCATATGCGCAGACTCGTCTTGGCCGACACTGTAAAACATATGACGTAAAACCGTTGCTAATGTTGCTAATGTTGTTGGGGTTTGCGAAAAACAAAGGCGCAGACCAGCCGACGCATCCACGCATTGGCTATGCTTAAATAAATAAATAAATAAATAAATAAATAAAGGTGCCTGTCGAGCTCATTGAAGTTCACAAACTTCTTGTTAAAAATTCTTTCTGCACTAATTGGTCAGATTAAAGGCATGTGTACATCTTTAATGAGCTTGTTTGGTTCTATAATTGATCAAAGTCAGGAATATATTCATTCAATGATGGTCCCTTGATTGTATTATGATGCAAGCGGACCGTGAACAAGTTTAACTGACCAGTTAATTGTCCAGCTGTAACAACGCATGAAAAAGGGCCTATTGAGTGTGTGCGTTATTATTATTATTATTATTATTATTATTATTATATTCCATTGCATGCCTAAAACACCCACTAAGAATCATCCGTGCCATGATTTCTAGTAAAAATGCACCCAGGACAAATGTTCAAGTTATCGACTATTAAAAAATACGGTAAAATGCCACTAACGCAAGTGGCACGGCACGCCGCGGCAGGGGCTTTCATACCCCTGACACACGTCAAATCGCCATTAAAATCATTATTTCGGTAGAAATAATGTATTTTTGTATACGCAATTGTTAATAATACTATTTGCAGATGATAGAGCGAAAAAATATGGAATTACACCTCTTAGTGCTTCGGGAAAGGAAAAATATATTTCTGGCGTGGCAGATTTCGGCGCGGCAGCGCGGCGCGGTCATTATGTTAAGATGTAGATGGCGCTCGAAGATGCCGCACGCGAATTTCAAAGGGGATTTTGGATAATTAAAACATGGATGAAACGGAGTGTACTGCTGCCAATTTTATGCCAAAAGACCTTATAGAAATCATCTGCATTCTTGAGAGAGATGAAAAGTGTCATTCGTATAAAATTATACGAAAGAGGAAGTATTTTACTCTCGTCACTAAATTTCCCGCCAAGAATGGTCGACAAACAGCTTCTCAACAGGACAAGAAAGAAGTTTCTTCCGAAGAAAAGCCACTTAATAGAAAGCCAAAGCGTAAAAAGAACAAATCTTCAACTCTTCCTTCTGGACCCAAGTCTGCTAAACAACCTTCTGTTCAAGATTCCTTCAATGTAAAGGCAGAACAGCCGAAGCTAAAGAAGAAACCCCCAGCTGTAGTGGCAAGGGATCGTGCCAGGCGGAAGGAATATTGGAAGCGCATGAAAGTTCCCAGACAGCTAAGAGCTGAGAACCTCGCTTTGTTCTACAAACTGCAAGAATTACAGACGGTAGCCAGTCCACAGATCCCTGTGGTCAGCCAGCCAGAGAAATCCGGTTGCTTGGAACGTACATCTGCTGTTCCTCAGTCAAACAAACTGCAAGAATCACAGACGGTAGCCAGTCCACAGATCCCTGTGGTCAGACAGCCAGAGAAATCCGGCTCCTTGGAACGTACATCTGCTGCTTCTCAGTCATACCAGCTGCAAGATACAGAGACGGTAGCCAGTCCACAGGTCCATGTGGTCAGACAGCCAGAGAAATCCGGCTCCTTAGAACGTACATCTTCTGTTTCTCAGTCATCTAGTCATTTAACCATTGAAAGGGAACCTGTCGGCACAGCCCAAGTTCATTCGGATTTAAATAAACTTTCTGCAGAGGCTGCAGCGGAGCATTCCAGTAGTTTTTCGGAAGACTGTGAAGTTTCGGACATAATGTGTGCGCACTGCCTGAAAAAGGAAGACAGACAGAATTACGTCGCTGTACAGGCTGTAAAAGCTTCAGTTATTGTAACAAAGTCTGCCAGATATCAGATTGGCCCTCACATAGGCAGCTGTGCAAATCTATCCAATCTTTAAATCCACAAAACTAACTGAAAAAAGGCTCATTTGTGTACATAGAACTTCTTGTGGTGTTGGAAGATATTCAATTGATTACTCACTGTGTAATATTGTACAGTACATTGGTGTTGGTAACTTTTAGTGTTTAGAACATTTTATCCATTATCCCCCTTTTACCGGTTTATCCGGGTGCGTCGATAAGTCAACGGCGGAACTCTACGAGATAACGATAACGATAACGATATGCCTGAAATCTCCTGAAACCAGACAGCACTTTATTGCAGAATGTCCAGTGTTTGAGTATCTTGGGCAAAGTGAAAACAAATACAGATTTGCTTTATTCAATGAATGCATTGGATGGAAACCTACAAAACCCAGAGACATTAACTCAGCTAGTGTTGCACGCGTCTGCAGTCATCGAGACACAAAAGAGACAGTCAGAGATTCTTGATATAATAGAGCTCCATACAAGAGAGTACATATACAAGATCCACCAGAAGAGGATAGCAAAGTTAAAGCAGATATCACAGTCCTAATTGTACCATACTACCAGCCCACACCTCACACCTAGTGTAAATAACACCATAAACTTTTTAACATTTACTATAAACTTTTAAATGTAAATAGACACCGGCTAAATAGTTTTAACGTCTATCATTCCGTATCAAGCCTTGTGGCACAATCTTCTCGAGTGTAGATTCTCTCGCATGTAGATTAAGTGTCTCAAATGTAAAATTTCCACAAATGTAATTTAAGAGATTTAGTGTTTGATGCGGTCAACGGATTATAGTGGTGCATTCCGGTCACTGGACATTTCGGCCCATAACAATTTCGGCCCATGTCAATTTCGGCCCATAACCAAATCGGCCTATACAATTTCGGCCCACAGGTATAATAATGTATAATTGGTATGTTTGTCTATAATTGGTATAATTAGATCGGGTTACCTCTAACTATCTACACAAACATAATAATTAATAAGAATTGTTCGTTTAATTCATTAGGAGTGTGTATGTTTTCATTGATTAGGAGTTTGTATGTAAGAGAAGAGTTAATCACATTGGCAATAGGCAGCTAAGGCTCAGACGAGCCTGCGCATTTGCGCAATCTAGCCAGAGCGTTTCCTGCTCGCATGTGATCCTTCCTTAATCCAATTATTCTGTTAAACTCACTTAAAAATTTGCATTTGCTTATGGAAAATATACGATGTGTTAGTACACAAAAACAGTCTTCCGGTTTGGTAGCCCGCGAAAATAGTTGACTGGTTATCTCCCTTTAATAGCTTGTCAGCATATTAAGATGAATACCCACTGAGGAGATTATGCTGATTTTCGTAATCATATTTTAAACTTTCCTCAAATGTTTATTTGTTAGTATGTTTTGATTTGTACCCCGGTTAGGGGTTTTGGTCAATGATTAAAACTCAAAAACTCTCACAGGTAACTACTAGCCGCCATTGCGCCTACGTATAGCATACACACGGACGTCATGAGTAACGTGGTATTGGAAAATACCCTTGACATCAAGTACATTTTTTAAACAAGCCGTTTTATTAAGTTAATTTTGTTCTGGGAGTTTATATATTTTTTCTATTACTTTATTATCAAATTATAGCAACTGAAAAAATCTGAAGTTTGCGTTGAAAAATCTTTTCTGGAGCATGCGCAGTCGCATGAGTAGGATTCTCTACTTGTAATTAAATACACGTTACCTGACCCTAGATGGGTAGATCTAGGGGAGGGAACCAGACTACGAAAATAGTACCTTTAGAAATTTAGCACTTGCCGTTTCTGGGTGCTTGATTCGATTTTAAATGTGTATGTGATTCAACATTGGTCTATGTTTGTCAGGCTGATGCATAAAACTGCATCTTTGTGTGGACTATTTTGTCACACTCCCCGGCACACTCCCCAGGTTACGTATGACGCCGGACGGATTTCAGCCTGAATTTTTTTACTGTCCCTCAAAGAACAGAGAATGCTGAAAAAACGAGATTATCAAGGTAGGTTGTCTTTTCAGTTTTTTGATAGGTAAATGCCAGGTCTTGCCACTCACAGGCAGAAAAAAGTCCAAGCAATGTCCTGAAAAAATTTGCAGATGCTCGAATTCTGCCTTTTTACATGGAGTTGAATGGGACCGATTAATTGTGCACCGAACCCACGTGTGATTTATGATTATTTCTACTAATAAAGATACCAGTCTAAGGGTTTTCTAGTATTTACTAGTTTGTAAAGTCAATCTTTTTTTAGTTTTTTTTCTCAATATAACTCTTTTTATAAATTTCAAATATTTTCAATAATATATAATCTCTTTTGCAGAGATCCAGGTTGACAAAATTTATGGGCCGAAATTGACATGGGCCGAAATTAACATGGGCCGATTTTGTTATGGGCCGAAATGACCCGGAACCTGCATTCCCATCCGCAACTTTGCTTAAAAGACGACCAGTATTGGCAACGTATTGTCCCAGTTCACATATTATAGACTCTCTCCAACCAGAAATATTTTCATTTTCACTATAACAAAGGAGCAGATCCATATCCAGATAAGGAATGCCAAGTTGAAGGAAAAGGTTCTTCTGAAGTCTCTGACGGTTATCTTCATATAGGGGACATTCAAGAATAAAGTGTTGTACAGTCTCTATTTCACCACAAACACATTCAGAACTTTCACATTGATTTAATTTAAATCTGTATTCGTTTAGACTGCAGTATCCGGTACGTAGTTGAAGAATGGTAGGAAAGAGATCCTTAGAAGGCAAATCTAGGTATGGTTTGCTATCAACAAGTGGCTTGAAGGTGTGGAGAAATCTGCCAGACTCAGAAATGTCCCAGCGCTGCTGCCATTTAGAAACAATTGACTTTTTTGATGAGTTTTTGATGTCCTGAATGGTAACAATAGATGTATCGACAGGCATCTTTAAGGCTTGATGTGCAGCATCTTTAGCTAGCCTGTCAGCGATCTCATTTCCAGCAATAGTAGCATGTCCCGGCGTCCAGTGTAATGAAACATCTAGAGCTGTTGATTGTAACTGTTGAAGGAGAGACTTGATATGTGAGATAAGAACAGTGTAATTAGTACTAGCCCAGTTCAGTGTAAGAATTCCAACTGCTGATTGACTATCAGAGAAGATTTGTAGTGACGAGGAAAAATCAGATATTTTCTTAGAGACAGCAACGACGGTGCCTCGAAAAGTCAACGGGGGAACACTACGATACAGAACAGAACAGAACATGGCTTTCATACCCGACCATTGGGGAGTTTCAGGAAGAGATTGGCAGTGGTTTACCCAACCCCGATCATGTCGTTAGGGAAGCTTGATCAAATAAAAGAAAACAATAAACAAGAAAAAAATATGCCAACCAACATTCTTGAACTGTCAGTACGCCCCTTGTCTCTTTAACAATGCCTACTGAATAGCAAACACAATCATTCTACCCACTAAAGGATTTTAGGGCGATGAACAATGTTAGTCGTTCTATCACGCGGATGACACCTGTCCTAATCGTCAATTTGCAACTTTTAGCGGGAAAATCAAACTCTAATTTTCAGAGTATCGTGAGAATGAATGGTTCACAAGGAGAAAGTAAGCCAACTCGAGGAGCTCTGATTGTGTTTGAAGGTTGTGACAGAAGTGGGAAGACTACACAATGCGGCATGTTGATGAAAAGTCTTGAGGCCAAAGGACATCCCGTGAAATTGATGAAGTTTCCAGGTGAAGTTGAACCAGTATCCTGGCATATTCTATTTTTGTTGTTCTTGATATTTTGCCGATCCATGAAATAAGTTTTAATCTTGGTTAATTACGTGCGAATCTTGGTGCTGTTTACTGGAAAAAATGTAAACATAAACTACACTGAACTAGTCTTGCGTAAGAATTTTCTCATGAAATATTAAAATCAGGAATGTAAAACACAGAACACTTAAAGTTCCCACTTATCTTCATGCCATTTTACTATTCCCATTTTATCTTCATGTTCAGCATCCCATTTTTCATTTATCACAATATTTTTCAGACAGTCAATACACACTGGCATCTGCTCTATTGACCCACTGACTAAGTAGAGTATCCTAGTTATAGGTAATGTGGTGGGAATTTTCCGGTCTATACAGTACAGTTAATGGCCCAGTTCCGAATCACTTTTACTTCAAGGCGTATTCCAAATAGTTGCTCCGAGTAAATAAGATTTCGGTTTTACTATTACAAAGCGCTATCATTCCCCTAAATAATGAACCTAAATTTGTATCATTCGGACTCTGCTATGTGTCATACCACGGCTTTGAAGTAGGCCGCCAATTGGCCTAGTTGCTGGTCATTTGCCCAGTTTCGAATCACTTTAGAAATTCTAAGAAATTACCTTCAGTAGTACAGTTGCATTAATGTTTTGACATTGTTAGCTTAATCACTACTTCCAATGACGAGTTTGAAGCATTATTTTACCGTATTCATTGCAGTAAACTTGCACGGACACAGAAAGTAACCAAAACGGGCAACCAACGGCCCGCCAGCGAAACGCCATATAAATGGCGCCTCGCTAGCGGTTCGATGATGACCCGACATCGGTAGCTTTGTACTTTTCGAACCAGTAATCCTAAGATAATTACAGCTTTTTGCTTTTCCATGCGGGAGGGGGTGTCCGGACCCCCAGTACTCACTCCTGTGGATCCACGCATGAGTTAACGTCCTAAGACTATGAACATTTTTACCACATGCAAGTAATACTTCCGATTATACACCCTGGCTAATGATCGAAAGGTTTACAGGTAAACCTGGTATATGAGACAGTGTAGAGTTGAACTAGACCAGATAGCTGCTAGAGGCGCGTTCTAATCAGGATCTGCACTGTCTGCCTTTTGACGCATCGCTTTGTGATACAGACACTTACATTCACTTTTTCGGAGTATTTTTTTTCTTCTATTTTTGTGACATTTTTTAATAAACGTCTGTGCTCATTTCCATTGTTATTTAGCGCACGCATATACCAACATGCGTTGTGAGAGTAAAATGCATTTGTAACCACTGCACCATCCGCCAACACCGCGGGCGGGCGACACACGTGATACTGTAGCCGATAGCGGGGTCATGGTAGATATTTGAATGGTTACAACGTCTTGACCCCACCCCCCAAACACCACACACGCACGCACGCACACCACAGTACGGGGTAAAGGCCAGATTTTTAACATTTAAAAGACGATCGAAGAAATCTGCGCCAGTAAAAAGAAAAACTGGAGAGCTTCAACATGTTTAACGGTACCAAACTCACTCTTAATTCTGATTTGGCTCTGGTCTATACCCAAGTAAAAACTCTTTTTTACATAGTTGAGTTGGGCAAAAAGCATTGGAATCATCCGACACAAGTATGTCCACTTGTGATGGAGTGAGGCATATACCAGGGCCCGGAATTACAATGCCTCCTTAGAGTTAAGGAAGACTTAAGTTAAGTATTGATTTTTCAGGATGCGAAAAATAACGTTTCAAACTGATTAAAATCAAAATACATGTAGTTTCATTTTTTCTGTAGATCACAATGATACTTTGCCCACAAGTACTGCATCGATCCAGGCAATTTATTTAACATCTTATTTAGCATGTTAAAATATCAGTACTTAACATAAGTCTTCCTTAACGTTAAGGAGGCGTTGTAATTCCGGGCCCAGGGCACTGGAAAATCAACAAGACGTTAGCCCTACTATTACCCATAGGAGGATGTAGTGCATGGTCGGATCCAGAGGGGGGACATGAGGTCCGGATTCCCCCTCGAAAATCACAAAAATATAGGTTTTTTTTTAGCAATACTGGTCCGGATCTCCTTAAAATCGTGAAGCTACCAAGCCAGCTTTCAATTTTTGGCCATAATCGGCACGCAAGCGAAACGCCATTTAAATGGCGGTTCGCTGGCGGGCCGAAGATGGCCCGCTAATAGTGGTATTTGGATAATTCCTCCCTCGTCAAACTAAAAAAAAACAAAAAAAAAACGTTGTCAAGGTTGGACCCCCTATCCGTGCATGTAGTGGAACCTTACGGATAAATGATGCATAATTAGGATTATGGGCATCTACGGTAAATGTTCTAAAATTTCGAACACTCTAAAATTATGAACACCTAAAATTATCGCCGAAAATATTTTTCAAAACATCCTAAAAAATCGAACACTGACCTTTTTTGGAAAAGTGAATTTCTAAAATTACGAACACAAGTTATTTTCGACGGAAAATCGATGTCCGTTTATGCCCGTACAGCGACATTTGAAAGGTTCCATTTTACTTAAATGGGTAATCTGGCACGTGACGTTCTTTTTCGCCTGCCGAGCGCAAGACTATACTTTTTGTCTGCTAATTGTGCGATACATGCATTCAGATAAGATCAAAGGCAAGAGCGCATTAAAAGCACGGACTTCACTACATGAACGTGACAAAAAAAAGTTCATGTATGTTATTGGTTTAGTATCGACGGAAAAAAGTACAGGCTCAAATATTTTTAAAACTCTTCATTGGCGAAATGTTTACCTATAAGTAGCATTCGATCCATCAGAATTTTTCAGCAATGGTCATTAACATGGTCACAGACATTAAACAGACTTGCCCCGGGCAAGGATTAGCAGTTACATTTACCGCGAGAAAACGCCCATCTAAGCTTATGTTCACCATAAAGGACTTAGGCCATACGCCTGGTCGTCAAATTGAACGTAGATGTTACTACTTTTAAAGAAAAAAAAAGCCATGCAAACCACAGCGTTAAACAACTGAGTAAATTTGCTAAGCTAGTTTGCTTATAAAAACTTATATACAAAAGGGCCTTTTTCTAAGTTGTGGTTTGAGTTGTGAGACACAAAATTAATCCATTCAACATAAAAGCGGTGATGCTTGACATACCAGAGCCATCAATGCTTGACTTGAGAATGCAGACTTGCGCATGCTCATCTGAGCCTTTGTCGCACGTTGTAAGTACCAAAATATCATGAAATTATGTCCGTCGACAGTTTAATTTCAATCGAGCCGGTTCACACGCACTGCATGCATGCGCGGATCCAGAACATTTTGTCAGAGGGGGTAGTGAGAGAGGACCGAAATGCCACTAAAATGGACCACCATCGGCCCATCAGCGAAACGCCTTTGAAATGGCGTTTTGCTGGCGTGCCAATGGCCCTCCATTGAATGCTGGCTTGGTAGCTTTGATTTTTAGGGGATCCGGATCAATATTGCTAGGAAACCCTATATTTCTGTGATTTTCAGGGGGGGGGGGTCCGGACCCCCTGTCTCCCCTCTGGATCCGCCCATGGCATGCATCTGAAAGAAGGTACTTGTCTGAAATGTTCCGTGATCATCGGACACAAAGTCGGACTAGATTATAACTCTTGGTATGCTTGTTTGCCCCTGATCAGGCACGTCGGACGATCTTCGTTTGCAAACTTTGATAGCAGGTCGTAAAAGTAGAGAGAGAGAGACTCATCACTGCACGGTGTTTGCACACGAATCTTTTGTTTTGGCTTGGTTTCTCGAAACACAATGTTTGGCTTCCGATGATGACCCAAAACCCAAACTTATCGTGCGCATCGGCTTTTGTACGGCAAAGTCGGACATTCCTCAGTATTAACGCTTTGTGTACTTTCTATCGCATGCGCACATTTTAGAATTGACGAAACATTCTATCCTGAATACCATTCGGGTCTGATCTGGATCCAAACCGTGTTTGCAAATGGAGAGAGAGAGAGAGACTGGTGCAGGCACGTCAAAGTAAACATTGCATCGGCGGATCGACAAGGAGAGAGAGAGAGAGAGAGAGAGAGAGAGAGAGAGAGAGAGAGAGAGAGAGAGGTGTGTGTGTGTTCTTTTTGAATTTCGTCAGTTTGTTTTTTTCCTCTGGAAACTCGTCTACGTATTTCAAAGTTTTGTGTCGATCTTTGAAAAAAAATCTGATCGTACGAGATGTCTAGCGGTATCAATTCTTGAGTACAATCTCGGACCCATAATATTAGCTGGAATTCGAAGTCGGCAGAGCGAGAGAAAGCGTGGAAGAATGAAATAGTGTAGTGATTCATCGGTAGTCCGAGACGAGTGAACATAGGAGACCTGGCTTATCGAATATTTTAAATCAGTGGACTTGTAAGTAAATTGAGTGACATTATATGCACGTGCCTGGCTCTCGACTTGGCGAATACCGCACGCGCTGGACATTTTACTGACTCATTCCGCATGAATTTAGCGGCGGTTTTAATAACATTAAAGAAAAGAAAAAAAGGAGATAGCACAGAATCATATCGCCGTGTTTTCACCACGTTTCTACCACATTTTGACATGCATATATACAGTTTTTCTCATTGTAAAGCCCACATTCTAAAATTTCGAACACTAGCATTTTTTCACAAACGTAATTTCTAAAATTACGAACAACGGAAAAAATAATTGTTTTTTAGTGTTCGTAATTTTAGAACATTTACCGTACCAGCTAAGGTTAGTAGGGAATGGGACTGATTTAGAGTCGCAACTAAAGACTTGAATTACCCGATATCGAGCTCGGGATCCCTGGTCTGCTAGGTCTACACCACATATGCTGTGTGTGTGTGAGAGAGAGGGGGGGGGGGGGGGGGAGAAAGAGAGACATGCAGACAGACAGGCATATACATATAGAGAGACTTAGATAGACAGACAGACTGATAGACAGACAGACAGAGAAATTCAACAGACACACACAAAGGCATAATCCTCATGCATAAGCGGATCCAGGGAAGATATAGGCCCCCCGCCAACCCCTGTAAAGTCCCATAGCTATACCCCTAAAATTCAGACTATTTTCACACTAATGCTCTCTAGAGCTACCAAGGCCATCAAATAGAGTTTCGCTGCTTTTGTGGTATTTGGATCCTCTCTCTCCTCATCATATAAAAACGGCATGAAAAATAAAAAAAACGTTGTCAGAGTCAAAACTTTCTGGATCCCCGCGTCTGCTAAGAGAGAGAGAGAGAGAGAGAGAGAGAGCATATGGTGCCCATGAAATTTTTTTCACGTAGTTTTGACTTCTATGTTGTGCAAACAGCTGAGCGCGTGAACTTAATTGTTATGTGACGTGAAATAAACTTGTGTTTACACACTGATTCTAAACTGGGCAAAACAAATGACAATGATTAAACGGCTATCACAGAACCAAAAACAGAATAAAAGGTCCGTTTTTTCTTGGATGTGTTTTAATAATTGTTTGAAAACATGCTGAAACCGAAAGTTTGATAAAAATGCATTTCAAACGAAAGCATTTTTCGGAAATATGCAGTGAACAGATACTGACACGTGTGAAAATATACCTTCATAAAATGGGTCATGGGGAAAAATTGTAATTATTTTCGCCAAGCAGATAACTTATAGATATTTGCTTTCACTCACATACAGAGGGATAATTATACAACAAAACAAAACCAAAATGTGTATTTTAAATTTTACCGCTGATGTGTAGTTCGCAACGAAACTATGACGTGATTCGGAACTGGGAAAGATTCGAAACTGGGCCATTAACTGTATACCGTTCGAAAAAAAAATTACAGAGTTCTCGGAAACGCCGAATGAGGCGTATTTTTACGCCAACTTTTGGTTTTGTACGCATACATTTTCCTGCTGAGGATCAGTGATTAATTTACAATTTTGGGCTCATGGGTCCTGGGACTCACTGTTTCCCATATCAATGAGCCCCAATTGCAAACATGAGTCCAGAATGCTATTTTTAATGACAAGTCTGCAATACTATTGCATCCAGGGACTCGCTGAAATAAAAACTTTGCATCCCGAGACAAATTTATGCGCAAAAGATGCAGGATGTGCAGGTAACAAAATCACTGTGGGGATTCTAGTTTACGCCAAATTTTTTTCTGCTGGCACGTCTCAAACTCCTTAAAAACACCTGGCGACGACAGTGGGAGTCCAAATTTGGCGTCCGGCAAAAAGGATCAGAAGATCACCTCGAATTGAATGCCCCAAGGTTTGTCATAAAATGTCCAGTCGTCCGATAGCAGTAGGCATGATCTCATATATCTCTCAGCCAATCAGAGCGTCGCACACCGACTGCGTCTTTATTGGCAGGACAATAATTGTGAGAAGCATGTGGTCAATCGGTTAGGGAGTGTATAGACAAATGATAGTCGTGCATTCGTTACTGTCCGTCTCAATCAAATCTTGAAATGTTTCTTACTTTTTTGAACACATGAAATTGCTTCCACAGATGGTTGATGAAATAAAAATAAGATTTACTGAAGATATCGGTACATGGGTTAACCAAATAGGATAACATCCAATAAGGCAAACGTTCCAAATGAAGCCATTAGTGACAAATGAGTGATGCAATCAATTATCTGCATTTTTTCCTTCGAATAAACTATTCTTAGGGTATTAAATGAAACAAATGACTCTCAGCAAGAAAACCCGTTCATTTTAGACCATTGAAATCATCTAGCATGTAGGTAGGAACAATCGCCGTAGACACGCTAGACTATGTGCGCGAAAAGCACTTGCATGCAAATAATTTAAATGATTGAACTAGATCTATACATCTGCATAAAATCTATCTGTCCATTTGTCTGTCTGTCTGCTTGTAAATGAACAAAACAACTACATGTATCAACAGTTAAGCTTTTAAATTTTAAGGCCAAACATAAAAATATGTGTTTCATGATACATGAAATTTTAAAATTGAGAAGTTAGATATGAAAATATTTTTATTCTGATGGAGAAGATTGGAAAACAATATAGCCAAACCGGGGGTTAACCCCCAGTTTGAAATCCCCCCGACACTGTTAAGAAAATATTGTGTAGGGGTTGGGGAAGAGGGGGATTTAAGTTTGTAAAGGTAACCTGACACAAACTTTTATTTTGGGTCTAAAATCTTTTTTTGTTCACAGCTAGTCCTCACAAGGATTTTGAAATTGCCATTTTGCAGGATAAAAGACATTGCATTTGTAAATAAAACTTTTCATATTTCGGCTTAAACTAAAAACTCCAACTTTTCCTGGTCAAACTCCAATTTTTCAATTTTGACTCCCAACTTTTTCCAGGGATGGATTCTATAACTCCTGTTTTCAAAATCCTAGTGAGAACTCTGAAATTAAGCAACCTGTTCAGTGATTTTGTTACCTGCGCATCCTGCATCTTTTGCGCATAATTTTGTCTCTGGGATGCAAAGTTTTTATTTCAGCGAGTCCCAGGATGCAATAGTATTGCAGACTAGTGTTCAGGACTCATAAATTTGCAGCTGGACTCATTGATATAGGAAACAGCGAGTCCCAGGACCCATAAGCCCAAAATTGTAAATGAATCACTGCATGCTCATGGGGTTCTCATGTTCTCAATGTCAAAATTTGTCATTACATAAAAAAGGACATGTATGAGAATCATATTGGGTTCCCTGTTATTTACAAACTTAGGCCCCGTTCACATGCACACATTTACTTATGTAAGTAAAGTTACTTACGTAAGCAACTTTACTTACGGTGTCATGTGAACGCACTTGCTTACGTAAGTATGAATACTCCTGGAGTAAACTGGGGTAGGTAAAAGAATATTTGCACCACCTCTGGAGGTCATGCAAAAGTATATTTGCTTATAAGTAATTATGCTCCATGAGTAAACAATGTCATGTGAACGGACCTCAAATTTACATACGTAAGCAAATTGATGTTTTTGACCAGCATTAAGTGATAATTGGTCTTGGACGTAAGAAATAGGGCAAAGATCAGGAATCAATACAATCAAACCAATTTTCTGTCATTTTACTGTAACTAGAAGTTTAGATTCATCAAATACAGAAACAACCTAAGAACTGAAGCAGAAATTTCTTTGTATATACCAAAACGACTCAAACGCACAACATCAAATTATAAAGCACATGTTACCTTGTGAATACCACCTTGTGACCCCTGGCTTGTGATATGACTTATGTCTTAAAAAGGGTCGGCCAAAGTTTTTGTCAACATTTATGAGGCAAATACTAAAATCAAAACATGGGCCTGCTGCCTGCAGGGCTACTTCAAAATACACAGTATCTGTAAAACCGTATTTCAGAAAGGACTGGCTTACAAAACTGTTTGGTTAGTAAAACACAGACCCCAGTTGTTTCAAACAAATGATGCTGTTAATAAATGACTGATAATTTTAAATGTTAATATCACAAATACAGAGGTTTCCGTTGCTGTAATTGAAAATTGTAACAGATTTAGCTATGCAAAATCTGCTAACATTTTTCAACAAAACAAAAAAGTCACTATAGACAATTTGGTTTTTCGTTTCCAAAAAGTGACCTCCTAGTGAAGTCATTAACCTTACAATGTTATGAATGATTGAGCCTTGTAAGGCGTGTTTTGTCTTCCTCTTTTTATAATCTGCATAAACACAATTTTCCCTCCAAAAATCTAGCAAAGACCTATTCAGTTATCGCAAAGTACGTCGCTAGATCGTTCCTAAGGATGATAGCACTGGGTTGAGCTTCCTCCCCATCACCATCGCGGTCATCTCGCTCTTCATGCTCCTCTTCCCCCTCTTCATCCATGTATCTCTCATGTCGCTTTTCGCACAGGTTATGCATGATAGCACATGCTGTTTACAACTATACTGGCAAAATCTACAGACACATCTAGTCTCTTTTGAAGACATCGCCATCTGCCCTTCAAGCGCCCAAATGTGCTTTCAATTGTCATGCGTGCTATGCTAAGCCTGTAGTTGAAAACCCTTTGTGCAGCTGTTAGATTCGCACGATTGGTGTAAGGTTTAAGCAGCCAGGTTTTAAGAGGGTATGCTGCATCCCTAGGAAGAACTATGGGCATTGCTATTTCTTTGCCGGAAAACACCAGTTTCTTCGTTTTCTGTGGAAACAAGTCATTTGTCTCTCCTTTGTAATACAACCCTGAATTTCCAAAAACCCTCGCATCATGGACCCGCTCTGGCAATCTAACATTCAAAACCATTATAATGTAGTTGTGATCACAAACAGCCTGGAGGATAATTGAATACCAGCCCTTTCTATTCACATTATCGCCATGAGCTGACTTTGGAGCAATTATTGGGATGTGTGTACCGTCCACTGCTCCTGCACAATTAGGAAATGCCCAAGTATTATCAAAACCATCAATGACATGTTGTAAATCATCATCTGCAGGGAATTGTACATATTTGTCCAAAATATTCTGTGCTGTGCAGACATCATGGGTGCATTTATGTACTGTTGATTTTCCAACACCAAACAGATTGGCAATAGTACGGTATTCCACGGAAGAGGCCACCCAGTACACAGCAATGGCAACTCTGTGATCCAGTTGAAGTGGCTCCCGTACGGATCTAGCCTGGTCAGGAAAACTAGGACGCAAATCATCACACAAAATCTTGACAGTGGCTTTTGTCATTCGAAAATATTCCATCCATTGGTTATCACTAAATGTCCCTTTCACTATGTCAGTCCACCACTCTCGAGATCGCTGTTTCTCCCAAATAGTTTTCTCATGAGACAGCCCAAGGGCCAACCGAGCACACAAATAATATGGCAGCTGTCGCTAACAGTCTGTACATGGCTGCTGTCAAAATACAACTGATCTAGAGTAACTTTTAAGATACTTATGTGGACACTATTAGCATGTGAACACAGATTAAATATACTTTTACTTATGTGTGCATATTTGCTCCATATAGCAAAATACTTACAGGTGTATATTTTGTGCATGTGAACGGGGCCTTAGTGGTTTCCCAGATAAATTTGAAACACACCAAGTAATTTGCTGAGGGCAGTAAAGGTTATTTTCTTTGCTAGACTGTTTCATTTAACCAGAAACATGATTAATAGTTGCAATGGGTACTAAGGTTGGGTGACATATTCTTCTGTCCTGATTGTACAGGGAGGTGAGGTGTAGATAAACAGTATATCAAACACACTTACCAGACTGTATTAAAATGTATTCTTTTACATTCGTTATTCTAGTTATTAAAATTTCAAGTTGTTCCAATAGCTGAGTATCATCTAAGGTGTTTAATTTTTTAGCAACAGTATGATAGACAAAAATTGATGACTTAGTTCACATTTACACCGGTGAGTGAGGCAAAAAAAATATGTGTGTTTCAGGTTACATGAAATTTTAAAATAGGGAGGAAAATATTTTTATTTTGTTAAAAGTTTTTACATGGGGAAGATGGGGAAACAAGATGGCCGACCTGGGAAATCCCTTGGAAATCCCCTAAATATGCTTAAAAACTTTAGAGTCGGGGGCAAAAAATTAGGCAGGGTCGGGTAACCTGAAACTCACAATTTTTTATTTTAGACCTGACCTATCTTTGAGTGTGGTTCGGACACTTTGTTGCAATGGTAAAAAAAAAAAGGTTTATTTTTATTTTATTTAGTACTTTTAAGTACATTAAAATACTTATACCAGAAAAAGATAGACAAGTTAAATAGATAATTTATGTTTATATCATGGCAGCACACACCGACCTTTGCTTACATCGGCGAAAACACGAGAAGCCAGGATAAATTTTTATATTTTACCCACATCTATATGACACACCTTTCATTTATTATTCCCCCTTGGAACACGGTGTGTCATGCACAAGAACCATAACTCTGACTTCAAGCCCAAGGTTGGCAATTCGGTCAATAAGCATATTGACCAGACCAGCGGTCATTACTGGTTTTAACCGGTCATTACTGGTCGATTGGTGGTCAATTGGTCGATCGAAAAAATGGACCTTTGGCCTCAGTTCTTGAAATGTCTTGTCTCTGGGGGCATTTGTCACTTTGTGACACAATTGTTGTTTATATATATATATACATGTATTTTGAGTTATTTCACTTTGATTATTTAATATTGAAAGCCATTTAAGATATTTTGATGAAACTCCATGCATTTTTATAGTTGGACGAGACAACTTGTCATGCACATGATCTTATTATAACTCAGGATTGGATATTATACATGTATATGGCATGGATAGACAGAGATATAAAAAATGAGATAGATGAAAGCATGGCCTGACAGGCAAATATTCTCATTATTCTGGCAATATGACATTAACAACCAATGAAGAACCTAGTGCTACGAAAAGCAGAAGCTTATCAACCCACCTTACTACTTTACAGCACCTGAATGTGGTCAAAATGTTATTAAATCCATGCATTCTAGCACTATGAATGAACAAAAAAAATGTGTCTTATCCTGAAATGTTTCAAAACAGTTTCAAATTCTGACACTGTCTCACTCTGACAGATTATAGCTAAGATCCAAATCTATCCAAATCTATTACAATCGATCACTTGATAGTTTATTAAGTCAGTATGTTTAATTGCCTTTAGGCCAACCTTAAAAATATTTTTGTCTCCCCTTACCCAACCCTGTTTTACCGGTATGCGTCGGTCGGTCGGATTTTTTTTTTAACTTCTCAAATTGGATACCCATTAAACTTAAATGTATACAGTAAAACCTGTCTTAAGAGGCCACTCAAAATCATACAAAAAATTGTTTGTTTTTTCAAGACCGATTATCATATAATGCAGGTCAAAGGTATTGCAGAATGCTCCCAGGGAGCATTCTGCAATACTTTCAACCTGCATTTAGCGTCCATTTGTCTTAACGACTTTTGCAGGGACCAAGCTGGCCCAAAATTTTAGGGAGAAGTGACTTCTCCCTGCAGGAAAATTAGGGAGAAGTGACAGTCAGATAGGGAGAAGTTATAGCGCAAAATTACGGCATTTTCTGTCAATTTAGAAGCAAATTAGCCATTACACATACTATTGCCATTTAATGGAAGGAGAAACACGATGCAGTGGTAGTAGATTGTCTGATAATGTCACCACAGCTTGCATTTGTGTGGTGACAGAATGAAAATGAGTCTCCCTAAAAAAAAAAAAAAAAAATTTTTTTTTTTTTTTTTTAGGGAGACTCCCACTTCTCCCTGGGTCCCATTTAGGGTGAAATTTCGGCCCCTATGGCGACTATTTCGCCCTAGTCGCCCCCAAGCTTGGTCCCTGCTTTTGTTGTGTATATCTTTGAGTGGCCATTTTAGGCAGGTTTTACTGTATAGATTTACTAAAGGCAATATAATTAAATACACAATTTGCTAAGATAACACTGTTAACATTGGACAATTCTCTTAGTTTGCAATGAAATTAAAAAAAAAAATTCTTGACTGAAAATTGAAATAAAATTCTTTGAGTATGGCCTTTTTTCATGGGTCGGTCGGGTAAGGGGAAACAAATAAAATTTCAATTTAGGCCTTATATCTGGAATTATGTTCATTTCAGACAGAACAACAGTTATTGGCAAGATGATAGATGACTACCTTAGCTGCAAAAAAGATGTGGATGATCACGCTGTCCATCTCCTCTTCTCAGCTAACAGATGGGAAAATGTGTAAGCAGACTCCCAAGATCATCCCAACCTCTGATTCTCTCTGAATAATTCCATTGGTTTAAAGGAATTAAACAAGCACCTGTCTTAAGTAAGAACCTGTCTTAAGCCTGGGCCAGACTTAAGCATGCACTGGTCTCAAGCAATAGCCTGTCTTAAGGTCATTTGTCTTAAGCAAGCACTTATATAAATATATATTAAATGGTCACTGCTTAAGACAGGTTCTTGCTTTAGACATGTGCTGGTACTTGTTTAAGACAGTCTCTTGCTTAATACATGCTCTTGCTTAAAAACAGATGATATAGTGGATGGTAGTGGTTGGGACTTATAAGCTCACCTGAGCAGAAGACTTCTTGGTGAGCTTATAGTTTTATCAATGACTGTTATGTTGTCCATCTATCTGTCAACATTTACAAGCATCTCTGAAACCACTGGGCCAATTTAAGTCAAATTTCATATGGAAACTTTAAAGGTTGGGGGAACATAAATTTGTTCAAATGGTCTTGGTCACATGACCAAAATGACATGGTAATACGGTGACACCCTTTAAAAGTCTTCTCCAGAAGGCCAATAAACTTGGGCTTTGGTATTGTAGCATTCAGGATGTGGGGCCGGACTTTCTGTCTCCTCTCACAGGGATCAAATTTAAGATTTTTATCCACTTGCTAAATATAGCAAGTGATAATTTTTCTTCCTTGCTAAAGGTGATGATCAACCTGCTAAGCCACTCCATATATCGCTAATTAGAAAATGGAACCAATTCATTTAGCACATGTGCTGACAAGATTTTTATTGCTGTTATTATCTCCTTTCTGAGAGCACATTTTGGTTATCTTGAAAACAGTGTAGATTCAGATCAGTCAGCTTCTTCAGAAGCTGGCTGATCTGGATCTGTACTGTTTTTCAAGCAGTTTATGCTATGTTGCATAATTTGGAAAGAGCGACTTGTATTCACTTGCTAAAAATAGCAAGTGATAGTAATTTCAACTTGCTTTTTGGAAAAACTACTAGCTTTAGCAAGTTAGCAAGTGCTAAATTTGATCCCTGTCTCAATACAATACATACATTTATTTAGAGTTTCTCCACAAACGATATTTGACTGCTATCAAGGGAGACAACAACTAATTTTCTCTGAATTCGTGACACTGTTTTGTAACTTATTTACACTTATATTTACTGTTGTAAAATTAAGTAAAAACGAATGCTTTAGTTAAATTATTTTCATGATAAATAGATAGTTCTAGCGCATGTGAACAGTCAGAAAAAAACTTGTTCAAAATCCTTTTATCATATGACATCGTGTCTTGGAGTGATATAACATCATGTATTTACTATTTAAATTGATAAAACATTAATGGTTTACATATAATTCACTACCATTATGTAATGATGCCCATAGTAATGTCACACATAATCATATATGACAAAATCTTTGTCTTTTCACACCAGAAAATGTGATTTCAAAGTAGATTTTGTGTCATATGATCAATAGAATCTTAACATTTGTGCTCCTGTATTATTGTGTTTATTATACTTGTTGCGAAAAAGGTATTACCTGGTAACATGGCTCCAGATAAGAGGGGGTAAAGGGTATTTCAGCATTGAATTTTTGGAATTCAGCATTGAAAATTAAATTGAAGGGTGAAAATACCCTTTGCAGTTTGAGGTTTCAGCGCTGATATTCAATTTATGTGGCGAAATCTTTTATTATTAGTAAAAAAAAAAAAATTATACACCAATTGTATAAATCTTGGAAGTTTTCCTAAAACACAACATGTATTTGATGCAACCAACTTTTCTTTAGATATGATAATGTTAAGCTATATTGGGTCTTTTTACAAGGCTTTGCATTTTCTGCAACTTGATATTTTAAATATGGAGTAAAATACTCATTAAATTAAAAAGTAGAGGGTGAAATACCCATTGGTCCAAATCCTTATCTAGCCCACTGTGGTAAGCCTCACATTTTATCACTTTACCCCAAATCATTTAATATTCAATAATACAGTAAGACCTGTGTAAAACAGCCACTAAAAATAGACAAAACAAAGATTTTAATGACAAATGGTAGCTTATTGAAAGTCAAAAGTAGTGCAGAATGCTCCCCTTTATTTCGGTCATTTTGAGAGTGACTGTTTTACACAGGTTTTACTGTACATGAGCACTTATGTTAGATCCTCAAGATCTATTTCTAATAGGGAGCGCAGTGGCTCAGTGGTAGAGTGCTTGACTCAAGACCGAGGGGCCCCGGTTCGAGCCTCACCAGCGTCACTATGTTGTGATCCTTGAGCAAGACACATTTATCCTAGCTTGGTACTGGTTCAACCCAGAAAGACCCGTCCCTGTTTATCTGAAAGATTGTTGATGGGACGTAAAGAATCAAATCAAACAAACAAAATCTATTTCTAAGTAGAGTTGTGTTTTTATTTCTGATTGCAGAAAGAATTTGAAGAAATTGCTATATGAGGGTACTACAGTTCTGGTGGACAGATACGCTTTCTCTGGTGTAGCTTTTACTGCCGCTAAAGAGGTTTGTACAGTTAAACCTGTGTAAAACGGCCACTCTCAAAAAGACCAAAAATTGTGTGAAGACCAATTATCACTTAATGCAGGTCAAAAGTATTGCAGAATGCTCCAAGGAGCATTCTGCAATACTTTTGACTTTCATTAAGCTACCATTTGTCATTGTTTTGTCTATTTTTGAGCGGCTTTTTTACACAGGTTTTACTTTAAGGCTTAAATGAAATGTATGTATGGTTCCTGTTGGCCAACCTACCCTAATTTTTTTAAACCTACCCTAAACATTAAAATGGTCCTAGGAGAAAAAAATACCTAAAATGGGCACTTTTTCAGATTTTGTCTCTATTTTCTTTGTTAAAGGTTATAACAAAATTTAATAATTTCCTTACCTACCTACCTAAATTTTGTTGGTATGCAACAGGAACCACACATATATTTCATTTAGGCCTAAGGTAAATTACAGTGACTCTTGACAGGCCTTTAAGATAAGAGTGCCCAATTAAGAATTAATTTTATTATCTTTCTGACAACCAAAACATATGTAATGAGTACTAAAAAAAACGTCTCAATGAGACGGCTCTTTGAGCTCCCAAAACACATGATCAAACTGATAAGAAAAATATTCACAATTTTGAGCTCCCAATCTATGTTGATCTGAACCTATCTCCTTGATAAGGCTAAAATTATAGAAATAGTTTCATTTTGTAACCTCGTGTACATGAAAAAATCCAAGTAGGAACCCAGAATGGCATAAATTATGATGGACAGTAAAACCAATAGCTCAAAGTCTCACAAAATTCGAACAAGTTTAGATGCATTTATTTCAGATAATCCGGCGTTTCTATGAACATTTTTAATTATCAGGACAGCTATCAAAACATGTGCTCTGTGTGCTTTACTCTTTCCTTGCTAGTGGCGACTTTTGTCAGAATGTCGGTCTTGAGCTGGGTCCAAACCGTTTGACACTCTGATACTGTTCCTAAGGGAATTTTTTGAAAAAGTTAAATCTTGAAAAAATCAGGAGATGACAACAAAACATGAAAAAATTACCCAGCATTCGAAGAGTTAAAAGAAACTTCACAGTGTCACTCGGAGATGTTTCAGGGACTTAAAGCACACAGAACATATATGTTTTGATAGAAGTATTGAAAATAATCACTTTCAGCCTTATTCCTGTTAACTCTAGCTGCTGAATACTTGAAGTGAACATTTATCTCTTTTTATACCCCGCCACTTTAAAGAGTGAGGGGTATTATGTTATACCCTCCATTCAAAAAATTGCATTCGAGCGTCCGTGCTACTGATATGGATTTGGGGGCCTTTTAGTCGTCCGGAGATAGACAAGGGGCCATTTCTTAACAAGGGGTCATGGCCCTCTGTAAGTTGCCTCAAATGATTCAGGGGACCTCAGGGGAGGTAATAAAATAAACTTCTTAAAAAGGGCCATTTTATGTCTATGGTGATGGACGTCCAAACTGGAAATGGCCTGTAGTAATTTGTCAGTCTGATATTAACGGGCCAATTCGGAGCTAAACTGGCCCGTTATTTCGGACACTTGGCCCCTTATTTATGGCCCTTTATACACTGGCCCGATATTCAATATTGGGCGTACGTCCGTCTGTCCATCCGTCCGTCCGTGCGTCCGTCCATCCGTCTGTCCATCAGTGCATCGTTTTCACTCTCTGCTGGGAGCATTTTTTTTCACCAATTTTCTTCAAACATGCTATGAGAGTTGATATTGGGAAGGAGTGTCCTGGGATTGCAGATGGGTAAATTTTGGCAAATAAGTACAGAGTTACGGCCCTTGATTGTTAGAAATTGGTTTTTCACTCTCTATCTTTGGCATTCCTTTATCGATTTTCTTCAAACTTGGTATGAGAGTTGATATTGTGAAGGAGTGTTCTGGGATTGCAGATGGGTAAATTTTGACAAATAAGTACAGAAATATAGCCCTTGATTGACGTTAGGAATTTATTTTCACTCTCTATCTTTGGCATTTTTTACTGATTTTCTTCAAACTTGGTGTAAGAGTTGATACTGAAAAGTAGTGTCCCGTGGCAGGATATATTGCATGCCTGCAGCGCTTTTATTTTCTATTCTGATGAGTTCTTCCACCTAATTTGATAAATAAACTAGGGATGGTTCATTGTATATATTGAGGGGTCCAGGGTTTTCCCTTGACTTTTTCATTTGCCGGACATCATGTCCCCCTACGTTTAGAATTTAGGGGTCATTAGAAATTTTAGGGGGACATTCCATTTTGGCATCATTGAACATAATTCATGTCTCAAGTAAATTTCTAGTTGGAGTAATCATCTCTGAAACCGCATGGACCTTCGATTTTTTGCAGGAAACTCAGAACCTGATGCTTTGGGGCCTGCCTAATCAGCCCCGCTCTATGACTGACTCATCTGCGAGTCAGATTCACCAGACTTTTTAAAAACTATCTCGGCATCATCTGTTGCGCCATGATTTCAAATCTTATGATAATAATAATGATAACAACCGAGTATGCCGAATGTGATATGCGGTTGCTATGGATGCAGTATCTTAAATTACCCAAGAGTTGCATCCCCTAGTTGTCTAACGGTCTTTCTTCTTAAAGGATATTCGAAGAGAAACAGATGTCAGGGAGTTTGATGCAATAGTAGTGTTGCTATTGGGACGTTATTGATAAAACAAGCTATAATTAGCCACAGAAAAACCTGTGATATGATTTGAAAGTACAACTTCACTGTTGCCGAAACTTACGAGAGATTTCTTGTGTTTGTTTTAAATTACGTCATGGAGGACGCACTGATTAATAATGTTTGGGTCATTTTGATCAAAAGTGCGCCAAAACGCACGATTTTGTGCGTCAGTGAAAAACCTGGGGGTCGAGCAGGTCTAAATGTCAACTAAAATTAAGTTTCATTCTCTGAAGATTGTTTAAGTCTTAGCAAACAGTGTTGACCCTGATGAAATGCTGCATAATGCAGCATTTCATCAGGGTTTTCACTGAATGTCACAATCACAGACCAACCCACTGTGAGAAAGAGACAACAAAACACAAAGAGGTACTCATAAAAGCAAAAACTAGAATAGACACAAATAACTATTATAGCAAAATCGGAACCAAACACAAAATCCCAACACATAATGGGATCAACAACAAGCAATTGACCAACAACAACAGAATCACTGCCCTAACACAGACAATAGCCGCAGCCACCAGGGGGCTTAGATATATTTCAGTGCCATGTTAACCCTAAAAATTCAGGCTTATAAGCTTAAACAGTGTAAATCCAGATCAGACTGCTCCTGTAGGTCTTGCTCATTTTCTTTTCAAGGGCTTTGCCTTTTAATTGGCATTTAATCCTGATGACTGATTTATTTAAATAACTTTTCCAAAAGGAATTTGTTAAATCATAAACAATTCTTATTCCACTCTGTGTTTCTGTGAAACACATAGAGTGGAAAAACAATTATTTTTTGTTTAAATCTGACGCGTTTGGTCCAAATCTGATGTATTTGGTCCAAGGGTTGTTTAAATCTGATGAGCTTGCAAATCTTCTTTTCCAGGGTTTTGACTTAGACTGGTGCAAGTGCTCTGATGTAGGATTGCCTCGTCCTGACACTGTGTTGTACTTGACCCTTAGCAGCGAAGCTGCAGCTAAAAGAGGAGGCTTTGGTGTCGAAAGATACGAGCAAACTAACTTCCAGAAAAAAGTCGCGGAAAACTTTGAAAAATTAAGAGACCGAGATTGGCAAGTAGTTGATGCAGATAAAAGTGTTGAGGACCTTCATATTCAACTGCATAACATATGTTTGGCAGAAATTAGAAAAGCTGCTAACAAAAGATTGGAAACCTTGTGGACGGACATGAAAATTACCAGCTGCTGAGTGGGCTGACATATTTTCTCTAAATATACAGATTTTCAGGTCTCAGGCCTCCAGATAAGAATTCATAATTAAAATTTAATTTTCTTATTTCGCAACCAAAGCATGTGTTGTGGGCACTCAAAAGAACCATCTCAATGAGATGGTTCTTTTGAGTACCCAAAACACATGCTTAAGTTAATGGGAAAGAATATGATTACAATTTCAAAAATTCCATTCCCGAACCTCTTGGTGCTTAAAGTCCTTGAAACATCTCTGAATGATACTGTGACACATGTTTGATAGGAAATATAAAAAGTCGCAAAAGACTATACATTTAAAAAAGGGAGCGCAGAGGCTTAGTGGTGGAGTGCTTGACTCGAGACCAAGGGGCCGCGGGTTCGAGCTTCACCGGCATCACTGTGTTGTGTCCTTGAGCAAGAACATTGATCCTAGCTTAGTACTGGTTCAACCCAGGAAGACCCGTACCTTAATACCTGAAAGATTGTTGATGGGACGTAAAGAATCAAATCAAACAAACAAATACATTTAGAAGTGTTAGGACCATAAGCTTAGATAAACACAATTTTTTAGGGTAAAATTGTAAATATTTTTACAATTTTACCTTGAAACAGGAGAACAAATGTTAGATTCTATTCATCACATGACAATAAAATTACTTAAAGTCGCATTTTTGGTTTTTGTTTGTTTGATTTGATTCTTTACGTCCCATCAACAATCTTTCAGTTATATAGGGAAGGGTCTTCCTGGGTTGAACCAGTACTAAGCTAGGATAAATGTGTCTTGCTCAATAACCACAACACAGTGACGCTGGTGAGGCTCGAACCCGCGGCCCTTCGGTCTCGAGTCAAGCACTGTACCACTGAGCCACTGCGCTCCCTGCATTTTTGGTATGAAAATATCAAGATTTTGCCATATTTTAGGCAAAGTTAAAATGAACGTCATTACGCAACATTACCAAATTTGTAAACCACTAGTGGATTATGGATTTTATTGCATGGCATTATATCATTCCCAGAGGCGATGTCATGTGATAAAATCTTGTTAAATAATTAATATATTGATGATGATATATAATAAAAGAGCTCTAGATAAACATTTTGGTCAGTGAGCATTTAACCCCCTGCTTTTGGTTTCAATGCTGATTTCTTTTTTAAATGAGTAAATCATTGGAAGTTCGGTGTAGCCTTAATAAGCTTTGTGTTAAAAAATGGGGACACACTTCTCGTTGGAAGTGCCTCAATATTAACTAGGGATGCTGTCCCACACACAGTCTTTTCAGACACTATCGCAGACCGGGATGTGATTTTCTTTCGTTTTAATAAGATCTAGTGCTTATGTAATGATTTCGGATAGTATTTCTGACACTATGTAATGATTTTCATTGACTATACTTTCTTTCTAAAATTAATTTAGCAATAAAATTGCATTCTCCGCAGAATTTTTCTTGAATGGCCAAGCGAGGAAGCACCATTTTTTCCTGCAATGTTTTTTCTATCCATCGATTAAACACTTTAAAAATCGATAAACATCTACTGACTCAGAGTAATGCATGATACCGATATTATCAGTACCAATCAGAAGATTGAAATAGAATAGAATTGCATTTATCAATGATGGTTCAACCGTATATTAGTAGCGATAATGACCAAGATTCTCTGCAAAAACGTTATTGGCGAATTTCAATTTGTTTTCTTACGGTTGATTTTTATTTCTAATGCGTTTTCAGGGAAAAATATGCGTGAAAACACAGTACGCATGCAGTACACAAGACCTTTAAGCTATATTTTGTACCACATGACTTTTTAAAGGCCTTTGTTTTGTCTATTTTTGAGAGTTCTGCTTAAGATATGTTTCACTGTACATATTGTGCTAGCTGTTCACTACACTAGCTCCTGACAACTGTATAAGTAGTATATTAAAGCTTAGACAAATCAGCGTGAGAATCGTTAAGCTGTTGCATAAATGGATTTAAATTGAAGAAAAAGAGGGAAGAAGGCTGCTCTTAGCTTTCAGTAATTGTATATATATGCCCTTGAAGTGAGCTCATCAGTTGATATGGTTGCAGTTTATAAAAATAATAATATATCAAATGCTGGGCCCCATAGTGCCATCAGTAGTGTGTCCGATTTCAGATCAAGGGGTTGTGAGTTCGATCTCGGGCTGGCCCCATATTTTCATGGAGATCGATCAAGAAATATTTTCTATGGTCTTTCTCCTCCTTATGCTGATTCAAGAAGGGCTGTTGTCAGTTGCAAGCAAAATTATGTGCACAGCACACTGGTTACCACTTAGTCAAGCTTGCCAATTAAATAAGTTTGGTTAGGTTAAGTTGGTTAACTGACACTGGTGTGACCAAAGCTGTTGACTGGGATGTAAAACCAAAACCCAAACCAAAAATATATCAATAATTCTGTATAGTAAATACATTTGTAGTATATTAAAGCTTAGGCAAATCAGTGTGAGAAGGGCTAAGCTGTTGCATAAATGAATGGACAAAGTAATTTCTACATTTACAATGTGCTACATTGAGGTTTGGTTACTTTTGTTTTATGGTTTGAGATATGATGTGAGCATGTTTGTACAACAAAGGTTTTATTCAACATGTACAGTAAAACCTGTCTTGAGTGGCCAGTCAAATAAGACCCCCAAAGGTTTTCAAGACCAATAATTGCTTAAGGCAGGTCAAAAGTATTGCAGAATGCTCCTGCATTAAGCTACCAAATGACTTTAAGACCCTTTGTTTTGTTTATTTTTGAGTGGCCGCTTGAGACAGGTTTCACTGTACATATTGTGCTGCCTGTTCACTACACTAACTCCTGACAACTAATGCTCTTATCAGGCTGCGGGAAGAAGGCTGCTTTGACCTTTCAATATACATGTAGTTGTAGATGCTCTTGAAGTGAGCTCATCACATTGCATATTTTAGCAGCTTATAAACCATGTACCAGTAATCATGATAAATAATTAATATATCAATAATTATGTATAATTAATAGTATATTAAAGCGTAAATGTAACTAAATTTTGTATTTTTGTTCTTTTATGTGTGAAGTGTTAAGCATCTATATTTGAGTTGGGCTCTTATGTGCCTCGATGCCAGAAAACGTGTATTCAGGGGTTTGTGAACAACAAAGGCGCAGACCAGCCTGTGCATCCGCGCAGTCTGATCAGCACCTTTTTATTCACTTATTGGAAAGTATCATATCTAGACTTGCTTTTCGTCAAATTGCCTTTTTCTAACTAGTCTCTGTAGCTGGGCCGGCTGGTTTGCATTTCACTCTCTGAAACCCTGAAGATTGTTAATGTTTTTTCTCAGATTGAAGCCCATGTTTGACCTATTAAGTGCACCTGCTCTTTGAATCCTTTGTATACTAATGGCTTCTTCCTTCTTAGTTTGATACAATAAACTTCCTATAGTCCATTGTACATATCTAGGGGTGTCAGGTTGTAATTTTCTAAAATTTCAAAAATAAGGATATTCTTTTGTTTGAAGATCATTTTTTATCTTTACAAACAGTGTATACCCTGATGAAATGCAGCATTATGCTGCATTTCATTTGGGTCTTCACTGTTTGCAAAAGTACTTGTTTAGGGATTTTCCAAATGCAAATCAGCGGCGACATGAGATTTCTAATGATTTTGTATGTGCGACCAGCAAGAATATTTAAATCATACGCAGAGTCTGATCAGAGCCTTTGCTAGTGGCTTGAATATTCTATGACTGTTAAGCTACTGACCGAACAATATTTGGAGTTTCTAAGCATAACAGGAGGCTGCACAGGCTCGTCTGAGGCGATTCATGTCAAAATACAATGTACCACATTGTTGGAAATCACATGTCCAGGCTCAAATGGTTAAGTACACACAGTTCTTTTTGTGATGTGGGTCTGATTTCCAGCAAGACCTATGGTGCAATTACATGTACATTATTGTAAAGAGACAAGGATACCATATGGGCTTCAACATGACAAAACCTGTCTCGGGGTTTCTGATAAAGCGAGACTCAAACCAGTCTCTTCAGCTAAGGAGACTAGCTAGAATATTTAAATTTCGTTTGAAGCAAGTTTAGATATGATGCTTCCCAGTAAGCAAATAACAAAGGTGCTGATCAGTCTGCACAGATGCGCAGGCTGGTCTGCGCCTCTGTTGTTGGCAACCCCCCGTAGACAGGTTTTCTCGAGTCAAGGCCCATATATAAATAGTACATTATGTTTGTGATGATTAAATTCTAGTTAATGTTACATCTGCAAAGTACTACCTCATAAGAGCATTTCCTGAAAATAATAAAGGGGTACTTTCATCTGTGCCCACTGGATTTTTTTCAAACTTTGCATATTAATAACTCATATACGAACTATGAAAATGTATTTATCAAATTAGATAGTTAAGAATAAGGCTTAGGAAGGCCTTTAAGATAAGAGTGCCCAATTAAGAATTAATTTTATTATCTTTCTGACAACCAAAACATATGTTATGAGTACTAAAAAAAACGTCTCAATTAGACGGCTCTTTGAGCTCCCAAACACATGATAAAACTGATAAGAAAAATATTCACAATTTTGAGCTTCCCATCTATGTTGATCTGAACCTATCTCCTTGATAAGGCTAAAAATTATAAAAATAAGTTTCATTTTTGCAACCTCCTGTAAATGAAAAAATCCAAGTAGGAACCCAGAATTGCATAAATTATGATGGACAGTAAAACCGATAGCTCAAAGTCTCACAAAATTCGAACAAGTTTAGATGCATTTATTTCAGATAATCCGGCGTTTCTATGAACATTTTTAATTATCAGGACAGCTATCAAAACATGTGCTCTGTGTGCTTTATTCTTTCCTTGCTAGTGGCGACTTTTGTCAGAATGTCGGTCTTGAGCTGGGTCCAAACCGTTTGACACTCTGATACTGTTCCTAAGGGAATTTTTTGAAAAAGTTAAATCTTGAAAAAAATCAGGAGATGACAACAAAACATGAAAAAATTACCCAGCATTCGAAGAGTTAAAAGAAACTTCACAGTGTCACTCGGAGATGTTTCAGGGACTTAAAGCACACAGAACATATATGTTTTGATAGAAGTATTGAAAATAATCACTTTCAGCCTTATTCCTGTTAACTCTAGCTGCTGAATACTTGAAGTGAACATTTATCTCTTTTTATACCCCGCCACTTTAAAGAGTGAGGGGTATTATGTTATACCCTCCATTCAAAAAATTGCATTCGAGCGTCCGTGCTACTGATATGGATTTGGGGGCCTTTTAGTCGTCCGGAGATAGACAAGGGGCCATTTCTTAACAAGGGGTCATGGCCCTCTGTAAGTTGCCTCAAATGATTCAGGGGACCTCAGGGGAGGTAATAAAATAAACTTCTTAAAAAGGGCCATTTTATGTCTATGGTGATGGACGTCCAAACTGGAAATGGCCTGTAGTAATTTGTCAGTCTGATATAAACGGGCCAATTCGGAGCTAAACTGGCCCGTTATTTCGGACACTTGGCCCCTTATTTATGGCCCTTTATACACTGGCCCGATATTCAATATTGGGCGTACATCCGTCTGTCCATCCGTCCGTCCGTGCGTCCGTCCATCCGTCTGTCCATCAGTGCATCGTTTTCACTCTCTGCTGGGAGCATTTTTTTCACCAATTTTCTTCAAACTTGCTATGAGAGTTGATATTGGGAAGGAGTGTCCTGGGATTGCAGATGGGTAAATTTTGGCAAATAAGTACAGAGTTACGGCCCTTGATTGTTAGAAATTGGTTTTTCACTCTCTATCTTTGGCATTCCTTTATCGATTTTCTTCAAACTTGGTATGAGAGTTGATATTGTGAAGGAGTGTTCTGGGATTGCAGATGGGTAAATTTTGACAAATAAGTACAGAAATATAGCCCTTGATTGACGTTAGAAATTTATTTTCACTCTCTATCTTTGGCATTTTTTACTGATTTTCTTCAAACTTGGTGTAAGAGTTGATACTGAAAAGTAGTGTCCCATGGCAGGATATATTGCATGCCTGCAGCGCTTTTATTTTCTATTCTGATGAGTTCTTCCACCTAATTTGATAAATAAACTTGGGATGGTTCATTGTATATATTGAGGGGTCCAGGGTTTTCCCTTGACTTTTTCATTTGCCGGACATCATGTCCCCCTACGTTTAGAATTAAGGGGTCATTAGAAATTTTAGGGGGACAATCCATTTTGGCATCATTGAACATAATTCATGTCTCAAGAAAATTTCTAGTTGGAGTAATCATCACAGAAACCGCATGGACCTTCGATTTTTTGCAGGAAACTCAGAACCTGATGCTTTGGGGCCTGCCTAATCTGCCCCGCTCTATGACTGACTCTTCTGCGAGTCAGATTCACCAGACTTTTTAAAAACTATCTCGGCATCATCTGTTGCGCCATGATTTCAAATCTTATGACAATAATAATGATAACAACCGAGTATGCCGAATGTGATATGCGGTTGCTATGGATGCAGTATCTTAAATTACCCAAGAATTGCATCCCCTAGTTGTCTAGTGGTCTTTCTTCTTAAAGGATATTCGAAGAGAAACAGATGTCAGGGAGTTTGATGCAATAGTTGTGTTGCTATTGGGACGTTATTGATAAAACAAGCTATAATTAGCCACAGAAAAACCTGTGATATGATTTGAAAGTACAACTTCACTGTTGCCGAAACTTACGAGAGATTTCTTGTGTTTTTTTTAAATTATGTCTATGAGGACGCACTTATTACAAATGTTTTGGTCATTTTGATCAAAAGTGCGCCAAAGCGCAGGATTTTGTGCGTCAGTAAAAACCCTGGGGGTCGAGCAGGTCTAAATGTCAACTAAAGTTAAGTTTTATTCTCTGAAGATAGTTTAAGTCTTAGCAAACAGTGTTGACCCTGATGAAATTCTGCATAATGCAGCATTTCATCAGGGTTTTCACTGAATGTCACAATCACAGACCAACCCACTGTGAGAAAGAGACAACAAAACACAAAGAGGTACTCATAAAAGCAAAAACTAGAAAAGACACAAATAACTATTATAGCAAAATCGGAACCAAACACAAAATCCCAACATATAATGGGATCAACAACAAGCAATTGACCAACAAGCTTAAACAGTGTAAATCCAGATCAGACTGCTCCTGTATGTCTTGCTCATTTTCTTTTCAAGGGCTTTGCCTTTTAATTGGCATTTAAATCTGATGACTGATTTATTTAAATAACTTTTCCAAAAGGAATTTGTTAAATCATAAACAATTCTTTTTCCACTCTGTGTTTCTGTGAAACACATAGAATAGAGTGGAAAAACAATTATTTTTTGTTTAAATCTGACGTGTTTGGTCCGAAATCTGATGTATTTGGTCCAAGGGTTGTTTAAATCTGATGAGCTTGCAAATCTTCTTTTCCAGGGTTTTGACTTAGACTGGTGCAAGTGCTCTGATGTAGGATTGCCTCGTCCTGACACTGTGTTGTACTTGACCCTTAGCAGCGAGACTGCAGCTAAAAGAGGAGGCTTTGGTGTCGAAAGATACAAGCAAACTGACTTCCAGAAAAAAGTCGCGGAAAACTTTGAAAAATTAAGAGACCGAGATTGGCAAGTAGTTGATGCAGATAAAAGTGTTGAAGACCTTCATATTGAACTCCATAATATATGTTTGGCAGAAATTAGGAAAGCTGCTAACAAAAGATTGGAAACCTTGTGGATGGACATGAAAATAACTAGTTGCTGAGTGGGCTGACATATTTTCTCTAAATATACAGATTTTCAGGTCTCAGGCCTCCAGATAAGTATTCATAATTAAAATTTAATTTTCTTATTTCGCAACCAAAGCATGTAATGTGGGCACTCAAAAGAACCATCTCAATGAGATGGTTCTTTTGAGTACCCAAAACACATGCTTAAATTAATGGGAAAGAATATAATTACAATTTCAAAAAATTCCCTTCCCGACCCTATATCGATTAAAACATGTTTTCTTGGTGCTTAAAGTCCTTGAAACATCTCTGAATGATACTGTGAAGTTTCTTTTGAGCAACCAAGACACATGTTTGATAGGAAATATAAAAAATGTCAAAAGACTGTACATTTAAAAAAGGGAGCGCAGAGGCTTAGTGGTAGAGTGCTTGACTCAAGACCAAGGGGCCGTGGGTTCGAGCTTCATCGGCATCACTGTGTTGTGTCCTTGAGCAAGAACATTGATCCTAGCTTAGTACTGGTTCAACCCAGGAAGACCCTAACCATAATAACTGAAAGATTGTTGATGGGATGTAAAGAATCAAATCAAACAAACAAATACATTTAGAAGTGTTAGGACCATAAGTTTAGATAAACACAATTTTTCAGGGTAAAATTGTAAATATTTTTACAATTTTACCCTGAAACAGGAGAACAAATGTTAGATTCTATTCATCACATGACAATAAAATTACTTAAAGTCGCATTTTTGTTTTTTGTTTGTTTGATTTGATTCTTTACGTCCCATCAACAATCTTTCAGTTATATAGGGAAGGGTCTTCCTGGGTTGAACCAGTACTAAGCTAGGATAAATGTGTCTTGCTCAATAACCACAACACAGTGACGCTGGTGAGGCTCGAACCCGCGGCCCTTCGGTCTTGAGTCAAGCACTGTACCACTGAGCCACTGCGCTCCCTGCAATTTTGGTATGAAAATATCAAGATTTTGCCATATTTTAGGCAAAGTTAAAATGAACGTCATTACGCAACATTACCAAATTTGTAAACCACTAGTGCATTATGGATTTTTTTGCATGGCATTATATCACTCCCAGAGGCGATGTCATGTGATAAAATCTTGTTAAATAATTAATATATTGATGATGATGTATAATAAAAGAGCTCTAGATAAAACATTTTGGTCAATGAGCATTTAATCCCCTGCTTTTGGTTTCAATGCTGAATTTTTTTTAAATGAGTAAAGCATTGGAAGTTCGGTGTAGCCTTAATAAGCTTTGTGTAAAAAAATGGGGACACACTTCTCGTTGGAAGTGCCTCAATATTAACTAGGGATGCTGCCCACACACAGTCTTTTCAGACACTACCGCAGACCGGGATGTGATTTTCTTTCGTTTCAAGAAGATCTAGTGCTTATGTCATGATTTTGGATAGTATTTCTGACACTATGTAATGATTTTCATGGACTGTAGTTTCTTTCTAAAATTAATTTAGCAATAAAATTGCATTCTCCGCAGAATTTTTCTTGAATGGCCAAGCGAGGAAGCACCATTTTTTCCTGCAATGTTTTTTCTACCCATCGATTAAACCCTTTTAAAATTCGATAAACGTCTACTGACTCAGAGTAATGCATGATACCGATATTATCAGTACCAATCAGAAGATTGAAATAGAATAGAATTGCATTTATCAATGATGGTTCAACTGTATATTAGTAGCGATAATGACCAAGATCCTCTGCAAAAACGTCATTGGCGAATTTCAATTTGTTTTCTTACGGTTGATTTTTATTTCTAATGCGTTTTCAGGGAAAAATATGTGTGAAAACACAGTACGCACGCAGTACACAAGACCTTTAAGCTATATTTTGTACCACATGGCTTTTTAAAGACCTTTGTTTTGTCTATTTTTTAGTGTTCCGCTTAAGATAGGTTTCACTGTACATATTGTGCTACTTACCGGGCCGCGTAGCGCAGTCAGTAACGTGTCTGGCAACAGATGCGAGTCTGACTGCAGATCCAGGGGTCGCGAGTTCGATCCCAGCCCGGTCCCATACTTTCGTGGAGATTGATCATGAAATAATTTCTACGGTCATTCTCTTCCCTTCCGCTGAATCATTCAAGAAGGGTTGTTGTCAGTTACAAGCGAAAGTATGTGCACGAAGTACTGGTTAACTGCTTGTTCAAGCTTGCCCAGGAAAAAGTGTGGTTAGGTGAATCGTTAAACTGTTTCATAAATGGATTTAAATTGAAGAAAAAGAGGGAAGAAGGCTGCTCTGAGCTTTCAGTAATTGTATATGCCCTTGAAGTGATCTCATCAGTTGATATGGTTGCAGTTTACAAAAATAATTATATATCAATTGCGGGGCCCCATAGTGCGATCAGTAGTGTGTACGATTTCAGATCAAGGGGTAGGGAGTTTGATCCCGGCCTGGCCCCATATTTTCATGGAGATCGATCAAGAAATATTTTCTATGGTCTTTCTCCTCCTTATGCTGATTCAAGAAGGGCTGTTGTCAGTTGCAAGCAAAAGTATGTGCACAGCACACTGGTTAACCGCTTAGTCATGCTTGCCCAGTAAAAAAGTTTGGTTAGGGTAAGTTGGTTAACTGACACTGTTGACTGGGATGTAAAACCATAACCCAAACCAAAAATATATCAATAATTCTGTAAAAAAAATACATGTGGTATATTAAAGCTTAGGCAAAGCAGTGTGAGAAGGGCTGAGCTGTTGCATAAATGAATTGACTTAAAGTAATTTCTACATTTACAATGTGCTACATTGAGCTTTGGTTACTTTTGTTTTATGGTTAGAGATATGATGTGAGCATGTTTGTACAACAAAGGCTCTATTCAACATGTATAGTAAAGCCTGTCTTAAGTGGTTACTCAAAGAAGACCATAAAAAGGTTTTAAAGAATAGTAATCGCTTAATGCTTGTCAAAAGTAATGCAGAATGCTCCGTGGAGCATTCTGCAATACTTTTGACCTGCATTAAGCTACATTTTGTACCACATGGCTTTAAGACCTTTGTTTTGTCTATTTTTGAGTGGCCGCTTAAGACAGGTTTCACTGTGCATAATGTGCTACCTGGTCACTACACTAACTCCTGACAACTAATGCTCTTATCAGGCTTCGGGAAGAAGGCTGCTTAATTTGACCTTTCAATATAGTTGTACATGCTCTTGAAGTGAGCTCATCACACTGCATATTGTAGCAGCCTATAAACCATGTACCAGTAATCATGATAAATAATTAATATATCAATAATTATGTATAATTAATAGTATATTAAAGCGTAATAGTAAATAAATTTTGTATTTTTGTTCTTTTATGTGTGAAGTGTTAAGCATCTATATTTGAGTTGGGCTCTTATGTGCCTCGATGCCAGAAAACGTGTATTCAGGGGTTTGTGAACAACAAAGGCGCAGACCAGCCTGTGCATCCGCACAGTCTGATCAGCACCTTTTTATTCACTTATTGGAAAGTATCATATCTAGACTTACTTTTCGTCAAATTGCCTTTTTCTAACTAGTCTCTGTAGCTGAGCCGGCTGGCTTGCATTTCACTCTCTGAAACCCTGAAGATTGTTAATGTTTTTTCTCAGATTGAAGCCCATGTTTGACCTATTAAGTGCACCTGCTCTTTGAATCCTTTGTATACTAATGGCTTCTTCCTTCTTAGTTTGATACAATAAACTTCCTATAGTCCATTGTACATATCTAGGGGTGTCAGGTTGTAATTTTCTAAAAGGGGAACTTGCATCTGTGCCCACGCATGGATTTTCTTTAAACTTTGCAAAATAATGACTCATTATATACAAACTATGAAAATGTATGTATTGAATTAGATTGTTAAGAATAAGGCTTAGGAAGCAACCCTGACGTACTCCACCTTTGAGGTAGCACCTGTCTCTAAATTTCCATGTCCTAAATCTATAGTTTTGTTTATTTCTATGATTTGTCATCTAGATTGAATCCAAAATACCATAGGCATTATATTAATACCAGGAAACCATTTGGATAAATTATGGTTTACGTTTTCTGGAGAAGTGATTATAAAATTTCAATATTTTTTTTCAAAAATTTACAAAACATTCAACATTAAATTCCAAAGATAGATATGTTCTAGTCTTTGTCAAGATATCATATTATCACAAAAACATGCCATATATATCCTACTGATCTGAACCAAATTTCATGAAAAACCAAAACCGGTAACTTTGTCATTTCCTATCTTTTATGGGTAAAGGTCAGTTTTAGCCAAATTAATTATTTAGTTGAAATGAATCAATAACTCGACAGAAGGAGGTTGTTTTTAAAATTTACTTTCACCTTTCTTAAAGAAAGACATGTTTAAACAATTTCAAATGATTCAGTGGCCGGAAATGCTAAAGGTCATGGCCCCATGTCATGGCACTATGGGGCCAAGACAATGTGTATCACTTCCTCAAGTCCTGCATGATATTGTTTAAGAAACATAATATCCCATCAATAAACGTGTGAAAACAAGAAAACCAAATATTCCTTTACATTCCAGGTGAACTAGAGGAACGATATTTTGGTGCCGTGACCAGGATTAAGTGTAACAGAGTCATATCAAAGGTATCATATAACAGTGTTCTACATGAATAAGTGAGGTCTAGAAACGAAACTGTATGCCCGGAATAAACAGCCAGCCAAAGAATAAATGTTGCCATTTGATGGAAATCAGCATCAGTTTTACAAAACTGAATTAACAGAGAAGCTTTAAGCATAAATTTAGCAATACCTTTGAAGCCAAGAGTTCTCTGTGGCCAAAATGGTTAATTTTAACCAATAGGTTTGACAGGGGGTTATTTTTGTGAACCAGGTATATTAATGAGGCTTACAAATTATAAAACCATAGATATAAGGTTCTTCTCCTGTATGAACTGACTTGTCATAAGGTTTCTCTTCTGTATGTATTAAAATTCTTAATAATGTTACATATTAAGTGTAACATTGGTTAGATGTAGTTTTAACGTTCAAAACTAGATGTGGTAAGTCCGGTGTCACCATATTGTATCGTTTTGGGTAATATTATTGTGTAAGCACTTCATTCAATAAGAATCATTGCACTTAATATCAAAGAATATTGTTTTATTCTTTTTTTCAATCTGTAATAGGGAAAAACACTGGACATATCAACTTCTACCAATAAACGTACTAGCATGGTGATTCAAACTAAGCAAGTATTCAAGTATGTTTTACACTGAAACATAATTATTGTATTTTTTACATTTCGATAAATTAGGGCCATGTGTTTACATCAAGTTGAAAAAATATGTTACCGGTCCTTGAATTTCATGAAATTTTGTCTGCATATTCTTAACATATATGGAAAGTTTATATGTTGAAATGGTATCTTGACAAAGACCGCAACCTGTAAAAATGTTAACTCCAAATTTGACTGAATACGAAATATACTGTTCAAAATTGGGGTACCATCTCATAAAAATGAATGCCCACCCGCTATCCTCATACATACAAAGCCATTTATAGTATCAACGAACTTATCAATGATATAGTTATTTAATAAAACATTTCTGCGCCCGTTACATGATATGTCAATTACTTTAGAAATGATTATAACTGGATACCCTAGGGTATTGTAGTGATATCATACATGACGTCATAAATTAGCAATGGAATTGCATAAAAACTCAAATGTACCATAATTATAAAAGTCATACCCCAAACAATTAATAAACATAATATTATCAAATTCCAAGCGTGGGCAGACTCCCATGTTAATTTCCCATACCATGAAAGAGCCCCTTTCAAAAATAAGGATATTCTTTTGTTTGAAGATCATTTTTTTACCTTTACAAACAGTGTATACCCTGATGAAATGCAGCATTACGCTGCATTTCATTTGGGTCTTCACTGTTTGCAAAAGTACTTGTTTAGGGATTTTCCAAATGCAAATGAGCGGCGGCATGAGATTTCTAATGATTTTGTATGTGCGACCAGCAAGAATATTTAAATCATAGGCAGAGTCTGATCAGAGCCTTTGCTAGTCGCTTGAATATTCTATGACTGTTAAGCAACTGACCGAACAATATTTGGAGTTTCTAAGCATAACAGGAGGCTGCACAGGCTCGTCCGAAGCGATTCATGTCAAAATACAATGTACCACATTGTTGGAAATCACATGTCCAGGCTCAAATGGTTAAGTACACACAGTTCTTTTTGTGATGTGGGTCTACACCATCTTCTGATTTCCAGCAAGACCTATGGTGCAATTACATGTACATTATTATAAAGAGACCAGGATACCATATGGGCCTCAACATGACAAAACCTGTCTCAGAGTTTCTGATAAAGCGAGACTCAAACCAGTCTCTTCAGCTAAGGAGACTAGCTAGAATATTTAAATTTCGTTTGAAGCAAGTTTAGATATGATGCTTCCCAGTAAGCAGATAACAAAGGTGCTGATCAGTCTGCACAGATGCGCAAGCTGGTCTGCGCCTCTGTTGTTGGCAACCCCCCGTAGACAGGTTTTCTCGAGTCAAGGCCCATATTAAAATAGTACATTATGTTTGTGATGATTAAATTCTAGTTAATGTTACATCTGCAAAGTACTACCTCATAAGAGCATTTCCTGAAAATAATAAAGGGGTACTTTCATCTGTGCCCACTGGATTTTCTTCAAACTTTGCATATTAATAACTCATTATATACGAACTATGAAAATGTATTTATCAAATTAGATAGTTAAGAATAAGGCTTAGGAAGCAACCCTGACGTACTCCACCTTTGAGGTGGTACCTGTCTCTATAAATTACCATGTCTTAAATCTATAGTTTTTTATTTCTATGATTTGTCATCTAGATTGAATCCAAAATACCATAGACATTATTTTAATACCACAAAACCATTTGGATAAATTATGGTTTACGTTTTCAGAAGAAGTGATTGTAAAATTTCAATATTTTTTTCAAAAATTTTCAAAACATTCAACATTCATTTCAAAAGATGGATATGTTCTAGTCTTTGTTTAGATATCATATTATCACAAAAACATGCCAAATATATACTGCTGATCTGATCCAAATATCATGAAAATCCAAAACTGGTAACTTTGTCATTTCCTACCTCTTATGGGTATAGATCAGTTTTAGCAAAATTAATTATTTAGTTCAAATGAATCAATAACTCGACATAAGGAGGTTGTTTTTAAATCTACTTCCACTTTTCTTAAAGAAAGACATGATTAGACAATTTTAAATGATTCAATGGTCAGAAATGCCGAAGGTCATGGCCCTGTGTCATGGCACTATGGGACCAAGACAATGTGTATCACTTCCTCAAGTCCTGCATGATATTGTTTAAGAAACATAATATCCTAACAATAAACATGTGAAAACAAGAAGACTAAATATTTTCCTTACATCCCAACTGAACTAGAGGAACCACATTTTGGTGCCGTGACCAGGATAACGTGTAACAGAGTCTTATCAAAGGTATCATAAAACAGTGTTCTAAATAAATAAGTGAGGTCCAGAAACAAAACTGTATGCCTAGAATATACAGCCAGCTAAAGTATAAATGTTGATATTTGACGGAAATCAGCATCAGTTTCACAAAACAGAATGAACAGAGAAGATTTAAGCATTAGATTAGCGAAACCTTTGAAACCAAGTGACCAAAATGGTTAATTTTAACCGATAGGTTTGACAGGGGGGTATTTTTGTGAAGCAGGTTTATTAATGAGGCTTACAATTATAAAATCATAGATATAAGGTTCTTCTCCTGTATGAACGGACTTGTCATAAGGTTTCTCTTCTGTATGAATTAAAATTCTTAATATTGTTACATATTAAGTGTAACATTGGCTAGATGTAGTTTTAATGTTAGAAACTAGATGTGTTAAGCACAGGTGTCAAAATATTGTATCATTTTGGCTAATATTATTGCACAAGCACTTCATTAAATAAGAATCATGGCACTTAATATCAAAGAATATTGTTTTTTTTCTTTTTCCAATCCATAAAAGGGGAAAACACTGAACATATCAACGTCTACCAATAAACGTACTAGCATGATGATTCAAACTAAGCAAGTATTCTAGTATGCGTCCTGAAACATAATTATTGTATTTTTTATATTTCAATGAATTAGGGCCATTTGTTTACATCAAGTTTAAAAAATATGTTACCGGTCCTTGAATTTCATAAAATTTGGTCTACATATTCTTAACATATATGGATAGTTTATATGTTGAAATGGTACCTTGACAAAGACTGCAACCTGTAAAAATGTTAATTCCAAATTTGACTGAATACAAAATATTCAGTCGAAAATTGGGGTACCATGTTATAAAAATGAATGCCTACCCAATATCCCATACAAAGCCATTTTAAGTAACAACGAACTTATCAATGATATAGCTATTTAATAAAACATTTCTCCGCCCTTTACATGATATGTCAATAGAAATGATTATAACTGGGTACCAAAAGGTATTATAGTGATATCATTCATGACGTCATAAATTAGCCATGGAATTGCATAAAAAACTCAAACGCACCATAAATATTAAAGTTATACCCCAGACAATTAAATAACATAATATTATCAAAATCCAAGCGTGGGCAGACTCCGATGTTAATTTCCCATACCATGCAAGAGCCCCTTTGAAGCATTTCTTTTTAATATTGGAAAATATATTGATGTTAGAAAAAAAACATATGTAATCAAGTTTAGATAGCAGCCTCACTAAGAAAGTAAGGCCTATTATATCATCTGGGTGTTGATCTCTATACATTTGTTAGTTATTGGGTGCTCGGCATAAAAATCTAGCAAATATAATTTTTCATGTGTTATGTATAATCATGTAAATGCAAAATTGAAATTATGTGAATTTATGTCAACTAGGTTGTGTTACACGCCTACCAAACAATCAAATTCTTACCCGTTGGTTAAAGTCAGTTAAATAACGAAAACCATTTAAGTGACATCGGGTTCGGTATAGGAGGTTGTAAAATGGTAAACAAACTTTGTATTTTCTTCCATTTGGAATTAAAATATTTTTTATGAGACAGTTATTGAAAATTCAGAGAATGTCATGCAACCACCCAAAGATACATGTATCTACGTTTGTTGAGTAACTTTCAGACCACATGCTTTGTGCATATTTGCTGAATCATATTTCGCATGGCGAAGGGGTTTTTATAGATCATTTTTATAGATCCTATGCGGAACCATGGATTTTAGACAATTTTCCCACTGATTTTGTCACTTGTGCTGCTTTGCCAGTCAAAACGGTCATTATATATACAACCATATGTATCCATCGTGTGTAAAAATGACATGCCACAATATCATGGAGTAAATCGTAATCTTGTCTCAATTTCCATGTGTTTTTGGCGTCCGCTGACACGCCTTCACCTACATGCGAAAAATGATTCAGCAAATATACACAAAGCATGTCGTCTGAAAGTTACTGGACAAACGTATATATCCATGGGCGGTTGCACAACATTCTTTGATTTTTCAATAAATGTCTCAAAAAATGTTTGAATCCAAAATGGAAGGAGGCAAAAACATTTTTTAAAACTTTTTTGTGACCTCCTATACCGAATTGGATGTCGCTCCAATGGTTTTCATTATTTAACCGGCCTGTTAAAATTCTATCGTTTCGTAGGCGTGTGTTATATGCATTCAAAGTAATCCACTCTTCATTTTACAGCCAATGTTCATGTATTTGTCATGACCTAACTGTCCCCATGGCAACATCACTATTACAAAACTTTAAATATAATCATAAATGTTTGCTATTTTGATGCCATCATGCTTTAGAAGCATTTCCATGAAATATAAAATGTATAATTTTGTTATTTTAGGTGTTTTACAATCAAATAATTGGTATGCTTTAAGGTCCCTTTTCTCAGATCTGAGTTCAATGGATTCATGGTGTGGATGAAAACAGATCCTGATTAGCTGGCTTCAAATCAGCTGGTTTCATAAGAAGCCAGCTAATCTGGATCTACACTGTTTGCAAGTGGGGGTATTAAATTTTATAAAAAGTTAGGCACACAGAGGACTTATAAGATCGAATACGGAACAAGAGAGGACACTTATTTAAAATGGAACATTTACAGCATGATGTAATCAAGAGCAAAACCAATCGATGATAGAATTTCCAAAGTCTGTTCTTTTTTAGTTCAATGTCTGATGTAATAGATGATATTTCAGAAAGAACCAATATATTTCACATGTGTACCGAAAAATCTCTGGGGCTTGGTGCCAAAACATTAAAAATTATATTCATTTTTATTATCAAGCCCATTGACTATGGGTACAGCTGTAATCAACTAATTTTTTGACACATTTCTTAATACTTTACATATAATACTAAATATAGAGGGACAAATAGAAAAGATAGTTGTACATGTATACAATACAATACAAAAATGTTCTATTTATTGTAAACGGTCAAAGCTAATTCTCACCCAAGTAACACTCATATTAAATGCTTGTCATTGTCGGCTTCTGTGGTAAACATCAATATTGGCTGGCTCCTGGCAACAAACAGACGAATTACACAGTATTTCAATAATTTCCTGTTGTACAATTTTAACACAAGTCCACTCAAACTGAGTCATCATCAACTTTCCATCTATACCATTCATGGCTTGGAACATTGGGAAGCTGATTTGAATTCCTAATAGTTGGCTCTTTGAACATGCATTAAGTGATACTCTGCAAGTATGAGAAGACTAAAGCTATACAAGGAGGAAAACGCTGTCATTAAAAGCAATGAGTACCTGGCCTGATGTACCTTGATATTTTTGTGAAAAATCATATCTGAGCTTGTTTACTTTGGTAAAGGTTGCCTTTCCATACATGCAACACATACATTTTCACCTAATAATGTCTACGAACACTTTTCCCAAGCATTCAAAACTTCTATGAAGTCTTAGTGCTTCTGAAGTGCTGAAAGAAAGGCAATTCTCTCTCATTAGATGAAGAAGCTAAAATCACAGCAGGTAAAGCAATGCAGTGCAGGCTGAACAGAACACAAATTAAACCCTTTCACTTCAATGATTCACTAAGTCTCAAAGATCATAGCGCTTATTAAAGGATGTAACACATGTAACGGCATAATAAATGAGCAAGGGGAAAGTAAGTGAGGGTGAATCAAGAATCGATACAATCAAGTGCCACACCTGACCCAGGATACCAATGGGAAAGTGACAAACTCACAGTTTGACACCACAAACGAATGCCAAGAGGTCAGCCTTTTCCCAGCAGGTGACCACAAGGCACATATAAACAGGACGCTCACAAGGGCATAGCAAACACAAGACAGAAAAAAAACCCAAAAGATCCACAAAAGAAGTACCGCCTCCGAACGGTCAGTAAAATATATTACAGGAGGGCTTAAACCGGTTTAACGGCACCAACCTCACCCTTAATTCAGATGTGGATCAAGACACATAGATATTTGGTTTGCATGAAAGACCCCTAACTAATCAATGCATCATCTCTCAGAACATATAAAACAAGATGAAACAAAGATAAGGACTCAACAGTAAATAAAACTGAATACCAGTGCAAAAGAAATCCAACAGGTAAACCCCAGTGGGCCCCAAAACAGCCTTAGCATCAGGCCCCTAATATCTCATCAATAGATAAGTCATAGAGTCTGAAGTCCGACCCATCGGCGTGCAATTAAAGAGGAAAGCAAACTTGCCAACCGTGACTTGGTTGACCACCAAGCATGCAGTCTGTTGCAAAACAATAATGTTATAGCAAATCTTTTTATATTGGGAAATTATTTTAATGAACTGCGCTTAAAAATTATCAGAGCCAACAATCTTCAAGACTCTATGATGGTTCCGACTTAAAGACTTATCTATTGATGAGATGGTAGGGGCCTGATGCTTTGGCTGTTTGTCTGGCCCACCGGGGTTTACCTGTTGGATTTCTTTTGCTCCGGTATTCAGTTTAATTTACTGTTGAGTCCTTATCCTTGCTTTATCTCCTTGTTATATCTTGATTTATATGTTTTAGGAGATGATGCATTGATAAGTTAGGGGTCTTTCATGCAAACCAAATATCTATGTGTCTTGATCCACATCTGAATTAAGGGTGAGGTTGGCGCCGTTAAACCGGTTTAAGCCCTCCAGTAATATATTTTACTGACCGTTCCAAGGCGGTACTTCTTTTGTGGATCTTTTATGTTTTTGTTCTGTCTTGTGTTTGTTATGTTTTGTGCGCGTCTGTTTATATGTGCTTCGTGGTCACCTGCTGGGAAAGGGCTGACCTCTTGGCTCTCGTTTGTGGTGTCTTCTGTGAGTTTGTCACTTTCCCATTGGTATCCTTGGTCAGGTGTGGTACTTGATTGTATCGATTCCTGATCTTTGCAACCTTACTTACTTTGCGAAGTTTACTATACCAATGGCCTTGTTTAAGAAGTTTCTGAGTTAACAATTTATTTCGAGTGTTGAAGTCAGTAACATAGCTAGGTGCTCTAGCAAAACGAATGAGTTGAGAGATATAGACTCCATAGGATGTAGAGCGAGGAACATCACCATCCAAAAATTGGAAGTTGACAATTTCAAAATCAAAGTCGTCACGTTTATCATAAATTTTGGTAGAAACATTATCGTTAGAAATTGACAAATGCAAGTCTAAAAATGCGGCTTTGGTATCAGAGGTATTTGCTTTATTGAGTTGGAGCCCTGAAGGGTATATTTGACTTACTATAGTATCAAAATAAACATTATTAATGTTTAAAATATCGTCCAAATATCTGGAAGTAGTGTTAAACGCACAAATAACATCAGCCTGCTTATCACCAGAAAGAGACATCATAAAGTCCCTCTCATTACAAAACAGGAATAAATTTTCAACCAGGGGAGCACCATTAGTGCCCATAGGGATCCCAACTACCTGTCTATACAGCTTGGTGCCAAATCGAATAAAAATGTTGTCCAACAAAAAGGTCAGCGCATCACATACATTTTGACATGACCATGCATGATATTTTTTAGGTTTTTCCGAAGTAAAAAATACATTTCTGTCATTACATGCAAGGTAAGGAGAGCCTTCTCTCTGGAAGGTTCTTTCAATAAGTTTATCTTTAATTAAATTATGAAGTATGATCTCTCATAAACCTTTTCACAGTATTTGACAACATGTTTTTAACAGCTTTAAGACACGAGGTTAACAATTAAGAAAGTTCTGTTGTCGTACAAGAACTAGAATTAGCAATAAATCTTGCTTTATAGGTTTTTATGGAGTTTAGGAAACCAGTTTGAAACCGAAATTTAGGGCTGTATGACAACCATGCCCATCGACAATCACCCTTTTACTCAAAGAAAGCTGCAGTTTAGTGTCAACAAGCTCACGCTTAAGAGCATTAATATAATACAATCGTCAAACAACTACAATATTGTTAGCAGCTTTATTTGCTGGAACCAAAACAAAGTTCATATGAAAATCCTGGATACCTCGTTTAAATACGAGTATCAATATTTTAAAAAATGTTAATCTTCCATTCCTTCAAGGCATCCGGTTCAACATTTTCCCGTTTGCACCAACGATTACTAAACGCTTATTTCTCAACCAAAACATATGTTGTGGGTACTCAAAAGAGCCATCTCATTAAAAGAACCATCTCAATGAGATGGTTCTTTTGAGCATCCAAAACACATGTTTAAATCTTTTTAAATCATTTGTAAAAGCAGACTTAAGCTAAGTTTTCATAATAAATCTGTTCACTATAGCTGAAAACTGCATGGAAAAGTGAATTATCTTATAAAAACAGGTGTTTTTTTCTCTTGTTGGTAATTATTTGCGTCCCTCCATTAATTATAGACAGTCAATTTTAAACATAAGTGCTGTTGTTTTGATACTGATAATTTGTGAAGATTTACGAAATTGGTAAAATGTATACCTGAAATGTTAGTTTTTTACTGTGTTCTTGAAAAATAGAAACATTATTTCAAAAATTAAAAGATCAAAAGTTACAGACTATGCAGCTTTAAATTGATGGTTAAGGAAATAAAACAATTTTTAGGTGCACAAACGATCCTTATCTGGACCTATTTATACTTGATGATTACACACAACGTCAGTGGTGTTTTCAAGCATGAAATGGGACAACCTAATAAAGATGTTTACTCTGTAAATCATTGATTGAGCATAATATAGACCTACTGGTTATTCTATTCTACCCTTAGTCTAGTTCCCTTGTTTGCATTCAACAGCTGATGATATGCCTGCAAAACCTGAGAAGCCTAAGAAAGTATCTTGAGGCTTACTTCCAGGTATGTTTTGACTATTCGCTTACTGTAAAGGCGGCGCCTCATGAATGCGTAATTAGGACTGGTCAACCTTAGACATAGGTAAAAGCTGAAAATGAGGCGTGGTTTTATTTAAAAGTAACTGTATCATCTTGCGCCTAGACGCAAAACACATTATTTAGTCCCTAAAACGCCAGCAAAATAACTGCATCTGAAACTGTCTATTTAACATAACCATAGAGGCAAACATTGTGGAACCAGATCAGACTGCTCCTTTAAGAGCAGTCTGATCTGGGTCCACACTGTTTCTCTATGAGGCTTCATATATTTTAGTGGGCGAAAAAAGATTATGCGCTTTCAGGGCTAATAAATGTGAGTTCAGCGTGTATACGATTAGGATTTTCATGAAATGCACTCACGTTTGCGCGGCCCAAAAAGCTTATTAACTCTTTACCAAATTATAAATAAAACCTGATTTGCCTTCCTTAGCGGATGAAATAGCCGAACCACGCCCAGATATGAATATTAAAATTGCCGCCTTTACAGTAAGCGAAAAGTCTACGAGGGTCATCCAATAAAGAATGAGACTTTTTCTATAGCGCACTGAATTTACATGCTAGGCTTATGAAATCTTGTTCAAAGCTAGCACATCTTTTTGGCTGTTCACATGTACCATATTTGACGTGTTACGTAGTTCCAACTGTTGTTGCTAGGCAACATTAGAAGACTAGGCAACCATCCGTGGCCGGCTCAGTATAGATGGTCACCATGGCAACAGATTAAGATGTATAGTTTATTTTTCTACTAGTACTTATATATGCTCATGCACTCAGTCTATAACCAATAGGGTAAAGTAATGTTCTGGAGTTTTGAGCTGTTACCATGGAAACAAAGCTTAAAAAATCAAGATTTCAAGAACTATCTGGTATTTTTCGCAGACCCCGTGACTTTGAAAGTTAATATCAAATAGTCGAAGGCAATTAAAGTGAGCACGGTTCTGATCACGTATACATAATAACAATTAGCTGCACATAACCATACATTTTGAATGATATCTTTCTCTTATGAAGTTACCATGGCAACGCAAAGTAATGTGTTTATGAAAAATCGAGTAAATTGGTTGCTAGGCAACCAAAATAAAGGATATGCATATTTGGTTCTTCTTTTATAACATTTTATGTAACACTAAGATTGTTCAGCAGAATAATTGATATCAAGAGGTTAAATTATATCAACATTCGAAAATAAAAGACTTTGAAAGACGATGGGTATGCAAAAAATAATATAAACGTGGCCATGTGCCTTCAAGCCCTTCCACAAAACATTCCGTTACTATGGCAACTGATCAATCTCAAATATATTGTTTCTTTTTCTGAATTGCTAAGATGTCATACTATTATTATGGTGAATTTTAACTAAATACACACACAGGTTTTTATACTATGAAGAAAGTCTCATTCTTTATTGGATGACCCTCGTATTAATATTGACAACACCAAATGGAGCAGTTGATCAAAAGCAGAAACACCATGTGAGTGTCAGGGGATCAAACACTTAATTAAATAAAGGTAGCATTTGATGCTGTTTCACATATATGCATACAATGGAGTAATTTTTCTAATTTATTTTTATTTCTCTACTGACATGTTCACAACAATATCACAGGACAAATAGTACATGCATGCAATATGGTATCATTTCGATTCAACGTCTATGCTATTACATATAAAAAAATACGAAATACGAGTCGCAACGCTATAGAGAGTCCATCTGGTAAATATTTGATTATGGTCTCCCATTAGCATTTATACTAGGTTAAAAAAGAAATGCCGCTAATTATGAAAAGTGCTAAATGTACCAGTTATGTATTTCATTAAAAAAACATGCAGTAATTAGATAAATTAAAGCAAAATGGTGTTAGAGAATGTTCTTTGTCAGTTTCTCAATTCATTAAGACATTGGTACTACCACGGGTTCCTTAATTTGACGTTAATACTGCACCAAAGTAAAGTCCCGTCAAACGTTGGGAGCTGGGGGTCTTAAACAATTCTCTTGAAACGATTTCTCAAAGTTTGAGCCCTGATTTTCGGATTATGAGTTCCTTGGGATGTCCTAGCTGTGACTGACTCCAGATGAAATCGATTGCACAAATGAGACGTCGATATGTCTCGATCTTGACGTCGCGTCGACACACGTCGATGCCCTGGAAAGGGACGGTGTGACGTTGTCCCAATTTGTTGGAAACGATTCTTAAGACATCCAATCGTCCTATTATGGCACCGAAATTGTTTGGCTACTACCAATTGCGTCGCGTTAGCTTTTAACATTCCTATTGCACGTTCACGTTCCACATGTGCCAATTTTGTCACCCGTAAATTAGCCATGTGTGATCTTAAATTCCAAAGTTTTTAATGTTTATAGACGTTTGGGATGTTCGTCGTTAGAACATGTGTAAATCTGAAAGGACTGAGTGTGCACGTGAAAAACAGGAAAATGGAAAATAGGTCAGTACACTGGTTTTGATTGACTCATCTCAATAAATCAATGGGGAAAATGTGCGGCAGAAAAAATAGCAAAACATAGACAGATGATGAAATTTTGCCACTCTCATTTAACATACACTATTTTTAATTATCGTATGCGGCGTTTCTTTTTTGGCCTAGTATACTTTTATATTCTAAATAAAGAAAAACAAATGATGTCATCTATAAAACTGCATCAAGAGTTAAACTAAGGATACAGTTTGTGTAAGTTAATCAGATATGTGTTTACCCGAGCGTACCCGAATAAACTATCTTAGCGTTGTGGATAATCTCTCAAACAGACATACTAAATTTATAGCTTTTACAATGCATCTGTATTACTAAAAGTTCTCTATACATGTTTGAGGTTTCCTACTTTTTAATTGAAAAGGCGGTGGAAAAAACAGATTTAGTGATGAACGCTCTGTCTACACAACATACAAAGCCAAAAGCAGCATGTGCACAGCGTCGTGTTGCTATACAAAGAACTAAGCTGGCGCTGCCCTAATGTGTATTGCCAGTTTTGTCCGTCTTTTGGACAGCTACTGTACTGTTCACTCAAGCATGGTGAATAAATATGATTACCAAGCCTTGTCACTAGATGACCCACCTACAATGGAGTATTACTCTGGCATATGTCTCTTTCTGTGAAGTGGCGAAAGCAATCTTGCAGCAGCTGCCTTTGCATCTGTGTCAGTCAAGTGATCTACCGTGTACCTCATAGTATTAATTAAGATTTCTGTCATTGGTCAAACAGAAATTTGATGCGCTGCTTTTTGTTTACATTATTTGACGTGAAACCTGTTCAGTCCTTAGGTGCTTAAGTCCTCAGGTCTTAGACCAAAAGTATTTTTGATGTTTCAAGGACTTCATTGAGTTTTCTTTAGAGTATATCTGTAAGAATGTTGACTCTTGATGAATTTGGCAGACGGCCTCATACCATTTCTGCTACACCTTGAAAATTATCTGGTTTATGAGAAAGGACATATGTCCTTTGATGGCAAAAGATGAGGAACACAGGAAACGCTTATAAGTGATGTTTGTCACAATAACCAATTTTAAAATTAGTTCAATTAATGTAACGCACATAATACCATGATACCACAGGAAGCTGTATTTTGGTTCAAAAAGCTTTAATATATACAGTAGTTAAGGCATTCAGCATGCAAACTACATGACTTATTCTAAAGAGATAGTTTAATTTCTTTTTTCTGTAGCTCAGACTTTCAATTTACTGATTGTCAATTTGATATGCTAACATACAGGTTGTTGCAGGACAACCCCTGGCTTACAGAGCGCAATCATATCATATTCGATGCACATTGAATTGTTATTTAAGGTAGAATATGTCTGCAGAACTCAAAGGGGTTTGGGATGGAGCGATGGAGCAGGCCCATACTCATTTGTAGTTCTATATATTTCAGTACTATACGGATCAGGAAATATATGATAAAACGTTTATAACATCTGTACAACAGCCCGTGGACCTTGAAGTATATTCTGTATGAACCATTTTGAAAGAACTGTTATTTAAAGTCGTACGGTTGAATATGGGGTTTACCCTGTTTTAGTCAATGATCATCGAAAATTCCATCTTTGTCATTTGACACTTTTTTCATTTGAAACTATCAACAGGAAGTTTATTACATGCGTTCATAGCAGTCCCTACATAAGGCTATTGAACTTAACCCTTGATGCGTCAATCACGGCTGCAGCAGACGACACATTTTGCAACATTTTCCCTAATTTTCAGAAAAAATAAGGCTTGATATTACATGAGAATTGTCTGCCAGCAGACAATTCTCATGAAATATCATGCCTTAGATGCTATTTTTGAAAAAGCAGCAAAAATAAGAAACTGTCGTCTGCTGCAAATTATAGGTGGCGCTTTATGGGTTAATCCACCCATTTAACCCTTTGTATTCTGATGGATTTCCCAATACATATTTATATGAAATACGTTTAGGGCTGCACGTTGAGAAACTTAAAGCTGCATACTCTGTAACTATGAACATTTTTCGAAAAATTTTATTTTCTTTTTAAATCATTTGTAAAAGTAGAATTAAGCTATGTTTTCACAATAAAAATGTTCAGTACAGCTGAAAACTGCATGGAAAAGTGAATCATCTCATCAAATAGGTGTGTTTTTCTCTTGTTGGTAATTATTTGCGTCCCTCCAATAATTCTAGACCGTTGAATTTTAACATGAATGCAGTTGTTTTGATAGTGATACCTTGTTAAGATTTACGAAAATGGTAAAATGTTTACCAGAATTTGAGTATTTTAACTGTGTTCTTGAAAAATAAAAACATTATTTTTGAAATTAGCAAATCAAAAGTTACAGACTATGCAGCTTTAAAGTGGTCACAGGTAGATTTTTGTAAATTATGATAATGTTCCTGAAGGTTGTTTTAATCTTAGTAAAGAGTGCAGAACCCGAGCCAAAATACCCCTTTACCGGCTTCCAGAATACAGAGTGGGGCATAAAAGGCAGAATAACCTTCAGTTTTGACACTTTTTATGCCCTCAACTTTGGAAAAATTGAAGGGGCATATTGCTTTGGGCTTGTCCATCCGTCTGTGCGTCCGTTCAAAATTTAAGGTACGGTTTCGTAATTTCATAGATGGATTCCCTCATCAAAAAATAATTGACCATTTTTTTAAAAGTCTGGATTATCTCCCTTTGTGGAGTTATGCCCCTTTTAAAGGGTCATAATGAAATTTTGTAATCAAAATATCTCAAAAACTATTACAGATATGAGCTTCAAGCTTGGTAAACTGATAAAGCATAGTGAAGCATGATGAGTAGATCACCAGGTGAAAATTAAAAAAGTTATTTTATTTTTTTTCGAGTTATTGCCCTTTGCAAATTTGGACATAGAAAACTTGATATCTCAAAAACTTTTACAGCTAGGAGCTTCAAACTTGGGCTGCTGATAGTGGATAATAAGTATATTACCTGGTGACAATGTATTTTTTTTTCGAGTTATTGCCCTATACATTTTTTTGAGTTATCGTCCTTTGCGTGAAGATACGGTTTTGAAACATAGATGAGTTCCTCATCAAAAACTAATTGACCCGGATTTTTTTTAAGTCTGGATTATCTCCCTTTGTATAGTTATGTCCCTTTTAAAGGGTCATATTGAAACTTTGTAATTAAAGTATCTCAAAAAACTATTACAGATATGAGCTTCAAACTTAGTCAACTGATAGAGCATAATGAGTAGATCATCTGGTGAAAATTTATAAAAAGTTATTTTATTTTTTCGAGGTATTGCCCTTTGTAAATTTTTGAGTTATTGTCCTTTGCAAATTTGGACATCGAAAACCTGTATCAAAGATATCTCGAAAACTATTATAGCTAGTAGCCTCAGTTAGAGGATAATAAATAGATCACCTGGTGAGAATTAAAACAAATATTTTTTTTTTTTCGAGTTATTGCCCTTTGCAAAATCTGGACATAGAAAACATTATATTTCAAAAATTATTACAGCTAGGAGCTTCAAACTTGGGCAACTGATAGGGGATAATGATCAAAATACCTGGTGAAAATTATTAATTTTTTTTTAAATTTTTTTCCAGTTATAGCCCTTTGCATTTTTTCGAGGTATTGCTCATTCTCCTCCCTTCCGCTGAATCATTAAAGAAGGGTTGTTGTCAGTTACAAGCGAAAGTAGATACCCGAAGTACTGGTTGGCTGCTTAAATTCAAGCTTGCCCAGAGGCGAACTGACCGTCCCGCCATGACCATAGCTGTTGACTTGGGACGTAAAGCAACAAAACAAGCAAAAAACAAACTCAAAAAATTTGAATGAAATTGAAACATACTTACCCAACAACCCTCAAATTTAAAATAGACGCGGTGGGAAATCTATTCAGCTTAAATGGGTTAAAGTGTGTCGCATGAAATCTCAGACTTCGCGTTCTCTACCCTTCATAACCAATGCGAGTGCTAGAACAGCGTGCGCTCGTATTGTAAAATTCGCATCTCTAAGGACCAGAACAGCGAGCGCCCACGAACGCTCGCATTGTTGAACTCGTCTACGGTGATACCCGCTGCGAAGACAACCTTTTATGTAAACAAAGATAATTGGTGGCTGTGCCCGCTGAAGCGGTAATAGACATTTTTCAGGCTACGAAGCACTGTTAAAACGCTAAGTGAAGCTTGTCCAGGAAAAATGTGGTTAGGTGAGCCTACGTATGTGTGAAAATATCAGAGTACCCCCCCCCCCCCCCCCTGGGGGTGAAATGACCGTCTCGACAGAACTGACCATCTCAACATGACCATAGCTGTTGACGGGGACGTAAAATATCAAATCAAACAAAATCTTGCAAGCGATGTTCTCGCCCTTAACCGGTACCTCATCGAATTAATTCCATCAGAAAAACGGCTATACTATAAATTGTCTTTCTGATTTTTCTCTCGAATTTCTAAGGGTGATTGACTAAGTGCGTATTAAATAAAACGTTTTCATAAAGCATTTTCAAGAGGTGAGAAATAATCATAATTATGTTCATATGTAAAATTTAATAACAGTAATACCACTGTCTAAGGTTGAATTTAACTTCGTACATGTATGCTACTTCAACCCTTTCGTGTTTTCTTGAGTCCAATAGTTTCTAAAGGCTTCACTTAATTGCGCACAATGACAAATCATTGTTGAACAAGGTCGACAAAGTTATTCGTAATTATTAAAACGTAGTTTCTGCAATTGTGACATCCTCTTAAAATTTTCCATAATAGATTTAACTTCCATTAAGCCGGTCTGACACAGAGCACGGTTGGGCACACGGCTCCAATACGGTATACTCGGTTATACACGGGTTGACTGGTACGAGTTTTGAGCTCCAACCGTGCCTGGGGATGAGTTGGTACGATTTAGACTCGAATGTAGCACTTGTACACTGAAGGACTTTAACAACGCAAAGATCGAAATTCATAATATTTACTAAATTTAATGTCTCAATTTTATTGAGATTTGGCAAAAATACACATCAATATGTCAGCAAAACATGTTTTAAATTTAATGTCAAAATAATAAATAATTTTAGAGCAACAGTCTATCAAGTAGCAATACCCTATGATTAAAAAGTTGCAATTTGAAATTTGTCTAGAAATTGGACACGATTTTAAGTTATTGTGAAAATATTTTTATTAAAAATTCAGAAAGAAATTACCCTTGGAGCCCTACTTTTCGTCTGACACTGACAGTAGCCAGCCAGCACGGATATCGTCGATGTAAATATCGTCGATACACAATCAACGTAAGCTGGCTCTTAACGTACGCCGGTCGCCATTCTTGGCTGACCAGACTTTCACCGATCTTCAACAGTCCCAGTAGCCTGGTAACGATCTCTGAGGCGCTGTATAGTTGACGGTTGGCAATTATGATATCTGGCGACGTCAGAAACACGTACGCCAGCTTTTAACATCCCAATTGCGCCAGCTAGTTCATGTTCCTGAAGACCAAAGTGGCATGAATAATTAAGCTATAAAACTAAAGCTGCTGTGTTTTTATACATGTATACTTACAAGCTACATGTGAAATGATAAAATATTTTGATTCATTGATTCGTGGGGACGCCACGTGCAAAACATAGTAAACCAGCAATGCATAGCTGGTGGTAGCCAGTGTCTCTAAAAACACCGGTATTGGGTATAGATAGAAGCATAGTGTCGTTATCATCCGTTTTTATCGGTTAAAGAAGGCAAAAAATAATCTGGATGTAAAAATAATAATTTTAATTTTTTGCGTTTTTATAGTCCTTCAGTGTATGTACGAACAAAGCACGGTTATACTCGATCTAGCAAGGTTTGTCACGGTTTGAACACGATTTTCATACGATTGTCGTACGGTATCAAGTATGGTCTAGTACGGTCTGTTACGGCCTTGTACGATTAAACACGACTTTTACTCGATTACATGGACATTTACAGGGTTTACATACGGTCCCACTGACTTTTGTTCGAGTTCGATTCCATACGATTTATATACTATATTGACACGGTTGAGCTCACTCATGGAGTGGACTTCATATGCGGTTGTATATACAGTCTCACACGCTCTCTCACGGTCTTGTACGGTCTCGTACGGTCTGACACGGTCTCTCACGGTCTTGTACGATCGCTAATACGATTATACGCGGACATGGCACCCGTGTCAGTTTTTTTTAAAAGTTTTAAAAATCATACACGGCTTTCACGGATACACTCGAATGGCCCGAGTGTAACTCGGATAAGGCCACGGTTGGTTCGGTTGTATGTACGGTTTACACGGATGGCAAACCGTATAAGCTGTGTGTTCTGTGTCAGACAGGCTTTACCAAACTTTCATTTCAGAATGCAGTATTCTGGATTATGGTATGCTTCATAAGAACAGACATACTATTATTACAATACTGAACAACCTTAAGGGTACCATAGACATCTAATATGCTTTGCAATTATCTAAGTAAGGCATGGTACTAAAACCGAGAAGTACCGTAGATGATATTCTTTTATAAAATGAAATTATTAGCAAACTTTCGTTACCATGTTTATTTTCTCAGTTTGTAATTATCATATCAAAATAAATGTTTTCCATTTGCATCCTACACCTTTGTTCAATTCATGAAATTCCCTTGATACCTGAGGAGAGTAAGCCACATCGCATGTTAAGTATGCAATCATTTAACTTCCGTTAGTTTGAAAAATATGTCATTTTGGATTTGCAATGACATCTCAGTCCGTGGTAATATAAGGTGCAAACCATTCTAGAATTATGCTCTGCAAAACATGCTCTTTCAAAATCAAACAGTAATAGTTTGTTAGCCTGACCTCGATTTTTCAAGATTTTCTAATTACTAAGTGTACATCAAAACGTGGAATGACTGTACTGTCTACTAGCTATCATGATCTGGTATATGAACTAGCACAGGAGATTTTGATAACAGTATCGCATTGTCAAGTAACAAAGACTAAGGCGCATCTAATCCATCAGAGTATATTCTATTATATGACTTTTTGGTTACTGTAAAGGCGGCACTTCATGAATATAGGGATCACACATGTTTTTTCATGCATTAACATTTGCCGAGGGACCCGGCAAGTGTTAATGCTATGAAACAAACATGTGTGATCGTTATTCTTGCATATTTTACCTTATTCCAGCTCAATTCGCACTGAAAACGCTGCTAAAACATTAAGTTGTCCATTTTCTTACACTGGATTTCTCTAAACAAAATGGCGTCGGCTGTGTACTTTCGAACGTCATTACGTCATAACCGTACGCAACGTTTTCGCGAACAAAAACATCGGCGAAATGAACAGTCTGGTCCGCAATGTGTTCCGTATACAACGTCATGCAAATAATGCAGGGCTCATTTTAAGTATTTTCAAGTACAGACCCATGTTCAAACAGCACGTGAATCTCCTGATTTGAACATGGATTTTTCGCTCATTTGACAATGGGTGTAAACAGCTATACGAATAGATATCTATGCAAGAATGCGTAATTAGGACTAGTCAACCTTAGACATAGCTGAAAGCTGAAAATGAGGTGTGGTTTTATTCAAAAGTAACTGTATCATCTTGCGCCATTACCTCAGTATAGACTCAAAACACATTATTTAGTCCTTAAAACGCCAGCAAAATAATTGCATCTGAAAATGTCTATTAAGCATAAGCATAGAGGCGAACATTTTGGACCCAGATCAGACGGCTCCTACAGGAGCAGTCTGATCTAGGTCCACACTGTTTGTCTATGAGGCTTCAATTATTTTAGTGGACGACAAAACCCCCATACATTTTGTGATTATGCGCTTTAAGGGTTAATAAATATGAGTTCAGTGTTTATACGGTTAGAATTTTCATGAAATGCACGCAGGTTTGCGCGGCCCAAACAACTTATTAATTCTTCACCAAATTATAAATAAAACCCGCTTTCCCTTCCTTAGCAGATGAATTAGCCGAACCACGCCCAGATATGAATATTAAAGTTGCCACCTTTACAGTAAGCGAAAAGTCTATTAATACTCTCATACGCAAACTATAGATGCAGATAAAGGTTCAGATTAAACCCCTTTGAATGCGTCAACATAGACGTTTATTGGAAGCTTTTGCGCAAATGTGATAAGTGTGCCGACCCATTTATACTGCAAACCTCAGGGCCGTCCGGTCGGCTTTTTGAAAGTGGTACGGCCATGGACCGTCACTGTGTTTCCTCGATTGCTGAAAGCACAAGTGTTGGAGGGAGGGATATCCTCTTTGTTATTGGGGTTTGGGCTAGAAATTTTCTAATTCAAGAGGTCTGTAGAAACGATTGTAATTCATTTTGAGGCCAGTTTTTTTCTTGCGACACCAAGCTTATTTTACAAGCATTCGCGGTATTCAAACGTTTACGGAATCTGATGCACAGAAAGGTATGAAATAGTTGTATACTGTAGAAATGTTGGACTCAAGTTGGTTTAGCAGGAAAGAAAGTGCAAGTTTACACCAAAAGGGTCATTACCATGTACAAGTTAGTCATGGCTGCCTAGCAACCAGGCAATTGTGGAAAAATGGACTCGTTGTTAACTCTATATTTCACTGTTGCTAGGCAACAAGGGACACATTTGATACATGTTTTTTAAAGATACTGTTTTCAAAATATAGAATATATTGAATAATTTTAGGGTGATTTAAAACTTTTATATCAACCAGCAAAAACAACTAAGGGCCAATTCATGACCCATACCCCTATTTCTGATTCAACAATTTCTCATTTTTGTCGCTTTTTTACACTAAATGCCCTTCCCAATTTGACATTTTCCAATAGAAGTCAATGAATTTTACAGAATAATTACCTTATTTAGTAGTTAATAGAATAGATTCCTTTTGGAACCGATTTTCACATGCCAGTAACCATGGCAATCAGTTTAAGGCATCTGGCCATGTCAGCTTTAAGTACCTGCTTACGTTGCTAAGCAACAAGCATCATCACAATCCGTCAAACTTTTTGATATGTAGTTGCATGCGCAACAAGTTATGTCACTTTATGGTTAAAGTGATGCTTAAATGGTACACACTCTTACATTATAAGGAAATTCCCCCTATATATTGGATGACCCTCGTATTTATTGTACTTTGAACAATATGTTCCATATTTCTTTAAGAAAAAGAAAATATCACCAAACCATTGTAGTCCTTGTTCCTCATACACCTTAACCCTTTGTATTCTGAAAACCCCTCCTCTAAATGAGTACTTTCGTAAACTTAAGATCCAGATGAACTGCAGCATAATTTTCTCGACATACATTATATGCTTGATTATTACTTTCAAACATTCACTTTGGGCTGTACTAGTATTTATCGCATGAGTGAAACATGTATTTAATAAAGCCGTGCATTAAAGTCGATAATCCACTAGCGGTTTTACATATTAAGGTCTCTACTGACACCAATAGCCATAACTCTTTCATGACTAAAAAAAAATTGCCTTGTGAAGGGCTATATTTATGAGTCATTTCTGTGCATTTTAGGGTCTTCTCTTACGATCAAGGTACAGAATGGGGGATATTTATTTGGGTTGCTGAAATCTCAAATATTGTTTGGGGTGCTTGATATTCCTGATATTTTTTCGGAGGTGAACGGTAGATGCTGGACTTGAGCCTACGTATGAAGAAACAAGACCAAACTCTGCTCTGGACTGGGTCGCTGGTGCACATCTTCAATGTGTGAACAATTATTATGCAAAGTTTGAATATAAAGGAATGAAATCTGTTTGAATTACACACAATTATACGATGTAAGCACCCCAAAGGTGGTGCAGACGTAATAATTTCTAAGTTCAACACTCACAAAAATATAATCAAATGTGCACGCAATATAGGGTGCACATGTTCAATTTGTGAGCAATCATAACGTACAAGTTTGAATATGAGGGAATAAAAACTGCTGGAGTCACAGATTACACAAACCAGACGCCCACTAAGCAAGTCGGATGGATAAAATATATGAGTCCAACAGACTTAAAAAAAGTAAGAACATATTTATCAAATGTGCACAAAATAGAAGGTGCACATGTTCAATGTATGAATAATCATTATGTTAAGTTTGAATATTAAGAAATTAAAGCTGTTGGAGTTACAGATTACACAAATCAGAAACCCATTACGCATTTCGGATAGAACAATGCCTAAGTCCAACACCCGTAAAAATTAAGAAAATCTCTATCAAATGTGCACAAAATAAGAGGTGCACATCTTCAATATGTGAACAGTCATTATGCAAAGTTTGAATTAAAAGGAATGAAAACTTTTGAATCTACAGATAACACAAACTTGGTACCCCAAAAATGTTGCGGACGGACAAATAGACAGACGGACGGACAAACGGATGGACGGACAAACAGACGGAGAGATGGACGGAGTGGAAGCTTGCGCTAAAGCAACACAGGTAAAATGAGAGGATACCCCACCCCCTTGGTAGGCACACCATAGCATAGCTGGCAGCACAGAGGGCTATCACCACTTGCATATATATCCCCAACATAGAAATACATTCTACTTTACCGATTATGCTGGGAGTGTGTGGGGTCGTGATCAGCAACTTATTTTACAGGGGTCCTATTGCCTGTTGAGGACCCCATGTAGTTCTATGGAAATAGATAGCACCTGTGATTTTCCAGAGGATGGAAGTAAGAAAGAGGGCAAAGATCAGGAATCGATACAGTCAAGCACCACACTGACCCAAGATACCAATGGGAAAGTGACAACGTCACAATGAGACATCACAAACAAGAGCCAAGAGGTCAGCCCTTTCCCAGCAGGTGACCACAAGGCATCAACAAACAAACGTGCATGAAAGCATAACAAAACAAGACAGAAATAACATAAATGATCCACAAAAAAGCACCGCCTTGTAACGGTCAGTAAAAAATATTTTACTGGAGGGCTTAAACCAATATAACGGTGCAGCAACCTCACCCCTTACGACATTACCACCAGTGTAGATAAGAGAGCGTAATTATAACTTGTTTTCATATTTCTCAATGAAAACATATATTGCGGGTACTCAAAGAGCTGTTTCAATAAGAGGCTTTTGAGTGCCCCAAAACATACGTTTAAGTCTACCAAAACATAATGCTGTATGTACTCAAAAGATCGTTCTCGGTGAGACGGTTCTTTTTAGAACACAAATAATGTTTAAGCATACAATTTAGCCTTAACTAGACCTACAATCAGGCTGCGCATCTATAACATTGATACGGGTAAACGTACATTAATTTGTTTGCTTGAACATACTGGGTCCAAGATTGAACTGGTAAATTGTGGAATACAGAGGCGGATCCAGGATTCTATGTTAGGGGGGGGGGGGGCGCAATATTTGAAACATGAAGTGTTTCATGCGAGCACAGTAGGCGCGAAAGAATGCTAGGGGGGTTCGGGGGCATCCCCCCCCGGAATATTTTTGAAAAAAAGATGCAATTTGGTGCATTCGATGGCCCATTTTTGCCTGCAAAACTTTGCTAAATTTGATGCTTTTAAAAAAAATGCCTTTGCAGACACTTCTAAGAAATAAAAAGAACATTCTTTTGTGATTTGATGGTTTAAAAAGCGGTCCTGACTTAAGCAGGGACCGTACTTATACAGTTCTTCACAGTATGTAAACTGAAAAAAAAAACACATCCTGTACCCGTTCCTCCTAGCTCTCGCCTTATAAATATGAATCACAGCACTCGTGCGTAACCAGTTGTCGGAAATCGTGACGTGAGAGTTGTTGGTAAAGCTGTAATTACTAGGGTCCACCTATTAAAATTCATTTTTCCATAGATCTTAGTAACTTTTACAGTTACAACCATGTAATCATGTACACATGTGATTGCCAATTCCACTAAAACCATGCAAACTGGCATTTAAGCTCGTTTATGGCACAGAACGGCTCTGATTATGAGCAAGTTGTTTTTTAACAAAGCAAAATGCAAAGGAGGAAACCGTTAAAATCATGGAATAAAACGGAATAAAATAGATAAAATGGCTTTTCTTATCTTGTTCGAATGTGTATTGTCTGTATCGCTAACAATATAAATTGAAACGTGTACATGTACCTAAATACACGCATTTTTCCGCCTACTGGTTACGCACGAGTGTTGTTATTCATGTTTATAAGGCGAGAGCTAGGAGGAACGGGTACAGGATGTTTATTTCAGTTTACATACTGTGTTCTTGCTTCAAGAAAAAAGTTCCAGGATTTTGAACTTCGGGCCTCGGGGTTGTAGGCCTGACGTGATACCGGCACATGCCTACTGCAATGAAACTAAATTAAATTTATTTTAATTTATTTATTCTTTCGGCTCTGTCGTTATGAACTTTGGCACATTTTTCACACAACGAACATAATTTCAATCTATACTCAGGTCCGTTGCAACGAGTTTGAGTTCAATGTGACTGTTTTTGAAGCACACAATGTATACGCGAGCACCGTAGGTGGTAAGCGCGGTATTATTTGGTGAGTTAGGTAGAATGTTGACTGCAAAAATAATCATATTCGAATAAACCTACTAACAATTTACATGGACCTTTGAAAACAAGTCAGTACAGGTATTCGCGATTAGGAAATACTACCATATTTCTTTTGAAATAAAAAAATAGGTTTTCTGAGCCTAATGGGTTTCCTTTGTCGTTTTGCGTGCGCACAACATATAATACACTTTTTAAGAGCTGACGGGAAGTTACAAGCTCAAAATTAGGAAGATTAATAGCGAAACGTGTCAGTAAATGCAAAGTAAGTTTTTTAAAAAAAATAATTATAATAGCAGCAGCAGCAGCAGCAGCAGCAGCAGCAGCAGCAGCAGCAGCAGCAGCAGCAGCAGCATCAGTAGTAGAAGTAGTAGTTGTAGTAGTAGTAGTGATAGAAGTAGTAGGATCAGCAGCAGCACTTGTAGTATAGTAGCAGCGGCACTAGAAGTAGTAAAAGTGAAGTAGTAGCAGCAGTAGTAGAAACAGTAACAAAAAGAAGAAGAATCACTGTTAACTAATCGCAGCATCAGTAGAAGCAATAGCAGTAGAAGAATTGGCAGAAGTTTAAAGCGACAGAAGTAGCAGTAGCAGCAGCAGCAGCAGCAGCAACAGTAGTAGTAGTAGTAGTAGTAGAAGTAGTAGTAGTAGTAGTAGTAGTAGCAGTTGTAGCTGCAGCAGAAGCAGTAGAAGCAGCAGCAACAGCAGCAGCAGCAGCAGCAGCAGCAGCAGTAGTAGTAGTAGTAGTAGTAGTAAAAATACATTCGATTTTTGGTCTGTTCATGGAGTCATCTCTTGCCAAGTAAATGAAGCCCTTTGCAAGAGACCTGACGTATTCATGATTCCATAAATAGACCAAAAATTGAATTTATTACTTATATGACATTTATTATCAATCAAGATTTATTTTTTAATTTTCACCTAACTTGACTGGTTTTCCAGATATTTTGAATAAAATCAGACATAATGGAGAGTTTGGAAGTGCCAAAACGCCAAATTTCCGCACTTAACGTCATGGCGATACGAATTCAACGTCACGTGAACGTCAGTAAAGAAGCAACTTTATTGGATGGCGTTGACGTTGGCCCGCTCAAATTGCGCGTGTGTGTGCCTTAAACTCGATTTGTTCATGAAGGTATGAATCGAATAATGTAAAGGTTCATTTAAAGACTTGCAGTTGAAAAATTATAAGTAGTAGTAGTAGTAGTAGTAGTAGTAGTAGTAGTAGTAGTAGTAGTAGTAGCGGTCGTGGTGGTGGTGGTAGTAGTAGTAGTTGTAGTAGTAGTAGTAGTAGTAGTGGAGGTGGTGGTGTTGGTAGTAATAGTAGTAGTAGAAGAAGAAGTAGTAGTAGTAGTAGTAGTAGTAGTAGTTGTAGTAGTAGTAGTGGAGGTGGTGGTGTTGGTAGTAGTAGTAGTAGTAGTAGTAGTAGTAGTAGTAGTAGTAGTAGTAGTAGTAGAAGCAGTAGTAGTGGTAGTAGTAGTAGTAGTTGTAGTAGTAGTAGTAGTAGTAGTGGAGGTGGTGGTGTTGGTAGTAATAGTAGTAGTAGAAGAAGAAGTAGTAGTAGTAGTAGTAGTAGTAGTAGTTGTAGTAGTAGTAGTGGAGGTGGTGGTGTTGGTAGTAGTAGTAGTAGTAGTAGTAGTAGTAGTAGAAGCAGTAGTAGTGGTAGTAGTAGTAGTAGTTGTAGTAGTAGTAGTAGTAGTAGTAGTAGACTGGAATGAAATACCGCAAAGGATAAGATATTGAATGGTATTGGTTGGTATGGATTCATAGGAGTAATAACAACATCTACGACTAGTAGTAGTAGTAGCAGTAGTAGTAATAGTAGTAGTAGTAGTAGTAGTAGTAGTAGTAGTAGTAGTAGTAGTAGAAGAAAAAGGGGGAGTAGTAGTAGTAGTAGTAGTAGTAGTAGTAGCCGCAGCGGTGGTGGTGGTGGTGGTAGTAGTAGTAGTAGTAGTAGTAGTAGGAAAAGGGGGAGTAGTAGTGGTGGTAGTAGTAGTGGTGGTGGTGGTAGTAGTAGTAGTAGTAGTAGTCATAATCATCAGCATCATAATCATCATCTCAAATTTAAAGGTTGATTTAAAGACTCGCAATTGAAATGTTAATATAGTAGTTGCAGTGGTAGTAGTAGTAGTTGATGTAGTAGAAGTACATGCAGTAGTAATAGTAGTATTAGTAGTTGTATAAGTAGTAGAATTAGTGATATTATTATTATTATTATGATTATTATTATAATTATTATTATTATAGCCCCGCTTTGGAAAAGTGGGGGCTGTATTGGATTTGAGTTGTCTGTCCATCCCTCCTGTCCACTGTCCATCATAATTTTATTTCCGCTCAATATCTTGAGAAATACTCTATAGAATCTAACCAAATTGTGTATGTGCATTTATATTGACATGATCTACCTTTGGATTGTTACATATTATTTTTCAAACATTTGTACCAGATTTATGGCCCTTGATTTACGCCGAAATTTCGTCTCCCCTCAATATCTTAAGAACCACTAGATATATTTTACCAAATGTTGACGGTATGTCGGTGTGACCGGCGCATGTCGCTTATTATTGTGCTATATTTTCAGAGAGGGTTGTCAAATGTTTTGCCTGTACACTCTTAATATAAGCTTAAATGGTATCAAATATAGACATACATTTGTTGAGGAAGTCTTCCTGGTTCATGTTATTACTAAATATTTTGTTTAGGTATATTTAGTAAACAAACAAGCGTGGTTTGTTAGATTTCATACGATACAACATATTTACCATTAACACTACTGACAGTAAAAAGCGTGTTCAGTTAAAATGACGAAAAGGAATTTGTTTCTGTAGGTTTACTAAACTAATTTTGCAAGGAATTTGTTTAACAATACTTGTGACTATCTTGCCAGTTATCGAACATGAAAGAACGTGGTTGAATGTCTTTAATTATTAAAAAATTAGGTAGGAATTAACCTAAAACTAGCCCAATGACCCCCCCAAAAATATCCACAAAATCTTCATACTCCAAAAAATATCTATTTTTCTGAAAACCCCCAAAAATATTGAAATTCAGAATTTTGAACCCCCAAAATAGCCCGAGCCTACGTATGTGTGAAAATATCAGAGTACCCCCCCCCCCCCCCCCCTTTCCCAGCAGGTGACCACAAGGCACATATAAACAGACGCTCACAAAAGCATAGCCAACACAAGACAGAAACAACATAAAAAATCCACAAAAGAAGTACCGCCTTGGAACGGTCAGTTAAATATTTAAACTGGAGGGTTTTAAACCGACCTCACGCTTAATTCAGATGTGGATCAACAAGACACATAGATATTTAGTTTGCATGAAAGACCCCTAACTTATCAATGCATCATCTCCCAGAACATATAAATCAAGATATAACAAGGAGATGAAGCAAGACAAGTTTTTTTGATGATTCACAAGAACCTAATGTAACTAAGGGGATCACTGGTCGACACTCTATACAGTGGGGAGACTGTCTGCCAATGATCGGCCAATAAAAAATATCATTGGCCGTCACTCAGCCAACTGTCCCTGATGGTCAGCCGATTATTGGCCGACTGTTGGCCGCGTTTGAGTGATTTAAAATTTACAAATGAGCCAACTATTGGCGAAACGGGCCAACAATCGGGCGATCATCGGTTGATAATCGATACAGTTGGGCAACTGTCTGATGACGATTGACCAATAAAAAATTGTAGGCTGTCACTCGGTCATCTGTTGCCAGATGATCAGCCGACTATCGGCCGAGTTTGATTGATACATTTTGGTCGATGATCAGGCAGATAGTCGGGAGACGGTGACCTGACTGAAAACTGATTTTCAAATCCCCAAAACAGTCAGCTGATCCATAAAAAAGTAAAAATAAATAAAACTGGCTTGTTTTGATATTTTTACTGTCGGCTGACTCTAAAAACATCAAATATCACACACAAAATTTGTAGCCTGTTGGTAAACTTTTGGCCAATGCGCATCACCGTCAGTCCGCCGACTGGCTGTTGGGTCAATGCAACCGTGGTTTTAGACGTTTACACCCTTTTTATCCTAGTAGTTGAAAAGTGCAGACCCAGGCGAGACGTCGCAATATGCAGCGTGTGACCAGGGTCTCCACTGTTTGCTTGCAGAAAGTTCTATTAAAATTGCAAAGACTATGTACAATAATTCCACCCAACACCCTTACTTGTGAATAGACTGCTCCTATTGATAAGAGTGGGGTATTCCAGTTAAACCCGTTTTTCTAACCATGTGTCTTTTTTACATTTTAGCATGTCTTGGTGTTGGTTCTGCAAGGTGTCCATTATTTTGTTTGCCGTACAAAGTTGTATCAATGGGCGTCATAGCAATGATACGCCATGTAGTGACGTTTCACACTGCAAATGTCAAAACAGCCAGACATATGGAACTATCGTGGACTGTTCTGGTGTTAGACTCAATACAACAGAAGTTTGTTCAATTTGCTCCAACATAAGTAATTTAACATCCCTAGACTTGAGTAATAACTCCTTAGACCAGATACCAGCATCATGCTTTAAGGAATGTAAGGAGCTGAAAACTCTTTCACTTAAGTCAAATAAGTTAGAGAGATTGCCGAATAAAACGTTCGAAGGACTAGCAAATTTAATATATCTAAATCTAGAGAACAATAAACTCTTGAAAAAAGGAGAACTGTCAAACCCAGATTTCCTCTCTCCACTTCTGAAGCTACAAGAGTTACACTTGCAAACAAACGTATACGACATACAAGAAACGGCGAACCATACTTACTTGTCTACAATCCCTTCTAAAACACTAGATAGTTTACATACCCTTTATCTTGATATCTTACCATACGCTAAGTTTGGTACGAATTTTAAAAATTTAAAAAAGCTGAAAACCATCAATTTTTCTTGTAGGCCTCACTGCGCAATGGTGTCTCTTACTAGTGAATCATTTCTAAACGTAGCCGCTGTTACTCATCTTAATTTATCATATTGTAACATTTCAACTATAGAAAACGGGACGTTCGCGCGCCTTACAGAACTTGTATATCTTGATCTCTCCTACAACATGGTGTTGGGTTTTATCACTCTGCGGAACGTATCTTACGACTTACAATTTACCAAAATTAATGTTCTCAATTATTCAAAAGTTTACAAAACGTTTGGTGCTCCGACGTGGATAAGTAAATGCGACATATGCTTTCTAGCGAATACAACGCTGAAAGAACTTCATATAAACAGTAACAGAATAAGTGGTTTTGAAAAAGATGCATTAGCTTATATGCCACCTGAGATTTACACTATCTATGCTGAAGACAATCTATTTTCTATTGGACCTTACTTAATGCAGTTAAGTTGCTTAGATAAATTAAACAGACTCGAACTTAGTGGGCAATCCACCACTCATGGATTTAAAGATTATAATGATGAAATTTATATCTATGAAAAGAAAGTGAGTTCCACAGATGTGTGTAAGCTACCATCGGTTCCACCAAAACCAAATTGCAAACCATATGGAGATAAAACTTTGGAATGGTCAGAGGTGAAATTGCCAAACCAATTGAAAGTTTGTAACGCTCGGTCATCAGGTTTGATATTTGATCCATCACCATTATGGCGACCATTTAAGTTAGCGAACAGTCTCAGATCAATCGATGTATCTGACAATCTTATGTTTAACTTTAAAGGCTATTTATTGTTTTTTGACACACTTGAATATGTAAATATAGCTAATAATTTCTGTAGCTATATGTCTGAAGAATCCTCAATAAGTTTACGAAATGTAAAAATACTAGACGCAGAAAATAACCTACTAGGACACCAATTAAGTGATGACACGGAAGGAGTAACATTTAAAAAATTGAAGAAACTTACAAACCTGAGACTTCGTAATAATCTTATAGATGTTTTATCAGAAAATGCATTCATTTTCTCTGAAAATCTCGAGGTCCTCGATTTGTCTTTAAATAGAATCAGTTCTATCAAATTTCGATTTGATCATATGAGGAACTTATCACAGCTGTACCTTCAAGATAACAAACTTTCCACACTTCCGATGGAGCTGCTAGAACACATGACAAAGTATTCAAATAACATATCCATTGACTTATCTAATAATTCATTGACACTGTCTTGTGCAAATTTAGGGTTAATTAGATGGATACAAGGGTATCGACAATATTTTATCAACGTAGATTCGTACCGCTTCTTGAACGACGATGGAAATACTATCATATTTAAAGATATTAATATAGAATTACTTGACCGCAGCTGCAGAAATTACACTGTTATCATTGTGTTTTCTGTCATCTTTATATTGGCCTTTATATCAATCGCTATCTCTGGTATGGTATATAGGTACAGATGGCGCCTACGTTACATGTATTATATGATAAAGGCTAAGCGCAACGGATATACCCAAATACCAGATTCGGACGAAGACAGACAATATCAATATGATGTTTTTATATCATATGCCAATGAAAATTATCAATTTGTCACTGGTGAGTTGCTTCAAAAGTTAGAGGAGGCTGGATTATCACTCTGCTTGCATCAAAAAGATTTTCTACCTGGAAATTACATAGCAGATAACATTCTTCAAGCAATAAGAATAAGCAGAAAGACAGTGATTATTCTAACCAACGAGTTTCTTCAGAGCAAATGGTGCATGTATGAATTCAACATGGCAAGAATGGAGAACATCTTCTCAAGAGGTGATGAAAACATTATCTTCGTTGTGAAGTTTGGAGATTTTGACATAACACGAGCGACGCCAGAATTACAGGCGTGTCTGGAATTGGAGAGTTATCTGCCATACCCGGAGGATGTGGATGAAAAGCCTTACTTTTGGCAGATGCTTGTGACGTCACTGAAAAGAGAACAATGAGATTTGAAATGATAGGTCAGTGACGTCACTGGATAGATCGAGGTCTATCAGATGTATCACCCATTTAAATGTTAGATTTTTATAGTATATCTTTTTAGACGGATGGCTGAGAATGGGTTTGCTCCCCCCCACTAGGGAATTTTGCACACATATCCTATCTTGTAGAGAATTAAAAGCCGAGTCTTTTAAGAAATGTTTGCACTCTGTGCGTTGGGGTGTTAGTCTGTAAGAGCCTGTAACATACGTTACTTTATCAAATTAAGAAAAAGTAAATTGAAAGTTTGGGCTACAAATTAAGGACATTAAAATATTTATTTTTAAAAATCATTCATATAATCTGCATACTGGATATCTTAACTGTGTGTGACAGGCATTTAAACAAAATTGCAGCTTCCTAAGGTGTCATATGCGTTACATAAATCAGATAACCCATTAAAATTTGCAAGTGTGGCTAACATCATTTACATTCACAATCTCTCTGTGTGTTCTGTAAAATGTTTTGAACCATGTCTGTCTAGCTGATGAAATTGGCTAACAGAAAAATTAAAGTTTGTTTCCCTATCTTAAAATTTTTTTCTGGAATAAGCAATAAAACAACCCTACCCCCACCCAGTTTTAAGGTGAAAAGTTTGGTATTAAAACTAAAGTAAAATTAGTTTAAAAATATTTGCAGTTGATGAATATGTTTCATTGTTTGGGATTTATTTGCTTTTATAAAAAGACTCATAAATCTGCAAGTTTGTTGCAAAAAATTGAATACCAGAGGCTGTAACTTATGTTACATGATGTAATAAATGGGCAAGCTCATTGTCTTTACGTAACGATATGCCTAAAAATGTTTTAATATCCTCAAGAGAATTTTGCAGACATAATCCTTCTTAAAGTACAACTCAAGCTGTATCGAATAAGGGATGTTTGCACTCCCTAAGTTGTGGCGTTAGTCTGAAACAGCATGTTACATGCGTTACTATATCAAATAAAGGAAATATAGTTTGAAAGTTTGAACTAAAATTGTGAAAAAAAAACTCGCAGCTGCTGGATATCTTACATTGTTTAGGGATTTTAAGCTGGCTTGTATGATAAAAACTTATAGGTCTGCTAGTTGTCACCAAGTTTTAAAGATCAGAGAGTGTTATATATGTTAGCGTGATAAGTAAAATCATCAAACAGTATTTTGACATCAAGCTGAGTAAGGGCCTACTCCATCCTAGTCCACTTTGGAATTCTGCAGACATATTACTGTGAGTTTGTCACTTTCCCATTGGTATCCTGGGTCAGGTGTGGTACTTGATTGTATCGATTTCTGATCTTTGCACCCTTACTTACTAATGTAACCATTCAAGGTGCATTTAATAAGAAATAATTGCACTCTGTAAGTCGGGGCATTAGCCTGTAACAGCTTGTGACATATGTTACTATATCAATTTGAGAATAAGAAATTTGAATGTTTGAGCTACAGAAAGAAGACATTAAAATTATCTAATAAATTGGCATTCTTATAGTCTGTATACTGGATGTCTTTACTACATATGGAAGCTGTTTAACATTAATATGGCTAACTGTGGTGTTATGTGCGTTACATGAACCTTATTATAATTTAAAAGCCATAATTGTGGCTATCGTCATTTAGTTAAACAACTACTATGACTTGGTTTCAAACTGTTTTATTAGATTTTATGAACATATACTCAATTTATGAATATGAAAAACCAAGTTTGCTTTTCTATCTTAAATATATTGTCTTATAGGAGTTAATGCACAGCCCTACTCCCACTTTTACCCAGAAGCAAATTTTGTTAGTGCCGTTTAAGTAAAACATATGAAAGTTATTGCAGCGTGTGGATATTTTACATTTTCTTAGTCTGTCTTGCTCATATATCTGCAAGATGTCATTAAGTTTAAGATCAGGACACTTAATGTGTACTTATATGTCTTTGGTGCCAAAACACTAGAAATCATAGCCATTTCTGATTATCAAGCCCATGGACTGTTGTTACAGATGTTTTCAATGACCTTTTGGACACATTTCCTAATACTGTGCATATAATGCTAAATATAGAGCCACAAATATAAAAGAAAGTTTTACATTTATACAAGGCAATACAATAAATGAAATGGTCCAAACTAATTCTCATCGATTAAACACTAATGTTCTACGTTTGTCGTTGTCTGCTTCTGTGGTAATCATAATTATCACAAGCCTCCTTGCAACTAGTAGAATCATCACACAATATTTCAATCATTTAATATTATAAAATTTTACCACCAGTCCACTCAAAGTTGACGAGCCATTATCAACTTTCATATTTTGCCATTCACTGTTTGGTACATTCGGAAACTGATATGAATTCCTAATAGTTGGCTCTTTGAGAATGTGTTTCAAGTGATACTCTGCAAGTAGGAGAAAGACTAAAGCTTTACAAGGAGGAAAATTATGTCATTAAAAGCAATGGATACCTGGACTGATGTACCTTGATATTGCTGTGATACAGAATCGTATCTTAGCTGGTTAACTTTTATAAATGTAGCCTTTCCATACATGCAACAAACATATTTTCATCTAATAATGTCTCTGCACTTATTATCTTTCCCTAAGCATTCAAAAACTTACTTGAAGTCTTAGCACTACTGAAGTGCTGAAACCGAGGTAACTCTTTCCCTTCAGATAAACGAACTAGATGTATCACAGCAGGTAAAGCAATGAAATGCAGGATGAACAGAGTGCAAATCAGACCCTTTCACTTCAATGATTCACTAAGTTCCTAAGATAAGTGTGCTTATTAAAGGATGTAACATATATAACTCGTCATAATAAATAAGCAAGGGCATTGTCATGACATCCTTTTTGATTACACAGTCAGAGGCAAGTGTTGTTTTCAATGGATCATGAAATAGGGCAACCTTATCAACTTGTTTACTCTGTATAAATCTTCCATAGAGCATAATATAGAACTACTGGTTATCCTATTCTACCCATAGTCTACTTTCCTTCTTTTGAATGCAACAGCTAATGATATGGCTGCAAAAACTGAGGAATCGAAGGTTTTACATTATTTTAAGGCTTGCTTCAATGTACTGACATCAAAAAACAACCAGCTGCAAACATAATTGATGGCAATGTCCAACTTCATGTTCTTTCTCATATACCAGATAACTTTCAAGGTGTAACATAAATTGTTTCAGACGGTCTGCCAAAACCATCAAGAGTCAACATTGTAACTAAAGAAAACTTATAAAGTTCTTTGGGCGCAGCAAAATACTATTGATCTAAGACCTGAGGACTTAAGCACCAAAGGACTGAAAAGGTTCCATGGCAAATGATGCAAAAAAGAAGCCTATCAAATTTCTGTATGACCAAAGTCAGAAATCTTAAAGTATTCTTAGAGGTACACAGTAGAGACATAGCTTTTGCAAAATCAGAGCAAAGTTATCATTTGACTAGCACGGATGCAGAGGCAGCTGCAGTAAGATTGCTCTTGCAACTTCACAGGAAGAGACATATACCAGAGACATACTCCATTGTATGCATATATGTGCAATGGCATTAAACCCATATTTAATCACATGTTTGATCCCAAGACACTGACGTGCTGTGTCTGCTTTTTCTGCTTTAGAAGAATTCCAAGGATTCAAGTTATAGCTGAGTCAATATGATTGACGCTGGCACCGACCACAAATACAAAGAAAATTAAGTCTTTTGATAGCAAAAGAGGAGGATCACACGAAATGCTTATAAGTGATGTTTGTCACAATTACCAATTTTAAAAAAGTAATCTTTATTAATGTAACACATGTAACACCATAGGAAGCTGTATATTTGTTAAAAAAAACGCTTTCTTAGGTATTAAAGGTATTCAGCATGCAACTTACGCGAATAATTCAAATAAATAGATAGTTTTATGCGCCTTCTTTCTGTTTCTCAGACTTTCAATTCATTTATTCTTAAATTGATATGGTTACATACGTAACATACCATTACAGGCTACCGCCTGGTTAATAGAGTGCAAACATCTCTTATTTGATGCAGCTTGAATCGTTCTTTAAGGTAGGATATGTCTGCACAATTCCCAAAGGGGTGGTGAGGAACAGGATTGTACTCAGTTTGCAGTCCTAATACTATGCCATGATTCCAATGGTTGTGATGAAATAGGTGATAATTTTGCAATAGAAGCAGACACAATGATAGACATTGTGTGGATGACTTGAATAAAGATTGTTTTTGAATAATTATATTTAATAGGAATATTTATTAAATTGTATCATTTAAATGAGAATTATTATTATCTATCTATATGTCTATACATTTTAATATTATAGGCATTAGGAAATATGTGATAAAAATCATATATAACATCTGTAACACAATAACATGGGCTTGTTACCAGCAATGACTATAATTACTAAGATTTAGGCACTAGAGGCTAGAGATTAATAGGAAAACATGTGAAAAATAGTATTTTTTCTGAAATATATCTTTATTTCCAAGATAATTTCCTTGCTCATTCATTATGCCATGTAACATACGTTACATGCTTTAATAAGTGCTCTGGTCCTGATGTCAAACTTACAAATGTATGATTCTTTATTGCATTAGCAAGACAGTGCCAAAATGCAAGATATCCACGAGCGTCAAATATTTTCATATATTTTTCTTCAAAAATAGACACCAAAATTGGATATTTCAAATTGGGGGTAGGGTTGTTTAATAGCTCATATAAAAGCAAACTTTGTTTTTTCTATTAGTCGAATAAATATTTTAGTAAACTAAGATTAAAATCACTTGTAAAACTGCACAAATCGTCTGTAAAATTAAATGATGTTAGTCACGATTTCAACTTTCAAAGGGAAATTTAATTTATGTAACGCATATAACACCATTGAAGGCTGTAATTTGGTTTAAAATGCTGCTTTTATGTAGCAAAGGCATCCAGCATGCAAACTACATAAGAAATTTGAATAATTAGATGGTATAATCTCTTCTTTCTGTAGCTCAAACTTTCATTTTGATTTTTTCGTTAGTATGTTAACGTAACATATGTAACAGGCTGTCAGAGACTAACGCCCCGGAGCAAAGAGTGCAAACATCTCTTAAAAGATGCAGCTTGAAATTTTCATCAAGATAGGATATGTCTGTAAAATTCCCTAGGGGGGGGGGGGGGAGCAGGACCTTTTTTAGCTCGAAGTCTATTTATACTTAAGGAATAAAGAAACGCAACAAACACTTCGAGTCATTGTAAGCATACAATACGATGCATTATTTTAGTGCAAATTATATTTATCCATGGGAGCAGTATGTGCCCGTCAAATTACAGCAGGTTCAACGTAATAATCGATTACGTAATCATTTTGGTATGCGAGTAACCCTCCGTAGTAAACTGCTGAAACAGGGTCAATAAATGCAAAGTTTGAATCAACCATCGGTTTATTGTTTTAAAAAGTCTTGGTATAGATTGCGGATCAAGGAAATGATCAAATGGCGACGTTTCTGTAGGATTCTGAGACGGCTTAACGTCATTAACGTCAACTCTGAATACAGCATGAAACACGTAAACTTTCTTTTCAGCTTCAGATTTATTCATTACAAGGACGTTTTGTTCAAGAATTTTGACTTGAGATCTTGAGACGTAAAAAAAACAACTCAATTCTGACGTCAAAATTCGATATCCTACGTTTTAATGGTTTCCATGATGTGTATGTGTTTTTCTAATGGTAAAATGGTCCAGTGACAAAGTTTAGGTTACAGTTAACAAGTTTGGTGTTCACTCTCAGCATGTAATCAGATGTTTCCTCTTGCATTATGCCTAGTTTAGTTTGGCTAACGTCAGTATAAACACCTTACCAGCGTATTTCTACGGTATCTGAAAAGTCAGTTTTTCCTGAGAAAGCATGTTCTGATGTCTCTAGATTTATCTTATCCTGTATATTCACCAGCGACCCAAACCGACGGCTCTAAGTGACATTTATCGTTTATTCACTACCATTGTGTATTTTGCCATTCAAGTGGCTTGTTTTGATGCAATATTTGACTGCATTACGAATATGATTGGGCGTTTGTTTAATTTGCACATTGTCAAGTCGACACCAAATAACCAAACATGGAGAAGGCGGGGTTTCTTGATCTTTATTCTGGCGTTAACGTCACATTTTACGTTTTCATATGTTTTCGTCTTGTGGCGTAAAATATAGCGTTAAAATGACGTTTTGATATTTCATCATATGCTATAAAAACTCAATAAGAAATTTTCAAATGAGATTTCACCAAACCTTCATTTAAACACGCAAAAATTATATTTTTGTCTGTTGCTTTTCTTTATTCCTTAAGTATATATTTTGATGGATTAACTTTACTACGGATCAGAACTTAGTGCGGAGTGCAGTTAATTTGGAGAAATGACAAAGAAGATAGGTTGTGTAGTGAAAGACCAGTTTATTGAAATGTCAATCAATCAATAAGTTATATGTTTTTCTGTCGTTATGTTCATTTCTACAAATCTTAAAGAGAAAGAAAAGCGCATTGTAAGAGAGGTCTAGGCTAGAAAAGTAATGCCAAAGTGACTCCGTGATGAAAACTTAGTGCTTGATTCTGATTGTATGACAGTAAAAAGTTTACAGAGATATGCTGGCGTGTTGCCAGATGCTAGGTCTGCTACCGTAATGCTTTCTGTAAATAGTTCTAAATCATACTGGTAAATGTATACGTCGATTTGGTGGTATTTACGCGTATTGCCGGTACTTCATAGACCGGAAGTGGTAGATACGAGGGTCATCCAATAAATAATGAGACTTTTTCTATAGCGCATTGAATTTACATGCTAGGCTTTTGAAATCTGGTTCACAGCTAGTAAGACTTTTTGGATATCCACATGTACCATAGTCGACGTGTTTCATAGTTCCAACATTTGTTGCTAGGCAACAATAGAAGACTAGGTAAACATGCATGGCCGGCTCAGTATATGTGGTCACCATGGCAACAGATTAAGATTTATAGTTTATTTTTCTACTACTACTTATATATGTTCATGCAATCTATCTATAACCAATGGGTGAAAGTAATTTTCCAGAGTCTTTGGCTGAGACCATGGAAACAAAGGTTAAAAAATGAAATTTTCAAGAAATATATGGTATTTTTCGCTTACCTCTTGGCTTTAAAAGTTAATATCAAATAGTTGAATGCAATTAAAATGAACAGGGTTCTGTTCATGTATACTTCATTATAATCAGCTGCAAAAAAACATACATTTTGTAGAATATCCGTCACTAACATAGTTGCCATAGCAACGCAAAGTATTGTGTTTATAAAAAAATAAGTAAATTGGTTGCTAGGCAACCAAAATAAAGGATATGGATATTTGCTTCTTCTTTTATAGCATTTTATGTAACACTAAGATTGCTCAGCCGAAGACATGATATGAGGAGGTTAAATTATATATATAATGGAAAATAAAAGACTTTGAATGACTGTGGGTATGCAAAAATTAATATTAACGCGGCCACGCATCTTCAAGACCTTCCGCAAAACATTTGGTTACTATGGCAACTGATCAATCACAAACATATTGTTTATATTCCTGAATGGCTAAGATGTAATTCTATCATTATGGTGATTTTTAATTAAATGCACAAACAGGTTTTCAGACTATGAAGAAAGTCTCATTCTTTATTGGATGACCCTCGTATTGGTGTTAATATTATATAGAAAAACATGCCATATGCCTAAAGGACTAAATCACCATGCACATACTAAATACTTAAAAATGATTGAAGTCTATAGTCCTTTAGGCATATGGCATGCTTTTCTATATAGTATTAGCACCAATATCTACCACTTCCGGTCTATGAAGTACCGGCAATACGCGTAAATACCACCAAATCGACGTATACATTTACCAGTGTGTAAATGGATGATTCACTCTTGTAAAACCATTTATGGATCAGGACTCTGCGCGGAAGGCAAATAGTTTTGAGAAATGACAAAGAAAATAGGTTGAGTTATAAAAGGGCATTTTGAAATGGCAATCTATCAATAGATTTTAAGTTTTCAGTATGCTCATTTCTTCAAATCTAGGCAGAAGAAAAGTGCCACATATTGTTGGTAGATGCCGACATTACAGGTCAACCCTTGACTCGGGAATGTTGAATTTCGAAATTTCGTGCAAAACTACATATTAATATCTTTCATATACAAATTCTGGTTCTGTGGTTATATAAAACATTTCATGCTCAACTCAACTGAGCATGACATTTATCCTGTTCATTAATGATTATATAGATTTTGCGCAATAATAATCCTTTATAATACAGAAGTTTCCTATGATAGTGGCGTTTTCGTGTCATTGACTAGTAAAGGTCCACTAAGAGATGTAACTTATAAAAAATCAAGGTCCTAAGTATTGTGGTTTCAGAAAAGAATCTCTTTCTTGCTTTTTTAATGAAAAAAGCAAATGAGTATGATCAGGAATAGCACAATCCCGCATTGCAGACCAATCAATGGCACCGTAAGCAAAGAGCCACAAACCATTTACAGTAATAAAGTGAGAAAGGAGGCAAAGATCAGGAATCGATACAATCAAATGCCACACCTGACTCAGGACACCATATGGGGAAGTGACAAAACACAAGCAAAACCTCACATAAAAGAGAGCTTTTATAAAATATGTTACCCCACAGGGCGGGACCTTTTTGACTGAAGTGACATAATTTGAACAAAACTTGGTAGATGTCCACTAGGTGATACTACATGCCAAATATCAAGGCTCTGGGTTTTGTGGTTTGAGACAAGAAAACTTTTTCATGTATTTCCTATGATATCCTACGTTTAACATGTTGCCCCTGGGACAGGGCCATTTTGGTCCCTGGGGCTTAATTTGAACAAACTTGGTAGAGGTAAACTAGATGATGCTACACACTAAATATCAAGGCTCTAGGCATGGTGGTTTCAAACAAGAGGATATTTTCATGTTTTCCATATATAAGCTTCTCTAAAACATGCGACCCCCTTAGCGGGGTCATTTTTTGCCAAAGGGGCATAATTTGAACGACGCATGATGGACATCCATCTATGACACACCATCCTAGGCACGCCATCTGATACAAAGGTGTCATTGGGGGCCATTGTAGTAAACATAGAAACTATACAATTATAATGACCTCATCGACCCATTGTGTCATTGAATCACTACCGTGCATGCGTATTGTATCATTGACTCAAATTACACAGAAAAGGCTAGGTACCTGCGTATTCAGTAGCGATAATTTTTTGAAAAAAGTAAATCTAAAATATTTATACTCATATCGCTCATATCGGTCAATTCTGTTTAGTTTAAGGTAGTTCGGGACCCATGTCAAAAGATAACCTTACTTTTACTTAAAAGTAAGAGTGTAAGAGTTATCATTCCGGAATCTTGTTTTTAAAAGAGAATACTTATTTGTAAGACGGTAGATATTATTCTCCCCTGACAACTCTTTGATGCTTGAAACGTAATTCTGTAAGTATTTTGCTTTCACAAAAAGAAGGAATGCAAGTATTAGCTTTTAAAAACATCACCAAGAGTATGAAAGTAAGTAATGGTGCAAAGATCAGGAATCGATACAATCAAGCACCACACCCGACCAAGGACACCAATGGGAAAGCGACAAACCCACAGAAGACACCACAAACGAGAGCCAAGAGGTCAGCCCCTTCCCAGCAGGCGACCAAAAAGCACACACAAACAGACGCGCACAAAACACAGCAAACACAAGACAGAACAAAAACATAAAAGATCCACAAAAGAAGTACCGCCCTGGAACGGCCAGTAAAATACCCCACTGGAGGGCCCAAACCGGTCCAACGGCGCCAACCCCACCCTTAATTCAGATGTGGATCAAGACACACAGATACCTGGCCTGCACGAAAGACCCCCAACCCACCAACGCACCATCTCCCAAAACACACAAATCAAGATATAACAAGGAGATAAAGGAGATCATTCAGTATTTTGATGGTTAAAAGTTGCGGACCGTATAAATATACATACTATATACATGTCTCGGTTGCTATTTCTGCATGCTGCCACTAACCTAAGACAAACCCCACCCCAAAGAGGGGGGGGGGGTTGTAGACGTGCACATGCCTTGTATGTGACAGTCTCATGTTTTAGGTCCCATGGAGGTACATGGTCACTAATGTTTTATGGAGAAATGACATAACTATTTCAATTACCTTATCACACCGGAGAGGCAGCAATAAAAACAGTCTAAACAATCGATGAATGCTGATAACAAATTGCTAGAAACAGTGTTTGTGATTGCCATTTGTTGCCTATCGAACTACAAACAACAATCCAAAATTCTGTTACTTACAATATTTATCTACGTTCGTCGATAGCATTAACGTTTTCGATTGCCGCCTATCTAGTGTGTTTTTGATATACTGAAGACGTAGCCAAAACAGTCTGATACAAGGGCTAGGAGTTATTTCATGTTTCTGTTGAAAAAAATATTTTGTTTCGTTGCATGTATCATGATGATAAAATGGACATTTCTGCATACATTTTTATAAAATTAATTGGAACTGCATGTGCCTGAAAGGAAGATATATGACAATATAACATTCTTTTCTGTATATTAACGGTTGGCATGCATGGTACAGATGCGCGGATCCAGGAATTTTCACCAGGGGTGGGGGGGGGGTGGGGTGGGAAGGGTCCAGGTCAGTCTGACAAAAAAGCTCTGACAACGATTTTTTAGTCCACAGCTTATTTAACAGAAGTCAAATGGTCAATTTCAAAGAAATCTATCTTTTACAAGGCTCCAGATGGGGTCCAATTTTTTCCAGGGGGTCCAACTTTTTCCAGGGGTGTCCAATTGCTTATTATTCCCTATAGAAACCCATTTAATTTGTGATTTTCCAGAGGGGGTCCGGACCCCCTGCCCCCCCCCCTCTGGATCCGCACTTGGTGCAGCCCTCACAGCTTCATGGTTAAGGCTACAATACATTATCTCATTTGGGCTTGGCAAACGTTAATAGACAGAAGAATGTATCATCCTTTTATTGTTATATACCTTATAATAAGTGTTACTATAGAAACTTGAGGTGTTTTGTACATTTTATTTAATAGTGTGTCATATTTTGGTTGATCATTGACCAATCACTGACCGCGGGCTTTATTTCCGATAAAAGATGACTGCAGAGGGTTTAATTGCCATTTCAACCTGCTCACGGATATCCTCTGCGAGTTAAGATACCGTCGCTTATGCTTTATTGATAAATGACCAAAATATTCAATTATCATAAGATAAGCTACTTTATTACATGGGATAGGCGACAATCGAGAAGGCTCTGATATGGTGTACCAGAAGGGTCAAAAAGCACCGAAGTGGTCGACCACTCGGTGTACGCCTATTTTGATATACACGTCCACGTCTAAATATAGACGTGCACATCTATATTTAGACATTGACGTCTAATTTTATATACACGTCGACGCCTGAATATAGACATCCACCCGCAAATTAGACGTCCACGTCTAAATGGACGTGTACGTCTATTTTACACGTCCACGCCTAAATATAGATGTGTACGCCTATTTTACACGTCGACGCCTAAATAGAAGTGCACCCGCAATATAGACGTCCATCCGCATACAGACGTCCACGTCTATTTAGACGTGGATGTCTAAATTGCGGGTGGACGTCTATATTTAGGCGTCGACGTGTATATAAAATTAGACGTGCACGTCTTAATATAGACGTGCATGTCTATATTTAGACGTGGACGTGTATATCAAAAGAGGCGTTCACCGAGTGGTCGACCACTTCGGTGCTTTTTGACCCTTTTAGTACACCATACTCTGAACAATCGATGAAAGTGGATCGCAAATCGCTAGAATTTACCATTTGTCGCCAGTTAGGCTGCAATCCAAAAAGTCTGTGTCTGACCGTATTTGATCTACGTTCGTCGATAGCATCAACGTTTTCGATTGCCACCTATCCGGTATGTGTACTGATGTAATGAATACGTAACCAAAACAATCTGAAACAAGAGCTAGGAGTTATCTACATTTTTCAGTCATGTTTCTGTTGAAAAAATAGTTTGTTTCCACCCCGGATATTGAGCAATCGAAAACACTCTTAACCATTGACGAACGCGGATCAAAACTCGCTAGAAACAGTGTTTTGATTGCAAAGTGTCGCCTGTTCGATGAGTGATGGTAATAAAAAAACTATGATTATAACTATTTTTGGTCTATAATCGTCGATAGTATTGATGTTTTTGATTGCGCCTAATAGGTGTGGTTTTGTTGTATGCCTCACGATGTTACAGTGGACATTTTTTTGGAAATGCTTTTGCTTGAAAGGAAAGTATTCTAGAACTTTTTGGATACTGTAAAGGCGGCACCTCATGACTGCCTTATTAGTCTACTTTAGACATATAGGCTTTGAGCTAGCTATAGACCCCCCTCCCCCCCAGGGGGAATTTTGTACACTATGATTTTCTGAAACTACATTATATAAGACACAAAATAAAAGATGTTAGCCCTCTGAGAGTGGCAGCGTTAACGTGTAACATCACGTTATATACGTTACCCCCCAAAATAGCATTAAATGTCCCTGATAATGTCTCAACCATGACATGTTCGTACATATTTGCATGCTGACACAGGTTTATGATCTTCTTATAACACACTTACATATTTTTCGTATTAATTTTATAAATATCTTGAGCTATTACCGTTATATACGTTACTTAATGTTTCCTGCGTTATTTCCGAGTATCAGTATGGTATTTATTGAATATACTTGTATTACATCTGTCACAGAATATATTTAATCTATAAGACTGCTACTTAAATAATTTAAGTTCTTTATTATGGTCGCTTTCACTATTTTTTAGGCCCATGTTATGTATGTTACCTTCAAAATAGCATTAAACATTCTAGTTAATGTCTCTCACAAGCCCTGTTTATGCTTATTTGCATGCTGGCACAGGTTTATGTACTTCTTCTAACAAGGTTTAACTATTTTAAGTATTCATTTAATAAATGCCCCGAGCTTTAACTGTTATGTGTTACCAAATGATACATAAGCTATTCTGAGTATCTGTATAGCAGTTGTTGCATAAAGTCTGTCAGAGAATCTAAGAAATGGACAGCTCAGTTCTGGGCAGGGTATATGGATATAATTCAGATGGTGTTCACACTGATTAGGGCTACAAAGAAAACAACTTTGAATTGCATGTCATCTCTATCTGTATGCATTGTTCCCAATGTTAATTGCAAACGATCACAACAGATACGCAATATATGTACCTGTGTAACTGATAACACATATAAATTTATCTGATACACATCGCAGATGCAAAGAACTTCTCAAACAAAATGGGTTTATTGTGACACGACCATTGGTTCTTTGCTTGAGAAATGCTTTTGAGATAGCTATGAGGCAAACAATAAAGAGGTATTATAGGCTTCAGCAACTAGAACTACACTTCGTACTACAGATGGAATGGTGTATTACTCATCTAATCAGAGCTCAATATATTGAAACAACTCTTCAATGCACTGAAATGAAATACGAATACTAGAGGCAGTTTCAGGCTTCACCAATCCTTTTAGTTCTAGTTTTGAAGACAAGAACTGTGCTTTTTTGTCTTTCGGTGTTCCTGCTAAGCCTGCCATAGCTAATATCTTATTGAGGCTGATAACATTGGCAGGAAGGCTGTTGCAGACTGCATTGAACCACTTTTAGTTAAAAAAATCTGTCTTTCACAACCCCATAAAATGCTACAAGCTAATAAAGTTTTGAGGTTTGCGAGGTCAAGCAAGAAGATATTGTCCAATTTACAAAACATAAACAGCCAGCAGCTAAGGGCTTAAAGGAGCGTCTTTGATCTATCAACTCCTGATAGAATTTCCAACAAAACTGCCAAGTCCAAACTTCTGCATGGCTTGCAATCACACATTGAACCAACATTAGATTGGCCATGTAGTGCTGCACATAACTTTGATGTTAATGCCATAACTACAGAGCATAATAGCTTTTCCTGTCACCTTCAAGGATCTGATGGCACCAATATTCAACCAGACACTAAAGGCAGGGCATGTTGGTTTTGTCACTTATAAATAGCAGCAGTCTATAAAGTCTCAGAAACGTCTTAGAAACATTCAAGTGGGGGAGGGGTTCTCTATCAGTATAAATGGCAGCAGTCTATAAAGTCTTAAATTTCTAGTGGGGGGAGTGTTCTCTATCAGTATAAATGGAAAGGAAACAATGTTACACGTTAACGCTGCCACTCTCAGAGGGCTAACATCTCCATGTACACATATACTGATAGAGAACTATCATTACCTGGGTGTTTTGTTCAACATTGGTGTATGAAACAAAAGGTGCACCTTCTGAATGTCAACAACATTGGCAAGGATATGGGGGAAGAGATCTACAGTAATACACTGTTTAACAGATTGTGACACTACCAATGTGCCGATGTGTTAGTACCACAGAAAGGTTGTTCCTACCAAACTGATAGAGAACCCCTCCCCCACTAGTTCATCAACATTCTAAGCAGGGTAGGAAAACAAATAAAGAACTGCTCTAGGCACTCATCGGTGATATGAAGCCCTAACATGTGCTATTTATGTAATTGTGAATAAGCTGCAGTACGACATGTTTCTGAAAAGAGTATCAAAGCCATACACATATACTTACTATTTCAAATGGCATGAAAATGAGATTACCTCCACCCTGCTTTTCTGTCCTTAAGATGTACATACAGAGATTGAACTATCAAGTCTTTCCCATGAAAACAAGTGAGCCTATTCAGATATGGACAAAATGTGTATAAAATAAATGGGAAGGAAATCAAGTATCTCTGGGTGAAAGAAAACTTGATTGTACCCTAACAAAAGAGCCACATAATTATATTTTACATTTTGTGTGATATGGGGTTACCATGTTCAAAACTCAACAACTCGAACCATATAAAAGAAAGAAAAATAATATTTGCAGTTTCCAAAAGGTACATAAACATACTTTAATACAAAATGAGTTAGTAAGCACGTTCACATTTAAAAAAAATATCAAACTATATTAGTTTCATAAATCATTTCTATAGGAATAATGAAAAAAAGTAACATACGTAACACTTTGGGGTGAATATTTGTTTTCAAAAGTCCATATCTGTGATGCAAAAATAGCTTATGTGGATGATATAGCCAATTTGTAAATCTTACCTTATGGTTTGCACTTTTCAGATGTCATGTCATTTACTAAAACTATCAAAGATGTTGATGGGTAATATATATAATTGGCTGTTACAAGGTAATGGTGCCATTACCATAATGCTAGCATATTGCAAAATCCTTGCAAGATGAATCTGATAGAGGATTAATATGCTGTTTAGAAAAATTCTTTAAACACTTGGGTAATATACAAAGATTTGCTCTATAACTTCTACCTGATGGGGTATCTTTGATCTTTTAAGTTGTTACTCGCATATTGCACTGTATGTTACAAACTTTCCATGAGTATTATGTTAACTATATTTGATGTCTCTATAAAAGAAAAGAGGGTTTATGGTAGTTTATGTTTTGAGTTACTTCCCCAGCAAATGAGCCAGAGTAAAAAGAAGTACATGGACCTGTGCCAGCATGCCAATACGTACAAGCAGGTCGCGTTGGAGACCATATCTTAAACGTTTAATCGTATTCAGAGAGTAACGTATGTAACCTGGGCTGTAAAATAGTGTAAGACTCTATAATAAGGAACTTTAATTCATTTGAATAGCAGCCTTATAGATTTACTACATTCACTGATGGATGTAATACATGTATAGTCAATAACTGCCATACTGATACTTGGAAATAACATATGAAACACTAAGTAACATATACAACGGCAAAAACTCAAGAAATTTATAAAATAAATGCTAAAATTATGTAACGGTGTTATAAGAAGTTCTTAAACCTGTGCCAGACTTCAAAAAAAGTCTGAATATGTCATGTTGGAGGCATTTTCAGGAAAATTTAATGTTATTTTGTGGGTAATGTACGTAACATGATGTTACCCGCTAACGCTGCCACTCTCAGAGGGCTAACATATTTCATTTTGTGGCCTTTATAATGTAGTATCTAGAAATCATAATGTACGAAATTCCCCCTGGGGGAGGTGGGGTCTATAGCCAGGGCGAGGCCTAGAGAATTACATTTTACATTTTTGTGTGATATGGGGATACCATGTTCAACATCTAATAACTCAAAAAGTATATAAGATAGAAAAGTAATGTTTGCAGTTTTGAAAAGGTTATTTAAAATTCTTTAATATGATACCAAATTAATGAACATAAACTGGTTTCAATAAAATTTAAGACAAACTACATTAGATGCATTTATCATTTAAAAGGGGGTTCAATTAAAAAATGTAACATACACTACATCCGGGGTGACTATATTTGTTTTCAAATGTCAAAATCTGTGGCCTAGTAATAGCTTACTTAGAAAATATAACCAATTTGGTAATCTTACCTCATCTTTTGCACCTTTCTGAAGTCTTAAAAAGAATTTTTATTATCAAATATTTTGTAGGGTAACGTATGTAACAGGCTGTTACAGCTTAACACTGCCATTGTCAGAGGGCTAACATGTTGCAAAATCCTTGCAAGACATTGGGCTTTAAGAAAAATATGGTCTACAAAATTCCCCCTGGGGGGGGGGGAGGTAAACCATATCCAGCCAGTGGCCTAATAGGTAAAATCTGAAAATGAGGCGTTTTAACTACATTCGAAAGTGTTTGTTTATTGTTTAACATTAGTATAGAGGCAAACAGTGTGGACCCAGATCAGACTGCTCTAGATCTACACTGTTTGTTTAAGAGGCTTCATAATATTTCAATAGACGATAAAAGCATACGATTGTGTTGTAATATACGCTTTAAGGGTTAATAAATGTGGGTTCAGTGCATTAACGGACAGGACTTTCGTGAAATGCACGCAGACCTGCGCGGCTCAAGCAACTTTTAAACGCTTAACCAATGGATAAAACCTGAGGCGAGTTTAACAATGCGAGCGCTTGCTAGCGCTCGTTGTACTGGTGTCAGGCTTTACACATAACGAATAAAGATAGGTACCAGTCAACGAGCGCCCGGGGAGCTCTCGCATTATTGAACTCACCTCAGATTTCCATTCTTGAGCAGTTGAAATAACCGAACCACGCCCAGATATGAAAATTAAAGTTGCCACCTTTACAGTACCCAAAAAGTCCTATAATATATAACAATGACAATATAACATTCCTTTCTGTATATTAACGTTTGTCAAGCCCTTGTGCGATAATGTGTTGCAGGCCTCACCGCTGTGTGGTTCTGGTTGCAACACATCACATTCAGGCTTGCCAAACATTAATACAAGGAAAAGAATGTTTTATCCTCTTATTGCATATTTGTAAGTTAATTCTTTAAATGACATTTAGATCGTTGCATCAGGAATAAAGCTATAATTTTTAGCTTTTATCTACATAAATCCTATGTGTAAGAAAGCATCAAAGTATCAAGACATGCTATAGCCATGCTTTAATGAGAATCATAATGTAATGTGCTGGGTCAATATGCTAGGTCAAAATCTTTTTTGTCATTTTCTACGCCCATTTGTCAGTGCTTAATCAATAATAGCTATGTCTCCGCCCAGTGATATACATAGGGCGTAGACAAACAAAAAATGGTTGAAAGGGGAGACAACACTTATTATAGTCTTTATTTTTTTCAGGATTTTTCAGAAAAGTCACCAAAACAAAAAAACGAGCACGGTGACACATATTTTTTATTCAATCATTAGATTCTTCATGAAAATATCTTTGTAAAAATATGTTTTTTGTTGTTCCAGTTACATTCTCTAATATGTTTATTTTGAATATTATTGTTTTTTTTGGCATTTATTCGTTTGACTTAATAAGGATTTTGCTTAATAAATTGTGTAAATACATGTTATTCCACTATTTTTTGTTTTTATTTATATCTCTGGTGTGAGTAGTATTTGTTCTGAAAAAAACTGTATTGCGTTTCTTGTTAATTTGTTAACGAAATCTGTGTTTGTTTATTTCAAAAACCTGCGATTTTGCAGTTTTTGACATCAAATAACTTTTTAAAAAGAACGGTGAGGTATTGTTTTTTTTTGTCTTAGATTTTAAGTATAAGTCTATATTATAATATATTAAAAGATAAAACACTTTTGGACATATGCCGGTGAGTCCGGTTCTACCTTAACCAATATTTATTTCGATAATACAAAGCATATACTAACAAAACAATAATATATAAGCAAATAACAGGTTCTGAAAACAAGCAACATTGCATATATGAATCATCTCCTGCAATTCTGTTCATGATTGTGCATGTTTGCTGTCCGTATAGCATCAAAAAAGTATTAAATGCATGCGTGGATCCAGAAAATTTTGTCAGAGGGTGTCCAACTCTGACGTTTTTTGTTTGTTTTGTTTTTTAGTTGATGAGGTGAGAGAGGATCCAAATACCACTAAAAGCGGGCCATTATCGGCCCGCCAGCGAAACGCCGATGACCCAACATTGAATGTCGGCTTGGTAGCTTTATGATTTTCAGCGAATCCAGAATAGTATTGCTTAGAAACCCTATAGCTTTGTAATTTTTCAGTGGGAGTCCGGACCTCTGGATCCGCGCATGAAATGGTATTTTTTTGGTATTTCAGGTGTTTGACAGATATTTACACATCCATGTATGGAGCAGTTGTAAAGTATTATATTCGAGGTCGAAATGACTAGTGCTCGAAACTCTCTGCGTGCGCGGATCCAGAAGGGGGGAGGACAGGGGGTCCGGACCCCCCCCCCCCCCAAAAAAAAAAAAAAAAAACACACAAAATTATAAGGTATCTATTAGCAATACTGGTCCGGATTCCCTGAAAAATCACAAAGTTACCAAGCCATTATTCAATGTTGGGCCATCATCGGCCCGCCACCGAAACGCTATTTCATCATCGACCCGCCAGCGAAACGCCATTAAAATTGCGTTTCGCTGGCTGGCCGATGAAGGACCGCTTATAGTGGAATTTGGATCCTCTCTCCCCTCATCAACTAAAAAAAGCTTTCTGAGTTGGACTCCCTCTGACAAAACTTTCTGGATCCACGTATGCTCTGGAAACACTGTGTTGTGTCCTTGAGCAAGACACTTTTCCCTCCGCGTTGTACTTGTTAAACCCATGAATTGTTTGGATTGATTCTTTACGTCCCATCAACAATCTTTAAGTTAAAAAGGGACGGGTCTTCCTGGGTTGAAACAGTACTAAGCTAGGATTAATGTGTCTTGCTTAAGGACACAACACAATGACGCCAGTGAGGCTCGAACCCGCGCCCCCTTGGTCTCAAGTCAAGCACTCTACCACTGAGCCACTGCTCTCCCTTTAACCCGTGAAGACGGGAAAGGACCTCGGACAGTCTCCTTTTCAATCCGCCCAAATGTTGACAGTTTGTGGCTAGTATAATGCATATTTGACAACTATATTTTTGCGATTAATGTTTAGTGTACCTAGTGAAATAAAAATATTTTGAAAATAGTGCATAGTTATGTCAGGACATTAGGGTTTAGAGGGTGAGGGTATTTTTTGTGACCAATCTTTTTGTTTCATAGAAAGTCAAAGTCTCGCTGTGTATTCGCCTAAATACATGGAAATATAATGCTGCGGCTATTAACTTGAGACGAAAGTGATGCGTTTGCATAAAATTCAAGTTGAGAAGATTTCATCGCTTCTTCTAAATAAGTATGCTGTCCATAACTTTTGACAATTACCTGTTGTGTATCACGTTCAGCCAGTTTGACATGTTCACTGAGGTGTATCATACCTGCATACTGTATATGTCATAGTCTAGATAAACACAATGTTTGAGCTTAAAATTATAAATATTTTCTTACTCATCAGATTAATTTGGTATTTAAAAGAACCGTCTCATTGCACCGGTTCTTCTGAGTACCCACAACATTTGTTTTAGTTGAGAAATAAGACAATTAATTACTTGTTGCACAATCATAACTAAAGCCCTGATACATGCCATTGTAAATTTATATTTACCTACAGGTTTGTGCAAAATAAGTTCCAAGTAAGTTTTTATAAAAAAAAATGCTTTTGAGCATTTTGACATCGCCCCCCCCCCCCGTTACCAATCATGCCATTATTACTTGATGTGTGAAATGTAAAGTTACAACAGTATGCAAAAGGACTAGTTTGGCCACGGGGGAAAAGCACTTCAGTAAAACTTTTTCTATTTTCTATATGCTGAATAGCAAAAACAGGGTTTTCAACCCATATTTTTAATGGGTACTTGTCAAATGAGAAAAACACTTTTGCGGATAATTCGATAGTTGAACCTGCTATTTTTTATGGAAAACTATCGTTTTCATTGAAACTTTTTTCTGGCCATTTTTATGGACAATCCTTCATTAAGAATGTCCGAGGTCCTTGACCCCCTGACATTATCTGTAAATTGTTGACTGGGACATAAAGCAATACCACGATCATCCATGTATGTATCTACAGTAGAAATCAAAGTGCTTGAACAGGCTTGGGACTATAAAAAATAGTTTTAAACAAGGGTAGTTCCAGCCATCCAGGGTGGATATTATGCGTAAAATGACCTGTAGGGATCATTTTGATAGTTCTAGCCAGCCAAAGATGAATGCCAAATCAGAGTTCGGGCCATTGAAGTTCTACTGTAATATCATAAGTGTATGGCCCTGTATCTATCTCTTAAGGATCATAGAGATTAGATGAATCTATCGTGTAGCACATGATAAGTAAATCGGGATAAATGCACTTGAACTATCCATTGCACTTGCTTCTTTCTTGCTCGACATTTGGAATGTCAGATTTGCCAACGAAATTAACATGGATTGCCTTTTCACGCTCAACACAGACATTAATCATGATCAACAACATGTAGGAATTTCACATTCCTAATACATATATCGGGCACCTATCCATCGACTTTAATACCTGTTGTGGTTTCGAAAAAAAAATCTCAATAGAACAGTTTTTTTAGCACACATAACGTATGTCAAAACTGGTGGAAACGGAAAACAATCAATATTTTACGCTCAATAACGTGTTAATATAAGCAAAAAAAATGTAGGCCCTGATCACGTGCCACATTTGTAGCTTTGGACCAAGGTCCACGATGTTGCCAACAACTAATGCATAGTAGTTTTATAACTCCAGCCCCAGACTTGACCTAGGAGAGGGCTGGAGTAGTGGCGTTAATGTACCTTGCTTTTATTTTTGGACCAGTGATTCATAAGAAAGGGCCGTTTTAAGGTTTTACTCTAATTTAAGCTCTGGTGACTATTTTGTTTAGTGTTAGTTCTAAATTGAAAAAAAACAACAACAACAAACAAACAAAAAACAAAACAAAACAAAAAAAAACAAACAAAAAAAACATCATATTAGCTTCGCGCTTATTATATTGTGATGATGTGGTGTCATGTATATAAAACGTTTGTGTAATTTATTAGATGTACTATGTTTTGTGTGGAAACTGCAAACCTTACTATACTTAAGGAATAAAGAAACGCAACAAACACTAAGTCTTTGATTCATTGTACGCAAACAATATGACGCAAGTTTAAGTACAAATGATAGTAATTCATGGAAGCAGTGTATATGCGTCAAATTACAGCAGGTTCAACGTAATTACCGATTACGTAATCATGCTGACATGCGCGTAACTAGCCTAACCTCCGTAGTAAACTGTTGAAACGTGGTCAAAAAGCAAAATTTGAATCGACAACCGTTTGTTTTGTTTTGAAAATTCTTCGCATACATTGCGGATTATGGAAATGATTAGCTGACAACCTTCCTGTAATTTTTGAAACGGCTTAACGTCATTAACACCAACTCTGAAAACTGCGTTAAACGTGTAAAATTTCTTTTCTGATTGAGCTTTATTCCATACAAGGACGTTTTCTTCAAGAATCATGACTTGAGATCTTAAGATGTCAAAACATGTCAATTCTAACGTCAAAATTTGATATTCTACATTTTAATGATTTCCATAATGTTTACGCGTTTTTCCGAGAAAATGGTCCTGAGACAAAGTTAAGATTACAATTAGCAAGTTTAGTGTTCACTTTCGGAATATAATAAGGTGTTTTCATTTGCATTATGTCGCGCTTTGTTAGGCTAACATCAAGAGAAACACCCTGCTAGCGTATTTCTACGGAATCTGAAAAGTCAGTTTTCCCAAGAAAGCATATTCTGATGTCTATAGGTTTATCTTACCCCGTATGTGCACCAGCTACCCAAGCCCGACGGCTCTAAGTGACGTTTATCGTTTATTCACTGTCATTGGGTATCTTGCCATTCAAGTAGCCCGTTTAGCGCAGCGCTAAGTCTTGACTGTATTGCGAATATGATAGGACGTTTGCTTGATTTGCACATTGTCGAGTCGACGCCATGTAACCGAGCAGGCATAAGACGAGGTTTCGATCTGACGTTCACGTCACATTTTACGTTTTCATATGTTTTCATCTTGTAGCGTAAAATCTAACTTTGGTATTTCATCACATGTTATAAATACTCAATTAGACATTTTCAAAAGAGATTTAACCATACCGTTATTTTAACACACAAAAACTATGTTTCCGTCTTTTGCGTCTCTTTATTTCTTAAGTATATTATATGAATTAGCATAGGGTAGCCTATATAAGTAACAAGCCATCCTTGATGGGCGAGTGTGCCTTTTCACTGATGGAGTTTGTTGGTTAGATGACTCACGCTACGACATTTGGTGGAAGCCTTTGGATAATATCAAGTGCCAGGCCAGAGATGCCTTACTCATGTATTTCTAAGGCCAAGTCACTGTCAAGACTTCTCAGAGGAGGAAGTTTTGAGACTTTATTACCCAACCGTCTATATACGGAGTAATTGTCTATTTTTGCTAGGTCATGAGTCACTGAACTATTGACCAGGCAATATATTCGACTATTGACTGGCACTATACCATTGCCTGGTTTCCTGCTTACCTGTTAAAAACACACATGCGGTACGACGATGCACATACGGTTCGTTTATGAAAGGAGACGTTATGCAGCAATGGTAAAAAGAGGCATGGCTTGGCAACTTTAAACTCCAATAACTCCATTGCTTATGGCCAGCAACATAAAGTATTGGGTACTCGTTTTCTTAGCTAGAACGAGCGGAACATTTTGAGACCAAAATTGAGCAGAATTGATGAAATTTTCTGTTTTGCAACAAAACTGCATGGTCTACAGCAACTCCATTCTAGGAACACTGCTAAGTATTTCAACAAAGGAGTTGGGTTAAAAGAAAAACATTTATTTCATGCCTTTTTGTAGTATAGTCAAACCATTTACCCTCAGTAACGTGGAAGTACTGATGCACTATTGCACCCAGCCTTCAGCCTCGTGCAATAGTGCATCAGGTCGTTCATGGCACCTCGGGGTAATAGTTTTGACTATACTACAAACACGCATGCAATAACTGTATAATATTGTGTCACGTGTATAGTATGTTTGTGTAACGTATAAGATGTACTATATGCACCATGCAACTTCAAACCTTAATATATGTGATAGAAATAAAATTACCACCCTTGGTGGGCTAACAGCCGTTTTCACTGATGGAGATTGTTAGCTGGATTGCTCACGTTACAATGATATTCATGCACAACAGCTGTGTAGTATAAAATCCTTGTGATTTTCATATAACAATATACAACTATGATTCTTATTCATTTTGACTAAGTCTGAACAACGTTTTTTTTTATTTAGTCCTCAACTAATTCTACAATTTACAGAGGGGGCTCAATGGTTTTATTACAGAGAAAACTATACTTTTCCAAGGTCCAGAGTGGGTTCAACATTTCCCAGGGGGAAGGGGGTGGGGTCCAAATACTGATTTCTATAGGAACCCATATAATTTGTGATTTTCCAGGGGGGTCCGGACCCCCTATCCGCCTTCTGGATCCGCACATGGATATCATACATATGGGATAAAATTATGTTGTATTTCTGTCCCTGAAGGTTGTTTTAATCTTAACAAACAGTACAGACCCTTCACTGTGTGCCTAAGTACCCGTTAATGGGTATCATTAGTATATGGATCGTTATTCAAAGCTGTTCAAGAATAATACTTACTTTTTATTATGGAACTATATTTCTATGCATCATTTGAAATAATTTGAAATTGGAACGCATGAGAAGTCATTAAATAAATAGTTTATATATTTGTTTTGAATTTGAATATTGATAATACATGTATGATGATATTTATTTTCTCAGCATGTATGTTTTAATTCTTCTATGTCAACAAACAGAAATAATCTTCAAGTTGGTAAAATACACATTTTTCTGTACTTTATTGCATAATTGAAAAATGACATATTTTGAATCTTTTAGTAGGGTTATTGTCAAACTAAATGAAAATCGACTTAATCGATTCCTGATCAAAGCTGTCTTTCGTACTTTGAACCAATTCACCTTCTGTACTTCTTTAAAGACAGAAAGTAAAATGTCACTTCTGAAAGGTGCATCTGTTTATTATACTGTTTAGACACAGAGTCACCCAAAACTGCATAAAATGAAAGTCCCAGCTTCGTAGTCGCTATTTTTCTTAAGTGCTCAGTTGTAGTAATACTAGTAGAGTCGTATATTTCAGGTAGGACATATAGACATTTGATATTTTGTAGCCGATGTATCCATAACCCGAAAATGCGATGTTTTTTTTACTTAATATTCACATGTTCTAAACCTTAGAGTGCTTTACGTTACCATATCTACTGCTTTAATATCGCAATACATATGCCATATTAGGTTGATGTAAACATGTTTCATCAGTGTATCAAATAAAACGAAACAATTACTTTTTATCTTCATCGAATTTCACAGTATGCAAGCAAATTGTACAACAGAGAAATAAAGTCAAAACAGGAATTAAGTTAACTGTACTTTTTATGCTACTTTAGCACGAGAAATTTAGGTTTCATGTTTACTGTGTTTAACTTGGTCTTGAAATTAAGGGTGCAATGGGATTTCAAGTCTTTATAATATAGCAAGTTAACCCATTTTCTTATTTTGTGGAATACGTTATTTAGCTTAAGTAGAATAGCTCTTTAAGAGCAGCTTATCCCATCTGACAAAAAGTTTGATTTTTATCAAAGCAAAGCTGTCCCGATTAATAAGTACCCAAAATTCACCATAGGACACTTGCAAGAACTTCAAAGTTATTCTTAAGGTATATCATCTCTACACACCATTTAACCCTTAAAGCGCCAAGAAAAAAAATGCATTTGAAAATGTCGTCTGCTGAAGTCGTCTGCTGCAAAAAATTGCCTATCATTACTGAAGAATTAAGTATAGAAGCAAACAGCGTGGACCCAGAACAGACTGTTCCTATAGGAGCAGTCTGATCTGGGTCCACACTGTTTGCCATAGAGGCTTCTTAAACATTTCAGCAGACGAGAAAAGCAGACGACTTTTGTTGTGATTGGCGTATTAAGCGTTAATTTCTTAAGAACCTACATCATCGTATTGATAAAATACATGCATAGTAATCTTTATAAAATGCAATAATGCTATAGTTGAAAGCTTAGTGGGTTCTTTGTCAATACAGCTTTTGGACTGGACACAATTGAAAACGGCAATGTAACCCACGTACATGTAACGTAATCCACATATGAGCCGCGATATGTGATTTCCAACAATGTGGCATTTTGACATGTGTAGACTCAGACGAGCCTGTGTAGCCTCCCTTTAAGCTTAGAAACTCCAAATAATTTTCAGTTAGTAGCTTAACATTTCTAGAATATTCAACCGACAAGCAAAGGCTCTGATCAGACTGCGCGTATGCGCAGCGTGATCTAAGGATTTGCTGGTCGTACATTCAACATTGTTGGAAATCTCATGTCGCGGCTCATATGCAAAGTTATTCCATATTAAATGCAAGAATGATATAGTCGAAAGCTTAGTGGGTTCTTCGTCAATACAGCTTCTGAACTGGACACAATTGAAAAAGGGTAACGTAATTCACGTACATGTAACGTAATCCACATATAAGCCGCGACATGTGATTTCCAACAATGTGGCATTTTGACATGTGTAGACTCGGACTAGGTTGTGCAGCCTTCTTTTAAGCTTACAAACTCCGAATTTTGTTCGGTCAGTAGCTTAATAGTCATAGAATATTCAAGCGACTAGCAAAGGCTCTGATCAGTCTGCGCGTATGCGCAGGCTGGTCTGAGCCTTTGCTGGTCGCACGTACAACATTGTTGGAAATCTCATGCCATGGCTCATATTGAGTAAGCTTGTCTGAGTTCGACTGGAAGGTCAAGTGTACATTCAGCAATACATGTATCACGGTATGACAAAAGAATAGGATTGACGAGTTTATTAGATATGTAGGGTTTAAATAACCCGCCTATAGCAAATAGTTTGAAGAAAGTGGAATTTATCAAACAATAACAAGCTGTTGTATGCAAGTCTTAAGCTCTTTTAATTTTCATTAGTGAATACTTAAAAGAGTAGTCGTCGTCAATCCACTTATTCCAACGAATACCACCTTCACCAGGATTGTTTCGCTGTGAGTAAGGAAAATACTCTCCGTTCAAACTTGAAGGGCCACAAGCATTATGCCACCAACCACCTCCTCGATGAACAGCACAATGCTTGTCCGCACTGCCGTCGTGTTCTTGATCTTTTGTTGAGAATTTCTGTCCTCTTAGACTCCACATACCGTCTCCTGAAACACAAAGAAAACGAGCTGGTAGTGCCACAGGTTTAGATAAACAAAACTTTTCAGCGTACATTTGTAAATATTTTCTTACCTATTAATTTTAACATATGTTTTGGGTGCTCAAAAGAACCGTCTCATTGAGACGGTTCTTTTGAGTACCCACAGCATATGTTTAGGTTGAGAAATAGGAAAATTAAATTTTCGTTTCGCACTCTTAACTAAAGTCCTGCTGGAACATATAAAACACATTATTACTTTTTAAAAAAAGTAATTTGATATAATGGGTATTTAACTCTGTAATTTTGCATGTTTTTTGTCCATTGCTGATTTTTTTTCAAAACCAACTTTTTCAAAAAAATCTTTCAGGAATACAATAAGAGTGTCAAACAGTTTGGATCTAGATAAGGCCCGACGTTTTGCCGGGTCTGGTCTGGGCCCAAACTGTTTGCTAAGTTTGATCCAATGGGTATTTAACTCTTTGCTCCCGGGTAATTTTGCATTGCTGTTTTTTTCAAAGTAAGAAAGAAGGCAAATATCAGGGATTTAAACAATCAACCACCACACCTGCCTGGCCCAGGACACCACACGGGAAAGTGACAAAAATCAACAAAACATCACATACAAGAGAGCCAAGAGGTCAGCCTTTTCCAAGCAGGTGACCACAAGGCTGCAGTGAACAGACAAGAAAACAAGACAAACACAACACAAACATAATCCACGAAAAGAGCATCACCTTGGAACGGCCAGTAAAATTACTTTTACTAGAGAGCTTAAACTAGTTTCACAGTGCTAACCTCAACTTAAAAAAAAAGAATCTTGCAGAAAAAAATTCAAGCCTGACGTTTTGTTGGGCCTTTTCTAGGCCCAAACTGTACGCCAAGGATATCAGCAGATGACACTAACAGGTAACACCATTTATCTGTATAAGGCATATTTTATTCATATGGTTAGGTTAACATGGTGACTAATTCAAGGAGAAGGAACAAAACACTCCAAAAATCTGATTAATCCCAGCCTATATAAAATTAGATTTAAGTGAAAAACTACATGGTCTATATCTAAATTCATTTCTGTTATTAATTTTTCAACCAACCATCATTAAAGAGTTATCAGCAAAAAACAGGGATCACGTTAAACCTGGAAGCACTTTATTTAATCAATTTAAGCATGATACTTTGTGAGGTGCATCATGATATATCCAATAAGACTATCATATTCATTCAAACAAAATACTCTGTGGTGTGCATCATAATATACCCATTTCAGTCAATCCCATTCATCTAAACATGATACTCTCTGAGGTGTATCCTGATACTGTTTATACATTTTAGCTTTTTCCATTCATTTAAACATGATACTTTGTGGTGTGCATAATAATATACTCATTTCAGCTTTTCTCATTCATTCAAACATGTTACTTTGTGGTGTGCATAATAATATACCCTTTTTAGCTATTCTCATTCATTCAAACATGTTACTTTGTGGTGTGCATAATAATATACCCATTTCAGCTTTCTCATTCATTCAAACATGTTACTTTGTGGTGTGCATTATAATATACCCATTTCAGCTATTCTCATTCATTCAAACATGTTACTTTGTGGTGTGCATAATAATATACCCTTTTTAGCTATTCTCATTCATTTAAACATGTTACTTTGTGGTGTGCGTTATAATATACCCATTTCAGCTTTCTCATTATTTAAACATGCTAATTTGTAGTGTGTATCATAATATACCCATTTCATTCGTTCCCATTCATCTAATCATGATACCCCGTGAGGCGCATCCTGATACTGTATATCCATTTCAGCTTTTCCCATTCATCTAAGCATGATACTCTGTGAGGAGTTTTCTAATATACCCATTTCAGCTTTTCTCATTCATTCAAAGGCAGGATTTGGTTATATAAGGAAAACAATAACCTCAGTTTTGGCACTTTCTGACTTGCGTTTATGCTGTGAAGATCTCCAGTAGCTCTTAAGGCTTATCTCTAACTTGATTGGCTTATCTAATAAACTGTGAAAATGATTGACACCTCTTATCAGCTCAGTGGCCATATGGTTTTGTCATATGGGGTATTCTACAAATACTGCCAATTTTTAGGAAATTTAGTCCAAACCTAAGCAATAAAATTTGAATTTTATTTTCGAAATTTTAGAAAAGCAGATCAGTGTTATTAATTATTTAGTAGCAAACTAAATGAATAATCTAATAATAATTTATCATTTTTACCTTTATTTTGCTACTAGGACAAAACTGTTATGAATTATTTAGTAGACAAATAAAAATAAATTAATATTTTTATTTATAGTTTACTACTAGATGTTTTATTATAAACATTTAGCAAAAATATAAATAAAATTCTGATAAAATATCATTTACATTTTTCTTTCTTATTATACTGATCCAAACTAAGATAATCACATAAATGTACGTAATAATGCTGTATAAATTACTGCCTTGAAAATAAATGAGGTGAGTCCTGTTTGTTTGGTGTTCTTACGTTCATAATTACTCTGTAATTACTCAATGATAATTGGCATTTACCTTACTAACGTGATCCTACACGGTCCAAAGATCAGGAAACAAACATTTTAAAGCAAATGCCATGGATGTACAGTTACCTTTTGTTTTCTTATTTTAGATTTATTATGCTAAATTATATTTGCACATAAATAAGAGAAGGTTGGGATAAACCTTACAAAATTTTATTTATAAAATGGTAAAGGTCCAGATCAGCTGTGCTGATCAGCACTCAAAGTATGGATGCAAAGATCAGGAATCGATACAATCAAGTACCACACCTGACCCAGAATACCAATGGGTAAGTGACAAACTCACAGTTAGACACCACAAACGAGAGCCAGCTGCATTTTAGGTAAAATGCTTCAAATTATTTATTTGATCAATTTGGCAGGGATAAAGTGCATATAATATCCAGCATTATAAGCATTGATATTTTTTGCAAAAAAATGAATATTACGATAAAAATATTCAATTATTATATTGATATCAATCAAATTCATTGAACATTGAAGTAACCTGTATTCATTATTCATGTCACCATTCTTTTTGCTAGCAAACTGAATAAAAAAAGATAAAATAATTGTTAAAAAAATTGTCATTTTATGTGACAACGAAACAGAACAGCAGAAGCCTGAGGCTTATCTGTTATCTGCTAGATCAGATTAGGAAAGGTCTTATCATCTGGTCAATAGCTAAGCTCCACCCACTGGCAATCTCATTCAGGTAATATTTTCTCTGTCAGGGGTACAGAAACCCTGCCTTTAAACATGAGACTTTGTTAGGTGCATCATAATATACCCATTGCAGTCTTTCCCATTCATTCTAACACTGTGCTGTGTGACGTGCAATCTTATATACCCATTTAAGAATTTTCCATTAATCTAAACATAATTCACTATGGTTCCAATTCTTTTTAACATGCTACTTTGTAAATTGCATCCTTAAATATCCATTATAGCTTTACCATTCATTTAAAAATACTACTCTATGATGTGCATCCTCATATATCTATTTCAGTTTTTCCCATTCTTTAAAATATTGTGCTATATGAGGTGCATCCTAATATAACCATTTCAGATTCTATTACTTTAAACATGTGTGCTACTATTTGAGGTTAATCCTAATATATCCATTTCAATCTTTCATATTCATTTAAACATTGCACTTCGTGACATGTATAATAATATACACATTTAAGCCTTTTAGCTTCACTTAGACATTCTATAGAGTGAGAAGCATCATATAATATCCATAGTAAGAAAGAGGGCAAAGATCAGGAATCAATACAATCAAGCACCACACCTGGCCCAGGATACCAATGGGAAAGTGACAACGTCACAATTAGACATCACAAATGAGAGCCAAGAGGTCAGCCCTTTCCCAGCAGTTGACCGCAAGGCATCAACAAACAGACGTGCATGAAAGCATAACAAATCAAAACAGAAATAACATAAATGATCCACAAAAGAAGCACCGCCTTGGAACGGTCAGTAAAATATTTTACTGGAGGGCTTAAACCGGTTTAAGGGTGCATCAACATCATCCTTAGTTCATATGTGGATCAAGACATGGATATTTGGTTTGCAGTTCAGCATTTGCCATATTTTAAACGTGGTACTCTGTGAGGTTTATTTTACTATATATAGTTTAGCTTTGACCCACTCATTTAAACATTATACTTTTTGAGGTACATCGCCTCACAACACTATATTTTACGCAAATGTCCCATAAAGAATGACTTGTCGGATAGCTAGGATGGACGCAGGCTTCGCCATAATCCTCGAGGGCGTTCAATGTGAGTGTGTGTGTGTATGTTAATGTTTGTAGGGGGTTATGATTTTATACATGTAAGATAACGTTTATGATTTAATACATTAATACGTTACATATAGACCCTACCTGCTGTACCAGAGTAGCCAAGCGCCTGGAGTGTATACAATTCCTCAGGGCGCCCTATCGAGAAATACTTATACATGGCATGTCTGGTTTCACCCATAGTGCCCCAGTCCTTTATAATGATGCGCAGCTGATAATGTCCTTGCATAGTAATTCTCCAGAGTGGCAACAGACCTACAAATAGACAAATCCATGAAGAGAAAATGATATGCATTGAGTTATTCTTAACTCTTTGCCAAACTAGTGTCATCTTGCTCATAACCTTTGGCAAACAGATTGGACCAAGATCTGGATCCACTTTGTTTGACACCCAGATGACATTCCCAACAGTTAATTGAAAAGAATCTGCAGACAACTAAAAAGCATGAAAGAATTTCTCAGGGGGCAGTTGGTCTTAACTTTATCCACGTTCATAGTTTATTCATGCGAGCAAGGAGTATCTGGAGAGGCTGCTACGAGGGCCATTCAATAAGTAACCAGCCTATTCTTCTTCCGATCAAGAGAGATGGTTTTTCTTCTCTAGCAAGATACTCTTTGACCTAATGTTTAAAAATATCTAATGATTTAACAACAAATATAGCTACCCTTGAAAGTGTGCTAAAATGACTTTGAAATATGCAACACTACTATGTCCAAGTCATTTTCAATAGGTAAATTGCAAGTTTTCTACTTTTAACTTAGCTATAGTTGAAGCCAATTGAATAGATTTTCATTTTTAAAAATGAGAATAAGTTTCAGTGCTCTTGAAAAAAATTCACAGTGTTCAAAATTAAAAGCTACACTTTTTCCTTTGAAAGAATGGAAATTTCTTTTTTTAAAAATTTGAGAAATCGGACACTTTACTTCTTACTATTTTGACAAAAACATATTTATAATTATATTCGGATATTAAATGATATATAACATAAATAGTTGTCAAAAGTTTTACATTCTGAGAACTTCTCACATGTCTGAAAATAGTCATATTCCAGTGTCATGGGTCACTTAAGTTGTGATTTATCAAATAAGGCAATCTCGTCGTTTTCATACCAGAATGTAGGCGACAAATTTCCCGTTCTATTGATATATTACACATGTACACATCATGTTTCATACTTAAGTTATCTATCAAATAGTAAAATTTATGTAAAAACCAAATTCGACGAAAACAAATCATTGACTCACTGGCTATGCTTGGAGACACAATAAATTACCCACTAATGAACCAAGAATGCTTAAATTTTTTTTTACATATGTCTTAATATTGTGACCAAACACACTGTGAAAATCTTGATTGTGTCGGTCAGTTAATAATAGGTCAGGCCGGTTCCTTATTGGATCACCCTCATAACACAAAGAATAGTCTAAGCCTTCGCTGGTCTAATAAGTTAGCATACGAGTACATTGCCTCAGGTATTGCGCAACATATTTGAAAGCGCCCTCAAATTCGGAAAAGTTAAGACAACAATAGCAACAAAAACAGCAAAAAAAACACACACAAAAATCTCCATAAAACAACAACAATAAGACTGCTGTCCGTTGAGGATTCGCATCGTAGAGTACACAGACAACATGAGGTATTTAAGCTATTCCGTTATTAGCAATAAAAACCTACTTAACCCTTAAAGCGCCTGTAAAAATGCAACAGAAATTCTGTCTGGTGGATTCATTTATCAACCTTTGTAAGTGTAGAGGAAAACAGTATGGATCCAGCTCAGATTAATCTGTGTCTACACTCTTTGTCAAAGATGCTTTTAAAACATTCAATTTGATGAAAAGGATCAAACAACAATTATTGGCAGTGGCACAATGGACTACCATTTTACAACTTGGCTCAGCTAACAACGACAATGTTAATAATAATAGAATAATATGAACACCATTAGTGAAACTGTAACCAGTTTACAACAATAGACTATGTCGACTTATAAAAAACATGCTCTAACATCACTGTCGACTTATCCTAAAACTACAATATAAGTGATAAAATTAACAACAACAAAATACAAATATACACACAAAAGTAAAACAAAGGCAAATACATGCAAAACCAATTAAAACAGCAAAAACAGCAACAGAGAAAGCAAAAAAGGCAAGAACAAACCAACAATACAAACATACAGACGTTTCCTGACATTTTAGCCCAGTGTTCGACTCGTATAAGCATGATATAGAAAGACACTAACATGATATGGTACTATTCCACAAAACGTTTATATGGCAGTGACGTTAGGTAAATCCCAAACTTGACTTTCAATAACTGTAAGATCTACTGATAACTTAAATTTAGTAGCAAACATATTAAGAACTCACTGTTGGAATCATCTTGTTTAAAAGTACTCATCATGCTTTTTACCAACAAGCATCGTATGCTGATAGCGTCCAACTATCAGAACCAATGAAATCAGCAGAAGGCAAATATCATTGAAAAATACCAGGCATGAAAACAGTCATTTTTGTAAGAAATAAATGTTACATTCAATAACTTACATGTATATACTTTACTAACACCCTTTTACCATTAAGTTGGTCGCTTAAGCAATTGCTTATTGATACACTCATGCTTACTCGTATTATTATTTGACAAACAACCACAAGCAAATTAGGCATACGTGTATGACAGTTGTTTTGCGTGATGCCAGATTAAAATGTCAAGCAAGAACTTCAAACTTTTAAAGTGAGCATGACGATATCGGAATAAACACACTGATTTACTAAAGATTACAGCACATCTTTAATCTATAATATTATACAGCTATACTTACCAATCCAGTAATTCCCAGTAATATCACCAAATCCGTTTTCATAACTCTTCCAATTTTTATTGAAATCAACTGAGTCGTCTATACGCCGCTGAATAACCTTTGGAAAAAAAGACAACACAGTCATCCATGAGTGAGTGCTCTTATGGTTACCACTGGTACCAAGAACCATAACGGCTGCATGTTTAAACACATTTTGCCGTATAACTAGAATATCTCTTACCTTATTTACCCCAAATCTATTAAGATAAATGACTCGGGGACTGTAAAGGCGGCACCTCATGAATGCGTAATAAGGAATGGTCAACCTTAGACATAGGTAAGTGCTAAAAATGAGCATGGATTTATTCAAAAGTAACTGTATCATCTTGTGCCATTACCTCAGTATAGACGCGAAACACATTATTTAGTTCTTAAAACGCCAGCAAAATAACTGCATCTGAAAACGTCAATTTAACAAAAGCATTGAGGCAACTTTGTGGACCCAGATCAGACTGCTCCTACGTTTGCAGTCTGGTCTGGGTCCACACTATTTGTCTATGAAGCTTCAAATATTTTAGTGAACGACAAAAGCATACATTTTGTGGTCATGCCCTTTAAGGGTTAATAAGTTCAGTGTGTATGCGGTTAGGATTTTCATGAAATGCAAGCACGTTTGCGGGGCTCAAACGCTTATTAACTCTTTACCAAATTAAAAATAAAGCCTGATTACCCTTCCTTAGCAGATGAAATAGCCGAACCACGCTCAGATATGAATATTAAAGTTGCCGCCTTTACAGTAAGCAAAAAGTCTATTAATACATTAAGCACAATCATAATGCATTAAATATTTCCAGGTTAAAGCAAGAGTTACAGCCCACAATTAATAATTACCACTTTACATTTGTATGGTAAACTGCAGTAAAATGGATGTAAGTTGTTCTGAAGCATAACTTAATGTCAAAATGTAAACCAAAAGATGCTTCTGCTTGAGCATTTACAGTGGGTAGGGGTAGTGCTCAGTGAACATGTTTTGTGGAAATTAATTTTTACCTGACTAATATTACTAAATGATGGTTGACGTATACAAGTTTCAAAAATCTATTTTTTTAAGAATTGCCTGAAATAGTTTGAGCGGAAATGGCAGTAATCTTGAGCATTTTTTTAATGTTAACTTAGTTAATAAATCTACAATGGCTAGATTTATATCAATTAACCATTCCTGCATTTCATAAAATCTTATGCTGCGTTTATTCAATAATTTACAAAAAAGTAGCATTATAGTATCGGATATAGTAATGAATAATATTATTAAATTTATTATTTATCAAGGATGACAACATTGTGTGCATGTAGTAGCTAATCTTTATGAGGCCTACACTTTTCACATATCAAAATAATATGAAAGTAATTGTAGAAGAAACATGCTGCCACGAAGCCACGTTTAAAACATTAACTTACATGGGCAGCTATCCAGTGGCACACACGGTATATTTTGTCTTTGCTTTCAATAGTAAGTAAGTAAGTAAGTAAGTAAGTAAGTAAGTAAGTAAGTAAGTAAGTAAGTAAGTAAGTAAGCTATTTATTGAAGTGTACATCATTCAACACTTACATATAAACATGTAATAGCTAATCTTACACGAGGATCTCACCATTCACACATTAACCATAATATACAATTATTATATATATATGATTAATAGACAATAAAATACATTTATCTTGAAATCTAAGAATCATGTGCCTGTTTGAAGTTTGACCATCTTTAAGTATAGTTTCCCTTCTTAGTGCTGGAGACAGCAAATGTACCAGTGGGACCACCAAATATTTCAGGACGGACATGCTAATATAAACAGGCCATTCAATACATCTTTGTTTTATAAGTATTTTTCTGATATGTTCTTTACTTCATTGCTTTAGCACATGCCGTTTCCCTCGGAAATTTATTGGACACTTGGGCTAGCAGCCTCATTTTCAAACAGTTACCTTAAGACCCTGCAAATGGTTTTGCATAAAAAACAAACAATTGTAATCCCTACATTTGATATATAGTTATCATGCTAATTTTGACTCTAATGTATATATTATGTACAAGTAGTACAAAAATAGCAACTGTTTCAGTGTTTATACTGGGCCAGGAGATCTGGGAGGGATTCCTCCACTTTTTGAAAGCCCTCTCCCCTAATTTTAAGATGGAGTGGGATATTTTTGTACAGTCCAAAAAGAGTAAATATTAAAGATTAAGTAAAATGCTCGCTTTGCATTGAAAATGTTCCACTGATGTTAAAATCCTAAAATAAACACTGCCGTTTTGCAGCAAAAAAGAAGCAGCATTAAGTCGCAATCCAGATGTATTTAATCAGAGTACAGCTAATAGACGTTTTCTGCTAAGATAGGTTTCATTTTTGCCCCATCAAAAGGCATATTATTTATCGCATTTATGATAATGATAATATTATAAATGCTATCATTTCTTTTTATTTGATTATGTAAATAATTCTCCTTTTGCAGATATTGTGCCCCTTAATTGTAGCATACAGGTGTGGTCATGTCTGTTCGTTTATAAAGCTGGGTGCGCCCCACCTTTTTCTAAAATCTCCCCAATATATATATATCAGAGAGGTTAAACTATATTCTAGGTTTATTTTATCAACTAATCTTAAAATCTTGAGCCAGAAAAAAAAAGACGAATTCAGCTGATAAAGCTATTCAGCTGAATCCTTCTTATTATCTGGCTCAAAATGTTAAGATTGTTTTTTTTTAGATTTTTTTTTTCAAATTAGCCACTTTATGCCTATTGGAACTTTCTGCTTATATCAATTGGACGGATCCATTTCGAATTTAAGGGTAATTTGGTATTAAATGACCATTTACATTTAAATTTTAAAAATACATTTTGTTAGTATACAGTGCAAAACACGTCTGATCTGGTTATTCACTGTTGGCCGATGTCGCATTAAAATGACTGCAGGCTAATAAGGGTTAACCAGTAGAGGAGAGGGTCTCTATCAGAATCACTGATCTACATAAATTTTAGGGGTAAATACAGGTAAATGTTACTATTAATAGTAACTTGATACTTTATCAGGCATCATTTTATCATTTTTATAGTGCTCTAAGAAAACGAAAAAAAAGTATCACAGTTTTTACTGGATTTTCCACTAAATTTTGGGAGCTTTAAGATGAATAAATTTCTTAACTCTTGACCGTTCAGAATGTTTAAAAAGTTACTAAGGTTTGAAATCAAGTTTTGTTTCTGGTAGTCTAGAATTTTTTCGGGAATCAGAAAATAAGTAGTGATGCCTGATTAGGAAACAGTGATTCCTGTTAGGGTACATAGGATCAGCCAAAACGAGCTTTGTTTTAGTTAAATTTGCAACCATCTTGATGGAGAAGAGAGAGCTGGTTGCTTTACTTAAATTGTCTTCTTGGTGTCTAGTGACTGTTAGTGTTCTGTAGTTCACGTTGTCGTCGGCTGGTCTGCAGTGTTTGATTGTGGTGCATGCATTTCCTGGACATACTCGGTCACTTTTTGTGCCATTGGCTTTTTTACTTTGATTTTCATTTTTGATTTTTTTTCTCACTTAATGGCATTTTGATGCGAAAAACGGTGTACGAGACATTTTCAAATTCAGCTTGATAAATAACAAAAGTACGTGAGTATGATCAGGAAATACCACAATCACACACTGCAGACCAATCCACGACACCGTGAGGAAGAGCCACAGAACATTTATAGTAACTATACATCTGTAAGACAATAGCAAAGCAACCAGCTTTGTGAATAACGATACTGTGACAAATGAAACTTGTACATAAGAAATAGAATTTTAAGAGCTTCTGGAGTTTAGACTTCTTTCTGGATCTCCTGCTCGTCAAATAAGATCAGGATATGGGACTTGCGAGACATTTCGCTTCTCAGCAAAGTCATAGAAGATGGATGTTGAAAGTAGAATGTGATTTAATTGTAATTTTACGATAACAATGAACGTTTTAAGGGTTGCTCTCAATTTTTGAAGAGCTTTACAGAAAAAAACATCAGTTTGGAAGAAAATGAAAATGAATGTTTAAATTAAATGCCAGTTTTGGTGCTGGTATTTAAAATTTCTATCTGTGTAAAAAATTTGGAACAATTTGCCAGTAAATTAAATCTTTTTTTGTTACCCTTGTCGTCTATCCCCTGTAGAACAATATAATTCTCTGCCAAATACCAGACTCAAGCGTGCTGTTTAACATAGTTAACATCACCATTTGCGCATTAGTGGTAAACTAAAGTATCACTATTTGTACATATGTGGTGAGCAATAGTATTTGGTTTTCTATATCTTGTAATCACTTCATAATACAAATGGAAAAATGCGTATAAATTCCATAATAACGAAAACTTGTTGCAGTTATAACACATATAATAAAGAATCATTTCGTCAAACATATACATGCATTTAGATAAAAATCTTGACAAATATGTTCTTAAAATGTTATCCTTGGGAAGAAAGAAATGCACCAAAGTGTGCAAATTTCGGAGTCAAACTCTTTGGTTTATGCCATTTAGGCCTCATCAGTGACATTCTATTAAACTGCAAAGCTTGAAATATAAACAAAAATACATCTGTCAGTAAAGTTCGTAGATATTCCAAGTAATGTAATCACAAAGAAGATAAAATGAATTGTTATGAAAGTATTGGGGTAGACATTTGAATTTTCATCTTAATTACTATCATGGGTAACATTAGAGCTACCAACAGGGTAACTTCAGCAAATATTTTGAGTTCATTTGATCAACAGAAATTGATAGTGATGTTAAAATGGTCTTTTGTCAAATTCTACATAAAAGTAATTAATAAACTCGCTGTGATAGAAGAAACTAGGTAAAATGATTGATAGTAGGAGTAATATAATTTTGACAGCAAGAATAAAACTTGAAATTACTGATATGTTGTTACATTTATTATTTCCGTTTATAACTACAGGTTAACACAATATGTGAATTACTTTACCTGACCTTATAAGAGAATCACGTTACCTTTTTTCATTTATGTCCATGTCAAAATCCTGATCTAGAACCAAACTAAGCTTTCAATTATATCATTCTTGGTTTTGATAAGGATTACTTTGCATATATCGTTTTAATGTGGTGAGTGTCTTTACAGTTTATATGATAGGGAGAGATAGTGTACTTAGTGAATATCTTTGAAATCCTTGTTTAGACAATTTGGCAACTGGCTTATGTTGTACTAGGGTACTAATGTACTACAAATGATTGTTTGACAAGAAAACATCATCAGACAGGATATGCTCTTTGACAGTTTTTCTGTGTTATGTAAAATTATAGTGATGTAATTCGCAGGAACGTTATTCACATTCTTTAAGAAAAAGAGGTTTGATTTGCAAAGCAACTAAGACTTCAATTTTTATTTTTTTCGGTTGAAGCCCAAGTTTAACACGAAAAACATATATAGTCAGTACGTCTGTATGTATCATTTTTTAAGATACAAAATGCAGGTATCGTAATTCGCATTTTTGGGGAGTGTAGTGGCTCATTGACAGAGTGCTTGACTCGAGATCGAGGGGTTGCATGCTCGGGCCTTACCAGCATCACTACGTTGTGCCCTTGAGCAAGACACTTATTCCATGCTTAGTACTGGTTCAACCCAGGAGACCCATCCTGACATGACTGAAAAGATGTTGACTGGAGCCTTAAGAATAAAATAAAACAAAGCAAAATTAATTCACAAATACTCTTGGATTTTCTGTTGTACTAATTGCATGTATATTTTTAAAGCTGATGAAATTAAACAAGAAATTTTATTTGATACACTAATACTCACCCTATTAGTTATTCTAGTTTAACTATTTGTAATGTGATACTGAAGTGATAGAGATGGTTACATAAGTCACTTCAAGCGTTGGGACATTAGTATTATGAGTGTAAAATTGATTTTTTTTTTCTGGTTACAGATATTTAATTGTTACAAACTATTCTATGCTTAAACACTTCTAATATCTTAAGCTTTACTTTATAGCTTTGAGTGAGCACTTAAGACGAAACAGAATTCACTGCTTCCCAATAGGGAATCAAAACTATTTTCTGATTCCCGAACAGGAATCCAGACCACCAGAAGAAAATCTTGATATTAAATCTTAATAACTGTTTTATTTATTCACATTAAAAATTCTGAAAGGGTAAAAGTTTGAAAATTTATTCGTCTTTAAGCTCCCAAATTTGATGGAAGTCTGGTAAAAACTGCAATGCATTTTCATCACTTTTTGAGAGTACAATAAATGATAAAATAATGCCCTATCAAGTTTCAAGTTACTATTGAGAGTAAAGTTTACCTGTATTTTCCTCTCAAATTTATGTAGGTCAGTGATTCCAAATCGTGAACATCTCTTCCACTGTTAACCAATTTCTACCGAATACAAGATTTCATTTTTATAAGAAATCATTATCTGGAGATAGCCCATCACTCACTTTATGGGGTTGTTGTTTACTATATATTAATGATTGTTGTTTTTGATAAATTGTCTTTTATGGAAAACAGTTCAAATTCTTGTGGCTACTTGCACGAGTATGTTCTTAAAATGTATCCTTTGGAAAGAAAGAATGCACCAACGAACTGAAAGTGTGGAGCGTGCAATTTTTCTTGGCCAGACTAGCTTTAGGTCTCATAAGTGACCCTATAATGGTTTCTGCATACTCTGTTTGAAAAAAATATGTGGGTCACCACACTTACATGAATTGACAAATAACTTACAATCCACCCCTGACCATCTTCTTCAAAATCACAGAAAACGCTGAGGTCGTCGTACATTCCAACTGGAGTAATGCTGTACACGGTGGAAGTATTATGTCCAATGCATTGGTAATCTTGACAATCGAAATAACCACTACATTTGCAGCAATTGTCCTGACAACCTAGCATAACGATAAATAATCACGTAAGTACATTGTAGACAAGAACATCATAACACATTCTTGGACAATTAAAATAGGAACCACCCAAGAAAGTGAGGAAAGGCAATTCAATAGACTCGTGATTAAAAGGTAAACTCAGATTTTACAACTTATGATCTCATCGCCTTAACATTGAAAGGAAGATATCACCACCTAATGAAATTTCAGGCTCATTCAGCTAGCACCAGATATTTATAAAGGCAGCTTCTTTCAACAAACTAATTTAGAGCCAGTGCATGAGATTTCCAACAATATGGTATGTGCGACCAGCAAAGCCTCAGATCAGCCTGCGCATATGCGCAGTCTGATTAGAGCCTTTGTTAGTCGCTTGAATATTTAAAGAGTGTTAAGCTACTGACTGAACACCATTTGGAGTTTCTAAGCTTAACAGGAGGCTGAAGAGGCTCGTCCGAGTCTACACATGTCAAAATGTCAAATTGTTGGAAATCTCATGCCTTGGCTCAAATTTAGTCTGGGATTGGAACACCCTCCCAGAATCTGTATTTTCCTTTGCTAAAATTGCTAAGAATTGTGTTACTAAGTTGACTTCTCTGATAAGAGCTAAAACTAATTTCCCCAAACCAGTCCTGTTGAATGCTTGTCAGTTTTGGTATTTCAGCAGTAAAGTACCTTGATCTTGGTTGAAAGGACATGTGCTAGTAGAAACGCATTGTTTGCACCTTAGTAATATAAAGCATTTTGATACTGGGGACCATCTAATTTGATTAAATAGTTTTTTTGTAATGTTACATTAAATGAGCAAGTACATGAGATTTCCAACAATTTGTTATGTGCGACCATCAAAGCCACAGATAAGCCTGCGCAAATGTGCCGTATGATCAGAGCCTTTGCTAGTCGCGTGAACATTCTATGATTGTTAAGCTACTGACTGAACACCATTTGGAGTTTCTAAGCTTAAAGGGAGGCTGCAGAGTCTCGTTCGAGTCTACACTTGTCAAAATGTCAAATTGTTGGAAAGCTCATGCCGCGGCTCAAATAATTTAGATTTTGAGCTAGAGAATTTGTGTTTGAATATCAACAGAACCTAGTATAGGGCAAATAATACGTAAAAACACTTATATTTTGCGAGTATTTTGCACTATTGGCGGTAAAAACAGAATCGCAAATATATGAGACCACGCAAAACAGCCTAGAGTTCAGTCATACAATAAGCAATAAATGGACACACACCCTTAGTATATTGGTATCCGTATCGTCAAAAACCAACTTTTGAACGGTAGGATTTGTTTCAACGTTGCGAAAACCACATCTTTAAAGGGGCTAATATTAAAGGAAACAGTATGCATATTCTTTCCTTTAAAAGTAGTCCCTGTGAGAATGAAAAAAAAAACAACTAAAAAGGACATTAAATTGAGAACCGCCCGTATTAAACTATCATTGTGTATGATGGAGATTCGAGTTTAGTCCTTACTCAGTACTTTCACTATCAAAATGGCTATAAGTGTGTACTGTTGAAACACTACATACAGATAGTTAGCCACAAGATTCAGTGATGTGATAGAAAAGCTTGAAACTTACTGACCCTGGAGGCACATTTTGATGGTGGGGCCAGTTCGTACCTGCCTGTCGTAGTACCTGCTTGCCTCTCACGGTAATATTGACTGGTCACAAAAAGGGACGACGTTCATCTCACAATAAAACTCATGACCCATTTCAAGAGGATAACCACTATCCATCTGACGGGGGCACGAGCCCACTACACATGAAAGTATAGTCGGCTTCACAAGGGAGACGCCCTGCATCATTAAGACTATAAAATGTCTCATAAATGCATGCTCGTCTTTACAGAGCCTTCTCACGAAGGACAATCACCTATTAACTTAGGTCACAACTTACATTGTAACGCGATCAGCTAAACTGGGAGGGAGCATTACTTAATGAAACAGGACACATCTAGCACAGAGGAGGCACCATCCCCCGTTAAGCCTCATAAGATGTCTACAATCGCCTCGTAGGTTGACCCTATACCCACTGCACGCATGAAGATGATATGACAAAAATGCATCATTTGATATCTGGCAAGCACGATTCCACAGGGTCGCTTATGAACGTTGCTGAGGCTTTATTCTTGGTCTGAAAATATGCACATGACTTATCATAATTTCTAAGTGCAATGCCAAGAGGTCTGTCTGTTGCACACACTTATGTACTAAGTCTTCCATTACATCAACTGTAGATGGTAGGCAGTTCTCAATTATCAATAATAATGATTTGGACTGAACATCTTCTGATCTGGTTTATGTTATAACTTGAACTGAAACTAAAATTGTGGCATGCAATATGTTGGACAGACTGGTTTCGACTGGTTAAGACTAGGTTTCGTGAGCACTTGCGTAAAATGAAAAAGCCTAATAAAAATGACACTTTTCTTTATCGCCATTTTAAACATACATGTCATTCACCTAATAAAGTTTTAATTGAACAGTGGAAAAGAGTATACACAATCCAAATTCTTTATCTAAATGAAAAAAAATATCAAATGACACGAACTTGAACTAAAATGTATAACCTTTTTGCATTTTTGTTTTTCGTTAGATTTTAATGATGATTTTTGCAATGGAGGTTATATTTCAAAAATGCCCGATTTCAATGTTTTCTCTTTTTTGGAATGTAAGAAACGCAAAGTTATATCTCAAGGTAAACGGGAAAAGCGGCAATATTAAAAACGCAAAATTTGTGCAGAATAAAAATGTATTACTACTTCTCTAAAGGATATTTTACTTGTTTTAATTAATCATGGTCGTCATTGTACGCTTCCATTTTTAAGTTCTTTAACTATTTCTGTTTTACGTTATTTAGAGGAAGGGGCTAATACATTTTACAATAGGGCTAACAAATCATATAACACAGGTCTTTTGACTAGGTGTTATGTTTAACATTTTCTTAGTCCTTTTATCGATTCTGAGGTCAAACATAAACGTTATTTTATCAAGACTCCATTCATTAACAAAGGTATGGAATTTCATAGATTTGCATAGTATCTTTAAAGATAAATGGGTGATTTCCTCTGTTCCTAATTACTTTAAAAAAATACTGAAACTCCTATCATTTGTTATAAATATAACAAATCTATTAGATCTACTATATTCAACTTTAATAAAATTTTTACTGATATGGATATAGATTGCAATACTCCCTAATCCTGAGATTGTCAAAATTCTATTTATTCATATCCCCCTGTAGAGCATGTTATTATGGGTAACTTAATGTCATCCCTGATTTTAGAGTTCGCAATATTATTTCTGAGGGCCCTAAATATAGATTTCCTTCCAATAATGATTTCCCTAAGTGTCGTTGCTGTTTCGTTAAACGATTTCAGTAATCGTAGGTGTAAACGAGAATATGTTGAACCTGATGCCTTGAATGAATGGAAGATTAACATTTTAAGATCATTAATACTTGTATTTCATTTGACTCTCGAAATACAAATCTTTTACCCAGGAAACCTAAATCCTCTTTTCATCACCTTAAGCGCAGTATCTAGGATTTTTATACGACATATGTTTTTGGTTCCAGCAGATAAAGCCGCAAACAGTGTTGCAGTTGTTTGACAATTGTATCATTATGATACTTTAAAACGTGATCTTATTGACACTAATGCCTATAAACGGCAGGCGTAGATTTGGTATCAGTCAAATGCATTTAAGCCCCCCCCCCCAACAGTTGCGTAGGCTGCTGTCCGCTCTAAGGTGGCGGTTCTGTTGTTGATTGTTACTCCTTTTGTAGGATTCTGTAATTGTTCTATGTTTTGTTATGCGTTACTTTATGTCCATTCTAGTTTTGCAATAATTTTGATGGAGAAGCTGGCTGCTTTGCTTAGTTTGTCTTCCTGATGTCGGGTGATTGTTGTGTGGCTCTTCCTCGCGGTGACATGGGTTTGTCTGCAGTTTTTGATTATGGTATTTCCTGATCATACTCACTTACCGTTTGTTTTATTCCTTGAAAAAGAAGGTTGTTGTCGACGAGCATGGTTGTCATACAGCCCTAAAATTTGGTGTCAAAGCTAAAGAAAATCAAAACATACTTCCTACGTTTTACTGGATACCTAAAGATTTATTGCAAATTCTAGTTCTTGTAATACAACAGAACTTTCTAAATTGCTAACGTCTTGTCGTACCGCTATCAAAAATATGTAATTGAGTACTGCAAAAAGTATATGAAAGATCCGGTAAGAATCTTTTTTGGTCTATTAAAAATTCTAGTGTAGTATTAGATAAACTTAAAGCTAGGGACTTCAACGCGACTAGATTGTCTACACATATAGTTTTCCACTCTTTACACTACTTTACGTCATAATTCAATTAAAGATAAACTGATTGATCTTATTGGAAGAACCTTCCAAAGAGCCTTGCATGTAATGGCAGAAATGCGTTTTTCACTTCGGAACAGCCAAAAAAATACCATGCATGGTCTTGTCAAAATATATGTGATGCGCTGACCTTTTTGTTGGACAACAGTTTTATACGATTCGGCACTAAGTTGGATAGACACGTTGTAAGGATTCATATGGACACTAATTGTGTTCCCTAGGTTGCAGATTTATTCATATTTTGTTATGAGAGGGACTTTATTATGTATCTTTCTGGTGATAAGCAGACTGATATTAATGACACTTTTAACACTACATCCAGATATTTGGATGATATTTTGAACATACTTAATATGTATTTGACTTACTCTAAATAATTGGACCAGTTCATTTCAGTTTTAAGGATAGTTGGGTGGTATTTTTCAATTTTATTCAAATTTTAATAGAACAATCTGTAAGCAAACTGTGTTGACCTGATGAGACGCCGCATTCTGTGGCGTCCGATCTGGGTCTGTATTGTCTGCAAAATGTCCCATAAAAAGGACGCTAGGCTTATATGGGTTAAAGGCTGAATCAAAAATGAGGCGGTGCCTTCTTCAGAAATAAGGACCACTCACGATACGATACAATTTCCTTTAATCAAATTCATTTCATTTCGCATTATTCATTTAAAGATATTCATTGATTTAATAGTAAGTACATTTAGCAGATTAATGGTTAAAGAAACTAGGTCTGTAACTGAACATTTTTCGAAAAAAAAATTTTTTTTCTTTTTAAATCATTTGTAAAAACAGAATAAAGTTATGTTTTCACAACGAATATGTTCAGTACAGTTGAAAACTGCATGGAAAAGTGAATTATCTTATAAAACATGTGAATTTTCTCTTGTTAGGAATTATTTACGTCCCTCCAATAATTCAAGACAGTTGATTTTTAACATAAATGCTGTTGTTTTGATGGTGATAATTTGTTAAGATTTATGAAAATGGTAAAATGTTTACCTGACTTTGAGTAGTTTACTGTATTCTTGAAAAAATAGAAAAAAATCTCCATGATTAGATCAAAAGTTACAGACTATGCAGCTTTAATCTAAAATATAAGATATCTTCAACTTACCATGTATCACGGATAAGCAACAAAGTAAACATAAAACTATCAAACCGAATGAAACCATGATTCAAAAACAGAGACAGAGGTGGCAATAGACGACTGCCTCCCAAAGTATTTTATTCCGCGAATTTTATGCAAAAGTATTTATATATTTTGATAAGACAGTCGTTTGATAAAAGAAGAAGCACAGGGCGGAAAACTAATTAAATTTTGTATGTAATATACTAGTGGTGAAGTTGATTTAATATATTTGTCCATCAGAAAAAGTCTGAGACCTACTGTGGCAACTAAGATGATTATGAAATTAGATAATAAAATATAATAAATGAGCCATGACATGAGATTTCTAACAATATTATATATGCGACATGCAAAGGCTCCGACCAGCCTGCGCATACGCGCAGTCTGATCAGAGCATTTGCTAGTCGATTGAGTATTCTATGATTGTCAAGCTACTGACTGAACACCATTTAAAGTTTCTGAGCTTAAAAGGAGGCTACAGAGGCTCTTCTGAGTCTACACTTGTCAAAATGCCACATTGTTGGAAATCACATGTCACGGCTCAAATATAATTTGTAAACTTTATTTACATACAGATCCACCTCTGCATTTACTTTAAACGAGCCGGTATTCAGCAAACAGTTCAAGCTGGCATGTGCGTACCATAAAGATTTAAATCAGTCTGCGCATCCACGCAGTCTGATCAGAGCCTTAGTTTTCCACATGAAGAAACGTTGAACCCTTGGCTAGCAATAAAGCACCAATCGAAGGCTCTGGTCAGACTGTTCGGTTGCGCAGGCTGATTTGAGTCTTCGAGTGGTGCACTTGCCAACTAGTATCTTTTGCTGTGTCCAGGTTCAAATATTGCATTCAAAGACATGCTGATATCTTATTATCAAAATGCAAAACATGAGCCTGTACATAAGATTTTGATATAAGCTTATCGTAGCGACAAACGTCACGGTTCAGACGAGCCAGACAAGCCTGTGCATCCACACAGAAAAAAGTAGTATATAAGATAAACCCCAGACAAGACGTTAGGTTTCTTGACTTGCCTAATGTTTAAAAGAATGGCGTAATCGGTAAGTACCAAACTCACAGGATCTGGTCAATGGAAAAAAAAGACTTATATGGGACCGCACTTCCCGCCATTATTGAGTATTTTTATACAGCAATTTCATTGCACAAAGTTACCTAACCGCTGGTATCCATTATCTTCTACACTATTGTGCAGTAACAATCCAGATTATTTTACCAGTGAGTTCAAGAATAAGCTGACAAGATGTTTCAATAAAAGTAAACATTTTGAAATATTTTCATTTCCACTGCGAGTTTTCAAATGAACCTTTACATTTGAGATGCCCTTCATTATTTGCTTAGTTAGATTTATCGCCCATTGTGTAAGCCCCCAGAAACATACAATTATAGCATATCAGCTAAGCAACAACTTCTTATCCAACGACATAATTAACGATTGCACAGCAGATAGCAAAGATCAGGAATCCATACAGATTCAGTATTACTTGTGACAAGGGACACCATGGGAAAGTGACAAAACACGCAAGGAAAAACCATTCACAAGAGAGAAGAGAGGTCAACCCTTACCAGGCCAGTGACCACAAGGCTGTAAGGAACATCAAGGCAAACGTGAAACAAATAACACAGAAGCACTGCCTTGGAACAGTCAATAAAACCACTTCCATTTTATACGAGCCCGATTATCTTTTTTAAATCTTCAAGCCTTAGACTCAGTGCTGATCGTGGCCTAAAATTTTAATCGATAGGTTGGTGTCTGGTGCTTGTCATTTGCCAAGCCCACTGTGTCTCAACTAGTGGTTTTTTCTAGTTCCAGTTGTCTGAGGGATATGAGTAATTTCTCTGTATCTTAATAATTATTTTATGTTGGTAACATAGTTTTTCAGTGATGATAGATGAGAAAAGTAATATAGCCTTTAATTTTGCTAGAAAATGTATGCTTTTGAACATCAACAGATAAGACTCTAGGGCGACAATTTGAACAGTAAAGTACTATCACATAAGCCCCGCCCTGGCGGTTACGGTTGTTGTCCCTTTTAAGGCGAGATTCCGTATGTGTTAATGCTTTACTTGTTGTTGCTTCCATTGCTGGAGGTTCTAAAACATTTTTCATGCTGAAGTCAACTGAACATTAAATTATACTCATAAATGTTAAAATGCCAACAATTTTTGGCATTATGACATTTATAAGATTATACACAAAATGCGAGAGCTTGAAAGCAAATTAAGTCTGTATTTTTCCGGGTCTTAGTTTTTATGAGCGGTTGAAATTCTATGCACATTTGAGTTGAGCATGAAAAAGTTTTATAACCACGGGACCGGGACTTAACACTATTCCCCCTACAAGTAAGGGTCTGGTTTTGTAATGTAGTTCTTTGTTCTCTTAAGTTTCTAACTATCATTATGAGGACGAGAGAGGCGGTTGCATTGCTCTTTGTATTCTTGCTGTTATGTGTGTGGCTTTATTTATATTCTGCTCTCTCTCTCTCTCTCTCTCTCTCTCTCTCTCTCTCTCTGTTTTGGTTCCACAGGCTTGTCTGTGGATTGTACCTCTGGCATTTCATATTCACCATTTTGATACTCTTGTCTGAAATATGAGTGATCTAGGAGGCTGGCAGTAACTAACACATATCAGACAACATATCATCATCATGTACAGTCAAGGACCAAAAGTTGTTCCACAAAATTAATTTCTCATAGACTTAAATGCATTTTTATGTTTACAAGAATCTCGTTATTGTGTGATATAATTACGGTTTAATAGCTATTACTTTGATCATTTCTTTTACAGTTGTGTGCTGTATATAAAATATTTCCACTGGATTTTTAAGCAAATAATGTGATATGAAATGAATATAAATTAACGACGATGTTCCTTATACACAGTGTACTTATACACAATGCATCTGAAAAAGCCAATCCATCAGGTACCATGAAATAAATACAAATTTAACACTCAGATTAAAATTATACAATTAAAATATATCATATCTTAAACCTACCTTGTATAAAGGATGAGCGAAAAAGTAAACAGAAAACTAACACAAGGGATAAAACCATGATTTAAAACCGGAGACAGCAATAATGACAGACGATTTCCCTCACAAAATATCTTATTTTGTGAAATCAATGTCCCGTATTTACACAAATCATTAAAGAAAACCGTTTCGAATGAAGAAGTGCGAAACCAAATGCACTTAAATTGTAAACATAATTATTGCCAGTACAAGGAATTATGGTACTTTTGCACATGCTCAAAAGAGATTTCACTGATGTGCAGTCACGCCAGAGTTTTCACTATTTGCATACATAGAGTAGAGAAGTTGATGATAGCTTATATTTAATACTATCCCACTAGTCACACTAGATAGCTATGAACATATGTGTTTAAAAGATGGCTTTACACATTTGTGATAAGTACCAAAATGTCATGAGCTGGCCCAATTACACAGGTTTTGATAAACAAAACAATTTCAGCGTAATTTCTTACCCATCAGTTTTAACATATGTTTTGGGTGCTCAAAAGAACCGTCTTATTGAGACGGTTCTTTTGAGTACCCACAACATATGTTTTGGTTGAGAAATAAGAAAATTAAATTTTCGTTTCACTTTAACTTAATTTCTGCTGAACTATATCAGTAATATCTGAGATTTAAATATATTTCTCCACCAAAATAAGTCTGAGGCTTACTGTGCCAACTAAGATGATATAAACTACTATAACATAATCATTTTCAGAATTTATTGACATAACGATCCATTTACTCTGTATTTACATTCAATATTATTCAAAGACATGCTGATATATTATTTATCAAAATTCAAAATATGAGAACTTTAACACATGGTCCATACCGTTACGAACCTGCACATACGCACAGCCTCGCCATAGGCTTCATGGCTCGCACAACACAAAGTAAAGCCCGGTGTAAGATGTAAGATCTCTATACTCATTAGAAACGTGATCATGTACATGCACTACTTGATCATGTATCATCTTTATCAACTAGTGTCGTCTGCTTATAGCTATTCCAAACAGTTTGGATTCAGATCAGGCCCGACATGTCGGACCTGATCTGGATCCAAATTGTTTGACACACCTGAAATAATTTGTCAAATAGTTGATTTTGGACAGGCTCCATTGGCTTTGATTGGACTGTATTTCCAAGATAAGGTTATCAAAACGGTTTTAAAGAGGAAAAGAATACATTTTTTCCAGGCCCTACCCTGTGGTATAAAACAAAAGGCCTGTTGTGACATATTGTGACATATTCGTCCAGAAGTGGTTAGCATCCTTAGGACCTTCAGAGTATTTTGAAAAAAGCGATGGTAGGGTTAAGTAAGCTGGACCATGAAAGTCACTTTATTATCCATCACTAAAGTTTTCACACACAAACAACAAATTTGGCCAGTAAGCTATATATACACGGCGTCAAAAGTTAAGCACCACTTTCTTCGTAGCTACATTTATGCGATGTAAATAAACTTTACAAATAAAGATATTGCATCAAATAGGGATAAGATAGTGAAACAATCATGCTATTTTGTCATAGTATGTGATGGTGAGTTCACCAAAAACGACATAGGGGTCAATTTATTTTCATTGCAACTTTGTATGCTTGATTAAATGTTGAAAGTTTTGGTTGAAAAGGGCACAAAATTTGTTTCAAGATGCTGGAGGCTACTTCAAGAAGATCTCAGGACGATAGCAAGATGTTTTGATAAGTCACGAAAACTCATGATTTTGTAACAAAATCCGAATATCACATATATTTTTAAATTTTCATTGAATATTTATGCAGAGTTTCAAAACAGATAAGTATTTTCCATGTTCAATAAAATTTCTTCGCGGTAGTTTTATAATTGTGTCAGCATAAATTTAGGTGGTGCTTAACTTTTGACACCGTGTATATAAACTCCATGGTGGTCTCGGCTGCTGTCCGTTCTAAGTTGGCGATTCTGCTTTCATTCAGTCAATACTTGATGTTACTTCCTGTGCATGTGTGTGTGTGTGGGGGGGGGGGCTTGTTTTGTAGTGTGGTCTTTGGTGTCTCTTTCTTGTTATGCATGCGTCTTTTTGAATAAAAGAGAGCTGGTTGCTTTACTTTACTAGTTTGCTCGCTGTTCTGTGCCTCTTCCTAGCGGTGTCGAAGGTTGGTTTGTGGCATTTCTTGGTCTTACTTTTTTGATTTTTACACGAAATCAAAAGCGGATACAACGTGGATGTCCGTGGGTTTGCTTGTATAATTTACTGTTTTATCTAATGAAGACCGTATAGAGAAAAATCACATAGACCTAAAGTATAGCTCTTTATTACCATTTGTACGCTTTTACCTCTTTTGTCTATTTCTTTCAGCGTGCCTTTTCTCTCCATCCTAACACGTTTTGGTTGCGCTTAATGATTAGAACAGATTTAATTGGTTTTGATTTGACTGCAATTTCAAGATAAGGGTAGAAAAAGGCTTTTTAAAGATAAAACTCATAAATTTAACATTTTTTTTTTAGTTTTTCCCGATAACATTGCTCCTCCAACTGGATATCAGAGTAGTACCCTGTGGAAGGTCTGCAGTGATTATCTCTCATCAATACATGCACTAATGAATAATATCAAGAAAAAACAAGTAAATAATACTAGGTATTGTTACAATCACAGAACACAGACAAACCATGGCACCACAAGGAAGAGACTCAGAATACAGACAGCCACACGACATTAATTACACAATCAAGGTTAAGCAGCCCGCTTTCTCTTCCTAAGCTAGATAATTGCATAACTAGAAAGGACACGTAGGAATGTCATACAAAACAGGAACACAGTACACACAATACTCACAAACAATAAATCAACAGGAAAAATAGAAAACATCCTTTTACAAAATTTGATCAGCTAATTTTTCCAAAGTTCCTATAGCTCTAATTGCAAAACTTTATATACGAGTATATGAGATTTGTAATACATGCTCAAATAAAATTTGATTTGCTTGGTCTTCGGAAGTTTCATTGATCTAATTATAAAATTTGGTGTACTATCGAAAAATCTAACTGATCACTTGCATTTTTTTCAAGCAGGCAATATTCGAGGTCTATAAAAGAAATTTGTCCCAACGGGTTAGATAGGGTAAGAGAAAATGTCATTTCAAGAAAGACATGAACAAAATTGATAAAGGTTCGTCCATGTGCTTAGTGTTAAAAATTGTGTTTGTCAAAAATATGTAGTTTTCTAGATAACTGATTTTAAGACTGATCGGTTAGAACTTTCGATTAGTGTAGTCTTATTCAATCTGAAATGCTATGTTACTAGAAAGTCCATTGCATAATTGCTAATCTTCTTTAACAGGATTCGATCTACTAGTTCTCCCGCAATTCAATGGTCATATTGTTTAATGAGTTTGAAGAGATCTTGCTCAATCTTGTATTGAAAAAAAAATGATGTGCAAAGTTTACGAAAAATCATTAGATCACTTTTTTCTATAGTTCAAATAAGATAAACATGACACGCTGTCTAATCGCATAGTGTATGTGTGAATGGGCCTTTAAGTTTGTCAATGATCTAACCAAGCTCTTGCATTGATATTTCTGACTCACGAATAATTTGAATTAGACTGTTTCGTCAGAGCCGTCCTGCACGCAAACAACTTGCTAAAGCTACAAATGATGCAGCTTAAAAAGAAAACAAAACAAAAAAGCAAAGACATCTCCCCACGTGACATAGGATGGACATGTGCACTTAAAGGTTCCTTAAAACGCATACGTGTTAAGTGCCATCATCTCATGTGCTGGTCTATCCCATTACTTGGTACTCTTTCTCAAACACTCATCACCATAATTACACAGGGAAGGTAATTACAGATCACACTGTTTAGGATAATTACAGGGCTCTATGTTTGCTAGTTTTTGGACATTCTCTGTCATATTAACAGGTATGGATCATTTATGTGTTGACTTAGCAAATGTAGAAGACGCTTGGCAGCTAGAAGACCAACATCAACTGTTCAACAACTACCAAATCATATAATGAATATCGCTCCAAGCCTTAGTTTGGCATAAATAGTTTGATCGAGAAACCCTACATTGAATTGGTTTGTGAATAGGGCATCCAGCTAATAGACACTTATTATATCGTGTGGCAAGACATTGAGATAATGAAACTGCAATATGATTCTATCATGGTTCGCATTAGCAATGCTATGTGCATTTATTAGAATATAAATTATACAGCTTGAACGGGTATAAGGTTGGTAGAATAAATGAAATGGGAGTCAATTATGGTGAATTTGCAGGAGGAACTACTTGGTCGAAGCAAATAATGATGTATAAATTCAAATGAGATTTACTTTTGGTACAAATTACCAGACTATTAGTTTAATACTGAATGTGAAAGTTAGTATCTAGGATCATGCAGTCTGAAGCTGTTCATTGTAAAAACGACTAAGAACATGCAGGTCATAACATCGACGAAACTACCTCGTTCACACATTAGGGTCTACACCGAATGTAAAATGTCGACCAGAAATAGCCCTCATTGAGCAAAGAGTTAATCTATATCGTAATACAACATTTGACATGGCATGTGCACATGCAACACCTAATTATGAAAGAGATCACATGCCAGTCATATCGAGATACAATCGTTTCCGTCTGATTATATCACTTGACTTTGGCGGCGCCTCATGAATGCGTAATTAGGACTAGTCAACCTTAGGCATAGGTAAAAGCTGAAAATGAGGTGTGGTTATATTCAAAAGTAACTGTATCATCTTGCGACACCACCTCAGTCATTATTTAGTCCTAAAAACGCCAGCAAAATAACTGCATCTGAAAATGTCTATTTAACATAAGTAGGGAGGCAAACATTGTGGACCCAGATCAGACGGCTCCTACAGGAGCAGTCTGATCTGGATTCACACTGTTTATCCATGAGGCTTCAAATAGCTTAGTGGACGACAAAACATACATTTTGTGATTATGAACTTTAAGGGTTAATAAATGTGAGTTCAGTGTGTATACGGTTAGGATTTCCATGAAATGCATGCACGTTTGCGCGGCTCAAAAAGCTTATTAACGATTTACCAAATTATTAATAAAACCTGATTTCCCTTCCTCAGCAGATGAAATAGCCGAACCACACCCAGATATGAATATTAAAGTTGCCGCCTTTACAGTAAGCGAAAAGTCAAGTAATACATGTATATTATCTTCATGACTAATGAAATATCCTTTAGGTAAAAGTTAAGTTTAAGCCGCTGAAAAACAATCTTGAAACACACTATCAGAAAACAGTATTTTCTCAGTTGTTGCACGCTGTACACTATCTGAAGATATTGTTGAGAGTTTCGACAAAGAATACGGTTTGATTCCCCCCCCCCCACCAACTTAATTTATTGTTTTGGATTTTGGTTCCTCGGCTGGTGTGACACTTTACGGTAAAATCACTTGACTTATCTGGTACTATTGCATCCTTATTTCTTAGTGGACCGATGAATTGTATATATTGAGGGGTCACAGGTCATATTGTATTTCTCCGCCCCATGCAGATTAATTTTGTCTTAATAAACAGTGCATACACTAATAAACTGCTACATTCTTTGGTATTTCATCTGGGTCTTTACTGTTTGCAAAAGTACCGATTTAGGAGTTTCCAGCCTAGAAAGGGGATAAAAAGTGGGATATAACATAGATATCATGAGACAGTTTGTAAACCCAATCACGGTTTATAGCTATGTTTTCCGCTTTAATCAACTGACAGTACTATGCACGACCCACGTTGAATGGTTACAAATAAGAATGAAACTCTAGGTATTTAAGGTTCAAGTAGGTTTGGGTAGCTAAACTGAGTGTTTCAACATAGCTTTTCTGAAATAGGTTGGGCACGAAAGTGGGTTCTAATACATTTTAACATTATCGAGACACAGATATGTAAAACGGTGACTAGGTTTTGCCAAAAAATTCTGTTTTAGGAAATGTTGACAAGCATATGTATTAAATATGTGATAAAAATATACCATATGGTTCAAGAGTTATGAACATTTTCACTAACTGGTAACAACGGACGGACGGACGGACAGACGGACGGACAGATGAACGGACAACTCACATAGTGATTATAGTGCAGACTCAAGAGTTGTGATATTGCAGGAGGGTGGGTCAGGCCTCAGGCTCAATGACGACCCTGACATAAAAGTTTTATCGATGGGTAGGTGCCATATTCTTGCCTTTGGTTGGGCCCAACGTGACTCAACTTTCCCATACGATGTCCTGGGTCAGGTGTGGTACTTGATTATATCGATTCCCGATCTTTTCCTTCTTTCTTACTTTCTTTAGTTCTTACTATCTGTGAGTCATGAGCCCTTTCTTTTCCTTGTGTCATAATAGTATTTAATTTGATCGGATTGTTACCCTGTGATGAGGCTTCCATGCGAGCAGCTAAACACTTTTTGTCTTTTAATGGCGAAAGTTTGGTGCCAGCAAAATACATTTAAGCCACCACCTCAGTGGCTTCAGATGCTTTCCGCTCTAAGGCGGTGGTTCTGTTGATGCTGATTCATTTTTAATGTTGATACCATTGTTTGCGTTTTTTTGTTTGGTCATTGTTTTGTTATAGAATACGTAGTGTCTATTCTTCTTTAGCAGTCATATTGCTAAGGCAGAGAGAGCGGATTGCTATCCTCATGTCTTGTCACTGTAAATGTTCTGTGACTCTTCCTCACGGTGCCGTAAGTCAGTCTTCAGTGTGTAATTGTGGCATTTCCTAGTCATGCCCACTTGCTTTTTAATGTAATTGCGAATTTAACCATTCCATTACATGTATATTCAGAAATGGAAAAATTGTGGAAATACTAGTAATATTGGGTAATAGTCCGAGAGCCAGCAATACTTTTAATCAAGTAGCTGAGGCTAAAAGGTTTGAAGGTGTGTTCGTATGTAGAAAAGTATGGTGATTTCAAAAATCAAACTCTTGGTACACAAAATGCTATGTGCAACGGAATAACTTGGGGGTGGGCAATTTCTCAAATTAGCACTGAAATTGGGGACCCTATGCCAAATAATCTAATTTGACATACCTTGCATCCCAAGGACAATTTTGCATTGGTGCCAAATTGTTTCTTGGGACCCAATGGATGAGAAAGCAATGATTCTGAAAAGTAAACACATTTGGGCTATGCGAAATTGCATGGTTACCATTGCAACCCTTAATGCAGTTCTTATGGTTAGGGGTATACATACAAATTCAATCATATCTTAGCTGATACTTATAATATACCACTAATCTTGGTGCCAAATTAAAGTTTAGGTATATGCCTTTTACCCTATGACCTGAGATGCAAATTACCTAATTTGCATATTCATGAAAACCTTCAAAATAAGGAGAAAATCGTAAAGAAAACACCATAAATATCTGATTTTAGCCCCAAACCATCATCAAACCACAATTGCTGCATGTTTTTATATCATCAGTGATACAATTTGACAAATACTTTCATCTTATGGTCCAATATGGAAATTATCTCATTTGCATACTCATGAATATTAATGAAACTTAATAAATGAAGGCAAAACCATTGCATAAACTGGAACCCCACCGGGTAATTAGACCTAGATCTACATTGAACTCCTAGAAGCATTTCTTATTCATATCAAATGGTTCAATGAGGTCACTTAAAAACAAAACATTATGTTCCTCAATAATAAATCAATTTGTTAATGTGAAATAACATTGTTTCCATGGCAACCCATTATGCGATAATAAAATACTGGGAGCGTACCTACAAAATATTCATATCTCAACGGCAACACATCCTAGAACAGTAAATCTGGTATCAAATTAATTTGCAGATATAGCACTTTTATGTGATGGTTGGATATGCAAATTATTTATTTTGAATATTCATGAATGTACATGAAAACATTAGAATTGAATAAAAAAGTGCAGAAAAATCATCAAGGGTCAATATTTACAAAATTACTAGTATGTCACTTGATAATTGCCCTAGAGTACCAAACATGATACCACAGTAATGCTAAATATAGTGATTGTACCTTACAGGCAGATAGGAAAAGGTTGTAATTTGTATAATCATGAATTTGAATGAAAACATTAGAAAAGAATAAAAAAATCAGAGACAAATTAAGAATGGCATACTTACAATTTTGCTCATATCTCACTTAATAAATGCCAAAGAGAACAAAACCTATTACCAAAGTAATGCTAAGACATAACACTCTTATCTTATGGACACATATGAAAACAAATTAATACTAATACTTATTAATCTTTATGAAATAATAAATTAGTGAAAAATTGCGGATAAACGAAGCTTATATACTTACAAAGTTATTCATACCTCAGTTTATAATTTCCCTAGAGTAGTAAGCTTGATATCAGAGTTATGCTATGACATAGTGCCTTTACCTTATGAGCAGATATGAAAAGAATATAATTTGTATATCCATAAATTTTGATGAAAACATTTAAAAAGAATAAAAAAAAATCGCAGAAAAATCATGGGGCATACATACAAAAGTGCTCATATCTCAGTTGGTATTAGTCGATTCCTGATCTTTGCACCCTTACTGACTTTCTTAACTTGGTATAGAATTACAAGCCAAGATAACAGGTTTTAATATGAGACCAAGCGTGCTACTCTAAAGCAATTAGTAGAGGAGAAAATTAGTAATTTTGTATGCACGTGCCTTTCAGTTTGCCATAATTTTTCATTCTTTTCTAAAGTTTTCATTATAATTTGTAAATATTCAACTTAGATTTCATTTATAACGACCCATAAGGTAAGATAACTATGTCTTAGCTGTACATTTATATTCAATTTGGTACTCTAGGGCAATTATCAAGTGAGATAAGAGTAATTTTGTGTGTATTACCCTTGATTTTCCGCGATATTTTTCATTTATTTCTATTGTTATCATTAAAATTTAGGAATAATCAAATGAGATTTCTTTTGTAACCACCCATAAGGTAAGAGTACTTTATCTTAGCATTAATTTGATATCAAGTTTGTTACTAAAGACAATTAGCAAGTACTATATGAGTAATTTTGTAAGTATTACTCCTTGGTATTTCAGCGATTTTTTAAGATTTATTTCTAATGTTATCATTAGAGTTCATGAATATTCAAATTGGATTTCTTTTGTAACTACTCATAAAGAATTAGTACTAGGTCTTAGCAATACTTTGAAATTAAGTTTAATACTCTAGTGCAATTATCAAGTGAGATATGATTCATTTTGTAAGTACTACCCCTTGACTTTCTGCGATTTTTTTTATTTATTTCTAATGTTTTCATTAACATTTATGAATATTTAAATGAGATGATTTGCATATCCGACAGTCCTGTAAACGTGCTTTGTCTGCAAAATAGTTTAATACTAGATTTAGTGTTCTAGAATGAGATACTGCTGAGATACTGCTGAGATACGAATATTTTTGAAGCTACACTCCCAGTCTTTAAAATGGCATAATGGGTTGCTATGGAAACCATGCCATTTTAAATAACCAAATGGGTGTATTGTTAAGTAATATACGAGACATGTTTCGTGTTTATTTGAACAGATCTGAGTTTGACTTTTTATGGTTGCATATAATTAAAACACACACATTTGGCTTTGTCATGCATAACAAACGTGTCCCTGGTAAAACCAAATAGAAAAATGGCAATTTAAAGCATATCCATAGCACGGTGGCGTTAAATACATCCCCACCCCCTTTTAACTGATTTTAAGAGATAAAACGGGTGTATCTTCTAAGAAAGTACGTATTTAAGTGTGAAATTGCCTTTTTAGTTTAGAGGCTTACTCAGTCTATTATTAAAATGAGAAACAACCTACGTGTGCCTGTTTTTGCTTGGAAACTGGGCTTAATAAGTTTTTCCATACAAGTGCCCAAATGGGTATCTCATGTATAAAATGTGTCTTGGAAGAAGTTTGAAAAGCAAATTCTTAAAACTCACAGCCCACACGATTTCTTAGATATTCTAAGTATCTATTACCGATAAAACTGATCACCAAATATCGCATTTGAGTATTTCGCATACAATTTAGTGTTGCTATGGAAACTGTAAACCCTAAAATTTTATGTTCAAGTCGCTTCCAAAAAGTAAATATCCAACTGGAATGCTTTATTTTCTAACAGAACGTACTTTAATTATCTATGTACAATATATAAAAGGTTCCAAGTGAAAACTTCACAGCTTTTAGAGAAATTGTTCGAGAAAGGTTTAGTTCATTTCGTTTCAGACAGCAATTTTAAACGCTTAAAATTTGACTACCCATCTTCAGAGACTGTTTCAAACCAGAAAATAAAAATTAAGAACTATTTTCTTGATGGCTGTGTATTCCTGTATATCAGACTAGCCCATGGAAATCAATTATTATCCAATATAACGAGAAATAACTGAGTAACGGCATTTTCAAATATGTTCAAATTAACATGAAACACCTCTTGTAGAGTTTTAACTTAAAGTTGTCCCATTGAACTATTTGAAATCAATAAGCAATACTCCTAGGAATTCAATGTAGGTCTAATTACCCCTTGGGGTTGTAGTTTATGCAATGGCTTTGTCCTCATTTTTTAAAGTTTTCATTAATTTTCATGAGATAATTTCTATATAAGACATTAAGATGCTAGCATTTGTTGAATTATATCACTGATATAAAACATGCAACAATGGTGGTTTGATGATGGTTTGGGGCTGAAATTAGTTATTTATGGTGTTTATTTATGATTTTCTCCTTATTGTTAGGGTTTTCATTAATATTCATGAATATGCAAATTAGTTAATATGCATCTCATTTCATGGAAAAAAGGCATATGTCTAACCTTCAATTTGGTACCAAGATTAGTAGTTTATGATAACTACCAGCTAAGATATGATTGAATTTATATGTATACCCTATCTTTTAGAATTGCGCAACTGGGTTGCCATGGTAACCATGCATTTTCACATAGCCCAAATGAGTTTATGTTTAGGAACATTATTTCTCATTCAAGGGGGCCCAGGAAACAATTTGGCATCAATGAAAAATTGTCATGGGGGTGCAAAGCAGGTCAAATTAGATTCTGTGGTATAGGGTACCCCATTTCAGTGCTAATTTGAGAAATTGCCTACTACCGGGGTATTCCGTCGCGCATAGCACATTTGTGTACCAGCCGATTTTTTTAAGAGTTTAATTTTTGATTTTAGCATACTTTTCTACATAAGAACACACCTTCAAACCATTTGGCCTCAACCAATTGATTAAAAGTATTGCTGGCTCTCGCCATATAAACATGAATTTAAGCGGTCGTGCGTAACCAGTAATCGGAAAATTCGTGTTTTTATAGCCCTAAACATGTTTTGATTTCCATTGTTACGGTAACAGATTGGACACAATCAAGCAAGGTAAGTAATGTTTTTTTTTTTAAATTCTTACGTTTGATTCCATGTAATTATCGGTTTACTCCTATGCATTACGCTCTATTGATATACAACCTGCTTGGAAACAGTGCCGTTTTATACCGAAAATGAGCTTAAATGCCAGTTTGCATGGTTTTGGTGTAACATGGAGTCACATTTTTACATGATTAACTGGTTGTAATTGTTTAAGTTTCTTTTGATTGGCGCTTTAAGGGTTAAATGCATACTTTTACATTTTAGACTACATTTCAAAATGACTACCAAACGTTTGCAATAGAACGCTGGCATTTTCTTCCTGGACTCTTGTGCTTTTATAGTATAATACTGTTTTAAGTAACTGTAATACGTTCAAATACATTGAAAAAATAGTCTGCCTGTCGAATGCCAGAGCAGTGAGATGTAGATATAAATTAAACCACAATAAATTTCAGTGACAGAACAGCTGATATTGAAGTACAATATGACAGCTTGGCAAAATTTGTAACATACACATATACTATAAATAAATAAAAAGTTGCCTGGATTTGAACTTGTTTTAATTCTGATGGATTTTCCCATACATATTGATACAATAAATTTGGGATTGTTTATTTTGTATTTTAAATGGTCACTTGTCACAATTTCAAATTTATAATTTGTGCTTGAAGATTGCTTTTATATTAACAAACTCTGATGAAATGCGGTTTTCTGCAGCATTCCATTTGGGTCTCCATTGTATACCAAAGTACCCATCTACTGGCACCCGTAGTAGGGCACTGTGGCATATAGTGGTACACTACAATGCTACAAATAGCCCAGATAAACTTCCATCTGTTGGAAGTAAACATATACAGGTGCAAACCAAATCCTGTTGGCTTCTTGCTTTTTAGATTAAATGTCATGTTTACTTTTGTTTGATTTGATTCTTTACGTCCCATCAACAATCTTTCAGTTAAACAGGGACGGGTCTTCCTGGGTTGAACCAGTACTAAGCTAGGATAAATGCGTCTTGCTCAAGGACCACAACGCAGTGACGCTGGTGAGGCTCGAAACCGCGGCCCCTTGGTCTCGAGTCAAGCATTCTACTACAGAGCCACTGCGCTCCCGTCATGTTTACACTGGGGAATACAATGTATGTAGTTCTACATATGCAAGTTACCGTATCACAGTTTGAAACTTGAAATAAACATCCTGTACCCGTCCCTCTTAGCTCACATCATATAAACATGAATTTCAGCCATTGTGCGTAACCAGTAGTCGTAAAAGTCGTGTATTTATACCGCTGTAAACGTTTCGATTTCCATTGCTACGGTTTCAGATATGACACAATCGAACGAGGAAAGTAATTGCCTTTTTTCTAAATTCTTACGCTTGATTCCATAATTTTAGCGGTTTACTCCTATGCCTAACGTTTTTTAAATATACAACCTGCTTGGAAACAGTGCCATGTTGTGCTGAAAATGAGCTTAGATGCCAGTTTGTATGATTTTGATGTAATAGGGAGTTACACATTCACATGAGTATATGGTTGTATTTGTTAAAGTTTCTTAGATCTAAAAAAATCTAAATAGATGGACCCTCACAATTGCAGCGGTACCATCACCTGTCACATCTGAGCTAATCGCTCTCCCCTAACTTGTGCGTAACTTTACGCCTAACTCTATTGACAGACATTTTTAAAACGACTAAAAGTAACGAACGAAATGTTTAGTTCTTCGTAAATGGTTTGTATATAATCCAAACAAATTTTGACAGAAAACGTTCCACTTTTTAAAGCAATATTAATTGAGTTGATGGCACTATCATGGGTTATGGACAGCCCGAGGGAGAAGGTTTGGACAGCCAGTTTGATATAGCTTTCGCCTGTGACTTGGGCCATCCAGACTCTGATTTACAGAGGAATGACCTATGTGTTATTTGAAAACATTGTCACATAGATCTACGTGATAATATACAGTATTATAGTGCTGAAACATTTCTTTGCATGATTTCACGTTTGTCATGTCCTGAGAGACGTTAGACGTTACATACTGAGGACAAAGCCCAACGTCAGGGACGTCTAGCGAGGGACCTGGCGGATGCAAAATCCATTGAAACATCGTTATAATTGCATAGGTTAAATATATATCATTTGATGATATATTCAACCAGATTTACGAAACTATAATTTGGCACTATGAATTGTCACTGTTTGTGGTTGGACGTTTTCATCAATATTCATGTTCCATGACCAAAAGGTAAGTTAGTATGAAAAAAAAAATGCCGTTATCACATACGGTTGCACTCAACTATTAGCTTTTCCAAAGACTACAATACTAACATTTTAACACGTTGTTTGAAAACTATATAAACAAAATTTACTAAACCAGCCTCATTTGAAATATCATCCTTGCTGGCTAGTTCCAGTGAATAATAGCTATATGTTTCCCAGCTCAATCCAGTGCTATACACCGAAGGACTTTAAAAACGCAAAAAATGAAAATGATTATTTTTTGCATCCATTACATTTTTAGCCTTCTTTAACAGATAAAAACGGATGGTAACGACACTCTGCTTCTACATGTATCTGTACCCAATACCAGTGTTTTTAAAGACACTTGCCACCACCAGGTACGCATCGCTGGTTTACTGTGTTTTGCATGTAGCGTCCACACGAATTAATGAAGCAAAATATTTTGTCATTTCACATGTAGCTTGTAAGTATATATGTATAAAAACACAACAGCTTTAGGTTTATAGCTGTATTAATCATGCCACGTTTGTCTGAACACGAATGATCTGGCGCAATTGGAATTTATAAAGCTGGGGTGCGTGTTTCTGACGTTGCCAGATATAATAATTGCCATCCGTCAACTAAACAGCGCATCAGAGATCGTTACCAGGCTACTGGACAGTTAAAGATTGACGCAGGTCTGGTCAACCAAGAATGGCGACCGACGTTAAGACGGCAACTTACGTTGATTGTATATCGACGATATTTACATCGACGATATCCGTCCCGGCTTGCTACTGTCAGTGCCAGACGAATAGTAGGGCTCCAAGGGTAATTTGTTTCTGATTTTAATAAAAAAATATTTTACCACAATAACTTAAAATCGTGTCCAATTTCTAGACAAAATTCAAATTGCAACTTCAGAATCTGAGGGTGTTGTTATTTGAAAGACTGTTGCTCTAACATTATTTTTTATTTTGGCATAGAAATTAAAACATGTCTTGCTGACAAACTGATGCTCATCTTTGCCAAAATTCAATAAAATTGATACATTAAAAGTAAATAAATATACTGCTCAACAAAAGTTTAGCACGGATTTTAATTTAATGTCCCACTTTGAACGAACATGAAACATTTTATTTTAAGGTAATCAACATGCATGGGGATCTTGCAATTAATGTTTTTTCGTGTCCGCCAGACAAAATTTAATCTGGTTAGGCGTCAGTGAATTGACGTTAAATTTGATGTCAGGGGCATGCAAAGAATAAATGTCTACATCAGAAATTAGAAATTTTGAATCTAGAGTGAAGCAAAAGGTTCTCAATGATGAAAAATGTTGAAAACGTCGAAGTTTAATACCCGTTTATGTCGCGTTTTACTGTTCCATTATGACGTTAAAATGGCATTTTCTACTTTTTCCACTTTTTTTTGACTTTTTCAGCTAACTTAATCAAGAGAGCAAGAAATCTTTTTGATGCTTGAATGGCACAAGCACCTGGAACATTTCTGTTAGTTGGCCGTTTGGAAACGTCTTCTTTAGATAGCGTTACCGCCAACTTTTAGCCTCAACTTCAGATTACCGTCACTTTTTATGAATTAAATATCCAGGGATTTTATTTTACAAACTAACCTTTCCCTAAGCAGTCTTTCTTTTGGCATCATCTAAAACACAAAACCCTTTCAATTAAGCATGCCTACACAACCAAAAAACTACTGTTTTTGACTTGTAAACGTCATTACAACAGTGTCGTTAGTTGTTTTCAAGACCCAAATTTTGCTTCAAATGCTCAATGGAGATGACCTTTATCTGTTTTTCAAAACGGCCGATTCGACCAAGCTGGAAAACAAAAGACTTTATAAACCGATGCTGTATCAATTTTGGATTGTGAATAATGGAGTTGAAACGCGTTTTTGACCCCTCTCTTGTTTAAAGCAACGAACGAGGCAGTGGAAATCCAATTAAAGTACACCAATTGCTTTCTTCAACTGTACCACATATCAAACCATCATTTCAGCAGATATTTTATATCATTAAACCATTTGCTTAAATAAAAATACATTTTTATTAACCCGTGCTAAACTTTTGTTGAGCAGTATATTAAGAATTTCTATTTTTTGAGTTTTTAAGACCTTCAGTGTATTTCCTTTAACTGACATACTGAGAAACAATATGTCTGGTACCAGAATTTATCCCCTTGGCCATCACCATTAAAATGGACTATGACTCACATCTTTTAATCAAACACGCCATTATACCTGTCAACCAACGAATATTGAAAAATATCGTCATCTTAGCTCTAATGTAACGTATATGCTCTCCCCGCAAAAGGCGGGACCAGATTTCATGAATATTTAGTGCAGTGTTCCCTAAATCAAAAACAAAAGTTGCTGCATTCCTCTTAAAGAGTCCATTTAGTGCAAGGCATAAAATTTGTAGCATATATGCAAAGTTTTATAAGGATCTGTTGAAAAATAATACATTTATGGCCAATTTAACAATTATACCCACTTGTATTTTCAAACATGGCAGACATTTGCATTTTGGAGAAATATAGATAGTTTTTCGACTCTAGCTCATACTACATTGCTATTATGCATACTATTGGTGCTCAGAAAGTAACACAATGCTTTCGTAAATACAAGAAACCAGAAAAACTTCCAGAAAACCCTATTCATAATACTTTTTGTCAATTATCTCAAGTATACCCCCAATTCATTGAAAAAAAATGGTAAAACTATTAATTTTCCATGGCATATATGGGATGTAAAATGTACAGCAACTTCCTTTACTATATCAAGGCACAAAATGAGTATATTGCATACCATAACAGAGAAAAGAGGTCAGAAAAAATGGCGAATTTACCTGAAATCGTGTCTTTCATGTACCAAAAGGCCCATAAAATGTCTGCTGTCAGTAAATGGCAATGCTACTTCCATACCATGTGCACTATCTGGAGTGTTTCTAGGTCATCAAATCGCATTTTGTTACAGCCATTTGACAGTGTATTTATCTCCTGTGAACTTACCTGTGGCATAGAATGACCATAAAGAGTGACCATGCTCTTTCTATACCCCACCCCTGCCTCTTCAAGGATGGAAGTCATGACGAAAACGAATGTTCAAACTCATTGACACTAAATGGCACTAGGATCAATGATTTATCTTTTTATCAGAAACTTGGTGCATCGATACCACTCAGTTGAGAGTGACTTAAAGAAAAGGAGGGCTAAATACAAGCCAATATCGATAGTTTTTGAAATTGAATGCGAACGGCCAGTTAAGGGTAAATTTCTTAAGCTTGCCTTTAGGTTACACTTTTCTATTAAGTTTTCCATAGACGACAATTTTAACATTTTAATACGATGTTTGAAAACTATACATACAAAATTAACCAAACCGGCCTCATTCAAAATATCATCCTTGCTGGTTAGTTCCAGTGAATAATAACTATATGTTTCCCAGCTCAATCCCACACTATATCCCCTTAAACTGACATACTACAAAACAACATGTTTCCTGATATAGATAGCTCTTCAAGGGTGTCCTAGAAGCAAAACCCATCTGGTATCAATCTGGTACCAGAATTTATCACCTTGGCCACACCAATTAAATGGACTATGACTCGCATTTTTTAATCAAACACGCCATAACGCCTGTCAAACAACGAATATTGAAGAATGACGTCATCTTAGCTCTAATGTAACGTATATGCTCTCCCCTCAAAAGGCCGGACAAGATTTCATGAATATTTAGTGCAGTGTACCCACACACTGCACACCAACCAAAGGAAGCTGTTCATAGGTGTAGGCTCGGAAACAGTGTATTTAAGGTACCAAAACCCATGCATTAACAGCACGTCAACTGCTTTGCTAACACATGAGATTGCTCTGGTTAAACCATGACTGTTAAACAATATGCAGCACGAATTTAACATGTGTTTTATAACACAGAGTAAAATATATTATGCCATTTTATGAGTCACTGAACTACTGGTAAATTTTGACCTAAGACGGATCAAAGGTTAGAAGAGTCTAGGGCCCGGAATTACAATGCCTCCTAAAAGTTAAGGAAGACTTAAGTTAAGTATTGATTTTTCAAGATGCGAAAAATAATGTTTCAAACTGATTAAAATCAAAATAGTTTCATTTTTTCTGTAGATCACAATGATATCTTTGAACACAAGTACTGCATCGATCCAGGCAATTTATTTAGCATTAAATATAGCATGTTGAAATATCAATACTTAAATTAAGTTTTCCTTAACTTTAAGGAGGCATTGTAATTCCGGGCCCAGGTGTAGCACGAGGCATGCAAATCTAGAAAAAATAACGGTTATACCCAAGCAGTGTCAATAGCATGAACTGTAGATATTAGGTTTAGAAATAACTGTTACAGTCTGAATAACCTTTCACACGCTACTGCGTAAACTTGTCCAATCTTTGATCAGTGTGAGGTCGAAATTGACCAATTTCTTTGCCTGGTGGAAGAGTGTTGCAATTAGACATGGACTAATCTATTACCTATACCTCTTCTACGATCTCTAAGTAATGACCCTCGACTCATAAATTCACTTAAGGTTACAGTCACGCCTCAAAGCGTTTTGTGGAAGTATAGTTTCCATTACACGAAGGCTGTTATTATCATGCGCATTAGGAGACGTTATGTAACTACGGCAGATATGAAACTAAAACTTCAAATAACTTCGTTGTAAAGTCGTACAAATAAATGTCTTAAACATTGCAGAGTATTTTTAATACATTTACCAGAAAATGTGTTCATTTTGCGCATGTGATACTAACAATGCTTTCAATCACATATCGCTTTTGGGGAGTGCATAATCTGTATCAAACCAAATTTGCCAAGCTCAAAATGGGAGGTATGATAATGGGTCACCCATCAGAAAATACATACCACCACACTCTGTGCACTCGGTCAACACGTGCAGTTCGTTTACACTCGCGTCTGCAAAGTTGGAATTTTGCTCAACCTTCTGCGTGATTTACACTGCTGCCAATTAAGCCTGTGTTCGATTTTGATTGGGTTTGTAGCAGAATGGATTGTTTATTAAGGGCTTGAATTTCAAAGTCATTTGTTTTCTATGTTGCCACTCGCTTTAATTATATGTGACATTGACCTTTGGCTCCAAGATAATATCAGTGTTATAAATATTTTATTGTTATCTACAACCCAATGTACTATATATTAACTTCCTTAGTCAACAAATGAAACTTGCGTTACTAGCTTAGTTAGATGAACATCTTACCAAGGTTTAATGAAATTCCAACTTCAGGTAGAGGAGAAATCACATGAAATTACAAGATAAATCCAATGGTTTATGATTGTGACCTTGACATTGAACCTACAAAGTTACACTATCGGTTTCACATACCATTTTAGTAAGATCAATATTTGACCAACGTTTGATAAAGATTTTTCGAATAGTTCAGGAGAGATGGAATGGAAACGAATGTGTTGTGGATAGCTGGACAGATGGATGGATGAATTAATAGATAGATTGGCAAAGGATGCCCATTTTCATAATCCACTCTCCAAATTGCGATATGGATTAAATAAACATCATGAAGCTGTCTAAATATTCTGTTTCATCATAGAATTGTCAATTTGTTTCATAAAAAAAATCACCAATAGGTATCATAATAGAGCAGGCCAGATCATGAGATTTTGACACTATCACATATATGTTAATGCATTATTTGAGCATAATCTGTATCTATCTACTTGGGATTGACCGCCTTTGTCTTATATACGCCCTTCCTTTGTAATTAACGGTCCTTCGCCAACAGATTTTATCCATTGATAAGTACTGGTTCAACCAGGGAAGACAGGAAATCATTCAGCCATGACTGATTTTTTCTGACTGATACCTAAAGCATCAAATCAAACTTTCTTTGTGGGTGTAAAAGATGAATATCACTGGTGAGTCTGTTGGAAAGAGAGGCTCATCTCAACCATCGCTACTTGCATGCATGAAAGTATTAAACTCTCTTGAATTTATAATTGGATGAAGGCTTTTAACTGGTTTGTAAGAGCTAACTGAAGTACAAGGCCCTGCTATTTTATTATCTAAATCAATGAAACTACTAGAATGCATCTTGAGATAATAAGGATTGAATATATAACTGCATGAGGATGAAGTCAGATTTAGATTCATCCAGTTAGGGGTACAGTAACTTCATCATGTATCCAAGTTAGGGGAGCACTTCGAGCGCAGTTGTGGGTGCAGTGTTTGTATCGTCAGTGAGCACTTTTTTAAACAGTTTTAAGCACAGTTTGTAAAGATTTCGTAAAAATCCTTTGGACAGAGGGCAAAACTATTTATCTACAAACTCTTGATGTAAAGGATTGACAGCAGCCTGCGTTTTCTTTGACAATAACGCGTGGTTTAATAAGCTAGGTTGAATGCAATTTCAAAACATAGCAATAGGAGGATTTCGTTATGCAAGGTTAAAAGGGGATAAAACAAGAGAATACACAATTTACTTATCCCACTGAGGCTGCAGTCGCTTAATCATGATAGCTGGTGCAAAAAAGTCGGCATAAAACCTAAAATCGGCACGATTACCGACTACTGACTACGCACGAATGATGAAATTCATGTGGCGTGAGCTAGGAGGAACAGATACAGGATGTTTATTTTAGTTAACATACAAACTGCAGGATTATGCTATACACAACCTTTGAATAACGGTATATTTAACGCTTGTTAATAAAGTTTTGAGACAAACCCTTTCCTTTCTATTACGCCTCAACGAATTTTACCTGTCAAACATATTTCAATTTATTGCAAAATCTCATCTTTGCACACACAAATCGGTTTGCGCCACAAACTTCGGACCTTTTTGAAAAAAAAAAAAAAAAAAAAAACGGCGCTTATCGCGTTTAGTTACATGCTGCTATGCTATTTTGTCGTTTGCTGATTTTTTAAAATAGTTTTTTCCATAAGATTATTTCAGCAATAACATCATTGGGTATAACAACAGTATGGATTGTGATCAGAATATCCGGCCTGATGTGGGTCCAAACTGTTTGCAAAGATTATCACCAGACGACACTGGTGGGTAAAATGTGAATATTTGAGCCGTGGCACGTGATTTCCAACAATGTGGCATTTTGACATGTGTAACTCAGACGAGGCTGTGCAGCCCCCTCTAAAGGCCCTGTCACACTATAGCGTTTTAGCCAACGTATGCCGACGTATGAAATATATATCTAGTACGCTGGCATACGCTGAAATCTAATAAAAGAATCAGAGGAAGCCTCTCTCTGAACTTATGCAAAGCGTACGCGAAACGAGCATAGAACGTACGTCTAACTTATGAGTAACTTATTCATAACTTATTCCCGACGTAACATAACTTATACTTGTATCAGCGTATAAAAGCGTATGCCCAGCGTATCACTAGCGTTCTTGAAACTTATGCACAACGAACGGCTAACGTATGATGAATTGTACATATAACGTACGTTAACGTATGAATAACTTACATGTAGCGTACTTCTAACTTATGTCAAACGTATAAAACAGTACAACATTTTGGGACCATTTTGTCATATGGCAACGTATACCAACGTACTGTAGCGTGTTCGTAACGTATTGATAACGTATCTCTAACTTATTCAGCGTACACCAACGTACTTGGTGAATTTTCATACGTTGGTGCTAACGTACCTTAACGTATGCATAACTTACCAGTTGCGTACATCTAACTTATGCCTAACGTATAAGCAATACGTCGGCATACGCTGAAGATTTTTTATGCAAGCACAAAATTTTGAGATCTATTCGCCGTATGACATCGTATACCAACGTACAGAAGCGTATTCGTAACGTGTTTAAAACTTATCTCTAACGTATTCAGCGTACACCAACGTACTTGCTTAATTTCCCATACGTCCGCATACGTTGTTGCTAACGTACCTTAACGTATGCATAACTTACCTGCTGCGTACATCTAGCGTATGCCCAGCGTATAGAAACAGTACGTTCGCAAACGCTGTCAATTTTTATGGTTGCACAAAATGTTGGACCTCTTGGCCGTATGTCAACGTATACCACCGTACAATAGCGTATTAGTAACGTGTTTAAAACTTATTTCTTACGTACTCAGCGTATACCAACGTACTTGCTGAATTTTTCATACGTCGGCATACGTTGGTGCTATACGTCGTAGTGTGACAGGGCCTTAAGCTTTGAAACTCCAAATGCTGTTCCGTCAGAAGCTTAACAGTCATAGAATATTTAAGCGACTAGCAAAGGCTCTGATCAGACTGCGCGTATGCGCAAGCTGATCTAAGGCTTTGCTGGTCGCACATACCACATTATTGGAGATCTCATATCGCGGCTCAAATGTGAATATTTATGTTTGTTTTTCATACTTTTTGTCATAGCGTTCAAGTTTTTACGTTTTGAAAATACCCAGTCAAAGTGACGATCTGCATAATTAAAAATAAAATCAGGTTTGTATTATTATTTTAGTGCTGTATATTTTATAAGATTTTTTTTCTGAGTTTGGTGCGTGCCCTTATTTGGTGTGTTTCAGCTCTTATCTTAAAAAAAATCAATGTTCCTCTTAGGAGATTGATAGCCTGGACCCAAATTTACAATGTTTCCTTAACCCTTTACTCCATAATAACGCCTTTGAAATATCAAGTATTTGAAACAGTTATGAGAAAGGGAGCATTTGCTCTTTTGGAGCAAATGCTCCATTTTCCATATTATTTTCAAAATTATTCAAAACTTAACATAAATTTTTCAATATTGTCTAAAATAGAAAATGATGTCAGGATCTAAAAATAGCCAATGGAGTAAAAGGTTAAAGTTAAGCACTACACAAGTTAAGTATTGATATTTCAACACGTTACATAAACTGTGTAATAAATTTTAGGATTTGTGCAGTACCTTTGGTCAAAGATAGCATTGTGATCTACAGAAAAAATGAAACTATTTTGAATTTAATAATTCCGAAACGTTATTTATCTAAGAATAGTTGCTGATAGGTCAGCTTGATTTGGCAAAAGAAAATTATTAAAAATCGTGATAAATCGAAGATAACCAAACTTTTAATATTCCCTATTTGTTTTTGTCAAAGGGAGCCAATTTACAAATTTGTTAAATACGAAATTGATTTCTGAGCTTGTTTCAAGTGATAAATCAGTTTTCTGGTGTTTTCATGCAACACGAGTAAGGCGAATTCTGATAAGCAAAACAATATTTTTGCGCATGCGCAATATTGCAAAATTCAATGAAAAAAGCTTAAAACAAAAAGGAACATAACTCAAAATACTATATTTGGCTATTTATCAACAACACTCAAGTTCAATATGTGGCAGTTTGATAGCATCAATGCTCTTCAGCAGGCAAAAATGGTAAAGTGGAGATGTACAAAATACTGCTGATCATTTATTGTAAATAACGAGTGGTCATTCTTTGAAGATAAGCCCTGGATGACCTGTGGTAGTTCATTCCTAGACGACCAGAGGTAATTCGTTTAGGAGATAAGTATATTCCGGGATGTATATATCGTTGGATTTTCGATCGAAATGCCAGTTTTACAGAGATGCTTCAGGGGAGCCAAACACGTTATTTTCGACCGTAAAACCAACGACTTATGTCCCAAACGACGAATTCGAATGTATTTATCCTTATTCTAATGTGCTTTCTTGTTTGGTTTTCGTTAATGGCTGCTAAGATCTACCTATACATTGGGCGTGCACCATTGCGGTCAGTTGATTTGAATATAGCTCCCCCTATTATAATGTACTGAAATGTATGGAAGGTCGGTGGCATGATGCGCATGAAGACTCGTGATAATGTCATCACGTTTACAGAGCATTTGACTTTTGACTAGATTGAAGTGAATGACACGTGCCTTTGAAAATGACACTGTCTTGTGGTACAGATATTTAGGCTGTTGTTGTGGCATTTCCTGATCACACTTGCTTCTCAAGGTCGCTAAAAAAGAACAACAAAACAGACACCACCCCCTCTCCCACCACACAAATACTGTAAATTCCGCCTATCTGCTCACACATTCAACCGATGAAAGTTGTCAAAAGTTCTGTCCTCTCAAAACACTGGACATCTTGCCCTGTGGAATGCCGTTGGTATTCTTGCAAGCTTGGTATTTTTTTATCGGCTGACTTTTTCTGAAATTATTGTTTTCGAAATATTCTGTCAGGAACACTATCAGAGTGTCAAACAGTTTGGATCCAGATCAGGACCGACAGAACGTCGGTCCTGATCTGGGTCCAACCTGTTTGCAAAGGTTATCAACAGACGATAAAAGTCACCGTTTAACATACATGCTAAGTAGAACTATATCCTGGTCTGGTCTATTACATGACTTGGTACTTATTTCTCAAAACTTGATTACTATCATAAATGTAATTACAGATTACATTGGTAAACGTAATGACAAGGCACAGTATTTGCTCGTCCATGTTATTAGACTTCCTCTGTTGTACGTAGAAGCAGCTCCCGTGTATGTTGATTTAGCAAATGAATAATACGTTTTGCAATGAAAAGGCCAACATCAACTGATTCACAATTGTCTAGTCACATATTGAATATCCTCAAAACTCTAGTTTTATTGAAAAGTGTGTTTGATATAGTACCTTGCACTGGTTTGTTTATCAGTAACGAGCTTTGCATTAATCTAATATATATTTGCGTAAATCTAATATATATATATATATATATATATATATATATATATATATATATATATATATATATATATATATATATATATATATATATATATATATATATATATATATATATATATATATATATATATATATATATATATATATATATATAACACATATTTTGACGCCATTATTGCCCTGAAGATAGGAAACCGGTTGGAAATAATAAAAATAGTAAAAAAAATCATCCATGTGCTTAGGTTGTTTAATTTTTTCTTATAATTTACTTGTTTTGGGACATTTTAATTAGTTTATATTGTTTTGGGACATTTTAATTTGTTTATATATATATATATTGCTGGTCACAGGTTTTTATATAAAAAAATGCATTTTTTTCTCTGAACATCATAATGGTATAAATAAACAGTGGAGACCCAGATGAAATGCCGTATGATGCGGCATTATATTTGGGTCATCACTGTCTGCCAAAGTAAACATTTAGAAGTCAATGGTATACACAGGGTGAAATAAATAATCTACTTTCTGCTCTAAATTAGAAAATTTATGACCAACATTTGCTTTCACTTCGTGCAGTCGGTAGTTTTTACTCCGTACATTAAATAAATAGCTGTCGATTCTACTGATACAAGTTCTGGTTCACTGCTATTAGGGGGTTCAGTCATATAAAGCTGAATATCTCAAAATCGAAAAAACGGATAAGTCTGAGATTTCTGGTATTGTAAGATCATAAGCCTCTCGAACTTCTGGTGAAAATCGTTTTAGCTAAGTTATTTGAATTTGAAACGGGAAGATAAAAAGTTGTGGATTTTCGCTTTTTTGACAACCATCCTTATAAAAGAATACGTTTCTTACGCTCCCACGATACACTGTCGTTGTTTTTGTACGATATTATAACATGTATGCATATATCAAAGAAATATAATGAGATCCACGGCGGAAGAACAAATCTAACAATAAGAAAACATGCAAAAATACTTACCACCCCCTAACAAATTTAGGCCAAAATGTCTCGATTCTACTGATACAGTCGATTTCACTCATTTCAGGCGCACAGTGAATCGATACTGTGTCCTCTAGCCCTATCTAACAAAATGGGTTCAAGAGTAGCCTCAAAATAATTTGTTTTAGAAAATAAATACTCGCTGTGCTCTACTCGCGGTCCTACTTATTCGTAATTGTTATTATATAGTGCTACCAAGATCTAATGACCATGTTTACATTTGCTTGTTTGTAACCGTTGAAATCAAAACATCAGGCTGGCATATTCAGCAGACAGGTGTAGTTTTGAAAACTTTAAGATATTAGCTTGTATAGCGCAGTAGGTAAAATGGTCAGAAAATCCATTTATTTTCCATTATGCGCAGGTTCGAATCCAACCAATGCCTTCATTTATTCTTTTTCATTTTTAATGTATCATATTTTCACATGTATCCTCTAAGCATGATTGGAAAACAGTTTTAGCATTTATACAAAATGCCCATCAAATGGGACATTATCAAACACGGAACGTATATGCAAGACACTACTGAATGCATCAACTCAATAGGGTTAGCATTGTTTGCAGTCATTAAAGCGATATTTATCAACCGAAATAGTTTGGAAATGATAATGAATTATATCTATAAATAAATAATTAATAAAAATATAAAATCGAAAAAAAAAACACAAAATAAAACACAAGGTACGGTGGCGGGATTCGAACTCGCTCCTTCCATGACAGTAGACAAGCGATCCATCCACTATGCTACGAATTCTACTTGTGATTGATTTGTGCATATAATATTTAAGATGAATACACATTATCATAATAGTAACTTGAACTGGCGAACTGTATCACGTCGAGTGGATGAGGTCATACAATCGGATCACCTGAGACGCGTAGCGTCGAGGGTGATCCAATAGTATGGCCTCATCCACGAGACGTGATACGGTACGCCAGATCAAGTTACTATTTTGATAATATGTTTATTATATACCTTTTTTCTGACATTCTTTCTGATTTTAAAACCTATACTTAAGGAATAAAGAAACGCAACAAACTTTTCGAGTCACTGTAAGCATACAATATGATGCAAGTTTTTAGTGCAAGTGATATTTATCCATAGGAGCAGTTTGTGTCCGTCAAATTACAGTAGGTTCAACGTAATCATCGATTACGTAATCATTTTGGTATGCGCGTAAACAGCCTGACCCCCGTAGTAAACTGCTGAAACAGGGTCAATTAAAGCAGAGTTTGAATCAACCATTGGTTTATTGTTTTAAAAAAGTCTTGGCATAGTTTGCGGATCAAGGAAATGATCAAATGGCAAAGTTTCTGTAGGATTCTGAAACGACTTAACGTCATTAACGTCAACTCTGAATACTGCGTGAAACGCGTAAACTGTCTTTTCTGCTTGAAATTTGTTCATTACAAGGACGATTTGTTCAAGAATAATGACTTGAGATCTTCAGACGTCAAAAGAAACTCAACTCTGACGTCAAAATTCGATATCCTACGTTTTAATGGTTTCAATGATGTTTATGTGTTTTTCTAATGATAAAATGGTCCAATGACAAAGTTTTGATCACAGTTAACAAGTTTGGTGTTCACTCTTGGCATGTACTCAGATGTTTTCTTTTGCATTATGCCGTGTTTTGTTCGGCTAACGTCAATATAAACACCTTACCAGCGTATTTCTACGGTATCTGAAAAGTCAGTTTTTCCCAAAGAAAGCATGTTCTGATGTCTCTATGTTTATCTTATCCCGTAAATCCACCAGCGACCCAAACCTGATGGCTCTAAGTGACGTTTATCCCTTATTCACTACCATTGTGTATCTTGCCAGTCAAGTAGCGTGTTTTGACGCAATATTTGACTGCATTACGAATTTGATTGGACGTTTGTTTAATTTGCAAATTGTCAAGTCGACGCCAAATAACCAAACATGGAAAAGACAGGGTTTCTTGATCTTTATTCTGACGTTAACGTCACATTTTACGTTTTCATATGTTTTCATATGTTTTCATCTTGTAGCGTAAAATGTAGCGTTAAAATGGCGTTTTGGTATTTCATCACATGATATAAATACTCAATAAGAAATTTTCAAAGGAGATTTCACCAAATCGTCATATAAACACGCAAAAATTATAGTTTTGTCTGTTGCGTTTCTTTATTCCTTAAGTATATTTTGGTCTTTAATCGCGAAAAATTGCGGGAACGTTTGCCATAACGTCACGTTTCTTGACGTCACGTCAACATGTTTTCCGTCTCTGGTTCCATGCTTGCAATTTACTTTACGTAACGTCGCCGCAAAACCAGGTAACCGACGTTAGCCTCGTTTTAAAGGATATGGATTTAGAAAACCTCAGTTCGTTGATCCGGCCATCTGTATCAGATGGCCAGAAAACAGACAGTTCTAAAGTTGTATCAGTTATTGGTATATAATAAAATAAAATGCATGTATTATTCTAAAAAATAGAGAGCCAGTTAAATATGATTGTAAACGCAGAATGTCAACATAGTCAAAATAGCGCTGCAGGACTATAATTAGAGTTGGCTGTGTAGTATATGAACATCATTTTTGTCTGCAATGAAGAGTTGAACGAGAGCATACAAGGCTATTCACTTTGTTTACTTGGCAACCAACTAAAGTTCCAACTGCAGCCGTTCGGATGTAAAGGTGCGAGCGCACCTATTACGTAATAACTATAGTAGGAACTTTAGTTCGATTCGAAGTGGGCCAATCTCGTGTCAATCACGCGGGTGCTAGGCGGCCTGTCGGTATCATTAAGAGATACATTTTTTCTTGAAGGTGCTTCTCCCCTGTAACGGACCATTGACACTGACGGCAAGAAAATTGTGTATATCCCGCAGAAAACAAATGCTCAAGAAAACCACCTAAATCTGAGTCTCAGTGTGTTAGCCAAGGTCACACAGATGAAATATTTCGGTCAGTATTGTCATTAAGTCTTAAGAAATTGAAACATGTCTCAATTAAAATAGTAATTTGAGATTTACATCACTATAAATATGGGATAACCATTCGAAACTGAAATAATAACAGCAATAACAATGATATTAAAACATGGCATAATTAAAATCTCGGATAAATGTTTATTGCAATTTTAGCACACCTGTCCATTGATCAGATGAGGGTTGTTCAATATTGATATAAACAATACCTACAAAATGTACAACTGTGAAGCATAGCAATCCAAGTGTTATATAACTCAATTTATTACAATGTTATTTTTTAATAGCACACATGTTCATTGGTATTCAGATGAGGGTTGTTAAATATTGATATAAACATGAACGTCAAATGCAAATTTTGAGCTTAGCAATCCAATAACCCATTTTACCAGGCCTGTAGTTATGAGTGCGTACTAAAAAGAATAAGTTTATTTCTCTCAACAAAAACATACAGTGTGTGTACTCAAAAGAACCGTCTCAGAACCGTCTCAATGAGACGGTTCTTTTGAGCACCCAAAACATATGGTAAAGCTGACAGGTAGGACAATATTTACAATTTTTACGCTCAAAAAAGTATTATCTACGCCTGTGTTTTACACCATTTATCTTCATACTTGGAGTAATCAATGCCAGGGTGGAGATATTGTAACTGTTCAGAGCGAGCTTGTCTTCCACATTAAATGATAATCTATCGCCTGCGACAAAACGTACGTATTTTGTAGTTATAAATGAATATATGTGTATAACCCTCAAAGAAATACAACCAAAATCTCTTCACACAGAATAGCTCATAACTTTGTTAACAGCAAATTAAGGGTCCGGGCCCGGAATTACAATGCCTCCTTAGAGTTAAGGAAGACTTAAGTTAAGTATTGATATTTTAACATGCCATATTAGATGCTAATTAAATTGCCTGGATCGATGCAGTACTTGTGGTCAAAGCTATCATTGTGGTCTACAGAAAAAAAATCTATTTTGATTGTAATCAATTTGAAACGTTATTTTTCGCATCTTGAAAATCAATACTTAACTTTAGTCTTCCTTAACTTTAAGGAGGCATTATAATTCCGGGCCCTGAACTGTCAATACAGAGCTACATTTATGTTCTTCTTGATAGAGCTGGCACTTGCCTTATTGCTGGTACATGTATCTGTCATATCGGCCGCAATGCGTTTCCATATACTGTAACAGCAGAAAACTAGAGTTATTATTTTGGGAGATTTACGTTTGAGCGAATCCATAATACGAAAGAGCAGATTTATTTTTACGAAAGAGCGGAGAACTATAAGGCAAAAGAGCGGCTGTTTGAATCATTCAAATGAGCGAATTTTCCATGTAATCATCCTAATTCAGGGCCGGATCAAGGATTCCTGTATAAAAGATGTTGGTTTCGCTTTGTGGATTTTATCTCATTTATCTTAAATATTCTATTTCATAGAATATTTGATAGCGGGAAGGGTGGGGCGGACACCCTGAACTCCCCTGGATTCACCACTGTAATGCGCTCCAAATCACCTAATACGTGTATTAAGGATTGGGCAATGTTGGCCATTACAGGTAATACAACTGAGCGAATACTTATTTAAAGATCATTACCTGGAAAATTCGCTCATTTGAATGTTTTATCCATCCGCTCTTTTGACTGTATGGTTCTCCGCTCATTTCATACTCCGTCACGGTATGATTTCCGCTCAAACGTAATTCGTCCATTATTATATCATTACGCCGAGAATAAATTGATAAAAATTCTCAAAGAATAGCTGTTACGTGACAGTTCTATGACATATGTGCTTAAATGTACAAACATTGCATAGGTTTCATATCTTGTATATTTTACACCTAAACATTCAGGAACTACAGCAAAACCTGTCTTAAGCGGCCACTTAAAAATAGATAATGACAAATGGTAGCTAAATGAAGGTCGAAAGTATTGCAGAATGCTCCCCTTGGAGCATTCTGCAATACTTTTGACCTGCATTAAGCAAATATTAAGTTGTTTGCAAGTCATTGTGATTTTACTCATTTTACTACAGTTTTTCATAAACAATGATAAAATATCATGCTAAAATATATATTATAGAATTTTCGGGTTACTATAAAGGCGGCAACTTTAATATTCATATCTAGGCGTGACTCGGCCATTTCATCTGCCCAAGAAAGAAATCAGAGGCGAGTTCAACAAAGTGAGAGCTCACGGGCGCTCGATGTACTGTACTGATGTCAGGCTTTACACATATATATAATAGTTCGCGTTAAGGTAGGTACCAGAACAACGAGTGCCCGCGAATGCTCGCATTGTTGAACTCGCCTAAGGTTCTATCTATTTGGTGAAGAGTTAATAATATGTTTGAGCCGCGCAAACGTGCATACATTGTCATGAAAATCCTGACCGTATATACACTGAACTCTTTTTTATTAACTATTAAAGCGCATATCACAGAAAAGTCGTATGCTTTTGTCGTCTGCTGAAACATTTGAAGCCTCTTTGAAAAAATGTGTAGATCCAGATCAGAAAGCTCCGGTTTATCTGGGTCTACACTGTTTGCCTCAATAATTATGTTAACCAATAAACAGATGTTTTCGGATGTAGGTATTTTGCTGGGGTTTGATGGGTTAAATCATACGTTTTGAGTCTTAACTGTCTTTCCCGAGGTGTTATGGTACAACTTTAAAATAAAACTGTGCCTCATTTTTAGACAAAGTATCATTGATGTTGAAAAGCTGACTTGATCTCTGTATGCAACAAAGTACATGCCATGAAACGGTTATTCATCTATCGCAGAGATTTACAGATCTCCAAAATGCTTTGAGGCGTGCCTTATATTATTGGTATTGAACTAGTCCTAGAAATAGGGGTGTCAGGTGTTTATAACATTTCGATATAATATTAATTTTAACCAAGACAGTCTACAGCCGCACTGGCTCAGTCGGCTAGATCGAAGGTAAGGAGTATTAGCTTTTGTTACCAATGAATCAGAGATCAAGCGTTCGAACCCCGTCAATGGCATGCAATCTTTATCTAATTTGCATGACATAAGCGTTGCCTTTTTTCACTAAAGACGCGTGATTTTGAATTATTGAATAGTTTCTAAGTTACAAGACTTTGATTTGTCTCCTCTTTATATCTTAATTTATATATTCTAGGAGATGATGCATGGATAAGATAGGGGTCTTCCATGCAAACCAAACATCTATGTGTTTTAATCCACATTTGAACTTAAGGCCCTGTCACACTACGACGTATAGCACCAACGTATGCCGACGTATGAAAAATTCAGCAAGTACGTTGGTATACGCTGAGTACGTTAGAAATAAGTTTTAAACACGTTACTAATACGCTATAGTACGGTGGTATACGTTGACGTACGGCCAAGAGGTCCAACATTTTGTGCATCCATAAAAAATGACAGCGTATGCGAACGTACTGTTTCTATACGCTAGGCATACGCTAGATGTACGCAGCAGGTAAGTTATGCATACGTTAAGGTACGTTAGCACCAACGTATGCGGACGTATGAGAAATTAAGCAAGTACGTTGGTGTACGCTGAATACGTCAGAAATAAGTTTTAAACACGTTACGAACACGCTACTGTACGTTGGTATACGTTGTCATACGGCGAACAGATCCCAAAATTTTGTGCTTGCATAAAAAATCTTCAGCGTATGCCGACGTATTGCTTATACGTTAGGCATAAGTTAGATGTACGCAACGGGTAAGTTATGCATACGTTAAGGTACGTTAGCACCAACGTATGAAAATTCACCAAATACGTTGGTGTACGCTGAATAAGTTAGAGATACGTTATTAATACGTTACGAACACGCTACAGTACGTTGGTATACGTTGCCATATGACAAAATGGTCCTAAAATGTTGTACTGTTTTATACGTTTGACATAAGTTAGAAGTACGCTACATGTAAGTTATGCATACGTTAACGTACGTTATATCTACAATTCAGCATACGTTAGACGTTCGTTGTGCATAAGTTTCAAGAACGCTAGTGATACGCTGGGCATACGCTTTTATACGCTGATACGATTATAAGTTATGTTACGTTGGGAATAAGTTACTCATAAGTTAGACATACGTTCTATGCTCGTTTCGTGTACGCTTTGCATAAGTTCAGAGAGAGGCTTCCTCTTATTTTTTTTTATTAGATTTCAGCGTATGCCAGCGTACTAGATATATATTTCATACGTCGGCATACGTTGGCTAAAACGTTATAGTGTGACAGGGCCTTTAGGTTAGGTGGGCGCTGTGAAACTAGTTTACGCCCTCCAATAAATGTATTTTACTGACCTTTCCAAGGCGGTGCTTCTTTTGTGGATCATTTTTGTTATTTATGTTTCGTGTTTGTCATGCTTCCTTGTATGTTCATTGTAGCCTTGCGGTCACCTGCTGGGAAAGGGCTGACCCCTTGGCTCACTTGTATGTGATGTTTAATTTTGTTTTTGTCACGTTCCCATGTGGTGTTCAGGGTCAGGTAAGATATTAATTGTATCGATTCCCTATCTTTGCCTGTTACTTACTCTGAAAGATCATAAAAATGCCTGTTATATGGAAGTATAGCGAGGATGCTCGAGAAATTGTTGAGAATATGTAAAAGTTTTGCGTGTTGTATAAGCAGTCTGGTCTCAAGATGTCATTTAAACGCGCCTGAGATCAGACTGCGACTCTGACCGGAGTGACGGAGCCGCTGCTCAGAGAATCATATCCAAGAAGGTTGAAATGCCTTCCCGTTGATCGTTGGTCTACTAAGCATCTGACATTGGTAGGGATGAAGTGCTCGATCCCGTTGCCATCACTGACTGAACATGATGAAGAAACAGACACGGCAGATGAGTTCGAGGACGACATGAGTTGTTACATATCTACTAGCCTGGGTTCCAGTCTGATCATTTTTTCTTCTTTTTTATTTTTCCGTTTTTTTGGTCAATATTAATCGAAATCAATAACGGACAACCGATACCCTTGATGTTGAATTTTTTTGAATATTAGCATTAGAAAATATTGCCAAAATGTTGACGACTGGACCCAGGCTACATATCTACATGTATTGTTCAGAAATGAAATAATTACGAACTCGACTTCAGTCGATGGTACACCATCGCAAATACCCGCTTTTGAGATAACCAAAGCATCCGCTACGTCCAACCAGTTAGGAGGAGATGCATTTACAAGAAAGTACATTATTTCACTTTTGACCTTACCTTAGGTCAAGGAAAACACGAAACGTTGCCCAGTATCCTCTACATCATATGACCTATGCACCTACAGAGTTTGAAGCTGCTACGTCCAACGGTTTAGGAGGAAATGCATTTACAAGAAATATTTGAAGCATTGCCCTCTACAGCATGTGACCTATGTACCTGCAAAGTTTGAAGTTGCTACTGTCAATGGTTAAGGAGGTGCAATACCAGGAAAATACGTAATTATTATACCTTAGGGTCAAGGTCACACAAAAATGTTGCCCAGTACCCTCTTCATGTGACCTATGCACCAGCAAAGTTCGAGGTTGCTAAATCCCATGGTTAAGGAGAAAATGCATTTATAAGAAAATACATTTTTTGAAGGTCACTCAAAATGTTGCCAAGTACCCTCGACATCATGTGACCTATGTACCTGCAAAGTTTGAAGATGCTACGGTCAAAGGTAAAGGAGATGCAATACCAGGAAGTTACATTATTATCATACCTTAGGGTCAAGTTCACACAAAATGTTGCCCAGTACCCTCGACTTCATGTGACCTATACACCAGCAAAGTTTGATATTGCTACATCCCACGGTTACGAAGAAGACGCATTTACAAGAAAGTCCATTATTTGACCTTGACCTTCGGGTACATTATTTAATCTATGACCTTGACCTTGGGTCAAGGTTACACGAAATGTTTTCCAGTACCCACTACATCATGTGACCTATTCAGCTACAAAGTTTGAAGTTGCTACCTCTAACAGTTTACTGAGGAGGAGATACATTTACAAGAAACGTGACGGACGGACGCACGGGCAGACAGACGGATGGACAGACGGACGGAAGACAGACCGACTTTGGTAAGAAATTAATATACCTTTTTTTCTAAAGAAGAAAGCGGGTATAATAATTGAATGAAAATATAACGAAATAAAATGATTGAAAATAAATATAAAAAGTTTAAGAAATACACCATTCAACAGTTTTAAAACTTAACATAAATGTCATTATAGAAGAAGGCAGCACCATATTAAGAGCAATTCTCTGTAACCACTTAAATTTTTACATAGGGTCGTGGCACGCATAGTCACCGATGTCGCTGAAACATTCCTATCTTGGTCATTGTGACACAAAACCAAGCAATCAATACTCCTTTCATCCATATGCATGCCCGTTGCCATGGAAACGGTGTATGAACATTTTGACAAAAATTGTGACAAAAAATCACTTGAAATTGATGGATTTCCAAATGTAATCATTACTTTAACGTAAACCAAATGCCACCAATGATCCATATTTATGAATATATAACACATCCTGGTTAGAAATAAACAATCAAAATTACATTTGGAAAACCTCGGTTTTTATCCATGCTCTACAAAGTTGGTGGGGTTTCAGAAATTTGACAAAGGTGATTTTTGAGCATTTTCAAAGGAAATTTTCATATTGAGTGCGGTCGGTTACAAATATGCCGGCATATTCCAGAATTAAAACAAGGTTTCCTAAATTGATATATGAAAATACATGTTTGGGAAAGTATTGTTCCTGAAGAATTACCATAGCAACAATCAGTGTACCGTCACAAAATGTGACTGTATTTCTGATCTCATAAAAATCTGCTTAAGGGACATATTTGATTTTTAAATGAGGAAATATGTTCCTTATTAAGATAATGTACCGAAAATAACATATAATGTTGTAAGTGACCTGCTAAAGGTCAAGGTCACAGAAGCAATAAATTGACTTAAAATGAGCAATTTTCGCACATATTTAAGACTATTTCTCCATTATTTGATGTGACTTGGTTAAATTTAGTCTTCTTATACGCAGCTACACTGCCTTTAAAATGAGATAATTTTATCCTCCATATTACTTCAAGGTCAAGGTCAATGAAATTTTAATAATATTTGGTTTTAAATTGGAAATATTGACAATATTCTTTAACCAATTTCTTTAATTCGGTTAAATTTAGCTTCTTCCTTTAGAAATATGCTGCAGAGTATAAGATTGTTAAAATAACGTGACAATATGCCTTAATTATCAGTTTGAAGGTCAAGGTCAAGGACACAGAAGCCAGACATTACCATAAAATGAGCGATATTCGCACATATTTATGTCTATTTCTCCATTATTTGACGTGGTTTGGTTTTTATATGTAATCTTTACATGAACAACTACAATTCCTTTTAAACTGAAATAATTTTATCGTCCATAATTCTTCAAGTTCAAGGTCAAGATCACTAAAACTTAAATATTTTTGGCTGTTAATTGGAAATATTGACACTATTTACAAACCTATTTCTTTATTTCGGGTATGTTGAACTGCTTGCTGCAGAAATATGCTGCACGGTATAACATTGTTAAAATAAATGACAATATGCGTAAATTATCATTTTAAATGTCAAGGTCAAGGTCAAAGAGTCAAGAAATTGGAATGAATTGAGGGATTTTTACACATAATATTTTTGGTCATAAATTGGAGAAATTGACAATATTTGTTAACCAATTTCTTTATTTTAGTTATGTTAAGCTTCTTCCTTAAGACATATGCTGCGCAGCATTGCATTTGTTAAGATATCATGACAATAGGCCTTAAATAGGAATTTGAGGGTCAAGGTCAAGGTCACAGAAGAAATGAATTGACATAAAGTGAGCGATTTTCACCCATATTTTAGGCTATCTCTCCATAATCTGGTTTGATTTGATTTGCAACTTAATTTTTATCTACACAACTAACCTTTTGTTATGAAAGGGACTTAATGATGTCTCTTCTTGATGATAAGCAGACTGATATTATTGATGCTTTTAACACTACATCCAGATATTTGGACGATATTTTAAACATTGATAATGTTTATTTTGACACTATGATAAACCAAATATACCCTTCAGAGCTCCAACTTAATAAGGCTAATACCTCTGATACCGAAGCCGCGTTTTTAGACATGCATTTGTCAATTTCTAATAATATTGTTTCTACCAAAATCTATGATATGTGACGACTCTTAGTTCGAATTGTCATTTTCCCATTTTCAGATGGTGATGTTCCTCTCTCTACATCCTATGGAGTCTATATCTCTCAACTCATTCGTTTTGCTTGAGCATCTAGCCATGTTGCTGACTTCAACTCACAATAAATTGTTAACTCAGAAACTTGTTAAACAAGGCTATCGGTATCATAAAAGTAAGTAAGGTTGCAAAGATCAGGAATCGATACAATCAAGTACCACACCTGACCCAGGATACCAATGGGAAAGTGACAAACTCACAGAAGACACCACAAACGAGAGCCAAGAGGTCAGCCCTTTCCCAGCAGGTGACCACGAAGCACATATAAACAGACGCGCACAAAACATAGCAAACACAAGACAGAACAAAAACATAAAAGATCCACAAAAGAAGTACCGCCTTGGAACGGTCAGTAAAATATTTTACTAGAGGGCTTAAACCGGTTTAACGGCGCCAACCTCACCCTTAATTCAGATGTGGATCAAGACACATAGATATTTGGTTTGCATGAAAGACCCCTAACTTATCAATGCATCATCTCCTAAAACATATAAATCAAGATATAACAAGGAGATAAAGCAAGGATAAGGACTCAACAGTAAATTAAACTGAATACCGGAGCAAAAGAAATCCAACAGGTAAACCCCGGTGGGCCCGACAAACAGCCAAAGCATCAAGCCACTACCATCTCATCAATAGATAAGTCTTTAAGTCGGAACCATCATAGAGTCTGAAGTCCGACCCACCGGCGTGCAATTAAAGAGGAAAGCAAAGTTGCCAACTGTGATTGGGTTGACTACCAAGCATGCAGTCTGTTGCAATACATTAATGTTATAGCCAATCTTTTTATAATGGGAAATTATTTTAATGAACTGCGCTGAAAAATTATTAGAGCCAACAATCTTCTTCAACTTATACACCAAGTCACCATAGAAATCAGGTTCCGAAAGTCCTTGGCGCAAGAGAGATTTAAGTCCAAAACCTTTTCTAAGTTTTATAGACGATACTTTTATTTGATATCTAAATTCCAAATTGGACTTAAATCTCTCTTGCGCCAAGGACTTTTGGAACCTAAATTCCATGAGGACTTCGTGAAAAAATTGAATAAGATTTTTGGCTCTAATAATTTTTAGCGCAGCTCATTAAAATAATATCCCATTATAAAAAATTGGCTATAACATTAATGTATTGCAGCAGACTGCATACTAAGTGGTCAACCCAATCACAATTGGCAACTTTGCTTTCCTCTTTAAGTGCAAGCAGGTTGGTCGAACTTCAGTCTCTATGATGGTTCCGACTTAAAGACTTATCTATTGATGCGATGGTAGGGGCCTGATGCTTTGGCTGTTGTCAGGTCCACCAGGGTTTACCTGTTGGGTTTCTTTTGCTACGGTATTCAGTTTTATTTACTGTTGAGTCCTTATCTTTGCTTTATCTCCTTTTTATACCTTGATTTATATGTTCTAGGAGATAATGCATTGATAAGTTAGGGGTCTTTCATGCAAACAAAACTGTGAAACATCTATGTGTCTTGGTCCACATCTGAATTAAGGGTGGGGTTGGTGCACCGCTAAACTGGTTTTGGCCCTCCAGTAAAATATTTTACTGACCGTTCCGGGCGTTCCAAGGCGGTGCTTTTTTGTGAATCATTTATGTTATTTCTGTCTTGTTTTGTTATGCTTTCATGCACGTCTGTTGGTTGATGCCTTGAAGTTACCTGCTGGGAAAGGGCTGACCTCTTGGCTCTCGTTTTTGATGACTAGTTGTGACGTTGTCACTTTCCCATTGGTATCCTGGGTCATTTGTTGTGCTTGATTGTATTGAAATCTGATCTTTGCCCTCTTTCTTACTTTTTTTAAATGGAAATATTTATCCTTCACATAACATTAATGCCAAATTTACTGAAGTTTTAATATATTTTGTCATAAAAAGGAAAAATTGACAGCATCCTTGTTCCAGTTATATCTAGCTTTTGCCTTTAAGAAAATCAAGCATAGTACAATACTGGTAAAACATGACTATGTGCCTGAAATAGGTCATAAGCTAGAATTTAACATAAATTCAGCCATTTCCACAATAGTTAAGTTCTTTTATCCGTAATTTAGAGTGATATTGTTTTGATATTCACTCTTGGTATACATAGCAAAAATGCTTCTCAAACTAAACAGTTTTATTTGTTCGAGATTTTTGCAATCTATCACACACATTCTGTCAGGAGTGATATAACGCTATGCATTAAAATTGATTAACCACTAATGGTTTACAGAATTATTAGCATAATGTAATGACGGTTTCACTTCAAAATTATGATTTTTGGTAATTTCATAGTCATGTGATAAGCTGAATCTAACATTGATGCTTCTATATAATGAATTTCTTTAATTTTAGTGAAAAGCTATAGAATGTTAAACAAATCACACAGTTGATTCCCTTTCCCTAACTTTTTTAATAAATTGATTTAAAAATGAGCACTCATGTAAGAATCTTACATGAGTGTTGATGCTGTTATGGACATCTATCATATTAAATTGACATTGACCAAATGTGTAAACCACTAGTGGTAAATAAATTTTAATACATGGTGATACATTTGTATATCACTCCCAGTCTTGACATCATATAATGAAATATTGAAATTTTCCTCAGTATGATTATATAGGGACGGGTCTTCCTGGGTTTAACCAGTACTAAGCTAGGATAAATGTGACTTGCTCAAGGACCACAACGCGTAGACGCCCGTGAGGCTCGAACCCGCGGCCCATCGGTCTCGAGTCAAGCACTCTACCACTCAGCCACTGCAATCCCTTTCAGTGACCTTGACCTTGAAATAATATGGAAGATAAAATCAGATTTAAAGGCATTGTAGTTGTTGTTGTAAAGATTAAATATACAAACCAAATCACATTAAATACTCGGAAAAAAGACTAAAATATGTGCAAAAATCGCTCGTTTTATGGTAATTTCTGGCTTCTGTGACCTTGACTTGACCATCAAACTGATAATTAAGGCATATTGTCACTTTATTATAACAATCTTATACTGTGCAGCATATTTCTAAAGGAAGAAGCTAAACATAATTGATTTAAAGAAATTGGTTAACAAATATTGTCAATGTTTCCAACTTTAAACCAAAAATATTAAACTTTCATTGACCTTAACCTTGACTTAATATGGAGGATAAATTATTTCATTTATAAAGCAGTGTAGCTGCGTATAAGAAGAATTAATATACAAACCAAGTCACGTCAAATAATGGAGAAATAGGCTTAAAATTGTGCGAAAATTGCTAATTTTAAGTCAATTTCTTACTTCTGTGACCTTGACCTTTAACAGGTTACTTACAACATAATATGTTATTTTCGGTACATTCTCTTAATGAGGAACATATTTCCTCATTTACATCCATATTATTTCCTACTTTTTCAACTATTTTCTAAATTTTGTAGAGACTACAGACTGTAACCTGGTAAGATACTTGTTCCATGCAAAGAAGCGGTGACTGTTGTTGTTGTTGGGTTATGATCTATGTTGTCTATAGCTGCTGTTGTAAAAATATGCTTCTTAAAATAGAAAGAAGACCATGAAAAAGAAAACGAAAGATATTTCTAAAGAAAGAAGCTCAACAAAATTGAAATAAAGAAATTGGTTATCAAATATTGTAATTGTTTCCAATTTATGTACAAAAATATTAAAGTTTCAGTTACCTTGGCCTTGAAGGTATCTGGATGATTAAACTATTTTAATTTAAAATGCATTGTAGTTGTGTAGATAAGGATTAAATATACAGCTAGTTAAACGAATGGTTACCAATTCCGAGCCTGGCAAAAGGATGGGATTTGGGAAGTAAATGTGACAATTTGAGTTGTCTCATAAGTCAGAAATGGCTGACCCTTTCTATAGGGGTGCAACTATAATAAATAAGCACTTTTTATACAAACCAAATCACACCAAATTATGGAGAGATAGCCTAAAATATGGGCAAAATCGCTCATTTAATGTCAATTTATTTATTCTGTGACCTTAACCTTGTCCCTCAAATTCCTATTTAAGCATTTTGTCACATCTTAACAAATGCAATACTGATCAGCATATTTCTAAAGGATGAAGCTTAACATAACTGAAATAAAGAAATTGGTTAACAAATATTGTCAATTTCTCCAATTTATTACAAAAATTAATATGTGTGAAAATCCCTCAATTTATGCCAATTTCTTGACACTTTGACCTTGACCGTGACATTTAAAATGATAATTTAGGCATATTGTCATTTTGTTTTAAAAATGTTATACCGTGCAACATATTTCTAAAGCAAGAAGTTCAACATACCCGAAATAAAGAAATCGTTTTACAAATAGAGTGTCAATATTTCCAATTTCCAGCAAAAAATATTAAAGTTTTAGTGACCTTGACCTTGACCTTGAAGTAATTTAGAGGATAAAATTATTTCAGTTTAAAAGGCATTGTAGTTGCTTATGTAAAGATTTAATATACAAACCAAACCACATCAAATAATCGAGAAATAGACATAACTATGTGCAAAAATCGCTAATTTTATGATAATTTCTGGCTTCTATGACCTTGACCTTCAAACTGATAATTAATGCATATTGTCATGTTATTTTAACAATGTTATCCGTGCAGCATATTTCTAAAGGAAGAAGCTAAATATAACTGAATAAAAGAAATCGGTCAAAGAATATTGTCAATATTTCTAATCTAAAACCAAAAATATTTAAATTTCATTGACCTTGACCTTGACCTTGAAGTTAAATTGAGGATAGAAATATCTCATTTTAAAAGACAGTGTAGCTGCGTATAAGAAGACTAAATTTACAACCCAAGTCACATCAAATAATGGAGAAAAGACTTAAATATGTGCGAAAATTGCTCATTTTAAGTCAATTTCTTGCTTCTGTGACCTTGACCTTTAGCAGGTCACTTACAACATAATATGTTATTTTCGGTACATTATCTTAATAAGGAACATATTTCCTAATTTAAAAATCAAATATGTCCCTTAAGCAGATTTTTATAAGATCAGAAATACAGTCACAGATAAATTTGCTTTTTGTGACGGTACACCAATTGTTGCTATGGTAACGCTTCAGGAACCATACTTTCCCAAACATGTCTTTTCATATATCAATTTAGGAAACCTTGCTCTATTTCTGGAATATGCCGGCATATTTCAAACCGACCGCACTCAATATGAAAATGTCCTTTGAAAATGCTCAAAAATAACCTTTGTCAAATTTCTGAAACCCCACCCACTTTGCAGAGCATGGATAAAAAACGAGGTATTCCAAATGTAATTTTGATTATTTATTTCTTACCAGGATGTGTATTTATTTATACATATGGATCATTTGTGGCATTTGGTTGATTCTAAAGTGATGATTTCATTTGGAAATCCATCAATTTTAAGTGATTTTTTGTCACTATTTTAGCCAAAATGTTCATATGCCATTTCCATGGCAACGGGCATGCTATTGCTTGGTTTTGGGTCATCCATGCCAAGATAGGAAAGTTTCAGCAAAATCGGTGACCATGCATGGCACAGCTTTTTAAGTGAGAATTGCTCTTAAAAAAAAAGTGGAATATACAGGGTTTGAACTCACATCTCGGTGTGCTGCTTCAAGTATAAGACTTCTGTGCAACCAACTACGGCACTGTGGGTTGCATGAAAATACCGAAATAGCAACAGTTTTAAACAGTATTTTTCAAATAAAATTGTACCAGATCAACCTTTGCTTTAAAGTGGAATGATCTGATCAAAAGTCATTGTTCATAGATCAGAGGTTGCGGTAGATCTAGTAGTATGTTTATTTATTTATTTTGCACTTTTTCATTAGTTTTGAATATGATTTTCACGGTGACGCTGAAATAATGATAGTTAAAACGCGAGAAATGTAAAGAAATATCTGTGTCGATGGTTTAAACAAATAATGTAAGGCACGATACCTCTTCTGTAGAAAAGAATTGCCGATATTTGTAAGTTACGGTAAACCGTAAACTACTATCGGTCAACTAAACCAATATTTGTAGGATGTGGTCAACTAAATTATACAACTTTTTTAGATTTTTTGCACCAGACATTTGTAAGTTACGGTAAACTGTAAACTACTATCGGTCAACTAAACTAATATTTGTAGGATACGGTCATCTAAATTCTACAACTATTTCAGATTTTTTGCACCTGACATGTATGACACTAGCTATTTAAATACGCAGCATTTGGGCGCAGGGCATTTTTTTCGCTCTGACTCAAGTTTTCGAGAGATTCCAGCAATCCTGTACCATGGAAGCATCACTATAGATAATTTGGAATAGCATATGCTCCTTAAGCCAAACGCTTTATTGAGCTCAGCTGACCGAAGACATAAGAAAGTATAAACAGCCCCCATTTTTTTCTTTTCAATTTCTTTCTTAAAAATTCTCACGTTACGCATATCAAATATGTCTTCTGTCACTTCGTCGTATATCTTTTTTTTAAAGATATGTCTTGTTTGCTTTTACCTACATTTGTATGTCTAAGGTAGACTTGTCCTAATTACGCATTCATGAGGTGTCGCCTTTATATTGACCCAAAAACCTTATAGTACTGTAGCTAGTTTAATGCATTAAAATACTGTTTGGCGTACTACAGCCATTATCTCAGTAGGTTTCAGGTACAAGTAAATGCGGCAGCAGATATCCATTGTGCTTAGACATGCGCAAGAGTTATGGTTGTTGGTGCCAGTAGTGACCTCGGCTTAAACTTTATCTCTTTGTATAGATACACAATAGCAAAATTACAAGCACTAAAATGAATAGTTACAAGTGTTATGCAAAAGGGCTTCAGAAGGAAGTCTATAGACTTTTGTGAACTGTATCCCTTTAGATGAATATGCGCTAAATGGTAACGCAATAGTTTGGAATTGTTGTATCTCTGTTGGCGTGTTCTTTGTTACTATTTGTAAATGAGATGAGAAAACGTCTCTCCAAAACTTGTTTTATTATTTTGGGTAGTACTTTTTCCGTTAAAAAGTACGTCCCTAAATTGAAAACGTGTTTGTATCAGTCATAAACTGTAGTATTATACTCCATGGGATGTTGTTATCTGTAATTATCTTTCTTAACCACGTTGTTTTGAGAGCACCAATAAAAGCGGTTATGTTGACTATTTTCAAACCTACATTACATTATTCTTGGCACAAAACTGTCCTTTTGATTCTACTAGTGCCTGTCCAGATACAGTTAAAAATAGTTCATTTAGGTCTTAAAGCAGTTTTTCATTTGGTTTGGGGAGTGAAATGAATAAGTGATTAAGACTTGAAAGGAGAAGAGTTTTTTATGACAGTTATCCTACCTATGGGGGTGAGACTTCTGCGGTTCCAATAATTAATTTTTGTTTTTATATTTGCTATCTTATCTGTAAAATTTAGAGTCAACATTTTGTCTAGATCAGTGTCAAATGTGATTCCTAATGGTTTAAATCTGTCTACTCCCCAATTTAGTTTCCATTTAGTTTTTATAGAGTCAGTGCTATACTTCTTTGAACCTATCCATACCACATGTGTTTTTGAGAAATTTACCTTAAGGTCTGAATAATTTGCGTAATTTTCTAGCTCGCTTAATGTTTCATTTAGAGATTCTTCTGATCCGTCCAGTATGACTGATGTGTCATTAGCGTATTGTGTTAGAATGAATTCTTTATTGTTGATTTTTATCCCTTTGATATTTTTGTTATTCTTTATTTTTATTGCTAGGATTTCTGCACAGAGTATAAATAAATATTGGGAAATTGGATCTCCCTGTTTACAGCCATGTTCTGTGTAAAAGAAGGAGGTGAGATTTGCCACCTTGATTTATAGCTACTTTTGTTTCATTGTAAAATGTTGATATCCATTTGATTATCGATGGACCAAAATTAAATGATTTAAGTACGTTTTTCATAAATAACCAAGGCAGCGAGTCATATACTTTTTCAAAGTCTATTAGCAGTAATAGTTCGGGAATGTTTTTCTCGTCCACAAACTGCATCAAATCGTAAACTACTCGTGTGTTATCTCCAATGTACCTACTCGATATAAAGCCTGACTGATTTCTACTGATAAGTTTGTAAATTACTGTTTTTATGCGATAAGCTATTGAGGCAGAGGCTATCTTGTATACTGTATTTAATAGACATATTGGCCTATAGTTAGTTATTTTTTGCCTGGATTTGTTTTTGTTGTGTATTAAAGTGATTATGCCTTGTATTTGAATCAAAGATAATTCTCCTATGTTGTAACTATGATTTACTGATTGCATAACAAAAATTCATTTTTTTCCAGAAAACATTAAAAATATTCGCTCCAAAAGCCATCTGTTCCTGGACTTTTGTTGTTTTTCATGTTTTTAAAGAGCTTTGGTTAGTTCAGACATAGTGATGTCTCCCTCTAGCAGCTTAGAGTTGTTGTCTGTTAGTTTTGGTAGATTTGTGTCTTTTAGATAATCTTTTAGATTTATTTCAGACAGTGGGTCGTCTTTGTTACTGTTTAAATTTTTATAAAAAACTTTTGGCTTCTTTTAAAATTTATTTTTGATCTGTTAACATGTGTCCTTCTGATGTTTCTAACCTTGGTATGATTTTACTTAGATAATTATGAGTTTCTAAAGAACAAAAATATTCAGTTGGTTTTTCTCCTTTTAATAAATTGGTAGCTTGGGATCTGATCATTGTTCCTTTTACTTTTGTTTGTCTTAATTCTGTTAGTTCTAATTTTAGCTTTTCAGAGTTCTTGCAAGTTGTCTTCTTTCAAGTTTTGTTCTAATTTAAGGAAATTGGCAGCTAGTTGTGTTTCTTTTTTGTCATTTGTTTTTTTTTGTGTGATGAGTAGGATATTGTTTCCCCCATTATTTCCATTAGCATCGGGCCCAGAAAGAGTTGATCATTAATATTGAACTGTAGATCACCTTCAGGTATATTGTGTAAATGCATTGTATTGTAAACTGGTAGACTGTATTGTTCTTTGACTTCATGTATCATTTTATTTATTGCATTTATGTATTGGATGTCATTTAGTGGAGAGTTGTTAAATTTCCTTTGATAAACGCAGCGAAAGAGAGGCTTAATGTAACTGGGGAGTGGTCAGATTTGTAGCTGTTTTCAATTTTGCATTTTTAATAGAGTAATTATTGTATCTGTTTAGATTACGATTATGGACAATTTTTAAAATTTCTTCTGGTTTTGCATAGCACATTATATACTCAATCATTCGTCAGCAGTTATATTGAAGTATCGATTTAAGCGAGTAACTGGCAACTTCCGGATCTGTCATACCCCCATATTAGAAAAAGTGGCTGGGGTAAATCAACCCCGCATAGAAAAACAAAAACAATTGGATCTGCATAATTTTCTTATTGCAGTGATTTCAACACCTGCTAAAAGGCACAAAACAGTTTTATATATTTCTAAATATAGTAACGCCTTATGACGTCATTTATAAACAAAATAAGGGATTTGAGCACCCCCTAGGCTAATTATTTTGCAGTTCATTTCTAATTAAACAAAATAACTAACTTTGTTTTGGGATGAAAGTTACCATTACACATCCATCTACCATATAAACAAGAAAAAATATATTACTACTTTACAGCTAACATATTACGCCACATTCAAAAGCCTTTATCCAACTTGCCTTTGTGCCAACTTTTTGCAATAAAACTTCATATGCCTACTGTACAATTTGCTGAGGTTCCAAACAAATCTTCCATATCCAATAATTGGTGCGTTAAAATGTATACTATAATGGGCATATAATATTGTAGCATTTAGTGTTCTTTATCTGCAGCCAAATTTTCAGAAGATATGGACCCATTTTCATGCAACTGTTACTAACGTTCTGTCAGAGACAAAGTAAGTAAGGGTGCAAAGATCAGGAATCGATACAATCAAGTAGTCCATAAATGTCATATTTCTACCATATTTCCAGTGTCGGATATATAGGTATGTAATTGCCTCTTAGAAGTCATTAAAGTAATACATTTTGAAATAATTTTAGGTTGCCTGCATGGATAAAGCTTATTCTGTCCAAATATATGCATGAAGTATGCATTTACTTTCGCTGTTTTCATTAAATCTACCTCTCAACGAACATAAAAAAACGTCCCTCCTACAAGCCACATGGAAGCCGCCATATTGAGTCTTGAAATATCAGCAATTAATTTGATGGCAGAGTCAAAAGGATCATCAACAGCTATGTAAAGACTGGTATCGTCGGCAAAAAGCCTAATAGATGAGTTTAGTTCTTCTACAATATCATTAATAAACACTAAGAAAAACAAAGGTCCAAGACTAGATCCCTGTGAAACACTAGCCTTTATAAAACACCAGTCAGATGAGACCCCAGGCAGGACAACACGTTGTTTTCTGTCTTTGAGATAGTCAGTAAACCATTGTAACAGGGTACAGTTAATTCCAACAGAATAAAGTTTGAATAGTAAGATTTTGTGCCAAACTCTATCAAAGGCTTTGCTAGAATCACAAAACACGGAACGGACCTCTTTGTCGTCATCAAGAGCTTTGCGGAACGAATTATACATGTCCAAAAGCTGTTTGATGGTTGAATCGCCAGGTACAAAACCGGATTGTAAAGTTGTTGTCTTTGAAAAAAATAAAAACATGCTTATGGACATTTTTCCATTGCTTTGCCTATCGTAAAGTTCCCCCTACTTCGTGTGGATTCCCATTCCCTGATAGAAATTTTTTTAAAAAAAGTTGACTTTGAAACCAAAATCAGTAGACGATAAATAATATGCAGTAGTGACCTTAATGAACATCCCTCGCATAAAAAAATATTAGAGCAGCTCAAACGTATCATGTTAAGTTCAATAAAAGTAGCGTCTGATCAGTTTCTACGTAATCAAAAAATCAGAAATAAAAACATTCTCAATTAGTTCCAGACTAATTAAAACTTGTGTTAATAAAACAGAAATTATTGAAAACCACACAATAAATTGAGGCTCCACTAAATTAATAAAAGTAGGCTTTTGTAATAAAGTGTCTTATAAAACGTGACAATTTAGTTAAAAAGAGACAGCTGAGTACTGCAGTTTTCTGCAGCAATTTCCATCTTTTCTGGGCAATTTGCATGTTATTTGCCGTCTGCTGATTTTGTTTTCAAAATCAATCTTTCAATTATTTCTTTCAGGGATACCATAACATTGTCAAACAGTTTGTATCTAGATCAGGCCCGAATGTTTGCAAATTTTATCAGCATACTACACTGGTGGGCAAAGAGTTCAATTTCATTTCTGTGAAGATATGGTGTTAATAATGGAAATAATTATTAATATTGCAAAAAAGGTGCGTAATAGAAATAATTGTTCTTTAATGAAAAACAATATTAGGACACTGTTGCCGACAACGTGGGCCTGAAATTGCACCATTAACCATTTCCATTCTGGTTACCGACAAACAAAGAAGACCCGGAAATGCGGTATTTCATCGGGGGCTGCACTGTATGCGGGGATCTAGAGAAGGTTTGGGTGTCCAATTTTTATTACTTATTTTTGTAGTTGATAAGGGGATAGAGTATCCAAATACCGCTTTAAATGGGCCGCTGGCGGGCCGATGATGGCCAAACTTGGTAGCTACGTGTCCTCCTTCTGGATCCGCCCATGCACTGTTTACTTAGATAAGGCAATCTTGAGGGACAGAAATATATCATAATTTAGAAAGTTCGACCTGCGACTCCTGAAAATACATAATAAACAATGTATAGATATGTGTGGTCAGTCCATCAAAATGGAAAAATGTTGACATATGTCCCCTTGAAAGATGTTGGACAAATACATATATATCATGCGCGGATCCAGAGGGGGCAGGGGTTCCGGACCCAATCACAAACATAAAGGGTTTCTTAGCAATACTGGTCCGGGTCCCCTGAAAACTTATGATCACAAAGCTACCAAGCCAGCATTCAATGTTGGGCCATCATCGGCACGCTAGCCAAGCACCATTTTAATGGCGTTTCAATTACAACGATGTTACTATAATTAATTGACCAATCAGAAAAGACCCCTCGCTATTTAATGCGCATTGCATACAATCGAGTCATAGCATAGTTTCAATCGTGTGGGGATCGACGTGACAATTTCGTGACACTGTGCAGACGAAATTGTCACGTCGATCCCCACAAGATTGAAACCTATTTTAGAACAAAATTCAAACTAACTAATGCCCCACACCTTCACCTAACACAAATAGGCGTAGGATAAGGGCAGGATACAGTCCGAATTCCTTTTTGAAGCCATAGTGGGTACATAAAACTGGGCGCTTTGTGTGTGCTCCATATGCATTTGCGAGGGACCGCACTGCGCCGACGTTATAACCTAAAAAGTAGTAGTAATCGAGTCATAGCTATTCTGACAGTCAAACAGTTAACATGTCTAGATGCAAATTGAGCATTTTGAATGATACAATGTAGCTCAAACGTTTGTAAACTGGTGTTTTGGAACACCACACGCTTTTTTTCATAGCGTAGCTCATCTTCGCGTTATAAGAATGCGTGAAAAGTCTTGCCCAGGAAGCTGGTGTACATAAAAGTTTAATTTAAAAAGGAAGGCTTGAACTTGTATAATAAAAGTTTCGATTTAAAAGGAAGGCTTGCCTGGTTATTCATGAATAGAATATATCACCATACCTTTCCTTCGTTGATTCGAGATGTGACCTATTTCGAGGACAGGGACATAGTGTTACGGATACTATTTTAAGAAAGGGTATCTTTTCATTGAAAAGTGAGAACTCTCCTTCATCATCATAGGATGATGCCTAGACTTTTCCGAACATACTACCTCCATGCTACTATTCAAGAGCAAAAACGTACCCAACGGGAATATAAGAGTTGACATTAAAGGAGGTGTGAGGAGGAGGAAGAGGAGGAGAGAGGAGGAGGAGAAGGAGGAGGAGGATAAGATGGAGGAAGAGGGAGGAGGAGGAATAAGAAGGAGGAGGAGATGGAGGAGGGAGGATTTGGAGAAGGAAGGAGGAGGAGGAGGAGGCGAAGGGAAGAAGAAGGAGGGAGGAGGGAGGGAGGAGGAGAAGGAGGGGAAGTAGGAGCAGGTGGAGGAGGAGGAAGGAGAAGGGGGAGGAGGAAGTGATCAGATGAATCAATTAGGGGCATTACAGTGTTCAGAGTGTAACCCAAATGACTATGAAAACTGGTAACTTAGAAAAGGGTTTAAGTATTGAGTAGATGTAAATATGTTTGCCATTACTTTTATGTCTATAGCATTGTTAGATGAACAGTTGTTTTGGATGAGATGTCAACAGCTACGGCGTGAAGCCAAAGAAGCTGCAGAGCGATTAACCTAGGTGCTTGAGGATAGTCAACAAGAATCTCGCCAGCGTGTATGAATGAGCAAATACGTAAGAATAACTCAAGCACCAAGGAGGAAAATCAATTGAAAGAGATGTGCACTAGACTCAATTACGTTTATCAACAACAAAAGAGGATTCCGTACATCTCAGATCCCAACAAATGGTATCAGCCCTTGCTAGATGTTAGAGATGGCTACTGGGAATGGTACAGTCAGGGTTATATGGTGGGTAGTGGACGTAAATTCAGAGAGTTGAAATAAGTGAGACAAAAGGTAAATCTGGTAGTTAACTTGGTCACCCCAGAAGCCCAAGCTTTAGAACTGGCAAAATCAGAGCTTAAGCGAAAAGGAGAGGATAATTTAATGGGGAGAGGGCGTAAGACAGCAACTATGGACTGGAATTCATTGAGATGCTTAATGATGAACAGAAAACAATTATACAATATGCTCATAGGTTATCAGGTTATCAGGTGGCCATATGCGGATCACTTGAAAATACAAAGAGGAAGATATGTAATTTCGAATATGGACACCAGCCAAGGTCGTGGGGAACACTGGGTGACATTTTGTTTCCCTAAGCTCGGTCCTTATGAATTTTTTGACCCATTGGGACACATGCCCAACCCTTACAAGACTATATGGAAAAAAAAGAGGACCTGAAATCTACCAGAGATGACTTGCTCCCCGGAATTACACAGCGCTCTTAAGTCGTGACGCCCGTCTTCTCATGGTCTAGGGCGTTGACTCACCCTCGGACGTTAACGGAACGCATCATGGTGGACATCTTGGATCAGCGAACATGACGCCGTGGGGCAGCCATCTTGGATATGACATTGTGACGTCATTGGGGCTAAAGAAGGGGTAATACTACTAATATATATTACCCCACCACTATTATGGACCTGAAAGTGTTATCCGCTTTTTACATCTGCTGCTGTATTCAAATGTACTTCAGACTATTTTTTTGATGAAAGCAAACACTTTGAACCTGATCAGACTGCTCCTAAGGGAAGAGTCTAATTTGGGTTCGTATTGTTTGCAATAAAGGCTACCTAAGAAAATAAGCACATGAAAGAGCAGACAAAAAATTGGCTTGTGGTAATTGACAAAATACGAAATCAATTCAATACGAAAAAATAACCACAAAAGTTCGCTAACGTTGTACCTCTCGAGACAGACGCACAGCTTTATTCTAGATGATAGACATGTAAATTGACAGACAGACAGACGAACGACAAATACACCAGCTCATGCGCCAGTTTATATCATGTTATTTATTGGATAATTTACATGTTATAAAGGAAGCATGTTGCGTTTGCTTCCATAATTTGACAATTTGCCTACTTTTGGCAGGCAGTCTGTTTTATCGTTAAACCCACCACCTTTTGCACCAGGTTAATTATATGAAAATACCCCAAAGTATCAGTTTTACTTCATAGTGGGTAACAAACTCATAGCCATTCACAGTGCACATTTTTCTTGCTATCTGCAGTACACAACCACACCTATTCGCAGTACACAACGGGATTTAATTATCAGCCCAGAATTGGCTTGATTTTTAAATTCTAGCTTAAACGCTTTCAAATACTTTTGTTTTCTTTAATCTCACTTGCTTACCATTAAAAAAATCGACAAAATCCATATACTATCCTCGAATAAAGTGAAAGTAAATGTCAAAATGAAGTGTGTTTTCGATACCAGCTTTCGGATTGATGATCCATTCCAGCCTTCAAATTCGTTTTTCGATGGATTCGTGTGTTGAACAGTTTGGATCCAGACCAGGCTCAACTTTGGTCGAACCCGACCTTGATCCAAATTGTCTTATAAAGGATAGAGAGTTGTTAATTGCAGATTTTTCCTAAAATATAAAATTTTCTTAAGGACCTAAAACATAATCCAAATGCCGAATAGTTTGGATCTTGATCAGGCTTGTCGCTAGGTCGGAACTGATCCTGACCCAAATCATGTTCAAAATTTAATCAGAGTTGCTGTCGTTTGCAGATTTAATCTCAAAATATTATTTTTCTATGGATTCGTGTGCTGGACAGTTTTGATCCGGACCAGGCTCGACGTTTGGCCGGACCTGGCCTTGACCCAAATTGTATATCTAAGGTATACAGAGTTGTTTTCGTCTGCAGTACTAAAACATATCGGAATGTTTAAAAGTTTGAAACCAAACAAGCATCGATGTTGAGCAGGGCCTGATCCTGGCCCCTAATGTCTTCAATTGTCTCAGAGTAATTGTCGTCTGCAGATTCTCAAAATATAAACTTTCCAACGACGGTCAAACAGTTTGGATCCAGATAAGGCTCGATGTTTGGTCGGGACTGATCTTGACACATTTTGTTCTCTGCTGTAATCAGAGTTCAGTGCTGACATATGTAGTGCTTTTTGTTTCCAATAATAACTCTTCAAAAAGATATTGAACGATTATTGATGTGCCGAATAGTTCAGACTCAGCATCGACATCTGATTGGAACTGCTCCTGATCTAAACGTTTACTAATAGGAAAAACTGTTTTTTTCCTGCTGAAATCTGAGAAAGCTCACGCTAGCCTGTGCTACTGTGCAGACTAGCCCGCGTCTTTTCTTATCTTGCATTACACAAGGATGCTCTTCTAAAGAAAGGATTCACGTATTTTTCTATAAGAGGCTAATACAATTTATACTAGAATAATGTATGGTTTAGAAATGTGATTTGACTGCTATTTAACGTAAAACCACCTTGCATGTGTAAGATAACGATTCTTAGTTGTTGGGACAGGATATGATCCCTAAACGTGAGTGTCACTGTATTGGTTGATGGAGGATTGAGCCGGTCTGTCTGCATTGGCTGTCCAGACACCCAGTTCTCAGTATATGGGTTGGACTATTCAAATGTTTCAGTCTCTTGTTTTGTACTTATGGATATGGACTGTACATGAACGCATTATGAGAAAATGTGACTGACTGAGCACGGTTTGTAGATGCCAATACCCTCATGCTCCAGTAAATTGACAACCTGTTTTCTGAACGTCCTACTTGGGAAATTTGAATATTACATTGTACCTCGATAAATAATCAAATGGTTAGTCGACAATCATGGTCTTGGGTGGATGGGTGTGATAGCAGCGCCGTTTTCATATGTTGTGCTTCTTTTAATGCTCTGTTGGTCATAACAGTACGATATACAATGTACTACTGGACTAGTACAAATAAGGATTGACTAGCGACTAAGACTAAAGTTTATGACTAAGGAATGGTGGCGGGTTCAACTTATACTTAACAACATTTTAAAACACAACAAATTTGCTACATCGCCAGCTTCTGTTCGTGTAAATAAGAGCCCAAGTATCAGTATCATTAGTTCCAGTGTATTTCTTGAATATTTTTCATGTTTATTTGTAATTTTGATTGAAACACATATTAATGGAAACTAGATCCGCCTCGCTTACAAAAATTATTCATGCGCATACAATGACGTATATCCACTGTTATGGATAGTCGTACTTGTCAAGTTACAAATACGTTCAAAATAATTAATCAAATTAAGAGACAAACTTTACAACAAGATTCTGTGGCCTAGTGGTTAGAACAACTGACTTATATATATTGTATGTGTGGTCGATGGTTCGATGCCTACCTAACATATATTTTTTTCAAGCTTATTTTTTTTTTCGTTTTTTTTTTTTTTGGAGCTTTACGTCCACCTCAACAAATGTTCAGTTATGTCGGGACGACTTCCTGTCTTTCATAGGTTGAACCAGTAGTAAGCAGTGGATAACGTGTCTTGCTGAATGACACAATAGTGAATGCACCGGCGGTGAGCCTCGAACTAGCATCCCTTCGATCCCCAGTCTAACGCTAAAGTGGCCTTTTTTTATTTTTCTTTCACTGGGACTGTAGAATGTGCCGATGTTGTCCCAAGATAATGTTTAATATGATATCACTTAATAACATTTTATAGTTTTAGAAACAATTTGGGATGTCGAAAAGGCCTTTTTTTCACCACACACTAGTGGCACCACTGTTGCAAGACTGCGAATCCAGAGACCCCGTTTTGGTAGAAATTCGTTCTAAAAATATTTTTACGGTCAGCCTTTCCCGTCCGCTGTTTCAGTTAGAGCAGCTAACAGTTTCTTGCGAAAGAGTGGTCACTCAATATTGATTAATTACTAAGGCGGCTACCTGGAACAGTGTAGATCGGTAAATCCATTTATCCGTACTGGAGTCATCAATCCGTTTAAACTGACGGATCGAATTGTAATTATAGGGAGTTAAGTGTTGCTACATGTAACGGCAGTGATATTTATCCTTTTAAGAAATTGTTGTATCATATAAGCAAACAGTATAGACTCTTATCAGACATTTTTTCATTCGCCATCTGCAATGTGTCTACGTTGGATCTGCACTGTTTGTCAATTTATCAGGCATTGCCTCTAATAATGGGACAACTTCTTCAACAAAAATACCCGGATATGGCATACCCCGGCAAATTTGGCCACAAATTTGCAGCCAAACACTTACAACAACTTCAAAATTAGGTGCCATATTTTTTGGAGGGAGAACCAGCGATGATTTTGAAGCCTGTCATTATGGAATACAAACGATAAAAATGGGTTTCAATCATTTTTGAACGTTTGTGACTTTTCAGTATAGAGGGTTGAACCATTTGGATTAGTACTGTACTTAAACCATTAAAGCGTGACTAAAATAAAGCATCCATTTTGATTGCAGATGTCTGAAACTATGAAATGCATGCATAATTAGTACAGTTTTATATTGTATTCTAACACACCTCGCCTATAGAGCATACGGTAACAAACTGTGATATATCGGACAATAATTCACTGCTAAAGTGTGTGATAGCTGACCTCACTGGAAAATGACGTCATTCATGGCGTTAGACGGTGTTACGTCGTGTTTACGCTTGAAAGACTACATGTAAACGTATGCGACGTAGTCTAAGTATTGGCGGGAGTTCTTCAGTGCAATGGCGAAAGTAAGAAGAAGATGAAGACTTCGAATGTGTTTTCGTCGTTTATTGTGTGTTAGAATCGAAATAGATCAGCTCCATTGCGTGAATTGTTGAGTAATAATTCACTGTTTGTCGGTAAGTTGTACAAAGATAAATCAATACACTACCCTCTGTGTTTTGGCCGAGTCAGATAGTGGTATATATACTCAGAAAAACAATTGAAGGATATTAAAATTCTTTTGACTTTATAACATTTGGGAATATAATTTTCAAAAAAAAAGATTTTTGTCATTGATAGAATTATCACTATGCAATTCACCAAAACGCAAATTTGAAATTCACGGGTCATTGGTTACGATGCCGTACTACACCAAATGTACCGTCCCTCTCTACCCAAAGTTCACAAGCAAAAAATTTAGCGCTCTCAATTTTTTCTGCAACCTTTACCAGGTCATTGCTTATGTTCTAATTCCGACCACAGACAAATGGACATAATTATCATAAACCTGGGTATTTGCCTGTCTATCGGTAGCTTCATTTAAAGGCTCCGATAGACTGAAACATGTTGCTTATCACGGGGTGCAGAATATTGTGATTTAGTGGTCAACCTGTTTTTATATTAAATTTGAATGGGTTGGTGTTGTCATATTATCACCTAATGCACGATGTGGAACCTGCTATGTTACATTACTAGTATCTTGGGGTCTCGGCTGAAATATGTGTGATGCTCTTAAAACTTCAATATGCAGTTTTCTGGGCGTCTAATAGTCAGACATACATTGATACATTTGTATACTTTTTACCTGTGTAACAAAGACCAAATAGTCTACAAATCGTCTACTAGGAAATATATAACAAGACCTATCCAAACAAATTTAATTTTATTTAAATTTAATAAAGCGAAAACAGTTGACTCCTAACACACAAACGTTGCACCCCGTGTTACATCATGAGTTGGTCTATCAGGAACGGACAAATTTTTAATTTAATGCTTTATTTATTTTACAAGGATTCCAAACAGCCCTGGGGCTACTAGTTGGTCTCCTTACATGTAACAATTTACAGACATGTATGACAATAAAGACAACCTACATACATGTATATACATAATACATAAAGACATACACTCGTACAGACAGACAGACAAACACAGAGACACATAGACAGACAGATACATAGATACAGATAGACAGACAAACAGACATACATGCAGACAGACAAACAAACAAACAAAGAAACAAATACAAACAAGAGAAAGTAAAAGTGTATGGAAAAAAAAAGAAAAAAAAAGAGCAGTCACCCCATGTTGATGCAGTAAATAAAAGAACCAGTGTGCGTAATCGTACGTTGCCCCAATATTGTCAATAACGCGTTTTTAAAGTATTTAACAAAGTTAGCAATGATGACACAACCATGCACGCACACAGATAAGAAGATAATGACCAATGGTTTCCGAACGGCAGATATTCCTCCAGAAAAAAGGTTGATACTCAGAGCATACTCTGTACTGCAACACGTTTTACATTACCCCACAGTACCTACGAAAGTTAGTCTCTAGCTCTCATTGGGGGGGGGGTAAACCTAGGGTGCCTATCCATCCACGTTTAGTCGAAGGTCGATCAAACTAACATCGATATGATTGACCTTTCATTAACAGTTGGTCAATCATGCAGTCGCTCGAACTAAAAGTGGACAGAGAACACTATCCTTTCATAATCGCAGTTCGTTTAAATCCATTGTATCAGTATGGCTATAAAGCGTCTAAATATGGTCCGTCATGAGGCTCAAACACGTTACCACAAGCCTACGAGTCACGTTTGCTAGTCACTATATACTATAAAGGTTGTAGCACGTAGCTTTTGCTTTTTTATGTTTAGATTCATTTTTTGCTTCGGTACAATTAGTGCCACGGTGTACACTTTTATACACAGTGAGTTTGGTTTTTAGTTATTAGTCGATAGTCGTTAGTTTCATCCTTATTTGTACTAGTCTACTATCGTGCCAACCAAACGTGGCGGTTACTTAGTGTTTTGTTTACAATTGTTAAGTGAAATATTAACTTGTACAGATGTACCACGACCTCTGACCAATGACCTTTGGGTCTTTCAATTTCAAACGATTGATGTAGAATGCGTATAATGAGCCAGTCCAACTGGAACATATGTGTATGTCAAAGCTTTTATAGTAAATGTAAATAAACGCCTGAAACCCTTTTTTCTAGAACAACATATCAATATTGCAAATAGAGTCACGCTTCAAAGCTTTTGGTTTATCTTTACATTCCGCTTGGGCTAACGAGACTCGAGGGATCGTTTGTGTTTTAATCATATCCGCACCTGAGGATAGGACTGATACACGAGTGGTCTATCGATTCTTAGTCCCTTATAACTTTGTAAATGAAGCATGACGTCACTATCACTCTTGGCTGGCGGGACAGTAGTATCTTAGATGGTTTACATTAGCAGACTTAAATATACCTAGACGAGCCTCTGGAAAATGGCTCTTTGAGCATGTGCGAACAACGAGAACCCATGTCAATTAATAAGCTCGTGTGTCCAAACACCATTGATAGCGCCCGGCGCCTTGTTTTCACACATATGTAACTACATTGGAAATGGAAGGAATTTAACACTTTTTTATGTGGATACGGTTCTCTTTGACCGCATACGCCTTTGACCACTTTCACATGTTAGGGCTGCCATATGTACTAAATATAAACAAAAATACCTTGTGAGCGGTCAGGAGAATCATGCACTTTATGATACTTATCTCAGATCATTTGTTTGCTGGGAGTGACGTAGCGTTTGATTACAAATAGCAGTGTTACCCACGTGACGCCATCCCACTCAGTAAACGAGTCACTCAGCTAGCACCTGTCCCATCTGCGAGCAGCCGGGTTCGTGCCAGTCTGTGTACCCGCACTGACTCGTCCCATCTGTTCACATTCAGTTATTTAGACATGCATGGTGCCTGACTGAGGACAACCAACAACCTATTTCTATTTCTTAAACTATGTTGGGCGGATGTGCGTTTGTTGCGTATTTACGCATAAGATATTGTGCTTTCAAAGATGCATAGTAATGAGGCTATTCTATTTTTCTTATAAACAGGTAAAGCATGATTTTTCACTGCTACTGGCATATGCAATAATCTGTGGTAGGTTCAATATAACTGTAAACTGAGACTACCTGCACGCCCAAAATCAAGGTAAACTTGCCAGTGTTTGTTTACATCGATTCTCATCTATCTTTAAAAGTATAATACAATACGTATTGTCCGATTTTATTAACCTGACACAGGTGCATAATTTCACGGTTAGTGCACAAGATATTTTTACCTTCCGTCGACTTTCGGTGTTTACCGTAAGTTTTACAGGAATTTTGCAATGAATTATGCAGATAATGAAACGTTTTAAACCGTCCTACTGACTAGTCAAGTGGTTATGATACAGAGTTTACAACCAAAAGGTCGTGAGTTCGAGTCCACGTGTGTGTGTTATTTTTTAACTTTATTCGATTCGTTTAATTTCATTTATTATAGGTGTACCACGACCTCTGAGGAATGAAATTTTGATTCATTCTATTTCAAAAGGTTGATGCGTAACGCGTAAAATGAGCCAGTCTGTTCGAAACGTCTTCAGAGATTATTTGAAAATATTGTTCCATATTATAGCCAAAACATATGGTTAAAATGTATTTACTATACAAGTACATTGAACTTAAGTTCGGTGGGAAAACGTCTGAAGAAAAGTATGTCTTGGCACTAAGGCAAAACAGATCATTTTTAAATATCTGCGATTACTTTAAAAATATGTCAAAAGCACAGAGATTCAACTTCACATATCGAGCGTTAGGTAAACGTTCTCGGTTAGGGTCCTCAAAAATAGCAATAACAAATGCAAGTATAGATAAACAAATAACTTTGAAGCGTGACTATATTTACAAAATTGAAAATACGGATCTAGAAATAGGGGTTTCATGCGTTTTATTACGTATACTATTCTATTTTGAAGCACGTAGATGTTCCAGAAAGACTGGCTCAGTGTATGCGTTACGCATCAACCTTTTGAATATAATGATCCAAAAGACATTACTCAGAGGTCGTGGTACATCTATAATAATGAAGTTAAATGAATCAAATAATGAGGTAAAATACAAATAAAAAAGAATTTACGTGGACTCGAACTCAGGACCTTTTGGTTGTAAACTCTGTACCATAACCACTTGACTAGTCAGTAGTACAGTGAAAAACGTTTCATTATCTGCATTAGTACTTGCAAAATTCTCGTAAAACTTACGGTAAATACAGATAGTCGACGGAAGGTAAAAATATCTTGTGCACTAACCGTGAAATTATGCACCTGTGTCAGGTTAATAAAATCGGACAATATCACAATCTTATGAGCTCAGCTGAAAACAACATATGCATGTCTCAAAAACGCTCAAGGTACCAAGTTAAAAGTACAAGGGATATAACTTATATTGACTACATGCCGACCGACCAACGGTTAAGCTGTGCATATTGCAATTCGGATCAGTATCGTCTCTACAACTTTCTTGCTGGCATTCGTGCATAGCTCATTTTGCCAAGCAAAACAATAGTCACTAGCTCAGTCGTCTGCCGTAATTGTTTAGTTTGCCATTTTGGTTGGACAACGTGGACACGGATCAGACTGCGCCAGTTGGAGCAATTTGATCTGGGTCCGCAATGTTTACATCTTTTGCCTGCCTACATTAGCATATAATATTGCCAAATTATACAGAGGACGGCTTGGGCGGGAACCCTTTTGATGCATTTTTTCTACTAATTTATTTATTATATTTAGCTGGTGCTTCAAAAGTAAACTCTTTGCACGCTCAGATATCTATCAAGTTTTTGCTTCTTATGTTGTTCATTATGCCGCCTGCTGCATTTTTCAGGCTAAACACCACCAGGAAATTTTTTCGTGAACAGGTCTGGATATAGATCAGGTTCTTCGTGTTATGGAGGCCTGGTCTGGATCGAAACCGTTTGCAAATGCTATCTGAAGAAGATAGTGACAAACTATCCTTTTGAAAAATGAAAGAGTCGAAAAATAAAGAGTAAAGTTTGTGGCTGGAGTCGTATATAATTGAAAATATGACTGGTAGGATTATTTTCATTATATTTATGGATTTCTCGCATACTCAGTGAAGCAAGTAACACTCCTCAAACCTATGAGTAAGAATTTCCGAGGCTTGTACATATGTTTTTCGATGTCTTTTTTGTATTTTCTCATTGTATCTGTTTATCAATGCTCCACGGGGAATCTTGCATTTTATATATTTGTACTAACTTTAGTAAAACTAAACTTTGTCCTGAATACATATACAACATTGCCATTGTACTCGCATCCAGCAAATACTTTCGTGCCATTGTTGACAACATAACATAATGAGTGTTGATATTGATACATATAGGGTGCGAATAGGTTTACATTATTGTCGACAGAGTAAGGCTAAAGGCATAAAACGACTTTCTATGAACTTCTAATCGTTCTATCTTTGCTACTTTTAAAATGTGGTGATGTTGAAACAAATCCAGGCCCTGATATAGACATTTCTCTGTCTTCTGCAAATTCTTACTCGGTAACTGACCCAGAGAAAGAAATTATTTAAAGCAAGTTTTCAATTGTTCGTTGTAATGTCCAAAGTCTAGTTAATAAGTTAGAACTGATTGAAGGAGAATTACATGACTTTGATGGTATATGTCTGACTGAAACTTGGCTTGATATGCATACTCTCAATGATGATTTAAAACTAAATGGTTTCAAAGTCCCATATAGACGCGATCGTCCAGGTGATAACCACGGAGGAATTTGTGTATATGTCAAGGAATCAATTTATTCCCAACATAGGCCCGATCTGGAAGTCAATGATGTTGAATGTCTGTGGATAGAGGTATGTACTAAACACAGGAAATCCTTGGTACCTTTTATAGACCCCCTAATTCTCCACCTGGTTCTATGTTATCAATTGAAACTTCTATTGGTCTTGCTTTTGACACAACGATCAACGATGTCATTGTTGTTGGCGACTACAACTTAGATATGCTAAAACTTACTTCAAGTAGGAAAATTGAAACTCTGTGTCAGATGTACAATCTCTCTGATATAATTTCTGAACCTACACATTTCACAGAATCATCATCTTCTCTAATTGATCTCTTTTTGGTAACAAACAAAAATCACATAATTCTTAGTGGTGTTGGCGAACCATTCCTTGATCAAAATATTAGATTCATTGCCCAATATATTGTGTACTTAACCTTGATAAAACAATTCTGACGCCCCAATTTTTATGATATTGAAATAAATTTTGCCTGGATATTGAAATAAATTTTGCCCGGATATGTGCCTTTCAATCGGCCAAAATTAAGCGATGCTTTGAAATAAATTTCTATCACTTTACGATTTTTGGGTTCAAAAATGTAAAAATTATTTTTTTTAAGAAATAAGCGTTATGAGTGTAGTTTTATTTAATAAAAGTACAAGCGATTTCAAACCCATCTTTAGTGCGACCAGGAAGTGGACGTTGGGCGTGTCCGACAGAACACTGCCATTCAGTGTCAATTTAGACTGGTCTACAGTAAATTGGGTAAAACAGCATAGGTACACTTTAACCCTTAACGCCAGCAAAAAATAATCCAAAAATTCCGTCTGCATTTGTCGTCTGCTGCAATTTTATGCTAACATTATTTAACAAAACTAAGTATAGGGACAAACAGTGTGGACCCAGATCAGACTGCTCGTATAGGATCAGTCTGATCTGAGTCTGCACTGTTTGTTGGAAAGGCTTCTAAAACATTTCAGCAGACGACAAAAGCAGTCGAATTTTGTTGTGATTGTCGCTTTAAAGGCCAACACTGAGGCTCACCAGGGCAGCTTTTAGCACCTATCAGTTATAATTGGTATACCAATACCTTCACATTGATACCATCTGATGATGATAAGATTAAACCAACATGTACACAGAGCTGTGTTTGGAATGACCAAATAAAAAGACTAATACGCTAACCAGAGAAATTCATATGAAGCAGTTGTTGGTGGATTCTATGCTTTGCTTTTCATTTGACAGACCAGTGACAGACAACTGCCCTATTAGGCGCGTTGCTGAAATTCAAATTTTCGAAAAAACTTACCTCATCGTCATAAAGGATGAAACAGGTCTTAAATCCAAGGTGAATGACTCTACTTCATTTCTGATTGGGTCGTACGCTCAAAAATTGGTAGCATCATATTAAAAAATGGGGAGATAACTCAATGTTTGCAAAAAACGGAAACGTAAAGTACGGTTTTTAAACTGATTTAGTATTGACAAAAAGACGTTCTTTTTCGCAAATCATTTTATTTTCTAAAAGTTAGTTTACTGTCATTTATATTTGTATGAATTTTATTGATTTTTATAAATTAAAACATAGTATATTGGGGGGATAACTCTTACTACCCTATAAAATTTAATATTTTCCTCTATATTATTCCTTATAATACCGTTATATTTAATCAGAACCCGCAAAACTTCATAATTTTTAAAACAATTGTCTTTTTGCTTTTCAAGAACATGATTTGCCGCATCCTGATATGCCTGACGGCTCAGAAATTTGCTTCTTTAGTTGCCACCCCTGTGTGGAAAAACAGCGTTTTAATGCATTTTTCCAATACACTTGATACGAGCATAGGAGATTCGCTGATTTACTTTTGGAGAAAACTGACATTAGCGTCCTAAAAGATGATACATGCCTCAATTAAAGATAAATATATCTGTACTATCAATTTGTGAGGACTGTACGTTAAAATCGAGTATCGTCATTCATGAAATGGGGAAGTAACTCTGGTACTAGAAATAATGTAAAACCAGCATAGATGAGCGTCGTTAAGTACCTCCTTGAAATATTGCTTCTCTGCCTTTTTTTTACTTTTACTCACACAAAAGTATATCTGTTTGAAATGTCTAGTCTTTCTTTCTTAAATAGAATTTCAGAAACAGCAATATGACGGTCTTATTAGATATTAATATCTAATTTGCATATTCAAGAATATTAATGAAAGCGTAAGTAAAGAGAAAAATTGTAAAATAAATTAAGGGGTGTCACCTACAAAAATACCTATTTGTCGCTATCATTCCAGACTAAGAATCGTGGTATAAATTAAAGTTGAGACATTGGCAAAATGACCAACTAAAAAGATATACGAATCATCTAATTTGCATACTCATGAATACTTATGAAAACATACGAAATGAGAGAAGATTGGTCGAAAAATTAAGGGGTATATCTACAAAATTATCACTGCACCAGCTGCTAACTATCTTATCTTACAAGATTTGGTACCCAATAAAAGTTGAGAAAAAGCCATTTGACTAAAAAGATTAAATATCCGAAATATCTCATTTTAATATTCATGAATATTAATGTAAACGTAAGAAATAGGAAAAAATTGGTAGAAAAATTTAGGGGGTATACCTACAAAATGTCCGATATGTCTGCTGCGTACTAGCCTAGACTACGAAACTTGGTACCAAATAAAAGTTGAGACATTGCCATTTGACTAAAATGATTAAATATGCGAATTATCTAATTTAAATATTCAAGAATTTTAATGTAAACATAAGACATAAGACCAAATTTGGTAAAAAATAAAGGTGGTATACTTTCAAAATTACCAGTACGCTAGCTGCTAATTACCCTATCTTACAAAACCTGGTACCAAATAAAAGATGAGACATAGTCATTTGATCAAAATAATGAAATATACGAATTATCTTATTCAAATATTCATGAATATTAATGAAAGCATAAGAGATAAGAGAAAATGTGTAGAAAAATTAAGGTGGTATACTTTCAAAATTACCTATATATCTACTGCTAACTATCGTAGACTACAAAACTTGGTACCAAATTAAAGCTGAGGCATTGTATTTTGGCCAAAATGATTAAATATACGAAGTATCTTATTTGAATATTCATGAATATTAATGTAAAAAGTATAAATAAAGGAAAATTGGTAGAAAAATGAAGGTGGTATACCTACAAAATGTCCTATATGTCTGCTGTTTATTAGACTAGACTATAAAATTTGGTACCAAATAAAACTTCAGACTTTGCCATGTAACCAAAATTATTAAATATGCGAATTATCTAATCTAAATATTCATGAATATTAATGTAAACATAAGAAATAAGACTAAATTGGTAGAAATATTAAGGGGTATACCTACAAAATAACATGTACTCCAGCTGCAAACTATCCTAGACTATAAAAAAATGGTACCAAATAACATTTGAGACAAATTCATTTCACGAAAATGATTAAATATACGAATTATATAATCTAAATATTCATGAATATTAATGTAAACATAAGAAACAAGACAAAATTGGTAGAAAAATTAAGGTGGTATACCTAAAAATTTAACATGACGCTAGCTGATAATTATCCTATCTTACAAAACTTGGTATCAAATAAAAGTTGAGACATAGCCATTTGATCAAAATGATAAAATATCCGAATTTTATAATTTTAATGTTTATGAATATGAATGAAAGCATAAGACATAAGAGAAAAAAGATAGAAAAAATAAGGGGGTATAGCTACAAAATTACCTATATGTCTACTGCCCACTATCGTAGACTGCAAAACTTAGTACCAAATTCAGGTTGAGACATTGCATTTTGACCAAAATGATTAAATTTACAAATTATCTAATTTGAATATACTCATGAATATTAATGAATACTTAAGAAATAAGAGGAAATTTGTAGAAAAATAAGGTGATTTACATTCAAAATAACCACTTAGTCATGATTATGATTATGATTAACTTCAAAACTAGGTACTAAATTAAAGTTGAGACATTTTCATTTGATGAAAATGATTAAATATACAAATGATCTAATTTGAATACCCATAAATATTAATGAAAACATAAGAAATAAGACAAAATTGGTAGATTAATTAAGGTGGTATCCCTTTCAAATTACCTCTACACCAGCTGCTTACTATCATAGTCTACAAAACTTGGTACCAAATAATAGTTGAGATACAGGTATGTGACCCTATGATTATATGTATGCGAAATATCTAATTTTCATATTCACGAATATTAAAGAACACATAAAAAAAATAAGTCAAAAGAAGTAGAAAACTAAAGTGGTTTGACCTGCAAAATAACCTATATTTCAGCTGCCATATATCCTGGACTACCGACCATGGTACCAAATAAGAGATATAGCTCGTTGACCCTATGATGAATATACAAATGATCTCATTTGCTTCTCATGAATGTATAGGAAAACATTAAAATGAAAGAAGAACACAGAACGATAAAAATTAGTTCTAGGTTTCAATTTGAGAATAGGATTACTAGCAAGTGACATATGCGTAATTTTGTAAGTACACCCCTTTATTTTTTCCAAAATTTTCTCTTATTTCTTATATTTTAATTAATATTTATGAGTGAGAATGTTAGAAAATATGTTAAATGGACAATTTGGTAAAAGTGCAGTGATTTGGCATTATTTGGTACCAAGAGTGGTTGCCTAAAAAATCGCAGCTGAGTTGTAAGTATCTTTGTGGGTACACCCTTTTATTTTTTACGATTTCCTAATGTATTCATTTTTTTCATGAATATGCAAATTTGCTCACTAGCATACTTTGAATGAAGCTGCTATATCTTACCTTTATTTTTTTTTATCAAGTTAGTACTTTAGGATGAGTTTCTGCTGAGATATAAGTAATTTGTAGGGACATACCCAACTGTTTTGAAGCGCATTGTTTGTTGCCATGGAAACCACGCAATTTCACATAGCTCAAATGGGGTTATTTTGAGGTCAATACTTTTGCCTATTGAAGGCGGTCCCACAAAACAATTTGACGCCCATGAGAAGTTGTCCTGAGGACGCAAGGCTGATCTAATTCGACTTTTTCGACTTCTTTTGTGGATATTTTATGTTTTTGTTCTGTCTTATATTTGCTATGTCATTGTGCGCATTTGTTTATATGTGCTTTGTGGTCACCTGCTGGGAAAGGGTTAACCTCTTGGCTCTCGTTACTGTGAGTTTGTAACTTTCCCATTGGTATCCTGGGTCGGGTGTGGTACTTGATTGTATCGACTCCTGATCTTTGCACCCTTACTAATTTTGGGTACTGAGGAATTTAAATGCTTTGACTTTTGATATATAGATAGTGTAACACATTTTGTGGGTATTGCTAGGAAGAATGGGCATTATGACGGCAGTTAAATCAAAGCTACTTGTCGATTCTCAAAACTAATTTCTCGTTTATCACTTTAAAAGCTTGAACCTAGTTCAAAATAGTGCCATGAATGAAACATTCATTACAATAGCTGGACACAAGATACGCAAAAATTAAGTGAGTATAAACCGGGAAAACCACAATCACTACTGCAGATCAACCCATGGCATCGTGAGGAAGAGGAACAGAACACTTACAGTCACAAGACACCAGGAAGACGATTAAAGCAATGCAACTATCATTCCCTTCCTCGTCAAGGTGTAGAACACAAATAGATGCATAATAAAACAAAGACCAACACAGAACCTCCACAAATATTCTGAGGTACATTAAACAATGAATCAACAACAATGTAAGATTCTGTATGATTTGGGCGGCCATCTTGGAAACATGCAAATAAGCTCAATAAGACGCCATTTCTCAGCTTGCAAACATTGATTTTCGGATTTAGCATACCAAATTACCATAAAGGAATGTGTCAGACCCTTTGTCTTCAGAAATAAGTCCATACTTGATACTTTTAAAATTCGTATTTCGTGATTCTGTTTTCTGCGAGTGTAAAGTTATCTCCCCTTTTCTATATGGCGCTACCCATTTCTGAGTGTGCGACCCCCCAAAAGATTAAGTGTAGACATTTATCTTCAATTGAAGACTAGTTTCATCTTTTAGGACGATGAGGTAAATTTTCTCAAAAGTATTCAGAGACTGCGCTTAATAGTATATCAAGTGTGTTGGTGAAATGCACGAAAACAGAGTATTTTTCACACGGGGGTAGCAACTTTGAAGCGATTTTCCGAGCCGTAAAGCATGTCAGAATGCTTTTAATCATGTTTTTAAATAGCAAATTTATATGTTTCGTCGAGTTGATCAAGTTTTACGCATTTTTACTCAAAATAACGGTATTATCAGAAACGATATCGAGGGAAACGTTCTATTTTATAGGGTAGTAAGAGTTATCCCTCATTAGCTATATCTGCAAATGAAGAAAATGAGCCAAATTTGATTTTAAAAAAAAGGTAAAATTGATTTTTGAAAATAAAATAGTTAACGAAAAAATAATGTTTTAACACTGCAAAAAATCGATTCGAAATTCGTACTTTACATATCCCTTTTTTGCAAGGATTGAGTTATCTCCCCCTTTTTAGATATGACGCTACCAATTTTCGAACGTACGACCCAATCAAAATTAAAGTAGAGGCATTTAGTTTTGATTTGAGACCGGTTTCATCCTTTATGACGATGAGGTAAGTTTTCTCAAAAAGTAAGCCTCATATGAAATTCAGCAACGTGCCTATATTTTAGTTTTGATAAAAAAATGTACAAGCTTGAAAAAAATATTACCAGCGGCTTTGAGCTGTACCCACCTGATTTAAACCGAGATGCAAATGATTTAAAAGCATATTAATTTTTAATGAGTACCACAAAAGACACAATCGGTCAGCCTGAACGCCCATCTGTTCTGTTCTGTTCTTGAAGATATTCTGCCACAGTTGGCACACCTCCAGTTCGCTGGAGTACCGTTTCACAGTTAAAATGGTTGATGTAGTCCACCACCCTATTTACACGTTATGAGAGTCTCTATATACAGTATAAAAAGTTTATAAAATGTTTCTTTTAAAATGTTTGTATAAAAGTTTATATAAAAGTTCATATGGAGGTGTCAATATTGAATACTGTGTATTAGAAACTGGAAACCTGCTATGTTGTGGTCTGGAAAACCTCATTAGACTTGAGAGTTTTATGCTTCTTATTTCTGATTCTCTGTGGTATAACTGCTAGTCTTTTGTACCGCTCACTATGCAGCGCATGACATAAACGTCTGCTTTGAAACTCTATTGTCTTAAGTTTATGTAGGTCACATTTGGGGGTGGATTTACTACAAGCACTGGAGTCTAATATTAGCTGAAGCAATCTATCTGGATCGTTAGTAGGATTACTAAGCAAGCTAGCACAGGTATCAGTAATAATGTCTATAATGGGTTCTCTAGCACTACTCAAAGCCGTGCAACTCAGCAGGAAATGTTTAATTGTCTCTTCACCATTCTTACATAATAAGCAAGTAGGATCTATAGCATTTTGGTTGAAAGCAGCTCGATTACTCTGGAGTATGTACGTCCCTGTCACCAGCTTCAGTTTTGTGCTAATACGGGGAATTTCTCTTGCATTTCCAATCGTTTGTATCACAGGATGTTGTTGGCCGTAGGAGTAATCTTCTGTATGTATGTATTTTAAGCTTGAATATAGTGTTGACTGATGTGATAATCTAGCGGTCCAATAGCCGTTAACCTGTTTATTAACTATCCTCTTCCATTTTTCCTTGCCTGGAGGGTCATTCAGGATATCCAGCGGTTGAGGTAGATCATACTTGAAACAAAGTTCCCTGAGTGCCACGAACCAACTATTACTCTTCTGTCCTTTGATATTCAGTTGTCTGTGAGCTATACGTTTCTCAATCGACGAAGAAGTTAGACGGCTTATATTACCAAATAGTGTTAAGGCTCTTTTATGTATTGTGGCTTCGACTGGGACGGTTCCAGATATAATATACACCGCTGGATCTGCCGTTGTAACAGGAATAGAAAGTAATAATTTCATGTACTTTTTATAAAATTTCTCTAGTGTATCAAGATGCTTTCCACGGGGGAGAACCACTTCCATTCCGTAAATAAGAGTCGGGAGAACATACGTTTGAAATAAGTGTACTGTAGATTCTTGGTCTAGCCCATTATGACCATGGCAACCAGAAGGCATCAAGCTGTATAGGGTTCTTCTCGCTTTCTTGACGTTTTCTTGCACAGCAGTTTCCTGTGTCGAAGCTGATCGCAGAATTCCAACATGCATGCTCTCCGTCGTGTTCAATCAGACTGTTTGCTGCCTGAATCAACGAACCATGGGTTTTTAAAACATTCAAATTACGGTTGAGTAGACAGCGAAAAATGATCAGACTGGCTGATTCAGAGGTTGTCATTAAAAGAGTAAAACCTGACCAGACTGATGGACTGACTCCTAGATCAATTTGAGTCTCATAATATGCTCAAACATATTTTAGTGCTGAAAAAGGTGTTAGTCAAGGTACCGTTCATGCATGTATGTGTGCATGTATGCGACAGTAACACATTTTAATAATTTGCCCAAGACTTAAAATGCTTGTTTTATCTTTCAAATTTTGACAATAAATTTCAGAAATAACAGTCATCTCATGAGAAAAACTTGTTTGACATCTGCTAATAACGAAGATGCACATCAGTCTATGCATCCGCATCGTAGGTTCTGTGCATGCAACTAATAAGAATATTGAGAATGTATTGAGCCATACCTGGCCGAGACACTCCAAAGACAAGTGTTCTCGTAAGTTTAAATAGCCTGGGTTCCAGTCTGATCATGTTTCTTCTTTTTTATTGTTCCGTTTCTTGGTCAAAATTAATCGAAATCAATAACGGACTACCGATACATTTGATGTTGTATCTTTTTATTCTCTTTTTAGAATATAAGCATAAGAAAGAAAATATTGCCACAACATTGACGACTAGACCCAGGCTAAGATTAAAGTGCTCAGCTGAGGACCTTTCAGTGCATTTGTTGTACATGCAAGATGCACAAATTTACCCATTTTCCCACCAGTCAGACACGTTTGCTTTGTCTGATTATGTTCTTATCTATCAAATATTGCAAAATACCCAGATAATACTGCTCCCTAAGGATCAGTCTGATCCGGGTTCATAGTGATTGCTTCCACGATCATGATAAAAGTCTAGTCTAAATTACACTTGAATATCTGCAGCAGACGTTAAAAGCAGACAACATTTAGGACAAAACAATTTGGTTAAAAGGGGTTAACTCATTGCATGCTGGGTAATTCATCATACTTTTGTTTTCGTCAACTTACTTTTCAAAATTAACTTAAAAAAGAAAGAAAAAACTTCAGGAACGCTACTGCCAAAGTGTATTTTTGTTTGTTTGTTTTGTTGCTTTACGTCCCCAGTCAACAGCTTTGGTCATGGCGGGACGGTCAGTTACCCTAACCACATTTTTTTCCTGGGCAAGCATGAACAAGCGGTTGACCAGTACTTTGTGGACATACTTTCGCTTGTAACTGACAGCAACCCTTCTTGAATGATTCAGCGAAAGGGAGGAGAATGACAGAATTATTTCATGATTAATCTCCACGGGCCGGGATCGAACTCGCGACCCTGGAACTGCTGTCAGACACGCATCTGTAGTCAGACACGCCACATTACCGACTGCGCTTCGCGGCCCGGTCTACCTTAGTGTCAACCTTTTTAGATCCAGATGAGCTCCGACCCAATGTCGGGCTTGATACGGGTCCAAACGGTTCGTGAATGCTATCAGCACATGCAAAACATCCCCGTTGGTAAGGAAAAAGTTAAATAGTATATGTTTTCTATATTTCAATGGTTTGTGATTGTTTGGATTACACATGCATAGAATGCATGCATGCCGATCTAGTGGGGTTTAGAGGCCGCCTATATTTTGTCCTCATTAGGCATCAAAGACATTGGCGAAACTACATAGACGGCAGGCTTGTCCTAGCCTTTGCTGTTCTCATTTATATTTGATAATATAAAAATAGCTGGCTCAAATGTGAGGCCACAAAAGCATAGTTAGCTTGTGGTTCTAATAATCACATGGCAACGCAAAAATGTTCCATAACTGGAGTTTATTATGAAAAGTAATATCGAGTTCAACTCTCTGAATTCTGACTAAAAGAGATGATACGATACAGAAGTTGAAATTTCAAGGTCAGGATTTGTCATGTGTAAGACCAATCGTCGTCCCATAGTTTCTGATCTCGTGACTTCAGAACTTGAAAAACTCTCATTACAAAGTATCGGCATCTAAACGCATAATTTTCGTTTTTCGCCACTGTTGGTTCCCCTTGCATTTCAATTTCTAAACTCAAAATGTTGACTTTTTATTTTAATATTTTGTTTGAAACCAAATTTTTAACTACTGAACAATACATTGAATTGCTTACTTTTGACCGTATACAATATACGCGCAACATTACCATCCAAAATAAAACATATGCATCACTTGACAAAAATCCACAAAATACAGCGAACAAAAATCAGCCTGTACAAAGAATGACAGAAACTAGCAGTTTCATGTCTTTGCTGCGTGCTAAGTTGGTAGCTAATAGCCATTTCTTTCCCTATATGGACAGTGAACCTGGCACACCGAATAGATGACCAAGTGGCTGATCAGAGTCACCAATCTATTATCATGAATATTAATCATTTTGATGTTATTTTTCACTGAAAGATTAGATAACAAAGAACATGTGTAATATGTCTTCACAGTAAACAGTTGGAGGTAAGACAGTAGGCAGCCAATAATTATCATTAATTAGTGACCACTGTTACAATCATGGAGCAAAGATAAGTTTCCCTGGGGAAGCAATGTTTGCCTTAAAGGGTTAATCGTGCAAAACTACTGAACCGCAGACGAGAAAGGCGACCCGCTTTATACGGTTAGTATGCCCGGTAAACGTTCGCAGAAAAACTTAAGTCTTACTTGTTTACAGACACATTGGTTATATACTATTGCTCACTGGTCATGGCCTCCTAGAACCTATGTGGATTTTAGTCAAGAACAGCAAGGCAGACTGGTCTATATTAGAACGGCTGTTGCTGCTACATGTAAAACGACATAGAGTCAGGTTGCACAGCGTGATGAAGATCTGGGCCCGGAATTACAATGCCTCCTTAAGTTAAGTAGACTTTTACGAACTTAACTCCAATATTTCTTAAAGTTAAGATTCTATCTTAAATGTGCATTTATAATGCACCGTTTTTGTGAACCTAACTTAAGTATAAATCCTCGGCTAAAATCGTTAATTTGACGGAAAGGCTTACGAGGACATACGAAAAATATAGAGTTTTAATGACTGTAAGCGACCCAAATTTTTTCGCGCGTCCTGTAAATTAATCAGCGGACTCGAAAAATACTACAAAATAGAGTAATTCCTGTTCATTAAAACCCTCCCCACGACGCAGAATTACTTGTGTTAATATTTTCCATTTCATAAAAGAGTGTAGGCGTCATTTTAGAGGAGACGGGGAGGGAGGGCAGGTGGGAGTGATCTGCGGCGGGGGGATAGGGGGGAGTACACACTAACTCGTTCGCTATGATCATGTTTTAATGTGTTTGTGGGAGCAGTCAACATGCATCTAGCTCGTTGTAGACTATTTATGGGCTAACAAATGATACTGTGTTGCTTATCCCATCCGTATAAACTAACATAAATGATGCATGATCAATTATCCAGTGGGGGGTTAAGTTTTTATCCTTTTTTCTGAACCATCACACGCGTGCATATTTTAAGTTGATGTGGATTGGCAGGTTATGTGGATCCTTGTGCAATCCATGGTTGCTCGCCTGTGCGATAAGTACATGTACCATAATATCGTGCTGGCTCGGTTGCAGTTTGCTCATACGAATGTTTAAAGTTAAGGTAAACAGTACAATATCAGTTTTGTTTGTTTGTTTGATTTGATTATTAACGTCCCATCAACAATCTTTCAGTTATAAAATGACGGGGCCTCCTGGGTTGAACTAGTACTAAGCTAGGATAAATGTTCTTGCTCAGTGACATAACGCCGGTTATCGAATCCGCGGCCCCTCGGTCTCGAGTCAAGCACTCTACCACTGAAGCACTGCGCTCCCAAGCAATATCAGTAATTTGTGAGACTTCGAGGTCTACGTAAATTCGGGATTTTCATCCCACTTGAGCTGTACAACACTGATGCCATGCTATAAGCTACAAATATCTCTGCCAAAGTGGCACCCGGTTACCCATCTATTTCGCGAGCCCTGTCGAGTCATAACTAATGACTTACATGGCGTACATGTACTCATTTTGGACACATAAATTCCCAATGGCAAGCCATAAATTGGCTGATTATCAGATACTTAGCTAGTTTATTTTAATTTAAAGGCGCCAATTGAGCCACAACGCGCTACAATGCATACGTGATAATTCCAAATGGAAAAAAAACACTCCCATATATGGTAAAACAAAATACCTGTATGTTTCAATAATAAGCCTAAGTTGACCTTGACCTATCTTAATTTAATCAATGAGTTCAGGTAAGCGCTACATGACCTTCAGATCCTCTAGTTTGTTCATATGCTTAACAGGGGGGGGGGGAGGGGGTAGTTATAGAATAGTCGCAGACTTCTTGATGTGGTGAACCCTTCAACCGTATTACTAAAAAAGCGTACCTGATAGGCAGCGATACGCATTTTTTTTTAATACAAAACAGCGTTTCTAGCAATTCAGTTCATTTGTGATTGTCGCATACAGTGTGAGACAAATCATGCGGGTAATTCGGTATTTTATATGTAGAGACTCCCTTCACATCCGACGTTGGGAATAATACAATATCCCATAGCACAAAACGCCTTTGATACACGGTGCACTACCTTACTCATGGCATTTTTGATACCCCAATCGTATCCCCAATCACTAAACAGTAGGACCCTATCGTTGTTTACCACAGCCGCACAGAACTTGCACCAATGGAGTAGGTGTCATGCTAAGTCTTTTGGCCAAGACGATGTGTCGACGATTCCAGTTAACGATGCCACGCGCGGATCCAGAGGAGGTGGCAGGGGTCCGGACCCCAGCCCCCTGGAAAATCACAAATTCCATAGCTTTATATAGAAATATGCAATTGGACCCCCTCCACCTGGGAAAATTTGAACCCCCTGGAAATGTTAGAGCGCCCTTCTCCATGGAATATCGGAAAGTTATAGTTTAATGATAGTTTTCTTTGAAAAGGCCATGATCACTGGACTCCCTCTGCAAAATAAGCTGAGGACTTACAGAAAAAAAAGAGAAAAACAACGTCAGAGCTTTTGTTAGCCAGTCGGGCTTGGACCCCCCTTCCACCGCCAAACCCGGTGAAAAAAATCCTGGATCCGCGCGTGGATATACGTTATCGTGGTGGTATAGAAACGATATCGCTCCTTAAAACCTTCTATAGTGCTGCCAAGATCTAATGACCATGTTTACATTTGTTTGTTTGTAAACATTGAAATCAAAACAGTAGGCTGGCATATTCAGCAGTCAGGTGTAGTTTTGAAAACTGTTTGATATCATCTTGTATAACTCAGAAGATAGAGTCGCTGGCAGCAGAACATACATTTATTTTTTCCATTATGCGCGGATTCGAATCCCATCAATGCTTTCATGTCTTTTTCTTCATTTTTATTGTATCATATTTTCACATGTGTCCTTTAAGCATCATTGGAAAACAGTTTTAACAGTTATACAAAGTGTCAATCAAATGGGACATTATCAAACACGAAAACGCATATGCGAGATGCCACTGAATGCATCAACTCAATAGGGTACGCATTGTTTGCTGTCATTAAAGTAAGTAAGGGTGCAAAGATCAGGAATCGATACAATCAAGTACAGTAAAGTGATATTAAGCAACCCAAATGGTTTGGAAATGCTTATGAATTATATCTTTAAATGAGCCGCTACATGAGATTCCTAACAATGTGGTATGTGTGACGAGCACAGCCTCAGATCAGCCTGCGCATACGCGCAGTTTGATCAGAGCCTTTGCTAGTCGTTTGAATATTCTATGAATATTTAGCTACTGCCCAAACAGCATTTTGACTGTCTAAGCTAAAAAGGCGGCTACACAGGCTTGTCTTAGTCTACACATGTCAAAATGCCTCATTGTTGGAAATCACATGCCAAGGTTCAATAAACAATTGATAAAAAAATAAAATTAAAAAAAAAATAACATGGTACTGTGACGGGGTTCGAACTCGCAACCCCGTCAAAAAGTTAAATCTTAACTTTAAGGTAGCCTCGCTGCTACCTTAAATATTTAAGTATTTTGTCGAGATAAGGAGACATTTAAGATAGGGAAAATGATTGTAATGCACTTTTCGTGAAATTTAAGTAAGTTCATCAATTTAAGTCTACCTTAACTTTAAGGAGGCATTGTAATTCCGGGCCCTGATTGCATGTAGCGTGCTTTTATCTGTAATTTCCTCTGGTATTGTATTTACTATACAGCCATGTCTCAAGTAACCATCTAAAACGCAAAGCTGCATACACTGGTACGGAGGTCGAACTGTTTTACACATGATATACCGATATAAACGGCATACATGTAATATAGGTTTAGTGATGACACATTATTGAACTAACCCAACAAACAGGATGGCATAAATGACGCCTTCAAAAACTGTAGTTATTAATCGGCTTTTGGGTCACTGTCTAGCCACGCCCACAACTGGTTCATATCTCCATAAGCTTTAAATGACACCGGGACATCGCATACCACGTGGCGATACAGTGACCAAATAGTTGAATAATACCTGTAGAGTCAACCAGTGCTTGACTTGAGATAAAGGGGCCGTTGGTTTGAGTCTCTCTGGAGGCACCATATTGTTTCCTAATGCAAGGCACGTTATACTCTATTTAGTACTGGTCCAATCCAGGAAACGTCCCGACATGGCTGAAAATTTCTTGACTGGCATTGGCGGATCTAGAGGGGGAGCGACAGGGGGTACGGACCTCCTGAAAGATCACAAAAAAGGTTTTCTTAGCAATACTGGTCCGGATCCCCTGAAAAATCGCAAAGCTACTAGGCCAGAATTCAATGTTAGGCCATCATCGGGACACCAGCGAAACGCCATTTAAGCGAAATGCCATTTAAATGGCGTTTCGCTGGCGGGCTGATGATGGCCCGCTTTTAGTGGTATTTTGATCATCTCTCCTCTCATCAACTAAAAAAAACGCTGTCAAAGTTAGACCCACTCTGACAAAAGTTTCTGGATCCGCGCATGACTGGGATGTAAAGTATTAACTCAAATAATCGAGATCCACAGTTGCTCAGTGCTAGTGTGTTAGACATGTGTTTAAAGAATCGCTATTTTGAGAAGGTTTAATGAAAGCACTTCGAAATGTTCTAAGCAAGACACTTTATTCTCTGCTAAGTACTGGTTCAACCTAGGTGGCCAGGAAACGTCGCGTCATGGCTGCAAAAATGTTGGCAGCGACGCAAAACATCAATGCAAACAAACACAATCAACTCAAAATAACAAAAGAGACACTCATCTCTATTTTTTCTTTCAGTTGTGTGCGTCTACTGGTACACACACAGGTTTACATTTAGTATGCTATGTGAAAAGGTTCGCGTTAAAAATGTTGTCGATGAAAATATTCTTCCAAATTCTGTTTGTTTGGCAAGAAAATGATTTAGTGTTTAGCTCTGAATTCGAAAAAAAGCATTAAAAACAACAACATAAAATAGCCCCCCTGCCCCCCCCCCCCCCCACAGACACACACATTAAAATTCAGCATGCTAAGGGTTTATTAAATAGATCACAGGGAAAGGGTACACATATCTTTTATAAAACAATAAAACTTGAATTTGTGTGATTGTAGATTTCAGTATCGAAGAATGATGATTTGGGTGTATAGTTTAAGATACACGTACGTGTTTAAGATACGTGTATGTACATATTTCAAACAAGGTATCTGGGCTGATCAGATTCATCTTCACTAATTCGAATCGCTTATTCTCCACGATACGGCAACTATAAGACTACAGGGCCCGGAATTACAATGCCTCCTTAAGTTAAGTAGACTTTTACGAACTTAACTCCAATATTTCTTAAAGTTAGGATTCTATCTTAAATGTGCATTTATAATGCACCGTTTTTGTGAACCTATCTTAAGTATAAAATCCTCGGCTAAAATCGTTAATTTGACGAAAGGCTTACGAGGACATACGTAAAATATAGAGTTTTAATGACTGTAAGCGACCCAAATGTTTCGCGCGCCCTGTAAATTAATCAGCGGACTCGAAAAATGCTACAAAATAGAGTAATTCCTGCTCATTAAAACCCTCCCCACGACGCAGAATTACTTGAGTTAAAATTCTCCATTTCATAAAAGAGTGTAGGCGTCATTTTAGAGGAGACGGGGAGGGAGGGCAGGTGGTGGTGATCTGCGGCGGGGGATAGGGGGGAGTACACACGAACTCGTTCGCGATGATCATGTTTTTGTGTGTTTGTGGCAGCAGTTAACATGCATCTAGCTCTTTGTAGACTATTTATGGGCTAACCAATGATACTGTGTTGCTTATCCCATCCGTATAACCTAACATAAATGATGCATGATCAGCTATCCAGTGGGGGTTAAGTTTTTTTTTTTATCTTTTTTTCTGAACCATCACACGCGTGCATATTTTAAGTTGAGGTGGATTTGGCAGGTTATGTGGATCCTTGAGCAATCCATGGTTGCTCGCCTATGCGATAAGTACCATAATATCGTGCTGGCTCGGTTGCAGTTTGCTCATACGAATGTTTTAAGTTAAGGTAAACAGTACAATATCAGTTTTGTTTGTTTGTTTGATTTGATTATTTACGTCCCATCAACAATCTTTCAGTTATAAAGGGACGGGGCTTCCTGGGTTGAACTAATACTAAGCTAGGATTAATGTTCTTGCTCAATGACACAATGCAGTTACGCCGGTTATGATCGAATCCGCGGCTCCTCGGTCTCGTGTTAAGCACTCTACCACTGAGCCACTGCGCTCCCAAGCACTATCAGTAATGTGAGACTTCGAGGTCTACGTAAATTCGGGATTAAATCTGACTTGAGCTGTACAACACTGATGCCATGCTATTAGCTACAAATATCTCTGCCAAAGTGGCACCCAGTTACCCATCTATTTCGCGAGCTCTGTCGAGTCATAACTAATGACTTACATAGCGTACATGTACTCATTTTGGACACATTAATTCTCAATGGCAAGCCAGAAATTGGCTGATTATCAGATACTTAGCTAGTTGTTTTTTTAGTTTAAAGGCGCCAATTGAGACACAACACGCTACAATGCATACGTGATAATTCCAATTGAAAAAAAACACTCCCATGTATGGTAAAACAAAATATATTTCAATAATAACCCTAAGTTGACCTTGACCCATTTTAATTTAATCAATGAGATCAGGTAAGCGCAACAGGACCTTCAAATCCTCTAGTTTGTTCATATCCTTAAAGGGTAAAGGGGGGGGGTTGGGGGTAGCTATAGAATAATCTCAGACTTCTTGATGTGATGAACTCTTCAACCTTATTACTAAAATATCTTACCTGATAGGCAGCGATACGTTTTTTTTTAAAATACAAAACAGCGTTTCTAGCAATTCAGTTTTATTTGTGACCGCCGCATAAAGTGTGGGACAAAGCATGTGGGTAATTCGGTATTTTATATGTGCTAGCAACATTGTAGAGACTCCCTTCACATCCGACGTTGGGAATAATACAAGATCCCATTGCACTAGACGCCTTTGATACACGGTGCATTACCCTACTCATGACATTTTTTGATATCCCAAGCGTATCTCAAATGACTAAACAGTAGGACCCTGTCGTTGTTTACCACAGCCGCACAGAACTTGCATCAATGGAGTGAGTGTCATGCTAAGTCTTTTGACCAAGACGATGCCCTCGAAAAGCCCAAATTCTATAGGTTTATATAGAAATATGCAATTGGACTCCCTCTCCCTGGGAAAAGTTGGACCCCCTGGAAATGTTAGAGCGCCCTTCTCCATGGAATATCGGAAAGTTATAGCTAAATGATAGTTTTCTTTGGAAAAGCCAGGATCACTGGACTTCCTCTGCAAAATAAGCTGAGGACTTACACAAAAAGAAGAAGAAATCAACGTCAGAGCTTTTTTCAGTCAGCCGGGCCTGGACCCCCCCCCCCCCCCCCCAATCGCCAAACCCGACGAAAATTCCCTGGGTCCGCGCATGGATATACGTTATCGTGGTGGTATAGAAACGACATCGCTCCTTAAACCCTTCTAAAGTGCTGACAAGATTGAAATCAAAACAGTAGGCTGGCATATTCAACAGTCAGGTGTATTTTTGAAAACTGTTTGATATCATCTTGTATGGCTCAGAAGATAGAGTCGCTGGCAGCAGAACATACATTTATTTTTCCATTATGCGCAGGTTCGAATCCCATCAATGCTTTCATATTTTTCTTCATTTTTATTGTATCATATTATCACATGTGTCCTTTAAGCATTATTGGAAAACAGTTTTAACATTTATACAAAGTGTCCATCAAATGGGACATTATCAAACACGAAAACGCATATGCGAAATGCCACTGTATGCATCAACTCAATCGGGTACGCACTGTTTGCTATCATTAAAGTAAGTAAGGGTGCAAAGATCAGGAATCGATACAATCAAGTAAAGCGAAAAAAGCAACCCAAATGGTTTGGAAATGCTTTTGAATTATATCTTTAAATGAGCAGCTACATGAGATTTCTAACAACGTGGTATGTGCGACGAGCAGAGCCTCAGATCAGCCTGCGCATACGCGCAGTTTGATCAGAGCCTTTGCTAGTCGTTTGAATATCCATGAATATTTAGCTACATGCACTGCCCAAACAGCATTTTGACTGTCTAAGCTTAAAAGGCGGCTGCACAGACTCGTCTGAGTCCACACATGTCAAAATGCCACATTATTGGAAATCACATGCCATGGCTCAATAAATAATTGATACAAAAATAAAATTAAAAAAAAAATAAAATAACATGGTACTGTGACGGGGTTCGAACTCGCAACCCAGTCACAGTACCATGTCAAACAGTTAAATCTTAACTTTAAGGTTGCCTCGCTGCTACCTTAAATATTTAAGTATTTTGTCGAGATAAGGAGACATTTAAGATAAGGAAAATGATTGTAATGCACTTTTCGTGAAATTTAAGTAAGTTCGTCTATTTTAGTCTACCTTAACTTTAAGGAGGCATTGTAATTCCGGGCCCAGGTATATACTTTTGGTGTGGAGAGTTTCACAGATGGGTGAATACGCGAACAATGCAACCTGACTAGCCGATTTCCAAATGTATTTGTCCAGGGGTTGAACTTCGCTAAGAACCGCCCAACGTCTCTTATCTGGACGGAGTATACCTGACATGAAAAAGCCAACCACTTGAATAATTGCTTATGACCGATTTTTTGTGATCAGTTTCCGCATTTATCCTAAATATTCCGATTAACATGCCTTATCATAAAGTCTAAGCGCAAATTAGCATGCAATTTGACCAGGGTTTACACTGCCATTTCAATCACTGTGGGGGAGTCAAAATTCAAAAAGCTGAACTGCTGAATTGCTGAATGTTTTTTTGTTTTGTTTATTTCTTTGGCATACATATATATACATTGGAAAAATGTACTTTGATACCATGTTGAGCTATTCTGTAATGGAATTAAAGTTAAAAAATGTAGAGTAGCAAATCCTCTACGACGGAAAGGTGGTTTTATTAGTATTAGAGATTTGTTATACTACAATGAATTTGTTTTTTTAACAGGTTTTTAACGGATATGAAAAATAACAAAATTAAGTTGTACTTTTATTTATTGTTCAAAATAAAATACTGTTTGAAAGATACAAATTCCATTAACATTTATTTGAGAAATACACCTTATTTGTTTTTGATAGCCTATGCGGTCCCTGACGAATCGGGTGAGCCTCAACATTCGCCCAGTCTCGCCAGAGTCCTCACTACACATATATGCAAACTACGGTAGTAGACAAATCCAGATGATAACCTGCATACATAATTATATCCTTTGGAGTTATACATATCGCCTATACTTTCTAGGTTAATTCCTACATAATAATTTAGTAAATGAAAGCACAAATTGATTCTTTTTTAAAATCGAAAATTACAAATTAACCCTTTAACGGGAGCAGTCCGATGTATGTGATCAACCAACACACCGGATAGGCGGCAATCGAAAACGCTCTTAACAATCGACGAACGCGGATCAAAAATCGCTAGAAACATAGTTTTAGATTTCTAACGTTTTTTTTTATCTACGTTCGTCGATGGTATTCACGTTTTCGATTGCCGCCTATCCGTTATGATAAGGCTTGTCATCGGTTTCGCGGTTCGTGTTTGATAAAATAGGATCAAAGAGTAACTCAACACTTTTGGTTGCAGCTGAACTGCCTCTGGTATTGAGGTATTAGATCCTTCAACATATATTCAACTGTTTTAAAATCTATGTTCTATTTGAGTGTGTTAATGAGGATAATAACTATACAATAAGGGAATATAAACATTTTTCACAGTAGGAAAGTAGGAAAGTAAGTGTAGGGTAACACTAACAGGGGTGGCAGCTGCCACCTCTTTTGGTGTCAACTTACACGTGTATTTTAACACAAAAAACACAGCACATTACAGCATTATTCCGCATAATTTCAAAACAAATTATCAAACAGATTCCGTTGCAGGAAAACAGTAAAAATGCAGATACAGACCAGAGTGCGAATCCGCGCATTTGGTAACTGCTCTCGTATTTCTACTATATTATATAGTCAAGCAAGTCTTACCACTTAAGTTATGTTTTCCCATGATAAGAAACTAACACGGTGTTTACCATCTGGACTCGAGGGGTCACAGGTTAATTATAAGTGTTAAATGAAACTGGGTCAGGTTTTTGTGGAACATTTAAAACAGTGCCGGCCCAGATCAGACTCCACAGTTTGTAGCGTATGATCAGGGTCTCCACTGTTTTCTTACAGCATGCTCTAATTGTTGTACATTGGACAGACAGACACGGTGTTTACCATCAGGACTCTATATTAAAGAAACATATTGAAGTGAAATAGACTGTTCTAATTGATACGGATAAGAAAGTCGTTTTAAAATTGTTGTACATTGGACAGACAGACACGGTGTTTACCATCAGGACTCGAGGGGTCGCCGGTCAATTATAACTTCCAAATCTTAAATGAAAATGGCTCGTGCTTTTGTGGGACATAAGCAAGCAGTGCAGACCCAGATCAGACTCCACAGATCGTGGCGTATGATCAGGGTCTCCACTGTTTGCTTACAGAATGCTTAAAATTTGAATAAAAATAAAACTTTATACACGGGGAAGCACAGACCAAGATTAAGAAGATACTAGATTAAGCCTAATAATTCGCTATTAAAACATAATAGGCTAAGAAATTGCATTTCTTTCGAAGAAGATCATATTTGTCTCAGCAAATAGTGCAGACCCTGATAAAATGCCCCATTATCCAAACGCCATTTTAGATACGAAACAAGTCACTAGATTTACTATATGGAGGTGTGGACTAAAATGAAGACACAGACCAAAATGTAGGGGTCTTATAGGGGAAATTATTTTAAACAGTTTGCACACACATATTTATTTGTGGGACAAGAAAAGTCTGATGTTTCTTTCACACAATTTTTGTGAAACGAAATTCTACATCCTGCGCATTTTATCGTTTCTCCAATACTATTGGGCAACCGACAAGTACAGTGTAAACTTATGTGAATGGACTTGTGTTTTGTACGGTTTTGATTTCTTACGGGGCGCTTTGGTACCGTTGGGAAACATGTTAGTACTCCGGACTCGAAGCAAGACAGTAAATGTGGCCGCATTTGTTTCGTATAAAAAATGACGGTTGGATTTAAGACGCCATTTGTGCAAAATTCTACCAAGTGTGCGAACGCGAATACGCCACAATCAACACCGTTTGTCTGTTTTTGAGTTTCTATTTATATAACTTCCAAATCTTGATCTGTGTTTTTCCCATACATTAAACCTAATTGTATTGACACACTAGGTGTCATTATAAGCCGTGTCTGTCTGTCGAAGCCTAAACATAAAAATACTATTTGTTTCGTCCCTAAATGTGGTTACCCAGTGATCTCTGCCTGTGTGATGAATCTGGCAAGCTAGAGTGTTGTCGTTTGGAATGGGATTTAAAACAGTTTGGTTTTGAACATGCCAGCGATTTTCTTTTTCTATATACCTTGGAACCTTTTCTGGGAGTTGGAGACTTGAGATTAATGGAAATTGCTTTCTAGCCAAAATATTTGCTGCCTCTATTATTTGAGAATTAAGCTTGCCATTGCTTTACTTGACACTGTGCCACAACAAAAGAATTGGTGCTAGTAAACTAAATTAAACATTTTTCTGAAGCGATGACATGTATCTAAACAAATAGATAAAAATTGAATAATTGTTTGCTTTGGTGTTCTTATGTTGCATAGTTTCCTGAGATTTCCTTAACTTGTTTTGTGGAGTATAGATCATTAAAGTAGGTCTAGAGAAACGCGAGAAAATGGCCCTGCAAAAACATATTTGGCCAAAAATATGGTCAGGCTAAAACCATTTCGGACAAAAAAAAGTGGCCCGGCCATAGCCGGACCGGCCGGACCGCCGACGACGGCCTTGAGTCCGACCAGGGCTCAAAGTGATTAGCTAAGTATCTAATCAGGCTTCAGTTATGTGCAGTCTTATCAGGGACTTTGCTTTTCAACCATATCATTTGAAATCCTTTATCATACCTATTGAATTTGAGCCAGTGCATGAGATTTCCAACGATGGGGTATGTGCGACCAGCAAAGCCTCAGATCAGCCCGCGCATACGCGCAGCCTGATCAGAGCCTATGCTAGTCGCTTGAGTAATCTATGATTGTTAAGCTACTGACTGAACATCATTTGAAGTGTTTAAGCTTAAAGGGAGGCTGCAGAGACTCGTCCGAGTCTACACTTGTCAAAATGTCAAAGTGTTGGAAATCTCATGCCGCGGCTCAAAATTTTATGAATAAGGAAACTAAATTGAATAGAAAGATGTTTGAATACCAACTTGATTTCAATCAGTAAATTGCAAATATGTGATTAGCTAAGTATCTAATTAGACTTCATTTATGAGCAGTCTAATCAGGAACTACGCTAATCAACCGTATCACTGGAAATCCAATTGTTGCTTAAAATTGCATCTAAAATTTGGTGCATAAAGGTCACGTTGTCTCTATGTACAGTGGGCGGAGTTTCGGTATTGTCTCCAAAAGTTACCTGTTTATCGGTGTTTATTGGAAACTACCAAATTTACCAAAAAAGACCTGTGAGGCCAAGGTCAGCCGGCACTCTGAGTTGGGCTGCTCAGGATCTTCGATGACCTTTACACGTTATGTAATTTAGGCCCAAGCTAGTCATCACCCCCATGTGGTCGGACTGATCAGGGTCTTCCTTATCCGTTTAGAGGTGTATTAGAAAACAAATCTAAATCCTGGTTAACCAAAATTGGTTTGATTATCAAAATCAATTCAACATTATGATTTGCTTTTAAATCTCGAATATAGAATATCAAATCCAACATTCAACTTTAGAATCTGAATCCAATAATCATTTTGTTTTGAATCTCTAATACCGAAAGTCAAGATCAATCCAAAATTCAAATTTTATTTGTCAAATATTCGATATTAGATATTTAAAAAAATCAATGGTGGATTGAGTTTGATATTCGGTATAAAACATTCAAAAGATTTGAATGTTGGATTCAAAAGATTTAAATGTTGGATTGACTTTGATATTCGAAATTCAAAAGCTTTGCATGTTTTCGATATAAAACTTTCAAAATTTGAATTTTGGGTTGAGTTTGAAGTTCGACATTCGCTATTCAAAAGATTTAAATCTTGGATTGAGTTATTTATTCGTCATTTAAGATACTGGATATTCTACATTCAAAACTTGAATGTTGAATACCGAACATAAAAAAGTATTGGTTACTCAGTTTCTACCGTTTTTGTTTTAAAAGCGATTTTTGATAAGTCAGCTCATATGGATCCACATTTTGTTTCACATTCAAACGGGGCCTTCAGTCGACATAACACCACACTGAGACCCCAGAGGGGGGGATCTCTGATTTGTTCTTCATACTTCGGCTCGGGCCCTGCATCTACCGTTCACCCCCAAAAAATATCAGAAATTTCAAGCACCCCCAAAAAATTTTCTTCATACCACCAAAAAATATTCGTTTTCTGAAAACCAAAAAGAATATTGAAATGCAAAATTTTGAGCCCAAAAAAGCCTACGTATGTATGAAAATATCAGAGTACCCCCCCCCCCCCCCTGGGACGGAGACGCTCATTAGATGAACATTTTTGTGTGGACAACGTATAAAGAATCCAAACACCGTTTTCGTTCTATTAAACAAGGAGGGTCCGACAGTGAGGTCATAATATGTTTAAGTACAAAGTTTGAGGTATCAGTATATCTTACAGTAATAGAAAGTTATAACGGGTTTGGGATTTACCCGTTTCGTCACTGTCATAAACGACTTGTGGAATAGTACGATGTTATCGCTCACAAATATATGTGTACTTTTTTAGCGATCGTAAACACAGTTTTGCATAAAAAGGTGCACATGCCGGCAATGTTGTCATTTGAACCGCGACACGAAAAAACAAAACGAAAAAAAACAACAAAAAAACAACCAAATGAAATGAGTGTCCAGTGAAGACTCAAGCCAGACAAGATATCAGTCATGTCAATTCAATTTTCGATTTCCACAGTACATACGCTATTACGTTCGTCTATACATAGGTACATGTGAACATACACACAAACAGACATACAGACGGACGGAAAATCAGTCAAATGGACGGACGGAAGATAAAACGACGAGCAGTGATATACAATCATAAGACGCACAGACAGACGAGCAGAAGCAACGGATTGATGAACAAAAGGACGAGCAAAACACGCTGGCATGCCCACATGCACCATGCCGATGCGGACATTAGTATGTACCTACAACATTCGGCATACATGCATCGACCTACCGTTAATCGTCACTGGGTCGCATGCTTCAAAGTGAGCAGTCTAATATTTTACAGAACACTTATCCTCTACATATACTTTTAGAGTTTGACCTGGCATTTTGCGCAAATACAGTGAGTGCATACAGAAAGAAGATAAATAATAATGATAATAATTAGCACTGTGAGTGTCAAACAAATCAGGCTTTGCTGCAAATTTTTTTGTTGATCATCATTTTAATAGACTAGTGATTTCCCCCCTTCTATTTTGACACCGCAGCATCCAGAACACAGTAAAGTTAGAATTTGTACCCTGTCCTCCTGCCAAAATACAGTTTAATCCTCCCTTATCTCAGCTGATTAACGATAACCCTACCCCTTAAAGGTGAATATGCAATTAAACTACTTTGTAAAAGTTTGGAAACCTCTGTTCCATACCAATTTTACCCACGAAACATATTACGAATATACGATTCTCACTTTGTCCCAATTCTCACTTTGCGCACGGACAGTTCCGGAATTGTACCGCGCAAAGTAAGAATTCTCAGTCTGTCCGCCAATTTAAGAATTCTCACTTTGCGCGGAGCGATTCCGGAATTGTCCAGATTCTCAGTTTGCGCAGAACATATACACCATCTATATATTGCAAATGTTGTGTAAAACTTCAGCGGTTTGATAGTGAAATGTGCTATTTTGAAGAGTACTCACCATCGTTTGTTGTTTACTTTCGATTCAGTGGTACGCTATTTCCGGTTTCGATGATAGACGGTGAAATACAGTTATTCGTTTCTTGATAAAGACCAAGTGGCCAAAAGTTTGAGACAAGAGTAAAGATAGTGTTTTTCTATGAATAAATTCCCTTTGGAATATTTATTTGATAATCAGTATTTTATAAAAGAGTCACATACGAGGGCTGTTCAAATATGAATGCAAGTAGCTTCATAACTTTTTTCACCTATATGCTACGACAAAATGGTAAACGTTTCTATAAAGGACTATATGTCCCCTTTAAACTGGCACCAGACCTAAAGAAAAAAACAGTATATTTATCGAGCTATATCCCTTCGAATAAGGGTCGCGTTAGTATACTAACAAACTCAATGCTTCGAACATATACCAGTGATATAGACAAGTGTATATCTCTTAGATAAACAGGTGAAATTTCTTGAAATTTTTAAGGAAGTATTCCCATATTCTTATATAATGATTTTGTAAAATATGCAAAAATCCGACATGCTTTTGTTAAATTAGAACGAATCGTTTTCACTAAAGTCTCCTTATGTTTGCAAATGAATGGTAAACAAAACACCACCTTTCAGTTTTCAGCTAAACTTATCTCTAACATAATGTACGAAGCAACATTTAAACTAGTTTTAACTCAAAGGCAATATGTTGATCGCTCATACTGAGTTGTTGTTACAAATTATTGATGGATAGTGGGTAATTTTTAAACTTCATTAAGTCAAAAATGCCTTAAGTGAAGGGTTTATAGAATTTATACTTATTTTTCATGCCATAACATTAAGGCTTTATTCTAAATTTGAACGTAAACTTTAAGTTTGACCACTATAGGCATTATTTACAATAAAATTACTCACCTGGTCTTAAGGACTAGACAGATTGGGCATATTTCAATTAATGTCAACATGTCATTAAGAAGCAGAAAAATGCTTGAAAAATGATATAAAATGTGATTCCTCTGTAAATAGAGGACGGCGCGTTTTGAAAACTCCCTTATGACATATTTAGCATGTTTTCAACAAAACGCAAAAAACGACACAGCGATGTTCATTATTACATTACCAGTAGATAGCTCAAAATGACGTTTATCATAAAATTAATGACGTCACAAACGTGCCGGCTTACTTGAGATCGGAACAGAATTATGTAAACTTTAACCTGCACCAACTTAAGTATTGTTGCTTAAAATTGCATCTAAAATTTGGTGCCATTTTGTCTAAAACTTACAAAGATATGAAACTATATATTCGCACATGTACCAAAACGTGCATAGCAATTTGCTTCAGAATAACTTCAGGGTCTGTAACCCAATAAATATAGTGTGTGTTTCTTTATGTTTGATACCAGTTGAAAGGCGACAAATAGTTCTTTCCAGAAAGGTATGGCATTTTGTCGTAGCATAAATGTGAAGAGAGTTATGAAGCTACTTGCATTCACATTTGAACGTTAAGCAAAACTAAAATGTCAAAAAGTGTCAGTACAGTAAACCCTCTCTAAAACGGCCACTCCAAAATAGATAAACCAAAGGTTTTAAAAACAAATGGCTTAATGAGGGTCGAAAGTATTGCAGGATGCTCTATTGGAGCATTCTGCAATACTTTGACCTGCATTAAGCGATAATTGGTCTTGAGAACTAATGTTTGGTCTTTTTTGGGTGGTAGCTTACATTGTAAGACATTATATGAAAAAAATAATGTAACTGTAGTGCGCTTTGCGAAGATTCTCATAGATCTTTTTTTCAAAAATAAAACATGTTCATTTTGTGGTTTTGTTAACAATAATACATCGTCCATTGGCTACTCTTTCTGTCAACAGATAGATAAGGCGTCTGAAGCGTTTCCATCTTCTGCTTGTGGTAATTATTTGTATAAAATTGGATAAGAGGCGGAGTCTTCCAACTAGCCAGAAGTTAAAAGTGCTCGAAGAGAAAATAAAGATCTATTTTCTGAATGATTGGGCTTCAGAGCTGATCCTGAGTTGGGTACAGGTAAATGTTATATATTTCTTTATTACAAAAAAACAAAAAAAACATCAACAAAAAAACCCGAAAAAACGTATTTCTGCTGCCATTACAAAAAAAAAGTTGCGATAGGACGGAAATGTATTTTTCGATATTTGTTTACTTGGTGAAAGTAGAAAAAACACAGGAATAAAATTAATTAATACTGGTAGGTAAATTATACATACTGAATTTCATGGCGTTTAGGAAGAAAAATAAAAACGAAAAGCATACGTTTTCCGAAATTAATATATATATTTGAACTGTTTGCGTGCTCGCATCGACCTTTGTTGTATGCTGGTGATCTCTGTAAACAGTTTGGACCCAGATCAGGACCAACAGAACGTCAGCCCGGATCCGGCTCCAAATCATCAGACGCGTATAGTGTTCCTGAAAGATTTTTCTGAAAATTTCTATTTTGACAAAAATCAGCAGACGACAACGAAAACATAAAAATACCCAGCATGCGGAGTTAATGGCAATATTGCAGTCATAGACCTTTGTATGGCTGTAGAGCCTGTACCCCACACCCAGGGGGAATTTCAGCCGCTATGATTATCTGATACTACAATATATATGCCACAGAGTGAGATATTTAGCCCTTTAAGAAGTGTCATGTTAACATGTAACATAAACATTACATACGTTACCCGAAAAATGTAAACCACTAGTTTGGTGTCAATGCAAAGTACCCTTAGACATAGTTACATTACTTGTTTTTTATGCTTATATGTAGTCATTCTATTACGGGGTGGCTTTTAAAAATGTTTTATTTGAGCATAAAAGTGGTACTTACATTACTTGATGTTACATATGTTATATTCGTAAACTACACTTTTTAAAATCAATTATTTTTTAATTAGTTGCATTTAACAAATTTTATATGCATATTTTACATCACAATACCATGACCCTAAAAGGCAATTTACTTGGTATTTCAAAAAAGGCAACCAGCTTGCAACTATCACAGAAATTGTAAGAGTTGTAAGCTGCTGAGTATGATGATCCTCATTAAAAAAAGGATCTTACATGAGCGCTCATGTTGTATTGAATTTATTAAACGAGTTGAGGAAAAGAGATAAAATGCGAGGCTTGTCGAGCATTGTATCTCTTTTTCGCAACTCGTTTAATAAATTCAATGATACAAGAGCATGAATGATATTAAGATTACTTTGAAATCTCATTTCTGCTGTAAAAACATTATAATTTTGTCATTATGTACGCAAAGTTGTTATGGACGTCATAAAGTTTCCCGAAAATCTATAAACCACTATTCTTGCATAGGAATTCGTTACTCCAAGCTGTTTGAAGCTGCAAAATCCATGTTCAAATCATGAGATTCACGTGCTGTTTGAACATGGCTTTTACTTGAAAAAGCCTAAACTGGCCCCTGATTTGTATGCATGACGTTACACGGGAAAGCGCTGTGGCCGTGACTGATCATTTCGCCGATGCTTTCGTTCGCGAAAACGTTGCACTCATATATGTGACGTTGTGCCGACGTAATGACGCTCGAAAGTTTGACGCTGACGCCATTTTGTTTGAAGAAATCAAGTGTAAGAAAGGGCTATTCAATGGTTAAGCGACGTTTTCAGCGCGGTTAATGCCAAAATCAGGTAAGATATGCAAGAATAACGATAACAGATTTTTGTTTCATTGAATTAACACTTGCCGGGTCCCTCGGACGATGTTCGAACAATCGGCCTAACGGCCTCGTGTTCAAACAGCTTCCTCGAGACCTGGCAAATGCTAATGCATGAAAAAAACATGTGTGATCCCTACAGTGGTTTATCGATTTTATAGCATGGCGTTATTTCACTCCAGGACTCGACGTCATATAATTTGTTTGTTTGTTTGATTTGATTCTTTACGTCCCATGAACAATCTTTCAGTTATATAGAGACGGGTATTCCTTGGTTGAATCAGTACTAAGTTAGGATTAATGTGTTTTGCTCAAGGACACAACGCATTGACGCCGGTGAAGCGTGAATCCGCGGCTCCAAGGTCTCGAGTCAAGCACTCTATCACTGAGCCACTGCGCTCCCTCAACATACAATAAGCTGATTTAAAGGTAAAAAATGTTTCATTGAAATTCAGTAAGCTATCCTATCTGTAAGCATTTAAACACCGCAATAGGAGCATTCTGTTGATAAATAATAGTGAAAGGCGATATTTAACATTTTCTAGTGTAAAATATCATTTTGTTGCTTGTTTCATTATTTATAACATACATTACTAACTTTAGTACATTCTATTTAATGGCTAGTTCTTAAAATTAAATTATACATCATGGAATTTTTAATTTCATTTTAAACCTATTTTTTGCAATTAACAGATATATTGCTACCAGATGAATTTCATTACAAAGATATCCATGTGCTCCGCCCACGCCGAGATTCCGTCACGTAAAGGTTCATAACTTTTTATCTAAACTGTGATTCCATCCATATTTGTACAAAATGTTTTCTAAATGTATAAACACATCCTAAAAATATCATAGAATTACTGATACACAGTCTCGTGTTATAACAAAAGTCCACTATTTACTGGGAAAACCCTCGTACATATGCATCAATTTTGTAATTTACCATGTGTCGTTTTATTGAATGGCCGCCAAAATAATTCATTTCTTTCACATTGTAAAGCACATAGTTTTAATCTTAGATGTTGATACTGTAACAGCAGTTGGTCCCCTAGGCATGTAAATTGTGTTATATGTGTTTGTATGATACAGTGTACCAAATACTGAATATCTCATCACAGATGTATTATTTGACGATAGCAAACGTAATAGTTACATTGCCTTTGGATGAAAAAGACAATTTTTATCCAAATTTATTAATGCTCAAATGAAGATTTGGACCAGCATATTCATTTTTTGTACTTATCACATATGGGCCAATGCTGACAGAATGGGGTTTAATTCTGATATGAGTCTAAATATAAATATAAATTTGTTGTGTATGGGAGGAATGATGGCTCTGGCAAATCTACACATTTCCACATGCTCGACTGAACCTTCAATATGTCACACTGCGATAAGTACCAAAATCAAATGTTCTGGCTCATTTTATTTTTTCTTTACATTAAACCAAGCCTAAATGAACTTTCTTAAGACACAAAGATATGATAATTATAGGGATATGCATGAAGGTTGCTATATATGGACATAATTATTATAGAATAAATGCATGTTTTCTTTTTTTCTTTACTTGATTTCTACCTACCCTTAAAGGACTTGCAATTTTAGATATTGTAAGTTTGCACTTATCCTTGATTGTAATCAATTTAGTTGTTGTAATCAATAGCTGAAAAGCTATATATGTTTGTTATAGCTTACACAATGAATAGTATATCTTACTAAACTACTAAATACTAAATGCTCACCGTTATGGTTAATCTAAACGGAGCTATAGACAGTAAAGAAAATAACTTGCATATATCAAATATCTCTTGACAATTAAACAAACAAATACAAACGTAGGAGAGATAAACAATATCATTTAACATTTTAAGAAAAATAATTTGATCATTAAAATAAGTAGTTTGTTAAATGCTGTAGACAGATCTTTCTTTTCATCACCCACGGGTCAATGAGTAATATACTTTTTAAGGCAATGCTCATCTTTCTTCAAATGGCAGTAATATATATCCACTAGCAGTTTAAATAGTGTTTTTACTACACTAAACAAATGTATATAAAGAAAGTAACATATAAAACAGTAAAGATAGGTGCATATTTTAGCTTCAATTATACTGCTAGTCATTTGCTTTCTATTAAAAAATAGTATTTATATGTAAGAACTAGAAAAAACAATAATTGATATAATCACTATAGAAAATCCTATTTTTAGAGTAACATAGTAAACTTTGATATTGCAGGGTAATCCTCCATCTGCTGAGGAGCTGACATATATTAATTTGAGGCTTATATAATGAGATTTTTTATAGTAAATTGCAATGAAAAGAGCTTCGGAGGTCTTTTGACAGCCAATGGTCAAGTGATAGCACTGTACTCAATAGGAATATATTTGAAAATAAGTAAAGTATACGACTGTAATGTCATATATTTAGATTTTTTTGTAGCATACTGGCTGCATTCATATGAGTGCTTTCAATTCAATGAGCATGTCGAAAAATAAGAAATAGATTTAACTTTGTAGTTGCACAATAGGATGTGAGACTATAATACGGTCACCGAGTACACATGACTGCTACTAGGTGAAGCTCCAACAACCAGATGCTGATATGAGCCCTAATGCATTTTATATTTCAATATACATTCAGGGTAGCTATAGAAACTCATAGTATACAAAACAACCCCTAAATAGGGAGAGGGGTTCCATTAGCAGATTGTTTGGATGTAACGTATGCTATTATTTGAAGTATGGTTTCAAGATTAGCATACTAGCCTAGTATTATTTACTGCTGTTATTCTCTCTCATAATACGCCAGCTGAATATACTTGTTTTTTTAAACCGCTAGTTTTGAAAGTAAGATTCGGTTATGCAAAATGTATGCTGCTGAATTACCTAAGGCATTGCCAAGACTCTGCAGTTTCATTTCATTTTAAAAATGCTTGGTACTTCTGGCACAGACGATGCTAGAGTAAATTTATCCTCATTTCAAAAAAGTCACATTTTATACAGTATGAAATATTCCACAGAGACGCTATCCATTTGTATTTTCGTTTGTTTGTAGATGTTTCTGACTGCCGTTATTAAAGTCGAACACGCTTCACATGATTTGGTGCAATCAGACTCCTTTTTTCTGTCACGTAATAGCATGAAGACAAACACTGCCAGCAGCTTAATCATAGAGATTCAGTTTTATGCATGCAAATTACATAGGAAATTTGCACGGTTCTGTACCCCTTGTTATCTGCGACACGGCATTGAAATTTTCAGCTGTTATTCATTACTATTAGGTGTCACTGTTTTAGTTTAGAAATGGAAAAAATAGTGCAAAGTATCATCAAATTGACTTTTTAAGTTTTACATTCAAACCGGAAGTGCACAGCAGCAGTGAAATATTTGTCATAACAAAATGGGCGAATCAAGTTCTATTCTGTCTTGGCTATCTTGTTCAGATAAAATAAAATGCATACAACAATTTTAGCACAAGGTACTTTCAAAAATCTCGAAAATGTGACATTTAAAAAAAATCATAAAAAAATTTACTTTAGTCAAAATTTAAGAAATTTTGCTCAGTGTATGCTTAACGAGATTTCTGTCGTTGATAGACATCGATGTCATATCGCTGCTAAGTTTAATGTATTTGTTGATGAGGATCATAGTAAGCTTCCTACATTATACTGGTTACCAACACTTAATAAAAGACCCTATAAGTCATGTTTAATTGCTAACTCTAGCTTATGTACTACTACCGAGTTGTCGATAACTTTGACCACTTGCCTTATTGCGATTAAAAACATTGTGAAACTGTTTTTGAGAGAAATGGTAAAACTATATTTTGGTCTGTAAAAAACTAAGGTGAGATTCTTAACAAATTAAAATCTAGAGAATTTCTACCATCCAGTGTGTCTGGAGCTCTGGCGGCCCTTTTGTTCAGTGGAGCGGAATTATTTGTGCATTTAGGTAGAGGGCATTACGAGGAACAATTCTATGAAATAATTTCAAATTTGGGCCAGTGTTTAGGAGGAGATGTCGTTTAAAATATTTCTTATCTGGAGCTCTGGCGGCCCTTGTGTTCAGTGGAGCGGAACCATTTATGCAATTTTGCAAGAGGGCATCATGAGGAACATTCATGTGAAGTTATGTGAAATTTTGGATCAGTTGTTTGGGAGGAGATGTTGTTTTAAAGAAAATGTTTACAGAGGACGGACGACGGAATACAGACGACCGACGCACACCGGACGAAGACCGATCACAATACCTCACACTAAAAACGAGCACCCATACTTTATGCTTCTGGCTCTATATCATCATATTTCAGTTATTGTGACGGTGTGCCGCGGTCCCTGCGCACTAGGCATATATAGCACACACGGCATTCCCAGTTTTATGCACCCACTATGGCTTCTAAAAAGGAATTCGGGCTGTATCCTGCCTTATCCTACGCCTATTTTGCATTAAGTGAAAGTGTGGGGCATTAGTTAGTTTGAATTTTGGAAGTGATCTAAAACAGGTTTGAATCTTGTGGGGATCGACGTGACAATTTCGTCTGCACAGTGTCACCCCCACTGTTCCTGAAAGTGTAAGTTTTTATTCCGCCTGGAAGGGCAGGGAGTTTTGTTATTGTTTGTTTATGTTTTCCGCTCCCCCTAATGGTGAGCTGTACGCTGATGTTTTTTAAGGTAACATCATCCAGGGCATCACTCCGCTTCTCCGTCCAGTCCTTGTATACTTAAGCTCGCGGGCGGTGTTACTCAGACGCGGACGTCGGTGTACGAAGTTAGCTTTCCCTAGGGCAAGCTTTGGGGAATAAAATAATTTTGCCTCTTTTATTATGTTTCTTCTATTTTAGTTGCAGTTTTTATGGAGCGGGTTGGCGAGGAGTCAGTGTTCTTTGTGATTAATGATCCCCTCAGAGATCTCACTTTTTGCTCCTTAAAATTTTGTACTCCATTTCAATAGAGTGGCCAGTCATCGTGTGATGGCCTATATATCTAGAGGTTTTAAGCGGGGATAGGGGGCTTATTCCTAAGGGGAATTGCGCCGCTCGAGTATGGTAAGACTCAGAACATGTGTGTGTGTTCTGAGTTCTCCCAGCATTCTGGCTCTAAACAACGAAGTTAATGGGAGTTTAAGGTGGCAAACCATGTGGTGGAGCAAAAAAACTGGCAAAAAGTTGCTTATTTAAGGCAGAACCCCTCCCCATCTGTAAAATGGAAAACGATTGCATGAATGATATGGCAAGATGTTGAAGTTTCTTGGATTGCCAGAATTACTTTTTCTAAGAGGGGCAGTAGTGTTAAAATTTGGCAAAAGCTTCATTTTTAGAAGTGAGATTAAGAATTTCTGACATCCATTTGCAGCAACAGATACTCGACACCGGCAAAGAAAAACTGAAAAATGATCATTGAGTTTTATATAATCCTGACCTGACTTTATTATGAAGTCTAAGTCAGAAATGAAATGTATTTATTTTTGGGTAAAAATCAGTATTTTTATACAAAATAATCCAAATTTTTGTAATCGGACAGATAAAGTTTTTAAAGTTTATAGTTTTTATTTATCTTGTTTTAAATTTGATGCTGCATTATTCAACTTACATATATCCTGTCGTGTTAACTTATAAAACCTGTCAAAATAATTTCTTTTTTTGCCTCGAAAACCGACATTTTTATATTCAGGTATATTTTGGGAAATGCATGTTTTGCTATTTCATAGATATCAGGGCATTGTCATAGTATGAAAATGACGTAAATATAGTAAACATATCAAATGGAAATAACAATCATCATGTTCTGTGATATCATATCAAGTATTGACAAACACTAAAAGAGGGCCAAGTGACCCTGGATCGTTCACTTGAGATTTTGTTTAAAACTTCTAATCTATATGTATTTATTAAAAACTTACCATGCTCCTTGTGAACCCTTGGTGGGGCCATTTTTGTCCCCAGAGCTCTATTTGGAGCAAATTTAAATATGGTCCACTGGGTGATATCAGGGATCTAGACCTAGTGGTTGCAAACCAGGAGATTTTGTATGTTTCAATTTATAAGTCAATATAAACTCTGTGACCTCCAGGATGAGGCAATTTAAGCAAACTCAGCAGAGTATCACTAGGTGATGTTACTTATCAAAAATCAAAACTTTGGGGCAAGAATATTTTTTAATGTTTTCTAAAATAACCTATTGATAAATGAAAAATGTGGCAAATTATAAGTCGCTCAATTAAAGTGGAACCTCTCCCTACTTGTAAGATAAGATTGTAATATTATCAATGGAAAGTTTTATAACTGTACATTATGAAACCACTAAAATTATTTTTCAAAACAGGGCAGTGATTATTTATTAGGCTTCGAAGAAGGGCCTCCTCATTCAAAGAATCATATATAGCATCTAAAATAAGCAAAAGTGGCTGGGTGAAAAGAAATGCAAAAATGCAAATAATTTCAAAATTTTAAAGCAAAAAGGGTGTATATTTAACCAAATAAGCTATGCATTAAAACAGTTAGGCATTTTTAATGTCATGTATAAGAACGCAGATGTGACAAAAGAGACCTTAATGCATCCAAGCAGTTATTACATAAGAGACATTTAAAAAAATACTTAAAATAACATAAAATTACATACCTTTATATTTCCATGAAAATGCTTTTAAACTTTGATACCATCAAAATAGCAAAAGTTTCTGATTATACTTTTTTTTAAAGTTTTCTATAAGGGTTGTCGCCATGTGAACACTCAGATCACAAAGCCTACAAGTGGGTCATTTTGAATGCCTATATTACGACATAGAAGATATAAATTCATATAACTTCATCATCATTTTCATTATCACATGTATAAGACATGAGAAAACTTTATATTTGCTAGATTCTTATGCTGAGCATGCAATAATCAACAAACGAATATAGACCAACACCCTGACGTCATCATACCGTTTACACCATTCTTGACGTCACATTCCAAACCTGATTACTTATGTTGTTTCTAACATCCATATAATCACCAGTTTCAAAGATAATGACTTTACAGTTTCAGGAAATGTTCTAAATATGTTATACTTTGCAGATGTAACATTAGCCTGATTTTGATTATCGCGACCATAAGGTACCTATTATCATATCCTGGCCCATACATAATGCAGAACAGAATTACCTTATTTATCATTTTGACATCATTATTTAGTACCATGATTACATTTATTTTAATCTATTGTCTTCATTTTACACATATTGTCAGTGCGTACGATTTGAACACATTCCAAGTCAAGTATGGTCTTTTATCCATCAGGTAATTAAAATATAGTAATTTTTGCCTTTGGTATTAGTAGTAGCATGGAGTTTGTGCATCACCAATTGTCCTCCTAAATCTGTTTTAAAGAGTTTAGTTAGTGCTATAACAAGAACTTGCCATTTTCTTTTATGCCTCGATGTTCATAATTGCCTATGGTGTGTATTTCAAATTATCAATATAATCTTGGAGTTAAAGGTCAAGGTCAAATTGAGACAAAATCTGTAATACAACTCATACATGACCTCCTCTACCGAGGGTATTCATATATGGCACAATGATTGTCTATGGGGTGTAGATAACAACATAGATTTATTATCATCGCGGCGTTACCATTGGTGTCATAAGACAAGGTAAAATATACTTACAATCAGTTAATGGCTTATTACGCGAACCCCTCATTCATTTTTTGACCAAGGGTGTTCATACTTAGCACAATTATTGCTTATGGTGTGTAAATTACAAAGTACGTTTACATATCACCGTTATGTCCCTAGAGTCAAAGGTTAATTAGAATCTGTCTGACAGTGTTTTTTTTGACAGAGGTGTTTCATATTTTGTAAAAAAAATGCCAATATGACATTTGAGCCTTGTTTTCAAAATAATTTGAAGCTGGTTCTATGGATTGTAAAGCAATATCTCTAACATGTTTTGTTGTAAATGGTTCATACTTTGCACACTGATTGTCTAAGGTATTCTTTTAACAATAATAGCTTCTGACTGTTGTTGTGACCTTTGTATCAAAGTTCAAGGTCAAACTGCTTAAAAACCTACATTTTAAAAGTAAGAAAGAGGGCAAAGATCAGGAATCGATACAATCAAGCACCATACCTGACCCACGATACCAATGATTAGTGGTACAAATTTTTATGTGTTTATGACTCTCCTAGGTTCTATGCTAGGCAGACCAAATAGTGGACCATAAACTCCCTGCATGGGGCAATAAAGAGGTCCGTCCTTAAAGGGCTTAGTTATTTTCTGATAATATATATATATTTATCTTAGTGAACCTATATAGGCGGTAAGACCCCCCTTAGACAGGTGAGATATTGAAATACACTTAGACATAAAATAATCTTTCCCTTAGTAGTTAATCTGCTAATGACCACTTACAAACCAAACTGTAGACCTGCATACCTGTAAACTCTGCATATACGGCCTGTAACGCATTCTGTTTTTGAAGAGACATATAAATGATCATATTTGGGACACTGGCTGTCTATGGTTTTATGATGGCACAATCTCCTCCTAAACTACTAGCTAGATTTTAACCAAACTTTGCAGGAATGATTCCTATATGACCCTCTTAAATAATTGTTCAAATAGTCCAGTCAATTGCATATCTAGGTCACATGGGCTTAAATAGATTTTCAAAATGAAAATCTTCTTGTTTGAAACAAAAATGCCTAGAGTCTAAATATTTGGCATGTAGCATAACCCAGTAGTCATCCACCAAGTTTGTTCAAATTATAGCCCTGTGGTTTAAATGGCACATTCCTGGAGGTGGCATATTTTACATAGGCATGTGATCACCTGCTGGGAAAGGGCTGATCTCTTGGCTCTCTTATTTGTGGTGTTAACTGACGTTTTGTCACTTTCCCTTATGGTGTCTAGATTGTATCGATTTACGGGTTTGCCCTCTGCTTTACTTTTATATTTGGAAAATATAGAACAAATTTTCTTGTCTGAAAGGACAATGCCTAGTACCTTAATATTTGGTATGCAGCATCACCTAGTACGCCTCTACCAATTTTATTCAATTTTGGGCACAGGGACTATTAAGTGGACCCGCCTGCGAGCTCACACGTTCACCATAGAAATCTATTGGGAAAATCTTCTTGTCTGACACCACAAGGCATAGAGCATTGATATTTGTTATGTAGCATCACCTAATATACCTCTACTACGTTTGTTCACATTATTGCCCTTGTGCCAAAACTGGTCCCACCCTGGAGTCACATATTTTACATAGGCTTATATATGGCACACTTAAAATAGTCTAGCCTAAACCACAGAACCTACAGTCTATATTTGTCATGAAGCATCATCTAGTAGACTTACTAAGTTTGTTGAAAATTATGGCCCTGTGGCCGAAAATGAGGCCGCCTCGGGGATCAATGTTTTATAAATAGCTTATATAGAGAACATATCAAAACACATTCTCCAGATATTAAAAGGCTTGATATTTGATATGCAGCATCAACAAGTGATACTCTACCAAGTTTGTTCAAATTATGGCTCTTTGGTCAAAATGGCATCGTCCTGGAGGTCACAGAGTTTATGAGGCTGTTATTGTTCTTCGACTCTTCCTCACGATGCCGTGGTTTTGTATGCAGTGTGTGAGTGTGGCATTTCCTGGTCATACTGTTTATTTTACATTGACTTACATATAGTGAAAACATAAACAAATCTACTTGTCTGAAACCACCAGGCCTAGAGCCCTGATATTTGGTATGTAGCATGAGCTGGTAGACAACACTTTAATATGTTCCAATTATGACTCTGGGACCAAACATGGACCACAAGGCAGGTCATCAGGGGCGTGGCCAGTTTCCAATAGATACATATAGATAAGACTTTTAAAACAAAACTCAGGTGAGCGATCCAGGGTCACTTGGTCCTCTTTTTATTATGCCATTACTTGATATGATATCACAATATGTTAAAACTGATGGGTAAGAAAATGATTACATTTTTACGCTGAATTTTTTTGTTTATCTAAACCGCTGATCGATGCCTACATTGGGTGTGCTACACGTAGCTGTGAATTCTCTTTCCAAACTGTGCGGATGCGCAGGTTTGTCTGAGTATTCGCTGCTCGCCTATGCGATGTGTACAAAATATCATGTGCCGTCTCTTTGATTTCAGAAGCATGTTTGGACAAAAATCTTACCAATGCATGGCGCTGCTTTATCTCTTTCTATATGACGCATTCATTCGATCAAGCGTTACCAGATCTGCTGATTTCTGGGACAGAATTGTCGAGGATTCCTATATATACAGCCCTTATAGTGACTTCTGCAATCGCACAGAACCAGTACCCGAGAAACCCGAGTGGGAACATTTGTGTACAGCACCCTGCAGTTGTGATGTTGTTCACTGTAGAGAGAAGAGTGAGTGCTGTCCTGATGTTCTTCAACACCGAGTACAGAAGGAATATGTAAATACATCCTGCTTATATCCAGTTGTTCATTCTGAAATTTTGGGTCACTGGAATGACCCGAGGTATCATGTGGAGTTTCCGCTTAAAATGGTAACCGGATGTTTGAGTAACTACACTGGTTCCGAGCTTCATAAACAATGTCTTATATACCGAAATACCACACATCTGGACAACATGGTGCCAGTCCTTTCATCAGCTACAGGGGTTATTTATGTCAATCGATTCTGTGCAGAGTGCAATGACATCACGAACTATGAACCTTTTGAATCTATATTCGTATGCTCAACTAAAATGTTCTGGCCTTCTAAATGGGACCTGCTTGTTACGGACAGAACACCTCAAAGTCAACAAGAACTTATTGACACATCATTGTGTAACTACATCTTCAGGCCACCTAATGGGTCCACAATCGACGACAATATTTGTTCTGAAGTTGTGATCCATGCATGTAATCAAACAGGTTACTGGGATTATTTTGATCAGTTTCTTGTTGACGCTTGTGGTGCATATGAATTACCACACCAAAGCTTCCGAAATATTTACTGCTTTATCTGCAACGCACCCAGAGAATTTACACATCTGTCTGACCAGAATTTAAGGATAAATCCATTTTGTCCATATATGATTGTATCAGTCCTGCAAATCTCATTTTATGCTATCATCGACGTTGATCTCTATCGCTTGCAGGAAAAAGATTTCACTCAACCAGCGAAAAAATCTGGAGATCATGAATGTGGGGACTACCCTGGTGAGGCATGGGATCCATATATGGTAAATATACAATAAAACCTGTGTTAAACGGCCACTCTCAAAATACCAAAAATAGTTTTTCAAGACCGTTATCGTTTCATGCAGGTCAAAATTATTGCAGAATGCTCCAAGGAGAGCATTCTGCAAATCTTTCGACCTTCATTAAGCTACCGCCGTCATTAAGATAATTGTTTTGTCTATTTTTGAGTGGCCGCTTAAGACAGGTTTACTGTATGAATAATGGACATGTCAATCATTTTGCTTTCATTTAGGACACGTACAATCTTCTGTCTTTTGTAGGTGTAATTTGGCTGCCACTATTGCGAAACAATATGAACCTAGACCAGACTGCCATCTTTAGAGCATTCTGACCAGGGTTCATACTGTTTGCTCAATAATGAAATTTGTATGGAGTGTGTTTGAAAATAAACATGCATTGTAAGAAATACTGTGACATTTTCAGGACAGAATATAAGAATCTATCATGAGTGTGAGGGTATGATAGAAAAATCCGTCCGGAGGACTGTTTGGCATCACAAGGCTTGCCGAGTGATGACAAACGGTGATCCCGAGGGACACATTTTTCTATCCTACTCTCACCCGAATAATGGATTCCTTTTTTTGCTCAACATTAGATACTACACTTTATTCTTAAGAAAATGCTTCCAGAAGTTCCTGTATACGCCGATATGCGACATGTTATAATAACGTCACTTTGACATAACAATGACGTCACCTGACGACCATGTGCGTGAGTTCCAATACAATCAAAGTATTTAGCCCTAACGTTACAGCCTGGGTTAGATAGCATCGGCAAGATAAGATGTTCTATCCCAGGGTGAAATCTCAGATAACCTTATCTGGTGTGCAAGATCAAATATTCTACTTTCTTTCTCTTCCCTCCTCTTTTGTTTCTTCTCCTTTGCAATTCATTATTTAGAATTTTGATTTGCATTCCAAGATAAGGGTAGAAAAATGCTTTTTTAAACTAGCTTCTTATATAAGATGGCTAGCTCATATTCCTATTTTTTTGTTAACGTATGGCCCAACTCTGTGGTATTAAATATAAGACATTATTGCTGTCTTGTCAGGGCGAGGGTCGTTCAAAACGTGGTTGTCTTCAATTATGCATTAATACACTATGTCACTGGAAAAGTTATACACCTAAGGAATCTTCTAATAGACTGATGGCTGAGAATGGTTTACCCCCCCAGGGAATTTGCAGATATATCTTATCTTGTAATGAATTTCAAGTCGGCTCTTTTAAGAGATGTTTGCACTCTGTGCTCCTGGATATAAGTCTCTGACAGCCTGTTACATATGTAACCATATAAAATTTAGAAAAATCAAAATAATGGTTTGAGCTACAGAAAAAGGCATTTAACTGTTTAATTATTCAACTTACAGATATAATCTGCATGCTTACTACCTTAGCATAAAAGCTTTTGGAACAAAAGTGTGGCTTCCTAAGGTGTTATGTGCGTTACTTTAATTAGGTTGCCCTTTAAAAATGATAGTTGTGAACAATATCATTTACTTTAACAGGTCATCTGTGCATTTATCAAATTGTTATTGAATATGTTCTACTAGCATACTCATTTGGCTTATAGAAAAAAGCAAACTTTCCCTTTCTACCTTTAATATACTATCTTATATGAGCAATTTAACAACACCATCCCCAGTTTTACGGAGGCCAATTCGGTAGGTATTATTTAAGTAAAAATATATGAAAACATTTGCTGCTGCTGGATATCTTGCATATTTGGGATTGCTTTGCTCATATAATAAAAAAGTATAGATTTTGCAATTGAAACAACAAGATCAGAGCACATGCTATAGGCTGTAACACATGTTACATGGCATAATAAATTGAGCAAGGACATTGACTTGATGTATGGGATTCTATTTCAGAAAAAAATGAATATTTTTGTAAAATTTCACTATATATATGCCACAGAATATGAGACATCTTAGCCCTCTGAGAAGTGTCATGGAAGCATGTAACATTAAAATTAGATACTTTACCCCAAAACTGTAATAATAATAATATTTTAGTGCCGATGCTAAAGTACTCTTCTTCAGCAAAGTTACATACTAATTCTTAGCTAAATTTTTAGCTACTAAATGCTCATTCTATTGTGGGATGACTTTTAAAAGTATTTTATTCAAGCACAAGTGTGTTTCTTGCATTACTAATATTATATATGTTATATTCGTGAACTACACCCTATAAAATAATTGATTTTATCTTAATGCATTCATTTGATAAATTTTAAATGCATATTTTAGATCACAATACCATGTCCCTAAAAGGTAATTAACTGGCAGATTCAAAACTGCAAATAGCTTGCATCTATCACATAAATTGTAAGAGTGATAAACTGCAGAGTATGATGTCCCTTAATAAAATGTATTATAGACCTTTTCATTGTAAATTGAACATGTGATCCTATCAAACACCATAATATGAACATCATATTGATAAAGAAATTTGTTAGGTGATATTTAGCATGTTCTAGAGTAAAATTATTGTGTTGTATGTTTGATTATAGGTAACGTATATTACTAACTTTATTACATACTTTTTAATGCCTAGTTCTTGCTTTAAATTATGCATCATTGTGCATTTTGATTTATTTTAAATCTATAGTTATTGCACTTAATCGATATAGCTACAAGTTTATCACATCTGGAACTTAATTGTTATTATAAAAGGCATGCTCAATGTACACTTAGTTTTGCAAAACTGTGTAAACGTTTATAAAACAACAAGATAAATTTATTGATTTACATTTTATAGGCTTTAAAGCAAAGATGATATGATATAATTCAAGTGTCAGCTGAATAAAGACAATTCCCATGTTCTGTCAAAAATTTATACCAGTTTAAATTTATACAGCTTTTTCAGACAGAAATAGATAAGATCAAATTTGACCAGGTGACATTAGAGTTAAGTTAGAATATATTTTAAATGTTTAAGAATATTGGATGGAAATAGTCAACATTGTCACCAGTACTATGCATATGTAATTTGCCAAATGACCTCCAAAGGAATTCATTTCTCTCACATTGTTAAGGGTATCATTATATATGTCAGATATTGATATAGTAGTTATTCTCCTGTCATTTGTTATATATGTTTTTGTAAATGATGTAGTATACCAATTACTGACTCATCACAGATTTATCATTTGACAATAGCAAAAGTATCAGTTTCATTGTCTTAGGATAAAAATGAACTTTTTTTATCATAAATATAAATGCTCAACTGAAGATTTGGAACAACACATGAATTTCTGATACAAATATCGGATATGGGCCAGTTATAACACAGTGGGGCTAAACTCTGGGCTAAGTCTTAATCTACATCTATTCTTTGTGTATTTGAGCAGCGATGGCTCTGCTGAATCAACAGTGTTTTTTAGTGTTACACTACGATAAGTATCAAAAGCAAATGTGCTGGTTAATTTGAATTATTATTGGCATTAAATTAAGCCATACTTAACATTCTTTAGATACAAAGAGATAATAACAATATGGATAAACATGAAAGGTTATCATATGTAGACAGAATTACTACAAAGAGAATGAATGTGTGTTTTCTTTTTTTCTTTACTTGATTTGGCCCTACCCTCAAATGACTTACAAGTTCTAATATTGTGAATTAGCTTTTATCCTTGATTGTAATTAATTTTGTTGTTGTAATCAATAGTTGATGAGCTATATATTATTGTATGGCTTATGCAAGAAATAATATATCTTCATTAGCTGCTAAATGCTCACTTCTATGTTTCATCTAAATTAGCTGTAGATAGTGAAGAAAGTGTCTTGTATATATCAATTATTTCTTGACAACTAAGCAAACAAATATAAGCAAGGAGAGATAAACAATACCATTTAACCTTTTAAGAAAGAAAAGCCATTAAAATAAGTAGTTCTTTAAATGCTGTTTACATATTTAATATTTTTTGTGTTAATCAGTAAAGGTCAACGACTTTATGTTGTGTATTGGATAACTGTGAATAAAACTTTTCTGGATAAAAAAATGTAACAACGTACCGAACTAGATCTTATCACTGTCAGAATCATAAATGATACTTCACCGCTTCTTCTGTGGAGATGAAGGTTTCTCATTGATCACATTTATGTTGAAAGTACCACCAAATATGTTTCGAGAAAACATTGAACTTAAACCACATTGAACAATCCTGTCTTTATTGTTCAGATTCTGAGTGTGTTGTGGCATGGAATAAACTGATTCAGACACAAAGAGTTTTTGCCATAAGGATTTGGAAATCCCTGGTAAGTTGAAGCATTTGACAAGATTTTAGAAATGTGTGTGTGTTTATTTTCGCTCAAACTGATGATGCTGTTCGCAGACTGTACAGTTTTATGCCCTGTAATCTGCATGGTTTCTGTTGGAGGTACATTATTGTCACTAAGCTTCTGAGACAAGTGCTTCCAAGCACTATGGTTTGAAAGTTTCTTATTTTGAAGGAATTCCTGCATTTATCGGCATTCACTTCATTACTGTGGATATTTTGTTCACCCTGATCAGTTGCCGTTTGAACCATATGTTGGCCGACGGCTTGCAGAAATCAGATGACTGCAAAAGGCTTTACTACTAGTAAACGTCAACTGGACATCTGCTGATGTTTTCAGCATCCGCCCACATTTTTGGTAACATTTCAGACATCTTTTATATTTCCACGGTTCTAGTCTAAGTTCGTCGTTCCATATGTTCAAGATATTCTTGACCCTCCATATCGACACTAGGATTTATGTCCCCCTACATGTTTAGGTGTTCCTCGGCAGACCTTGTGCCATAGTGAATTGCGGAATAGAACCAAATTGTATTTATAATGCTCTCTGGTGTATTTGAGCCCATTTGTTGACATTCCAATAGTTTTTTGATGTCTTCATCAGTAACAGCATTGGACCAGTGTTTTAGGTTTCCCAGGCCCTGTCGCTTTAATTCCCTCTGTTTAGATGTGAGAACCTCACGAAGTTTGGCAAACTCTTCACATTTTGTAAATGAATATTCATAATTGTGATTGCGTAAATAACGCTCATAGCTGGACTCTAACCAGCGTAAAGTATTTGGGCTCATAGTTACTGCCATCTGTTTTTCTAACTGACAGAAAGAATCTGCACAATAGCGTACACAGCTCCTTTGGAGGTATCTGATGAATTGACGTATGTTCACTTATTTTTTCTTCATGTAAGAAGCTCTTTAAGAGTTTTAGGTCATAGAAAGTTTTGCTAAGAGTGATTCTGTTTTTCTGCAGATTCCCAAAGTTTGGTATACCATCAGATTGGACCTCAACAAATCTCTTTTTTGTTGTAGTTTTAGTTGGCTTTGAGGTTGACCTGTTTTCACTTTCACTTTCCGTTTCTAACTGGGTCAGACGTTTGGCCCTGACTGTGATTATGAACTCAGTTCCATCAAGCATGACCTCACATCGATACATATTGCCTGTGATTCTAATATTTTTTCAACATGATTCCCTTCCCGCAACCATCAATCTATACTGTATTTCTCAATTCGAAATCATATGCTGAAGTGAAACTACCAACGTCTCCGGAAAAAAGTTATAGACGCATCTTGGTTGCTATAAACATCGTAATAATACGAAAAGCTATGTGGTTGATCAAGATTGTCAATTGGAAGCTGTGCAGGTGTTAATACAGGTGTGATCATAACATTATTTATGACATGAGTTATTACACTGAATTACATGACGGGCATGTTATTATCTAAAATAATGTAAATAAAGAAAGTAACATATATAACAGTAAAAATAGGTGCCTTTATTAGTTGCAATTATACTGCTAGTCATTTGCTTTCAATAAAAAATAATAATATTGATACGTACAAATACTAAATACTTTGATATAATCACTATAGGAGTTCCTATTTTAAGGGTAACGCAGTCAACTTTGATATTGAAGGGTGGTCATCTATCTACTGAAGAGCTAACATATGGATATAAGTGTGTGGCTTATATAATGAATTTTTTTTAAAAAGTAAAACACAATGTTCAACAGAGGATCGGAGGTCTTATGACAGCCTATGGCAGAGTGATAAAACTGTACCAAATATGTATATATATTTGAAATTAAGTAACGTATATAACATTAATATAAAAGGTGTAGATTATTTTGTTGCAAACTGGCTGTTGGTTGCATTTATTTAAGTGCTTTGATATCTATCAGCGTAACAATAAATAAAAAAAAACTAGATTTAACTTTGTATTTGCACAATAGGATTTGAGACTATTATATAGTAACAGAGCTATCAAGGCTGTAGCACAGTGACGTTCCAACTGCCAGTACCTAACATGAGCCAGTTTGCATTTTATATTCTTATATACATTTAATGAAGCTTTAGACAAGTGGAGTGAACAAATCAACCTCTTGATGGGCGGAGGGGTTCCATTAGCAGATGTTTTTTGTTGTTACGGACGTTACTATTTGCATTACTATTTCAAGATAAGCATGCTACTCTAGTATAATCTACTGCTGGTAATCAATTTTATAACATGCCAGTTGAATATAATTGTTTTTAACCTGTATGACTTTATTCCATGCTTTTTAGCCAAAATTCGTTTGATATTATTGTAAATTTATAAAGGGGTTGCTATTTGCAAATGTCTACAAAATATATTCTATAAAAGATAGGGAGTTGATCTTGCAGTTTTGGATAGATCAGTTTATTGCCTTTGAGGCAGCATCAAAGATTAGACCCAATAAATAGTCATAAACATTTTAGAAGAAACTAAAGGCGTAATAGTTTATCAGAATAGGGTCGTTATGCAAAATGTCACGTAAGTAACTTAGAGGATAGCCTCATTTTGTTTTAAATGGTAAGGTTTTGTTGCTTTATGTTTGGGCTATATAGAAATACTAAAATAACTTTTAAATACATTTTTGACTTTTTAAACATTCTATGTCATTTGATGTAACAGGATGTTACATGCTTACGTGACACTTTTCAGAGGCCTAACATGATTCAAAAACTTGTAAGACATTGGGCTATATGAGAATCATATTCTTCAAAATTCCCCCTGGTAGGGAGCAAAGCCATATCAATCCCATGGCCTATGGCCTATAGCCTCAGGTACTAAATCATAGGTGATTATCAAGCCAATGTACCTTTATTACAGATGTTCTAAATAAACTAATTTTCGATATTTCTTAATATGCATATTACTAAAATATAGCAAGAGCCTAGAATGACATAGAAACTTAATAGTTTCACTTTTAAATAACTTCAATTAGTAAATTTTTCCTACAAATGTGAACATTCTAAACTCATCCTTATCCAAGTTAAATACAATATCCATTAGTTCTGCTTCTCTGGCAAAAAAATTGTCCACCTCATCTCATCAAAACAAGAATAATCATTAAACAGTATTTTAAAACTGCAAGCTGAGTAAGGACCTACTCCATCCCGAACCCCTTTGGAATTTCGCAGACAAATTCTATTTTATATAACAGTTTAAGGTGCCTTGAATAAGATATGTTTGCACTCTGTGAGCCAGGGCGTTAGCATTGAACAGCTGGTAACATATGTTACTAAATCAATTTGAGAATTAAAAAAATAAAGGTATGAGCCACAGATAGAGGACATTAAATTATCTAATAAATTGACTTTCTGAATGTATGCATGCTTGATGCCTTTACTACATATGAACGTAGATAACATTATTATAGCTACCTATGGTGTTATATGCGTTTCATGAACTTATCTATTATTTAAATGCGGTAATTGTGGCTATCGTTATTGAAATTTAACAACTGCTCTGTGTTGGTTTCAAACTGCTATAGATTAGGTTTTACAAAAATATACTCAATTGATGAATGCAAAAAGCAAAGTATAATTTTCTATCTTAAATATTGTCTTATATAAGCTAATGCACTGCCCTATCCCCTGTTTTGCTGATAGCCAAATTCTGTAATTACAATTTACGCACAAAACATGTGAAAACTATTGCAGCGTGTGGATATTTTACATTATCTTTGACTGTATTGCTTATATATCTGCAAGTTGTCACCAAGTTTTTTAAGACCAGGACACTTATTTATGATGCAACATATATACTATAATGTAATCACTGAGCTGGGCCAATGTCTGATGTTATAGATGATATTTAAGAAAGAACCAAACTACTTCACATGTGTTCTTAAAATCTCTGGTCATTGCTACCAAAAAATTAGAAAGTATATTCTTCTCTGATTATCAAGCCCATGGACGGTTGTTACAGATGTTATCAATGAGCTTTTTGGCACATTTCCTAATACTGTGCATAAGATGCTAAATATTGAGCCACAAATAGAAAATATATACTGGGATAATCAGTTTTTGCCAACATGAGCAGATATGGCTCTGATGATAGCAAAACAAAATCAACCTGACCAGAAAATGATTTTATCTTAAATTTTCAACCTTTTATAATAATGTGTGATAACTTAGACCATCAAAATATGTTTTTTTTTTTAATTTTCAAAAACTTTGATTTGTTTGTGCATCCATTTTTCCGCCATCCTGAAAAAAGTAATCTATATAGGTTCATAGTAATCTATGTTCGACAACTCTAGTTGACCTGAAAATAGAGGCCTCATAAAGGGTTGGATAGTTAAAAAATCATCAGATAATATTAGACAAACCATTTTTTTTCATTCACTGAACACAGATTATTGTGAATCTTCTATGATTTAAGTTATTGTAATCAAAATAATTTCAGTCATGTTTTTTCTATACTGACGCCAAATGAAACTTTACATAGTATTCAAAAAGTATATATTTAATGATAACTTAATTTTCTGGGTTAATTTTTATGGTCATAGAATCTTCACAGCCATTTTGATATCTCTGGAAAAACTTTTTAAAACCGAGAAATGACATGATCGGAATCTGATTACGAGTGAAACGACTATTAAATGACAATTTGCATGATATTATGACACAATTTACAAAATAAAATGAAATTGCCAACATACAAAAACAAAGATGTTTGCATAGAATATTGTCGGTTTTCACCTTCCATAGTTTCTGAGAAAACTTTGATGAAAAATGTCCATATGTGTTATATAAGCGTGACAAAATAAAAAAAATGATAACAAGAAAGCAAAATGAGGATTAGCACCTTAATTTTCATTTACAAAATGCACTTTGCCTACCTGAAAGTGTACACAAATTTCATAATCCTAAATTAAGTATTTGCTGAGAAAACTGACAAAAAATACGTCCATATGTGTTATATAGGAGTGACAGAAGAAAAAATTGACAAAGAAGGCAAAATGAGCTTTAGCATCTTTCGTTTCATTTAAACAATACACTTAGCCTACCTGAAGGTGTAAACAAAATTTGAAAACACTGGTTCCATTGGGACCTGAGAAATCTGCGACAGAAATTTTCATTGGAGAGAAGAAGAATGAATAAATAAAGGGACTGATAAGCAATATGTGGCTGTTCTTTTGTTACATAAAACAGCTAATCACTGTCAAGCTTTATACCAAATTTCAGAATCCTAACGTTGACAGAAAAAATGTCCATATGTATTATATAAGAGTGAGAGATGGAAAATTGAAAAAAGAAGACAAAATGAGGATTGGCATCTTAATTTCCATTTACACAGTGCACTGTGCCTTCCTGATGATGTACACAAAATTTGAAAACACTGGCTCCAATTGGGGCTGAGAAATCTGTGACAGAAATTCCATTGGAGAGAAAGAAAAATGAAAAATAAAGGGACTGATAAGCAGTATGTGGATGTCGTTTTGTTACACAATACAACTCATCACTATCAAGCTTTGTACCAAATTTCAGAGTCCTAACCCAAGTAGTTGCTGGGAAATCTTTGATGAAAAAAAGTTTACAGACAGACAGACAAAGAGAGAAATAAAATGAATAAATAAAGGGACTGATAAGCAATATGTGGCTGTTCTTTTATTACATAATACAGCTAATCACTATCAAGCTTTATACCACATGCCAGAATCCTAACTTTGACAGAAAAAAGTGTCCATATGTATTATATAAGAGTGAAAGAGAGAAAAAATGAAAAATTGAAAAAACGAAGGCAAAATGAGGTTAAGCATCTTAATTTCAATTTACACAGTACACTTTGCCTTCCTGAATGTGTACACAAAATTTTAAAACACTGGCTCCAATTGGAGCTGATAAATCTGTGACAGAAGTTTCCATTGGAGAGAAAGAAAAATGAACAAAGAAAGGGACTGATAAGCAGTATGTAGCTGTTTTTTGATACACAATACAACTCATCACTATCAAGCTTTGTACCAAATTTCAGAATCCTAACCCAAGTAGTTGCTGAGAAATTTTTGACAAAAAAAAATACAGACAGACAGTTACAGAAAAGGCAAAAACTATATACCCCTATATACTTCGTACCGGGGTATAATCAACGAAGGCAATGAGATGTTTCAAAAAGTACAGCAAGGATATACTCGTCTAATAAATACAGTATACCGGTAGTTTATTGTTTTATTATTGACCAACCATGAAATACCTTACGACTTAAAAATATTGTGCTGAGCTTCCACCCACCTTTTGAGCCAATCACTGCCCTTTTTACAATTACAGGTCTGTGACCTTTAGCTTACGTGGCAATTTATAATAATTGGACCAGCAGGCGAGAGTTTGGTACCTATTGCACATGTGCAAACGCCTCGTCAATGTTGAAAAATAAAGGGGAGCTAGATTTTAGTCTGAGTCTATACCTTCATCCATATCTTATGTATGCGAGCAGCGAAGGCTCTTCTGACTTTGAGCAAATGCGCAGAATCGCCTGGCCTTTCGTTGCTCACCGATGCTAAGTACACGTACCGAAATCTCGTCACGAGTCACTTGCCAATTTATTACTTTACATTGATTATTGGACTGTTAACCCTTAAAGCGCCCAGAAAAAAATGCTGCTGAAGTCGTCTGTTGCAAATAAGTGCCTAATATTACGGGCGAAAAAAAAATAGAAGCAAACAGCGTGGACCCAGAATAGACTGCTCCTATAGGATCAGTCTGATCTGGACCCACACTGTTTGCCATAAAGGCGTCTTAAACATTTCAGCAGACGAGAAAAGCAGACGACTTTAGTTGCGATTGGCGCATTAAGGGTTATACGGAAAAGCGATACAGTCAACGTGAACTCGGACACGTGATGCTTGTTGTTGTACGTGCGAACAGGCTTGGCTGTAGCTGTCTGTAGCTGGGCCTACCATGGCTCAACTTGAGGTTTTCTTCAGCTCTGACTATCTGTGAGTCGTGAGCCCTTTTCTCTGTTTCATCATAGTGCGATAATTTGATTATATTGTTTCTCTTTGATGATACATTGCAAAAGTTAGGGATCCTCCATGTGAGCTAAACATTTTTTTCTTCAATAACAGCAGAATCTAGGGCGAAGATTTGGTACCAGTGAAATGCATTTGAGCCCACAGTGGCTTTGGCTGCTGTCCGTTCTAAGGCGGTGATTCTGTTGTTGTTGATTGGTACCCCAATTGTGGGATTCTGTAATTGTTCTACTTTTCTTGCGTTACTTTTTGTTCATTCTAGTTTTGCAATCATCTCGAAGGGGAAGAGAGAGAGCTTGTTGATTTGCTTTGTTTGTCTCGTGATTGTTGTCTGGCTCATCCTCACGATGCCACGGGTTTGTCTGCAGTTTGTTATTGTGGTATTTCCTGATCATACTCACTTACTATTTTGTACTAACCATTATTTTCAGTAATGTGCATTGTCATTACACACGAAATAATTCATTCGCTGTGTGAAGCGTATTGAGCATACAAGATATCAGTTATATTCAATGATAAACGAGATAAAACCTGTTCGTTAAAGGCTCCATTCGAGCTAAATACATTTTGTGTTTTGACAACAGCAGAACATAGGGTGAAGATTAGGCCAGTAAAATTAAGCTACTCCACTCCCTAATGGCAATGGCTGCTATCCGTCATAAGGCGGTTGCTCTGTTGTTGTTAAATCATTGTTTATTGTTGCTCCTATTGTTTTGTGGAGGTTTTGTGCTGGTCCTTGTTTTGTTATGCAGTACTTAGTGCTGGAATAGAAAGAACTGGCCTCGAGGTTATAAAACTTGAGTTCATTCGCAGACTCAAAATAATGACCAATGATTGGCTGCTTGCGGACACGTGTCTGCAAGCAGCCAATCATTGCTCTTTTTTAAGTCTGAGACTGTAATCAAGTTTTTTAACCTCGAGGCCTGGTGCTTTTCTTTAATTGCCTTTTGATGCCACACTTGTCTTTTGCTTTGGAAATGTAAATTAATCAATTTTTTTCATGTAATTGCAGGACTTGTGTCGAAGAGTTTACTGTCCAGTGTTTCAAGCTTTAAATGGGAGTGAGTGTAGGAGTGTGTACAGTGGCTTTGAAGGGATTTATATTAAAGTATTATTTCATTTTCAAGAAATAAACCAGACTCAGAATTTTAACAGAAAAGACGTCGAAATTGTTGGTGATGTTTTGCCGATCATACGCACAGAAATGGTGAGCCAGCTCAGCTTTGTGGATACTGAAACACTTTGTATGGCCCGAGTCTATATCAAGGAGAGCAATGGTCTTAACTCTACTCAACCTGCTATTGAATTCATAGTCAGCCTTGACTGGTTATCACACTATACACGTTTAGTACCTCCTGGTGTTCTAAACCTGTACCAGCCTGATAGGATAAGACTGGGGCTACGAAACACCAGCGGTTATTTCCAAGTTCAGGTGGTAGATAGTAGGATGGATGGTTATGTATTAGACAAGACTCTTGCCAGATATTATAAAATTGCACAGGCCAGATTTGGCTCCTGCGGTACTCCAATAGCTGTCAGCACTCTAATAGTTTGCAAAAGAGTTAACATTCCAACTTCAGAATACAATATATCCGACAATGATTTGATATTGATGAATGGTGAGACACTATCTCTACCAGATGCTTATATCATCACCACTGACTATATCAGCCTTTGTTTCGACGATTATACAGCTAAAGCAGGTCATATGAGACGACAGTACTCAGAAAATGAAACCATAATGGAAAGAATCACTGTCATACTATCATTTGTATGTTCATTAGTTTCCATAGCATGTCTTTGTATTACGATCGTTACATATATATTGTTTGTCGAAATGCGCACTATTCCTGGCAAAATTAACGTTTCATTATGCGCAACCCTCCTTGTTGCACAACTGTTCCAACAATTTACAATAGATCTAACTCAAGATAGAATTATCTGCTATGCGTTCGGGGTCCTAATCCATTATGCATGGGCAGCTACCATTCTTTGGATGAATGTTGCAAGCTTTAATCTCTTCAGATGCTTCTCTCTAAAAAACATGTCAAGACCACCTTGTGACTTCCATCCGTCACTTTGGCTATATTCCATTTATGTCTATGGTGTACCTTTATTTCTTGTAGGTGCTAACATTCTGTACAGATTCCTGGCTACCAATGGTAACGACTTTGGCTATGGCATGAAACTCTGCTATATTTCCTCCACCGTGGGTCTGTTAGCTACATTTGTAGCCCCTGCTGCTATAGTAGTTTTAGCTAATGGGTGTTTTCTTTTAATCACCATTTGGCGTGTCAGTAAAGTTCCTAAAATAAAAAGAGCCGAAATGAGGGATAGAAACAATATACTTATATATCTGAAAATGTCTACTTTGACTGGAGTCTGTTGGCTATTTGGATTCCTTCGAATTCTGAGTAGATATGATGCTTTTGAGGTTCTGTTTATTCTGGCAAATGCATCGCAAGGTCTGTTAGTAATGGTCTCGTTCGTTTGTAACAAACGTGTACTTGCTTATTACAGAAGACGCATACACAACCATTACTAAGGACAAAAACAAAATGTATTGCACAACACATAGTCGTGCACTATAATCACTGTGTGAGATCGTATGCCCGTTTGTTAACAGTTAGTAATATTATTGTTTCAAAGATAGCTGAGAATCGTTGTAAACAAACATGGGCTTATTTACCTTGATTTTGGGCGTGCAGGTAGTATCAGTTTACAGTTATATTTAACCTACCACAGATGACTGCATGTGCGCGTGGCAGTGAATAGTCATGCTTTACCTGTTCGTAAGAAAAATAGAATAACCTCTTTACTATGCATCTTTGAAACTATAATGGTCTCAACTATCAAATCACGTGATATATTTTGATCATTTTTGCATACATAAGCGTGTCAACATTGTCGAACCTCTGGCATGCTTAACAGCTTTTTTTGATTGCACCACCCGTAGGTGTACAATAAAATCGCTGGTTGATACAGCCTGGCCGTCTGTTAGCATCAGTTTGGAAAAAAATGGCAAACAATTTGTAATTGAAATTCCATTGAAAGCACTGTAAAGATCGCAAAAGAGCATGGACGTAAAAATATCACTCTTATTTGTGTTACTCAAAGGGTGATTTGGGCTGATTTTAACTTCAAACAATAAATCGATAGCATGTCTTTCAAATTGGGTCTTTAAAATTGTCGAATCTTAAAGCTACAATAACACACCAAAAGTGATGCGTTTTGTGGTTGCATTTATGAAATCAAAAACAATAAAATTCAATTATCTGATGAATAATGGATTGGATTTTAATATGAATAAACACGTTTAACATATCATTCACCAATACCTGGAAAAACAGTGTAAAATTGCTTTAGGTCTTAAGTATATATTATTCTTCATATAACTTTTATTATTGTCTGAGTTTGCTACATCAGGGGAGTCAATGGCACCTGGTCCTGTGGTATCTCCCAAAGCTTGATTTACCATATGACGTCGCGTCTGGAAGTAATATAACGTCATGCATTAAAATCAATAAACCACTACTGGTTTACAGATTTTGGTACCGCTATCTAATGGCGTACGTGATAACGTCAAGTACAATATATATGGCAAACTCGTAGCATTTAAAAGTAGTTGTATGGTCAAACGATGAATAGAATCTAACATTCGTGCTCCAGTATTATTGAATTTATTAATCTTGTTGCGAAAAAGTGATAAAATGGTTGAAAGGCCTTGCATCTCTTTTCCCCAACTCATATAATAAATTCAATAAAACATGAGCACTCATGTTAGATCCTCTATATATTAGCCTAGGCCATTTATATGTTTTCATAACTACATGCAAAAAGTACTGGTCAACCACCATCTCGTTGCTCATTGTCACCGCTTGAGAACTTTGCAGGATTGTAAAAGATTGTAAAACGTTATATAAGGGTTGGATATAACTGGGATATCATGCAACAGTATGCATGCCTGGTTTAAACCCAATCACGGTTTATAGCTATGGTTTCCTCTTTAATTGCACGATGGTGGGTCAGGCCTCTAACTCTATGACGGCTCTAACGTAAAGCTTTAATCGGTGAGTTGGTGCTTGATGCTTAGCAGTAGCTGGTTCGTGGCCCAACTTGAGGTTTTCTTTGGCTCTGACTATCTGTGAGTCATGAGCCCATTTCTTTGTTTCATCATGGTGTGTTAATTTGATAAGAGTGTTTCTCCATGATGATACATTGCATTAGTTAGAAGGCCTCCATGCGAGCTGCAAATTTCTTGTACTTCAACAACAGCAGAATCTAGGGCGAAGATTTGGTACCAGTGAAATGCATTTAAGCCCCCTGGTGGCTTAGCCTGCTGTCCATTCTAAAGCGGTGGTTCTGTTGTTGTTGACTTTATGTTTATTGTTACTCCCATTGTGGGAGTCTGTAATTATTCTATGCTTTTGTACGTTACTTTATGTCCATTCTAGTATTGCAATCATCTTGATAGGGAAGAGAGAGCTGGTTGCTTTGCTTAATTTGTCTTCCTGGTATCTCGTGAGGGTTGAGTGGCTCTTCCTCGCGGTGCCATCGGGTTGTCTGCGGTTTGTGATTGTGTTATTCCCTGTTCATACTCACTTACTATTTACCTATACTGTTGTGTTTATATGTGTATTTTATATAGAGAACCTTACATGAGGTCTCGTGTATCATTAATACATATCAAACAAGTTGGGGGTAATGTGAGGCTTGACAGGCATATTTTATCGCTTTTTTCCCAACAAGTTTGATAACTTCAATGATACAGGATCACGAATGTTAGATTCGATTTATCATATGACATTAAAATTACTGTGAAATCGCATTCATGGCGTGAAAACGTTTAGATTTTGCCAGTGTTATGGCCGCCTTTACATAACGTTACTTAATATGTAAACCACTGGTGGTTTATCGATTTTAATACATGGCGTTAAAGCACTCCCAGGCACGACGTCATGTGAAAAATGTGCAAACATACAAGTAAAAAGTGTGGCGAGGCTTTCAAAGATTTAAGTGTGCATTGGTTCTAGCGTTTTTAAGTTCTTTGTATATGATCTAGTAAAGCACTAGCGTTTTAAAGTTCTTTATATGATCTAGTGAAGCACTAGCGTTTTAAAGTTCTTTATATGATCTAGTGAAGCACTAGCGTTTTAAAGTTCTTTATATAATCTAGTGAAGCACTAGCGTTTTAAAGTTCCTTATATGATCTAGTGAAGCACTAGCGTTTTAAAGTTCTTTATATGATCTAGTGAAGCACTAGATCATATAAAGAACTTAAAACGCTAGAACCATCTGTTAATCTAGATATGCATTCACTCTCAGGCTTGGATGGGGTATTGCTGTACAACAGCATGGCTCCTGGTCCTATACTACAGCATTTTTGGCGTAAGATCTGGTTCTACATAATTGATTTGAGATTGCAGATTGATGTATTTTAAGGGGCATTGTGTGTTCTTGTTTTTAATAATGCATGTGGCTTAATTACTGTTTCAGTTATGATTCTTTTTTGTCATTTACAATTTATGTAATTATTGGTATAGTAAGCGTGACTTCAAAAATTGGTCTAAGAGAAGCAACTGGGATAATTAAACTATTGTGAGCCTTATAAAGTTATCCTTCAAGATTGGCTGCATTCTCCAGATATCTCCGGACTTTTATCAATAACGTTATACCAAGACCAGATTTTTATTAGATGATTTACAAACCCTCTGACTGTAATTTCTGGAAAGTAGAAACAAATAATTTCTAAAATTGTTTTTTTGACTTCATCAGTCGACTATAAATATTATTTGTTTCCCTGAAAATGATAATATATTTTTGAGGTTCTGTCTGTGTAGTTTTGAGAGTTGCACAGTTAAAATGACTGTCCTGTCCGGATTTTTAGAAAAAAAACGATGAATTATTAAACATTCAATACAGACTGTTGGTTCACCTTACTAGTTTTACTGTTTTCTTTCTGGAGTAATTTAAAAAAGCTCTGAAGATGACCAGTCAACTGGTCATTTTCAGAGCTTTTCTTTTCGTCTCCCCGAACCCTAAATCTGAAAAAGTTCCCGTAAATCATCTTATAAAAAAAATTCTTGCATAATCATGGATATTTCAATGCCTATGTAGGTTCTCTGTTGTTTGATTAAAGTGACGGGCGTAAGATCTTTGATTTGTGCAAATTGATATAATAAGTGACAATTTGTTTTAAAACTTGCGTGCTGTATCCATGTTTTAATCATGTATGTGCCACACTTACTCTTTTAGTTATGATTCATTTTTGTCATTTATAATTATCAAATGACATTTTCTTATGTTTTGTATTTCAATAAAATGGTCTAATGGAGGCGAATGAAATAATTTAACAATTGTGTGCCTTATAGAGGTATCCTTTGGGATTGGCTGCATTAATTATCTTAAAGAGGAAAACAAAGAAATTGTCAGTCCACCCTCCTTCCCCAGCTATCTCCCAACTCCTATCTGTAACGTTGCACTAAGGCCGGATTTTTTTATCACTTGATTTACAAACCCTTCTACTGTAAATTTCTGGAAAGTAAAAAAAATAAAAAATAAAATTCTAATTTTTTATTTTTATTTTATTGGCCGACTCTAAATATCATTTGTTTCATTGGAAGAATAATACGCTTTTGAGGTTCTGTCTGTGTATTTTTGAGAGTGACATTGTTAAAAGTGATTGTCCTGTCCAGATTTTTAGGAAAATGATGAAATATTTAAGGTCACTTCCCATAGCAATAACCGTAACTCTAAATCAACAAGGGACGTAATACTTGGTAGCGTTCTATTATGACAAAGTGTGATTTTTCGCAACTATGATGTGTTTTCTACAGACAGTAATGCCCGTTACACTGCTTGTTGGTAATCTGAAAGTAATTGATATCACATTAAAAATGCAAACAATATTTTAAGTATAATGAACAACAAAAGATGGCATTCTTTACGGATACTAAACGATGGACGCTCAGCTCTGTGTGAAGAAAAAAATTCAGTCAGTGTAATTGAACACGAATTTTACCAGGGAAATGTCGGTCGACTGTTAACAGATTTTTCGACAGTCCACAGAAACAATAATTATTATTTAAATATATAAAAATGATTTTCTGGTTTTGTTTTACCTGCATTAAAATTTCAGCAAGACAGACTATCTCGTCACGTTCTCTAACGTCTATTTTGAACCTAGCGTGCGCTTATGACGTCACTTGCTCTTATGACGTCATTATGCGTAAATGACGTAGACGTTGAGAGCCCCTCGCTTATATTTGGGTCCTAAACCATTTGCCTTATGTCAATTTTGTTCCAATATTTAGCTACAATGGCTATCTTGGGCTAAGGTTGACCCATATATAGTCGTGAGTCTAAATTATAGTAGGCCTTCTCTAAATTTGCGAAGGTTCGCGAGGAATTCTGTCATCTGGGTCTGCGAACAACAAAGGCACATAAAGCTTGCGCATCGGCGCAGGCTGATCAGCGCCGGCGCAGTCTGATAAGCGCCTTTGCTATTCACTTATTCAATAGTATTATATTAAAACTTGCTCCAAGCGAAATTTTACTAATCTGTCTAGTCTCTGTGGCTGAGAAGGCTGGTTTAGGCATAATCTTTTCGGAAACCCTGAAGACAGGTTTTGTCGCATCGATGCTCATTTATATTCATGTAAATGCGGACCCAATCCACAAACCTGGTTCATGTGATATGAACATAGAAGGTGCCTTGCCCCTCTGGACTACTCGTGGCTAATTCCGTCCAAAGCCAACGCCGACGGGATCCGTACCAAAAATAATACCCCCTCCCCCTCCGTGCCACTGAATACCCACTTCGGTTGCGGGAAGGGTGGGGGCATAAAAAGAACCTGTTCTTATAAATGCGGGTCCAACCAAAGCATAGGTAAGTTATAGGTACTCAGTGAGACGGTTCTTTGAGCACCAAAAACAAATATAAAAATGATGAGCATTACAGTATTTCACCAGCGCGTCAGCGCTGGTGATATACGTTAGTAAACTTCCATTGGGCGTGTGTTCGATTCGGGCCTGTTCCATTAGCAAGTTGCGGAAATTGATCAGGTGTTAACTCCCCAACAGCAGTGTCTTTTACAGTTCTTTCTCAGACTCCCCATCGACCAAGATACTTCCAAAATTCCATCATTGCGCGAGCGATGTTGATATACTTTGGATACTGTATTGCTTCTAAAAGCGAAAAGGCCGATTTGTGCTGCAGCAGAGGTCACCAAAAGTGGCATGCACCCATACCGGAAGGGTAACAAGTAGCATCATACATCATTTTAAAGCTTAGAGTGTGCTGAGTTCAGAACTGCATGATGCCACTTTCAGAATTTTGTGCGAAAAAAATTATGGCCCTTTACACCTGGGTACCGTCATCATAGCTCAGAAAGGAATGATAATTTCTTTTTATAACAAGAAATATACATACTGTATAAAAGGCTTGTTATTAGGTTGTATATTATCCAATAGTTGATATTAATTTTGTTTGCATTTGATATGCTACTTACACACATTAACAACTACAATTAAATGGTCATTGAGTGCAAAAGTCGCGATAACCAACGTTTTTTACAAATAGTCACGTGTATTGCATTTGATCTACATGTACATTTTTAAATAATAAAAATGAGCTTTTTCCTGCAATATAAAGTTAATATAAATGCATTTAATGTAGCTATTAATCAAATTTTAATGTCTCCCCAACAGATTATAATACAACTCTGAAGGGAATGCAAACGTGCATAAATGTACTTGCTCAAATTTTTACATCTGCATATTTTGATATGGGTTTATAATTGAAAGCTTTAGAAATCAATTGGGATAAATCTATGTTTATACAATATATCTTTCCATGTGGAGGTGGAATGCACCTTCTCATAGCAGGTTTCGCTAGCATTGGATACATTCATGGTGAGGAGGGACTCAGAGAACTGTCATTGAATTTGAGTTTGTCTGCAGTTTGTGTTTATTGTATATCCTGATCATGCTCACTTTTTTTGATGTTTCTGCTGTTGACAGTGTAAAACAAAACTTGTCTGCAAGAGAGTGTTATAAAGCCTTACGAGCTTTGTCATGAGGCTGTTATCATGCTTTGCCTCTTCCTCACCGTGCTGTGTGTTGGTCTACAGTGTGTGGTTTTGGGTGTTCCTGGTCATACTCACTTACGTTTTAAACTTACATTTTAGTTACAGTTCTTGGAAGTAGATCGGCAAGAACAACATTACTTTCTCTGACCATGTCCATTGCCATTTGCATGAGTTCTAAGAGGATTCCTGACTATAAATCAGACACAGAAATGATCAGATAACTGTAATAAGCTAATACTATCTGGTCATTTTTGTGAAGTTGTACAGATAAACCTGCTATCAGAGTTCAAGTAAAAGGGAATATATATTTCTCCAACATTATTACTTTTGGAATGACTCATTGGAGATAATATTGCTTCCTTTTAAACTATTCCTCTCCCCAACTAGGCATTGTCTTTGAGATGTGCATCAGTTGGCAAAGGCTGAACTATTCCCTCTGATGTTTACAAGCAAAATATGTGTATATCATATCTAATGCAGGACATTCCTGAAGAGGTGATTAATGGTTTCCATGAAGGCTAATATACTGTAAGACTTCAGAGTGCAAGTCCAATTCTGCCTAGATTAACTATGTGGTCTAAGCAACAGAATACAAAGTTTTAATAGGATCTAGAGGAAGCATTGGACTAACCTTAAAAGGCAATGCACTGACTGGGTCACGTGGTTCCTGAGCCAAGCCTGTAATCGCAAAGTACTCAATGATGTTTCACAACTATGTATGTCGAAGTGCATGTACAGTGAAACCAAGCCAGAGTAAACATTCACATCATTCCGATACAAAAGCACTAATATGATTCTGTTGTAAAATAATTTAGATGTTTGACAGTCGATTCATTGACCCCCTTTGACCCCACAGAGGTCACGCCTAACACTTCTAACAAATTTTGCAACATGCGTTATATCATCCAGACTTTCTACGTTTCTTAGGCGCAGTTAGTGAGGAAATCAATACGTTGTCATACGGCGAATAGATCCCAAATTTTTGTACTTGCATAAAAAATCTTCAGCGTATGCCAACGTATAGCTTATACGTTAGGCATAAGTTAGATGTACGCCACGGGTAAGTTATGCATACGTTTAGGTACGTTGGCACCTACGTATGAAAATTCACCAAGTACGTTGGTGTACGCTGAATAAGTTAGAGATACGTTTTCAATACGTTACGAATACGCTACAGTACGTTGGTATACGTTGTCATATGACAAAGTGGTCCCAAAATTTTGTACTGTTTTATACGTTTCACATAAGTTAGATGTATGCTACATGTAAGTTATGCATACGTAAACGTACGTTATATGTACAAACTAGCATACGTTAGACGTCCGTTGTGCATAAGTTTCTCATAAGTCAAGAACGCTAGTGATAAGCTGGGCATACGCTTTTATACGCTAATACAAGTATAAGTTATGTTACGCTGGGAATAAGTTATGAATAAGTTACTCATAAGTTAGACATACATTCTATGCTCGTTTCGCGTACACTTTGCATAAGTTCAGAGAGAGGCTTCCTCTGATTTTTTAATTAGAAGTAGTATAGGCCCCAGTTTAGCGTCAATGACGTCACGACGTCAGATCCAAGATGGCGGCCCCCTAGACTTCCGATCCAAGATGGCGGCCCCCACGACGTCAGATCCAAGATGGCGGCCCCCACGACTTCCTATCCAAGATGGCGGCCCCCACAGCGTGAGATCCAAGATGGCGGCCCCACAAAGTCAGATCCAAGATGGAGGTCCCTGTGACGCATTCGGTTACACCTCGGAGGGTGAGTCAACACCCTAGACCACGAGAAGGTAGCGTCACGTCCTAGAGCGCGGTGTCGTTCTTCTCTATATACAAAGGGTATCTACGGCCTCTCATGTATCGAACAAACACCGATCTGGAAAAGTCTATATTGAGGATTTTTTTTTTGAAATTCAGAACGAGATCCAGTCTTTAATGGTGTAGCGCGTCGCAGCACTCGGTTTATCCCGTTCCCCGGGTGGACCCTTTTTTTCAGCACGGTCCTTTACACGTCTTTTGGGCGGGTTCTGCATTTTCTTCTCCATTGCTTTGCCATCCAATAGCCGCTGGTACTTCTCGTAAGGGACTAGGACTAGCTTTTCCATTATTCTAGTTCCGATTTCAAATGGGCCAACGTTATCTGTAGAAGCGTACAAATAAACTTTGTTATGGACATTGCGTTCATGTCTTTGCAATGCATCACGCCTACTATAGGACTGGTTGCAGATCAAACACCTGATCATTTTGTCTCAGTTAGTACTGTTTCTCGACCTTCATATTGGTGTCATCCTTCTTACGATCATTGGATCATTGTTACCTTCACCACCACAATTGACACAACCACCACCACCACCACCACCACCACCACCCTACACCACCACCACCACCACCACCACCACCCAACACCCATTCCCACCACATGGTGGACCATTGTTTCTTGACTGTACATTCACTGTATCCTCACTGTATCCCACTGTACCCCAACTGAACCCTCAGTGTTCCCCAATGTACCCTCACTGTATCCTCACTGTATCCCAATTTACCCCAACTGAACCCTCACTGTGCCCCAATGTACCCTCACTGTATCCTCACTGTACCCCACTGTACTCTCACTGTATCCCCACTGTATCCTCCCTGTACCCTCACTGTATCCCAACTGAACCCTCACTGTGCCAAAATGTACCCTCACTGTATCCTCACTGTACCCCCACTGTATCCTCCCTGTACCCTCAATGTATCCTCCTTCCCTCCTCTTCCTCACCCTCTCCTCCTCCCTCCTAATCCCACTGTACCCCAACTGAACCCTCACTGTGCCCCAATGTACCCTCACTGTATCCTCACTGTACCCCACTGTACTCTCACTGTATCCCCACTGTATCCTCCCTGTACCCTCACTGTATCCTCCTTCCCCCTCCTCCTCACCCTCTCCTCCTCCCTCCTAGCTCCATTATGAATTTGAACTATCATAATCACTGTTTTTACGGCCATTATTCTCGTTGTAGAACGTTCTATCATCGTAGGTTCACCGGTAATTGTTGGTTGAGCATGATTATATAATGATTAAGCATAACAGTTTCGCTTTAAACAACCAGTCGTCAGCATTTACGCTATGTATAGTCTTAAGATGATGTACTATATTTAGCACACCCTTTCTATCGCATATTGGACACTGGATCTTGTATCTATGAGGCATAGTTTTGATCTGTTTTTTAAACACCATTTAAAACGAAACTTTATGTATACTAGCTTGCTGGGCAAGCCTTTCCTTTTAAATTGAAACTATTATAATACAAACGCGAGCCATCCTTTAAAAACGACAATTTTATAATTGTTTCAGCTACGTCCTTAAAGTGCACAAAGCAGCTTTCTCATCAGGCTAATTATCAGACAGACATCGATCGATCCATCCATCCATCCATCCATCCATCCATCCATCCATCCATCCATCCATCCATCCATCCATCCATCCATCCATACATACATACATACATACATACATACATGCATACATACATACCAGACATACATACAGGGAGCGCAGTGGCTCAGTGGTAGACAGGTCATCTCGAAAATTGACATTTTTCTACACCATCGAAATTCCCCCAGCTCAAGTCAGACCAGACCGTCCCAGGCCCTATGAGCACATTTAGCTAATAACAAGAGTTTAATCTTATTTCTTAATAGACACCATTTTTTCAGGAGTCACTCACAAACGATTAAGGGAGCAACGCAATAAGCGCAGTAAGGTTCCAACAAATAACTGCTGCGGTATCGAGTTAAGCAATATTCACCTACATCCATACTTTTTCTATGGAACCTCTACCTACAACACCACAACCACCAACATTAACATTACCAACAATGTCATTACGTCAACAATTAAACCAACAACGCTAACCACACCTATATGGCTCATATATAAACTACATGGCTACATCCATAATTTTTCTATGTCGACAATGCATTTTCGTGGGCAAGCCTTCCCTTTAAAACCTTAAAAACATTTAAGTATTATACGTACCAGACATACATACAGGGAGGGCAGTGGCTCAGTGGTAGAGTGTTCGACTAGAGACCAAGGGGCCTCGGGTTCGAGCCTCACCGGCGTCACTGCGTTGTGTCCTTGAGCAAGACACATTAATCCTAGCTTAGTACTGGTTCAACCCAGGAAGCCCCATTTAACTGAAAGATCGTTGATGGGACGTAAAGAATCAAATCAAACCAGCAAAAAAACACTTATACACGTATCTATGAGGCAGCATTACTATGAGAATGAAAAATGAGATTCGGATTGGTAGAGAGACTTCGCTTGACTCAAGAGTCGCCTTTCCAGGCCAAACCAGACCCAACTAGATCCGTTAATTCATTCCAAACTGCAGAAAAACAAATAGGCCACCTGATCACGTACTCAGACACCCACTCATTTACCCTGCCACTCGCTCACTCACCCCCTCAAATTGTCTTCTGGATAACCATATGAAACATGGATTGTAAACCAAGCCTTTTTGTAAAAGCTCGTTTTCGCTGGACATTTATAGACAACTTATCTGATGCTGGAACTATGACAGGACTGATTAGTAATGATGCCATTTTAATTATGGGAATAAAGAGCTATTTACGATACCTTTGATTTTATACACATCAATATAATTAACTGCTGTTTCTTTGATCCATTATCGATTTCACAACATGGATCAAAGTGAAGGCATCGGGTCATGGAAAACCTACCTTTTCAATGCAGTTCAACATCGAATTTACTGATCAGAGTGCAGTATTCAAGCAGATGAGCCTGTCCATCGGACAGACGTTTTATGTTATGTACTAGAAAAGGCGATGGCGATTTGTCCCTTTTCATCTTAAAGGTCTAAGGCATTGAAAATTGATGTGATCGCTTTGTCGTCTGCTGAGTTCGCCTTTGTTAGATGGCAGGGTTAGACGTCTACATTTACCTGAGAACTAATGTACAAAGTACGGATATAGATTAAGTGAATATCTTGTCATAATTCGTCCGTTCATTATACGTAAATGACACACTAAGTATAAAGTTATTTAGGTAAGGAGCGTTTATAAGAGACATTTCGCATGAATGAAATGTTGTTTAATTAAATGCGTTCACTCCGCATGGGTGGCGGCCATTTTGGATGACATCATTGTATGTAGACATTAAATAGTCGACTCATGATCGCATTACAGAGCTATCCTAACTCGCGCAGGGACTAGACATCCTACGCTCATAAAAATTACTTAAAAGTATTCATCAACGACTTAACACAAGCTGGTACATCAGGGCAGACTCGCCAGAGTCTTCGCTGCTCGTGTACAGGTAGGTACATGAGATAGTTAACCCCTAAATTCAACTTACATATCGACTGTTCATAGTTTAGAGACAAATTGCGAGATAGACAGTTAACAGTTAAAAAATTACAATGATCTGTATCCCCATCTTACCAACTTTAGCACGAAATATACCCGGCAAAAAAAGAAACGCACCACTTAGAACTGTTCAACTCCCAGGAAGATCACAAGAGATAGGCCAGTTTAGTTTGTATCAGTGCAAAGGTATGTTAAATACTGCTGCGTCACACGTCTTTTGCAATCTGGCATCAAAAATGAGTTAAAGAAAATTGGTCATGAACCAAGTGGGGGTCAAATGGTAAAGTCACAAGAAATAAGCGTTTTTATAATGCTCTCTTGCTGGATAAGTTCAAGCAATTAGAATCATTTCAGTAGACCAAATTGTACTCAGACGCTTATTCTTTGCAAATTCTATCTGTTAATTAATAGTACGCGATAATTAAACCAGGTATCTCATGTATTGTGACTACCCTTTGGATAACGATTCTACACTTGAGATAAACTTTACAAAACATTTAAAGAGTTCAACATTGTTTTAATCAATTTATATGGCCCTATCTGATGAAAATGGATTTTTGAATAGAAGAAAAGCATCAATAAACACATTGGTTGTCTCACATAAAGACAGCGGATTGTTTTCATACTTTAAAAAATGTAAAACATACTCAGAATTTAATGTTGACAGTATCATTGAATTAACGCTTCCGCAACTCGTTTGCCATTCGCCTTGGTGAGTTTTGTGCCAGTACAGGGAAGGTACAGATACTCATCTACGTCACACTCAAGATTTTGTAAGATTTGATCAGAAACAAATATTTTATGACAATTAACATTTTCGTTTTAATAGGAGATCTAAATGGGAAAATCGAAGTGGTGAGTTTCTTTTTTTGTTGGGTATATCTCATGATGTAGGTGGTATAAAATAGTTATACCACCCAGAAGCTAGCTGATCTGGATCTAAGCGATAGACATTTAACAGTTAAAAATTTATAATGATCTGTATCCCCATCTTACCAACTTTAGCACGAAATATCGTCTACACTGATGTAGGTGGTATAAAATAGTTATACCATGTTTTGTCCTCCTGTACGAAAGATACTTGCTTTACATTTATGAGCATGATAAATACAACATCTGAAAAAAAGTATGTATTTTTCAGTATTTTAGTTGAAATTTCATGCTGTACGTCTCCTGATAAGCCTTACAGCTGGGCATTGTGCTGTTAACTAGCACTGATTATGAAACGGGCAATATAATTGATATTAATGGATTTTTCTCTGGGATAATCATTTTAGATAGCTGGGGGGTCCCTCTGGGGTCAAATATAATGAGTCTTTGCTGATAGAACGTTAGATCAAAGACAATGGCACAAAGTACGGACGTAGATGTAGGACCCATATAATTAACCGTTAAATTGGTAATCTTAATTAGTAAAGCTTAAAGGATTCTTAATCGCTGTACGCTTCTATTTTTTAAAGTCTTCATGCTCTAAGTCTATGTATCACAAAAATTATTCCTACCGAAAACGCATGTGTCTGTCTCTTCTGGTTTTGGTCAGTATAGAAGCACGTGCACGGTATTGACTCAGTGACAACAGGGTTCATTGGATCCGCACAGGCTGATCAGCGCCTTTGCTGTCCACTTTTTGCAAAGCAAATGCATAATTGTGTAGAAATGATGAAATTTAATGGGGATTCTGTTCAATAAGTTTCCCACATTTATCGCATATGCTTAGTCATTATGCGCAATTATTTGGTCACATGACCACTCCAATGGAATAAACCTTGGATTTAGCTTTGTCTACTAGTGTCGTCTGCAGCAAAATTTGCTTCACTCTCGACCTACACTTATCAAATTAATACACTTTAAATGTATGCGTCAAATATATGTTTTGTATATTATGTATTGTTGTGACGATGAGACAATAAAATTTCTGTTCTGTTCTGTATGTTAATGTATCTAGCGCGTGCGATCAGCAAAAGCTCAGACCAGCCTGCACAGTCTGATTAGAGCCTTGCTAGTCGCTTACGTCTTCTACGAGTGTTAGACTAAACATCATTTGGAGCGTCTAAGCTGAAAAGGAGGCTGCACAGGCTTGTCGGAGTCTACACTTGTCACAACACCACATGTCACGGCTCACAGCATTTTTGTGCTAGCAGCTAAGGGGAAAGTACTCCTATTTCAATACGAAAAGTAGGGATAGTGAATTAAGACGCCTGATCGTTTAAACCTTTTGATAGCTAAGGAGAAAGCACTCCTATTTCAATAAGAAAAGTAGCAATAGTGAATTAACACCCTTGATTTGATCACTGCGGACCAATCAAAACCGGGTATCAGTTTCTAATAGAGAAGGAACTATATTTTCTTATTAAAAACGGTCGATTCGTCTCACTTTACTTAGAGACATTGTTGCGTTAAAAGCCCCAGATACACCATGCTAATTATTTCAAATCATATAAATAAACATTTAGATATAAATAACCAAGACGCTTCAATCTTCGCCAGTAGAGAGATTATGTATCAGTGCATGGAAGAATGTCTCAGATACCCTGACGAAATGTGGACAGCGATATAAAGTGACGAAGACATTCAACATGCCCATAGGACTTCCTAACAAACACGAGATTAAGGTCGTGTTTAAGCAAACGAAACGCGTCACTTTTGTGATAACGGCCTACCCCATCTAAAAGACTGTTTATTGGTGGAATTGAATCGATGATGTAATAATTACAAATTAAACGTTAATCTACCTACCTCACACGTAAGTGTAGTAGTATGTAGGATGCCTTAGGTTCAATGATGACCCCAAAAGTTTGAAAAAGAGCTTACGTATTTCGAAACCAGAGACAACACGTGACCTAATGATAGGCCTTTATAATGATGTTACTAAAAATAGTACCGTTATTAAACGGACCAATCAAAAGACGGTACTGTTACTAAACGGACCAATCAAAAGACAGCACTGTTACTAAAAATAGAATATGGTACTGTTATTAAACAGACAAATCAAAAGACAGCACTGTTACTAAAAATAGAAAGTGACATTGTTACTAAAAATAACGGACCAGTCAGAAGAGACCTTGAAGAGAGCCAAGTATATAAGAAGGAGTGAGAAGAGATTTTCTCATTCTTAACATAGAATTTCAACAATCAACATCATGAACTCTGAGAATCTGTCAGAAGAAATCCAAGAAAGCTGTCGTCCACTGTTGGCAGGCGGCCCCTGGGATCCTTTAGGGGACGAACCTAGACCCCTGGAATATACCATGAGAAAGAAAGGGGGGAGAACCTACGCAAAAAATGCGGCCGTAGACACCACCTTTCAAGTCAAAGTTAATGATAGATACCGCGACCAACGCCTCAGAGACATATGTTGACGTCTTCACGGTATGTTCGAAGACATCCTCCAAGAGGCGCGCGGCGATCTGGCGGGCAACGATTTGGGACGTGTGGTGATTCATCACGACGGGTTACACGACCCCATCATGGTTCCCTTAAGACCTTGGGACCGTTTAAACGTCGACGTCGTGATGGAACATATAGAAAAGGTGCTGAACAGTCATCAAGAATTGTCCGTGAATGACAGTTTCGACATCACGATCGGGACAATAGACTTACTCAAAGGTGGCGGAAAAGGAAACAGACGACCTATTACCAGTCTCCATGGCCACAAGAATTGATACAAATCAAGAAATCTCTCGTCACTATAGACAATAACGACCAATTGTGTATGGCGAGAGCCATCGGAGTGGGATGGGCCAAACTCAACTTATGTACCCAAGAAGAATGGAACGATTTGACCCGATACCAGAAGTCCAAGAGTAACTCGGAATTAATGTTAGAGCACCCAAAAGTACCCGAAAGTCACTACAAAAACCTGAGAAACAAAAAGAGGAACGAACAAAAAGACCTGGCCGTGGCTATCAGCTGATTGGCCAGGGCACCCTTAGACCGACCCGCGAGTTTGAACGATATAGAGGCGTTTGAAGAAGTCCTGAACACCCGAGTGATGGTGGTGAGCGCTCGACTAGGCAACAAATTTATTACTAGTCTGAGCACTGACGAGCGACCCTGTATCTACATTAACTTGGTCAACGATTGTCATTTTCATACCATCTCCAACATAACCGGCTTCTTTTTGTCGAAATTCTTTTGTTCAACATGCCTGAAACACTATGACCACAAAAGGAGACACGAGTGCGAAATGACCTGTATCGTGTGTAAAACGACAAACTGTCCCAAAACCGAGTCACCGGTCACTTGCGACCAGTGTCACATGACGTGTAGGTCGACGAAGTGTTACCAAGAACACAAGAAAGTACCCCTACACGAGAAGGGGGCAAAGAAGGGACAAGTTAGGGGACCTTCTGAATGTGATAAATTGTTGAAATGTCCGACCTGTTACAAAGTCATCAACACGACCAAAAGAGAGAAAAAAGACCATCAATGCGGAGAATACCTTTGTACGTCATTTGATAAATACGTACTGAGAGATTATCTTTGCTACCTGAGATCCATACGGGCCAAACAGGAATTTATTCCCAAGTTCATCTTCACCGATTTCGAATGTAGCCAAGATGAGAGATCCCAGTGTACGGAGGGGCACGCGCCACTGATGAATCCCGATTGTACGGAATGTCAACCAAGTAGGACGTGTACTCCCTGTTCGAAATGCCAACGATGTAAGACGTCCTGGTGCGGAAAAGCCACCCACTAACCCAATTTCGTGGTGGCCCATACGGTCTGTCCTACGTGTATAGATAGACCTGTGACGTCCAAATCCAGGTGTCAAGATTGCGGTACCTGTTGCTCCAGATGCAAAGACCTAGATGTCCCTTGTACCGGAACAGCTTGCGGCTTGAGAGAGGTTGTCTTCCAAGGACAAGACACAGCTCGTACGTTCGGTAAATGGTTATTTTTGAGTCAACATACATACTTTAAAATCGTCTGTCACAACATGAAAGGATACGATGGATACATCCTGTTGGAGTACTTGATAGACCAATCCATGAGACCGGACAAGATTATCTACAACCGGTCCAAAATCATGTACATGACGGTAGAAAAAGACATCCACATCAAAGTCATAGACAGTCTGAATTTTCTACCCATGAAGTCATCCAAGTTACCCAAAGCCTTTGGGTTGAAAGAACTAAAGAAAGGTTGGTTCCCCCATTTCTTCAACACCCGGGAAAACCAAGAGTACCTCGGACCATACCCGGATCCTAAATATTACGGATGTAACTTTATGGGAAACGAGGAAAGGGAGGAATGCCTAGCATGGCTCAAATCCAAAGAGAACTGCATCTTCGATATAAAAGAAAGAAATGTTGGACTACTGCCGAAGTGACGTGGATATTCTACGTCAGGCCTGCCTCAAGTTTCGAGAACTGTTGATGTCCGCCACCGGCGATTGTGTGATGGACCAAGGAGGAAAACCTCAGTGGACTGGGGCGGTGGATCCCTTCGACTCGGTGACCATCACCTCGGTGCGTATGAACGTGTGCAGAACCAAGTTTCTAGAAGAAGAGTGGAGGGTCAAATTAGCAGAAGACACGAATTGGTTGACGCCCAAGTACAAGAATGGCCGCATGAAAGTCTTACGGGCTGACCGGTGGGTGTCGGAGGATGAGGTGGTCATCGGGGAGAAAGAATTCGTTCGTTCCCCTATCGCCAAGATTCCACCAGGCGGGTATAAGATGGACCAGTACAGTAAATCGTCCATCCAGTACTTCGAATGGGTATCCAGAAGGGACAATATAAAAATACGTCACGCCCTGAATGGGGGAGAAATAGGTTGGACGGCTATTCCTTCGAGACTAATACCCCTTTCGAATACCAAGGATGCGTCTATCACAGATGCCCCCGATGTTTTCCCGAGGACAGAGAAGAGACGAAACACCCTATGACGCAACAATCCATGAGGGAACTCTACGCCCTAACCATGAAAAAGAAATCTTACATCGAAAGTCTAGGAATGAAATACGTGTGTATGTGGGAACACGAATTTAGAGAATCCTACCGAAACGACCCAGAACTTAGACACTATCTCCAGAATTTAGACATCATGGACAGATTGGATCCACGAGAGAGTTTCTTAGGCGGTAGGACCAACGCGAGTCAACTGTATTATAGGACAAAAGAAGATGAAAAGATAGAGTAAGTGGACTTCACCTCCTTATACCCCTGGGTCAACAAGACCTGCCAGTACCCCGTCGGACACCCGGAGGTAATAATGCAGACTTTAAAGATCTGGCCCAGTACTTCTGAATCGCAAAAGTGCGAATATTACCTCCTCGTGAACTGTATCACCCCATGTTACCCTATAAATCGAACAGAAAGTTAAAGTTCCCATTGTGTTAGACCTGCGCCGAAAAAGAGAGTCCATCTCTCTGCGGGTGTTCTGACGAAGATCGAACCATGACCAGGACTTGGTGTACTCCCGAACTTCAGACAGCGGTACAACTGGGATACCGAGTCCTCAAAATATACGAGGTATACCACTGGAAGGACACCACCCAATACGATGCAGAGACGAAAGAAGGAGGACTGTTCGCCTCTTATATCAACACGTTCCTGAAGTACAAGCAAGAGGCGAGTGGCCCTCCGGATTGGATCAAGACCCCCGAAGATGCCAAAGAGTATAACGATCGGTATTTCAAAAAAGAAGGGGTATCCCTCAACGGGGAGAAAATAAAAAAGAATCAGGGAATGAGGGCATTGGCCAAGCTCTGCCTAAACAGTTTCTGGTGGAAATTCAGGCAGCGACTGAACCTGAAACAGTCCCAATTCTTTCACGAGACTGAGGTGGATGCCTTTTTCCGAGTTCTTTCCGATCCTACCAAAGACGTCCAGGATTTTCACATTGTGGCCAATAATATCATTCAGGTGGAATGGGCCTATAAAAAGGACTGTCAACCAGAAGACAACAAGACGAATATCTACTTGGCGACCTTTACTACGTGTTGGGCCCGACTGAAACTCTACAGCATCCTTGAGAAAATAGACAGAAACGTTCTGTACTACGATACAAACTCGGTGATTTACGTGAGTAAAACGGCAGAGAACGATGTACCACTAGGAGACTACCTGGGAGAACTTACTAACAAACAAGAAACTGGAGAACATATAATAGAGTTTGTGTCTGGAGGACCAAAAAACTACGCCTACAAGACCAATAAGGGAAATGAAACGTGTAAAGTGAGAGGGTTCACCCTCAACTTCACTAATAGCCAACTTATAAACTTTGAATCGGTGAAGACCCTATTGATAGAACCCTCCGAAAAATCGACCATTACCATTACCAATCCTCATAAAATATGTCGTGATAAGGGAAAAAGAAAACTGTATAATAGAGAAGAAGAGAAAAACTATCGAATGGTGTACACAAAAAGACAACGACTGGACAATTACGATACGGAACCCTATGGATATTGAGAAAAAAAAATCCTCAATTGAGACTCTTCCAGATCCGTGTTCGTTCGATACAATAGAGGCCGTAGATACCCTTTGTATATAGAGAAGAACGACACCGCGCTCTAGGACGTGACGCTACCTTCTCGTGGTCTAGGGCGTTGACTCACCCTCCGAGGTGTAACCAAATGCGTCACAGGGACCTCCATCTTAGATCTGACTTCGTGGGGCCCCCATCTTGGATCTCACGCTGTGGGGGCCGCCATCTTGGATAGGAAGTCGTGGGGCCGCCATCTTGGATCTGACGTCATGGGGGCCGCCATCTGGATCGGAAGTCATGGGGGCCGCCATCTTGGATCTGACGTCGTGACGTCATTGACGCTAAACTGGGGCCTATACTACTATTAGATTTCAGTGTATGCCAGCGTACTAGATATATATTTCTTACGTCGGCATACGTTGGCTAAAACGTTATAGTGTGACAGGGCCTTGATACACAATAATGCAACGAGCCATAGTAATTGAAAGCAATGGATCCTATTTGCAGAAAAAAATCAAAAAAATATTTTCTCACTCTCAAGGTCTGAATAAGTAAATTACTTATCGCTCGAATCCAAGTACGAAAATAACTTTGTCTCAGCGTTTACTTTAAACGCGCAACCCCTAAATCGCGAGAAACATGTAATTTGTGTTCACCTCCGGTTTTATAATATTTGTTTCACTTTTTGGTAGGCGTGGTCGTCAAAAAACCATGAGACTGATGATGTGACTGATGACGTCACTGTAGTCCCTACGTAAGATCTTTGATTTAGTGCAAATTGATATTTTAAGTGGCAATTTGCTTTAAAACTTTTTGTATCCTTGTTTTAATCATGTATGTGACATGTATGTGACACACTATCTGTTTTAGTTATGATTCAATTTTTGATGACATTTACTCGTGTTTTTTATTTCAATAAAATGGTCTAATGGAGGCAACTGGGATAATTTAACCAGAGTGAGCCTTATAGAGTTATCTTTGGGACTGGCTGCATAAATTATCTTAAAGGGGACAGCAACCCTAATAATAAGTATGTTTTATCAAAAAATGCTCATTGAATCATGAATTTTGATACAAGTATCGTCAAAATCGGTTGAAAAATGGGGAAGTTATGGGTATGTAAATAATTTATTTGAATATAATTTAATTAGTTTTCAGAATTTTTTCAACTGCTTAAATTTTAATTGTCAATACTATCACATCATCTGTGTTTCAGCTGACATGCAGCTTTATATACACAAGGAAAATGTTATATTGAAGATTAATGCAAATAATCTTTTGGCTTGTATTTTATTTTGATTGCGCATATTAATTAGGCTGTGTGACATCGCTAAGCCTACAATATGACCGCTCACATTAAAGTCCACTTGCAAATATTCAAACGCCCACAACTTCCACGTTTTTCAACCGATTTAGATGAAACTGGTATCAAAGTTCATGGTTTATTAAGATCTTTCATATTAAACATAGTTATCATCAGGGTTGACGTCCCCTTTAAAGAGGGAAACACAGAAAGTGTCAGTCCACCCTCCTTCCCCAGCTGTTTCCCACCTCCCATCTATAATGTTGTACTTTCAGGTCAGATTTTTTATAAGTTGATTTTGAAACCCTCCTACTGTTATTGTCTGGAAAGTAGAAAAAAATAAAATTTAATTTCTAAAATTATTTTTTATTTTATCCGCTGACTCTAGATATTATTTGCTTCGTTGAAAATAAAAACAAATATTTTTGAGGTTCTGTCTGTGTATTTTTGGGAGTGAGCTTTTTTGTCCCCCAAACTTTAAATCTGATTTTTTTCCATAAATCAACTTATCAAAAAATTCTGGCCTAATTATGAATAGTTCATTGCTTTTGTATATTGGATTCTCTGTTGTTAAATCAAGGAATGGGCGTAAGATCTTTGGTTTTGGCAAATTGATTTTTTAAGTGGCAATTTGTTTAAAAACTTTGTTGTATCCTTGTTTTTATCATGCATGTGACATGTATTTTATACTTAGCAGTGAAAAAAAATACATATAAAAAACAAACAAAAGTGATATCAATCACTAGTGAAATGATATAATAGCAATAACTAGTGATTGATATCAACCTATATTTTCAATGAAGTGTCTTTGGATTACCTCTGACTTTTCCATTCACTTGTTGCATTTCACTTCAGAACTTCAAATGCCCATAACTTTCTTATTTGTGAACGAAAACATCAAGTGTGGGTATGCATTTTCTTAGTTTGAACGTGACGACTATTTTGGTACCAAAATGTTTTGGGTTTGCTAAAATTGTTCGTTTTTGCATTTTCAGCACCTCTTTTTTCAGTTTTATCCACTGACTCTAAATATTATTTGCTTCGTTGAAAATAAATAAAATATTTTTGAGGTTCTGTCTGTGTATTTTTGGGAGTGAGCTTTTTTGTCCCCCAAACTTTAAATCTGATTTTTTTTCCGTAAATCAACTTATCAACAAATTCTGGCCTAATTATGAATAGTTCAATACCTTTGTATATTGGATTCTCTGTTGTTAAATCAAGCAATGGGCGTAAGATCTTTGGTTGTGGCAAATTGATTTTTTAAGTGGCAATTTGTTTAAAAACTTTTTTGTATCCTTGTTTTTATCATGCATGTGACATGTATTTTATACTTAGCAGTGAAAAAAATACATATAAAAAACAAACAAAAGTGATATCAATCACTAGTGAAATGATATGATAGCAATAACTAGTGATTGATATCAACCTATATTTTCACTGAAGTGTCTTTGGATTACCTCTGACTTTTTCATTCACTTGTTGCATTTCACTTCAGAGCTTCAAATGCTTATAACTGTCTTATTTGTGAACGAAAACATCAAGTGTGGGTATGCATTTTCTTAGTTTGAACGTGACGACTATTTTGGTACCAAAATGTTTTGGGTTTGCTAAAATTGTTCGTTTTTGCATTTTCAGCACCTCTTTTTTCAGTGGGTGAGACATTGTATGTAGCCTATAAAAAGTATAGAATAAAAAGATTTTTTTTTTTCTGTAAATACCAAATATATTTCATCTCGTGAGTTGAAAACATCAGAGTTTCACTCGTGCTGCACACTCGTGAAATTTCTGATGTTTTCAACACACTCGATGAAATTTATCTGGTATTCTCCTTAAAAGATAAATATCCTTTATGCATGTGTGACCCTTAATGTTTGGTTATGATTCAGATTTTGTCATTCATAATTAATAAATTTTCAGTGTGATTTCCCTTATCTTATTATTGCTGAAATCAAACGTGCAAGCCTGCGAGTGTAATAGCATGAAATAAAGTCGAGCATAAATAGTTATGTCAACACTATTCGAAAATATATCCAGAAAGCAGTTCTGCACGACTAAGGACTTTGTGGAATTTTTTTTGCATTCAAAAAGTACGCACCACGATCACACACTGCAGACCAACCCAAGACACCGTGAGGAAAAACATCAAACACATACAGTCACAAGACATCAGGAAGATACTAATTGAAGTAAAGTAACCAAATCTCTCTTCCTCAGCAAGGTGAGTACAAAACAAGAAAGCTTTACAAAAGAAGGACAAAGACAAAACATAATATATGGCGTATCATTTTACAAGGTGGTAGGAAATCTCTCCCTGATGTCTGATGTAACTTTATATGTCGTCACGTATATTTTATTGACAAATCCATTGCACATATGAAGAAAACAATACAGCACTAGGCAAATCCTTTTTTGAATTATCTTTATCTACTATTAGTGTCGACTGCTGATAACCTTTGGAAAACAACTTGGGCCCAAGAAGAGATGTATGATGTTTTTGAGTGTTAACTATACCGGTTTAGTCAAACAATCACACTGGTCAATGTAAACTCACCGTTAGTTGCTACAACGAGCTGGTGGTGGCAATTTTCCGCACTGGTACTGGCGTAAAAGGTTAAAAAATCTGTACCTGTTTACTCTATGATATATATAAGCTATCATTTATTTTATTTGCAAAGGACCATCGGTAACATTGCAGTTTATGGCTCTGCCAAGCAATTGGTGATTTAATTCATGGCTTGGACTGCAAATCCAACACATTTTTGGAGTTTTGCCGTGACCGGTGCTTTTTTCTAGTGTAGCTGCCTAAGTTGACGGAAATCTACATGTTTATGTGCAGCTGTTGTCATATTCCCATGAAATAACATCCAAAAACGATTACCACTTTTGTATCTTTTTTCTTGGTAAACTAGCAACTGTTTAATTGAGGAATTTTATTACAACGCACTGGGAGCATTTTTAAAGCTGCATAGTCTGTAACTTTTGATCTTCTAATTTTAAAAATAATGTTTTTATTTTTCAAGAACGCAGTAAAAATACTCGAATTCAGGTTAACATTTTACCATTTTCGTAAATCTAAACAAGTTGTCACTATCAAAACAACTGCATTTATGTTAAAATTCAACTGTCTATAATTATTGGAGGGACGCAAATAATTACAAACAAGAATAAAATACACATATTTGATAAGATTATTCACTTTTCCATGCAGTTTTTAGCTGTACTGAACATTTTTATTGTGAAAACATAGCTTAATTCTACTTTTACAAATGATTTAAAAATAAAATAAAATTTTTCGAAAAATGTTCATAGTTACAGAGTATGCAGCTTTAAAGCATTGATACAACGCACTGATGGCTTCACAAAAGTGCCATGGTTGCTGGTGCAGACTCACCACAGCATTTGCTGTTCACATAAACGTTACAAAAACGCCATTTCAGCCAGCACATGCTATTTTGATAGGTTGTGCCGAAGGCTCAGGCGAGCCTGTGCAAACGTGCAGACTCCGTAGAGCCTTCGCTGTCAGCACAAGATATCTTGATACTTATCGAATTGTCCAGTGACTTCGCCTGGGCAAATATGCAGACTCACCAGAGTATTCGCTGCTGGCGTGAATAAAACAAATCGCCATTTTAGGTAGCACAATAGATTTTGTAAAGTGACGAAGGCTAAGGTAAGCCTGTGCAAATGTGAGACTTATCAGAGCCTTCGCTGCTCGCACAAAAAGGCATTCAATCGTCACTTGAGCCACCAAATGAATATTTTGAACTGTGACGAAGGCTCAGACTAGACCAAGCAAATGTGCAGACTCGCTAAAGCCATCGCAGTTCGCATGAATGACACCCAAAAATAGTAAGTGAATATGATTTGGAATAACACAATCACAAACTGCTGACAAAACCCATGGCACCGACAGGAATAGCCACACAATTATCACGAGACACCAGGAAGACAAACTAAGCAAAGCAGCCAGCCCTCTCTCTTCCCCATCAAGATGATCGCAAAACACGAATGGACATAAAGTAACAAAGTATAGAACAATTACAGAATCCTTTACAACAACGAATCAACAACAATAGAACCACCGCCTTAGAACAGACAGCAGCCACTGGGGTACTAAAATGCATTTGACTGGTACCAAATCTTCGACCTAGATTCTGCTGTTGTTGAAGCACAAAAATGTTTAGCTCACATGGAGGCTTCTGTATCATCAGGACAGACAATCTCATCAAATTAAATGTTTTGGGGCCAATTTGAAAAATAGGCAGAAACACTATCAAAGTGCGAACAGGGCTACCTCTGGAGCGTCTCTGGTGAGTCTGCACATTTGCAGAGTCACGCTTGAGCCTTCATCCGTGTACAAAAAACACAAAGTCTATGCCTATTGACTGTATGTTTTCTTTATAAGCTTGCATCTATTTTACTTTTGATGACACTGGACGCACAAACAGTCAGTAACATTGCAGTTTATGGCTCTGCCACGCAATTGGCGATTTAATTCATGGTTTGACCGACAAATCCAACACAGTTGTGGCGTTTGACAGTGACAGGTGTTTTTTTTCCTATTGTGACTGCCTAACTTGAGGGAATGCTGCGATTTGTGTACCGTTTATACGAACAGTGAATGCTGTGGTGAGGCTGCACCAGCAACCATGGCACATCTAGGCAACCATCAGTGCGTTGTATCAATGCGTCAAAACAAAATGCTCCCAGTGCTTTGTAATAAAATTCCTCAATAAAACGTTAGCTAGTTTACCAAGAAAAAAATAACAAAGTGGTAATCGTTTTTTGGATGTTATTACATGTTAATATGATAACAGCTGTGCTTAGACATGCATATTCCTCTCAATTTAAGCAGTTACACTGTCACGGCAAAACTCCAGAACTGTGTCGGATTTGCCGTCCAAACCATGAATTAAATCACCAATTGCTTGGCAGACCCAAAAATGCAATGTTACCGATGGTCTGTGTGCCAGGTGCCATAAAAAATAAAATAAATGAAAGCTTATAGATAAATTATAAAGTCAATAGGTATAGATTTTTTTACCTTTTAAGCCAGCACCAGCGTGAAAAATTGCCACCACCAGCACGTTGTAGCAACCACCGGCGCTTTTACATTGACCAGTGTGATAATTTTTACGGGATAACTGTATTCATAATTTCATTTCACGAGGTATATCGTCGGATATACTGTCGAAAATTTAGTTTAGGGGGATGCGCGAGCAAAGCGGTAAAAAGGGATTTTTGTCCGTCGAATTACCTCCCCAAAATGACAATTTTTAATATGGTTATCCCCATTCTCATGCACTGTAGTTTTTGCTCAAATTTGAGCGTTGTAAGCTGCATGAAGCCGCATTTCATCCAACTATGTGTGACGTATTCCAATCCGACGTCGCGTTACAAAAGCAAGCGCATTAATTAGAATCCTTATTGCCGGTCAAAACATACAGTGTAGGTACATAAAAAATCGTCTCACTTACATGCATTTTGTCACTGTGACACTGGGGGGTTCTATGTATATTTTGATAGAAAATAAGGAATGTGATGAATAGAAAATGGGGGTTCTGCATTATCCAGCGCCGCAGGTCAAACCAGTGTAAAATGTGGCTCGAAATCGTTGCACAATACGTGATCTATTTAAGGAAAACGGGAATTCCCTTCCATTTATCCATCCATCTATCTAGCCATTCATCAATCCAGCCGGCCATCCATCCATAAATCCATCCAGTCAGCAATCCATCCATCAAACCAGCCATCCATCCAGCCAGGTTTAGGGTTTGGGAAAGGGTAGCGTTAGGGTTTACAGAAACGGGAAATCTCATTGATCCATGTATCCATACAGCTAGGCAGCCATATAAAAAGGAATATTATCTAATTATTTCACCATTTACGTAAAGGATGTCGTTGAAAGCGCACTTGGAAAGAAGTTATTTCGATCTTAGGAGTCCTATCAGCTATCAATACCTCAAACAAGATGGAAAATATAAGGTTAGCTGGCATTCTATCAGAAAGTGGTTACGAGATGTCGATGCATACAGCCTTAAACGTCCACAGAGGTTTAAATTCAAAACTAGGAGTCCTCTCACAAGGCATAGATGCACTATGGAATGCTGATCTGGCCGATGTTTCTAATCTAACGAAACATAATGGTAGCACCAAATACCTTTTAGTGGCTATCCACGTTATTTTGAGGTACTTATGGATTGAGCCTTTGAAAAACAAGCTTCATGAGTCGATCATCAAAACTCTACAGAATAGGTAGGGTAGATTGGGTAGGATTCCTGAAGAGCTCCGGACTGACAAAGGAAGTGAATGGAAAAATAAGTGGGTCGCGGCGTTATGAAGAAAAACAATGTGCACCATTATGTCCCCCAAAATAATACCAAAGCTAACTTTAAAGCGAAAGAGTGATTCGAACCATCAAGGGACAAATGTACAGATTCATCTTCACCTACAACAGAAACTATCGTTAACTATCTGAAGGACTTTAAAACGCAAAAATCGAAATTCGTAATATTTACTAACATTTGATGCCTCAATTTTATTGAGATTTGGCAAATATGAACATCAATATGTCAGCAATACATGTTTTAAATTTTATGTCAAGATACGAAATAATGTTAGAGCAACAGTCTAGCAAATAGCAATACCCTATGATTCTTAAGTTGGAGTTTGAAATGTGTCTAGAAATTGCACACGATTTAAAATTATTGTGATACAATATTTTTTTTAAAAAAAATCAGAAACATATTACCCTTGGTGCTCTACTATTCCTCTGGCACTGACAGTAGCCGGCCGGAATGGATATCTTCGATGTAAATATCGTCGATACACAATCGACGTAAGCTGCCTCTTAACGCCGGTCGCCATCCTGGGCTGACCAGACCCGAGTCGATCGTTAACTGCCCCAGTAGCCTGGTAACGATCTCTGAGCGCTGTATAGTTGACGGATGGCAATTATGATATCTGGCGACGTCAAAAACACGCACCCCAGCTTTTAACATCTCAATTGCGCCAGATCGTTCATGTTCAGACACACGTGGCATGAATAATAAAGCTAAAAAAATAAAGCTGCTGTGTTTTTATACATGTATACTTACAAGCTCCATGTGAAATGATAAAATATTTTGTTTCATTGATTCATTGGGACGCCACGTGCAAAACATAGTAAACCAGCGATGTGTAGCTGGCGGTAGCCAAGGTCTTTAAAAACACCGGTATTGGGTATTAGATAGAAGCAGCGTGTCGTTACCATCCGTTTTTATCTGTTAAAGAAGGCTAAAATGTTCTGGATGCAAAAAAATAATAATTTTCATTTTTTTGCGTTTTTAAAGACCTTTAGTGTACTCTATATGATATCGCGAGAATTACAATAATCATCCTTATAGGGCATTGAATGGTAAAGCACCAAGTGGGATAAACCATTCAAATGAGGCGGTCACATGACATCAAATGTATATGGGAACTATGCGATCAACACCTAAAACCACAAAATTAAAGCCAGTTCCATCTAAACCGTACAAAATTCAAGAATGGCGATTCCGTAAGGATTTCTAGTAACAAACGCGTATTTCAACGAGATTATCAGCAGAAAAGGACAGAAGAGATATTTACAATACACTCCGGGTATTTACGACAGGGAATTCCTGTGTATTAACTCGTAGTCTACGACGAAGAGGCTATCCAGGGCACATTCTCTCAGAGTGAGCTGCAACGTGTGAGCAAACGAGATGTGTTTAAAATTGATAAAATACTAAAACGCCGCAAAGTTCTCTGAAGTTTTTGTGGCTTGGTTTGGTTATCCTAAAAAGTTCAACAGCTGGATAAAAGAAGCTGAACTTCAGGACCTATAAAAGGACTTAAGTTGTCTTTTGTGCAGTCATTGTGAAGTCATCATCATGGAGAAAATGTCGTGTTTTCTTTATCATAAAAACTATTCCAGATCTGATACATTACAACGGCATTTTAGAGTGGCCCATAGACATGATCTTCAACAAAACAATGAATCACGTTCAGGAATATTTGAAAGGAGAAACAAGCCTAAATATTAGGAAGCGTCTATTTACAGTAGACTGTCAATAGCCAAAAAACCGTTAAAATAGCTATTTACAGTTGACTGTCAATAGCCAAAAACGTTAAAATGGCTATTTACATTTGACTGTCATTAGCCAAAAAACGTTAAAATGGCTATTTACATTTGACTGTCATTAGCCAAAAAACGTTAAAATGGCTATTTACAGTCAACTGTAAATAGCCATTTTAACGTTGTTTGGCTATTTACAGATTAATCAGATATTTTCAATGATTTTGACTTACTTAATTTCCGAATACTCGATGAACTTTTTCAAATTGTGTTTGTTCCTTTGTAATTGAATTATGCAGATGGTACATGGGCCATGTCCGTGAGTTTGGGGTACTTGTATGAGTACTTGTCGCATGCGAAAAAAGAAATACAAAATAAACACGAACTTGTACAAACACAGACTCTCCGTAGCCATTGCTATTCGCGCACACGAGGCGATAACTGTTCACATAAAAAAGCCAAATGATTTTCAAAGAAATGAGTCACGTGAAAGACAATCTGACTTATTGTTCGTAGGTTTTTCAAGATAACCGATGATTATTTGCTCGGAAAGAGTCATTCCAACTTTGAAAGCATAGGCTTACGATCACCCCTTGTCCATTCCGTATTACAACTTAGGTCTCTATACAACATTTCCTCGTATTCAAATCAAAGTAACTGATTGTTTCACTTTAATTGTGATGTGGCCTGTCGTGCCCTGTGTCTCTTCCTCGTGTTGCCATGTGTTGGTCTGCAATCTGTGATTGTGGATTTCCTGACCATCATTTAGAACGCAGACTTCTTTTTTGTAGCACGATTTCCTCAGTTTTTCAAACAACATTGCATAGTACATAACCGTATTAAATGGACTTACCATTCATTTTGAACGTCTTCTTACCGAAACGTAATGTCCTTATGCCTGGGTTACATTAAGACCGACAGTCGGCCGACTAGATTTTTTCATGTTGATCGGCAGAAAAACCTGTTTTCAGTCCGCCGACTGGAGCAGTTAGATTGAAAACAATCCTCACCGATTGACTTCATCAACCACAAAGTTTTTCAATCGGCTGACCATCGCCCGATTGAATTTACCTGATGAGCAGCATATAATAGGTAGGGCATTGATCGGCCGACGATCGGCTGACATATCAAACTGTAATATGACACTTTGACTTCAGTACCAATGTGCATTTTGTATAAAGTAGTGGAATTGACAGTTTTTTACTAAGTCACTTTCCGCCTAAAGAGGAAAACCTTCAGAGAAAGCAGAAAATCCAAAATACGTTATACACGCACACTATAAAAATATGGGGAGTGGCTTAAAATGACCAACAATCGGGCGACTGTCTGCCGACGGTCGGCCGATGTAAATGATCGTCGGCCGTCACTCTGTCGACTGTCGCCCCATGAATGGCCGACGATCAGCCGACTGTCGGCAGAGTTTGAGTCTGTCTATGCATCGAATATGACACCATTGCAACACAGAGTACATTGATACTGTAAACCAGTGTCCCGAAATCATACTTCCGCAATGTAGAATTTGCAATATGAAGTCTCTCTGATACTGTATTTGCAGTTGATTCTAGTTTGGGTGGTGGTGTTCGAGGGACATGTATATTAAACCCTTTAAGTTATTTGTGTATATTGTCATTGATTCAGTCTTTAAATAGCTTAAATGAGACAGCTGTACGCTTGTAAGAGTTATTCTTGATTAGATCATTTTCAGCTTGTATTTTTATTGTAGATAACGAAAAACTATGGCAGGAAACTCGGTCCGTATGTTCCATCTTTCAAGATTATTTTCCGTCTTCCAACTTTAAAACTTGTAACTCATTCAGATATTGTTAAGCATGAGAAACACCCATAAATGTTGTATAATAAACAAGGGTTTTTCAAATTTAATACCAGGCAGCGCGCACGTCAGCATCTAGAGTACCTGCTTGTGTCATATTTGATAACCTATGCAGACACTTTGTGCCTCTGGATCCCATGTGTTGAAGGCACCTCGAAAGTTCTTATAATCAGATATTCCCATAGGCAATAAAAGCCAATGAGGATCATTGTCTGCACAGGCGCGATACTAAACGGATCGACCTGTCTGCTATGGGACATCACGACTGAAAAGTCGGGTTTGTGCTGTTACGCGGTACGCATTACTCAAAACACCGTTAAATGCCTATAGATAATCCTTCAATGGAGATATCTAGTCATTTTGGGTAGCCAAATCATAACAATGATAGGTTTTACGGTATTCAGCCATAGACTGATCATATTGTATGCACTAAAACATTTTTGAAAACATTCTCCGCATGGCATTTTCATAGAAACCGTTTCAGTGACACGTAATGACGCGCTTGATAAACAATATTGAATCAGCCAATTGAGCGAATCACATGACTCTGTGACGCATTTGGTAAACAAATATGTCATATGTACCCACAGTGCTCAAATCAGACAGGTCAGTATTTGATAAAATGCTTCCGGTCTATGACAATGCAATGAGGATACAACATATGACACTTTTATGACAGAAGATAGTGTAAGTGTAGTACATGTAACATGCAATAAAATCATGTTCCCAGGACTTTTTTTTTGGGTGGGGGAGGCGAGATATTGAGAGACATCATTGGCCAGGATCATCAGACATCGGTGGCAAGGATCAGTATTAGCACTTTTTTTTTGGGGGGGTTTATTTTTATGTCGAAATTTCGTCATTGAGGTGACCCCACTAAACAAGTTGACATACATGAGAAAATGTCCTTGGGGTGGAAGGAAGGTCTAATTACCACCTCCCCTTTCCTCTCCCAATGTTTATAGTTTTTACATAACTTTCCCTCATTTTATAAGATTACACATATATTTATGGATATGCAAATGAGATAATGTTTAAATAGAACAATTGGATAAATGGTCTTGTCAAATTGTATGACTGATGGCATAACAATATGCATCAATGATAATATGGGGATGCAATCAGCGTTTTTATGTTTTTAATGTCTTTCCCTTTTTAACGTTTTATTAATATTCGTGAAAGGCAAATTATGTAGAGTAGATAGTTTGCATATGCTACAAAATGCTATAAGGCCAATGTCTAAGCTTTTATTTGGTACCAATTTTAGTAGATTATGATAAGTAGCAAATGAGATAGTATTGATTTTGTAGGTACACCCCCCATTCTTAAATCACATATTTTATTATTTTCATAAATATTTATACAAATTAGATAAAATATGTAATTTGCATAAGCAACACTGGATGAAAGGACACTGTCTAAGTTTTAATTTGACACCATGTTTAGAAGTCTAGGACAAGTAGCAGCTGAGACATGAGTATTTTGGTAGGCACATCCCCATTCTTGAATCCCATTCTGGGTTACCATGGAAACCATGCATTTTCGCATAACCCAGACAGGTTCATTTCTATTGCATTTAGGGGGTCGTTATTAACACTTTGGCACCAAGTAAAATTGTCCTGGGGGTACAAGGTAAGCTTTATTGACCCCAGGCTATATTGTTCTTTAATTTGTGTTATGCCTGAAAGTTTATTATCATGAATACGGTATTTGGTTTGCAAATGTCAATTTGGAGGCTGTGGCAAGCCTCTGTGTCATTCCATTCTCACGTACACGTGTTTTTGTTCATATTGATAGCATTTTGTGATAAAAAAAAGAATTGACTATATTTAAATGTCATTTTTCTGCATAATTGCACTTACATGTACTTGACCTTTGACCTCACCCTGACCTTGAATCGAAAAATCAGGCTCGGCATCCACCCCTATATTGTTTGAAAGAGTCCAAGGAATAATTCTAGCCTTGATGCCGAGCATTAACAAAAAATGCCATCAGGAGTCTTCGTAGAAATTAAAGGCGGCAGACTATAAGGACGGGTCTTCCTGGGTTGAACCAGTACTAAGCTAGGATTAATGTTCATGCCCAAGGACACCACAATTTTGGCATATGTAGATTATCGAATGATTGCCACCAACGGCGTGACTTGTGGCAATCCTGTGATCTAACTAGTCCCTATGAATTCAAAAGAACCGACAGTTATATTCGGAAGATTGCTACTTACCAAAATCAAAAAGATTTGTATTGTAAAAATCCGCCGTCGTTGAAAAACTAACTAGGTTTTGAAACGTCCCAATGTCAAAACGCCCCAAAGTGATCAATGCAAAGAAAGCAGGTGGCAGTGATTTGGACCACCAGAGGGCTGTGAACTCAAACGACAATGTCATTCTGACTGTCTGTCTCTCTGTACGCATGAGCGAGTGCGTCTATGAGCGTGCGTGGCTGCCTGCATGCATTTCTGTCATCCAGGGGGTAATGGGGTTACTCTTGTTCTTTTTATAAACTTTTCAGAGTGCCCCCTCATCCCCTGGGGTCGTTCAGTGTTTCTGTCTGTCTATCTGTTTGTCAGTCCTGACATCCCGTGTCCTGGTCTGTCACAAAGAAAGTAAGGGTACAAATAACAGGAAACGATACAATCAAGTACCACACCTGACCCAGGATACCAATGGGAAAGTGACAAACTCACAGTAAGACACCACGAACGAGAGCCAAGAGGTCAGCGCTTTCCTAGCAGGTGACCACAAAGCACATATAAACAGACTATAAACAGATGTACACAAAGACATAGCAAACACAGGACAGAAAAAAACCCACAAAAGATCCACAAAAGAAGCACCGCCTTGGAACGGTCAAAGTAAGTAAGGGTGCAAAGATCAGGAATCGATACAATCAAGTACCACACCTGACCCAAGATACCGATGGGAAAGTGACAAACTCACAGTAGACACCACAAACGAGAGCCAAGAGGTCAGCCCTTTCCCAGCAGGTGACCACAAAGCACATATAAACAGACGCGCACAAAGCCATAGCAAACACAAGACAGAACAAAAACATAAAAGATCCTCAAAAGAAGTACCGCCTTGGAACGGTCAGTAAAATATTTTACTGGAAGGCTTAAACCGGTTTAACGGCGCCAATCTCACCCTTAATTCAGATGTGGATCAAGACACATAGATATTTGGTTTGCATGAAAGACCCCCAATCTTATCGATGCATCATCTCCTAAAACATATTAATCAAGATATATCAAGGAGATAAAGCAAGGATAAGGACTCAACAATAAATTAAACTGAATACCGGAGCAAAAGAAATCCAACAGGTAAACCCCGGTGGGCCCGACAAACAGCCAAAGCATCAGGCCCCTACCATCTCATCTATAGATAAGTCTTTAAGTCGGAACCATCATAGAGTCTGAAGTCCGACCCACCAGCGTGCAATTAAAGAGGAAAGCAGAAAGCAAACCTTCTTTCCTCTTTGCTTAAAATATGACTTGTTTCGAAAAACAATTTTAACAATTTTAAATATGCTTAGGGTAGACCATGCTTTTTGCTAAAGATTAAACTTGTGTGAATTTAATAGGGAATCAATGCAGTCAAGGTAGGTAGCTCAAACACTTAATAGAACTTCATTACCTGACAAAGCTGCTTGTAGGGTGCGCGACTCCCGTGAAAATTCAAGGCAGAACGCAAACAAATCATGTCCCTGCGCCCCCAAAATGCCAAGCGCCACGCGTAAAAAAATAATAGTACTGTGCTACCTTAATAGTGGGAAGGGATCTATAAATATCCCTACGGAAGAACTTTCGCGCCATAAGATAAGTTTTTTTATTTTAATAAATATTGACATTTTCAGGTTTCAGCTATCATTCTTTTAGCGTTAACGTAAAAATCATATAAAGAATTAATGAAAAAGTGCAAAAAAATAAACATATGTCATACAGCTAAATCTTTTTAATAGATCAATTACCATTTCATGCCACGTACTTTCTTCCATACTGAGATCAAGTCAGCTTTTTAGGTCAACAATGAAATTGAAAGACTTCGTCAAATAACCAACGGAAAAATAACATGCGTTCCGTTAAATTGATGAAAAGGAACTAAATTGTTTTGTCGTTTTACGTCCCAGTCAACAGCTATGGTCATGTCGGGACGGTCAGTTCAACTAACCACACTTTTTCCTGGGCAAGCTTGAAGAAGCTGTTAACCAGTACTTCGAGCACATACTTTCGCTTGTAACTGACAACAACCCTTCTTGAATGAATCATCGGAAGGGAAGAGAATGACCGTAGAAATTATTTATGATCAATCTCCACGAAAGTATGGGCACCTAGACCCTAGATCTGCAGTCAAACACGCATCTGTAGTAAGACACGTTACCAACTGCGCTACGCTACTTGTCTTTGTGGTATAACTAAAATAATTTTGAACAAAATGCATTATACGATACTAGTGATTGTTCTGCCAAATATTACGAGGTTTATGTGTTTAGTTAGCCAAAAAGTATTGAAAGTCTAATTTTTGCGTCACACCGTTCCCATAACGTAAGCATTTTCTGAAAAATAAAAATGTAGTAGGCATGATAAATATTATATAAAATCAATGCCGATGGAAGGAAACGTTTCACATTTTCAACACTATACCATGAATTGTCACTAGTTGATGTGGTAATGCAATGAATGAAATACAACAGCGAAATCTAATTAAATGTACCCTACCATTAGGACTAGATGAATCTCATTACTAAGATTTCCATGTACTCCGCCCACGCCGACATACCGTCACATAAAGGTTCATAACTTTTTATCTAAACTGTGATTCCATCCACATTTGTACAAAATGTTTTCTAAATGTATAAACACATCCTTAAAATATCATAAAATTACTGATACATAGTCTCGTAGTGTAACAAAAGTCCACTATTTACTGGGAAAACCCTCGTACATATGCATTAATTTTGTAATTTGCCATGTGTCTTTTTATTGAATGGCCGCCAAAGTAATTTATTTCTTTCACATTGTAAAGCATATAGTTATAATCTCAGATGTTGATACTGTAACAGCAGCTGGTCCCCTAGGCATGTCAATTGTGTTATATGTGTTTTGTATGATACAGTGTACCAAATACTGAATATCTCATCACAGATGTATTATTTGACGATAGCAAACATAATAGTAACTTTGTCATTGGAGGAAAAAAGACAATTTTTATCCAAATTTATTAATGCTCAAATGAAGATTTGGACCAGCATATGAATTTTTTGTACTTATCACATATGGGCCAATGCTGACAGAATGGGGCTTAATTCTGACATAAATCTATCTATATATTCCTTGTGTATGGAAGGAGTGATGGCTCTGGCAAATCTACATATTTGCACATGCTCGACTGAACCTTCAATGTGTCACACTGCGATAAGTACCAAAACCAAATGTTTTGGTTCATTTTATTTATTCTTTGCATTAAACCGAGCCGAATTGAACTTTCTTAAGAGACAAAGAGATGATAACCATAGGGATATACATGAAGGTTGCTATATGTGGACAGAATTATTATGACTAAAAAAGAATAAATGCATGTTTTCTTGTTTTTCTTTACTTGATTCCTATCTACCCTTCAAGGACTTGCAATTTAAGATATTGTTAGTTTGCATTTATTCGCGGTTGTAATCAAATTAGTTGTTGTAATCAATAGCTGAAAAGCTTTATATGTTTTTTATATAGCTTACGCAATGAATAGTATATTTTACTAAACTACTAAATACTCACTGTTATGGTTAATCTAAACTGAGCTATAGACAGTGAAGAAAATAACTTGCATATATCAAATATCTCTTGACAATTAAACAAACAAATACAAACGTAGCAGAGATAAACAACATCATTTAAGATTTTAAGAAAAATAATTTGACCATTAAAGTAAGTAGTTTGTTAAATGCTGTTGACATATCTTTCTCTTCATCACCCACGCGTCAATGAGTAATATGCTATTTAAGACAATGTTCATCTTTCTTCAAATGGCAGTATTATATATCCACTAGCAGTTTAAATAGTGTTTTTATTACACTAAACAAATGTATATAAAGAAAGTAACATATATAACAGTGAAAATAGGGTTACGTAGTAAACTTTGATATTGCAGGGTAATCCTCTATCTGCTGAAGAGCTGACATATATTAGTTTGTGGCTTATATAATAAGCTTCGACCTAGGATAGTTCAAAAGATCAATAAGTTACGACCATATTACTTATACCATGGCTTTCCTCTATTTTTTTATTATTTACCTCTCTGTATCATTTCGAAAACATTGTGGAGCGTAGTGGCGCATTGGTATAGTGCTTGACTCGTGACCGAGGGGCCGCGGGTTTGAGCCTCACCAGTGTCACTGCCTTGTGGTCCTTGAGCAAGACGCATTTATCCTAGCTTAGCACTGGTTCAACCCAGTTGCACCCGTCCCAGTTTAACTGAAAGCTTGTTGATGGGACGTAAAGAATCAAATCAAACAAACAAATCGTAAACTTTGAACGAGAATGTTAAAAATATGATGCATTAAACATATAGACCACTACACGGAAAAGTCACAATATTAGACTTCTTTGATTCAATATTACGCACAACAATTAATACTTGCCATAATGTGTAATTATTAAAACAATACATCTTGGTTAAACGTCATTAAAATCCAAATGCAAATTTTAACAAGAGGGGTCAACACATACAGTAAAGCCTGACTAAAACGGCCACTAGGAAATAAGCAAAACCAAGGTCTTACCGACAAATGGTAGCTTAATGAAGGTCGACAGTATCGCAGAATGCAATATGTTTGACCTGCATTAAGCGATAATCGTCTTGAAAACCAATTTGTGGTCTATTTTTGAGTGGCCGCTTAAGACAGGTTTTACTGTACATCCCTTAACATACACTTTACAATATACAGCTTTAGATATCATTCAAAATCTTCCGTATTTAGTGTAAAACCACAAAACCGTTTACTGTTTGCTATAAGTGCACAACTCTTATAAAAGCACATTTCTGCACAGATTTGTAAGTTCGGTATCTAGGAACGTATAAATAGTTGGCATTCGAGAAATCACCGGCGTCACTGTGTTGTGTCCTTGAACAAGACACATTTTTCTTTGCTTAATACTGGTTCAACCCAGGAAGACCCGTCCCAACATAACTGAAAATATTGTTGACTGGGGCGTTAAGAATATAATCAAACAACAAAATAAAACAATTTAAAAAGTGGACGGTTGGCAATTTTGTTTAGTGTAGCTCAAACAAGTAAAGTTCTAGGATAATAATTTTGGAATGACTATTACTGAATAGCTTGGGAGGATTAGAAAATCCCGAGTCATTTCCACCAAACAGCGTACTCCTTGATGACGGTTCGGCTGCGAAGTCTGAACATTCGCTACCCGTCTGTGTAATAAGTACAAGATTTCATGAGCTACGTCATTTTATTATTACTTGGTGTAAGCATATTTTATTAGCAAATTCATTTGACATTATCAAACATGTGTTACATGTAACATTACTTAACTAAAGTTGCCAGGATTTTATGATTTAGTGAGAATATCATTCAAGCCAGCCCATAATCAAGAGTAAGTTAGTGTATGTTTGACCACCACAGCATCTTGAGGTAATAGTTGACTATACTACAACAAAGCATGATAAACCGAATATATTATCAGACACATATTATGATGTCGACGTTTTAAGATACTTAGCGGCTTCGCACAAACGAAAAAGGTGTGGACGATGCGGTTTAGACTTGAACTTGTCAATAACAGATGGCATAGTTTCTTCTAAAATTTATGATAAACGGGATGATTTTAATCTTGAAATAGTAAATTTCCCCTTTCTTGATGGAGATGTCCAGCGCTCTCCTTCCTATGGTGTATATATTTCTCAGCTTATTCGTTTTGCTAGAGTGTGTTCTAATGTTGAAGACTTCAACAACAGAAACATATTTTTATTGCTAAATTATTAAAACAAGGTTATAGATATCATTAAATTCGGAAGGCATTTTCTAAATTCTACCACAGACACTCAGAGTTAATTGTTAAATAAAACACAGAGTTAAAAACTCTTCTGCAACAAGGCATATCAGAACCTGTATTTTATGGTGATTTAGTTTATAAATTCAAACGAATTGTTGGAAAACCGAAATTTAGTGATCAATTCAAAAATATAGTAAAACGTTATATAAGGGTTGGATATAACTTGGATATCATGCGACAGTCTGCATGCCTAGTTTTAAACCCAATCACGGTTTATAGCTATGGTTTCCTCTTTAATTGCACGACAAAGGGTCAGGCCTCAGACTATATGACAGCTCTGACGTAAAGCTTTAATCGGTGGGTTGGTGCCTGATGCTTATCTGTAGCTGGACCCACCGTGACTCAACTTGAGGTTTTCTTTAGCTCTGACTATCTGTGAGTTATGAGCCTTTTTCTTTGTTTCATCATGGTGTGTTAATTTGATTAGTGTTTATCCATGATGATATATTGCATTAGTTAGATGGCCTCCATGCGAGCTGAACATTTCTTGTACTTCAACAACAGCAGAATCTAGGGCGAAGATTTGGTACCAGTAAAATGCATTTAAGCCCCCTCCCCACGGTGGCTTAGGCTGCTGTCCGTTCTAAGGCGATGGTTCTGTTGTTGTTGACTTTTTGTTTATTGTTACTCCCATTGTGGGAGTCTGTAATTGTTCTATGTTTTGTTGTACGTTACTTTATGTCCATTCTAGTATTGCAATCATCTTGATGGGGAAGAGAGAGCTGGTTGCTTTGCTTAATCTGTCTTCCTGGTGTCTCTTGATGGTTGAGCGGTTTGTGATTGTGGTATTTCCTGATCATACTCACTTACTATCTTTAATTGCAAAATAGAAAAAAATCGATTTATCTGCTCAATATTGGTCTCAAAATGTTCGGCTCATTCTAACTAAGAAAACGAGCACCCATACTTTATGCTTCTTGCTCTAAACAACGAAGTTTATATGCGATACTCAACGGATCGACCTGACTGCAATATCACGACTGAAAAGTCGGGTTTGTGTTGTTACGCAGAATGCATTCCTCAAAACACCTACGTTAAAAAGTAACAAGCATTAAATGCCTATAAATAATCCTTCGATATCTAGTCATCTTTGTTAAGCAAACCATAACAATGATAGGTATTACGGTATTTAGCCATAGACTGATAATATTTTATGCACTAGAACATTTTTGAAAACATTCTCCACATGGCATTTTCATAGAAGCTGTTTCAATGACACGTGAAAACAAGATTGAAATAACCAATCGGGCGAATCACATGACTTTGTGACGCATTTGGTTAACAAATATGTCACATGTACCCACAATGCTCAAATCAGACAGGACAGTATTCGAAAAATTCTAGCGGGCGGACACAATGCCATGACTCATGTCGCCATTGTTACTTTAATAACGTATCTTAGCGTAAAAGACCGTGATATTTCTCATTGATTTTATGTCGATAAGTGCCGCGGTTTTCTCCATCGATGCCTACATTGTGTTTACTACTTGTGAAATCTCTGTTCGAACCGGGTGGATGCGCAGGCTGGTCTGTGCATTGTTGTTCGCATACAACAGTCAGATTTCTCGCGTCGAGGCCTAGTAATTGTGTGTGCTAGCTGTGAATGCTCTATCCAAACTAAGCTTCTCTGAGCCTTCGCTGCTCGCCTATGCGATGTGTACAAAATTCTTATGTACCATCTTTTTGATTTCAGAAGCATGTTTGGACAAACATCTTACCCTGCATGGTGCTGCTTTATCTCTTACTTTATGACGCATTCGTTCAATCAACCGATACGAGATCTTCTGAATTCTTGGACAGAATTGTCGAGGATTCCTATTTATACAGCCCTTATAGTGACTTCTGCAATCGCACAGAACCAGTACTGGAGAAACCCGAGTGGAGCTATTTGTGTACAGCACCCTGCAGTTGTGAATTTGTTCACTGTAGAGAGAAGAGTGAATGCTGTCCTGATGTTCTTCAACACCGAGTACAGAAGGAATATGTAAATACATCCTGCTTATATCCAGTTGTTCATTCTGAGCATTTGGATACTTGGAATGACCCGAGGTTTCACGTGGACTTTCCGCTTAAAATGGTCACCGGATGTTTGAGAAACTACACTGGTTCCGAGCTTCATAAAAAGTGTCTTATATACCGGAATACCACACATCTGGACAACATGGTGCCAGTCCTTTCATCAGCTACAGGGGTTATTTATGTCAATCGTTTCTGTGCCGAGTGCAATGACATCACGAGCTATGAACCTTTTGCATCAATATTCGTCTGCTCAACTGAAATGTTTACACCTTGGAACTGGGACCTGCTTGTTAAGGAAAGAACACCACAGAGTCAACAGGAACTTATTGAAACAACATTGTGTAACTACGTCTTCAGGCCACCTAATGGGTCCGCAATCGACAACAACGAGTGCGCTGAAGTTATGTATCATGCATGTAATCAAACAGGTGACTGGGATAACTTTGATCCGTTTTTTGTTGATGCTTGTGATGCTTATGAGTTACCACACTCGTATTTTAAAAATCTTCACTGCTTTATCTGCAATGTACCCAGAGACTTTGCGCAACTGTCTGTCAAGAAATACAGGATAAACCTATTCTGTCCAAAAGTAAAGGTATCAGTCTTGCAAATATCATTTTATGCTATCATCGATGTTGACCTTTATCGACTTCAGGAAATTGATTTCGCTCAACCAGAGAGAAAACCAGGAGATCACGAATGTGGCGACTACCCTGGTGAGGCATTGGATCCATATATGGTAAATATACAAAAACACGGACACTTTAACCATTTTCCTGCCATTGAGGTCCCATGTAGTCTGCTACGATATATGTAGGTGTTGATTTGGAAGCCATTATTGAGAACCAATATGAACCTAGATCAGATTGCTTACTTTGGAGAAGTCAGACTACGATTCCTATAGTTTGCTTCAATAATGAGATATGTACGAATTGCGTTTGAATCATTGAGATGGCATTTTATAGGACAAATTATACTGACAAATAAGGGGGTTTCCAGATTATTTACAGATCATAACAGCTGAGTCCCAAACCAACGTAGAATGTTTGTCCAAGGTGGCCAAAAATGGCATGGAATGTTTTGTCTCGGGATGTTTTGTCCCCGGATATTTTGTCCTACATTCATCCGTGATTGTCCCATGCCCCGTGAACAATGATGAATGCACTACACCTTCAGGACATGTTAGCGATTATGTGATGGGTTATCGCCCTTTGTATCCGTCGCCACCCGTCTTGTACAGACCAGCCAAGCAGTTGCTAGTTGTTGCAACACTGGGATCTGTTGCGCATCCAGCGACCTAAGACATCCAAAATGTGCTCAATTGGTTGCATATCCGGGGAGTTGGCTGGCCATCACGACGCTCTTGCACCTTCATGTCCAAGAAAGTCAAACGCAGAATCACCAACTGTCTTCATTTGCCGATGAACAAATTTGCAACTGTCTACATTTGCCAAATAAGACGTTTGTCAGAGTGGTTACGCCTGTCGAGTTTCAAACAGTATACCGATGAAGGATAAACTGACGTTATCCAATCAGACCTCGCGTTAGATATGCAAATGCATTGTAGTTCATGGGCCAGAAGTCATCATGCACCCCTAAGGACCCTCTGGGAGTGATACAATATTGTTCATTGGATCCTCTGGGAGTGGTATAATATTGTTCATTGGACCCCGAATTAAGAATCAATATGTTAACACTCAATATCTTAGGGCCCATCCGCCGTTTTCAATGGATTACAAGATGGTCATCTTGAAAAAAGACAAAAATGCCTTAAGTTTATAGTGTGCCATCGCTTATCCTTACTTTCATGAGCAGAACACCTATATGTAAGACCCTCAACTTCATTTCTGACGTAAGATCTTAGCATAGTAAATTCAAGATGGCCGCCACTTAGAAATACAATTTTTGAATGTTAATCTTCAGAAAAAGCTTCAATGATTTTTGATTATACAATTATACTTACATGTTTGAGTCATTATTAATTTTGGATATATATTTACTATAAGCATTATTTTAGTCGATGGCTGACAGTGTCATAAATGACAAATGGGTCAAAAATAACAAAAATGTGAAATATGTTCTCTAAATAACGATTGTAATCAGACTATGATCAATTACTGGTATTTATCTTATGACGTCGCGTCCGGGAGTGAAATAACACCATGCAATAAAATCGATAAACCACAAGTGGTTTATAGATTTACGGGAAACGTTATGACGTCCTAGCAACGTTGCGTACATAACAAAAGTATAACCTTTTTACGGCAGACATGAGATTTGAGATTTCAAAGTAATCTTAATGTCATATGATAAATAGAATCTAACATTCGTGCTCTTCTATTATTGAATTTATTAAACTCGTTGCGAAAAAGAGATAAAATGCAAGCCTCGCATTTTATCGATTTTCCCCAACTCGTTTAATAAATTCAATAAAACATGAGCACTCATGTTAGATCATCTATTTATAAATCTATTCGGCAGCTGTTACATTCACAATGTCATTTCAGTCTTCATACCAGGAGTTTCCATAAATCACACTCATCGTCCTAATAATATCAGATAGGCTGCATACAATATTTCCCGACCATCATCCACGCCTGGGCGTTTTAAATTAAAGAGGGGGCATTAATTTAGTGTGTGTGTGCATGTGTGTGTGTGTGTGTTTTCCGTGGTTGTAACAGACCTTAGCCAGGTGGGTTTAGTGTTGTGTGTTTTTTTCTAAACAAACCTGACACTTTTTACTTGCTTCAAACTCGTAAATAACAAATTATAGAGCTTATTCGATATGCTTATTTTAATAACAAGATATTGGAAATTCCTCGAAAAAATATATTTATCAAATATAGAACATGGCGTCACGACGTCAAAAATACCGCCTTTTTCATTTTTGCCTCGGAAGTGTATGTCTAGATATATTTTTTTCATGTAGGCAAGGCCAATACCAGACAAAAGTGTATTTTAAAAATTTGCAAGTTCCTGCTGTGACGTATGACATGGGGGTTTTAATTTGTGCTTTCGACGTTGTCTAAACGGCAGTTTTTTTTCCTTTATTTTAGCAATTTCTAGAAACTGAAATGACTTGGGAGTCAACCAATCATTGTAAGAGAATGCATTTTCAAAAACCAGAACTTACGTTTCGCGTCACGTTAAATGGTAAAAGCGGAATAAACCAGATTTAACGTCAATTAAAAAAACAACGTAAACTATGAATAATAACCGTTTTTTTCTTTGTCAACGTATGTCGTCGTTTAGTGCGTGCTGTCTACTTTGTTATAGTGCCAATTGGCTACACTTTTATTTACTTTAATCGCTAATGAATTTCAAACTTTGCAGTATACATGTAATTGTAACGCTTGACGTCACTTAATGGACGTAGGCGGCAGGTAATCGGTTCAAAAGGACTGAAACATTGTAAAAATGGATTCCAAACATCATACAAAGTGAAAAAAGTTGATAAGTAGCAGTGCTTTTTAAAAGCTCATAAAACGCTGAGAACGTGACATTGGCGCTAAGAACAATATATGCTTTTGGGTTGAACAATGCATGCATGCTTTTTTGAATGCCCAGAAGATGTCAATAAAATAACAAAGAATCACACTAAAGTAGTTTCTGGTGAATTTTGCGTGATTTCTTTGTTCTTGCAAAAAATGATTTTAGGGGTTATGTGACGTTTTGATAGCTGATGTCTGAAATGAGCTCATCTTTTCAAATAACCTCAAGGCATCTTAGTCTACCTTTGTTAAACTTTATGCAATAGAAAGCAAGTGTGCATCGTAGTCATTTACTACCAAAAAATTGACACACAGTATGTGTCAGGTTTCTTTAGTACTAAAGTATATGTCCGGGAGCATCCCAACGCTCAACCGGCAGTGGATCTGGTTTCAAACGTATCAAAAGACGAGGCCACAGCTTAAATTCTAATCTGACAGACTGGTGGAGCTGGGGATCATACTTGGGACACCTGGGTACAAGGCAAGTGACTTATCCACTACAAACGCAGGCATTTATTGTTGTTTGTGGCCGTGTTCATTGGCTGTACCAGTACTGGCCGGGTGGGTTTATGGGTTTTGTGGTTCTATGTCCAGGAACACCCAAAGGCTCAACCGGCTAGTGGTTCTGGTTTTAAAGTGTCTCCGAAGACGGGGCAACGGCTTAAAGTCTCATCCAACAGACTGGGAGAAGCTGGTATCGAACCTGCTGCCCCTGGCATTTACTTAGTTTGAATTATGAGGATAAGCGCTGAATGATTATGTATATTGATTTAAGTATTATCCCAATTTCAAGTCTTGAAGGTATCAACGAAGAAAGGTTTACCTTTAAAAAGGCGGGCTTGCCAAGTTAATTACTCTCAAGTGTATAAACCAAAAAAGTTGCATAAACACTTCTCATTGTTAGCATAGATGTATTCAGGCTGCCAAGACCACAGGAACTAGTCACAAACCCTTACTGGCCTTAGAATAGAAAAAAGTAGGCATATTGTCACGGATGGATGAGCCCCAGGCAAGTGCAAACCAAAATGGACGATAATTTACCACAAACAATGGGGGGGGGGGGTAGGCATAAAACAATAATTTACTAATAATAAAAATATAATTAAAAAAAATTAATAGAATACATGAAATTTTCATCGTTGGTAATAAGTCAGAGAACCAAAGTGGCGTATCGTGCAAAACACAATTATTTTGGCACCTGAGAGGTATACGGCTGGATATTTGTATACTGATAGTCTAAATAGTGCTTGATATGAAACCACTGTATAGCAATGCTACCTGAATTGCATTTTACGCAAAAATGCATTTTTTTGTATGCCACATAGGTCAAATTAAGCAAACTTTCATAGCATGGATTTTGTGATGACTACCTTATCAATAAGTTTAAGAGTGTGTTTTTGGTCTTCAAAAGAACCGACTCATTGAATATGCCCATTTAATTACCCACAACATATGTTTTGGTTGAGAGATAAAAAAACTGATTTTACATTACACACTCTTATCTAGAGAACAGGTATAAGAAGTCGTTTGACTATCAGATAATACAAGTATGCACTATCAAATGCATTTAAAACTATTGGCGGCCATATGTGCACCAAAATAGTCTTCCTAGGGACATTTTTTTCTTTAAAAAAAACTATGCTATTACGTTATTGCATCTCAGAAGGGGACAGACAGGTTTTTCATGGTGATATGATATTAGTTATGCGAGTTTTTACATCTTAATATTACCACTGTTAAATGAAATTAATGTTTTCAGTAGAAACAATCCCACTTGTCCCTACAATGGACCTCTGTATCAACCCTGTTGCAAATATAGAAGATAAACATCCTTTAAACCTTAATAAATTTCACATATTTGTTAAATTGTTCTTAAGTTGTCCATAGTACTTAACTACGAACCGGCCTACATGGACTAAATTACTAGGTATAAAATTATCGTGGTTTCATATTTTATACTTGTCAGCTACCTTTTCTAGTTTGCCATAGAAAATAAAAAAAATTACCTAGAATTAAGTCTAACTGTATGCAGTGTTAAAACGCATACAATTTAGAAGTTAGTTATTTAATTTAAAAGTTTTGCAATGCAGACCACGTCAGCGTGAGGATAAAAGTGAATAAGTAAGCACGCAGTTTTTTACAAGATGTGCTTCCAAGCAATATATAAATAATAATCAAATACATTTCTGGGCGATAAAAGCAGTTTTAATGACATTTAAAGTAAATAAATATGTAAATTCAATTTCAAAATGAGGGTGCCCTAATCAAAATGCTTTAAAAACCAGTATGCAGTATTTTCATATGACCACCATTGCTTTTGGGGTCTTCGCCAATGTCGTTTTATTGTATAAACTCAATGTTTTACAGTCCCGATTTTTTTTTATAAAAATATATGACATTTTAAAAAATGATGTTTCCACATGTTTTTGCTGGGCTTCCGTAGAAAACTGACTGCACTGATGTAATGCAAGTCGATCGAGTCTGCTATACATTGGTTTCAGATACACTATAGAATTACCTTTGCAACCATACCAAATTCAGCTGTATACCTTTAGGGTGCAAGGGTTTCCACATTTCCTATCTTGGTTCCCCAAATAAATGGTAATCTTCCTGGCCTTACTAAAAAATTGGATTGTTATCGAAAGAAAAATCAATACTATATGCGGGTTGTTTGTTTGGTTGTTTCTGTACTAGAGTTAATTTAGATTAAATCTACTTAACTTATGTATTTTTTGCACCGTGTAGTTTATAGTATTATATAAAAGAGCACCAGGCTGGCATCCTGAATCGACTCTCTTGTTCTTTATCAGCAGCGACGGCTGTCCACACTTTGTTTTGTAGTGTAGACCTTTACCTGAAAAGACAAAGTGGTTTGATTTTAAATGCACATTTTTATCTTTAGAGAAGGGAACATTGGCTCCAATGTCACCATCTTTCCAGGTTTTTGAGACTGTATGGTGGCTGTGTACATAGGTTTCGTCAGTGTAGCCTATGTTGCATCTCGCTTCCCACACCTGACGGATCTTCCGCAGATACCAAATTCTACCGGGGACGACATCACCTCTCTCCACCAACAGCTTATGGTTGGTTTGGCTTTTCTTGTAGGTAAATCCCAGCTGCCAAATGTACTTTTTCAGGTTACTCGTGCTGCCAGTGTAGCATTGCTGTTTGAATATTACTGAGTGTTGTTAAGATTCTCCTTTCCAAATATATGGCGTTGACTGTCCTCTGCAGAACCCCCAAGTCAAGTTCGTCCAGTCGGACCCTCTTTGTTCTCGGCAGTTCGGGTTTTTCCTTTTTTGTCTGGTCTGGCTTCATCAACAACTCGATAGTACTCTTGCTGACCCCATGATAGTACTCTTGCTGACCCCGGTCTGTGCGGAATTCCTTTCCTTTGTCTGATTCAGAGATATTTCAACCCATCGTCCTTCTCCTGTTTGCAAAAATTATGGACATTACGAATGATTTCTTTTGCATCTGAACTGTATCAGTATGGTGTTTGCTTTGTCATGGCGTCGAATGAAATAGATTCGTTTGCAAATGAATTAAGCATAGCCCAACTTAAGCACTCGCCTTTACATAAAACACGAGAAATTCAATTTTCTCGAAGAAAAAATGGATACGTTAAATAGAAAAAAAAAAAAACTTTGGGACTCGAACTCTGGGATTCCAACTCAGAAAACTTCCATGTTGACCTCTCGACTAAGCTTGTAGTTGTTTTATTGGTCATGTCGTTATCTATTTAATGAAAATTTTGTTACGCCGATAGCACGAGCAGTAAGTATTTTGCAAGAAATTACCACTACAATCTTATTTACCTTTCTCAGTCTTCTAAGTAGACTCGTCTGACCTTTGATCCGTCTGAGGTAAAAATTGACCAGTATGCTCCAAACCTTGACCCAGCTTCCCACTAACAAATATTAATTTGTGTGTTGATTCACAAAATCTAGGCTCAAAGAAACCGTTAGGTGGATTTTACCATTACATAAATAGAGGTAGCTTCCTCATCATGTTCATATATAGATAAAGAGGATATTAAGAGATAAATATGTGATGCATTTTCCAATCAATCTGTGTGGTGTAGAGCAAAACGTGGAGAACTATCAATTATGTTTGATTTCATGCTGTGCGGTCATGGTGTTCGAGTCCTATGACATCATTTTTTTTTCGTTTTGTCATTCGTATCTAGATCTTTTTCATGATTTTCATGCCCATATATGCTTTTACTCACATTTGTCACTGCGCATACTTCTCTTGGCTGTAGAAAGTGTCTGATAGGAAGGCTATTAGATCGCAAGTCAGACAAATTGCTGCCACTGGCCCTATATAGGATCCGTGTCGCTGCGCATGTTATTTTAAAAGTACGCATAAAGACGCCATGAATGATATACTATTTGTACCATTAGTAAAATGATAGAGCTGACCGGCATATCAAACTTAACGTTATCGTGCATCATAGCTGAGTCAGAGAAGGCAGGTCCTCGCACCTTAGAAGCCATGAAGCAACAGGATCAGCTTAGCGACTTTGACAAGTGTGAACTATATATGTATAAATTGTAAAATCACGCACAACAAAACGATAACAAACTATATATATATACCTTATTTCTCTTCAAAAAGATATAACCAGCGTGCATGTGCGCCCTACCGACTTATCCACGAATCCGTTTAAAATAACAATATGATATAAACTGTTTTCTAATAATTTAATCGTTAAAATATGCAACAAAACCCATGCTCCCTTAGTTTTAATATACTAAAACCAAGTTCTAATTGGTCACTTTTCAAACTCATTATTTCTGACCAAACGCTAATAAAATCGAAATGATTTTTTGCCTATATATGTCTTTTTTAATGGGCAAACGTTTAGCAGTGTTTTTGAACAGTTTTCTTAAACTTCAAAGTTTTTTGGGTTAAAAATGCAAAAATCGACTTTTTTAAAGAAAAATGGTTTTGAGAGTATTTTTCTTTTTATAAAATTTACCTTTAGATGGTTACAAACTGGTTTATCATACTTGAAAAACACCAGACAATTGAAATTTTGCTTATGGTAGATTAACGCTTTTAAAATGTTGCATTTTTCAAAATTTTTCGACATTTTTGAAATACACCAGTTTTTTCTGGTAAAATTGTTAAATGCACTTAATTTTATTTTAACACTGTAAGCCAAACACAGTTGAACTTAGTCCATTTTTGGCGATTATTGATTTACAACTACTGTACACTTCCGGTTTAAATGTGAGAGTTTAAAAATCGGTTTGGTAGCATTATATTTTTGTTTTTTCAATTTTCAAAGAAGTACAGTGACGTCTGGTGATAATGAATATTCGCTGAAAATTTCAATGCTGTGTCGCTGATAATAAAGCGTACAGAGCAGTGCAAAGTCTCTATGTAAATTGCAAGCTTAAAGCTGAATTTCAATGATTAACCTGCTAAAAGTGTTTGTCTTATGTTGTTGAGTAGCAAAAACGACGAGTCTGATGGAATCAAAACTGTTTACGTTTATTCTTCTTATATCACGCTAGCCAGTAACATCTTCAAACAAAGATAAACGATAATTTGTGTTATGGTTTATACCGTAGAAAAAGTGTGACCTTTTGAAATGAGGGTACCTTTTCTCTAACTTTGTCCCTGCAAGAACTACACGTCATTCTTAAATGAAATACCTTGCAGAGTCTTGGCAAAGTATTGCTTCATTCAAAAAAAACATGAAATACGTATACCATACGTTTCACTTTCTGAACTAGCGTAAAAATGTAAGGTCACCAATTAGCAGTTGGTTTAAGTATAGTTCAGTCCACCGTTTACAGTATCATTGAGCTAAGATATCGTGAATGAACAGTAAATACATTATTTGTGTTTACCTGTAAAAGGATGTACTGAGTCAATGTGGGGAACATATTAATACTTGAAAATGAAAATAGAAAGCATTCCCGTTTGTCTATTTACAGTCAGAAGTATTAACTGCATTTTGCATGCCTCAATCATGCGCAAGCATAATGATTTGACAGATGGAACCATGCACTGTTGGATGAATCTATTTTACATTAAATAGAAAAAGCTTACTTTTTAGCCTTTAAACCGATATACGAGGAGCATTTGGAAAGTTCTTAGCATGGTATTTTATCCCAGTAACCGATTTACAAAACCTATCATATTTGGTATCATTTTAAGAGCTCTTTCCTCTATGTAATATCACAAAGGTCATGAGGATGTTATAAATTATGCAAACACGAACAATATAATTGTGAATACATTTACTGTTTGTATACTTGTAAACGCAAAATTTCAGTTATTACCCTTTGAAAAGTGTGCAGAATATTAACAATAGTTCGTGAAATTAGATGAATTGGTACCATTAGGTAGGCCACAATCTGGATGTTATAAATTATGCAAACACGAACAATATAATTGTGAATACATTTACTGTTTGTATACTTGTAAACGCAAACTTTCAGTTATTACCCTTTGAAAAGTGTGCAGAATATTAACAATAGTTCGTGAAATTAGATGATTTTGTACCATTAGGTAGGCCACAATCTGGTACATTTACTATACAATTGATGACCGAGCTGGATGTTTCTAATAACTAAATATCATAACAGCAATACCGAAACCGTTTAGAAAGCAAACAAAGCAATGTGTTTATATTTACGCCTAAAAATCGCATGTCACAATGCACATTTTTTTGAAAATATATAAAAGACAGAAGCCTTATGTTAGTATTTTTGTCAAGCACAATTTATGCTCTTTGTGTTGAAACCACAAGAAATTTTGTAGACCGGAACAAAGGGAAGATTACTCTTAAAATCTTCCAATGGGCAGAATGAATTAAGCTATGTGTTGACATTCTGGTTCATTTCATTTGAAAACAGTGACAAACAAAATAGTAAAATTACCTTGGGAGTAGAAATTAATCAATTTTGTGATGGTTAACGCGTTACCCTGAGAAGTTCTCATGCCACCGACAAAATATGAGGGATTGAGTTACCCCATCCACCTCTTGAAAAGTAGGGGTAGTGTTATAAGGAATACTTTTCTTGAATACAGAGCAAATCAAGCCATCTTGATTTTTTATGCATTGTTCGCTACAAATAAAGCAAAACATATACTCAATAGGCTTTTTTCGTGCTCCTGTAGTGACCCATTTTTCTAATAAAAGTATAAAAACCGTAAAAAGTCCCATTTTCGAAAGTTTACCATTTCTCTATTAGCCAACATTTCCCGAATGTAAAGGTGTAAGTCGTGCAAGCAGTGATCACATAATATATTTTAATTAAAATAAGTTTGCACCAAATCGTTCATTTGTCAAATCATGATCTAAATAAGGTCCCCAATTTTCTTTCGTTTTTTCCAAATATTTTGCTTAACATTTCTGCCAGTATACAGACCCTACTCATTTTGAGCATGCGCTGCACATGCAGGCCAAGTCAAGTAGCCGTCGAATTCTAGTTCCCAAAAATGTATAATTTGATAGTATTTTATCAATACATTGTAGAGTTATTATGCTGTGATACAAACTTTCCTAATGCCCCTCGTAGTATCAAAATACAATTTGTTGAGTAGTTACGTTAAGCCATATTTATCGGTAAGAAAATCATTAACTATGTTTTGAATAATTTACATGTATATGTATGTCCATTCATAGGAATTAAAATTATTGCAAAAACACAGTTTGAAGATTGACTTTTTCAAATAACTTTTAATCGAGATTTCACGCCTTAACATGACATCGCCTTAAGCCTATCATCGCTTTTATTAGCCGTGATGTAGTGGATAAGTCATCACCTTGTACCCAGGGGTCCTGACGGAGTTCGATCCCTGCTCTTTCAGTCCAATTTCGTGGTATATTGGTAAATCACTCGCCTTGTACACAGGAGTCCCAAGTTCGATCCCCAGTTCCACCAGTCTGTCAGATGAGATTTTAAGTTATGACCCCGACTTCTGAGACGTTTAAACCAGAAACACTGCCAGTTGAGCATACGGGTGCTACTGGACATAAAAACGCACAATAATAAACAAACTCAGCTAAGTACTGGTACAGCCTACGTACAACCACAACAATTGTCATAGGCAAACAGTGCATACCCACATCAGATGCCACAGAAAGCGGCGTAAGATCAGGGTCTCCACTGCTTGCTCAAGGAATACCCTATGGCTAACTCTCAGATCCTACTTCAATGATATTGTACTTAGATAAAATGGATTAATGATAAACCAAAGAATGTCCTGATAAAATTTGGATAAAGATCTTTAAAAATACCATCCATCAACCATTAAAACGGACTGATTCAATTCATAAGTATGGGTTATTCCATTCGACTAAACCCAAATAAGCCAAGCGTCCTTTTTTGTGGGACATATGCGAACAGTGCAGACCCAGATGACGCCGCATAACGCGGTGTCTGATCAGGGTCTCCACTGTTTGTTCACAAATGTTCTATTACAATTTGAATAAAAAAATAACACCCCTTAAATTGGAAATGGGCTTTTCCTACTGATAAGGGTAGGAAGGTTCATTCTGCTTCACTCATTGTACTTGATGTCATTGCAGGACTTCTGTCGACCAGTTTACTGTCCAGTGTTTGAAGCTCTGAATGGAAGCGAGTGTAGAAGTATGTACAGTGGCTTCGAACAGCTTCATATTGAAGTATATTTTCACTTTCAAGAAATCAACGGGTCTAAGACTTACAATAAAACAGATGACGAACTTATTGAGGATGTTTTATCAATTATACGCACAAATATGTTGAGCCAACTCAGCTTTGTGGAGAATGAAACACTTTGTATGGCCCAAGTATATATCAAGGAGAGCACAGTTTTAAATTCTACTCAGTCTGTTATTGAATTCATTGTCAGCCTTAGGTGGTTATCATACTATTCACGTTTAGTGCCTCCTGGTGTTCTAAAACTGTACCAGCCTGATATGATAAGACTGGGGCTACGAAACACCAGCGGTTATTTTCAAGTTCAGGTGGTTGACGCCCCGGTCAAGGCTACGCCAGATTATTATGTATTAGACACGAATCGTGGCACTTATTATCACAGGGGATTGGCAAAATATAGCAGCTGCAGTGAACCAATTATTGTAAGCACTCTAATAATTTGCAAAAGAGTTAACATTCTAACTTCAGAATACAATATATCCAACAATGATTTGATATTGATGACTGGTGAGACACTATCTCTACCAGATGCTTATATCATCACCACTGACTATATCAGTCTTTGTTTCGAAGATTATACAGCTAAAGCAGACCATATGAGACGACAGTACTCAGAAAATGAAACCATTATGGAAAGAATCACTGTCATACTATCATTTGTATGTTCATTAGTTTCCATAGCATGTCTTTGTATTACGATCGTTACATATATATTGTTTGTCGAAATGCGCACTATTCCCGGCAAAATAAATGTTTCACTATGCGCAACCCTCCTTGTGGCACAACTGTCCCAACAATTTACAATAGATCTGACTCAATATAAGGCTTTCTGCTATGTGTTTGGGGTCATAATCCATTATACATTGGCGGCTACCATTCTTTGGATGAATATTGCCAGCTTTAATCTCTTCAGATGTTTTTCTCAAAATAACATGTCAAGAGCACCTGGCGACCTCCACCCGTCACTTTTGCTATATTTCGTTTATGTCTATGGTGTATCTTTATTTCTTATAGGCGCTAATGTTTTGTACAGTTTCTTGGTTACCAAGGGTAACGACTTTGGTTATGGCACAAAACTCTGCTATATTTCCTCCACTGTGGGTCTGTTAGCTACGTTTGTAGCCCCTGCCGCTATAGTAGTTTTAGCTAATGGGGTTTTTCTTTTAATCACCATTTGGCGTGTCAGTAAAGTTCCTAAAATCAAAAGAGCCCAAATGCCGGAAAGGAACAATATACCCATATATCTGAAAATGTCCACCTTGACTGGAGTCTGCTGGCTATTTGGATTCCTTCGAATTCTGAGCAGTTCTGATGTTTTTGAGGTCCTGTTTATTCTGACAAATGCATCGCAAGATCTGTTAGTAATGGTCTCGTTCTTTTGTAACAAGCGGGTATTTGCTTATTACCGTGGACTTATTCACAGCCAGCGCTAATTGGAGTGTAACAATTTTAAAATGCGCCAACAAAAACACATCTGCTTTTTCAAAAACTTCTTTCAGTAGCAATTATATCTGAGTATCAAATTGTTGGGGCCTGGATCAGGACCGACGTTCTGGTCTCTAGCTTCAACCAACGTTTCGTTTTAGAGGCATAACTTCAACTCCAACTACATGTACTAGAATAGATACGAATTGTTACGATTGTGAATGCATGTGAAATACGGTTATGGGGCAAACTGAGATATACGGGCTATTTTGCGAGTTTGTTGCACCCCACAGGACGAAAAACTTGGTTACTTTTTTCAGCTAGGGATGTGTCTTGTGGCCTAAGAAACCCACGTTTTACTACGTTTTCTGTGGTCAGTTTTCTGCAAATGGGATGTAATCTACGTTACCCTACTAATCTTGAAAATAGTAGTATACAAAATACAAGACTAATATGATATTTTACAAAAGTATCGTTAAACTTATTTGAACTTTAATTGTTTAATCTAGTCATAAAAATCAATTGCAGACATCTGTGAGATTTATCTCTCCTCATCAGCGTGATGTATGTTACATTTTATACGAAATCGAAGATAATCACTTTACAGATTGCATATAAGAATGAACCATGTTTCCCAACCCCGGGAAGAAAAGCTTGGTTACTTTTTTCACAAGTCTTGGAGCCTAAGAAACCCATGTTTTTCTAAATTGTCTTCGGACAGTCGTCTGTAAATGACATGTAATCAGTGTTACCCTAATAACATTGAAAATACCAACAATAAGGACAAGACTAATAGGATATGTTCAAATAGTATTAATGAAATTATTTGAGATTTACATGTTTCAGCTAGACAAAAACATCTGTGAGATGTACTTCTGCTCTTTAGAATTACTTATGCTACATTTTTTTACGAAATTGCTGATAATAGTTAACAGAGTGCATATAAGAATAAACCATGCTCCAGAACTTTAATTGTGTTATAAAGATTTCGATTCTAATGATGAAATTTTCATTTTCACATATTTGAAGCTATTTATAAATTGCAACTGGCGATGAAATGAAGTAAAATAAATATTTCAAGAGGCTTATAAGCGTGTCACTGCTACTGGCGTACATGTTTTCTTTTCAACCATTTACATGGCACTGGAAAGGGCACTGTCTTCCTTCATCACTGCCAGAATGAAATTTAATAGCGACTAAACAAACATGTTTAACTCTCACGAGTATTTAATTTCTGTCAATATAAAAATAAGGTAACGCAGGTAACAAAATGATTTTTGTATAAATGGATAAAAATATACTAAAAATGTGGAGAGTAGACACACATTTTACCTTAGTCTGACTACACGCAAGGTCCAGATAAAGTTTTAGTCTACTCTCCACATATTTTGAATTACTTCAATTATAGACAAATTATTCAAAATAAACACTAAATCTAAGAGTTTTGTATTTTTGTTTGGTTCTGTTACTTTAATATGGCAATTTGCATTTTTATCAATAGTTTATGGCATTTTATTGATATTTACTTCATGCTTCAAATATTGGACTGAAGATACGCTACATCAATTAATAATTAAAAAGAAAAAAAGAAAAGTAATATTTCCTGCATCAATATCTGGTGGCAGGGCAGAGAGAATGGTGTCGGGTGTCTTCCGGGGCAGAGAGCAGAGGCTTTCTGTTAATTTTACACAGAGAAGGACAAAGCTTTAACCTAATAATGTTCTGGTTAAGCCCTCTTTTAGCAAGGGCGAATTAGTAACAGGTTGGTCAAATTTGATGATTTCTGTTTTACAAGTTATATACCCTTTACACTAACTGCATATGTAAGGTAAGTCCATAACATATGTAACAGCACACTGCCATTATTTAAGCTTAAATGTGTTTCCTGCAAGTTCTGGCTCGTGTTTCGCCAGTATGCTTGAAATAAACTATGTTTGCTAAAAAGTGAATATGACCAGGAAATGTCACAATCACAGACTGCAGACCAACCAATGGTACTGTGAGGAAGAGACACAGAATATTGTAGGTCTTGACTGAATTGTGTTATAATCTAAAATTTCTAACTCATTTTATAAGATTTCAAATATTATATCAACCAAAGTACTTATCAGAACAGAAGTAGCATGGTTTATACCCAAATGTATTTGATGCTGTGTAGATCTAGCATTAACAGGTTTTCTTGTATGCTTAAAACATTTAATTTACACTGTAGACATTGACATTTAAAAAATAATAACAATGTATCACCTGTCACAATTGCAATCTTCTATTCTTTTGTTGAGAATGATTTCTTTATATCATATTGTAATGCTTATTATCTTATTTTGTTATATGACTAGAGATAATCCTGTTTCCTGATTGGCTCAAGTTGTTATAATAAATCTCTATGTCTACCTGAAAACTGGTCTAAACTGACCTACAAGTTAATATTGCATGAAAACCAGCTCAAACTAGTTTCCAAAAATAATATTTTTGACACTTTTCTAATACCACTCATTGGAGAGCTAGAAATACATGTAGCATGATGAGTATAAAACTAGCATGTGCTTCACGAAATTGACATGATTTGATGTTTCACATCCCAACAGGTAAACTTAAGACTTTCATGAATTTTAACAACTGTTTTGTTTTGTTTGTTCATTTATCTTTCTTTGAATAAACAAAATGTAAAAAAGTTTAAAGATTAAATTTTACATTCAACATTCAGAGAATTAATATACATTTCAAAACGCATAAAGACATTAAACTATTTTAAATTACAGTTGCTATAACTTGTAATAACGTCCTTAGGTAGAAGGTTGAACATGATTTCAACAACAAAAGTGAAAAAAGAAAATTTTCACTCTTAGTTATAGTCACGACTCATCAAAATTCAGCAACATGGTTTGAATCTCTATAGCTCACAAATTAAAGTTTTGGAATGATTGTCTGTTGTAAAAATAGTGTCACAACTTACACACTTTATTTTAAGTGTAATGCCAAACTAAGATTACATATTTTGAGGTATGTGTTCAGTAACAAGTGCGAACTAATCTCGTTAATTGCACTGTTTTATACATGTAGTAGATAAATGTAATGTAAAGATCAACCTTATATGTAACGGCTCACGGTTTCAGCAAATTAATATGGTATTACAAACTGATTCGTTATATGCAAGGACAGGCGAGTTTCCAATCTTAGCGATGTTTTCTCCATCAAGCAAATCAAACATATTGAATCAAATGATTATGCTTATAAGTTTATATTAAATACACAGTTTGTGATGCAATTTCTCCAAGCATTAGACATATTACCATCTTTGCCTCCTTTCTTACTCTAATTAACTGATGAAAGACTAGGTGTACATTCAAGCTATTAGCTGCTCCAATATGGTTAATGACAGCTTCGTGGGTAGCATAAATGTATCATTGAATAACCTTGTTTAGAGTCTTTGATACCACTTAACATGATATTTCCCAATAGTACAAATGAACTTATTTCAGCTTTAAGTGTTTGATCTGGACAAGAACTTAGATTGTAGACATCTGTTGAGATATGTTTCCGCTTGTTATCGTTACTTATTGTTTGTTTTATACGAAATTGCAGACAATGGCTATATCAATTGTATATTAGAAAAAACCATGTTCCCCAACCTTAAATAGTTTAGTTCAAACATATTTTATTGCCAAAATATTTAGAGCAATGGGGTTGGGTCACAAGTTCTCACAACATTAGTTTCGACCCTTCCCCTACATTCTATATATACACAATAGCTTATAAACATGGCTATATATACAAACACATATGTTAACTAAACAAGTTGTAATCAAAGCAAAACAGTAACATAAACAAGACTTTATCAGAATAGATAAATAAGTTAATAAATAAATAAATAAGCAAATAAATATAAAAGAAATAATCAATAGATAATAAATAAATAAATAAAAAAAAAAAATAAATAAATAAAAAAAAATAAATAGATAAGGAAATAGATAAATAAATGAAGATAAATATATATGAAAGAATAAAAAAATCGAACATCAGAATAGTAGATAAAAAAATAAGTATGTAATTGATATTGGATAATTAAAAGAAAAACAAAAAAAAAACAAAAAAAATAGTACGACTGCCAGGAACCCCTTCAACTTGGGAATAGAACAAATTGGTCATAAGTATACTTATTAATATACATAATATGTTTCAAGGAAAACTTCAAGCAAAGAGTCAACTGTTTTTAAAACGCTTAGTAGCATGTATATATCTGTGGACAGCTCTGAACAAGACTATATTGTTTTCCATATTCAAATTAAAATTACCACATAGAATCATATCAATACTTAATGGTTGGAAAACTCTAACTGTGTCATTAAAAACCTGCCGTTCCATTGTTAACTTTCTACAATGAAAGAAGAAGTTGATGGCGTCCTCTATCATGCCACACAAATCACATAAAGGATTATCACGGAGATGATTTCTAAAAAGGTCATTATTAAGGTTGCTGTAATTATTTCGAAGTCGTGCATGCAATATAGAAATATATCTATTTCCTATAGTAAAGTGAGAAGGAACACATGAGTTATTGAAACTTGAAGTTATATGTTTTTAACGGTTTGTAATGTTGATAGATTTTTTAAATCATCTTCAAGGGAGTTCCAAAGTCTAATGGAAGAAGGAATACATGATTTTTGTGAGATACTAGTTCTATTGAAGGGCACCGATATATTTCTATTATTTCTCAGAGGGTAATTTGAAATTTCACTAACTAAGGGAGGAATTAAATCTTGTATATATGAAGGTACAATGCCATTATTTACCTTATACATGAAAGAGAGTTTATGCTGCTGCCTTCTTTTTGACAGAGTTGTCCATCCACATTCTTTGAACAAGTTTTCTAATGACACAGATCTAGTTAATCCTGTAACAAGGCGGGCGGCTTCATTTTGGATTTTTTGTATAGTTTGTGAGTCCTGTTCAGAGCATCCATCCCATACAACTGAGGCATATTCTACAACTGGTAAAAGAAAGGACATATACATTTGGTTGAGAGCATTTCTACTAATGGAGTATTTTAGCTTACGCATTATTCCCAAAATTTTAGTCGCCGATAGGACAATATTTTCAATATGAGAATGCCACTGCCCTGTACTACTGAAGGTAACACCAAGATGTTTGTGGCTATCTACGAAATTAATTGGAATGTTATCAAAAACAAGTTGTGGTAAGATATTAATCTTTTTAAAAGTAAATAAAACAGCTTCAGTTTTCAGGGGATTAAATGTTACTAGCCACTGTCTAGCCCAGTTTGACAACAACTGCATATCATGGTTAATTATACCAGCTATGTCGTCAATGCGTGCTGCCGAATAGAAAAGTGAGCTATCATCTGCAAACAGCCTTGTCAAACTAAGAAGATGTTCAGCTATATCATTTATGTATACCAAAAATAAAAGAGGTCCAAGAACAGACCCCTGCGGCACCCCCGCAAAGATAGATTTTAAACATGAAAAGCAAGACTTTAGACCAACTTTCTGCTTTCTTTGACTTAAATAACTGCTTAACCATTCTAAAAGTTTCCCTTCAATGCTATTTTGCCGTAGCTTAAATAAAAGACCCTTATGCCAGACTCTATCAAATGCATTTGACACATCACAGAACACAATGCAAGAAAACATATTATTATCAAAGGCCTGGCATATATTATGAAAAATATCGATTAACTGAAAAACTGTTGAGTGGTGAGGTAAGAAGCCAGATTGATGCTTGTATAGAAGATTATTGTCAAGTAAAAAGTAATACATATTTTTAAAAACAATCCTTTCTTGCAGTTTACCAATACAGCTCAATAATGCAACTGGTCGATAGTTAGATGGCTGAGATTTATCTCCCTTTTTAAATATGGGAATAACATTAGCAATCTTCCAAATATCAGGGAATATTCCCTCTTCAAAAGATCTATTCATTAAAATACATAAGGGTTTTGAAACGGATTTGGAGACACCCCTGAGCATTTTATGGCTTATACCATCATCACCACTTGCTTTGTTAGGGTTGAGAACTTCAATTGTTTTTTTCTATTTCTTGTTCAGTGCAAATTATTTGAGAAAGAGAGTTATCAGTAAGCTTAGTAAAAGGAGGTAACTGGGTATTTTCGTCAATGACAGTTGAGATAGAGGCAAAATAGTCATTCAAACAATTAGCTTTGTCCTGATTATTAAAATGCCATTGGTTGTCACCAGATGGAAGTGCTGAACATAAAGGAGGAATTGAAGAAGTAGAATTATTATTTTTGACAAAGTGACGGATTACTTTCCAAAATTTGCGTTTATCATTATCCTGAAAATCTGAAACAATTATATCTAGATTATTATAAAAATATTCCTTAGCATGTTTTTTTTGATTGTTTACTTTATTTCTGTAATTTTTGTATTTTTTCCAGTCATTTTGATTACCTGATTTTAATGCAGTTTTCTTTAGTCTGTCTCTTTCCCTTGAATTCCTCCTTATTTCAGATTCATACCATGGTTTGTCATCTTCTCGAACTACAATAGTTTTACTAGGTATGCACAATTTAGCAAATTCAATAAAAATATTTGTAAAAAATGAACTTGCTTCATTGACAGTACCTTGATGAAGACATGACCAATCAAAATCAGATAATTTTTTATTGAACAGTTCATAATTTGCATCTTTATATATCCATACATTTCTAGTAAAAGTATCATGTATTACTTCACTTTTCGCTTTCTGTAAAGGCGGCACCTCATGCATGCGTAATTAGGACTAATCCATCTTAGACATAGGTAAATGGTGAAAACGAGGCGTGGTTTAGTCAGTTTCGGAGCGCCCAAACAAGCTTAACGAGTATTAACACCATGATTTATAGTCAAATCGGTGGCGCAAATGGTTACGTTGAAGAACGATGATCAAGGGTTCGCCAGTTCGAATCACGGGTTCGCCAGTTCGAATCACACTGGAACATTTTTTTTTATCAATCAAAAGTTGAATCTTGCGTCATTTTGTTTGTTTGTTTGATTTGATTCTATACTTCCCACCAACAATCTTTCAGTTATATACGACACTGTGTCCAAGACTATCATATTGAACGAGTTCAAGTACTTTAAAGACGAGTCGTTAAAATTTCCACCAAATCACCCCCAGAGAAGCTATTTGAAGAAAACTGCAGAAGTGACTGGCTTGCATCACAGGACAATCTCTTGAATATTTCAAAGCGTAAAGACGTCGACGGCAAGTTCGTCTGCAACACAGATGCCAGTCCCTACAACACCAGCACTGCCAGCTTCCTCCAATGCAGCTCAGGTTGAGACAGCACCATCTGCAACTCGAAAGTACACTCCAGAGCTATATTTTAGATGACTATGACAAGTGTGTTAGAAGACGAACAATCCAAGAATTTTACACAGTCAGGAAGCAATTACCAACCATGGACAAGCTGTTGGCGGTTCTTCGCGTTGAAATAAATTTCAAGGGCTGTCGAGACACGTTAAGAAAAATAGTAAGGACTCTTGGATTCCGGAAGGCCACATGTCAGCCAGATCGTTATGCGTTGATAGAAAAGGACAGAAACGTCAACATGAGGGCAGCGTATCTGCGAAGAATGAAGAAATATAGGTAAACTGCAAAACACGATTAAAATTATGCACTGTAAAAAAAATAAGTGTAACTTTACACCAACTGTGTTTGCAACTGGATGGGCAGTCATCTTTGTGTAACTATTCAAATGCTTCTATAGTTACGTTCGGTTATATTATATTGATCCAGACAGTATATGCAGCTATAACAGGTAGAAATGTTTTAAAATGTATCGCTTGATAAATGTAACATTACGTATGTGTAAGTTTAAAGCAAAAGTTTGTTATCAATCTTGAAGAAGATTCATCAAGCGAAGAAGATTGACCATTTTTGTCATTTCATTTGCTGAAATAAAAAAAAGAAAAAATTAAGAAAGAATAAAACGTGAATATATATTATTAAACATGAAAGAACGTTCCAAAACGAATGTAAAAAATATTAGAAAAAAATAAATGTAAATAATTCTCTTAAATAAAAAAATCAATCGCCCCTGCTGGGGATTGAACTCACAATGTTTGAATTTGGAAGTGGGATATTTATCCAATACGCTACGGATCGTTCTGCTTAACACTATCCAATTTATACTTATTCACTCTTAGCAAACAGTTACAATTTTCTGTTTTACCGTTAATATTACCTGTTTTCCCTTCGTGAGTAAGTGAATTAACGGTGGGTATTCAAATGGTATATGTACATAAGTAGCACAGTGGTCACTTATTTCATTTGGCACTTGAATAATCCCTTGACTCAGCGTTGACATGTCTTCATGAACTGTTATAGGGTCTAACAAAGCAAGTTGGCGTGTTGGTTCAGAAATAATATTGTGGAGAGAGTTTAAAAGCAAAAAAACTTTCAAGTTGTGCATATTGGGATTAAGTAAATCTTCATTCATATCTCCTCGAATTATTATATCATTAGTAATATCTAAAGCCTTTTCTATATTTTTGTTGAGAGAATCAAAGAAAATTGCATCTGCTGTCCTTGGACTATAAAACAAACCGAGAAGATATATATCTCTATTTACCTTAATTTCTACCCATAGTGACTCATTCCAGAATGTCTCCAAACCTATAATTCGTGTATGTGCAAGCTCACAGGACAAATACACTAATAAACCGCCACCATGATTTGTTCTATCCTTTCTGTAGGGAATATCATATTTGCTAGACATAATCAGAGATTCTGCAGTTATGTTAGCATCAAGATGAGATTCACTGAAACACAAAATGTCAAAATCTAAAAAGTTTTCAGTTAAATAGTCAAATTTATTACGTATACTTCTAATGTTACTGTGTAAAATGGAAAGAGAGTTATTAATGTTATTAGGTCCTGGGTTCATCTCTATGTCTCCAGATTTCAGAAGTAGAAAAATAAGCACAATCTTAAAATATAAGTTACACACCATTTCGTTAAAAACAAAAGATAACAATTTGAGAGTACTACTGACAGCCCATTTTAGGAAAAACATGATGTAAGTAAAAATGAAAGCCATAGAAACATTTACCCTGACTCTTTGTTCGATAATACTTTTACTGTTGAAAAGACCAATGCTTGCACGCCACTGCTCTAGACCATTACCAATGCTGATATAAGACAATCTCTACATAAATCTAGCATTGTCATATGGTTATGTACACAAAGGGCTCAGTATCGTTGTGAACAATCTCGGATGGTAGTATCCAATATATGTCATATAGTGATTATATAGCTATGATTTTTTATTCATGGAGTGATAAATATTTAACATTATTATATTACCTGTCAGACCAGGATGAGATTCAAGAATAAGAGAAAAAAAACAAAAAAAAAAAACAACATTATCAGAGTCTGATAATTTGACTTAGATCCAATCGTCTTTTTCGGTATTTTTGTACTAATATCTGATCAAAAGCATATGATGAGGGTACCGTAGGTTTAATTAAAAAAAAATGAGCTTCAAGTTGTAAATATTTGCTAATCCATTTGTTTGAATATGTGTTTTTGGGTGCTCAAAAGAACTGTCTCATTGAGATGGTTCTTTTGAGCACCCATAACATACATTGTATGCTTTGGCTGAGAAATGAGAAAATCATTTTGGGTACGCAGATAAAAAAAATGAGCTTAAAGTTGTAAATATTTGCTAATCCATTTGTTTGAATATGTGTTTTTGGGTGCTCAAAAGAACCGTCTCATTGAGATGGTTCTTTTGAGCACCCATAACATACATTGTATGCTTTGGCTGAGAAATGAGAAAATCATTTTGGGTACGCACTCTTTGCGAAAGTCCTGGGGTACACAAAAGAACCCTCTCAGAGAGACAGTTCCTTTGAGCATCCAGAAAGTCTGAGGCCTACTAAATAGATTTTTTTCCAAATCAAATAAACTTCATTTCACTCAGTCCATTTACATGGCAACATGAGGTAAAATACATGGTGCATTATCGATTGAGGCGTGAATGTTTGACAGTCAATAGCATCCGTTCACTGGGCGGAGTCGAAAGTTACCACTCCGCGACAACAATGGACGGTCTGTTAATCAGGAGGGCAAGCACGAAATTCACATGATCATAAATTTCAGAAAGGCAAACATAGCTATTTGTCATCATTTACAGCTATCATTAAATGCAAGATCATGTATTTGTGAGGGGATTCGCTCTACTGTTGGCCATTCAGTCGCCACAATGGATTATTTATATAAGATAATAAAGGTATATCGAACGTGCTCGACAAGGCTGCTCTTTTGCCGTCCGATTCAAACCAGCGTTGTTGAGCATTTCTTTTCATCGTTGTTACTGTATTAATGTCTTACAAATTTGTCTTCTTTTCGTTCTTTAGACGGACGGTGTCAAACAGAGGGACCCAGATGAGACGGCACAGAGTGCTACATCTCATCTGAGTTCTTACTTCTTACTGTTACCTAGCAAAAAGATTGAGTGCTAAATAAATATAATTTGTTATTCTGTTATTGTGACATTATATATTACACGTACAACAATATTTACATGTATAAAGTAAATTGATGAATGGTAAGAAGTAGACAGACATACAGACAGACAGACAGACAGACAGATAGATAGATAGATAGATAGATAGATAGATAGATAGATAGATAGATAGATAGATAGATAGATAGATAGATAGATAGATAGTGCGAGACACGGATAAACCGAAATGCCGCATTGGCGGTTCATAATCGTATTTCATACATTCAGTCGACCCGTGTCGCGCAAAATAGTAATTTTCTCTTTATAACATCAATGAACATTTCAGTATAATTATTTTCCAAGGGCTACCTTGTTTATTGCATTCTTTCATTGAAGGAGTGAAGACTCAGATGAAACCTACGCATTGGCGGTGTCTCATTCGAGTCTTGACTGTTGCTATTTTCGCAGGTCTGCTGGTTTCGCAGGCTTATCTTTAATAAGCCCGCGATTCAGCAGACATGCATGGAAGTAAGGTCAGTCCCTTACCAGGAGCCTTTTCGAAACGAAACAAAAGGCCCTTTGGAAAGGACTAATGTGAAAACATGGTCTTATCATGATTAGATCCAATTGCCCTTTTTCTATTTTTTTATACTTATATCTGGTCAAAGCATATGATGAGGGCATCGTAGGTTTAGATAAACATTTTTTTAGCATAAAGATGTTAATATTTTTAATAAATTAGTTTTAACACAAGTTTTGGGTGCTCAAAAGAACCATCTCATTGAGACGGCTCCCTTGAGTACCCACAACAGGCAATACTCACGGGCGTCTCCATAGATCTATCATCATTAACGACCTTGATTACACAATCTTTAAATACCACTGCACGAGAAATGTAAACCGTCATGAGACGTGTCGCTTGTGAAGGACCCTTGCCGAAATTGGATGAAAAAGGAAAGGCGATTGACTGCTCGGCTTCGTATAATAGAGTTTCCTTTTCATGCGCCACAGCTCTGAATCGGTGTTATACTGGCTTCCGGTAGGCGGATCCAGCAATAAGATAAATTGGGTAGAGTTCAGGAGATAATATATTGACGCATATTTTTGAACACGTATATACATATTCTGGCTGGAACATCAACAACAATATAAATGTACAAAATTGAATATATGCGTATTAGTCGATGTGATAATTTTTGTAGAATAACACAATGAGCGGTCGGTGCATCCACACACGGGTGCTAAATGCTGAATAACAAATTTGGGCCAGAAATTATTGCATATGACATCATAGCAAAACAGTGTGAACCAAGATGAGATGGCACATTGTGTGTCGACTCATCATGGCACCCACTATTTAACGAACATAGGCATACAGCACTTGAAGTCTGTAAGATGTAAATCATTTGGCAGAAAAGACATTTGAATCACAGTACATATACACACATTTACACACATATGTACATTTACATGTGAAAAAACATATGTGTGTGCATATGTGATTATCAACTTAGTAGGTGAACAATTTGATTTTGTGGATGGGAACAAATATAATCTCAATGGAACAAAAGTCCTCCCGAGGATTGAGCTAAATTCTATGTTTTCAAAAACTGACTCTTTCTCTTCCTAAATCAATTAGCCACTTTGTGTTATTGTAACAAAATAGACGTGTAAGATTGTGAACCTCATGCTGGTTACATGTTGTAATCCTGAGTGAATAAAGTATTTGTATTTGTACAGATGTCTTGGCTGAGAAATAAGAAAATTATTTTTGGGTACGCACTCTTTTCTAAAGATCTGGGGTACGCAGTAGAATAATTTTTAATAAATTAGTTTGAACACAAGTTTTGGGTGCTCAATAGAACCGTCTCATTGAGGCGGTTCTTTTGAGTACCCATAACATATGTTTTGGCTGAGAAATAAGAAATAAGAAAATTATTTTAGGTACGCACTCTTTACTAAAGGCCGTGGGTACACAATAGAACCCTCTCAAAGAGACAGTTCCTTTGAGCATCCAGAAAGTATGAGGCCTACTAAATAGAAATTAACTTAAATCCAATTACCTTTTTTTCTCTGCATTATTGTAAGAAATACGACATCTTACGAGAGAAAGGTCTAGCTTCAGCCAAGTAAGATAGACACGACCATTACATGCGGAGAGCAGGGCAGCGCCGTGTCTCTATCAGATACCATTTCTGCACCCCATCACAACTTGATCTAATGCAGACACTAACCAAACACGCCCGTTCGACGCTTCGATTGAGTGCCTAAATGAGCCACAACAAAGACATATAAAACGAGTTTGAAAACAAGTTCGTGCGGTCCGTTCTCCGAGTATGCAACCGGTGTTGGTCCAGTCGAGCTTGCGCGTATGCGGAGGTCCGACTGAGCCATACCACTCATAATCTAGCACGAAGATACCAGCTGAATCGCGAAAGAAAATACATGACTGTATTCGGATAATGCAAAACCCGCGCCGGGACACACGGACCTGCTCCCTGATTAATTGGGCCTCGACGAGAGAAACCTTGACCTCGGAGTTTCCGGACAAAGCGATTTTCAAAACAGTCCCCCAGCTACAGATACTAGCTAGAAAATTAAAATTTCACCTGTAGCAATTTTACATATGAAATTTTACAAAATGCTAGTAAGACAGGCGCTGATCAGACTATGCGTATGCGCAGGCTGGTCTGCGCCTGTGTTGTTTAGACAGGTCTTCTCTCGACGAGTACCAATTTATTAGATATAATTCACTGTCACGTTAATCATCTGAAAGACCCAGTTTAGAGGGAATATTGTCCATGAAGTTCAGCTGGATAGGAGAGGTATCCTGGGCCTTTTTAGCGAGAATTTTCCCGTTAGATGTCCAGAAGCTATTTATCTTACGTGATTTTCTTAGTTCAAGAAGTGATTTTACAACCTTAAATATATCATGTAGGTCTTTATTCTAATGGTAAATATCCTTTTTAAATATTTGAAGCTGTTTATTACTTGTAACTGTAATAAAAATATTTGAATATGCTCAATAGCATGTAACTTGTACTTGCTTACAAACGTTCTATTCTGATTTCATATTGTAACATAGTTCACAGGCCTGTTTTGAAAATTTAAAGGCCTATTAAGAAAACTTTACAACAGGAAACATAGTAAAACATTCAGCTCAATATTTGAATCATAATGTCGATATTATGTATATTGTTATGAACCATTCGTATAAAATCTGCAAACTGTCATATGGCTTGTGGTCAGGCTATGTCGTCAGGCTCAGGTAAAATTTGAGTCTATTTGCCACACTTTTAGTATGTTTATCCATTTATGCAAGGGACAATGTTGTAGCCTACGTTACTTTATTTATATATTAACAGCAACAAGTTCTCAACCGTAGTTGACATTGCTAATATCGTTTTGCTTTTATTGTGACAGAGATGACTACGACGTTGAACATTCCAAGGCAATGTAAATAGTTGGATAGTACATCTATAGGCCAGTAGAAATTACATGCTAATTAGCATATTTAAATATTTATTTTACTATCTCTATCGCCAGTTACAAGTTATAAATAGCTTCAAGTATATGAAAATGGAAATGCATCATTAGAATATAAATCTTTATTACACATTTAAGACTGGGGAATGTAGTTTATTCTAATATGCAGTCTACAGAGTCATTATCTGCATATTTGTAAAAATATGTAGCATAAGTAGCTCTGAGAAGCAAAACTCCTTCTCACAGATGTCTTCAATAGATTTTTATGCCTAGCTCAAACATGTAAAGCTCAAATAATTTCAAGAATACTATTGTTAAATATCCTGTTAGTCGAGATTTTGTGTATTGCTATTTTAAATGTTGGTAGGGTAAAATTGATAGCAGAACATTTACAGAAAATTTACCAAGGAATACCTAGTAAAACACAGGTTTCTAAGGCTCCAAGACATGTCCCTGACTGAAAATAGTTACAAAGTTTATCTTCCCGTGGTTAGAGAACATGGATCATTCTAATTTGCACTTTATATTGAGTCGTTATCTGCAATTTCGTATAAAATGTAACATATGTAAGGCTGATGCTTGAAACACATCTCGCTGACGTCTGCAATTGTCGTTTATGACTAGATCAAACATTTAATGCTCAAATAATTTCATTGATACTATTGTAAAAAAAATTATTAGTCTGGTATTTTGTGTACTGCTATTTCCAATGTTAGTAGGGTAACGTTGGTTACAGGCCTTTTACAGAAAATTGATCACAGAAAACTTAGTAAATCATGGGTTTCTATGGTCTCAAGACATGTCCCTGGCTAAAAGTTGTAATCAAGTTTTTCTTCCTGGGGTGCAACAGAACTTAAAATTTGAAATTTGCCCCCTAGACCAGTATACACAAATGTGGGAGATGTTGTTCAGATACAGAATTCTTATGAAACTGATGCTGACCAGCTTTCTCGCCAAACAGTGACCTTGACATTGGGTTTAAATGACCAGCAATTGTTCATGATACATCTCCATGTTATTGGTAATGATCATTTAGTTTGATTTGAAGGCGTGACCTTTATCTTGGGAGATGGTGGTCAAGGTTTTGAATTTCACTGACAGTTCCAAGGCGGTGCTTCTTTTGTGGATCATTTTTGTTATTTATGTTTCGTATTTGTCATGTTTTCTTGTCTGTTCATTGTAGCGTTGTGGTCACCTACTGGGAAAGGGCTGACCTCTTGGCTCTCTTGTACGTGACGTTTATTGTATTTTTGTCACTTTCTAATGTGGTTTCCTGGGTCAAATGTGGTGCTTGATTGTATCGATTCTTGATCTTTGCTTTCTTTGTTACTTTGACATGGCACACCACCATGATATGGAAAATAATCATGTAAAGTGATGATGCATTTAGCCAACCTTTTGGAGATATTATCCGGACACAATATTCTGATAGTAAAAGCTTCTGACCATATTTGGGTCAAGTTATGACCTTGACCTTGAAATTTGTTGGCTAAATGTTTGTGAGCGCTATCACTCCATGCTGTGGGTAGTAATCATGTAAAGCTATAATCAATTTGCCAGGAGATATGGTCCAGGCAAGATATTCTGAGTGTGTCAGCTTCTGAACAAGTTTGATTCATAATTGTGACATTGACCTTCGGCGTTGGTTGCTTGTGGCTGTGCGTGACACACCGCCATGCAATGTGAAATGACTATGTAAAATTTTCATGAATTTGACCAACCCTTGTTAAAAATGTGGCCCGAAAATGAAAGCTTCTGACCATGTTTGAGTCAAAGTTGTGACAATGACCTTGAGATTTGGTGGCTAAGTGTTGTGCTTCATGCATTATCATGTGAAGTTAAAATTGACCCGCGACATGTGATTTCCAACAATGTGGCATTTGACAAGTGTAGACATAGACAAGCCAGTGCATCATCCTTTTAAGCTTAGAAACTCTAAATGAAGTTCGGTCAGTAGCTTAACAGTCATAGAATATCTAAACGACTAGCAAAGGCTCTGATCAGTCTGCGCGTTTGCACAGGCTTGTCTGAGCCTTTGCTGGTCGCACATACCACATTGTTGTAAATCTCATGTCACGGCTCATTAATGAATTTGATCTTTCCTTGTAGACACAACACTCAGGATTACAGCGTGGCTGACGGACAGGCAGAATTTGAGTCAAATGTGTGAATTTGCCCTTGAAAGTCGGAAGCTAATTGTTGTGCGCGACTCACAATCATGCTATAGGCAATAATCTTGTGAAGTTATAACGAATTTGTCTTACCCTTGAAGATATGGCCCAGACACGAAACTCAAAATTACACCGTGACTGATGGAGTTTGAGTCAAAGTTGTGAGCTAGACCTTGGGTGTTGGTGGCTAAGTATTATGAGTGATACAGATTCATGCTATGTGTAATAATCACGTGAGGTTAAATTAATTTGGCTTATCCTTGAAGCAGATATGGCCCGGCCATGTAATATGACTGACTGACCGACTGACTGACCAGTCTTTGACCGGTAGGGTGCAAATGAATTTTTACAAAACTAATGTAAAACTAAAATTATGGAAACTGTTTATATCATAAAACGACTCATGTAAATCCAGTGGAAGCATGCTAACAAATTTAAAGCCAAATGGCTTTCTGAATTAAGTGTGTATAATAGTGGTTGGTATCGTTAATGTATACATGTTGTATTTTATGAATTATACAAATAAACGGTGTTGAAACGCGCGTTAGTACGAGTTTTCTGTTGACCAAAAAAGGTTCACTCTCGGTCCTGTATACTGTCGTGCCAACCAAGAGTGACAGTGACGTCCTCTTTTGTTTACAAAGTTATCAGAGACTTTGAATCGATAGATCACTTGTGTATTAGAATCGATAGATCACTTGTGTATTAATCCTATCCGCAGGATAGGATTAATACACAAGTAATCTATCGAATCGCATTAGCTCAAGTGGAGTGTACAAGTTAATGTTTTTCTTAACAATTGTAAACAAAGTATTACGTCACTGTCACTTTTGGCTGGCTCGACAAAACTTAACCATGCGCGGATCCAGTTAGTTTCGTTAGGGGGCCAAGCTCTTCTATTTGGTTATCATCTTATTTCCGTATCAGATTTAATATAAATGAATGCTGGTCATCGTCGGCCCACCAGTAAAACACCATTTAAATGGGGCTTCGCTGGCGGGCCGATTATGACCCGACACTGAATTTTCGCTGGGTAGGTTCGTGATTTTCCAGGCTCCCATACAAGTATTCCTGAGGAAACCTACAGCTTTGTGATTTTTCAGGGCGTGTGTGTGTGTGTGTGTGTGTGTGTGTGTGTGTGTGTGTGTGTGTGTGTGTGTGTGTGTGTGTGTGTGTGTGTGTGTGTGTGTGTGTGTGTGTGTGTGTGTCTGTTTGTGTGTGGTAAGGTTTTGGACTCCCAGTTCATCCTCTGGATCCGTGCATGGAAACATAGTAGAAATCACTGTGTGCATCAACATGTTTATGAGTACATTTAACAAAATTTCTAAATGGTCACTTTTCAAGCTCACTATTTCTGACCAAGCGCTAATAACACTGAAATGAATTTTGCCTAAATATATTCAGTTCAAAAGGCAAAAGTTTATCAGTCTTTCAGAAAAGTTGTCTTTCAATGCCAAAATCTGCTTTTTTGAAGAAAAATGATTTTGAGAGAAGTGTTTATCAAATTAAAGTGCAGTTGGTAATAGACTCATCTAGCCGGCGACTTTAACAACACCAAATACTTAAATTTCCATGAAAGCAGATGTTTTACGCATTTTTTAAAGTATCACATTTTTCAAGAGTTTTGAGATTCATCAGTAGTACGTGCTAAAGTTGTTGAATGCATTTTATTTTATCTGAACATGACAGATCAAACTGAATAGAATCTGATTCGTGTATTTTGTAATGACAAATATTTCACTGCTTCTGTGCACTTCCGGTTTGAATGTGACACTTAAAAATTATTCAATTTCCCACATAGAATTGTGACGTCTAGTATTATATTAATCAACTAACGCTGAATATTTCAATGCCCTGTCGCAGATATTAAGGCGCACAGAACAGTGCGAATTTAATATGTAAATTTAATATGTAAATTGCATGCATAAGGCTGACTTTTTACGATTAGGCTGCTGGTATTGTTAATGAACTGTTATTTAGCCTCTTTTCCTCTGCTTTCCTAGTCTGTTGATCTTCTTATGTAGCTTACTGTTGAATTTATTATGCAACTTGCTACCTTATACTGCATGCAACACACTAGAAATGCAGACAACCTTTTAAGAAAAAAATTATTGCTGACTAAACGTTAAAATCAAGCTTTCTGGTATATTTAGTAAAATTCATTTTCGCAATGCAGGATACAGATTTTTAAATTAATAGCTGAGAGTCTTGCTATCAAATTGATATTGACACATTAAATACGACTAAAGCAATCACTGATTTTGAAAGCTCCTCCTACAATTTAAATTCTGGTCCTTTCTTTCTTTCTATCGTTACTTGTTCGCTCAAATTTGAGCATTACACCAGGGAGTGCAAATTTGGAAATTTTGATACAATAAAAAACAAAACAACAAAAAAACAACACAAAAAACAATACAAAAACACAAAAACTTTGGCTGAATTTTTGTTTAAATAAGGAGTGCGGTAAACTCCTCTGTGGACTTGGTATTAGACATTTTTCAGTTACACCTTACATTACGATTTGTCCATCAACGGAGACTTACTTTGGACTTCATTTAAGAGGGGCGATGTCAGCAGTAACTGGAATCTATCTTTTTCGTCTCAACCAAATATTATATTTCTTGACCTGAGATCTTTTTTACCGTAACAAACAGTAAATACCCTGATAAAATGCCGCATGATGGCATTTCACCAGTTTGCAAGTGTAAAAAACATGTACCGAAAAATATATTTCACAATTGAAATGCAGCCGAATATTTTTTTAAAGTTATTTCTTGTTCTATACATGTATGCATTCACTTGTTGTAACTTGCGAGTAGGTATATTCGATGTTTCTGCGTCGAATATGATTAATTTTTGGCGTCAATATTTCACCAAGCTCAGGTTAATGGACAGTGGAAACGCATAAGGCGTTCGTAACTTGTGCAAGCCAATATAGCTGGAACACAGCAATTGAAAATCATTCGAATGCAAAGGAGATAAGGAGCGGACAGCGAATTCAAGTACGAACGTCCGTATTCTGTTTTGATCATCCATGTACCTGACTACTAGGCAATTTAGGTTCCCGCTTTACCCTTAAGAGGGCTTGAATTTATGCACTAGTCATACCTGAGAACAGCGGGGACTTTGACTTTTGTTAAAACCATGGCTGTTTTCTCCAGCGTCTGTCATGTTTATCTTTATCCTGACACATTTTCCTCACACTAAGGGGACAATGCAAAAAGTTAAAACATGGTACATTTGCCGGCTATACCCCCGCCATGTCAGAGGATTGGGTGCTTGGTTAAAACCGACTGGTATATTATACTTATTGGGAGAGAGCTCACTTGCACCAGAAAGCTGATGCTTGAGATAAGTATCAGGCGCGTTCATGGGGTATTTTATAGAGTTCCCACTCTGAATAGTCCACCTATTTCAAGCCAGGGGTTTGGCTCTTTTGCGGGAAATGGTTTTTAAGCATTTCACAGGGCTAAAATAAGCTGTGAAGACACGCAGCATAAACACAATAAACCGGATTTTTCTTCCAAAAATCAAATTGAATAGATACAACCATATACTTGCATTGTCAAGTTGTACGCACATTGTAAGTATGCCCCTGAGTATGCAAAAAGCTTCCGCCGACGCAGTCACACATGGCAGCCAACGCAGTCACACACGGCGCTATAATAATTGACTTACACTGATCTACACCAACAGTTTTCGTTTCGTTGCCTTGACTGGTGTTACAATATTCAATTTGCATCATCATTAAACTAAAACCATTACCATCTGGGAAATTGTTAATGTTCAGTTAAATCAGTGACAGATCCAGAGGGGGTTCACAGGGTTCGCTTGCACCCCCTCCCCCTCCCCTGTTTTTAAATATCCTATGGAAATGAAATAGTTTGCTCTCAGTGAGACCAAATTATTTCATTTTTGTGATATTTAAGGAAAATGTGATAAAATCAGAAAAGCGAACCCCGTGCCTTTGTACATATGAACATCCTTTCCAGAAATCCTGGATTCGCCCCTGTAAATACACCAAAAGTCAATAGTCTAACTCAGTCGATTCTAGTAATTCAGTGTCATTTTACTCGTAACTATTTTTCCACTAGTGTCGACTGTTGTCATCTATTGATGAGCAACATTTGCAAACAATTTTGAACAAGATCTGGCCCAACAAAATATCGGGCTTCTCTCTTGCGCCAAGGACTTTCAGAACCTGATTTCTATGGTGACTTGGTGTATAAATTGAAGAAGATTGTTGGTTCTAAAAAATTTTCAGCGCAGTTCATTAAAATAATATTAAAAGATTGGCTATAACATTAATGTATTGCAACAGACTGCATGCTTGGTAGTCAACCCAATCACGGTTGGCAACTTTGCTTTCCTCTTTAATTGCACGCTGGTGGGTCGGACTTCAGACTCTATGATGGTTCCGACTGAAAGACTTATCTATTGATGAGATGGTAGGGGCCTAATGCTTTAACTGTTTGTCGGGCCCACGGGGGTTTACCTGTTGGATTTCTTTTGCTCCAGTATTCAGTTTTATTTACTGTTGAGTCCTTATCTTTGCTTTATATCCTTGTTATATCTTGATTTATATGTTTTAGGAGATGATGCATTGATAAGTTAGGGGTCTTTCATGCAAACCAAATATCTATGTTTCTTGATCCACACCTGAATTAAGGATGAGGTTGGCGCCGTTAAACCGGTTTAAGCACTCCAGTAAAATATTTTACTGACCGTTCCAAGGCGGTACTTCTTTTGTGGATCTTTTATGTTTTTGTTCTGTCTTGTGTTTGCTATGTCTTTGTGCGCGTCTGTTTATATGTGCTTTGTGGTCACCTGCTGGGAAAGGGCTGACCTCTTGGCTCTCGTTTGTGGTGTCTGCTGTGAGTTTGTCACTTTCCCATTAGTATCCTGGGTCAGGTGTGGTACTTGATTGTATCGATTCCTGATCTTTGCACCCTTACTTACTTTCATCCAAATCCAAACTGTTTAGCACTGTAATGGTATTCCCCAAGGATCTTTTTAATGCGTTAATTTAAATTAAAGGCAAGATAAAAGAAACCGCAGACAATGGATAGGCATGTAAAATTACCCAGCATGCATATAGATAATTGTTGAGTCGATTTTGGTGAACTTTATATGATATTGACTGTTCATGGTAGTTATCATAAAAATCAGAATGCTTCAAATATCATAAATGACTACAGGAGGGACAGGCAGACAGGCTAAATCACTTATGTGATTAAGCTGCATCCTATCATATCTAGCTCCTTATCTTCAATATATTGAAGGAGTTCACCAATCTATTACAATTTTTATTAATCATTATTTCCCACCTCCCGAAAAAAGCTAAAACTGTTAAAGTCCATACACGCTTAGTTGAGTACCCTTAGAAATTCAGATGGAGTAAAATACAAAAAAGACAATTAGTATAGCTTTTTACCTCATGGTATTAATTTGGTGAAGTGGGTTGGGGGTGGAACCACAGTTTTTTATGGCAAGCTTGACTAAACGGTTTAACAGTACTTCATGCACATACCTACGCTAGAAACTGACAACAACCCTTCTTGTGTCGTGGATTCTCCAGGAAAACAACTTTCCATTATTAATCAATTGCAGTAGATTTGGTTACAATAAGTACATTAGGATTTATGACAATAAGTGACGTTACGTAACTTCGCGACGTTGACGTCGTTACCAGGGTGACTGCAGATAGATTAACAGCATGGAAGAACTGTAGAACATAGAAAATAGGAATAACAGAACATAGGAATAACAAAACATAGGATAACAGAATATAGGAGTTATAGAACACATGAATTACAAAACATAGGAATAACAGAACATAGGAATTACAGAACATATGAATAACAGAACATAGGAATTACATAACACAGGAATAACCGTACATAGGAATTACAGATCATATGAACTACAGATCAGAAAAATTAAGAATAACATTTCAGAGGGAAGTAACTAGCTTATGTATATAAACATATTTACAAGTGATTCTTATAAGCAGGAAAATATGAAGAATTATTAATGAACTCAGTTCACGGAATATTATTTAATTTGCTTCTATTGTGGCATATTAACAATATACTTATTAAATATCTATACGTCGTATTATTATCTTGTGTTTTGCCACAATATTTGGCGCCGGAACCCGGGACTGAACCAGGGATTTGAGTGTATAAGTCACTCAGTATAAGATGGATTCTAAATCATCAAATGACCAAAGAATATTCAGGCAGGTCTGCAATTTTTGTTGTGGCGATCGTTGGAATGACAACTGTCCCGCTAATGTCACAGTTAAAAAGCAATTTCTTAATACATTAGGATTCTGTTATGTATGCTTAAAAAGGGAACTAGAGCATTTGAGTGCTTAACCAAAAAAAAACCTGCTATTTCTGCAAAAGGGAAAATCATCACCACAGAAGTCTTTGTCACCAGAATGTAAATAATTATTCTGATCCATTAAATAAGTTTAAATTACTTGACTTCAAGAAAGAGCGCAATTCCAGACATGAAAGTTTAGAAAAAAGTAGACTTCAAGGTATACAAAAAGCAGCTAACAATGAACCATTATCAGAGGAGGCAGAAACACTATGTGTGTGTGTGTGTGTGTGTGTGTGTGTGTGTGTGTGTGTGTCTATACAAACTCATCATCATCTTTCCTTTTATTTTATCTTATAAATTTTTACTTTTTCCATCTTCATCATGTTTAGTTTAATACCGTCTGACGCTAATGACCCACACGGGTTGATGCGTCATTAAGAACCAAACAAACAAACAAGAAACACTGTGTTACAGATCACACATCAATGTTAGTGAATCTAATCAAATTCTAAATGAACTCCATCAGACAAAAACAGATTTGGAAGATTCTAAAAAGGAAAATGTAATCTTGAAAGAGAGAATTTCCAAGCTAGAGGCTGAACAAGAAATTCTTCAAACAATTGTCAGTCGAAACACTGAAACGATCCAACAGTTTAATAATGAAATAATCCAGTTGAAAGAAAACATCAAAAATGTGAAGCGTAAGAACAAAGGGTTACCTATCGATCTTCAAGATACCTTAAGAGGTCAAGTGTCATTGCAGGAGGGAAGACAAGAAGTAATGTTACACACAGGATAGGAACTGAACGTAGATTTGAAAACTGAAACGGCAATCATGGAGCTCAAAAAATTACTAAGAAGGTACAGAAATTATGCTTTAGACTTCAAAATACAGATGAAGAAATGGAGGAATGTTCATTTTTAGAAGCTGAGAGGGCACAGAGGAAAGGAGATACAGTTTTTATAAACGGACAGTCAGCTGGCGGAGGTACTGGGAAGAGCACAGAAAGTCCTCAAATGGAGATACTGAAATCGGTGTTCAAAGGACTGACAATGCTACAGAATTGTAAAACTGCTTCTTTTGACGTACAAACTAATAATAAAGAAATAATGTATGCTTGGATAACCACGCAATCCGTTCAGCACATTTGTTGTAACGATCTCGAACAAGAAAAAATTTAAACTATAATAAAAGTATATGCAGCCTAGATTCAGATCTTGAGTTTCGATTTCGGCAAGGCTGTCTTCGGGCTGCACGAACTAATATCACTCATTCAGGTGTGCATGTGTGACTCTGTTCAGTAACAGGGCCTCCATAACACCTGAAGAATAATTAATAATATCTGTATACTAGTCTATGCAATATATTATGTAACGTGAGATATTCCTTTCTAGACAACATTTGCCAAAAAAAAATAACTCTAAAGGATAAATTTCCCCAAAATGACCCTTGAGGATACTCTAGGGAGAACTCTCTAAACGGAGGTAACCCCCAATAGTAACCTCAATAATATCATTATTGGGAGAAAAGCATAGAAACCAAAATGCTTAATTACTGAACCATATTCTGACCTAGTTAATGTAATAACCCGACCCAAATGTATTAGTCAAAAACTGCCTTAATTACTATTAGCAATCATTATTTTTCCAAATCTTATTTGAACTCAGAAATTTGACTCTCCACGCTTTACAGCCGGAAAAGAAAGGACGAGAGAGCAAATACGTCATTAATGGGGCGTTTGCTCTCTCTCTCTCTTATCATTATACCTATTGGTCTCTAAACACATTCACTACTCACGTCGTAATACTGCTCCATTATAAATTTGTAAGACGCCATTATATGTACGAGTATTACTATATGCATGCAACAATGTTTGTATTCATGTTATTTCATTTATGCCTCATATATTGTAACCATTATTGTTT